>OU343053.1:36726435-38078101 GCA_910593695.2 Ocypus olens
TTGTTTTAAATGATAAGGCACATCTTTGTTATACTCATTTGATAGAGTTTTTTTTCTCTTTACAACGGCATAAAACTTGATGTATAAGTACTCTACCGTTAATTCATTCTCGCACTTCATCGTCCGTAGCCTCTCCCCATCGACTGCAATAACTCATTTTGAAAACCAAATTCTCGTTATCAAATTTTTGATATGGCGAGAACATTATAAACGTCAAACTGATGTTTTAACTAAATTTGATTGCTTGATTACTTGTAAACAGTTTAGGAGGAACATGCGGTGATATACTTTCTATCATCGATTTGATAGCCTCTTATACGTTTTTGTTTTGCCATTTCACCCAATCAAATTAGTCGAAAATGTACCATGTGACTCTAGAGTTATATTCTCTTGAAAATATTTTCATTGAAAAGAGCATACTAGATTACATGGATGCTAAAAATATCAGTATAAAATATTAATTAGAAGTCCATATACTTTTAAGTAGCTGTTTCGGTAGGACACCCTGTATATTCTACATCAATTCAGACTGTATTGTAAAAATGTAAATATGCGATTTGTAATTTTAATTATTAATACACTAACAAACATGCAGGCAATTTTACTTACAAATTTTATAGAAGTTGTCTGGGAACATACCTAGAACAAAATAAATACAAATTAATAAGATAATTCATTTATTCATCAATAGGTATTAGGTAGTAGGTACATGTCTGGTACGTTTGATATTTGCGTCATATGCATTCACACCTACTTTCAGTTACATGGCAATAATAATATGCGTTTATTGTATCGAAACTATGATCAACACGTAGATTGGTATGGGGGTCACCGATGACCGGGGAAGACAAGATTACTAGAAACATAAATCGAGTAAATTTTAATGCTTTAAAATTCTTCAATACCATCACCGTTGCTAAAATGGTGTGAAGAAATAAGTGTAATATAGAACATAAAATAGTATATTGTACAACGAGCATATAATGATGGCTTTTAATCACGAGAACGATGTTTGCGAAACGAGCCGTAGGCGAGTGGAGCAAATCGTTTAAGTGATTAATAGCCATTATATGCGAGTTGTACACTATACTTTGTTCACGAAAATTAAAATCAAAATCAAAATAAAAATGAAAAAAAACAAAATAAAAATAAAATCAAGATTAAAGTTGAAATTACAATTACAATTGAAAAAAAATTAAAATCAGTATTAAACGGGGTAAAAAAATATTACCATGGTTCGCGTTCTGTGAATTAAAGCGCGAATTAGCGTGTTTAATAACCATATTAAACACGCAAATGCGTGTTTAAGAAATTGAGTGTTACATGTACCCCATTATTGCTGCCAGCAGAATTAAATAATGCGCACATTATAACATTTTCGCGAAGAAAATAGTTTTATTTATATAAACAGGGTTTTTAAAAGTGTAGCACGAGGACTATTTTTAAAATCATAAACCGGATCTAAAAATGATCTAGAACGGTACAGTTGACACCTTTCTGGGAAAATGTGCTTAGAAAACACTAGTTGTTGGGCTTTGTCATTCTAATTGATAAAATATAAATATACAACTTTTTATGTGTATCACACTTAGTTCAATAAAATTTTGTATTTCAAGAGGATTCTCACCATTAATTACCGTTAAATTTTGTGTGAGTTTAACGCAATTTTTTGCCAACTTTGATGCACTATAAATATGGAACCAGTTGAGTCTAAGTCACCAAATTTTTATCATTTGTTTATGTCATAAAATAAATATATAGCATACATGGAAAACAATAATAGTATATTGTACAACGATGTACGATGATTGCTATTAATCCGTAGGCGAGTGGAGCAAATCGTTTGAATGATTAATAGCCATTATATGCGAGTTGAACACTATACTTTGTTCACGAAAATTAAAATCAAAATTAAAATCAAAATCAAAATGAAAAAATAAAATCAAAATCAAAATTAAAATCGAAATTAAAGTTGTAATTACAAATACAATTGAAAAAATCAAAATCAGTATCAAACAGAGTAAACAAAATATTATCATAAATCGCGTTCTGTGAATTAAAGCGCGAATTAGCGTGTTTAATAACCATATTAAACACGCAATTGCGTGTGCGTATTAAACAGGCAAATGCGTGTTTAAGAAATTGAGTGTTAAATGTACCCCATTAATGCTGCCCGTAGAATTAAATAATGCGCATATTATAACATTTTTGTGAACAATCGTATATTGTACAACGAGCATAAAAAACTAAAAAATCAAATTAAAATCAAAATCAAAATTTAAAAAAAACAAAAACAAAATCAAAATCAAAATTTAAATCGAAATTAAAGTTGTATAACCGTATTAAACACGCAAATGCGTGTTTAAGAAATTGAGTGTTAAATGCACCCCATTAATGTTGCCCATAGAATTAAATAATGCGCCCATTATAACATTTTTGTGAACAAAGAATATTATTCACAAATCAAGAAAAGTAAATTTAAAATTTATTGTTGCAAGTGTTACATTTAAATACTATTGGAAGATTGTTTAAATTTATCAACTTATGTAAACAGGAAAAATGGTATTTTTCTAAACACGAATTGCAATTCATGGCATGGTTTTCAATTTTCATTGTACAAATGTGGAATAACCCAAATAGTTTGGCTCATTGTCCTTATACAGGGTGGGGTAACGCATACGACGGAAAACCACGAAATTTCGTTTTATTCTTTTCAAATGGATAGACGTAGTGTCATTGTATGCATAATTTAAAATTATTAACAGGGTGTTCCATAAAAAAAGATCCACATCAAAGTTATGTTTTTTTTTAAATTATCGATTGCCATTTTAGAAATATTTACAGATTTGTTGAAATGCATGGTACGGGTGATATTTTATATTTGCCTCAGTGATTGACGTTGAATTATTACAATCATTTCTATTGTCTGGTCGAAGGTTCGAACTACAGCGCCAACCATGATTTTATATAAAAAATTATACAGGGTAATAAAAAATATGGGGTGTAAAATCTTAACTTATAAAGTTGAATAACTTCGTTTTTTTCAAATGGCACACACTATTTTGCAGCCCATATTTTTTATCACCCTGTATAATATTTTAAATGAAATTATGGCTGGCGCTGTATATCTGGTAATGATTTTAAATTGTGCATACAACGATCCTGCGTCTATTCCACGAAGTTACATAGTTCTCTATAAAATGACCGTGTAGTATGCCTCGCCCTGTATAATTCTTGAAAATTACGCACATTGGCGTTTTGTTTGAGTTCTTTAAATTTTCACTTATATCAGAATCTTTGTTTGGTTTAATATCTTTATTTTTCAATGTTGAGCGGAGGCGATATTATTACATCAGAAAATATTATAATACCTTTACATTTTGAACTTTCTGCTATTTCCGTCTTATTTTTATCCTTGATATTTTTCCTCGAACCTTTCCTTCGCTTTGTGACTTTTGTTTTTTCTTTGTCTCTGTGTCTTTTTTTAAATAAGCCTTATTTTGTTATTTTCAATTATTTTCTTTTACTTTCATCCTTAAGACGCTAGTTATCTTTTATTAATTCAATTTTTTTTGTGTTGAACATCTTGAGCAAAATTATGAATGAAGCTATCATCAACTTCATGATAACAAAACCAGAGCTTAGTTTTTTAGATTTTATAAATACCGGCATACCACAATATTTATCTGAAAAAATAATCGAGATGACTGAAAAGTATGGACCATCTCCAGGAAAAATATACTGATATAATTCCTTTATGATGTTAAGCTCACACTTTTCATTTACTTTTCTGGAATGTATGTTGTTTATTAAGCTGGGTAGTAAAAGGTTACACCGGAAATAGGCAGATGGCGCTAAACTTTAGTCTTCGAACTTCTTAGGCTGTGCATATTAAAGCTTCAATTTAACACTAAGGTTTACTTTCAATTATATTTTAACGAATCAAGACAACTTCTCCTCATACCGTACAATATCCTTGAGTCTATTCGCAAGTCTTTTGTTTTTGCATTGAACTCATTATAATCGCATCAGCATTTTCCCACAGATATTGCACAAAAATGAAACTTCAACGGCTCCACTTGATCATCAAACTATTCCACAACTAATTGAATCAAGTGTCACTAATTAGTATCGAAAAGTGAAATTTACGTCCGCGCATCTGTTTTATAGTCTGGCCGTGAAAGTTCCGATTGTGACCTGATCAATTCAACGCGAGCCGCCGACTTTCTTTCAAGGTCTTTCACCTAAAACGATTGCACCTTAGAAACGAGACCACTTTTATGTCCTCGGGCCGGATTCGTAATTTACGCTCCGTCTCGCCTCCAAAAACGTTGCCAAATATGATGGTAGTGTAAACATGGAAGAAATTTGGTATTTGCCGCGTGGGATTGGTTTCGTCTATGAATATTTAGAAGGTGAGACTGGATGGGTATTCTTTCCAATGGTATTTATTTATGTTTGGATCATGTAACAGCTGTGCATAATGTAATATATGCATTCAGAAAATATTATACTTATTTGGATACAACATTTAAAAAAAAAGTGTTATTGTTTAATATGTTGTATGTTAAGTAAGAAATAAAGGTAATTATTGTTATTATATAGAATAAAAAACCCAGAATCGCACCATAGTCAAGAAGTTAGTGATATAACTATGTTTTATTCCAAATTATATTGCAGATTAAACCAGCATTACGTATATTAAATTACTCTAAACCAGGTTTAGTTTTAATTTTAAAGTATTGTTTACTTTAAATACGTGATTCTTCTTTAAAATCACACGCTTTACTGGGCCTCCCAGAATAATGAGTTTATAATTAATTATGGAAATAATTAGCTATGGCCATCGGGATTTTTAATGCTGTTTTGCTTCACTGATCATTAATTGTTGCCACCGTTTCTTCAACAAAGAAATCAAACTTGTCCCTTGCAGTCCATTAATCTCCTCTTGTATATGCTATGATTTAGATTTAATGTAAGAAAAATCAAAACTTTTGGATCGAAAACCACAGCAACTTCTAGTCGGTAGAATACTGTAGGTAGTAAGCCACTTATGACAGAAAAGATTTTAGATTTTTAAAAGTGAAATAAACTGGTCTTAATTGCCGCATTATTTGCAGTTTTGTACCAAATTATATTTCCTATAAAAAGAAGCATTTATAATGAATTATTAAGAAAATAATTACTTTCGGATATCTGGTGTTTTGCTTCACTGACCAATAATTTTTGCCACCGTTTCTTTGTTAGAGAAATCAAATTGGATCTTGCCCTTTGCAGTCTATTAACTTCCTCTCCTCTAGCATATTTTTCGCGTCTTTAATTTCTTTTTACTGTCCTCATTTAAATTGACGTAACGAAAACCGGACCAGTATAGTAAATCATAGTTCACAAAATTTGTGGCCAATGTGGTCCGTTAAAGATTTTCGGGTCTTCGAAATCTCTGATCTGTGGATGATTTTATAAGATGTTATGAAAAGTGAAATAAATTGGCATAAATCACAGCAGGCATTAATAGCCGTTTGGTACCAAACAACATTTCCCATAAGAAGAAAGGATTATAAAAATAATTCTGTTAACTTAAACACATTTCATAACTTTGTATGCAAAACCGGCACAAATAAATCAAACACGATCGTAAAGGTTAAGAAGGCTACTCAGAAACAATTTCAATAAATACATTAACTCTTGTACGCCACAAATTGCAAATGGTGCGTGAAACGTAACTCGTACCGATTTTTTGCGCATAAAACGCATTCCTCGCCGAGGCCAATATTTGCAGGTACTACGTAACACGCGCAGCTTTCCCAAGAACATCCAACATTTATTCGATTGGAAATGATGTCTGCATTAGGAAAGTGTTACATTTTAAAACGTAGTCATGCACCATTTACCATCCGTGTACCATAGTTATTAGATACGAAATTGCTCGGCTTGAGGATAATGATTCCCCCATTGGAACGTACTGTTAAATTTCATTTAAATGGCATCCTCATTTACATGCTAATGGTGAATTCTCACAGTTAACTTACAATGATGATGTGGGATATCTTTAGTAATCTGGTGTACTTTCTTGGCGATTGTGGCGTTGCGCTATTTGAAAATTTACATTTTGTTGGTGTTTATTATTCATTTAACCTTTATCTGTGAATAATCTACAATTAATTACAGTCGCTTTAGGAGATAGTGTTGTTTTGATAAATGAGCTTGGTTCTAAGATAGTTGTATCTTAAGTGGCATTGTTTTTATTTAGTTTCTGACAGTTTCTTAATCATTTGAGTTGTGTAAGTACATGCAGAATTGGCCTCATAACTCATCGTTTTTTAAACAGCATGAATGCAACGTTTTTTTCTAGAATGGGTTTTGCTGTAGGCTAGAAACTAATTGGCGTTTTTTTTTTAATTCATTTATCTCGGCACTGGATTATGCTAATTTTGTACAAGTTTTGGCACATTTCGCGAGGCCATTAAATAAGCTTTTAAAATAAAAGGCGGTTTAACCAGTTTAACTTCATATCGTCCAATAAGTGTAAAGTACTTCTTCCTTGAGGGGGAAATACCTTTAGAATCTTCAGAAATACAACATCTAAAAAATATTATTCCAAAGTTTCAAAACTAAATTAAGTCCTTCTGATGATAATAGCCTCTGAGCTTAACTCAAGCTCCGGCGAGGTGTTACAGTCAGTTTTGGTCTGTATAGAAAGCTTCCGAGGTAACCAAAAAAGTGCAAGAAAACTCTCCAGTACCATGAATTATTTGCAGGTTTAATTGAATGAATTACAATTTTCACTGCTCTATCAGAAGTTGTTATTTGTAGTGGGTGTAAAGATGCTATGAAATTTAAGGAATCTGAAAATCTTACTTTGGTGTCAAACTCATTGTTCTATGATGTTGTGATCGCAGACAAATTCAGGGCCATTTATCCATACGGCCCATGTAGTGAATCATAAGATTGTTTGTTAGGTTTCTTTTAGGTATTAGTAGGGAATAAATTGAAGGGTCCAACGCTAGAAACAGCCAAGTCCACTGTTATAAAATTTACAGGAAATGAAAAGAACGTTTAAAACTTTGTATAACAATTAATAAATAACTTTGAATATAGCAAGTTATAGACACAGCCACACATAATGTATATATCAATTTTAGTTAATTTTGAATTTGTAGTTTTAGAGATATTTAAAAAAACTTTGATGGACTTAACTTAATAACAAAAATTTAAAAAGTCACACAAAATGAAAATCTATAAGAACATTTAATTTATCAGAACAGCATAAAAGTAACATGGATATACAAAGTTAGAAAATATTTTTGTTGCATATTTTAGTTTTGTGGTTCAGTCGTCATCGCTGTATTCAGACACAGACGATTGATGCTCCTCCGATTGAAAAGCTCTGTGGTACCTCTTGATGTCATCATAGAACAACATATCAGCCTTTGGTACATAGTTACGGCCTAAATTAATAACATGTTCAAATTTCTTCTTTTTCAATGGTCGTTTCCCTGTGTATAGTTTTTCGTCGCTACTTGTTAATGTTAGTGACTCCGAAACCCTCCTGTCCAGGATACTAAGATCTTAAAATACTGAAAATGATACACTTTCACTGCATTGTAGTACTTTTATAGTTTCTTGTTGTTCGTAACACATTATTCTGTATTTCGATATCGTAAACTTAGTATTTTTTCTTGAAAGATTTTTAACAAAGGTCTTTTTGAAGTGTTCGTAGAAGTTGTAAAACATATCTTGCGTGGTTTAAACTACATGAAACTTCTTGTTGGATGTCTTGATAATATTGACATAATCCCGAGGAAGATAAATTCAATGTGTTAATAAAATGCAGTAAGATACTTGCTACCTCATTTAGTCCTTTGCCTCCTAACGTTTCGCCATAAACATAAAAAAGCTTTGCCCTGTACTCCCAACATGAATACAAAAATTGTATATCCATAGCTGAATTTTATAGAACACGTCCCACTCGTTGATACTGGTAACGGCAGGTTCTGTTGAAAATCAAAAGATATAACTTCAATATTGGGATCACGTTTTGATAATGCTGTCTTATCTTTTATATCAGTATAAAATGTATCTGCTTTTGTTACATGCAGATTTTTATCGCGTTGTAGTGTTCGTAGTTCTTCATCAGACTCAGCAGCATTAATTTTCTTTTCCAACTTATCACACTTTTGACAGGTGTCGGATTTCGGGTTTCCAAAGGATATCTTATAATTTTCAGTGAAAATTTTTCTGAAGTACTCGTATTTTACCACGGGATTGCATGGTTTGTTTTGAAGATGCAGTTGATACTGCTCTGGTTCATGTTTCTCAATATATAGTTAATGCATTTTTGCAATATTTAATTGTGGGGAAAGATAATAATGGTGCATATTATCCTTCCTGCTATAATGTGACTTATATTTTGGAAAACTCAAAATGTGTTGGTGAATCCTTTCAGGCAGTTTGTTTGGTCTATTATTGTGTTTGCCTCTTTTGTCTTCCGGAGGAGTTCCCTGTCTAAAGTGTATGTGTTGCTGCAAGCGATCAAGCCGGCTCTTGGTAATTGCATGTAAAGCTAAAAATGCTGGCTTGCAAACTTTCAGAGTCGTGCCTTCATGACGAACCTACAATTTATTGTTAAACTTAATTAAACAGAACAAGAAGCAAAAATAATACATTATTTACCTGATAAATATACGAAAAACGTTTGTCATGCTTTTTTCCTGAACGAGGCCTTTTTCGTTCTACAGGTTTACTATGAAGAAGGCCATACAAATGAGCATCCTGAATGTCTTTTGTTGATATGGCATAAAAATCTCTGAAAATTTTAGCACAGCCTATCGCACCAATTTTATCAAAGCACTGCATTTTACAGTTGCAGCTATCTCCAAGAACTTTCTCTTGTGTTAATTTTCCAGCCGTATTTATATAACTTTCGCCCCTGGTTCGCTTTTGCTTGCGAATGACTTACGTATGAGGCGCTTTTTACCTGGTTGTGCCAGTTTTGTTGAACCAGCAGAAGTGCCAGCTTCTTCCAAATGTACAGAATCCTCATTAGTTCCAAACTCCCCAAAACTTTCCTCGGACAAATCATTTTCTTGAGTTTCAGTATTGAGGTTATGTTTATAATTTTCTGGTAAAAACTCATCGCCACTAGGCTGAAATACATTTTCTTCTGAACTAGATGACATAGTAGGAACCGTAATTGTTTTTTCACAAAGTTAGGTACACAGAACTTGTAAAAGCACAGTAATAATGTTTACAGAATAAGCGTACTGCGAAACGTTTGCAAACCAACTTTTGAGTGCAAGAACAGGTTAAGTCCAGAACTTGGCTTGTTATTGTACAGTATGAAAAAGTAGGCCATCTATTAATCACTGCTGTAATGCGCAGTGCATAACTTAGAGACCCGGTTCTTGGATGGGATGATAGAGCATTTGAAACTTTGCAACAATCAACCCCCAACAAATTTTTGCCCAAAAGTGGACTTGGCTGGTTCTTGTATTGAACCCTTCAATTAAGGTATTTTAATTTTGTTCTAAGAAAGCTGTGGAGGAAGTAAGGAAAGAAAATGAAAAACACGAGACGTCGAATTTGAATTTGAGGGTATCTGGGCTCTTGAGAAAAACCTGGCATCCTATCACTATACGGTGTAACGACGCTTGTAGACTGATATTTCGACAAAGTTGTTGATTTAGTATTTAAAAGTAAACAGGATACTAAAAAATATCGCAAGTGGTATGAAGAATAGGAGAAAGAGTGCACGAAAAATCACGCGGGATTTATGGATCTCGCAACTGTGATGAGTATCGTTAAGTGGATTATACCACATATTAAAAAATCAAAGAAATATAAATTTAATGGTTTTATTTTACTCATAGCGTACCAGCCACTTTGCTATACATATTACATCCAAGAGGTACGGCCCCAAGTCATCGCACTGAACCCAAAAATCCAAGTCGAGTAATAATTCAAAGACTAAAAATAATCCAAAGACTTTCGACAATAACGGAGGACATAAAAAAATAGTGAAAAGTTTTTAAACAAATGCAGCTGAATCTTTCTTTCAGTTTTTTGCATCACCCACAGTTCGTTTACAATATGACCCCGATTGTATTTAAAATGGGACAAATAGGCTCTATAAAAAATAAAAAATCGTACCTAAAACAAATTTTATTTAACTTAACTCACAATATAACACTTCAATATTTTAAGTGTTTATTGTTTAAGGTAGAAACGCCAAAGTGGCGGAATCTATTGCCTGAATGCTGTACTGAACCAAATCCGGGTGGCTTTAACACCGACAAGATATGGACATTGCCAGCGGCGGCAAATATAACAATATTAATGTAAACATTAAATATTGGTTCAATACAGCATTCAGGCAATAGATTCCGCCACTTTGGCGTTTCTACCTTTAACGGTGTTTGGAATACTTATATTCCAATAGTAATCTCCGTTTCCCTATCAGCAACTAACTACACTGATGAGACCTGAAAGGTAGAAACCGGTCTGTAGGTGTTCTGCTAGGGGAGCAATATTTAATGTTTATTGTTTTTAATGCATGAACACACCGCGGTGGCTC
This sequence comes from Ocypus olens, assembly GCA_910593695.2. NCBI lineage: Eukaryota > Metazoa > Arthropoda > Insecta > Coleoptera > Staphylinidae > Ocypus > Ocypus olens. The sequence continues at coordinate 36,737,009 of OU343053.1, forward strand.
AGGGACAGGAAGTCGCGGACCATGATCGACTGGCCAAATAGCCGAAGAATGGCGGGTATTTAAAAACTGGAAAGCAGAATCCTTACAATTTATAAAGCAATTGATCTTACAATTCAGAAAATACAGTGAAATTATTTTAAGGTTATACAACGGGGTGTAAAGAAATCGGGTTATATAAAAATAGTCTTATTTATTGTCGTTTAAACAATTTTGTTTTCGTTAGGTTGGCAGCATTTTTGGTTAAAAATTAACTTACCCGTATTATTATCGCATTGGGCTCTAGCTCGCGGACATATATTTGAGCAGTAATCATATGAGAAATAGAGGAGGACTCGCAGTCCATGTTTATATAGTCAAAGCTGAAAACAAAGAGCAGTACACTGCCAACATAATTATATTTAGATTTACTGTACGTCTTAGGGCCGCTTTTACAATCGTCGGATAAATGATAGTTAACTTATACCCTCTTTAACTAATCCCTTCATTTAACTCTCAGTTAAGGCACGCTGCCTTTTACAAACGCTTAGATAGATTTTCTCCCGAAACGCCAACGTTGGCAACATTGCGGATACATGCGGTTGCGCAGTTTATAGAATTGGCATTTTTCGTTTTGCTTGCGGAAATGTTAGAAAGTTGTGTTTGTAATCATTAATGCGACCCTTGACCCCCTCGAGCTTCTTTTCAATATTCCACCTAGAAATATGCCAGAATGCATGTTTTTTAGAAACTAGTTTATCGCCCTCTAACGGCCCCTGTATGTAATACCGATTGCAGATCGCTGTAGTGCCGGTATGGTGCCTGTGCTTGCTGTGCGCATTGCCTGCGAGTTAACCGAGATTTAACTGCTGCTCCAAGCACCGGATAAGATAACTGCGAATTATCTGATTCTTAACCCTAACCCTGCTTTAACTAGGCATTGTAAAAGCGTATTTTCGCATTTAATCCGGAGATAGTGTTAACGTTAATTTAACCGGCTATTGTAAAAGCGGACCTTAGTATTTAAAAAATGCTCAGATATTAGATCAAAATAAGTTTCTCATATTTCGTATATTCAAAAGTGAAAAAAAAATGGTGGGTGATACGACTGTTATTACTCTCGGACTCCGTACACCCAAAAAACCTAAGAATGAGGCAAAATCAAAAAGTTTTTTTTAATCGTTGGTCTGTGTAATTCAAGGTTTTCGATCAACATCAATAATTCAAAAAGATCGTCCCGGAACAACGACCGAAGACTTCTGTAATCGCACCAAGGACGCCTCCTCCGAGGGAAAGAAAGAACTAGGTGCCAGTAGAAGCCACTAAGCTTTCATGAACGCACCCCTCCGAGGGAAAGGAAGCACCGGATAATATCCGAAGCCTGACAGCCTGACCAACGACAATAACTTTACCGGCGCCGTCCTAGATTCTTGACAACGTATTATACATCAAATACTGAATAAATCGCCCCATACCAGTGAAGAACATTGAAGAAAGCAGCAGCTGTCTTGTTAGATCACCAGAACACGACCGTGTCGTGCAGTCCGGACGCACAGTGGTTTCAAACGCCGAAAACGTGGCCAAAATATAAAGGCGTTATACCAATTGTATGAAAATTTGTATATAGGTTTTAAGAATCTGAAATAGTTTTAGAAACAAAATGGTGGACAAAAACTATGAAAATTGTCATATTTTCATAAAATTTCGGATATAGCTCTTTACAAGGTCGCTAATTAGAATCGGAAATTAATATTTAAAAACAAAATAACGGATTCAAATTAATAAATTTATATTTTAAGGTGAAATAAATAATTAAAATATATAAAGATGTTTATTAATACAAACAAAAGACTTCAATTTCTTCATCTGAAAAAGGCGTGGATTCGTCATCGCTACTTTGAATCTAATAAAAAGACGCTTTTAACAATTATAATATTTCAGACACCAACGCTTTAAAATGTTTCGTTGGCAATTTCCGCAGGCTTGACATCACCGGGTCTGATGATACGGAAAGTCTTTGAAATAAGTCTTTCATATTCTCTACGCAACCACATTTTCGGGCAAAGTCCTGCCGATATTTGCAAGATTCTTAGTCCTCTTCAGACATTTGTCTGATTGGTAGAATCGAAGCTTGAATATTCTGTCCGCTGTGAATCAAAATCTCGTGAATCGTAGTAAACACGCAAATAAACGAGCTGTTTCTAGGCAATATTACTCACACTTCAGAATATCAACATCGAAGTGAATGAAGGCTTGTAAGCCATCATGAAATCTTTTAATTAACGTCTTTTCTATTTATTCAGTTATTGCTGACGTAATTATGGAATTTTGTAATTATTTTTATTGATACATTCAGGAAATTGAATAATTTGATAATAATTGATTAAGAATAATTGGATAGTTTATATTTGTTTTGTAAAGTAAACTAATCCTATTTAAATTCAAGTTCTGGAAAAGCAAAAGGTGAAGTAATTATAATGGAAAGGGAAAATAAACAAATTACGGAAAACAAAAAAAAAATACTACAAATCTGAAGGAATATAAAACTAACGGAAGTCTCCAATACCAGATCTTGAACTGTTGTTTAAGATCTGAAGGAGGCACACGCGATCAGATTATTCAGGAGAGCCACTTGAGCCTTCCTAGGGAGGCCAACGCTCTTAAAAAAACATGTAATTATACAATATTGTAAATATTGATATTTAATGATTAGTTTATTATTGATTATTAATTTTAATTACTTAATTGATTATATTAAGATAAATTAATATCAATATTTATTTATTTTTGTTAACTGGACATGGAATACCATGGATTTATTATTTCATTTTTAAATTCAAAAAAACGAAATATAGCCTGAATATATAAATATTCAACCTGTTCGTAACTCTGCAAGCAAAATTAAGTCTTACTAAGACTATAAACAAATAACTTATTGAAACAACTACTTCCCTGGCTGATGCCACGCCGGATATTGAATGATACAAAAGAAATTTGCATGTTATTACTAGTACTACTAGTGAAATAACATTGGTTTAAGATCCCTTATTTCTACCCACAGGACTAACTTGAAAAATGAAACTAAATTGAATTTGAAAACTTTAAATTATAAAACTGAACCCAAAACTATGTAAAAATTAAGTAAATAGCCATCTGCAGACGCTTACTTACTTAATTTTTACATAGTTTTGGGTTCAGTTTTATAATTTAAAGTTTTCAAATTCAATTTAGTTTCATTTTTCAAGTTAGTCCTGTGGGTAGAAATAAGGGATCTTAAACCAATGTTATTTCACTAGTAGTACTGGGGCCTGCCCAAAGTGCCGAATGCCCAAAGTGCCGAATCGAAATTTTGCCCAAAGTGCCGAATTTCATACTACCGACCATGCCCAAAGTGCCGAATCTCATCCGTGACTCGTGCCCAAAGTGCCGAACGACGCTAAGCGACGTCGCATCGTTCGGAAACAAGGCGTCGGACCCGAATGCGAATCGGCAGTTTGGACATTCGGCACTTTGTCTTCACACCGACATAGGAGTAAGGACCAAAATGCCGAACGCACGCCGGTTCGGCACTTTGGTCATTCGCCAGAACGTCTCCGCATGCACCTACGAGCAAGGCCCAAAATGCCGAATGCACATTGATCCGGCGCTCTAGAATATAAAAAATAACAATATAAAATTAGAAGCAGAATATAATATATATGATACAACATGTTGATTATGAAATACATAGAGAAGAATATATACAAATATGGGGTGTCTTCGTTAAACCGTTCATTAAAAGTTTACGGGGTTGCCGTTGTATTGAAAATTTGAAGAAAAAAAACATCACACCATTGAATCAGTTCTCCTCATGTGACATATTTTTAACTTTTTATCATTTCCGATTCCACCGTAAGTAGCACGAAATTTGTAATTTTAAATGGAACACCCTCTACATTATTATATTTTTGGATTTCTCTTTTAAATTTCAATATATTTTGTGGGAACATTTGTACACTTATCTATTTTAGTTTTCAAGAAAATGGAAACCGTCAATTTTGACAATAAGTGTTCCTAAAATGTCAATATCTAAGTGTCCTCTTAAATATCCGGTAATTCATTTTTTTAATCTACAACAACAAAAATGTATATAAACAAACTTCTATTTTTTCAATGACATATTTCAATTAATTACTTGCATATTTCAAATTAATTATTTGTTGCATATTTTTGAGGTTTTAAATGCAAAGGATGAAAGGATTGCATATATATTGTTGTGACATTGTGAGGTTTATGAAAAATATTAAATTTATGCCTATTTCTTGTTCGACTAAATCTAAAATATTTATTGAATAATATTATTCTACTTCGAAGGTGAATTTGTGAATTTTGTTGGTACAGAAAAGTTTGCAAAAGTCTGTTGGTGCATATGAAGCAGACCAATATACCAACTACATATCGATACCAATATAAACAATTTTTAAATAAACACTGCTTTCGGTTGTAGATTTCTAAATATGGCATGAATATTTCAGCGAGCAATGGACTTAACGGATTACTTATTGATAATCCCTCTGTTTGTTGGTAAAACTGATCGTTAAATTGTAAATAACTTTGTGCATACCTCAAAGAATAAGAGAATTTTTGCCGTAATAATAGGATTTGTGCCATTAGTGGTAAGTATTTATTATTGCGATCATATAATATAAGGGACCAATTAGCTGGAATTTCAACATTCCAAATTCTAATTATTAAATATGGAACTGCGTATTTGGGACGAAATTAAAGTTTTGATAATTTTATACAAGGTCCAAAAATGTAAAAAAAACCATTTTGAATCCTTATACTGCGTCAATGTTTAATTAATTGATCAAAGAATGTTTATATTATTTAATAAGATGCGAAAAAGGTAGATGATACCAGGGTTGAAAATAAAAACAATAAACTTTTTGTTCTTAAACAAATGTTTTAAACGTGTTTATTTTAAACATGTTTGACATGACACGAATAGATTTTTATCCAAAATTACACCCGATTTTGGATCAAAATAAGCGAATTACTGCAGTCATTTAAGAGAAATAATGTTATTCATTACCCACTAGTGAGAAAAAAACTCACACACGGAATACATGGATCCTTCGTTGAATTTTTGAAATAATTCAAATTGACACCACGTACGTCAAAATTTCTTGTCAAAATTTTATAAACATTATTTCAATATTTAATGCAATTACGGACGATTTTGGATAAAATGTTATATTATACTCATGTGGAATTACTCATTAGCCCCGCTAAGAAAATTACCCGTTCGCTCTTCAAGCTCAGGGATAAACTTTTTCAGGCGGGACTAATTACGTACATTTCACATTCGTATAATAAATAACTATTACTTTATCCTTTACTGTGTGTGTCTGTGCGCGCTGTATCTTAAAAATGAATAAAGGAATTAACATGAAACTTTGTCTTTTTTGCAAATCCGAAGCTTTTGACAAAATTTCGTGCATCGGAAGTGAATTTTTATTTTTTTGTCCAATAATTGTTTACATATGGAAAATATTACAAAAACATTGAAACAAATATTGACAGCAAAAAAATCTTTTGTTCGAAAATGTTTGTTATTTTTGGTTTATAATTATAAAACGATAATCGTTACATAAAATTTATATTAATAATAATTGTAGGTATTGCCGAAATAAATAACTTATAAGAATGATTTTTTACGAAATCCCTTAGTTTTTGAGTAAACTGGTGGTAAAGATTTTTAGAATTTAATGTATAATTTTTTATTTTCATCTTTCATAATTTTGATGTTTCAAACGTCAATATCATCCGTTCTTGCAAAACACTTGATGTACATTTAAAATAAGATTTCAATTGAAAGTACAAATATAAATAACTATTTTACCATCTAAATCGGAGAAAGTAACATGATTTTTTATTTTACAATATGCGTCGTAATTAGATGTGGGGATGTCTGTCTGTGGGCTTTTTCAAAGAAAAAAAATTGAAAACGTTTTCCCTTTTTGGTTAATAATTATGAAACTATAATAGTTACGCCAAATATAGTTTAATAATAAGTAGTGTTGGGCTTTATGCAAATAATTTAGATAAATTATTTGCATAAAGCCCAAAATCTCAAATGATTTGATTGATTCAAATAATAATATTTTAAACAAATCCAATTTAAACCAATTAACAGTAATTTAAACCTTCTGTCAGTTCTAAATAACTTTTTCAAGTAATATTTTTCATCGCTTTAATAACAAGATCAGTTTACTCTTAAAACGTTTTACTATGTTTTATAACACCACGTATACGGAAGATCATTTTACTTCAGTGATTGATTTGTAGGTTTGAAATATTGTAGAATTTTTTTGCAAAAATAAAATTTTCTGAGAAATTAATAAAACATTTTTCTATGAGTCCGACTTAATAACTTAAAGTTAAGATGCAATTAACTAATATTGTTTTTTTGAGCTACAAAATATCTGAAAATCTGTAAGTATAAATAATGTGAATTTTTTTTTATAATACCACGTATACTCAAGCACATAATTTTACTGGTACCTTTTTAAAATGTAAATAAAAGCATGATCTGCCAAACTGCACCTACCACAGTTTTGTTGCCCTGCAAGCATTTCGGGCTATGTGATGAATGCTCTGAGGAGAATAAACGATTTAAATCTTTGACATCAAGCCCAGAAGATGAAGCGTACGATGCAATCGTAGACTATTCCAGGTGCCCGATCGACAGAGAGCCAATTAAGTAATGTGTCAAAATTGTGGCAACATAATTTGCAATAAAATTCTGAAATATAAACCACTGTTTTGTTGTTATTCCGTTTAAATGCTACCCTGTTCCCAGGGAAATATATTGTCGATACATTTTGCTATTATTTACATTTTAAAATGTGTTCGTATTTACTTATACATATTATTTATACTTACAGAATCTCAGATATTTAATTGATTGACACTGGAGGAGTTTACTTCATGATACATTTTGAATTATAAATAAAACACTTTCTTTGTTAATATCACTCAATTTATTAATAGGGACTATAGTTTCGATCACGTACTGATCATTATCAAACTAAAAGTACTTTAAACAAATGAAAAACACACACACATTTATATAGCGAGAAACAGTGGGGAATATACTAGGTCAGTTTGTTCGTTAAGTAAGGAAATACCAGGATTACGTTTTGCTTTGTGTACCTCGAGAGATTCTAGTAAATCCATTTTGGGCACTTTTTCGGCAACTTTTAGTTGGTAATTTAACACATTACGCACATAAATGAGGGTGTGCATTCGGCATTTTGGGCCTTGTTCGTAGGTGCGTTCGGGGACGTTTTGGCGAATGACCAAAGTGCCGAACCAGCGTGCGTTCGGCATTTTTGTCCATACTCCAATGTCGGTGCGAGGACAAAGTGCCGAATGCCCAAACTGCCGATTCGCATTCGGGTCCAACGCCTTATTTCCGAACGATGCGACGTCGCTTAGCGTCGTTCGGCACTTTGGGCACGAGTCACGGATGAGATTCGGCACTTTGGGCATGGTCGGTAGTATGAAATTCGGCACTTTGGGCAAAATTTCGATTCGGCACTTTGGGCATTCGGCACTTTGTCCCGGACCCGTAGTACTAGTAATAACATGCAAATTTCTTTTGTATCATTCAATATCCGGCGTGGCATCAGCCAGGGAAGTAGTTGTTTCAATAAGTTATTTGTTTATAGTCTTAGTAAGACTTAATTTTGCTTGCAGAGTTACGAATAGGTTGAATATTTATATATTCAGGCTATATTTCGTTTTTTTGAATTTATTTAATACTCTCTGCAATAAGTAAGGTTGTTTCTATTTTATTTATTTCATTTTTGGTATCTTTTTACATAAAATTTAATCAAATAAAAATGTGCAGGTAGGCGCGGCTTATTTTCATTCTATTTATTAAAAACTGGTTTAAAAAATGAGAAAACTTGTTTGATAGTGGGAGCTCGTGAGACTTTTGAGTTGTGCATATTTTAATTTTGACGTTTTAAACTGAAAGGTATAAAACCATTATATTCTAAATATTACAATAATTAGATAACAATCAAATTTTACGGTAAACAAGTTATATAGTTGAAATGTACTCACTTTTATTCGGATAATCTATTTTACGGAATTAAAATAACTGGAAACGAAAAAAAAAGTGAGCTCAGTAATTGGCTTGCGAAACGCTCGGATAACAATTTCAAGTGACACGTACACATTTGTCTGTTATAAATGGTAATTTCGAATAGCATAGGTACAAAGCTACATCTAAAAAGTCTCCTGATCGAACATTCACTTTAGGGACTTTTGGCCATATTTTCGGCATTTGGAACCACAGTGCGACGTGGGCATCGTAAAATAAGAGGTCAAAACCGCGCCCTAACCCTAACGCTTGCAGCAGACCCTGCCACGTCAGCGTCCGCCTGATCACATTAAATCTTAAGGAACGGCCCACACAGAACAGCTCCACGACCCGGTCACGTCCACGTCCACTAGAACCACACAGGCGACACCTCATCGATGGCATTTTGACGCACCTATGCCGTGCGGCCCAGACGCATTGGAGGTCGCCATGCGCCATGAACCACATGCCCTGACTACAGTGAGCCTCCTAGGCCAGCAAGGACACTAAGGACATGACCAACGACATAACATGATGTCACACCGGACCCTGAAAGAAGCAATCAGATCACCCTCCAAGCCGTGAGAACTGCAAGGAGACCAGAGCCCTCCGAGGACATCTCCGATGATTCACTCATTGCCGTAGTGAGGATACCTCCTCCACTCAGAGAAATCGCCAACAGAAACTCAATCTCATTCGAATATCATCGAGCAACCGACGCGATGTAGCAGCCAATTCACTTCGAAGTCATTCGAACGTAGCAGCCACTTCGCCCAAGGACGCCTCCTTCGAGGGAATTGAAGAACCAGGTCCCAGCCGAAGCCGTTCAGCCCTGACGAAAGCACTCCTCTGAGGGAAAAGAAGCATCATCCGAAGTCTGGTAGTCTGACGAACGACAACTGCGCCGTCCTGGATTCCAGGGAACATATTATACATCAAACTGATTTCTTAAATTAGGTCTACGAGGGTAAGTGTGATTCGGGGTAACTGTGATATGATTAAATAAAAAATTAATAATACAATTTGTGACCTAAAATAATTTAAAGTGTTTTCTTGCATATTAATGAGCAACATATTAAATTTATAGCAACATCGTACACCTTGAACCAACATTGCTCAACTCTCCAAAAAAGGTACGAAGATAATTCATTGTACAAATTGTACATATATGTGTTCAAATTTGCATATATTTAGTCCTACAAGCTTTTTTTATAAAAATTCTTTTTCAGTGTAGTATAGTACAGTACTGGGCATGTGTGAGATCATTTTTTAGTTGTTGCTTGCTGTTTTACCCTGGTAGTGCTCTGATCACTCTTACCCCGCTTTTTATTTTGTGGGGGGCAAGTGTGATATGGCTTGTGGGGAAAGTGTGACCACCGTTATAAATGGTTTTTCTTCTTCCAGGTAATCGTTGTTGTTAACCTATAAGAGCAAACATGGTGAGGAACTATAAAAGGAAGAGTGGCAGAGGGTTGAACAAAGCATGGACTAATGAAAATTTGCTTAGTGCGGTTGACTCAGTGAAATCTGGTTATCAAACAGTTCGCGATGCTAGTGCACACTGGAATTCCGTATTCTACATTATACCTAAGAGTTAAAGGATGGAAAGGCAAAGCACCAAGAAACGCTCCAGTTACAGTGACGGGTGGTGGAGGAAGAAAAACAGCCATTCCAGTTGAAACGGAAGTTTTACTAGCTGATTGTTTGAAATGTATAAATAATTGGGGTTTCGGATTCTCTAAATTCTGTAAACGACACGAATTGTCGTTGAAAAAAGCAGAATTGTGTGAAAGTTCCCGTGCTCGCCAATCGTCAGATCGATTCGTCATCTATGATCATTTTGATAAAGTTGCTGCCGTGATAAACAAATACAGTCTTCAAGATAAACCTGAGCTTATATTCAATTGCGACGAAACAGGATTTCGTATTGACCCGTCAAGCACAAAAGTCGTATCTCCTGTTGGAAAACCTGTTAAACGTGTCACTTTTGGTCCAGGGCGAGAAACAACAACGGGGAGAAAAGTTCCCTCCATTAATTGTTCACAAAGGTAAACGATTGTGGGACAGTATGTTCGGCAATCCAGGAAGAGAATACGAAAATACATCATATTTTGTTAGTGAAAATGGCTGGATGACGGAAAAGGTATTTGAATCATGGTTCATCAATAAATTTTTGAAATTCTTAAATACCTAACCAGCTTTTATGTTGTACGATGGACATCCCACATCAATTTGAATATTGTTAGAAGTGCAATTGAAGCAAATGTAGTGATTTTGAAGCTTCCGCCACATACTTCCCATGTGTTGCAGCCACTCGATGTGTGCGTATTTCGAGGATTAAAGAGCAAATGGGATGGCCTATTGGGAAAAAAACTTGAATGTAATGCGTAAACTACCAAGGTCAGATTTCTCCAACATTCTAGGAGAAGTCTGGAGATCTACGGAAGCATCTAGCATTAAAAGTGGATTTCGTAAAACGGGTATATTTGATCCAAGTATTCCTGATCGAGTGAACCGGTTTGCCGTTCCAGAAAACAAATTTTATCCTGTGAAACTTAGGAGGTACAAAGAGGTGCAAGAAAAGAATGCGGCCAGATTGAATGAAGTCGTTGTACCAATTATGCCGAATCCAACCACTACCAATGTTGTTGACGTGAACACCAGCACATCCTTCAACAGAAGCACACATTCCTACAATTGATGTACAAATTGAAGAGGATGTAGCTTCAACAAGTACAAATATGCCTACCCCAAACAACACTGATTCAGTTCTCCAAACCCCTGCTGATATTGCATCTCCAAGCACTTCCGCCAATGGTAATTCACAAAGGAGTTTCCAAGAATTGCTGCTTGCCAGGGTGACTCCCAAAGTTCCAGAACATGCAAGAAAGAAAAAGAGAATTGACTTTGCTGAAGTTATAACACATCGTGAATATTATCAGAGATGACGCACAGGAAAAAGAAGAAGAAAAGAAGAGGAAGATGGCTGAAAAAGAGCAGAAAATCGCTGAACGAGAACAGAAAAAGATTGAAATGGCAGAGAAAAGAAAATTTACTGCAGATAAAAAGAAATCGACTGCAGCAAAAAAGCAATTGAAAACTAAAAAATGGTGATGTGGCCATCATGTTACTTTCTCCGACTTTATATTTACGTTTTCATGGGTTTATTTTCAATTGAAATCATATTTTAAACGTACATCGAGCGTTGCGTAAACTCGGATGAAACTGACGTTTAAAACGTCAAAAAGATGGAAAAATTATACTTCAAATTCAAAAACTCGGTTTACTCAAAAACTAACGAGATTGCGAAAAAAGCTTATTCTTTAGAAGTTGTTCATTTTGGCATTCTCTACAATTATTATTCACATAAATTTGCTGTAACTATTATAGTTTCATAATTATAAAACAAAAATTTAAAAAAATTAATAATTTTTTTTCTCGAATAGCAATGATTTTATGAAAAATATTTTCAAGCAAAAGATGTTCATTTCTTTGTTGTCTTCGATGTTTGTTTAAATGTTTTTGTGATATTTTTCGTATTTAAGAAAATATTGGCAAAAAACAAAAAACAGTTAAGGTAAACGCCCACTTCCGGTGTACGAAATTTTACCAAAAGCTTTTCAGTTCTTTGGATTATCAAATAAGACGTATGCTCAAAGTTTCATATCAATTGCTTTATTAGTTTTTGAGATACAGCGCACACAGATAGACACACACACACAGACACAAATTTTTTTTTTCCAGAAATTATTGAAATGGTATGGTAAAAAAAATCACGATCACAATATTTTCTCGTACTTCGTAACGGAGAAAGTAAAAAGCTGGATATCAACCTGAACCAGTAAGTGAAGGAAAAGGTTCCACTACATCAGAAGAAAGTGTTTCTGAAGAAGAGCTGAATCAGTCTGATGAAGATGATGTTGAGAGTCTGACAGCTGTTGATCCTGTAGAAATGAGTGAACCAACATTACAGAACATTGCAAATGGAGCATTTATCCTGGCTAAGTTTAAGGGTGGAAGAAGAGGGTCAACTTATTATCGTTCATTGTGTATGGTCTTACAGGAGCCAGATCCTCACGATGGGGAGGTTAAGGTTATGGGTATGAAATGTGTGGATGATAACAAAACTGTTTTCAAAACAAATGAAGAAGACGTTTCGTTTGTCGAATTTGACAATGTTTTAGGAGTGCTGCCTCAACCCGACCTTAATCTTCAAGGGTTGCGATTTCGTTACGAGTTTTCTGGAAGAGTCGATATCTTTGAGTAATTGTTATGCCACTTTTTTTTATGTAGCATAGCCTATAAAAATCTAACATCCTTGTTTAGGATTTTTTTTCATTTGTGTTTTGCTACTTGTGTGTTTTACTTTGATTTGTGCCATTGGTTTATTTTTGTCTATAATGTGTGAATTAGACCTGCATAATAATAATAATAATAATAGGCCTTTATTTTTATAACCTGTACATATAATACAAATAAACCAAAAATCAAAAATAAAAATAATAAAAAATTATACATAAATAATTTACAGGTTATGAAAAACCACAAGGTGCCAGTTCAGGATTCGAAATTAGAAATTTCCCTGTTCTTCCACTGGGACCTTGATTATATAAATAATCAATTCTTGTAAATAAAATAATTAAATAATATGCTTTGATAATGAAAATATTTAAAATTAAACATAATGTCTTTACTGCCCTTCTAGTAAGAATGAATAATATTTGTTTTTAAAAACTTTAATGTTTAGACTTTTAAACTGATGAGGAACTAGATTATAAATTTCGGCAATATTGTAAGAGAAAGACTTTTTCATTTGGACTGTATGATATTTAGGTATAGTTATACAATTTCTATGTCTTAAATTTAGATGATGCACGTCGCTTCTATATGTGATAAGATTGTATAGATATGATGGTTGCTTGAGACTGATAACTTTGTGGAAGTAAGTTGCGCAAGTATATTTAATTTGATTCGCCATGTTCAACCATCCTAAATCAGGAAGTTTGTGGGATATATGATCAAACTTTCTTATGCCAAATATCAGTCTCATGCAACCATTTTGTAGCCTTTGTATTTTGTTCAGATTACATTTCGTAATCGACGGACCGTAAATTTGCATGCAATGAGTAAAACACGACATCACTAAACTTTTACAAAGCATAGTTTTCACTTTGATAGATAAGTAGTGTCTGTGAGGATAAATGAGTTTAAGGTTGGCGTAAGCTTTTTTTATGTTATTGTTAACTTGAGTGTTGTATTTAAAAGTGTTGTCCATGATAAGCCCAAGATTTTTTGCCTCATATTTCACCGGAATATCAGTGCTATTTATATTTAATTTAATTCTAGTTTGTAGCAGAGAAACTTTAGTTTGGTTACCAAATAACAGAATAGTAGACTTGATTGGGTTAAGTACAAGTCCATGATTCAAAGAAGTTTCAGCAATGGCGTCAAGGTCTCTTTGAATAGTATGTAATGACTCCAAGGTTTGCTTAACTTCAAAAGAGAGATAAATTTGAACGTCGTCAGCGTACATTATATTATTGCAAGTTTTGATGGCTTTATTAAAACGGGAAGTATAAATTATAAAGAGCAAAGGGCCAAGTATTGAACCTTGTGGGACACCTTTGCTAACAAATCTTTTCTGGGATGTAGTGCTGTCCAGCTGAACTACCTGCCACCTACCATTCAAGTAACTACTCATCAACGCCCAAGCGCTATCATCCAGACCAATGAATTTCAAAATAGCCAATAATAAGTCGTGGTTAATTGTGTCAAACGCCTTGCTGAAGTCTAGTAGTGTAAGCACAGAAAGCAAACCTTGATCAGATGCTTGCAAAATATCATTTGTGACCTTCAGCAAGGCGCTCGTGCAACTATAACCTGGCCTAAAACCCGATTGACTCTCAGGAATGACATTATTTTGGTCTAAAAATTCTCGTAACTGATTGCATAAAACTTTTTCTAAAATTTTTGAGAGAATTGGAAGAATGCTGATAGGTCTTAAATCGGCGCAAGTGCTAGGATTAGAGTTTTTGGCAATAGGTCGAATAATAGCCGATTTCCAAGCATCAGGAAAAATATTATAAACAATACAAGTGTTTATTATATGGGTTAAGTAAGGTAAAATATGAGGCAGACAGAGTTTTAAAGTATTTGAACTGATGTGGTCGGTACCAATCGACGTCGTTTTGATATTATCAATGATTTTGAGTATATCAGTTTCATCTACAGTACGAAAAATTAATTTAGGACCGATTAAACTGTGACTTTCACTGTTATAAAAATCTATCAATGTCTTACAATTATCAGCTGTGTCTGGAACACAATCAATAAAGAAGTCATTTATTTGATTGACATCCCCTATTCCCACTGGAACATTGACATATTTGTTTGCTTTTATGTTAAGTTGATTTAGTTTTTTCCATAATATTTTTCCATTTGCTTCCTTAAGTGCGTGCTGAAAGTAAGCTTTTTTTTCTAGACGGATTGTATTTGTTACTAAGTTTCGAAGAGATTTGTAATATGTTTTGTGGCTGTCATTGTTTGATTTGTGATATCGTTTTAAAGCTTTATCCCTTAGATGCATTAAAAGTTTAGTATTGTCAGTAATCCATCGTGCATATTTTTGAGTTATTTTTACGGTCTTTATAGGCGCATGATGATCGACTACAGACAAGATATTATTATTTAAGAAACTTATTTTGTCATTAATATTTTCGATATAAAAAATATTTTGCCATGGTATTGCACGCATATCTCTGTCAAATAATTCCAAATGAAAATTCTTGAAAGATCTTATAGTTTTATATGTAGCATTATGAATAATCTCCAGTTTTAATTCACAGATAATAGTTTCGTGATCTGAAAAATTTATTGAGTTATCATTTATTAAGAAGTTCTTAGACCTTGAACGACGTTGCTTTCTCGATGTTGATTTTACGGCATTATTCGCAAACTGTAGCAACCATTTTATACCATGCTACCATAACAGGTTCGTTGAAAAGATCTAAATATACTGGTTTGAATGAAAAATGCAACACCAAGAAAAACAGCCAGAATTTATTAAATTTTTCTACAATTAATGGCTTTCGGTATAATAAGTAACTCATTAAAATTTCAATAAAAAACTCCTTCGTCAAACCTCTTTTTAGGATGATTTTATATACGAAAAATAGCAATATCAAATGGTGTTTTTATAAACATGGAACAATTTGGATTAGTTTTCTCGTGATAATAGTGCGAAGAACATCATTTAAAATGCCCAGAGTTCGTAACCGTCGAAATTTTGTACAACTAAGTGATTTCGAGCGAGGTCGTATTATTGGCATGAGAGAGGGTGGTCTTTCGTTTAGAGAAATTGCCAATAGAATGGAACGTGACGCAACCACAGTAATGAGGTGCTGGCGAAGATGGTCTGAGGAAGGTTTTCATGGACGTCGGAGAGGATCTGGACCACAGCGAAGAACGACAGACCGCGAAGAACGCAGGTTGAGACTTTTGGCGATAAGAGAAAGATTATCCACTACGCGGGCCATTGGAGGGATACATGTTAGAATCTCAATGGCATCGATATATCATTGAATACGGAGTTTTGAAATGCCTAGTTATCGTCCTTTTTGTTGCCTTCCCCTGACTCCACGTCATAGAGCTTCTAGGTTGGAATGATGAAGAGAACGGGTGAGTTGGAGACAAAAATGGCAACAAATTGTGTTCACTGACGAATCCAGATTTTGTTTGTGGGCCAACGATGGACGTAGACGTGTCAGACGTTTCCGCGGGGAACGCAGAAATATGGACTTCGCGCTTCCTCGGCATACTGCTCTCATGCAGGGGGTGATGATTTAGGGTGCCATCACGTATGGTGGTAGGTCCCCTCTAGTTTTTATTCCTGGCACCCTAAATGCTTGGCGCTACGTACAGACTGTTCTAGAGCCTGTTGCACTGCCGTACTTACAAGGGTTACAAAACCCTTTCTTTCAGCAAGATAATGCTTGCCCACATACAGCAAGGGTAACAATAGAGTGTTTAGAAGAAGCCAACGTTGTAGTGCTTCCATGGCCTTCTCGTTCACCAGACCTTTTGCCCATCGAACATGTTTGGGATATGATAGGCATCAGACTAAGAAATTTACCCCGTGCCCCAGACACTTTGGACGAACTTCGTTTGCGGATTCAGAAAGCTTGGGATGAGCTACCCCAAGAAGATATTGATCACCTCATTCAAAGCAAGCCGAACCGCGTGAATGCGTGCATTAGAAACAACGGAGGACCGACTCATTATTAAAAAAAAATGCTTGTGTAAGTAAGTTTTTCAACTGAAATTTTTATCGTTTACTTGAGACATTCAAACACAACTTCTGTGAAATTTTCATTAAAATCTGACCATAACTTCTTGGTGTTGCATTTTTCATTCAAACAAGTATAAAAGTATTCTGGCATTGGCTCGGAATAGTTGACCGTTGGTACAAGCAAATCAGTCCACCAGGACACTCAACGCCTGTAAATGTTCCTTTTTTCTATTAATCTTATGCAGTTACTAACGTTTATAAGAACTCTACTTTCTTCTGCGCGCCAATTTCAAGCAGGCGACAGTATTTCCGGTCATCCGGTATTGTTTCCCGTTTCTTCAGAAGACTCTCACCTGTGACCTCGTTGAACTTGGTTGCTAATATATTATCGGTTTTAATAACTCGAGGGCTGTGATTCAAAATTCGTTGGGATCACTTTCGAAATTCTGTTCAATATTTTTGCAGATACTTGCAAGAGCAGCAGGAGTCGCGTTGATCGACCTGCAATATTTGCTTTGGCAAGCCTGAAAGTTGAGAAGATGTTTGCTGTTGAATTGTCTTGTTATTGTTACCGACACCTCTGAAAAGGGCATAGTATTCACGTAACGATGCGGGATGGGGGCGTATCGTATTTATTAGTGAATTTGACAAAAACAGTAACCAACTTTGTCTTGCTAAAATGAATTTCTAATCTTAATTAGTGCATTGTTTGAGTTCCGTCACTTTTTTTTAGGGTACGGCATTTTAAGTATGCAACCATAATTATTCTGAAGTATAACTAACCTGAAAATTTGTTGTATTGTCAGGTCTGTATTTAAGATTCAAATGTCCAAAAAACAATAGTTTATAGTGTATCAAGGGCCGAAAATAGGCTTTAGCAACCCGCTGCTTCGCTCGCTCGTGTTGCTAAAAGTGAAGGGTTGCTAAAGCATTTTGGCATGAGTTACACTCGATATTTTTTCGCCTGCCTTAAGTAAAAACAGTGTTTCAGGAAATTTTATATCGCGCACCATTGAACTGTCACTGTCAAATTTTTGCATAGCCTATTCATATTCCGCGGAAGGTTGTCTAGATTATGCATATTATTTTTTGCGCTACCGTTCTATATTGCTATGCTTACTGTGTGTGTATTTAGTCACGTTCGAATGGCTTTCCCGGACTAATTTCGGTTGCTAGGAAACACACAAAATAACAAGCCTGTTCTGAATCATGACAGTCCTAGTACCGTTATGGGCTACATAAAAGAGCAGCGATTTTTAATTATAAAAGTCGTTTTGAACTATTTTTTTACTATTTTTATAACTATTTAAAATCGGTAGCGCAAAAAATACTATACAACACTCGGTTCGTTAAGTGCATTCAAACAGGTCTCAAAAATTACAAATACTCGGCCTTACGGGCCTCGTATTTTTTAAATTTTCTCGACCTGTTGGAGAGCACTTACCGAACTTGTGTCGTAATATACTATTTTCGGCCCTAGATACGCTAAATCGTAGTTTCGGCCCGATTTTTATGGCCGAAATAAATGGTTTCGGTAGAGGCAGGCGAAAAAATTCTTAAGAGAGCCTCATACCAGGCTGATGAAATATTCTTAGCTTAGGTGACGGGAAAACCGTCATGATGGACTCGCTTCGCTCCGCCATCGATCTTCATTATTTTTCAGTTAATGGCTGCTTAATTAATTAAAAAAAAAATGACAAAGAGGACATTCCCATGTGGGCGTTGGGCGTAAGTGATCCGCCGGATGCGCCTCCACCCCGCCTTCTTGGCACAAGTGTCCCAATTTTTGATGGGGACGCAAGTGTCCCGGGCGCAACTGCCACCAAACCGGCAATATCCCAAGTAAGACCAGAAATTACAATTCAAAAAAAATTAAAAAAATGAGAGTATTGTCAAATTGTCACGGCTTACCACAACCATAGGAGAATAACAAATGAAAATCAAGAAGAACAATAAAGCCAACTATTTCGCCGCTCCTAGCGCAATTTGGTGCTAGATGAGGATGATATAAGTGTCAAGCAAATGAACAAAACTCCAGACATTTGAACTATTGCTGATCCTTTAGATTTAAGTAGGAGAGGGGCAATACTATAATTACATATCTGCTGGCGATAGGTAATAGAAAAATTGCCAAAAAAGTACACCCTTGGGATTTTGAATAAATCTCGAATACTAGAGTTAAAATAGAATAATTTTCTGGAAAGTCATCTAATTGTAAGTGGCTGTGAAGGTAGTGAATCTTGATGATCGTAATGCAATCAAGTTTATTAAAATTGGAAAGCATTTCTTCCAATAATCGCGACAATTCTCTGCCTTATGGTTTTCAAAGACTTCAACAAACGAACGCCGGGCATTAGACTCGATGATGGATTCTTGTAAATGCGGATCTTTTATGCAGCCTTTACAAATTGCTTTATTAGCCCCAACTTGATAAACAAGGATGGAAGGAATTCCTAGATAATGATTTAAAAATAGAAACTGGTCGGAATAAAAAAATATACAAATTGTGAAACCGAGTACCTCATTTTAACGGTGGTAACTCGCGTAATAATTGATTGATAATTTAATTCAAAAACAAAAGAATTTAAGTAATTTTTCTCAGTGGATTATTAATCAGCATAAAATTCTGCAAAAGTGCCAAATTTAAATTTGAAACACTCTGTATAAACATATGTATTTGTAAGAAAATACATCAAAATTCTTAAGTTCATTTAATTTCATAGGGAAACGTGGGAATCACTGCCACGTATTGATTGATGCCGTCACTATCCTCGAAATAATTGGTATCTAAAGTAAAACCAAAACGTCTTTTTCCAATGACGTTGCTTTTTTCTTTGTCAACTTTCTTCGGCTTGTGACGAAAGGGTCAGATGTGCGCAGGGTCTCCATCTTCCCATATTTTATTTATAAACATTTGCAAAACTATGATTATATTTTAACTCGATATAAGTGTCTTCTTTAAAGTCATGCATGCGAATTTAAGCGTAACCCCTTCCGCCCTCCTCTAGCACCCTTGTGAAAAAAAAAGTTTTTTCAGGAAACCATGTCCAACTTTGATGATGTATACGGAGTTGGAAAAACAATAAAGGCATTAAAATTTGATCAATTCCCTATGCAGGGCTCAAAGAACGAAGTTCCTACGACGATTTGGCACCAAGTTACAGGTGTTTGAAAAAAAAGTGCATTATGATTCTTTCGGGAAAAAATCCCATTATGGCTCTACTTTAAGGGGGTAACCTCAGATTGGAATGATCTATTTTCGAACCCTTCAACCACCGAACAAAAAAAAAACACGTTTTGGGCAAAAAAACGTCCAACTTTGGCAGCGTGTACCGAGTTGAAAAGAATGTGTCGACTCGATTCACCAAAAGGGCATTGAAATGTGCTCAATTACCTGTGCAGGACTTAAAAAAGGAAGTTCCTACGACGATTTGGCACAAAGTTATGGATGTTTGAAAAAGTGCATTTTGTGGTCTTTTTATTTTTTCGTTTAGAGGGGCGTCGAGCCCTCTCTTTGAGTGGGGATAAACTCACTCGAAGAGGACACATTTTGCATTTGATTTCTCAAAAGATCGTCGAAATCGGTTGGATAGAAGCCGAGTTATGGCCATTTGAAAATTACCTAAATTTTGACAAATCTCAAATGTTTCGTTTTTTCCGTCAGTGTAATTTGTTTGTTTTTATTGGACATGGAAAAATGGACGAATGGTGGTGAGTTAGGCACACCTTTTTTTCCGATCCTACAGAGATCGTTAAAGTGAGCCTTTTTTGACCTAAAATAAACTTTTTTGTTAATGGAGTTCTAAGGTACAAAATGCGATATTTCATTCGTGAAAACGAAAACAATTTCGTCGAAAAATTTCGAACTTATGAGTCAACAAACCACAAAATTCGCTTTTTTTCAAACACCCACAACTTTGTGCCAAATCGTCGTAGGAACTTCGTTATTTGAGTCCTGTGTAGGTAATTGAACACATTTCAATGCCCTTTTGGTGGATCAAGTCGACATATTTTTTCCAACTCGGTACACGTTGCCAAAGTTTGACGTTTTTTGCCCAAAAACGTGGTTTTTTTTCGGGGGTTGAATGGTTCGAAAATAGATATCCAATCTGAGTTTACCCCTTACAGTAGAGCCAAAATTGGATTTTTTCCCGAATTAATCATCAAATTTGATTGAAAAGTCACTGAGTTATGTGCGAAAAACCTCAAAATGCATTTTTTTCAAACACCCACAACATGGTGCCAAATCGTCGTAGGTACTTCGTTCTTTGAGTCCTGCATAGGGAATTGATCAAATTTTAATGACTTTATGGTGGATCGAGTCGACAAAAATTTTCTAACTCCGTAGACATAGTCAAAGTGGGATATGGTTTCAAAAAAAAAAGTTTCTTTTACACAGGGGCGCTAGAGGGAGCTGAGGCGGTTACGCTTAAGTTCGCATGCATGACTTTAAAGAAGAAACTTCAAAGTCTTTCGCCCTCAAAGATTCATCAAAATCGATTGAAAATACGCCGAGTTATGGCGGTTTGAAAATGGTCGAAATTTCACGAATTTCAAGTGTTTCATTTTTTTTCACCAGTGTATATTGAACGAAGGAACTGAAAATGTTTTTTTCGCCTGCCTCTATCGAAAAACTATATATTTCAGCCATAAAAATCGGGCCGAAACTACGATTTAGCGTATCTAGAGCCGAAAAAATAATATGCATAATCTAGACAACCTTCCGCGGAATATGAGTAGGCTATGCAAAAATCTAACAGTGACAGTTTATTGGTGCGCGATATAAAATTTCCTGAAACACTGTTTTTACTATCTAAACCAAATTTTCAACTTTTTGATGATTTCCTTGGCCTGTGCTTCCGAAGGCCTTCCGCGTCTTTGAATCTTGGATTGATTCTCTATTCTATCAACATTTTACTGTAAAATAAGACGGTTAATCTTCCCCATAAAAGCTAATCATCCATTTATCTATAACTTTTGGTGCATTTCCTTTTTTGTTAAGAATTTTGAAACGCTTCTATATTCAAGCGTCACTTCACACAAATTCAAAGTCTTAAACCTAACTACCAAATAAGAAAAATATTGTACCTATAAAATATTGCAAATTAAAATTATTACCATATATACCGGGTGACCCAGGGATCTGTAAAAGATTCATAACTTATTTGCTATTGAGATATTGAGATATGTATCAGATGACCGAGGGATCTGTAAAAGCCCCATAACTTATTTGGTTTTTGAGATATCGACTTCTAGTTTTCTTGGACAGGTACCCACACTTATTCAACATATTTTAAAAATATGTATGTTTTTGTACAGGGTGTCCCAATAAACATAACAGAACAAAGTTATGTTTTTTAAATGGAACACTCTACATTTTATACTTTATTTTCAACTCTCTTGAGAAGCTGATACAAATAGTATAAGATAGTATGGGTCTATTATGGACGATTGGTTAGTTATGGGCAAATTTGTGGTAAAAGCAAGGATACATTGAAAAAATTGCAGAAGCGCTCTTTGCAAAGCTAGCGTCATTTTTTATACACTATTAAGAATAATACAAATCGTCTTTGGTTCTTTTTTGTTCATACTGCTATACAGGGAAATAATGTATAACTATTTGTTTTCAAATGGAACACTCTATATATCTTGTCACCAATGCATGGAATTTTAAATAAGCTTTCCAATGATGTACAATTTGTATAATGAAATATTAAGGATTCTTGAGATTTATCCATAAAAACATTTTTCTTTTGTCACCTCCTGCTCATTTTTGGATTTTCAGCCAAAACTATGCATTTTCTGAAAAAATAATAGACCAAAGTTGTAGAGCGGAAAATTTTCGATCGATATAGGTCTTTCGACTTTTCCAATAATGCGTGCATTGCCCGCCAGAGTGCACAAAATCGTGACCGTATATGCATTTTAGTGTTTTTCTCAAATTTTTTGTTAATTAATTGCACTATACTTTATTTTCTACGTTCTCTAGCAAAAAAAACGGGTAATTATAGAATTATTCAAATGACGTACATCGATTGAAAATATTCCCCTCTACAACTCTTAAAAGAAGCAATTTCTGCCCAAAATGCATAGTTTTCGCTAAAAATGCAAAATACCACGCAAAAATTGATACATACATTTTCAATTTGCATTTTTAGGGAAAACTATGCATTTTTGCCAAAAATTGCTTCTATTAAGAGTTGTAGAGCGGAACATTTTCAATCGATATGGGCCATTTTAATTTCCCGTTTTTACGCTAGAGGGTGCGGAAAATAAAGTACAGTGCAATTTATTAATACAAAATTTGAAAAGAAAACGCTAAAATGCATATACGGTCACGATTTTGCGCGCTCTGGCGGGCAATGCAGGCATTATCTTAAAAGTTGAAAGTATATCGATCGGAAATTTTTCGCTCTACAACTTTGGTAGCTTCTCAAGAGGGTTGAAAATGTGTGCGAATCACACGAGTACGTTTTGTACCAATGGAAGCAATATTGTTCTAATTTGCCTGGTAGCTATTATTGCATGCTATACCAAACTTTCTCCAAATATTTCAATTTCTGCACTTTTTTTTGACACTATAAGGAAATATGACATGTTTACCTTTTCACTGATAGTTGCCCTGATATATCCATGTGTGGGTCGTGTTATCGATATGCGCGTTGTATCACGTCCTGGCACATTTCTTTGTAGTTTCTCCACATTGTAAGTATGCCTCCATCCGAAAATTTGAACGAGCTTCTCAGCCACTTCTGAGCATTTAGGTCCTACGTATGACGTGTGACAATTATCGAACATATCATCACAAACGGGTCGGTTTTCACGAGTTACTAACAAGAGAAAATTTTTAATTACTAATAGTGCTTGGATAATGCGCGTTTATGCTTGGAAATGTGTAGTTTCGTAAAGAGGAAGCAAATTACTTATCGATGCAGTAAATGATTAGTATTCACATCAGCTACTAATGTGTAGATATTGAAGAACCGACTAGAATCTGAATGATATCAATGTGTGCGCATTGTATTTTTAAAAGATCATGGTTTCATTCCTTCGCGATTCAATAGTTTGCTCATGAGAACGTACAGTTTGTTGCATTATTTTAGATACACGAGATACAAGAAGTAGCAGTAAAGATTACTGATTAATAGAAATTAACGTTTTGTTGGAACCGATTTCAAAATTAAAAGTTATTATTGAACAGTATTACTGTCACAGTGCCTACTGCAATATTTTTTTATTATAAGAAATTAGAACAAATCTTAGAATAAAAAAATGGTGATGTGGGCATCATGTTACTTTCTCCGATTTGATGGTATAATAGTTATTTATATTTATAGATCCATTCATTATTTTCAATTTAAATCATATTTTAAATCGAACGTTTCACATGATCGACTGGTAATGGTGTTTAAAACGACAAAATTATGAAAGATAAAAATGACAAATTATGTTTTCACAGTAAGTTTACTGAAAAACTAAAAAAAAAAATGCTAAATAAGTGTCCTGAAAAAGATTTCTAAAGATAGTCCTGATTAAAAAGTCCTGAAAAAACTAATAAAAGCCCCGAACAAGCAAGTCTTGAAAAAGACTTCCAAAAATAGTCCTAATTAAAAAGTCCCAAAAAATCTAATAAAAGTCTTGCACAGGAAAGTCTTGAAAAAGATTTCTAAAAATAGTCCTAATTAAAAAGTCCTAAAAGCCCTAATAAAAGTCCTGAACACGAAAGTCTTGAAAAAGTCCCGATAAAAAAGTCCTGAATAAAAGTCCTGAAAAAGAGTCCTGACAAAAAAAAATCTTCTAAAATATTTCCTTCAAAATGGCCAAAAATAAAGTTCTGAAAGAAAGTCCTGAAAAGAATTCTGTCAAAAAAAGGTCCTGAAAAAAGTCCTGGAGAAACAGTTTTGAGAAAAAAGAGTCCAGTTAAAAAGTTGAAAAGTGAAAAAGAGTCGTAACAAAAGTCCAGAAAAAAGTACTGCAAAAAGAGTCCTGAAAAATTAAGTCTTCATATAAAACACCAGAAATAAATGTCCTCAAAAAAATCCTGAAAGAAGTCCGAAAAACTGTCTTGAAAAAAAGTCCGGAACAAGAAGTCCTAAAAATTAATCCTTAAAAAATGTCTTGAAATATAGTACTGAAAAAAGTCCTGTAAAGAAGGCTTGAAAAAAAATCCCGAAAAATGTAAAAGAAAATTCAGAAAAGAATCCTGAAAAGAAGTCCGGAACAAGAGGTTCTTAAGAAATTCTCGAAAAAGTCCCAGTTCTGGAAATAAAGTCTTGAAAAAAAAGTCCTGATAAAAGCCGCGAAGAAAAGTCCTAAAAAATAGTCTCCACACAAAATACCAGAAATAAATGTCCCGAAAAACGCCCCAAAAATTCTGAAAGAAAGCTAAAATAAGTCCTGAAGTAAGTTCAGAAAAAGAGTCCTGATGAAATATCATAAAAATAAATTGTCCTTGAAAGATTGCATCTTAAAAAAAAATCTGAAAAAAAAGCATTGTAAAAGGCCTTAAAATGGTCCATGAAAAGATCTGAAGAAATTGTCCCAAAAAAGAGATTTCAAAGAGTCTTGAAAAAATGTCCTGCAAAAAGGCCTGAAATTCCTCAAATAAAAAGTTTTGAAAATAGTGTTGAAAAAAAAGCTAAAAATATCTGAAAAAGTCCTTAATAAGTTCCAAAAAAAAGTCATGAAAAGATAAATTCTAAAAAAATGTCATGAAGAAAATTCTGAAATTTTTTTTCTAAAAAAAATTCCGAAAAGAAGTCGTCAACGAAAAGTTCCGAAAACGTTCCGAGAAAAATCTCGTTTTTGAGAAGAAATCCTCAAAAAAAGTCTTAAAAATAAGTCTTGAATTTTTTTAAGTCCTGAAAAAAAATCCTCGAAGAAAGGTTTTTTTTTAAATGCCCTTAAAAATGGTGATGTGGCCATCATGTTACTTTCTCCTTGATGGTATCATTTATATTTACGCTTTCATGGTTTATTTTCAATTTAAATAATATTTTAAATGTATATCGAGGGGATGAAACAGACGTTTAAAACGTCAAAATTATGAAAGATGGAAAAATTATACTTCAAATTTAAAAACTCAGTTTACTCAAAAAGTAAAGAGATTTCGAAAAAAAACTTATTCTTTATAAGTTGTTCATTTTGGTATTATCTGCAATTATTATTAACATAAATTTGCTGTAACTTAATCGTTTTATAATTATAAACCAAAAATTAAAAAATAATAATAAATTTTTTTCTCGAATAAAAATGATTTTATGAAAAATGTTTTCAAGAAAAAGATGTTCATTTCTTTGTTGTCTTCAAAGTTTGTTTAAATGTTTTTGTGATATTTTTCATATTTAAGAAAATATTGGCAAAAAACAAAAAAACAGTTAAGGTAAACGCCCACTTCCGGTGTACGAAATTTTACCAAAAGCTTTTCAGTTCTTCAGATTATCAAATAAGACAGATGTTCAAAGTTTCATATCAATTGCTCTATTAGTGTTTGAGATACAGCGCGCACAGACAGACACACACACAGACACACACACACAGCCACACACACACAGACACAATTTTTTTTACTTTCTCCGTTACGAAGTACGAGAAAGTATTGTGATCGTGATTTTTTTTTCAAAAATTTTTTTTACGGAAATATCCGTTTTGGGGTCCCTAGATGCCATTTCAACAATTTCTGGAAATTTTTTGTGTCTGTGTGTGTGTGTGTGTGTGTGTGTGTGTGTGTGTGTGTGTGTGTGTGTGTGTGTGTAATTCCTAATGCCATATTAAAAATTAGCGACCGCAAAAATCCCAATATACAGTCGTTCATCTCATGAAAACAAATCTTTGATATTTTGGCCAAAACATAGGTGAAACATGTCCCACAGTCAGTTGACGAATTAATAATCAGCTGCAACATTTCCTGTACTAATTATCGAGGAAAATGAAAGGATACGTTTATCAACCCTCTTGGTGACATGTGCATCCGCTAAACATCCGAGTCAACGCTCTTTAATCTATATGCGAAAAAATGAAGTATGACAAATAAAATCTTTAAACAATAAAAGCCACTTAGCAGTGTTTATCAATGACTAACAAGCCGGGCGGATGGAAGGTACAATTAAAATCAATTACCTTTACAAGTAGTGCACTTTGCTTATCAAGGACGACGTAAGTAAGGGTTCTCAAAAGCAAACATGAAACGCCTCTCTTGTGTAGCATACTTCAAACCAGTGTTCCGAACTGAGCAAGATGAAAGAAACTTCTTGCCGTGCGCACCCTATAATTGCATCAATTGTAATTAAGGTTTAATGAATTGTTTAATTAACATTTAATGATCGCTTGCGCAGACTAATTATTATTACGGTATCGTGTTGTGTAGTGTACGTTTTATTGGTTTGTTAATAATGGGGTTTTGGTATTTTGATTGGAGTCATAATGTTCAATATAAATGTGACATTCGAGTCGGTGAGTTAATTGGATTTTCTTTGGTTAGGTTATGAAATTAAACATTTTTATTATTTCAACCTTTGTTTATAATTCGTTTGGTATGTGTTTTGATAATTTTTAGAAGAAAATATGGTACTACATGGTAATCCATAATTAAATTGAGCACATCAAAATACCAGTGTTTGAATTTAAGTTACTCGTATATAGAATACGGTGGCAGTATTAACTAAATTTGATTTTCCTTAATTAAGGGGATGGTTGCGATCGTTAAAACGTGGTCATTCACTATTAAACTGAATTTAAAGTCGTAAAAATAGTAAGAAAACTGGAGAACACAAAATAATTCTAACAAAAAAAGCATAAAGAAACAAATTGTTACTCTATTATTCTGAGAAATAGACTCATGGCAGTTATATTCTGCATTTAATTTGAAATCCTAAAAATTAAAGTGTTCTCATTTTTGTTGAACAATTAATTATTAAACAAAATGGTTTAATTTGATATTTAGAACGAAAAATTGGAATAAATAATAAAAATTATTTTGCGTATTCGTCAAAAATTAGACTAATAAGAAGTATTTTGTTTAGTAAATAGTAATTTATTCCAATGAGGTATCACAAAGGGGTGTTATCA
Source organism: Ocypus olens (assembly GCA_910593695.2). Classification (NCBI taxonomy): domain Eukaryota; kingdom Metazoa; phylum Arthropoda; class Insecta; order Coleoptera; family Staphylinidae; genus Ocypus; species Ocypus olens. The sequence continues at coordinate 36,764,473 of OU343053.1, forward strand.
TTAAAAAAATAGTAATGTGGCCATCATGTTACTTTCTCCGATGGTATCATCATTTATATTTACACTTTCATGGTTTATTTTCTATTTAAATCATATTTTAAATGTACATCGAGCGTTTTGTAGACTCGCATGAAACTGACGTTAAAAACGTCAAAATTATAAAAGATGGAAAAATTATACTTTAAATTCAAAAACTCAGTTTACTCAAAAACTAAAGATATTTCGAAAAAAACTTATTCTTTATAAGTTGTTCATTTTGGCATTCTCTACAATTATTATTAACATAAATTTTCTGCAACTATTATCGTTTCATAATTATAAACCAAAAATGAAAAAAAAAAAATAATTTTTTTCTCGAATAATAATGATTTTATGAAAAATATTTTCAAACAAAATAATCTCATTTCTATATTGTCTTCAATATTTGTTTAAATGTTTTTGTGATATTTTTCATATTTAAGAAAATATAGGCAAAAAACAAAAAACAGTTAAGGTAAACACCCACTTCCGGTGTTCGAAATTTTACCAACAGATTTTCAGTTCTTCGGATTATCAAATAAGACGTATGTTGAAAGTTTCATATCAATTGCTCTATCAGTTTTTGAGGTACAGCGCGCACAGACACAAACACACACACAATTTTTTTCCAGAAATTGTGCCATTTGGGTCTAGGGACCCAAAACGGATAAAAAATTAAAAAAAAAAATCACGATCACAATTCTTTCTCGTACTTCTTAACGGAGAAAGTAAAAATCTAATGATCCCGATTATGAAGACATTATAACTATTAGTGAGAGTAATTTACGTTTTGATAAAAGTAATAACATCGAAATAAGGATCAATGATCTTGGAAACGGGCACCATTTAGAAAGTAGTATATCCGCAGAAGCTATTATTGAGCCTGATGCGCATACAAATATTTTGAATCCTCGAGAAATTGAAAATTACAAATTTACCAGTGATTCTCGAAGAGGAACTTTTAGATGAAACTGATAATAACTTATCAGTTCCTGAAGTGGTTAATATAAACAGTATATAAACCACTTAGTCTATTTATTTGAAGCAGGGTCAATTAAATCAAGATGAAAACAAAACATTAAAAGAATCTCTGTTCTAGCCTGAGTCACCTGTAAGAAAAAGAAAGATAAACAGTGAGAAAATGCCTTTCGCTATAGCATCTGCGCATTGGATTGGAGAAAGATGGTATAAAGATGAACAGAAAAAAATAAACTAGAGCCAGACTGAGAAAGAATAGCAGAGGGAAGATAAACGTCAACAGAAAAAAATGGTGATGTGGCTATCATGTTACTTTCTCCGACTTGATGGTATCATTTATATTTACGCTTTCGTGGTTTATTTTCAATTAAAATCATATTTTAAATGTACATCGAATGTTTCGTAGACTCGGATGAAACTGACGTTTAAAACGTCAAAATTATGAAAGATGGAAAAATTATGCTTCAAATTCAAAAACTCGGTTTACTCAAAAACTAACGAGATTTCGAAAAAAACTTATTCTTTAGAAATTGTTCATTTTGGCATTCTCTACAATTATTATTCACATAAATTTGCTGTAACTATTATTGTTTCATAATTATACACCAAAAATTTAAAAAAAATTAATAAATGTTTTTCTTGAATAGCAATGATTTTATGAAAAATATTTTTAAGCAAAAGATGTTCATTTCTTTGTTGTCTTTAATGTTTGTTTAAATGTTTTTGTGATATTTTTTATATTTAAGAAAATATTGGCAAAAAACAAAAAACAGTTAAGGTAAACACCCACTTCCGGTGTACGAAATTTTACCAAAAGCTTTTCAGTTCTTCAGATTATCAAATAAGACGTATGTTCAAAGTTTCATATCAATTGCTCTTTTAGTTTTTGAGATACAGCGCACACAGACAGAAATTTTTTTTTCCAGAAATTGTTGAAATGGCATCTAGGGACCCCAAAACGGATATTTCCGCAAAAAAAAATTTGAAAAAAAAATCACGATCACAATACTTTCTCGTACTTCGTAACGGAGAAAGTGAAAACTCAAAGGAGACCAAAGAAAATAAAACAAAAAACGCAGCAAAAACAAAAAAAAAACACAAGAAATACCAAATCAAATGAGAAACTAGAGTATAAAAAGATACAAATATAAATATTTTAAACAAATTAGAAACAACCTTACTTGTTGCAGAAAACATTAAATAAATTCAATAAAACGAAATGTAGCCTGAATATATGAATATTCAACCTGTTCGTTAATCTGCAAGCAAAAATTAAGTCTTACTAAGACTATAAACAAATAACTTATTGAAGGGAAGTAGTTGTTTCAGTAAGTTATTTCTTTATAGTCTTACAATTAGTAAGACTTAATTTTGCTTGCAGAGTTACGAACAGGTTGAATATATTCAGGCTACATTTCGTTTTATTGAATTTATAAATATTTTATCTCATATTACCCTAGCGACTGCTAAAACAAATTCAATTAAAGGTCGGTTTTTAGCTTAAATTTATTTTGAAGCTTCTCAGAATGTTGTTATTTTTACGGGTGTGAAGTTACCACTGGATTTCAGCAATAGATTTAAAAATTCATTTTTTTGCCATAAAAATAAACAATTTCCAAAAACCTTCTATAAGCAGGGTGGGGTTACTATCAAAGAATACACATTAACCTCCCCCTCCCGAAAATTTCAACCCCCTATAATTTTTCACACTATATAAAAAAAAATCTCCTTTTTCGCAAACTTGGACGACCGATAAGAAAATGATGAAAACGTGTAATTATTCTACATACTTACACCTACTAATACAAAAAAATAAAAAAACGTTCCGGCCCCTATATCACTTTGAAAAAAAATAAACAATCCGTTACACTCTCCGAAAATGTATGCGCAGTCACATTAAATGAAGTTTTTTTCAAAGTTCGATGACCGCCATAAAAAATTTAAAAATTTATAAACAATCTAGACATCCAGGCCTAACAACAAGAGAAATAAAAAAAACGTGCCGGCTCCTTGATCACTTTGAAAAAGAAATAAACAATCCGACACAATCTCCGAAAATGTATGCGCCGTCACATTAACTGAAGTTTTTTTCAATGTTCTATGACCGCCATAAAAAATTTAAAAATTTATAAACAATCTAGATATACAGGCCTAACAATAGGAGAAATAAAAAAAACGTGCCGCCCCCTTGATCACTTTGAAAAAAAATAAACAATCCGACACACTCTCCGAAAATATATACGCCGTCACATTAATTGAAGTTTTTTTTTCAAAGTTGGATGACCGCCATAAAAAAATTAAAAATTTATAAACAATCTTGATATACAGGCCTAACAATAGGAGAAATAAAAAAAAAACGTGCCTCTTGATAACTTTGAAAAAAAATAAACAATCCGACACACTCCGAAAATGTGTGCGCCGTCACATTAACTGAAGTTTTTTTCAAAGTTCGATGACCGCCATAAAAAAGTTAAAAATTTATAAACAATCTAGATATGCAGGCCTAACAATAGGAGAAATAAAAAAAAACGTTTTTAGAAATTGTACATTTTTATGGCCAAAAAATGAATTTTAAAATATATTGCTGAAATCTATTGCTAACTTCACAGCCGTGTTATTTTTAATGTTACTTTTACAAATAAACATTTTATTGTGGACTTAATTTGTTTTTTCTTCAATTTTATATTAATTTATTTCCATTAAAAATTCATTTTTACTCCTCTAAAATTACCAAAATATATCAACAAATAAATATGCCAATAACTCTAAATGGCTAGTGCTAATAACTGTATCCTCTGCATCAATAACTATGTTTTTTTGAAGTTTAATGTTTAATTTTAAACGTGTTTTATATTTTTTTGTGACTAAAAAAAGACAATCAATTGTATGATATATTTTGTGTATTATTGGATGAACACAATAGCTGTTATTTAAATAACTAAACAAATCTTCAAAATTATAACATTAGCACTGCTTAAGGAGTCAATAACTGTACCTTTTACCCTACAAACAATTTAAATCTACAAAACTGCATGAACTATTGTGTAATCCGTCTTTTGATTTTATAAGTCATATATACAAAGTCAGCGCGGGTGTAGGGCACCCTCTCTTGGCTTTCTGTACAAAATAACGCTATAACTCGGCTATAAACTTTTTTACCTCCTGGTTGGTCACGGGCATGACAGTTATTTTCAGTAACTGCTACTTTGTAATCGGTACTATGAAATAATGACAGTAGCCGCTATTGAAAAATTCGACTAACGGTGGTTCCTCAAAGGTTACTTTATAAAAGAAGTGCGGTTCAATAACGAATAACTTTTTAGTATGAACTACTCATACAACCGATTAAATAACGAATCACTTTTTAGTAACAGTAACCGGATTCAATAACAAATAATTTCTTAGTAATGTTAACTCATATAACCGATTCAATAACGAAACACTTTTTAGTAACGGTAATCGAATCAATAACGAATCACTTCTTAGCAACAGTAATCGATTCAATAACGAATCACTTCTTAATAACAGTGACTCTTTTAGCCGGAATAAATATGTGACGCATCGGAATTTATTTAATGGTTATTTCAATTAAAATATGAAATTTATAAACTGTTACTGAGTTAAGTGTTCTGAGGTTACTTTAACAACCGTTTAATTAGATATTTTGCAGAAGCAGTAACTGTAACTCTCTCTCTATTATACCGTCAAATGGAAAAAGTAACATAATGGTCACACCACAATTTTTCTTTGGGTCTATCATTATGAAATGATGATTATTTACTTAATGAAATGATTTTTCCTTATTAATTCCAATGTTTCGATGAAACCATGTTATCTTTTACCAGAAATAAAGTAGTTGTATTTTTTTAAACGCCATTTCTTCGAAAACAGCTGAATATCGACATAGGGTATGCTACATGAAAAATACTCAGAATTTTACGTAGAATCCATAAATACAACAAAAAATGGGGGTTCACATTTGAAAATGTTAACTTAGGGGTCGTATCTCGATTTTGGAACACCCTGTATCTTTGAATTTAATCTCAAAAAATGCGCGTTAAAAAATAATAATATACGTGTCCGAGCATTTTTCTGAAAGAAAATGCCCTGAATTTTAATCGAATTTATTCTTTACTTTACGTACACAGTGTATAACAAAATTCCATTATACCATCAAATCGAAGAATAGTATATTCTGTAACAAGGTTAAAATGGAAATTCGATGCGAGTGGAACCACGAGCATCCATTCTTACCGAGTAGCAGACTATACTTTCTCCTCGACCAAATTAAATAATGAACACAAAGAACTTACGTTTTATTATCACGTTTGTGGTTATGTTTATAGTATTTTGACAATTGTGATATCCAAGGCTAATTGTTTTGTTCGGAACGGTGTGAGAATATTTATTCCATTACTTGTTGTGGATTGAATTACATGCAAAACGCATAAGCGCATAGTGTTTTGTTCCGTTACAAGAGTGACAATGTGTACGTTCTATGATCAAAATTGATTTCAGAATCCTTAAATTCTACAATGGTCGTGGAGAAAACGTATTTTTTTCGTATGATTATTGCTGCTGCTCGGGAAAAATAACATTCACGTAATTAGTCCCGCAAGAAAAAGTTTACGTGAGCTTGAAGAGCGAACGGGTAATTTTCTTAAAGGACTAATGAGTAATTCCACATGAGTATAATATAACATTTTATCCAAAATCCTCTGTAATTACATTAAATATTGAAATAATGTTTATAAAATTTTGACAAGGAATTTTCACGTGCGTGGTGTCAATTTGAATTAATTTAAAAATCTTGAGAATGATCTAATCATTCCGTGAGTCAGAGTTATTCTCTCACTAGTGGGTAATGAATAACATTACTTTCCTCAAATGACCGCAGTAATATGATTATTACACCCGATTTTGGATAAATTCGATTTCTCAGCCGTCGAAATCGCGAGAGAAATAACATTTCTCTCCCTAGGGAGAGAAGTAATCATTTCTCGCCTTGCGAGGTTCCATTATTTATTTTACCTGTCACGGCTGACAGCGTTAGGTTTTAGAAACGGAAGTTTTACTCGTAAAATATTCCGTTTGTGAAAAAAAAAATAGTATCCCGAGGGCGAAAGCATCAGATTTGCACCTTTGCATACATAATCTACTATTAAGTCTATTAAAACGTATTTTATGCGTATGATAAACACTTAGAAAACCATTACCGGTGCCAATTGTTTTCCTCGCATAAACTTCGCTGGCAATTACTATTACGCAGCTGCTTGCTATTCTATCTGGTAACTGTAAATAATCGCCAATACGCCACATGAATATCGAATGACAGTCCTTTCACACAACAAGAGTTTAACTGTCAATATCCTGACGGCCAGCGCCCAAATGCGCAATTATTACCATAGCAAAAAGCCAATATAAATGCTAGGCGAGTTCAATAACTGTTGTTTCTGTCAGTTGCACAGCCTCGCTTTTTTTTGGTGTGAAAACAGTTAACCCAGTTAATAACACTATTATAATGAGTTTGAAAGGCTCATGGCACAGCCCTTTTGGGATTATTAATAAAATATTATGTTATAAATGAGCTACTGTTGATATGCATGAATGTCCATTTATTTATACAGGGTGAGCCTTTTCCGATATTTACTATGGGTATCTCGGAAACTAAAGGAGAAAGAGAGACGATTAAATGGGGAAAGATTTGCAGTTTTACGAGTTCAATTTAATTAGAGTTTGTTGCATGTAAACTAGATATCTCGCAAAAATAATGTTATTGTTATTTTGTTCGGTACCTATGACCCTGTTATTATTGACTTTAGAAAAAATGTGTAAAGGAAAAGTTGTAGGTAATTGGTAAAACAGCCTAACCGATGTTTTTAATATTTTTCTGAAGTCATAAAAACAGAGCCCTAGGCACCGAATAAAATTAGAAAAATAGTTATTTATTATACGAATGTGGAATGTACGTAATTAGTCCTGCAAGAAAAAGTTTAATTTAATTTTCTTAAGGGACTAATGAGGAATTCCACATGAGTATAATATAAAATTTTATCCAAAATCGTCTGTAATTGCATTAAATATTTAAATTATGTTTATAAAATTTTGACAAGAAATTTTGACGTACGTGGTGTCAATTTGAAATATTTCAAAAATCCTGTGAGAGATCTATGCATTCCGTGAGAGAAACTTATTCTCTCACTAGGGGGTACATGGCTCAAATGACCACTATAATTCGATTATTACACCCGATTTTGGATAAAAAATATTTTTGCGAGGTATCTAGTTTGTTAAATAGACGAAATATATCTGAAGACAGGAATTGAACCCTCCGCTTGTCGAGCATATGCTATGACCACTAAGCTACAACAGAATTAGGTTGGATTATATTACCATTCCATTTCTATATTATATCACAAAATTTGTGCCTATTTACGATTTAGTAAGAAAACATTTCGAAAATTAAAAACCTTCATCATTGTGGAGCACCTGTTACAGTAACTTTTTTGTTATGGAGACATGGCCGAGCCGATGCGAAAACGTCACACATCAAACGTCAGATAAATTAATTTACATATTTGTATTCGGTATTCATTATGAAAAGTGAAAGGGATTTTAGTCGTAGAAAAAGTTATCTGTACAGCGCGAGTGGATATGATACCCATATCTCACTCGGCATTGGGGCACTCGTCTCAATCATATTCACTCTTGTTGAATAATATACTATTAATCAGTGACGGTTAGCGGATTTTTTTCTGGTACGGCCGAGGAACAAGAGGTGGTAATACAGATAGGTGCGGCCATGCAGCCAGCCGTCTCTGCAACTGACCCTACCTATCTGTATTACCACCTCTTGTTCCTCGGCCGTACCGAAAAAAAACCCGCGAACCGTCACTGCTATTAATCCGCACAAAACAATCTACAATTTTTCTCATGCTTGTTACAAGAACAACGATCAATAGTATATTACAACATGTTACGAAAGTGCTCCATTTAACGAAAGAAACAAATTATTTCTCGAGTTGAACAATGACACTGTAATAGCAACTTCTGTATACTATTTCCTCCGTTATCTAAATATAATTTAGAGGATTTGTAAATATTCAATTAATTTTAAAGAATTTATTATTCCGCCTAAATCATGGTAGCAGTTTCTAGTAGAAATGAAAAAAATAAATTTTCCTCACTACTGGTTAAATAGATTTACTTCTCTTACTTGTGAGGAAAGTAAATCCATTACTCCTCTAATGGATTTACTTTCAAGTGATGCAACCATCTACTTTCCTCTCCAAATTGAGTGATGAAAATGTCATTTTCGAAGGTGACGTAGGAAAAACAAGATTTAACTTACTAACCGTATTAACTATAAAACTTTCAGTTTTCGTATAATAGCTTGCTAATTGACTTTCAATTCTAATTTCTACGACGTTGTACAAATGTTTCGCAACTCGAAATTAAATTGCTTCTAAACACCTTAAAATTGCTGAATATTAAAGAACAAAACATTTTGTGAATATAATTTAAAAAGCATTTCATCTTCCATTTCATTATTCTTTGTACTTTCTCCGTTACGAAGTACGAGAAAGTATTGTGATCGTGATTTCTTTTTTCAAATTTTTTTTACGGAAATATCCGTTTTGGTGTTCCTCATGTGGCCATCATGTTACTTTCTCCGACTTGATCGTATTATTTATATTTACGCTTTTATAGTTTATTTTCAATTGAAATCATATTTTAAATGTACATCGAGCGTTTTGCAGACTCGGATGAAACTGACGTTTAAAACGTCAAAATTATGAAAGATTATACTTCAAATTCAAAAACTCAGTTTACTCAAAAACTAAAGGGATTTCGAAAAAAACTTATTCTTCAGTTTTATCCGAGTTTACACAACGCTCGATGTACATTTAACCACTTCGCGCCCATGTAGCTTTGATTGGGCTATAGGATAATCGTGAAAAATCGTTTTTTCTGGGATATATTATTCCACTGTCACAAATTTACTCATTTATGCAAAGAAATATAAAAAAAAATTCATAGATGGCGCTAAAGGTGTAATTTTTTATTTGTAAAATATTTCTCTTTTCTTTTTTTTGTTTGTCGCCACATGTGGCGACCTGGGCGTGAAGAGGTTAAACTATGATTTCAATTGAAAATACACTATGAAAACGTAAATATAAATGGCTATGATACCATCAAGTCGGAGAAAGTAATATGATGGCCACATCACCATTTTTCAATCTCGATTTCAGCTCGAAAATAGAATTTGAAAAATACTCTTGAAAATCGACGTATGCTCAAAAACTATTCGGTCTTTGGAAGAATCATGGTTTTTAATTGTTTTCAATCTTCGGTTTAAATGTTAAAAGTTGGCTGAGTATTGACAAAAACATTAAAAATGCATAACTCACTAAAAGAATTTTGAAATGACTACACTGAATTGAAAAATGCACTATGTTTTTGACCACAACTAATTATTGTAAAACATATTATATACTGAAGGAAAAAAAATTAAACAATTGAAATTTGACATTTTTTCGAAATTTCGACCATTTTCAAACCGCCATAACTCGCCGTATTTTCAATCGATTTTGATCAATCCTTAGGGGCGAAAAACTTTGAAGTGTCTTCTTTAAAGCCATGCATGCGAACTTAAGCGTAACCCCTTCTGCCCTCTCTAAAAAATGTTTTTTCAGGAAACCAACTTTGACGATGTATACGGAGTTGGAAAAATTTTGTCGACTCGATCCACCATAAAAGCATTAAGATTTGATCAATGCCCTATACAGAACTCAAAGAACGTAGTTCCTACGACGATTTGGCACCAAGTTATGGGTAAAAAAATGCATTTTGAGGTTTTTCGCACATAACTCAACCAAATTTGATGATTATTTCGGGAAAAAAATCCCATTTTGACTCTACTTTAGGGGGGTAAACTCAGATTGGAATGATCCCTTTTCGAACCCTTCAACCCCCGAACAAAAAAAAAAACAAGTTTTTGGGCAAAAAAAAACCCAACTTTGGCAAAGTGTACCGAGTTGGATAAAATGTGTCGACTCGATCCACCAAAAGGGCATTTAAATGTGTTCAATTACCTGCATTTTTGATTTTCTTATTTAAATTTTAGATTTTTTACTCTTTATTTTTGCAACTTAAATTTTTGAATGGTTTGGCCTGCAGTCTCGACGTTTTTGTTTTACTTTTAGGTTATTTTTCAATTTTATATATTTTATTTTAGTGGGATTTAATTTAAATAACGTAGAAAAATGTAGGCAGGAGAGAATTAAATAAGTAGTTCGTGCTACTTATTGTTAACTCTTTATTGTCTAAATTTTATTTTGACTTCTATTTTAGATCTGTGGCCTGTTTTTTCAATGTTTTTGGTTCATATTTTTATTTTTGCGACTAAGTTTTCTTTAGTTTGGCCAAATTTTTTGATTTGCTTGTTGAACTTTTTAATTTTTAGGTACGAACTTTTATTTTTAGGCATAAATTTTCGATTTTTGGTCTAAATTTTCAATTTTTTAACCTGAATTATTGATTTTTATGCGCGATTTTGGATTTTTTTATTTAAATTTTGGATTTTTTGCCCTAAACTTTTGAATGCTTTGGCCTGTAATCTCAAGATTCTGTATTAATTTTAGGTTGTTTTATAACTTCATATATTTTATTTTAGTGGGTTTTAATTTAAATAACTTATTTAATTACCAACCACTTATTTTTGACTTTATTGTCTGAATTTTATTTTGACCTTTATTTTAGATCTTTGGCCTGTACTTTCAATTTTTCTTTGGTCCATACTTTTATTTTTTGGGAAATTTTCTAGTTGAAATTTTTAATTTTTAATTTTTAGGCATAAATTTTCGATGTTTGGTCTAATAATTTTCGATTTTTTACCTGAATTATTGTTTTTTGCACGAATTTTGGATTTTCTGATTTAATTTTCTAAATTTTTGAATCTTTTGGCCTGTAATCTCAAGGTTTTTGTTTTAATTTTAGGTTTTCCAATTCAATTCAAACTGCAAATACTGTATACTTATAACAAACAAAACGTATATTTGTTAGTAACAATGATTTTTAGCCTAGGAATTCAAGTAAACAAGTAAACAAGCCAGTGGGTGGGCGCTGTCCTATAAGCCAATCAATTGAACGAGAACAAACTTTCTACAAATGCACAGAAATGAATAATACAAAGAAATGTAAATTTTGCGTTTTTGTTGTAAACAATTTCTTTTATAGAAACCTTGGCTTGGGTTTAACTGTTTGATTCGTAGGATAGGGCCCATCCACCGCCCTCCATTACCATTTCAATTCAAACTACAAACTCTGTTTTTGGTAATTTTTATTCATCAAACTGCTGTAACAAACAAAAAGGCCCTTTGCCATAAGCAATGATTTTTAGCAAAGGAATACAAGAAAACGGAGGGTGTTGGGTGGGCCCTATCCTTTAATCCAATCAATTGAACAAGAAACAAATTACTTTTATAGAAACATTGGCTTGTGTTTAACTGTTTGGATTGGGCCTACTCACCGCCCTACATATTACTATTTCAATTTAAATTACAAACACGTTTTTTCTGTAATGTTTATTAGTCAAACCCTTGTATCAAACAAAAAATACATTTGTCACAAATAATGATTTTTAGCTTAGGAATTCAAGAACACGGAGGGTGGTGGGTGGGCCCTGTCCTACAATCCAATCAGTTGAACAAGAAGCAAACGCTTTACAAATGTACAAAGATAAGTAATGCAAAGTAATTTAAATTTTGCGTTTTTGTTGTAAATAATTTCTTTTATAGAAACCTTGGCTTGTGTTAAACTGTTTGGTTTGTGGGATAGGGTCCACCCACCACCCTCCATTTCAATTTTATTTCAAACTAGAAACACTGTTTTTGGTAATATTCATCAGTCAAACTTGTAACAAATAGAAAGTCTATTTCTCAAAAAAGAAAAATTAGGAATTCAAGAAAGCAGAGGATAGTGGGTGGTCCCTAGAGCGATGTGGATGGTGTCCCTATCCTATAATCAAATCAGTTGAACAAAAAGCAAACGCTTTACAAATGTACAAAGATAAATAATGCAAAGAAATTTAAATTTTGCGTTTTTGTTGTAAAAAATGTCTTTTATACAAACCTTGGCTTGTGTTAAACTGTTTGGTTAGTGGGATATAATGTGGGGTGTAAATTTAGGTCAAAAATAGTTCTCCGTTTCTTATTTTTTCTACTCTAAGACATTTTTTATTTATATTTTAGGAAAGCCTCATGTCGTGGTTATGAACCTTCACGATTATTTAATATATAATTAAACGCAATTTTTGCTGAATTTCATTACTGCGTTGTAATTTTTTTTTCGATTTTTTCGAAATTATTCCAGAAAGTAAAAAAAAATCATTTGAAACTATAATAGTGATCAATTACGTTCGCCTCGATTTACGTGTGTTCGAACACTTAAAAATGTATTACCAACTTGTGCAAAAATGTTAAGGTTTAAAAAAACAATGGTATTTTAAGATGTTTTTTTTTAATTGCATATAATTTTTGAAGAATTTTACTCCCCAAATTAATTTTTATTTTCTTTGAACCATTTCATAAAATATACGTTTGAATCTTTGATACGTCGATTTATTATTGACAAAAAAATAAAAAATATACAACTCAATTGAGTATGTGGGTATACCAAAGTGATATTTTGGATATAATTTTTTTTAAGAAGTTTATTTCAACGTTTCATCATTTTTTCATTTTTAAAAAGTAGTAGTTGTTCAAAAGTCGTAATTTATTTAAAAACATATTTTGAAATAGTGGCGTTTTGTGAAATTTGATCTATTTTTCATACAAAAACGAAAAATGAAAAAACAGGTAAAATTGTAAAAAAAATGTGCAACTTTTCCATAAATGAATCTTTTCAAATAAGAGAGATCACCATACATTTTGGCGAAATACCGACACGCTATAGATGCAGAAATGATTTTGTAAATGTAACGCTTGATTCTAAGAGCTTTATAATTATTGGAAAAGTAGGTTTTACTGAATATCATTAATTTACTGTGATCTAAAGATTAGTCACATGGTGTGCCATCATTATGATCAATTTAATGACTAAAGGAAGGCGCCGGGTCGTGCATGGCACCAGAAGTCTCACTGCTTTTTCTTTTTTTCTTTCATAATTGTATTTCTTAATTACACATAATCAGCGAATGTAATGATAGCAAATTACGGTGCCCCTGTAAATTGGAGTATTTAGTACACCGACAATTTGTATTTCTTAAATTGGTTTTATCATTTATCAACATCGGATATTGCCGAAATTTCCGACTTCATCAATTTTTATTATCACTTTCTCCGTAAGAAATACGAGAAAGAATTGTGATCGCCCAAATTAAAAAAAAATGTGGAAATATCTCTGGTGAATAATCCAAGAATTTTTGAAAAAAAAAAAGTTTGTGTGTACTATGTGTCTGTCTGTGGGAGCTGTATATCAAAAAATACCAAATATTTTCAAATGAAACTTTGAACATTAGCCTTATTTGATAATCCGAAGAACTGAAAAGCTTTTGGTAAAATTCGTGCACCGGAATGTGATTTACAACAATCCTAACTATTCATGGAACTTATTTGAAAATTTTAAAATATGTACTTTTCGAGAGAAAAAAAAATGTGAAAATTTTAATTCGGGTTTAAAGTATTTTTTTTTTATCTTAATATTTATAAAGGAAGGGACATGGAAAATGGCACTTATCCAAGTCTCCAGCAGCTCAATTACTAAAGCTGCTACGGTTTTTGGGCCCATTTATGAGAATTTTTCAGCTCTGTAATTTAAAAACGAGTTGACATAAGTCAGTAAAATTGCATATTTTTCCAATAGTACACCTGCGTCAAATTTCAAATTTCAAGAAAATCTGAGATAAAATTAATATTTCGAATATTATATTGATCGAACAATCTATTTCAAATATTGGCAATTTAAAACAGCAAAGAAAACTCAAACTGGAACAAATGATTTATTATTTCTAACGCTTCACAGGTTACATGTGTTAGTCCCGGCTGATAATTTCATAAAAATTTAAGTCCATCTTCTAATATTTACCATTAGTATAACCCAGAATAAAGAGAGAAATCGTCAAACGTTATGAATTGCTGCGAAATTACATTGCGGCGAAGAGAGCATGCCGACGTTTGCGCAACTCACGAGTTGTGAAAATTTCTGCTGCTGCCTCTGGTGCTTGTGCAAACTCGGAATATTACAAAAACGCGTATTGTTCTAGGAATGCATTAAGTATAATTGCCGCACATAATGCAACAATGTACATTAGTAAAACGGTTATGGTTAACGTCGACAGAAGCAGAGCACGCTGCTGATTTAATGAACACTGAAAGAAAAATATTAATGGTGGTAACACTGATTACTCTGTCAGATATGCTGGGAAACAAAACACTTTTTATTATTTATGACTCGACATTATTTCACGGGATCGAAAAGTGTAAACATTAAAGATTGATTTTTGATAAATCTCATATCATAAAAGATTCAAATAGCTTCTAACCAGTTGGTAAATTAATCAATATCTGTAAATTAAAGCAGTGTAAGTTTTTTTTTAATTCGAAAATTCACTGGTGTGATCAATTTTTTGCAGAAAGGAAACTTATATTAACTAAAATAATCCCTTTCTCGCAGACGGGTGTGAAGTTAGAAATAGATCCAGCAATAGATTCTAAAAATTCATATCTCGGAAACAAGAAAAGTCTTTTTTTTTAAGTTCGCAATCTGCCATAAATAAATAAAAATGCTTATTATTATCACTAATACAAGTACTTTAATAATCAAGAGTCAAAAAAACGTTACGGGCACTCCTTCAACCCAGAAAAAAAAAGATTTCTCCGTAAGTCGCAGAAATCCATACCTTGCCATATAAATCTCGATTTTTGGCAAAGTTTGCAATCAGCCATAACTGAATAAAAATGCTTATTCTTATCACTAATAAAGTTACTTTCATAATCAAAAGTCAAAAAAACGTTACGGGCACTCCTTCAACCCAGAAAAAAATAATTTCTCTGTAAGTCGCAGAAATCCACATTTCGCGATATTAATCTCCATTTTTGACAAAGTTTGCAATCGGCCATAACTAAATAAAAATTCGTATTCTTATCACTAATAAAGATACTTTCATAATCAAAAGTCAAAAAAACGTTACGGGCACTCCTTTAACCCAGAAAAAATAATTTCTCCGTAAGTCGCAGAAATCCGTACCTCGCGATATAAATCTCCATTTTTGACAGTTTGCAATCAGCCATAACTGAATAAAAATTCTTATTCTTATCACTAATAAAGGTACTTTCATAAACAAAAGTCAAAAAAACGTTACGGGCACTCCTTCAACCCAGAAAAAAATAATTTCTCTGTAAGTCGCAGAAATCCGTACCTCGCGATATTAATCTCCATTTTTGACAAAGTTTGCAATCAGCCATAACTAAATAAAAATTCTTATTCTTATAACTAATAAAGGTACTTTCATAAACAAAAGTCAAAAAAACAATACGGGCACTTCTTCAACCCAGAAAAAAATAATTTCTCCGTAAGTCGCAGAAATCCGTACCTCGCGATATTAATCTCCATTTTTGACAAAGTTTGCAATTAACCATAACCAAATAAAAATTCTTATTCTCATCACTAATAAAGGTACTTTCATAAAAAAAGTCAAAAAAACGTTACGGGCACTTCTTCAACCCAGAAAAAAATAATTTCTCCGTAAGTCGCAGAAATCCGTACCTCGCGATATTAATCTCTATTTTTGAAAAAGTTTGCAATCAGCCATAACTAAATAAAAATTCTTATTCTTAGCACTAATAAAGGTACTTTCATACACAAAAGTCAAAAAAACGTTACGGGCACTCCTTCAACCCAGAAAAAAATAATTTCTCCGTAAGTCGCAGAAATCCATACCTCGCGATATAAATCTCAATTTATGACAAAGTTTGCAATCAGTCATAACTGAATAAAAATTCTTATTCTTATCACTAATAAAGGCACTTTCATAATCAAAAGTCAAAAAAACGTTACGGGCACTCCTTCAACCCAGAAAAAAAATATTTCTCGGTAAGTCGCAGAAATCCACATTTCGCGATATAAATCTCGATTTTTGACAAAGTTTGCAATCAGCCATTACTAAATAAAAATTCTTATTCTTATCACTAATAAAGGTACTTTCATCATTAAAAGTCAAACAAACGTTACGGGCGCTCTTTCAACCCAGAAAAAATAATTTCTCCGTAAGTCGCAGAAATCCATACCTCGCGATATAAATCTCAATTTTTGGCAAAGTTTGCAATCAGCCATAACTGAATAAAAATTCTTATTCTTATCACTAATAAAGGTACTTTCATAAACAAAAGTCAAAAAAACGTTACGGGCACTCCTTCAACCCAGAAAAAAATAATTTCTCTGTAAGTCGCAGAAATCCGTACCTCGCGATATTAATCTCCATTTTTGACAAAGTTTCCAATCAGCCATAACTAAATAAAAATTCTTATTCTTATCACTAATAAAGGTACTTTCATAAACAAAAGTCAAAAAAACAATACGGGCACTTCTTCAACCCAGAAAAAAATAATTTCTCCGTAAGTCGCAGAAATCCGTACCTCGCGATATTAATCTCCATTTTTGACAAAGTTTGCAATTAGCCATAACCAAATAAAAATTCTTATTCTCATCACTAATAAAGGTACTTTCATAAAAAAAGTCAAAAAAACGTTACGGGCACTTCTTCAACCCAGAAAAAAATAATTTCTCCGTAAGTCGCAGAAATCCGTACCTCGCGATATTAATCTCCATTTTTGACAAAGTTTGCAATTAGCCATAACCAAATAAAAATTCTTATTCTCATCACTAATAAAGGTACTTTCATAAAAAAAGTCAAAAAAACGTTACGGGCACTTCTTCAACCCAGAAAAAAATAATTTCTCCGTAAGTCGCAGAAATCCGTACCTCGCGATATTAATCTCTATTTTTGAAAAAGTTTGCAATCAGCCATAACTAAATAAAAATTCTTATTCTCATCACTAATAAAGGTACTTTCATAAAAAAAGTCAAAAAAAACGTTACGGGCACTCCTTCAACCCAGAAAAAAATAATTTCTCCGTAAGTCGCAGAAATCCATACCTCGCGATATAAATCTCAATTTATGACAAAGTTTGCAATCAGTCATAACTGAATAAAAATTCTTATTCTTATCACTAATAAAGGTACTTTCATAATCAAAAGTCAAAAAAACGTTACGGGCACTCCTTTAACCCAGAAAAAAATAATTTCTCCGTAAGTCGCAGAAATCCATACCTCGCGATATTAATCTCCATTTTTGACAAAGTTTGCAATCTACTATAAATAAATAAAAGTGCTTATTCTTATCACTAATACAAGTACTTTAATATTCATTAGTGATAAGAATAAGCATTTTTATTTATTTATAGCAGATTGCAAACTTAAAAAAAAACTTTTTTGAAAGGGGTGAAAAAAGATAAAGGGTTAAAATAAAGGGTTGATTCTTTTTGTGTTAATAATTTAGACCTTCCCCAATGGTATGGTTCACTTTTTTTCGAATTGCTTTTCTTTTCTCCGTGATATGAATTTTTAAAATCTATTGCTGGATCTATTGCTAACTTCACACCCGTCTTTAGACTCGAAGTATGGGGAATTACCATAAATTATAGAAAACGCACATGCTTAATACTATCGAAACAACATTTGTTTCTCAGTTAGAAATATAACATAATATTTATAACTTCATAAATCATCTGCTATTTCCACGACTAATTTCATAGAATATAATTAGACACGACCGGAATTTATCTGATGCTTGTGCGACAAACCGCAGATATGCGAGATTTGTTTCTGTTTTGACGATATTGCGGAAATGGTGTAATTCAGTTTCGCACGTGCACCGCAATTAAGTACTTTGCGACTGCGTGCTTCCAAGAAGCGCTAGAATTTCTACAAAAGGATAATTACGAGGTTATCACCTTTAAAAGAAAACGTCGTTGGGAATTGGAAAAGCCGATATTTCCCTGGCACGTATAGCCTTATTTAATCTGAAAATACTTAACCTACTTCAGGCAAATTGAGGATTAAATATTTATTTAAGGCTTCTTACAACAGCCTTACCTTCAACTTTTTTTTAGTGAAGGAATGAGTGTATGAAAAAGGTAGTTGTTATTCTGTGAGAATGCAATCTAAGTAAAGTGTAGCAAATTACATACTAGCGTATAAATAACGTTATAAACTTTAACTTTTCGTCGATAATTTAATATACAACATATTTTACGACGTGCTTCCGCAATAGAGAAATAAAAGCATAAGTGTTATGTGTTTTCTGATATATTGCATGTTAATCAATATTTTTACTTTCTTCGTTACAAAGTACGAGAAAGTATTGTGATCGTGAGAAATTTTTCAATTTTTTTTATATATCCGTTTTGGGGTCTCTAGACGCCATTTCAAAAATTTTTGGAAAAAAAAAATTGTGTGTGTCTGTCTGTGCGCGCTATATCTCAAAAACTAATAGAGCAATTGATAAGAAACTTTGAACATAAGTCTTATTTGATAATCCGAAGAGCTGAAAAGCTTTTGCTAAAATTTCGCATACCGGAAGTGGGTGTTTACCTTAACTGTTTTTTGTTATCACAAAAGCATTTAAGTAAATATTGAAGACAACAAAGACATGAACATCTTTGGTTTGAAAATATTTTTCATAAAATCAGTGTTATTCGAGAATTTTTTTTTTTTTTTAATTTTTGGTTTATAATTATGAAACGATAATAGTTACAGCAAATTCATTCTAATAATAATTGTAGAGAATGCCAAAATGAACAACTTATAACGAATAAGTTTTTTTCGAAATCTATTTAGTTTTTGAGTAAACTCAGTTTTTAAATTTGCAGTATAATTTTTCCATCTTTCCTAATTTTGACGTTCCAAATGTCAGTTTCATCCGAGTCTACAAACGTTCAATCTACATTTAAAATATGATTCAAATTGAAAATAAACACGAAAGCGTAAATATAAATGATACCACCAAGTCGGAAAAAGTAACATGATGGCCACATCACCATTTTTAATAGGATTTCGTAAAATACTTTATTTTTATTGGCATTCAACACAGATTGTGTTTATATAAATTTGAATCTCATCATATCTTATTACTCACTAAAATTAGTTAATTTGACGCCATGTTGGGTTCAAAGTTTGTTAATAATGTTTACTTAACCACGGGAGCTTATCGGATCCTGACGACGGGAGCTTATTTAAATAGAGTTAATTGAATCTATCTAAATATGTGCCCGTTTCACAGGTAATGAACAATAATGCCGTGTTTCGGAACAGAAAACAATGAACATATGTTTATTTTAATTCTGAAATAGAAATTATCTTACCGAATGCAGCTGGTGCAATGATAAATCCTCAGTGGCGTATTCGTTTTTCGTTCCAGTGGGGGCAGGGGGACCAAAAAAATATATTTACTTTGTGAATGCAATGGAGTAAAGAAGTAAAAACATAACTAACTATTAACATAGAAACTAAACTTTAATAAACTTGAAATGTTGAATTCTTTGAAGAGCCAGAAATTCCCACATTTCTAGATCCAAGTGGGGCCAGACAAAAGAGAAAATTAAAGTTTCAATTTTTTTGAGTTAAAATAAAATGGCGGGTGCTTACAAAGCTGTGTTTCGTTGAAGTACCTACTTGTCAATAAATGTCTTCATGTATATAGATCCAAATATAAAACGAAAATATTCAAACTGGATAATTTTTTTTAGTTACTTGTAGATTAAGTGGAAGAGCAGTAACAGGTGTTACCTGACTGAACTTCGCCTACGCTTATATTTTTTTTTATTTTTGTTGTACTCTATTAAAAAAATAAGACATTATTATTATTATTATACAATTTTAAAAGGTGGTAAAATGCGCCCTACTTGGCATGTTCAAAAGGTGGCACAATGCGTGTACCACTGCCCCTCAAAGAGTTAAAAAAACAATAGAACAGGTAAACAGTCACACAAAAAGGAAAATACAAATAATAGGGCCTGGATATTTAACAAAGTGTATATAATTTAATTTTCTCTATGACCACTGTAGATAGAAAATGAAAAAAAATCATTTGTCAAAAGTTTAATTGTCCAAACAGGTATAATTAGAAAAGTTTTATATGAAGAAAAATTTAAATATTGGGAAAATCGAAAAAAGTTGAAATTTAAAAATGTTGTTTGTCACTAGTTAACAGAAGTTAAAAATTTCACTCGGCAAAGAGAAGTTCAAAATTCAAAATTCAAAAAATATGTGTTAAAAAAGTAGAACATGGAAATTTTGTATTTGTCTAGAGAATGATTATTAATTGATGTTAAAAATTTAGAAACTTACATTGAAAAGTCATATCTTTTAACATAGTAGCAAATTTTAAAAAATAATAAGTTTTATTATCAATGGAAGTTGAAAATCCAAAAGTTTCATCTGGTAAAAAATATATTTGTCCAAAAAAATTAACACAAAAAAATTGTGAAAAGTCTTATCGTCAAAATATTGATAAATCATATCTGTTAAATTGAGTTAACAAATTTTATATTAAAAATGTAATTATCAAAACAAGTTGAAAATCTCAAAATTTCACTGGACAAAAAAGAATTAAATATCGACAATACATATCTGTTATAAAATTTAAAAAAACAAACAAAAAATCTAATTTGTCCTAAGAAAGTTTAAAATTGCATTTGGCAAAAAGAAATTAACAAGGGACAAATGATACTTATTCAAAATGGATTCAAATTTAAAAAAATGGTGATGTAACCATCATGTTACTTTCTCCGACTTACTGGTATCATAGATAAGATAAGATAACACTTTAATCACACACTATATACAGATATATTTACACATAAGGAAATGTTCAAGCGGGTGTGAGACGTCCAATAATTTAAGCCAAAAAAATATAAAATTTTGTAGTAAAAACTAAAATATATATAAATCACATAGTCATTTATATTTACGTTTTCATGGTTTATTTTCAATTTAAATCATATATTAAATGTACATCGAGCGTTTTGTAGATTCGCATGAAACTGACGTTTAAAACTTCAAAATTATAAAAGATGGAAAAATTACACTTCAAATTCAAAAACTCGGTTTACTCAAAAACTAAAGAGATTTCGAAAAAAACTTATTCTTTATAAGTTGTTCATTTTGGTATTCTCTACAATTATTATAAATTTGCTGTAACTATTATCGTTTTATAATTATAAACCAAAAATGAAAAAAATAATAATACATCTTTTTCTCGAATAACAATGATTTTATGAAAAATGTTTTCAAACAAAATAAACTCATTTCTTTGTTGTCTTCAATAAATGTTTTTGTGATATTTTTCATATTTAAGAAAATATTGGCAAAAAACAAAAAACAGTTGATAAATAACCACTTCCGGTGTACGAAATTTTACCAAAAGCTTTTCAGTTCTGCGGATTATCAAATAAGAGGTATGTTTAAAATTTCATATCAATTTTTTTCCAGAAATTGTTGAAATGGCATCTACTTAGGGATCCCAAAACGGATATTACCGTAAAAAATAATTTAAAAAAAAAATCACGATCACAATACTTTCTCGTATACATAACGGAGAAAGTAAAAATATATTTGTGAAAAATCCAAAAATTTTATATGACAAGAGTATTGATAAATCATATCTATTAAAATAAGTTGAAACTTGATATTAAAAATTGAATTATAACAGAAAAAAATGGTGACGTGGCCATCATGTTACTTTCTCCGACTTGATGGTATCATTTATATTTACGTTTTCATGGTTTATTTTCAATTGAAATCATATTTTAAATGTACATCGAGCGTTGTGTAAACTCGGATGAAACTGACGTTTAAAACGTCAAAATTATGAAAGATGGAAAAATTATACTTCAAATTCAAAAACTCAATTTACTCAAAAACTAAAGGGATTTAGAAAAAAAACTTGTTCGTTATAAGTTGTTCGTTTTAGCATTCTCTACAATTATTATTAACATAAATTTGCTATAACTATTATCGTTTTTTAATTATAAACCAAAAATTAAAAAAATATTTTTTTTCTCGAATAAAAATGATTTTATGGAAAAAGTTTTCAAGCAAAAGATGTTCATTTCTTTGTTGTCTTCAAGGTTTGTTTAAAAGTTTTTGTGATATTTTTCATATTTAAGAAAATATTGGCAAAAAACAAAAAAAACGGTTAAGGTAAACACCCACTTCCGGTGTACGAAATTTTACCAAAAGCTTTTCACTTCTTCAGATTATCAAATAAGACTTATGTTTAAAGTTTCATATCAATTGCTCTATTTCTATTAGTTTTTAAGATACAGCGCGCGCAGGCACACACACAAACACACAGACACATTTTTTTTTTCAGATATTGTTGAAATGGTATCTAGGGACTCCAAAACGGATATTTCCGCAAAAAAAAATTGAAAAAAAATTGAAAAAAAATCTCGATTACAATACTTTCTCGTACCGTGTAACGGAGAATGTAAAAATCTGAGAATATCATCTGACAAAAAGAAGTTAAATACTGACAACATATTTCTGTAAAAAAATAAATAAATTACTGATTTTTTTTCCAATCGATTGTTAAATTAAGGTAAAAATGTAAGAATTATATCTGACAAAAAATGCATCCAAGAGAAAAAACTAAATAAGTAGAAATAAGTAAAAAATTGGATAATAGCATTTGTCGAAAGTTTAATTAGCAAAAGATGTTGGGGTATTAAAAAGTTATAAATACTGTTAACCCTCTCTTTCTTAAATTAATTTTTGGCAATATATTTTTTTTTAATTCTTATTCAAGAAAATTAAATTTAAAAAAGTGTTGCAGCAAACAAAATAACGACTCCATATGAAAAATAGTACCAAGAAAAATCAATACACAGATTACGGGGACCTGATAAAAGATATGACGCCATTTGGCATCTGCGGGAAAAAAGGGTTAATTTTTTTTTACTTAGGCATGAGCCATTCGGTCACATCAAGTTATTAATTTTATGTATTTCTTAATTTTTGGGATGAGTAAATGAACAAATGAATAAATGAATAATGTCAGACGTATACAACAACCATGGACCCGAGCGAATACTACTTGATCCCCGAAAAATCTTTCGGCCGGGCTGGGATTCGAACCCACATGGCACGTGGTGTAATCGGCACAAGCGCTCGCCTGTACCCACTAAAGAAAAAATTCTGCCAAAAAGAAACATTCCTCCGACGAAACTTAAAAATTTAAAACACCATTTTGGCGCAAGAAGTTAAAAATACCAACATTTAATCTGACAAAAAGAAGTTCAAACTTAAATAATTGTAACTGTAGAAAACAAAATATTTGATAAAAAGTACGATATTAAGAAATCACACTGTCGAAAATAGTAAAATTTTACTCATCAAAAGTATGATTGTCAATAGAAGTTAAAAATCCAAAAACAATAACCGATGTGAAGATAGCCACGGATTTTTCAGCCACGGATTTCCCGGCGCATTCACCACCAAATAAAAATTTCTTCAATTTTAATGATTTATAATAAATCAAACGCTGAGAATGTAATTAACATTAGCCTATGGATGTACAGTCAATCCACAATTTCAATTATTTTTTCTCGACTCCACGAGAACTCTCTTTTTAAAATGACAAGAATTCAAAGTCCAATATGGCACTGTTTGACGCGTTTTAAATTTAATTTTTTAACAACAATGTGTAGATAAGAGTCTACTTAGGCGATTTAAAGCATTAAATTTTGGGTAAAATTGTTTATAACTTTTTTATGATTTTTTTTTCTCGGGTCCACCCAAACCATACATATAATATAGCAAACTTTCAAAGTCCAATATGGCACTGTTTGACGCGCTTTAAATTTAATTTTTTAACAACAATGTGTAGATAAGAGTCTACTTAGGCGATTTAAAGCATTAAATTTTGGGTAAAATTGTTTATAACATTTTTATGAATTTTTTTTCTCGGGTCCACCGAAACCATACAGATAATATAGCAAACTTTCAAAGTCCAAAATGGCACTGTTTGACGCGTTTTAAATTGAAATTTTTAACAACAACGTGTAGATAAGAGTCTACTTAAACGATTTAAAGCATAAAATTTTGGGTAAAATTGTTTATAACTTTTTTATGAATTTTTTTTCTCGGGTCCACCCAAACCATACATATAATATAGCAAACTTTCAAAGTCCAATATGGCACTGTTTGACGCGTTTTAAATTTAATTTTTTAACAACAATGTGTAGATAAGAGTCTACTTAGGCGATTTAAAGCATTAAATTTTGGGTAAAATTGTTCATAACATTTTTATGAATTTTTTTTCTCGGGTCCACCCAAACCATACATATAATATAGCAAACTTTCAAAGTCCAATATGGCACTGTTTGACGCGTTTTAAATTGAAATTTTTAACAACAACGTGTAGATAAGAGCCTACTTAAACGATTTAAAGCATAAAATTTTGGGTAAAATTGTTTATAACTTTTTTATGAATTTTTTTTCTCGGGTCCACCCAAACCATACATATAATATAGCAAACTTTCAAAGTCCAATATGGCACTGTTTGACGCGTTTTAAATTTAATTTTTTAACAACAATGTGTAGATAAGAGTCTACTTAGGCGATTTAAAGCATTAAATTTTGGGTAAAATTGTTTATAACATTTTTATGAATTTTTTTTCTCGGGTCCACCCAAACCATACATATAATATAGCAAACTTTCAAAGTCCAAAATGGCACTGTTTGACGCGTTTTAAATTGAAATTTTTAACAACAACGTGTAGATAAGAGCCTACTTAAACGATTTAAAGCATAAAATTTTGGGTAAAATTGTTTATAACTTTTTTATGAATTTTTTTTCTCGGGTCCACCGAAACCATACAGATAATATAGCAAACTTTCAAAGTCCAAAATGGCACTGTTTGACGCGTTTTAAATTTAATTTTTTAACAACAATGTGTAGATAAGAGTCTACTTAGGCGATTTAAAGCATTAAATTTTGGGTAAAATTGTTTATAACATTTTTATGAATTTTTTTTCTCGGGTCCACCGAAACCATACAGATAATATAGCAAACTTTCAAAGTCCAAAATGGCACTGTTTGACGCGTTTTAGGGGAATTACCATATCTGCGTTTTTTAGTGAAAAGTAATACGGGCAGATCTCGGAAACTATGGCTCGTAAAAGAAAAAATGCAATTAAAACACCAAGTAATTACGCATATTCCTCAGCGACAAAGGAGCCGCGCTACGTAATTTATCTGACAGGCTCGGTCCGGTCGTGTGATTCAAATATCCTTGGAAAAAGGATTAAATTAAAATGTTTTGATACCTGAAAAATACCATTTTAATGGGTGAGAATACCTTTCTTGACAGCTGAAATATAACTTGAAAAATATAATTTTCGACAGTTGAATAATACCATTTCTTACAGCTGAAAAATACCATTCTTGACAATTGCAACAAAACATTATCGACAACTGTGACAAACCATTATTGTCAGCTAAAAAAATCAATTTTTCACAACACAAAAAATACAAGTTTTGACGGCTGAAAAATGCACCGATGTGAAGATAGCCACGGATTTTTCAGCCACAGATTTCCCGGCGCATTCACCACCAAATAAAAATTTCTTCAATTTTAATGATTTATAATAAATCAAACGCTGAGAATGTAATTAACATTAGCCTATGGATGTACAGTCAATCCACAATTTCAATTATTTTTTCTCGACTCCACGAGAACTCTCTTTTTAAAATGACAAGAATTCAAAGTCCAATATGGCACTGTTTGACGCGTTTTAAATTTAATTTTTTAACAACAATGTGTAGATAAGAGTCTACTTAGGCGATTTAAAGCATTAAATTTTGGGTAAAATTGTTTATAACTTTTTTATGATTTTTTTTTCTCGGGTCCACCCAAACCATACATATAATATAGCAAACTTTCAAAGTCCAATATGGCACTGTTTGACGCGCTTTAAATTTAATTTTTTAACAAAAATGTGTAGATAAGAGTCTACTTAGGCGATTTAAAGCATAAAATTTTGGGTAAAATTGTTTATAACTTTTTTATGAATTTTTTTTCTCGGGTCCACCGAAACCATACAGATAATATAGCAAACTTTCAAAGTCCAAAATGGCACTGTTTGACGCGTTTTAAATTGAAATTTTTAACAACAATGTGTAGATAAGAGTCTACTTAGGCGATTTAAAGCATTAAATTTTGGGCAAAATTGTTTATAACATTTTTATGAATTTTTTTTCTCGGGTCCACCGAAACCATACAGATAATATAGCAAACTTTCAAAGTCCAAAATGGCACTGTTTGACGCGTTTTAAATTGAAATTTTTAACAACAACGTGTAGATAAGAGCCTACTTAAACGATTTAAAGCATTAAATTTTGGGTAAAATTGTTTATAACTTTTTTATGATTTTTTTTCTCGGGTCCACCTGAACTGTACATATAATTTAGCAATCTTTCAAAGTCCAAAATGGCACTGTTTGACGCGTTTTAAATTTAATTTTTTAACAACAATGTGAAGATAAGAGTCCACTTAAACGATTTAAATTGTCTGGCTGTATTTGCGTATAAAAGCTGAGAGTCCAAGGATATTTGAATCACACGACCGGACCGAGCCTGTCAGATAAATTACGTAGCGCGGCTCCTTTGTCGCTGAGGAATATGCGTAATTATTTGGTGTTTTAATTGCATTTTTTCTTTTACGAGCCATAGTTTCCGAGATCTGCCCGTATTACTTTTCACTAAAAAACGCAGATATGGTAATTCCCCTAAAACGCGTCAAACAGTGCCATATTGGACTTTGAAAGTTTGCTATATTATATGTATGGTTTGGGTGGACCCGAGAAAAAAAATTCATAAAAAAGTTATAAACAATTTTACCCAAAATTTTATGCTTTAAATCGTTTAAGTAGACTCTTATCCACACATTGTTGTTAAAAAATTAAATTTAAAACGCGTCAAACAGTGCCATATTGGACTTTGAAAGTTTGCAATATTATATGTATGGTTTGGGTGGACCCGAGAAAAAAAATTCATAAAAAAGTTATAAACAATTTTACCCAAAATTTAATGCTTTAAATCGCCTAAGTAGACTCTTATCCACACATTGTTGTTAAAAAATTAAATTTAAAACGCGTCAAACAGTGCCATTTTGGACTTTGAAAGTTTGCTAAATTATATATACAGTTCAGGTGGACCCGAGAAAAAAAAATCATAAAAAAGTTATAAACAATTTTACCCAAAATTTAATGCTTTAAATCGCCTAAGTAGACTCTTATCTACACATTGTTGTTAAAAAATTAAATTTAAAACGCGTCAAACAGTGCCATTTTGGACTTTGAAAGTTTGCAATATTATATGTATGGTTTGGGTGGACCCGAGAAAAAAAAATCATAAAAAAGTTATAAACAATTTTACCCAACATTTTATGCTTTAAATCGTTTAAGTAGGCTCTTATCTACACGTTGTTGTTAAAAATTTCAATTTAAAACGCGTCAAACAGTGCCATATTGGACTTTGAAAGTTTGCTATATTATATGTATGGTTTGGGTGGACCCGAGAAAAAAAAATTCATAAAAAAGTTATAAACAATTTTACCCAAAATTTTATGCTTTAAATCGTTTAAGTGGGCTCTTATCCACACGTTGTTGTTAAAAATTTCAATTTAAAACGCGTCAAACAGTGCCATTTTGGACTTTGAAAGTTTGCTATATTATCTGTATGGTTTCGGTGGACCCGAGAAAAAAAATTCATAAAAATGTTATAAACAATTTTACCCAAAAGTAAATGCTTTAAATCGCCTAAGTAGACTCTTATCCACACATTGTTGTTAAAAAATTAAATTTAAAACGCGTCAAACAGTGCCATTTTGGACTTTGAAAGTTTGCTATATTATATGTATGGTTTGGGTGGACCCGAGAAAAAAAAATCATAAAAAAGTTATAAACAATTTTACCCAAAATTTAATGTTTTAAATCGCCTAAGTAGACTCTTATCTACACATTTTTGTTAAAAAATTAAATTTAAAACGCGTCAAACAGTGCCATATTGGACTTTGAATTCTTGTCATTTTAAAAAGAGAGTTCTCGTGGAGTCGAGAAAAAATAATTGAAATTGTGGATTGACTGTACATCCATAGGCTAATGTTAATTACATTCTCAGCGTTTGATTTATTATAAATCATTAAAATTGAAGAAATTTTTATTTGGTGGTGGAGGCGCCGGGAAATCCGTGGCTGAAAAATCCGTGGCTATCTTCACATCGGTAAAACAATATCTGTTAAAATTATTGAACATTTCAAAATCCCATTCTTCAAAAGTTTTATTGCCAATGGAAACCAAAAATTTTAATACGAGAAAAAAAAAAAAAAAATCTATTTGTCGAAAACAGTTTAAAATTAGATAAAATATTTGTGAAAAGATCCGTATTCTAAAAATTAAGTTATCAAAGAAAGTTGAAAATCTTAAAATTTTATTTGACGAATAGCAGTTAAATATTGCCGAAAAATTTAAAAACAAAAATATTATTTGTGGAAAGTTTACTTTGTCAAAATAATGTAAAGATCTAATAATTTTATCTGACAAAAATAAGTTAATAATTGACGAACTATATTTGGCAAAAAACGTTTAAAAAAATATATAATATATATGTGCGGTGAGTTTTAGATTTTTGTTTTATAATTTTAATTAACTGACAGGTACCTCCAGTACCCCTCTCTTGAATACGCGCCTGAAATGCCTTCAAATGTGTTGCTTTATGAAACAGATTTTCAGAAATTTTTGTCAAAATTATCGCCTAATAATTAGGGCTCGACGTTTACTCCGTTTTTCGTTTAAACATTTAAACGTGTAAACGTTTACTGTTTATTTGTAACGTTTAGCTTAATAAACGTTTACAACACGTTTAATCCGAATAAACGTTTACAACACGTTTAATCCGAATAAACGTTTACACGTTTAGCTTAATAAACGTTTACAACACGTTTAGCTTAATAAACGTTTACAACACGTTTAGCTTAATAAACGTTTACAACCCGTAAACTGGAAACGATTTCTCATATTTTTATACTCCATTTGGGAGTCCAAAAGTCATATCTCGGCGTTTCGTAAGATTCCCAATATTTTTACACATTCGATTCAAACAGGAACTACCTGGTCTATAGGGGGTTGAACCCTTAAAACTTCGGATGTCGACGTTTCGGACGGTTTTCGAGAAACTATTTCCTTATTAAGCTGTCCCAAATAATAATTATTTATTCATTTTTTTTCCGCTACCGGAAATATTGTAAAACACGGCGAACGAACTTCGAAACAGATATTTGCAGGATGGGTTGTACGTTTCTATATTAAACGATTTTTGCCAACACGTTTAAACGAAGAAAACACGTTTAAACGCAAAAATTCGTTTAAACGTATACACGTGTAAACGTGAATATCCGTTTAAACGCGAATATCCGTTTAAACGTTTAAAAACCGCTTGCTAACTAAGAACACGTTTATCCGTGTACACGTGTATTCGTGTATTAACGGGCCCTACTAATAATCAGAGCCGTTGGTGCATTACAGCTGAAAATATATTTTTAAAGTTATAAAAAGAACAATTTCACCAATTAGAGTGAACTTTCCAATTTCTGAAACTGTTGAGTTCAACAAAACTATTTCTTTACTTAAATATTCAATTTCAATTTCACAAAGCCTGCGAAACATCACACACCAATACTTTATACATGACATAATCACCGTATTGCAAAAATCCTTTCAAGGTCCAATCGCATTCGACAAACGCGTTCGCCGGCGAATAGCGCAATAACCAATTAATTGTACTTCCACTGGATTGCGGCAATAAATAGTGGACCTGAGGGACAAAGAAAGGTAATCGCATTCATTCATGCTGTTACTGTACCACCTACGCAGGCACAATTACTTTATCTTATCGCCAGTGGTATTCCAAAAAAATTGGGTCATTTCCAGATTGGGCCAACAACTTGGATTCGAACTTAACGGTACACTCTCCAGCAATTTAAATTTCAAGCGTTAATTTTACGGGATTATCTGGCCTTAACTGGGTAGTAAATTAAAAGTAACGGAATTACTTTAATACATCTGATGGTACTACGGTTGTATGATTACTAAAAGGTGATGTCTTAGGATTATGAACTGAAGTGATAATTGTTTGGATAATAATAAAAGAAACGGTTAACCTAAATATTTCCGATTTATTTAAACTTGGCGCTTGTTACTGCTCCATTATTCAAAAGATTTCCTTGATCTACCATCGGCCATCGCAAAATTTTAAAGCTATTTTAATGAAGTTGTGAAATTCTATTATGATTCATTCTATCATTAATTTCGAGAACGCACTTAGTAGGCCGCGCCGATAAAGAGTCATTATCTCAAAACCTGTCTCGTTTAGAAACGGAATTCCCAGATTAAATGTACACAATGAAATCTGGTGGGAAATGCATTACTCTGGATGCGGTTGGCGTAATTGAAATTTTTGGTATTATTGTTTTCTTAGTCAGAACGTACTGACCCGTAGGATTAGCGAGGATAACGTTCAAGTAATTAAACGGTCGTTAGGCGAGGTCAAAATTTAGTAATCGAACTGTAATGCAAGACTTCTTAGGTGGGTATTAAACGAATTTTCTTTAATTACAAATCATGCACTTTGAAAATGTTTAGAACATAACATTCAGTCTTTTTAAACTCAAAAGATAAAACATTGGAAAAATCTATTCTAAATAAATAACAAATAAAAGTAACAAAAAATACAACTTCTGAAACAGTATATAAATAACGTAGTAATTATTAATATTGTCAGACTTTCAGCTCATTCTGGTTCTTGCTTCGGTTCTTTCTGGTTTCTAGCAAATTACCAGCTTCTGAAAAAAGCTACTCACTGGCCACCACTTGCAATGATGGTAGTCCAGATAGCAAACAAGTTGAAATTAGCATGTTGTCCTTGATATGCGACCAATTCTGATTTATTTGCTGTGTATGACCTTCTTGAAGGTTTTTCCATGACATATTAATACCATCAATTCAGATTACTTTTCCCGTACGAAGCGAGAAAATGTTGTGATTTTTTCCTATTCAAAATTCCCGTTTTAATGTTCACCGAGACTATTCACGTCTATTAAGCTGGCACAGCCACTTTAGCACAATCACATGGGACTAGCATACAAATTTAGTGATATTTTGTGGCTAATTAGTTGCCGTATTCCCGATTTTGTTACTCCAGCCATTTTCGAAAAAAACAATGGCAGTGCTAGCTTAAGTTAAAGTTAGCACAGCCATACGAAAAAAAAACAATAAAAATAAAAAACAAAGACATATTTTTGAACTAAGATTTTGTTGCTAATTAGTTGCCGTAATCCCGATTTTGTTACTCCAGCCATTTTCGAAAAAAACAATGGCAGTGCTAGCTTAAGTTAAAGTTAGCACAACCATACGAAAAAAAAAACAATAAAAATAAAATACAAAGACATATTTTTGAACTATGAATTTGTTGCTATCTAGTTGGCGTCTTCCCGATTTTGTTGCTCCAGCCGTTTTTGAAAAAAATGGCCGTACTAGCTTAAGTTAAAATTAGTACAGCCATACGAAAAAAAAACATTAAAAATAAAATACACATATTTTTGAACTACGAATTTGTTGCTAATTAGTTATTGCTTCAGCCGTTTTCGAAAAAAAAACAATGGCTTTGCTAGCTTAAGTTAAAGTTGGCACAGCCAAACAAGAAAGAAAAACAATAAAAATAAAAAACAAAGACATATTTTTGAATTACGATTTTGTTGCTAATTAGTTGCCGTATTCCCGATTTTGTTGCTCCAGCCGTTTTCGAAAAAGCAATGGTTGTGCTAGCTTATATATAGCCCGTTCTCTGGAATCTGGCGGCTGTGGTCGTAAAAGAGGGTAAGTAGGGGACGTAATATTTTTTATCTCAAACCAATCTTTGTTTAGAAGTACTGGTGTAAAAATGCATATACCAATAGGAGCGAAGGTCAGTAATAAATGTATGGGATGCAATTAGACGAACCACCAATATCTTTTCTGAGGGCTAAACATCAGCGCGAGTCGAGTCAATGGACAAAGGGAGGGGAGCGTGGAGATAAATTCATGGCGAAGCTCTGAAATTTAAAGCAATCACTTCATTTACTTTTAATAAATAAAGCAGAAACCGGAAAAAGATGGGGAGAGAAAGTGCAATTTTTTATTTTCTCTCCTTATTTCTTTCTTTGTCGTTTCACTTTTAAAGAACTTCATGCGCAAAACTAAAATCGAAACTAAACGTCCTATTTAATTTCACACTTCGTATTCCCGTAAGCATTCGTAGAAGTGTAATTTTTTTTCGAATGGCAGTGCCAACTTCATCTCAAGATAAAAACGGCGGGAGCAACAAAATCGGGAATATGGCAACTAATTGGCAACAAATTCGGGAATATGGCAACTAATTGGCAACAAATTCGTGGTTCAAAAATATGTGTTTTTTATTTATTTTTTTGTGTGGCTGTGCCAACTTTAACTTAAGCTAGCACAGCCATTTTTCTTTTTTCAAAAACAGCTGGACCAATTTTTCAGTTTGTTTCTATGGCTGTGCCATCTTTGTCTTAAGATAACACATCCCTTGTTTTTATTTTATTGGCGGAAACAACAAAATCGGAAATGCAGCAACAAATTGCCAACAAATTTGTAGTTCAAAAATATGTCTTTGTATTTTATTTTTATTGTTTTTTTTTTGTATGGCCGTGCCAACTTTAACTTAAGCTAGTAAAGCCATTGTTTTTTTTTTCAAAAACGGCTGTAGCAACAAAATCGGGAATATGTCAACTAATTAACAACAAATTCGTTGTTCACAAATATGTCTTCGTTTTTTTTTATTGTTTTTTTTTTCGTATGGCTGTGCCAACTTTAACTTAAGCTAGCATAGCCATTGTTTTTTTCGAAAACGGCTGGAGCATCAAAATCGGGAATACGGCAACTAATTAGCAACAAATTCGAAGTTCAAAAATATGTGTTTGTCTTTCTTTTTTGTATGGCCGTGCCAACTTTAACTTAAGCTAGTATAGCCATTGTTTTTTTTTCGAAAACGGCTGGAGCAACAAAATCGGGAATATGTCAACTAATTAGCAACAAATTCGTGGTTCACAAATATGTCTTTGTTTTTTTTTATTGTTTTTTTCGTATGGCTGTGCCAACTTTAACTTAAGCTAGCACAGACATTGTTTTTTTCGAAAACGGCTGGAGCAACAAAATCGGGAATACGGCAACTAATTAGCAACAAAATAGCAGTAAATGTTTATTCAAGTCCCATGTGATTGTGCTAAAATGGCTGTGCCAGCTTAATAGATATAGACTATTCTGATAATTTTGGGGCACTACTAAAATTTTACTAAATATTTGCAAATTAAACTTTAATCACAATCTTTATTTGACCCTCCAAAGAACTGAAAAGCTTTGGGTTCATTTCTTTGTACCGAAAGTTTCTTTTAATATTAAAAATATTACAATACAACTTTTAGACAACTAAAAAGTGAACATCTTTTGTTAACAAATATTTGTCATAAACTACTTAATTTTCAAAAAAATAATAATAAGTTTAATTTATAATTACGAAATTATAATAATCACGTAAAATTAATTGTAGAGTATGCTAAAATTAACAATTTATAAAGATTAAATATTTTTTGAAAACGCGCTGTTTTTGAAAAGAATCGATAAATGTGAAAAATATCACAAAAATCCCGATTATACCATCAATTCGTAGAAAGTTACCCGATGTGCAACACTACAATCTCTCAAGATCTCAGTAATGTGTTAGAATCTTTCAATATCTCGAGCAATTAAAGCAAATTCATTACTTTTTACAGTTTTTCATATTATTGAATCCTAGCTCAAGTTTAAATTCTTGCCATTTTGTTTTAAGTAAGAATATTGGAAGATTTTCAACGGGAAATCAGAAGTGAATTGATTATTGGTGGATTCTAACAATTTCAAGTAAATGCCTTGGTTGATAATATTTGTACCATGTTTCAAATAATTATTTGCATTTCAAGTTTTTTTGTTTCCAGTTAAAATTTTGCAATTGCTTTAATGGAAAATTAGAAGTGTTTGGTTTTGAAGATTTTAAGCTCTTGATGCAAATTCCTTGGTTGATTATTTTTCCCAATTTTTCCAATAATTTAATGCATTTTTCGTTTTCTCAGTTCAAGTTTAGATTGTTGCGGTTTAATTTCTAGTTAGAATATGTCAATTATTTTTATTAAGTATTAGAAGTGCATTGTTTTCATACAAATCTCGAGTCCTTAAAGCAAATTTCTTTGTTGGTTATTTTGATTATAATTTTTTAAATCATAGTTCGAGTTTAAATTAATGCAGTTTTGTTTCTAGTTATGGCAATTGTTTTGAGAAGTCATAAGAAGTGCATTTTTTTTTACTTTCTCCGTTTCGAAGTAGGAGAAAGTATTGTGATCGTGATTTTTTTTTCAAAGTTTTTTTTTTACGGAAATATCCGTTTTGGGGTCCCTATATGCCATTTTAACAATTTCTGGAAAAAAAAATTTGTGTCTCTGTGTGTGTGTGTCTGTCTGTGCGCGCTGTATCTCAAAAACAAATAGAGCAATTGATATGAAACTTTGAACATCCGTCTTATTTGATTATCTGAAGAACTGAAAAGCTTTTGGTAAAATTTCGTACACCGGAAGTGAGCGTTTACCTTAACTATTTTTTTTTGTTTTTTGCCAATATTTTCCTAAATATGAAAAATATCACAAAAAGATTTAAACAAACTTTGAAGACAACAAAGAAATGAACATCTTTTGCTTGAAATTTTTTTTCATAAATTATTTTTATTTGAGAAAAAAATGTATAATTTTTTTATTTATTTTTGGTTTATAATTATAAAACGATTACAGCAAATTTATAGTAATAATAATTGTAGAAAATGCTAAAATGAACAACTTATAAAGAATAAGTTTTTTTCTAAATCTCTTTAGTTTTTGAGTAAACTAAGTTTTTGAATTTGAAGTATAATTTTTCCATCTTTCATAATTTTGACGTTTTAAACGTCAGTTTCATCCGAGTCTACAAAACGCTCGTACATTTAAAATAGGATTTAAATAGAAAATACACCATGAAAGCGTAAATATAAATGACTATGATACCATGAAGTCGGACAAAGTAACATGATGGCCACATCACCATTTTTATGTATTTTTTGAGTTTTTGATATAGTTTTCTCGGTTTCTACAATTTTATTCGTTGAATACTGTTTCCGTTTTTCCAGTTAAAGTTTAGATTTATATATTTTTTTCCAGTTAGTAAATTATGTGCAATTGAAAGTGCATTGATTTTTTAATGGATTTTAAGCTTTTAACGCAAATTCGTCTGTATGTAATACAGCAATTGATATGAAACTTTAAACACGTCTTATTTGATAATCAAAAACACTGAAAAGCTTTTGGTCAAATTTCATACACCGGAAGTGAGTGTTTACCTTAACTGTTTTTTGTTTTTTAATTTTTTTTAATATAAAAAATATCACAAAAACATTTATACAAATATTGAAGGCAACAAAGAAATGAACATCTTTTGTTTGAAAATATTTTTCATAAAATTATTGTCTTTCGAGAAAAGAATTTGTTATTATTTTTTTAATTTTTGGTTTATAATTATGCAACGATAATAGTTGCAGAAAATGTATGTTAATAATAATTGTAGAAAATGCCAAAATGAACAACTTATAAAGAATAAGTTTTTTCCAAATCTGCTTGGTTTTTGAGTAAACTGACTAGAATTTGAAGTATAATTTGTTTTCATCTTTCATAATTTTGACGCCACTTCCAACCGATCAACGTACATTTAAAATATGATTTAATTCGAAAATAAACCATGGAAGTATAAATATAAATATATAACTATCATACTACGAAGGGTTTGAAAATAGTAAGTACTCAGCTGCTACGTTTATAGACCTAACGAAGGCTTTCGATTGCGTCTCGCACGAGATTCTCTTGCGGAAGCTATATTTTTATAACTTCTGTCCACAATCTTGTCGACTGTTATGCAGTTACCTATCTGACAGAATGCATTACGTAAACATGAATAACAGCATCTCTGATGAGTTATTCTCTAAACAAGGGGTCCCTCAAGGATCGATATTGGGACCATTATTGTTTCTAATTTATATCAATGACCTTCCTAAGCTCAATAATGAAGGGTCAATTGTGTTATATGCTGACGATACAACACTAAAGCACGACCACATAAACAAAGAAACTGCTATTAGAAATAACTGTTCACTTGTCGAACAAGCAACAGACTGGTTTGCTGCCAATAAATTAACGGTTAATGCAAATAAAACCGTTAATATTTTGTTTTCCCTACGTGTAGACACTGAGCTTAATTCTGCTAAATTTCTTGGCATACATCTCGACATCTCAAGCTAAATTGGCGTAAGCAACAAGATTACCTGTCCAACAAATTATGCCTCAGCATTTACAGACTAAGACAACTAAAACAATACCTACCACTTGAAGCACTGAGAATTGCTTATTATGCACTAATTGAAAGTTTTAAATTTTCACTGACGGGCCGGGCCGGGCCGGGCCGGGCTTTCGAAAACCCGCTGCTGCAGGGCTCTGATTCGAGCTTCTAATTCATCTAATGTTGTCGGCCTATTTCGATACACAACACTTTAAATATCCCCAGAAGAAAAAGTCCATAGGTGTCAGGTCTGGAGACCTTCGCTTACCTATCTTAACTTAAGTTTGACACACAAATGTCAAATCTAAATGTCAAAACGATTCTACATAAACTAATTTGGCTCAATACTTAAGTTTCTTGTTAATTTAAGTTTTTGTTTAAATTATTTATTTTTGTCGTTATTTCGGAATAAACATGCTAATATTATACCACGTTCTCCTTCTAATTAAATAACCTTTCAAATAATACCAAAAAAAAACCTAGGATGCTATTAGAAAAATTCAACATGGCGGGCTCTGACAAAAAGCAAGTAGTGCGAAACAAATGAAACTCATCTTAAAATATGGGTATTTATATCTAATTTAAACCTACTAAATGTCAAATCTGAATGTCAAACCGTTTCCATATAATCCCACATTCAGGAATATCTACATTTTAACCATTTTATTTAGTGTACTTCATCTAGTCATTGATTTTAAAATTGTGTTATATATGTATGTGTTTAATTAAGTTACTAGCTTTTATTATTTACAATTTTATCTGATTTTATTTTTATCTATATTTATTTTATTCTATTGAGTGTCATATGTATGATTTTTAAATTTTAATATTTTAGATTTTGAGTTTTGAATTTTAAATTTTAATATGTTAATTTTAATGTGTGTTAATTAAGTCTTTTTTTACCACATAGCATGTGCTCTCTCACCACCTCTGACTTGTGTACACATTCCTTTTGTTTAGCACGAATAAAGATTATTATTATTATTATTATTATTATTATTATTATTATTATTATTATTATTACTATCAAATCGGAGAAAGGAACATGATGGCCACATCACCATTTTTTTCTCAAAAAATAGGGGGTATGCCTGCAGTTATTTTACGATTATTGTTTAGACGTATTTTAGGAACGTTTATTTGGTCGAGTGTCAAAACTAAACCTCGCCTTTTTATTGAAAATTGAAAATATTATGTAACTAGGTATGAGTTATAATGTAAAACAAATTAAAGAAATAAAGTCATTTATTATTATTAAATAGATTTTTGGCAGTTTTGTTCTATAATTATGAAATGATAACATCAAATTTACTTTAATAAAAATGCTAGCGAATGCCAAGTGTCCGAGATTATTATAAATCTCACAGTTTGATTATAATACATTCAGTATGCTGCGTTCGGATTGTGAACGACTAAATAATGAATTGTATACATCCTACATTCAGAGAACTGAGGCAAATATACATGTTAATCCAAAGTTCTTTTGGAAATACGTCAATGAGTCTCGAAAATCAAGCGGTCTTCCTAAAAATGTACATTTGGGGGAGAAGTCGACAGATTCATTGACCGGTGCTGCAGAGCTATTTGCCGATCACTTCTCGAATGCATACGTAGGGAGAAATCTTAAGACAATGCCTCGATTTCAATCTGATCGATCAGTTGAGTTATGTAAAGTAAATGTTACTCTTACAGATGTTTTTAATGCGTTATCCAACTTACATGAATCCAGTAGTGTAGGTCCTGATGGAATTCCAGCTTACTTTCTTAAAAACTGTAAATTCTTTCTTGCTAAAACAATCCTTGATATATTCAATTTATCATTATCATCAGGGATATTTCCGAATTGCTGGAAGAGCAGCTATATAACACCCATTTTTAAAAATGGCCAGAATGATGATGTTGAAAATTACAGGGGTGTTTGCTTACAATCCGCATTGCCAAAATTGTTGGATCTATTGGTTTCAGAACAGTTAATGTGGAATTGTAAGAATATCATCATCAATCCAATTTACTATCATACCATTCTTATTTGTCTGAGGCCTTGGAAAATGGATATCAAGTGGACGCTGTGTTTACTGATTTCTCCAAGGCCTTTGACCGAGTTGATCACGATATTTTACTAAGCAAATTAGATTCCATTGGGTTGGGTGGTAGCGTAATTAAATGGTTAGGTAGCTATTTAACCGGTAGATCACAGCGCGTTAAGATTGGTAACGTTTGCTCTTCAGAGATTCTGGTGTTCAGTTACATCTGGTGTTCCTCAGGGCTCGCACTGTGGACCTATTTTATTTTTGTTTTTTATTAATGATATTGAACAAAGTTTAGAATTTAGTAAGTTTCTTCTGTTCGCTGACGACTTAAAGATATTTGCGCAAATAAAAACAATCAATGACCACGAACACTTACAACGCGATCTAAATAAGTGGTGTGAAACGAATCATCTTTTTTTTTCAATTTAAAGAAATGCAGTTCTATATCATTTCATCGCGGGAAGAAATTGGAATACCAATATGGTATATGCAACTACCTTCTAAACTGCGTAAACGATATTAGGGATTTAGGTGTAACCTTTAATTTTAAATTAAATTTTAATGGACATATCAGGATGATATGCAGCAAAGCATTGCAGATTCTAGGTTTTGTAGGTAGATTTTCTAGAGACTTTAAGGTACCTACTCTGTGGTCGCTGTATGTCTCCTTGGTAAGACCCCATTTGGAGTATGCGTCTTGTGTGTGGTCACCCTGTGCACGAACGCACGCACCTGAATTAGAAGGGGTGCAAGGCAAATTTTTGCTCTTAGCCTCTAGAAGGCTTGGAAATAGTAGACTGCAGTTCAGCCACAGTGGAATGCTAACTTTGCTAGGTCTTGAGTCGTTGGAAGGCAGAAGAATCTTTAGTGATTTGTGTATTATTTATAAAATAATAAATGGTGGAATAGATTGCCAGTACTTGGTAAATCTCCTACAATTTTATGTGCCACGAAGAGGTCATTATAGGTCCAAGACCCTCTTTCGTATACGTTTGCATACAACAAAGTATGGCATGTTCAAGCCAAAATGTAGGATGATGCGCTTCTGTAACCAACTTAATAACGACAGCAATTTTATATTATTTCAATCGTCATTTCTTCATTTTAAATTACATTTGAAACGTATCGACTTGTCCATTATCGTTTGTCAACATTAATTTATTTTAGTTTGAATTAGTTGTGTTTCTTATTTATTAATGTAATCAATTTTATCTATTTATTAATCTCTATTTATTATTTTAATTAATTTTGAGTTATATTCAGGGTTATCGTAACGTTTATTGATTAGTAACTAACGTATAATGGAATTATAGTACTGTTATGATCCTAATAATTATCAATGAATAAGCCACAACCAATAGACAATTGAAACTAATTTATGTATAGTGCCCTTCGAAAACAACCAAGTAATCATTTTTTAATCGATATATGCCTACGAATACGCGAGGAATACGATTTCAACAAATTATAAGTGCCGTTTGGCGCTACATATATTAGAGTTTTTTACATAAATGTATAAAATAACAAGTAATAAGCAACTTAAAATAATTTGTTTATACTACTCTTCAGAAATAGCGAACTAATTAATTTTTTAAACGATCTATGTTGATATTAAAAAAAAAATGTGTCGTTTGGCGCTACATACATTCGACTTTTTTTACATAAATATGATAAGCAACATGTTATAGGCAACCTAAAGCAATTTCTTTCTAGTGTCCTTCAGAAATAACGAACTAATTATTTTTTAAGCTATCTTTGTCCACGGATGCGGAAGGACTATATAACATTGCAAAAATTCATACGTACCGTTTGGAGCCAGATACATTTAATTTTATTACATTAGTATAATGAGCAACATGTAATAGGCAACTTAAAACAATTGTTTATAGTGCCCTTTAGAAATAGCGAACTAATTAATTTTAAATCGACGTGAACACTAAAACTTCAAAAAAATTATAAGTGCTGTTTAGCGATACATACATTCGATTTTTTTAACATAAAAATAATAAGCAACAGGTAATTGGCAATTTGTTCTTATTGCCCTTCAGAAATAACATATGTACTAATTAATTTTTCTATCGACCTTTGCCCACGGATATGAGAAGTTTAAAATTTCACGTTCGATTTTTACTTCCTCCGTTACGAAGTACGGGAAAGTATTGTAATCGTGATTTTTTTACATAGCTGTAAAAAGCAACTTAAAATAATTTGTTTACAGTGCCCTTCAGAAATTATGAAGTTACTTTCTAGCCATGGATTTTGGCACCTTCACCATCACCCGAATTGTGACAAATCTCAATAAAGCATTAATCACAGCTCTTTGGAGCCATAGTCTATTCTTTTGCACTAACGTATTAAGGAATAACAGCAAATAATTGTTTTGAAATTTTCTTTAAAACTAGCGAAGGAATGTATTTTTAAAATCAACTATTATCTTCAATAAAATACACCAAAGTTAAAAAAGTGCCGTTTGACGTACCGTTCAATTTATTTATAAACAATATTTTAACATAATTTTGATTGGTGATTCCTACAATTCTTTATGAGTTATATCTATGTTTTCATTAAATCAATAATATGGACTTTAAAATTTCCAACTTATTTTTATCTGCGGAAATTCAACATATTCGTGACAACATATTGTTTTCCTATCAACTGGTAACTAAATATTCAACAGTGAATGATAAATAAACACGAATGTTAGAGTTATTATAAAGATTATAATCGAGTTTCATCAAGTATTTGATAGAATTTATTCTAATCATGCGGATGGTTGTGATTGATCACTACATGGTAATCCATAATTAAGCTAAATTTAATTTTTTACTATGATTTTATACTAATAATTTTTGAAGTTAAAAATATTACAATTTGCGTTTCATCATCTTTATCTCACGGATTACATTTTTTAGACAATATTCCGCGTTTCCCCTTCAAACTGGGACTTAACAATTACGTTTGGGCTATTTTTAAAATAATTATACAGGGTTCCCCATAATAGACTACCCATTTTATTTTATTAATTAATTCCCTACGAGATAACTAAATACGTTTATCTCTGTGGGATTATGTTCTGTAGTCTTTGGGATTTAAGTTAATTATTGATCAAGTAGGCACCTGTCACAAATAAGTTTTATATTAATAATTTTGTGGAACGTTATTTTTCTACGAGAAGTTTGTTAGTTTTCATCATAATTATTTAACTTTCATGGATTACTCAGTCCAACAACGTGTGTTTTGTGTAGAAACTTACATAAGAAGCAATTCGATAGAAGAAGTTAGGCGTGCATTCTGGCGTCAGTTTAATAACAACAATAGAGGTCACGCGCCAAATCGTAAAACTGTTAAGTTATGGGTTCGTCATTGGCGTGAAAATGGTTCTGTACAACATTTGAAGAAGCCTGGCCGTCGAAGAACAGTTCGTACACCACAAAATATTGAACGAGTTAGAATTGCGTGTACGAGAAGTCCTAAAAGGTCTGCAAATCGACAAACCCTTATCCTAGGAATATCAAAGGGAAGCTTAGATCGAATTCTTCAAAGAGATTTAAAATTTCATCCCTATAAATACCAAATGGCACAGCAACTTATAAATCAAGATAAAGAAGCAGGGTTAGCATTTTGTCAAGAATTTTTGAATTTACATCAAGGGGCAATTCACAGTCTCTTAATGAGCGACGAAGCAAATTTTTATTTGAAATAGAATTTTAGATACTGGTCAAATGAAAATCCTCGTGAAATCTTTACATAGAGCCTCCATAATCCAAAAGTTGTTGTGTGGTGTGGAGTAGGATCTTTTGGTATTATTGGTCCAAATTTTTTTGAGGATGAAAATAACCGCGCTGTAACAGTAACATCCGAGCGCTACGTAAACATGCTAGAGACATTCCTCATTCCAGAATTAAATAGACGAGGATTACTAAACAATGCCTTACTATTCCAACAAGATGGGGCAACAGCTCATACCGCCAGAAACTCAATGCGGGTTCTGCGAGAAACGTTTAATGGCCGACTCATTTCTCGATTCGGAAATTTGCCTTGGCCTTCGAGGTTCCCCGACTTAACGGCACCCGATTTTTTTCTGTGGGGATATTTAAAAGCCAAAGTGTTTGCAAGTCGTCCAGGTACAATCGAGGAACTCAAAGTCAAAATTTGTGAGGAAGTTGAAGGTTTGCTACGCCGTGTAATGAACCACTTTTTATCTAATATTGAAAAATGTGTTGAAGTTGGTGGAGGTCATTTAGAAGACGTGATTTTTAAGTTAGAATTAAATTATCCAAATATTTATGTTATCATAAATCCCAAAGAGTTAGC
Organism: Ocypus olens; assembly: GCA_910593695.2. Classification (NCBI taxonomy): domain Eukaryota; kingdom Metazoa; phylum Arthropoda; class Insecta; order Coleoptera; family Staphylinidae; genus Ocypus; species Ocypus olens. The sequence continues at coordinate 36,807,378 of OU343053.1, forward strand.
TGCAATTTAGTATAATAAAAAGTTTGTTTTGTTAACTGAAAAAAAAATTCAAATATTAAAATGGGTAGCCTATTATGGGGAACCCAGTATAATACAGGTTAAATTCACTCAAAAGATATAACTGTTATTATTGTAAATTTCAACAAAACAATAATTCCATGACATAACTTCCTTTTTATGTAAGATAACGACAGTTCTAACCGTATTTTTGCAAGTAATATTCAAATCATTTCCCGAAATTTTGACAGGTGAAGCAACCGGTGCCGCATTCCACTCTATAATGATTAATGCATGTAAATGGAGAAGCGGTTTCTTTGAGGAAGAAGTGAAATCAGTCAGTGTGAACAATAAAAACTTTCATGTCATTGTACAAACAGCATTAATACTTAAGTTTAAGGTTACTTGGTCAAAAATATCTATCATGTGGTTTTGTGTATTTCATTGTAACTTGGGTAATTACTTCAAGAATTCCCTCCTGTCACTATGAAGCGCTAATGATGTTTTTATATTCATCGAATCGAACTCATCGTATTCATCGAAAGAACTTTTCTACAAGGTATGTGTAGTCAAATAACAAGAAAATAGTTAATTGCGTGTCTATTGGGATAAAGATTAATGATGTTACTGAATGCTTCAACATTAATAAAAAAATCTTCTTAATTATCCAAAACATTTTAATGATAGAAAACACGTTAATTATTTCGTTATAGATACAGATTTAACTAGAACATTTGAACGTAAATATTTAATTTGCAAGTAATACTAAAGCTGCCAGCGTTGCTAAAAATGGTGTAATAATAATTCTACATTTTTTTCAACATCCGGTGCCGGCTACCATAAAGAACACACAACTAACGGGGTATCATGCATGGGATTAATTACTAAATTTAAATTGTTTAATATTTACGTATTGGTAGTTCATATGATTAATTATTAATATTAATTATACCAAATAAAAATTCTGAGTTTAAAATTCTCGACTAGTATTCGCTTTTTTATGGTATTTTTCTCGATTTTCCACTTTGTATGGAAAATAAAAAAATAAGTAAGGAGACGGTTGTGTTGAGTATTTTTTTCTCTACAAGAAACATTTTTACACTTTTTCTCTAAAATAATTTGGGGAGCCAATATTTGAACATTAAGAATTTAACATGGAAATCCCTATGGTGCGTGAACCAATTCTATACCCTGTATGTATTATCAAAATTTCAATAAATTTGGCAACAATATTTTCGGAATTCCGTTCAAGTTCAAATTTCCATATATGTGTTTGTAAGTAACCAAGTACTTCCACATAAGCAAATTATAAATGCAAGGTCGGGCATAATTACGATTGCGTTTTTTACACTTTGGACGTCTGAATATGCATATATTAGTCATTACCATTTGCCACTGATAAAATTGTGGCCACATTGATACTACACGATTTTCGTGTTTACCTAAGGCTGTAGATAAAGTGTGATGAAAATAATTAAAATTGCGGCTAACTGGAAAGTGTTTTCATGGATTTCCCAGTTTATTTGTTATCTCGCTATCTTGTGTTATCTTCCCATTGTTTAACCTCACCCGGTGTCATTTACGGCGCGCTGTAAATTCATTTCAAATAATAGAGCACGAGTGTGGAAAAGTAAACAGAAGATTAAATGTTAAGAGTTTGATTGAGGTAAAGTATTAATAGTTACGAATGTTTTAATAATAAAAATGATGGACATTATTGTCTAACTCAATAAGCATTTATAGAACAAATGTAATACATATTTTAACGAATAAACCAACACAAAAATGCATATTTATATCAAATTACTAATATCTATTGTAAAAATAAATTTGTTAATTTTAAGATGGATTTATGTAATTGTACATACTGAGACACAAATAATGTTACGTGTGTCGTAACACGGTTTATTTTATCCTATTTCTATTTTTTTCTAATTTGAAATGTGTTTAATGAAAACCGTCAAAAACCGAAATAATGTTAGTATGCCAATATCACCTTAGCAACGAGTTGCGTTAAGATACATTTAACACTAGTGTTGTTAAAGGTACCTTAACTCAGTGGCGACTCGTGGAACATGTTGATGGTAGAGCCACTTATACAATAACCCTCCACCCCTTTTTATAGAAAGAAAGAACGATTAATCTTCCTAGTCCAAAGTAACGAGAAAAAGTGTTTGAAACGCTTGAAAAAAGCTACAGGTAGTGCCATGACTCCATGGCTGTATATAACGAGCCGCCCCTTCCTTAACTTACACTTCCGGCCATTAATATATTATAATGTTTGGTATATATAAAATTATATTTAGTGGAATATGATACATGACCATCACACCAGAGCTAAATTTGACTTACATTCTAAATAAAGACTATAGAGCTATTCAGCAGAGATGGCGGTCGGGGTGTCTTGTCCGTCTGAATCAAGTAGTGCCCGTTGCAATTTTCCACCATAGGCTAAATCGCGCGCGCCTATGAAATAACCGGTAAGTAAGAGACGCCGTAAACTATTTCTTTCTCCTTCTACCGCTCGGTCTAAGACCGAGCTACGCAGGCCGCGTGTGTGTTTTCTAGATACGGCCGACGAAATCGTACGTCTTGGGAATACCCGCTCGGTTATCAGGTAGTAGAAAAGGATACCAATATTATTTGAATGTTCCGAACTTGGTTCGTAAACCGCCCTTACTCGTGAATAGCTCTATAGAAAAAACAGCACCAAACTATTATGGAATAAAGTATTATAACAAACTAACAGCCAGAACTAGAAATTTAAAGATGGATTCATTTAAAACTCAGGTCAAACAATATTTAATCATAATATATTTCTACATGTTTTAATTTAAGTTAGGAAATAATAGGGTAATTTATGTATCTTCTGGTAACATTGTGTGATTATAGTCAGTGGCGGCTCGTGGAACATGTTGAGGGTAGAGCCACTTATACAATACTCCTCCCCTCCTCCTTTTTTGAAGAACTATTTATCTTCCTAGACCAAAGTAACTGGCGAAAAGGGTTTTCAAAATTAATTAAAAATTCTTACTGAGCTTGAAACTATAGGCAGTGCCGTGGCTTCTTGGCTCTATATAAAGAGCCGCCCCTGCTTTCGACAGCAAAATATTCTACTTTTGACAGCTGAAAAATACAATTTTTGATAGATGAAAAAAACTATTTTTACTAGCTGAAAGATACTGTTTTCGACAGCTGAAACATACCATTGTTAAAACACGAAAAATACTATTTTTGACAAAAAAATACTATTTTTGGTAGCTGAAAAATACTAATTTTCAACAGCTGAGGAATACCATTTTTGTCAGCTGAAACATGCCATTCCTGACAGACTAAAAAAACTATTTTTGACAAAAAATACTATTTTTGACAGTAAAAAATGTACTTTTGACAGCGAAATATACAATTTTTGACAATTGAAAAATGTCGAAAAAAACTATTTTTACTAGCTGAAAAATACTGTTTTTGGTAGCTGAAACAGCATATTTGAAGAATACCATTTTATACTGACAGCTGTAAAATAGAATTCGAGACAGCTGAAAAATACTATTTTCAACAGCTGGGGATTACCATTCTTGACAGCCGAAAAATACCATTCCCGACAGCTGAAACATATAGTTATTGGCTGCTAAAAGATATAATTTTTGACAACAAAAAAAAAACAATTTTTTAACAAAATATACAGGTTTTGACAGCTAAAACATGCCATTTTTGACAGATAAAGAATGTTAAAAAAATTTGCTTTTGATAGCTAAAAAAATACCATTTATATAGGTAGGAAATACAATTTTTGGCAGCTGAAAAATATCATTTTTGACAGCTGAAAAATTACATTTTTGACAACTGAATAATGGAATTCTTAATAGCTGAAAATTACCATTCTTGATAACAGCAACACACTATTTTTGACAACTGTATCATACCATTATTGTCAGCTAAAAAAGACAATTTTTGAAAACAAAAAATACAATTTTTGACAACAAAAAGTACAATTTCTGAAAGCTGAAAAATGCCATTTTTGACAATTAAAAAAATGTTGCTTTTGATAGCTGAAAAATATCATTTTTATAGGTGGGAAATACCATTGCTGACAGCTGAAAAATATAATTTTTGACAGCTGAAAAATATCATTTTTGACAGTTGAATAATATACTTTCTAACAGCTGAAAAATACCATTTTTAACAGCTGAAAAATACCATTCTTGACAACTGCAACAAACCATTATTGACAACTGTAACAAACCATTATTGTCTGCTAAAAAATACAATTTTTGACAACACAAAAAATACAAGTTTTGACAGCTGAAAATGCCATTTGTGACAGTTAAAAAAATGGAGAAAAATGCTGCTTTTGATAGCTGAAAAATAACATTTTTATAGGTTGGAAATCGCATTTTTGACAGCTGAAAAATATCATTTTTGACAGTTGAATAATACACTTCTTAACAGCTGAAAACAACCATTTTTAACAGCTGAAAAATACCATTGTTGACAACTGCAACAAACCATTATTGACAACTGTAACATACCATTATTGCCTGCTAAAAATACAATTTTTGACTACAAAAAGTCAATTTTGACAGCTGAAATATGCCATTTTTGACAATTAAAAATAAAACACAAAATGCTGTTTTTGATAACTGAAAAATAACATTTTATAGGTGAGAAATACCTTTTTTTGACATTAAGAAAAAAACATTTTTGACAACTGAAAAATATCATTTTTGACATTTTAATTATACACTTATTAACAACTGAAAAATGCCATTTTTAAGAACTGAAAAATACGATTCTTGACAATCGCAACAAAATATTATTGACAACTGTAACAAACCATTATTGTCAGCTAAAAAATACAATTTTAGACAACAAAAATTACAATTTTTCAATACTTTTTTGATAGGTGAAAAATAACATTTTTGACAACTGAAAAATATCATTTTCGACAGTTGAATAATACATTTCTTAGCAGCTGAAAACTACAACTGAAACATACCATTCTTGACAACTGGAACAAACCATTATTGTCAGCTAAGAAATACAATTTTAGACAACAAAAGAAAGAAATTCTTGCGAACTTGAAACTACTACAGGTAGTGCCATGGCTCCTTGGCTCTATATAACGAGCCGCCCCTGATTATAGTTATTCCTTTTCTTGACATGTGTAAAACTGTTGTTATGCATACGTATAAACATATTATTATTATTATTATTAACTCGTTGCTAAGGAATTATTGGCATGTTTACATTATAGGATAAAATAACGATGTATGATATGAATCGCTTTTGAAAATGAAAAGTTTTTTGATAACTAATATTTGGTTATTCTCTAGTTTTTTTTCTATTTTTCATTCTTAATTAAACTATTACCAAACTATCCAGCAATAAATACACTTCGCTTAGGTACTTTATAAGCGAATTGTCAATCAAAAGTCAGTGTGTCACACAGATATGACATGACTAATTTGTAGCTGGTAAAATAATGTTATCCGTGACTTTATTGAAGTGATAGAGCTTCATTTTTAATGGATAATTTTGTTCGTAAGTAAAATAGAAAAAAATTGTATAAAAAGATGTTTCGTAAGGAATATAGTAGCGCTACGCTTCTCGTTTCCAAACTTGAATTCGCTATATGAAACTTTTGGTTTTTAATATACTGCATATATGGTACCTTTCAAGTTGGAGAATATGAGCTTTTTTCAAAACGTTAATATTATTTTCTGTGTTGTGGTGAAGTACTATGTCTAAGGTTACATTTGATGTTAAGTAACAGGGTGTGTCAAGTTGGCAGCCCAATGTTGTCAACGCGTCAATGTTTTGTTAATTTTGAATGGACTTCTCAATTCATGTTGACGAATCGAGTACTACCCACTTTTAAAAAAGAGTTCGGTAAAATTGAGTTGTGAGGATATTTTTTCAAATGGGGTGCAAACTTGATACCGCACTCCAACATTTTAATCGAAAGTTCTGAACTAGTTTTAAGTGATGTTTGGATTCGTACAGTTCCTGATACATTTTTCAGAGATAAACATTTTAAAAATTGAAAATTGTGTAATCCATTGGTTTAATCAAATTTATTCCATAACAATTATAGATATGACACATATATATATATATATATAACCCTAGGAAACATCTATTAGTACTATCCAGACCAGACCAGATCGGTGCTTCTAAACTCCATTTGATATATACAGAGAGCTATGGAATTTAAAGTATGTAAATAATATGCGCCTTTAAAATGGTGAGCGTAGCGATGAAATAGAAAATAATATATTTTTTGGCATGTTATTTTCAATGGGCCGCTCTGTTCACGGTGTGTTCGAGGGTATAAATTGTGGACCAATATATTTTTTGTGATAGTTCGTTCATATCTCGCTGAACGCACGGCTCGGCCGCTGTACCACTCCACCAAAAGTTATCGCTCGGCTTGCCCATGAACGTAGACGTCTTTCGAAACGAGAATTGTAAAGTTTGTCTTTTATGTCTATTATTTACAAATAATTTAAACCATAAACATATTTAAATATATTTTTAATTTAATTATATATCGCAATATTCGCAAAAAAATATTTAAAGATATTTTATTTAAAAATTAAAATCATAATATTACAAAATTTATGCTGCGCCACTGGTAACGACCACCGGCACATTCCACGCGCATTCCATAGCTCTTTGTATATTCCAGATGGAGTATAAGTGGCACGGGTGGCCTGACGGGGACTGCCTTCAAAATCGGCGTGGCGCTCAAAATGTTAAATCAATATTAATTGTAAAATTTCGAATTTTCAACTTCAAAAAAATTGATCTTTAACCACATCTTGAAACTAGATCACACCCATTCGATTACAATGATGGAGTGCAGTGTTAAGTTGATATACCAAAATAAATTTATAACTCTACTCAGAACTCTACATAGGGACACCAATTTGATACGCCCTAAGTAAAGTAATTCGAAAGATATGAGGCGACCTTCTTGTCATTTAGATATTTAATAATTTATTTTGTCTATGTTAATTAATGACGAGAAGAGTAGCCTGAATATATGAATATTCCATCAGTCCGTAACTTGGTAAATTAAGTCTCACAAAGACTAAAAATAAATATTATTTTAAATATTTTCCTGGTTAGTGTCGCGCCGGATGTTAAATATTGCAAACAAATTGCACGTTATTAATAGCACTACTACTGAAATATAATTGGTTTAAGATAGTTTATTTCTATGTACTAGCACTAATTTAAAAATGAGTTACTTGATTTATATATTTTATGATTCATTTTAACATTTAGTTATTATCAAATTTGCTTCATCTGAAAACAATGGGTGGGTTTAGCACTGTGTGTCCTTCTCAAAATATTTTCTAGCTGTCTCATTTTATAGAAAAATTAACACTCTCAAAATTTCAAATTCAGTTTTAAATAAATTTCAAACATAGAAATAAACGATCTAAACCAATATTATTTTAGTATTAGTACTATTGATAACATGCAATTTTGTTTTGTATCATACAATATAATAGAGAATTTTTCGAAATTTAAATATTTTGCACAGGTATTTAAACATGTTTAGAGAGTTGAAAACTAATTTTAGAAAAGAGAAATGTCCTACTGTGGCAGATACGTCCCCAGATGGCGCTTAAAAGTAGGCAGGAAAGTGGTATCCTGTAAATTTTTCGAACGATCCAATTCTTTAAAGCGAGAATTTTGTTTTCAATTTGGAATATTTTTTTAATTTTGAATATTTTTTATATTTTGCACAGTAATTTATACATGTTTAGAGAGTTGAAAACCAATTTCAGACATGTCCTACCCAATGGCAGATACGTCCTCAGATGGCGCTTGAAACGGAGCCTGCCTAAAGTACCGAATGTCCAAAGTACCGAATCGGTATTTTGCCCAAACTGCCAAATTCCATACAACAGACCATGCCCAAAGTGCCGAACTACGTCAAGCGACGTCGAATCGTTCGTAACAAGGCGTCGGAACCGAATGCGAATCGACAGTTTGGGCATTCGGCACTTTGTCCTCGCGCCGACCTACAAGTAAGGCCCAAAATCAAAAACAAAAATAGGGGGCTGCCATTTAAAACAAAATGCATGACGTTATTACTCAAAAACAAATGACGACTGAAAATCGACTTTTATGCAAAAATTTGAATTTTTACTAAAGAAAATCGACCTGTTCGAGGATTTTTTCCAAAAATATTTTATTTCAGTTCAACTGAATTTATTCCATACTTTAGGCGCGCACTGTATATTTGAAAATTTAACGACATAGTTTACCATTTGCACTTTGAAATTTGCACTTACTCATTTTCCGACCCTGTTTGTCACTGGGAAGGGGAAAATACACTCAAATCAAAGTTAGTTTGCAACTACTATAGTAACATTAGATTTTATGTGAGAGGAGAAAACTGGAGTGTTTTGAACTGTTCTAAGATATTTTCGCTGGTGGAAATAGGCGTTTTTAAGAAAATTCAGATTTTTCAAATGTAAGTAAGTAAACAGTAAGTCCTTTTTTGGTGCATTGATATAAATGTCTGAAAGCGGGTGCCAACCCCCTCGGCCACGGAGCGCCTCTAACTGGTAATAATTGTATTTTTAATAAACAATGCTGAATAATTTACTTTCTAACCGAATATCCCTCAGACATTGATAAATACTCATAATTATTAAAGTATCCTCAAGCACGTTGCTTTTAAGTAACAACCCTCCGCCTAAGCAACGTGCTTTCGAAAACTTATCAAATTATCTCGTATTATCAATGTCCTTGGGATATTACATCTGATAACACCCCTTTTCACCAGCGAAATAATTTTAGAACGGTACAAAACTGCAGTGCAGTTTTCTCCATGAATTTCATTATAAAAGGTTTTCCAATAAGAGTGATATGATTTCTTTAAAAAAAACACACTTATTGTTAATTTAAATTTTTATTTAATGTGAAGTACAATCGATACAATTAAGTTCTAAATAAAACGTCATTCAAATGGCCTCCACGACTTCTTCTGCAGGAACGAATTCGATGAACCCAATTTTCGAGCACTTTTTCCTCTAAATCAAGTCGTATGTCATGAATGGCACGTTCAATATTGACTTGTAAAGCTTGAAGAGAGTCTGGTTTATTTCGAAAAACCAATGACTTCAAATAACCCCACAAGAAATAGTCTAATGGTGTTAAATCACAACTTCTTGGAGGCCATTCAATATCACAATTTCTTGATATAATCGAATCTCCAAACTTTTCTCGCAATAATTCAATTGTTGCCATTTGCTGTGTGGCACGTAGCCCCGTCTTGTTGGAACCAAATGTTGTCAAGATCAACTTCTTCCAATTGCGGCCATAAAAAGTTGGTTAGCATCGATCTATACCGCTCTCCATTGACAGTAACGGTGTTACCAGCTTCATTTCGAAAGAAGTACGGACCGATGATTCCATCAGACCAAAAACCACACCAAACTGTCAATTTAGGTGAATGTAATGGTTTTTCTTGAATAATTTGTGGATTTTCTTCGTACCAGAAACGACAGTATTGTTTATTTACCGCACCACTCAGATGAAAGTGAGCCTCATCGGAGAAGATGATTAAAAAAAAAATGTTATCGTTTTCAAGTTGTTCCAAGGCAAAATCAGCAAATTCACGACGGTTACGGTGGTCCAGTGGCTTCAGTTCTTGAGTGAGAATAATTTTATACGGATGCAAACCCAATTCCTTTTTCAAAATCCGCCAGGTTGTGGTTTGAGACAGTCCCAATTGTTGAGAACGTCTTGGAACAGCTTGGAATCGACAAATTGCGGTCTTCAGCAACACTTGCCTGAACGGCAGCAATATTTGCATTACTTCGAGCGGTTCTTTGTCTTATTGGCACTTTAACATTATGTAAAGAAAATGTACGCTCAAAATTTTCAACAATTCGACGAATAGCGAGCACACTTGGACGATTATTACGACCATAAAATGGTAAAAGCGCACGAAAAGTTGCAATTGGAGAACGATTATTTTGATAATAAAACTGAATAATTTGTAAACGTTGTTCTTGCGTATATCTCTCCATGATGAAATTGTAAACACTACTGAATACAATGAAAAATAAATGACAGATTATTATATTACAAATGGCCGAAACGTCACTTCAAAATCATATCATCCCTATTGGAAAACCTTATAGTACATTCGAAATTCATTTATTGTTTTAAAAAACAGAGTCGAAAAATGAGAAAATGGATTTCAATGGTAGTTATTGAATTAAAAAAAAAAAGATGAAACCAAGTTGAGCCAAAATAATAAACAGTTTATTGAAATAGCAGGGAAGTAGTTGTTTTAATAATTTATCTGCTCTTAGTCTTAATAACCGAGTTATTTCAGAGTTAAGGATAGACTGAATATTCATATATTCAGGCTACTAATCGTCTTTATTTAATTTACAAAATAACAACTTAGAATTAAACGAGTTCGGTGGGCGCTCCAATAATAGCTCCATTAAAACAATTATGACACAAAAGGCGCAAGGTTTTAAAATATCAATTATGCCTATAATATGCTCTTAAATTAAACGCAACAATTGCAGCTTGGTTGGGCTTGGAAGGCAGACGTTTTTCGTAATTTTTCTGATTTGATGCGTTTTTACTTTCTCCGTTACGAAGTACGAGAAACTATTGTGATCGTGATTTTTTTTTCAAAATTTTTTTTTTACGAAACTATCCGTTTTGGGGTCCCTAGATGCCATTTCAACAATTTCTAGAAAAAAGTGTCTGTGTGTGTGTGTGTGCGCGCGCGCTGTATCTCAAAAACTAATAAAGCAATTGATATGAAACTTTGAATATACGACTTATTTGATAATCCGAAGAACTGAAAAGCTTTTGGTAAAATTTCGTACACCAGAAGTGGGTGTTTACCTTACTTAACTGTTTTTTTTTGTTTTTTGTCAATATTTTCTATTTTCCTAAATATGAAAAATATTACAAAAACATTTAAACAAATATCAAAGACAATAAAGAAACGAGATTATTTTCTTTGAAACCATTTTTCATAAAATCATTGGTATTCGAGAAAAAAAATATATTTTTTTTTTCATTTTTGGTTTATAATTGAAACGATAATGGTTACAGCAAATTTATGTAAATAATAATTGTGGAGAATGCCAAAATGAACAACTTATAAAGAATAAGTTTTTTTCCGAAATCTCTTTAGTTTTTGAGTAAACTGAGTTTTTGAATTTAAAGTATAATTTTTACATCTTTTATAATTTTGACGTTTTCAACTCAGTTTCATGCGAGTCTACAAAACGCTCGATGTACATTTAAAATATTATTTAAATAGAAAATAAACCATGAAAGTGAAAATATAAATGATGATACCATCGGAGAAAGTAACATGATAGCCACATCACCATTTTTTTGTTTAAAATGTTTGCTGTATTAATTATTTTTAAAGATAAGAGGCAATTAAACTTTCCGTACTTGTGAGAACACGATGCATCCATTGGTAGGAAAAAAGTTTAAAAACCACCCAATGAGTATTGTACTTTTTATAAGGTGTGAGCCACATAATTTTGTTTCTGAGTTGGCCATGCCTGAGAGAGAGAAACATAGCAGTCATGTCTGAGATTAATTCATTTTTTAAATCTAATTTAATTGAACTAGTAGTAATCTACTTTCATGACGTAATAATATGCGGTATACCTCATTTATCTCACAGCCAACTCTGAAACCAAATTTTGTGGCTAACACGATACTATTGTAGCGCAGTGTCGAAGAATGCCTGTCTGACCGATAAAATCAGGCGTGGAAGGGGTTTTTGTTATTATTCTTCATTAGGAAGTATAGCCATGGTAGAGGATTACGATTCGACCTCCACATTGCGACTTTAGTAAATGATATACCATTTAAATTCTCCACTTTCTGTTGATAAAGTGTGTTAAACTTATAATATAACTGTGTTTAATTATTTTATTACGCAACTTCACATAACTCACAAATACATAACAATTAAACTTTTTGATTTATGATTTCTCAGAAAAAATTTTATTCCTTATAAATATTTTGCTTCTTTCAAAACCAATTAAAACACAAAACAAATCGCATAAATCACAAAGATATAAGCAATTTATTATAATTTCTACACTTCTCTATGTAAATTAAACTAATTGTAAGTATTCCTAACACTGACATCAAAATTTCAATGTTTATGGGTTATAAACTTCGATAAATATGACAATATAACAAAACTTCCCAATCCACTGTTAAATTTTCGCAAAAAATGTTTGATGGTGAATTCTGAACAATAAAATTTGGGGCCTAACATTTCTCGACGAAGCTTAAATTCAGAAATATATCTAGAATTCTTAACTATGGAAACAAAAGATGAATTTGATCATTTACCATTAGCTACGAGAAATTTTCTCTGGTTTATGAAATATGGTGCTCCTGCACATAGTGCTCGTGCAGTGGTAAAGCATTTAAATGAAGAATTTCATGAAAAATTGATTGGAAGATTTTCATTACTTCTGTGGTCTACGCGCTCACCCTACTTCCGCTTCACTACTTTTTAGGGGGTTGTTTAAAAAATGAGATTATTCTAAGAGACCTTTTGGGAATTTAGAGGATTTGGATAAACAAATTTGAGACGGTGTAAGGTATTTAAATAACAATCTGGATTTTCTTTTAAAAGTAATTCAAGATTTTGGTGACGAACAACTGTACGGATTGAACGAGAAGGTTCATTCTGCGTAAAATCACCCAATGGCTGCTGCCCTCATGTCACAGATTTTTGTATTTTTTCTTGTCATCAAGTATATTATGAACAATGCTGGAAATGTACATACAGGGTGTATTTGAAATAACGAACAGGCTCGTAACCACAAAGAGATTATATTATTTTTAAACAATATTCGCAATTATTTTGTTTATAACTGTAACAAAAAGCCCGCAACTAATTATTAAAGTTAATGAGTGAAAATACGCAACATGTTTGGGGGCAGTGGTAATGTGACCTAATTTTTAAACGGCATCGGCTTTAGATATCGAATTACAATAAGCGCGTAGGAAATATCTGAGTGCTCTTTAAGCGTCAATGAACTTGAGGACTGTTTATCTTTTACAAAAAAAAAAAAACGTTGCCATAACACTTCAAATTTCGGAAGCAATAAATCGTATCTCGCGTTTTAAATAAACAAACACACATTCCATGCAGACCTAATTAAATGAGAAAAGCATCGGTTCTCAAAATGTTTAAAAAACCTCGAAAAATTAGGAAAATAAAAAAAAAAATTAGAATAAATTTTGACGGAAATGGGTTCACAAATATTTTGTGTATGTGCCCTTAAATGCCTGTTTGTTATTTTAAATACACCCTGTATAACCTCTACAAATGTACAATAATAGCTATTTATGAAACATGTCCACAATATAGCACTTTCTTGGACGAGACGTTTGATGGCCGAGCGCGCGAACCGAGAGAGGCTAATAATGGAGGCGAGTCCATGAAATCGACAAAGTTACTATTTTCCTACAGTTGAACATAAAATAATTTTTGTTGCAAAATGTATGCAAATTTCAGAAATTTATTACTGCAAAACCACAAGTTTCACCACCTTAAATTATTTTCCATAATGCTAATAATCAATTTCTTTCATCATAAAAAAAATCAGGAGGGTGTTTTTTGTGGCTGGACAATTAAAAAAGAGAAACATGAGAATGCAAAAAATCATTATTTTCATAATAAATGGTCTACATAGGCTAATTCTTAACTGGTTCACAAAAAAATAAGATTTGATTTTTTTCTGTATCTGAACATTGTAACAATATTTTTTGTTGTTGTTTATAAACAATTTTTGAATAGATGGAAACCGTCTTTAATTTTTTTTTGCATAATGTTGATAATCAAATGTTTTCACCATAAAAAATCAAGAGGGTGTTTGTTGTGGCTGGACAATGAAAACTTTATAAATTTGTGCCATCATAAACAGGATCATGGACCAACAGCGGAATGGACTTTTTTGCCCCTTATCTTAGCAAAAATACATGTGATGGAATTGGCAGTACCATAAAACGTTGAACCAGAAAAGCAAGTCTATAACGAACGATCTTGAATCCTGCCTTCCCAAAGATGTAACTACAATTCTTTACGCAGATGATAGCTCTCTAATTGTTTCGAGTGGGAATTCCATGCTTCTTGAAGAAAAGTGCAATCAAGCATTAAAACTTACATCAGAGTGGTTTAATGATAATTTATTACACTTAAACAATGAAAAAACCACGTATTTACGGTTTCATCATTGTCAATTAAGATCAAATATAGACATTAATTTAGGTATAGCTGATGATACACTGGTCTACTCAAAAGATAGCAAATTTCTAGGTTTACACGTAGATGATAACATCAACTGGAAAAGCCATTGTACTACAGTTATATCAAAATTAAATTCATTATTATATTTATTCAGAAATCTCAAAGAGATACTTACCATACCACAATTAATTTTAATTTATTCATCTCAAGTGGATTCAAGGCTCAGATATGGTGTGGCGTTCTGGGGTTATTCCATAATGGCTCCAGATGTGTTTATCTCTCAGAAAAAAATTGTAAGAACAATATTGGGAGTAACTCGAACTACTTCATGTAGAGAAATATTCAAGAAGCATGGAATTCTCACTCTTTGCTGTCTATACATATTGGAAATATGTACATATGTGCATTTAAATAAAGAAAGATGGGTAAAGAATGGACACCTACACACTTACAATACAAGAACTAAAGATAAATTCAGGCTACCAAATAATAAATCAGTAACGGCCGAAAAGTCCCCAACGTGTATGGGAATAAAATTATATAATATGTTACCAGTTGCAATCTCCAACGCTCCAACAATTAAGATATTTAAATCACAGCTAAAAAAACTTTTAAAAGAGAAATCTTACTACACAGTCAAGGAATATTCCGACGATATGACTATAACCAGATAATGTAAAATTTGTTCTATTTTGGGCTTTCGTCTATGCTTTTTTTAATAATTTTTATTTTACGCACTTTTGACAAAGTATATATTTTTATATTTCATAATTTTAATTTATATGTATATTAACGATTCCTATACTGTACCTTATTTAGTCAAAAAGGATTAAATTAAATAAATAAATAACGATCATGTGTGAAGCTGATATTAAATCCCGAAGATGTTTTAAAATTTTCCAAAATTCATGTTCCTGGAATAAATACGTTTTATGTAACAACTGAAGATATTGTAAAATGCTCAAAAATGTTGGAAGAATGGTATCACACTGCTTCCACAATACGTGGGACAAGAGAAAATCACTTCTTCCAACCACTGGATTAGTGCTCAGTTACAGATAATATTTCAAGTTTCTCTGGGACAGCTAAATAAGGAAGAAATGATCAGCATTAAGGAATAACAATTTGTTGCAGCTATCTATGGGTAGCAGTCGTGAACTGGACAAATACTGGATCATCAAGGTGTGAAGTTTTAATTCCATATGAAAATATCTTAATTTCACGATCACAATACTTTCCCGTACTTCATAATGGAGAAAGTAAAAATTAATTGTGAGAATGTTCAGGATACCAGAGGCGGCTCGTTATGTAGAGCCAAGGAGCCATGGCACTACCTCTAATTTCAAACGAAACAAGATTTTTTTTATTAATTCTAAAAACACTGTTTTGTCATTTAAATCTTAAAACGATGCCTGCGAAAGTTTCATGAGACGAGAAAAATGGCAATGCATTTATTTAAGAATATATCTCTTGAACAAATTAGCAGATTTGAAAATACTTCCAGAACTGTGTTTTGTGCTGTTATCTTGAAAACCAGTAGGGTATTTTGAGTTTTTTTGGGGGTTTATTAAGATTATTGTATTTTGAGTAAATCTGAAAAGTTTCAAGTGTGTTACTGTTGTTTTTGTATTATTTTTTTTCACTCCGAAGAAATGAAACTTATAAAATCCTAAGGGCTGTTCTCGTTAGGTTATCTTGAAAACTTGTGATGGGGTATTATGGTTTTTTTAGAGGCTTATTATGATTAATGTATTTTGAGTAAATTTAGAGAGTTTCAAGTGTGTTTTGCTTGCTTTATTTTTTTTTCACTCGGAAGAAGTGAAACTTAAAATCTTAAAAACCAGTGATGGGGCTTTTTGAGTTTTTTGGAGGATTGTTAAGATTAGTGCATTTTGAGTAAATTTGGAAAATTTCAAGTATGTTGCAGTTGTTTTTATAATTTTTTTTTTCACTCGTGCAAAATAAAAAAACTGAAGCGCTGTTCTCGGTCGGTTATCTTGAAAACCTGTAATGGAGTTTTTTGAGTTTTTGGAAGATTATTAAGATTATAGTATTTTAAGTAAATTTAGAAAGTTTCAGCTGTTTTTATATGTTTTTCGCGTCAACAAAAAATGATTATACTTTTTCATAAATTTACACAGGCATTCGACGGAATGTATCTGAATTTCACTCTTGAATTAATATTGAGTGATTTCGCGAAGTTTCAAGTGGATGGAAATTGTTTTTATATTTTTTTCGCATCGGCGAATTTGTTGCAATATTTTTCTGAATTTTATCTGCTTTCACATTGAAATGTTCTAAAATTTAGAAACAGTGCATTTCTAATTTTTACGGAAATGTAGAATAACATGTGTTGTCAGTTGTTTTGGAAAGTTTCAAGTCGATGGCAATTGTTTTTATATTTTTTTCTCGTCGACGAATTTGTTGCATTTTTTTCCTAAATTTTATCTGTTTCACATTGAAATATTCTAAAATTTAGAAACAATGCCTTTCTAATGTTTACGGAAATATAGAATCACATATGTTGTCAGTTGTTTTGGAAAGTTTCAAGTCGATGGCAATTGTTTTTATATTTTTTTCGCGTCGATGAATTTGTTGCATTTTTTTTAAATTTTATCTTCGTTCACATTGAAATATTCTAAAATTTAGAAACAATGCATTTATAATTTTTATGGAAATGTAGAATCACATATGTTGTCAGTTGTTTTGGAAAGTTTCAAGTCGATGGCAATTGTTTTTTATATTTTTTTCGCGTCGACAAATTTGTTGCAATTTTTTTCTAATTTCATCTCCATTCACATTGAAATATTCTAAAATTTAGAAACAATGCATTTCTATTTTTTAAGGAAATGTAGAATCACATGTGTTGTCGGTTGTAATTTACTGAATATATGCTGTGTAGTGGCTCTACCATCAAAATGTTCCACGAGCCGCCACTGCAGGATACTATAGAAAAAATACAAATATTTATTTTTTGCGAACTAATTAAGAATTAGCCTACGTAAGACAATTAATTTATTATGAAAATAATAATTTATTGCATTTTCCTTTTTCTAATTGTCCAACCACAACAAACACCATCCTGATCTTTTTATGATGAAAACAATTGATTATAAGCGGTATGAAAAATAAATTTGAAGATGGTGGCACTTGTGGTTTTGCTGTAACAAAATCCTGAAATATACATACATTTTGCAATAAAAAAATATTTTATTGCACATTTGTATAGGTTACATGTAAATTTACAGCATTTTACAAATGCCGTTTTGTAGTTTATACTTTTGTCTTTCAAATGACACCAAAATGAACAAAATTGGTTCATAAATATCAAAGTTAAAGTTATTACAAACTTAAACGCCTCCTCACCGGTTAATGCTATTTTGTTAAATTGCATAAAATTTCAAAATAACCCATAGACAGATATTCTAAAAAAAAATTGCATTTTTTTATTCTGTATGTACTTGCTGACAATTTAATTTTACAAAAATCTGTGACATGAGGGCAACGAGATTTTTATATTTTGGGTGATTTGAAATGAAATGAGCCAGAAGTGGTATCCAGTGATTTATTTAAATAAATAAATAATTTAAATATCATTGTTAATTTGAAAAATATAAAATAAAGTAAATATATTCTATATATTGAAATTCGTGAAATTTTGACCATTTTCAAACCGCCATAACTCGGCGTATTTTTAATCGATTTTGATGAATGAATCTTTAAGGGCGAAAAACTTTGAAGTGTCTTCTGTAAAGTCATACATACGAACTTAAGCATAACCTCTTCCGCCCCTCCTTAGCAGCCTTGCGAAAAAAATGTTTTTTCAGAAAACCATTTTCAAGTTTGACGATGTCTATGGACTGGAAAAAATTTGTCGACTCGATCCACCATAAAGGCATTAAAATCTGATCCTACGACGATTTGGCACCAAGTTATGGCTGTTTAAAAAAAAAGTGTATTTTGAGGTCTTTTTACTTTTTTTGTTTGGAGGGGCATAGAGCCCTCTCTTGGAGTGGGGTGATAAACCCTCTCAAAGAGGACACATATGCTTTTTATTTCTCAAAAGATCGTCGAAATCGGTTGAATAGAAGCTGAGTTATGGCCATTTGAAAATTACCTACATTTTTACAAATCTCAAGTGTTTAATTTTTTTCCGTCAGTGCAATTTGTTTGTTTTTATTGGATGAATGGAAAAATAGACGAATGGTGGTGAGTTTGGCCCACATTTTTTTTCGACCCTACAGAGATCGTTAAAGTAAGCCTTTTTTGACTTAACATAATTTTTTTTGTTAATGGAGTTCTAAGGCACAAAATGCGATATTCATGATTTCGCGCAAACAATTAATTTTCGTGCATACCTCAAAGAACATGTAAAGAAAATTTCATTCATGAAAACGATAACAATTTCGTCGAAAAACTTCGGATGTATGAGTCAAAAAAACCACAAAATTCGCTTTTTTTCAAACACCCATAACTTTGTGCCAAATCGTCGTAGGAACTTCGTTATTTGACTCCTGAGCAGGCAATTGAACACATTTCAATGCCCTTTTGTTGGATCGAGTCGACACATTTTTTCCAACTCGGTACAAGTTGCCAAAGTTAGACGTTTCTTGCCCAAAAACTTTTTTTTTTTTTGTTCGGTGGTTGAAGGCTTCGAAAAGGGATCATTCCAATCTGAGTTTACCCCCTTAAAGTAGAGCCAAAATGGGACTTTTTCCTGAAAGAATCATCAAATTTGGTTGAAAAGTCACTGAGTTATGTGCGGAAAACATCAAAATGCACACCCAAAAGTTGGTGCCAAATCGTCGCAGAAATTTCGTTCTTTGAGTCGACAAAATTTGTCCAATTCCGTAGACATCGTAAAAGTTGGACATGGTTTCCAGAAAAAAAAAATTTTTCGCAGGGGCGCTAGAGGGGGGCGGAAGGGGTTACGCTTAATTTAGCGTACATGACTTTAAAGAAGACACTTCAAAGTTTTTCGCTCTTAAAGGTTCATCAAAATCGATTACAAATACGCCGAGTTATGGCGGTTTGAAAATGGTCGAAATTTCATGAATTTAAAATGTTTCATTTTTTTTCCTTCAGTATATTTGTTATTTAAAGTCGTAAATTCGTGATATTAGTTGGTTTTAGATAAAACACAAACATTTATAAAGAATACATTATTTAGAGAAATCAGAAATAAATAAGTTTTCTATATGTTGCTGTAACCACGTTGTATAACATTTTGTCTAATTAATTACTTTATTTTTAATAATAAAATGTCATAAAAATACTAGTTCACTTTTTAGTATAGGTTTTCTAATTTTCGCCCACTCTTTCTACCTCCCTCTGTGCGACGCGACGCGGAATTTGAAGCGGATTTTTAATTGAAGTATTTCTGTAACTCATGTATAAAAATGCGCATATAAAATAGCCGAGAAAGCTAGTTTTTGCAAGCGGATAAAAATTGGATCCACTTGCAAAGTTTTATTTACCTTCACTATGACAACGATCTGAACGATTTGAAATTATAGTTGGTCTATTCGTTAAATCATCTAAACACACACCATTCGCGGTTATAATTTCTACAGGATACATTTTATTTTAACCACTCGTCATTTGATAGCAAATTTCTCAAATGAATTGAGATTAGGTAAAATCGCAAATTTTTTCCATCTCAATTTATATCGATTCAATGACTCAATTATCTGGTCAAATTGTAATCTCTTCTGATATTGCCCGCGAAAATTGGTCAACCACAAAAAAATCAACTGACAATAATACATTTATAATTAACTTAACAAAACAATAGTCAACTGGATGAGTTTTACTTTTTGCTTTAAAGCGAAAATTAAAACTGTTCTTTCTCTAAACCTCATCTTAAATAAATATCCCAGTTACACATCGTGTTTTTTATTGAATTAAAAAATGGGGACCAAAGAGAGAATTAGGAGACATTCTTCAGTTATAACCGATTTTTGAAAGTTTTGTAATAAAACTATAACCGCACGTCGCGTAGAAGGCTTTGAACCTAACTGTATTATATTGACTGATTAAAAACAGTTTTGCTTCACTGTTTTTATTATTTTTCTCTTTGACTAGTTTCGACCATTGGTCATTCTCAAGGAGATCCTTGAGAGTAGTAATAAAAACAGTGAAAAAGTATGTTAATCAATCAATATAATACAGAAATGTTTCACTACAGGGGTTAAGTGAGAAACTAACTAATTGTATTACATGAAATTAAAGTTTTCATCTTTTATAATTGAAAATGGGTCCGCTACTAAAAATGCTTCAGAGTATCCTAACCCAAATCAGGGTTTAAACACATAAGTAACTTGGTGAGGGTATTCATGTATTGGTGTAAACGTAACTAGAACTATTTGCTAGAAAAAGTGTTGAGTAATATTAGAAAACACAGTTTCCACATTGCCAATTTCATGCAATTTCAGTAAATTCTTAATTGAAAATGATAAATTAGCCATGAGTGTATAAATTTCGAAAATTGTTAATACAAGTTGAATTCTGTGTACGCGTCAAACCACTACACAAAATATTGATTAATTATCAGCAGGATGATTTTACGTGATCAGCTGATTACGAAGAAAGTAGGAAATCATGTGCCGGCATGATATTCGCTCGCTGACAACATTTTCTCCGGAACTTCTGGTTTATTGCGATAACCGTTACAGATTCTAGGCGTTTGCTTCTTACATACGTCGCAAATAATGGTGTACACATTTCCAAGCGCAATCCTAACAACGAAACTTTCTACAGATGAAAATTTTTGTAAACACTAACCGTCCAACGTGTGCACAGCTCCTGCTCCGGCCCTTTCCAAAACACGCACAGTTTTTCCTTTTTTTTTTAAACACCAACGGAGAAAACACTTTTCGGACACACTCGCTAAACAAACACAATATGTTACGCAAACTGAAACCGAGGTAAAATAATAGGTTGGAAACGTGGATGTAATTGTCCCACCTGTGCAGACGCAATAACAGGTAGAACTGAACTGACGTTGGCTTCCACTGCTTCTGCTGATTGCGATCTCCCTCTCTCACTCCTACTACTTCCCGTCTTGCTCCATCTCGTTCCCACCTTCGAACTTGTATTTCTAATCAACTCATTGTCGGCGTTGTTCCACCGCAAACGAGTTGCTGCATTTGCAAAAAAATATTTTTAGTTTATCATCACTTTCTCATAGACACCGAGGAGAAAGTACTGCGACAATATGACCTAACTGACCCAGGGATTAGCTAAAAAATTATTCATTCTGTTGTGTAGAAATTATAAATTATGAATAATCAGTATTCATTGTAATATCTGTCGAAAATGTTTGCAATAAACCGAGGCACGTGTAATAAGTTTAAAAATAATAACATGAGACCAAACAAGAACTGTATTTCAAGTGTACCCACAATTGCAATTTTGTTTCATTTTGTAGAACAAAAAGTGGTAATTTTCTATATTATGAAGTCTTGTAATTAAACTGAATTGAAATGTTAACTACAATTAGCAATTGCTAAAAATATTATATAACGTAAGAAGACAACCTATATAAATTTAAACAAATATTCAAGACTCGAGTTTTGACGTGTTATCGTCATAAGTTAGCCTAAAGAGAGGCGAAAAATTTATGAAATGCACGAAATAGCATAGAGACTTGAGAAGAAACAGAAACATTTTTCTGAGGAATAATTTTATTTAGTCATATTTTAGGCATTTCCCGTCGATCTAAGCAGCATTAACGACAAAAGTCATTAGGTGTATCTCTGTTGCTGGAATTCCTACACCAAATTTCTATACACAAATAGTGTTCATAGTTTCATTAGACATGAAAAAAATAGAAAAAATTTGTAGAAAAATTTCGTATGTCCGTTCCTGGAAGTTCCACAAAAAAAAAAATATAGACAAATAGTGTGTAGGATGAGGTTCTAGACTTAAAAAAAAAATAGATTTTTTTACAGATGGGAACTTTTCCGTTTTTGGAATTTAACAAATACCTAAAACTCCAATTTATTGGCGAACCTTTTCCGTTTGTTGGACGTCATCGTTTCACAATTTTGCGCTCGACAGCTTCGTAAAGCAATACATTTTGTTTGTCAAAATCTCCCAAACCCCAAAACTTAAAATATTCTTTCTTTCTTCTTCATCGTAATTTTTTGTGCAAGCATTTTGACAACGGCAATCTTTGTTTTGGAAAATATTTACAGGTACAATATTTCCGGTTTGAGTACAATATCTTTCTCCTGAATTCTATCGCACTTTTTGGATGTATGATTCATCAATCTTTTCTCCATTGTTATTCGTATCTTCATCCCCTGAAGACGAATATTGTTCTATAATTCTGTTTCTTTTTGGATTTTTTATAATCATTAGTTACTATTTCTTCTTCACTATCTGAACTAAATGGCCTTGTTCTGTTCTTCCCCATGGGTGAAATAATTTAAAAACTAATAGGAGTATTAAATTTTAAGTTTTATATTAATTAAACGTACAGGTTATTCGACTAACGCAATTGTCCAAAAACTGAGGTTAACTTGTTCGATACACTAATTAATTAAAATTACTGCCTTCCGACATTATCAATAGTAAATATCTTGATTTAAGTATAAATTGAGTTAGGCCACTTTCAAACTACAGGGTTCAATTATTGAACTAACTCTGAAAACTTATGTGCCAAGAATGATCGTATTTGCTTGGAATATAAGCAACCTGAAATGCTTTACTGATAAATAACATGAAGTTGTACATGTAACCATGGTAACCGGAAAAAATTGACAAATGGAGTTAGGCCACTTTCAAAATAAACGGATCAAATATAATAGTATATTACGACACAAGTTCGGTAAGTGCTCTCTTACAGGTTGAGAAAATTTTAAAAGGCCGATAGAACGGTAGCGCAAAAAAAATATTACAAAAACATTATTGAAGACAACAAAAAAATGATTTGGGAAGCAAAGTTTAAGAGCTACAAATTACGTAATTTCTACTAGAAAGAGGTTATTTGCTGCGAACGGAATTGTGTGAGTGGATGGACAGAAGCCAAAATGCAAATTTTGGAAACTTACTATTTATTGACGGTGAAATATGTGTGTTGAACGGCACTTCAAATATAGAGAATACGAGAGATCAGGCTAGATAAAATCCATATATTTTACATTATACTCTCACACATTAGTCCGAAACGTTTAATGTTTGCATGGGAATTGTAGGCAACAGTACATGTAAATATATAATTAATTTCATTAATTTTTTCAATATTTTCTATGTTTTTCAACTATTCGTTGTTCAGAGAGGTGTAGACTTAATGCCTGCCAAACAGTATGCTGAAATTAACAAGAGAAACACCATTAACAGGTATACAAGTTTGATCATGTAAATCACTATGGTGCATTTATAAAAAAATGCACTGTATATACAGGGTGTAGAATTGGATCACGCACCATAGGGATTTCCATGTTAAATTCTTAATGTTCAAATATTGGCTCAACAAATTATTTAAAAAAAGTGTAAATATGTTTTTTGTAGAGAAAAATACTCTATACAACCGTCTACTTACTTATTTTTTTATTTTCCATATAAAGGGGAAATCAAGGAAATTAAAACTACGATTTTAGCAAAAATATATGGTGCCCTGGAATTGTTGGAACAAAAATCCGTTGAATGTTCCGAAATTTGCGGACCATTCTGTTAACAGTAGTGTGGTTTACTGCATACGCGCTATTAGCAGAATAGTTCGATTTTACCATTAGGATCTTTTCATTCAATAAATCCATAATATCAACTCAGAATTACTTAAAATACGCCTAAATTTGTGATTAAAACATTAACGTGGCAGCTAACGTTCAACAGCTTATTGTTTCAGCAATTCCAAGGCACCACCTATTTTTGTTAAAATAGTAGTTTTAATTTCCTCGATTTTCCCTTTGCATAGAAAGTAAAAAAATAAGTAAGGAGACGGTTGTGTAGAGAATTTTTTTCTCTACAAGAAACACTTTTACACTTTTTCTCTAAAATCATTTGGGGAGCCAATATTTGAACATTATGAATTTAACATGGAAATCCCTATGATGCGTAAACCAATTCTACACCCTGCATAATAAATTCAATTTTATTATTTTTGTGAATTAGTGAATGAAGTAAGGTCCAAAAATTTTTTTTCGGCGTTACTCCTGGCCTTGGTGCCATGACCATTAGCCATCATTAATTTTTGTATATTTTGTAAGTTAAATGAATAAATGAACAAATGAATAATGAAAAACGTATACAAACAACCACGGACCCGAAGGAATACTTCTCTAAACCGAAAAAGTCTTTCGTCCGGGCTGGGAATCGAATCCACACGGCCGCGGTGTAATCGGCACAAGAGCTCGCCTGTACCCACTACACCAATGGAACGCCCTCCAGAAAGTTAATTACGTTATTATTTTCTACCTTCAGAGATAATTTAATTAATTTAATTTAAAAATTGATTAAATTTACTTGCGGAGTACCACATGTGCCTCTACCTTAAGATAAAAATGCAGATAATATTTCTGTTATCAACGATTTATTTACACTTTAGATTCTAGCACTAGCTGTTATCGTCATTTATACTTTACATAAAGATATTGGTGATCTATATATTTTTTTGGTTTATATATTTTTGTAATATTATTAGTATTTTTTTATTGGTGATATTAAATTTATTATTTATTTCGAAAAAGGCATGCAGAATTTTGAGGAAATTAATGAACTTCTAGCAGAACAACAGATACATATACCGTAAAAGTACAAAAAAAACGTGTGTATCAAGAGAGTTAATTAGATGGCGTAGAAATATAGTCATATTATGAGCCCAGAATGAAGGTTAATACCTTACAGTTCAGATTTGTTCTATTCTGGCAAAAATTTGCGTTTGTGCACTTACTCAGGGCAATCTCGTTTTATAGTCCAGTAGTAGTCCGCCATTATATTCCTGTCTCATCACCCTTAATAGAACTCTTCCATGATCATCAGGTCCTGGTGGAAGCGTTCACCTTGGAAAAAAATGTGTGTTTTCGGGGCGAAGAAGGTGACTAATTTCGAGATATTTACGCGGCAACTAACGATGCGCCCGTACACGCTAGCTCGACACCTATTCAAAACGGAAAACGGGAGGTTGTTTGTGAGGTTTCTGGCTACAAAAGTATAGTGAACTTAATTTTAAGAAAACAGAAAAATGAGGCAAACGTTTTAGATGTCCAAATTGGCCAAACTTGCATAATTGGGCAGCTATTCCTTGGCACCTGTGCAAAATATAAAAAAAAAAAAACGAAAAACGGGAGGTTATTTGTAAAACATTTGGCTACAAAAGTAGGCCAACCGTATCGCTCTAACGTTTTTCATTGGCGAGCAATTAAACAAATTCAACACCAAACCACAGAAATAATGACAAATTAAAATGTCAAATTGCATGATAATTGTAGCTTGCAGGAGAAAACTGATTCCAGATTTGAAATCAGCATTGTCAAAATACTCAAAAAAGAGAACCAAAGCCGAGGTGTATTATTCTTTATGATGTGGGAAATTTTCTAGTGTATAAAAATAATGCTATCTAGAAGGAACGCTTCTGCAATGTTTTCAATGTGTACATGTTTTTGCCACAAATTTGCCCATAACTAACCAACCGTCCATAATAGACGTATACTATATTATACTATTTTTATCAGCTTCTCAAGAGGGTTGAAAATAAAGTGTAAAATATAGAGTGTTCCATTTAAAAAAACATAGCTTTGTTCTGTTATGTATATTGGGACACCCTGTACAAAAACATACATATCTTTAAAATATGTAAAATAAGTGTGGGTACCTGCTCAAGAAAACTAGAAGTCGATATCTCAAAGCAAATAAGTTATGGGGCTTTTACAGATCCTTGGGTCACTCGGTATATTTAATCCTTCTTTTTGTATAAATACTGCATAAGTTATTTTGTAATTTATTGTACCTTTGATATGGCCTTATAACGGCTCAAACTATAGTTACATAATAAATCCTATGTGTCGTATTACCAAAGTTTCTTGTCCAAGATATACAGTGAGATCGGAAAGTCGAAAATAGTTGGCAGCACATTTTCTGAAAATCCCTGTAATAATTCAAGTAAATTTATAAGGTTTTTAGAATTATCAAATGCAGTGCGTCTACATCTTTTTTTTAATTTTGACGTCTTGTGATTTTTAAGGTTAAAAAATAATGTTATTTCTAGAACCGATCATTACTATTAATTACACATTTAAGATTATAATCTAGCTGTTTTATTTAAAGTTCAGGATTTCCATGCCAAAATTCCCATTCTTTGTGACGCCAATAAACTTCTGTTAGTTTGATTATGTTTTAAGGGCTACCAACTATTTTCAACTTTTTGTTTCATGGTATCACAAAGTAATGGCTTCAAGCAAACATAAAATTATAATGGAAATAAATACTTGGACAAAATATACCGAGTGTCTGGGATAAGGGGCGAACATAGGGATTTAACATGTAAAATTAAATATCTCTAATTATTAGCTCCCCTATTCATTTTGCAGAAAAATCGTAAAGGAATATTTTTTAGAGTATTAAAGATTGTAAATGAATCATCAATTTAATTTACGTTTGTACCAGAATTCACCTCAGAAATAATAAAAATAAGTTGAACAATGTACCATTTAAAAAAACCCTTGCCATGAGTTTGACAAATGTCATGTTATGGTGAGATTAATGTTTCTAGTCAGATATCAATTCACGCATTGTAATTACTATGAAAAATAACGTTGGGCTCGTTGTACAGTGTGAACTAGCATTCTTCGACAAAACAGACAGACTGCAAAAAGTTAAGCTTAGTTTAGTTTTTAGTCAGTTTATTAATTCGCAACAAATGTTGCTATTTTAAATATGTAAATGCATATTAATGTAAGTATGTTGTTCTCCTAAAATAAACTACGGCAAGTCTCCAATCTAATTTTGTTAAAAAATAATCTTAATATTCTTTTCTGGGCTATAATATAATATCCTCTGAATATGACTTCTTTCCCACGCTGGTATATTATAGGAGAGATAAGGATATAACTATGAGTAGTAATGAGTTATGATTGACTCTGGTGGTAAAATTGGTTTTAGTTTAAGAACTGCATAGTAAGCAGTATTTATTTAATTTACTACACACATAATGAACATGCTGACACCAAGTGAGTTGCTCGTCCTCAGCAATCCCAAGAGATTTGGTGCTCTGATTTAAATTAACAATTGGTGTCTCTATTAAAAAACTGAATGTTTACTGTTTTATTATTATATGGAAGTAAATTATTAGCATTCATTACGGTCTGTATTTGATCGATCCTGCATTATTTTGCAGAATACACGCCTCCTTTCTTCATCCACTAACAGTATCTCCTGATGGCATTGATGTTTTTAAGAATGATAACCATGCTTCTCCAGAATTTTTTGTACAGAGAATTTAGACACGTTACACTCACGAGCAATGCATCGTATGCTAGTTGTTGGTTCAGCATTTATCAAACCCAAAACTGTTTCTTATAATTCATCGTTGTTTCTTCTGTTCCGTTTGTAATGTCACGAACTCTTAGTAAACTGACGCCACTGCAAAATGTTTTGATAATGAATACGATCTCGTCATTGGAATAACTCAGATGATTTTTTATAGTAATTACAATGCGTGAATTGATATCTGACTAGCAAAATTATTCTCAACAGTAATTGCACAAGTGCATTGGAAATTATCGGTAACAAGTTTGTGCGATTTCGACAAACAAAGTCGTATTGTTTGGCAACAGTCCCCAGCCCGGAAGGGCGAGGGGCTGTTGCCTAAAACAATGCGACTGAGTTTGTCGAAAGAGTGCAAACTTGCGATAATTTACAATGCACGTGAGCAATTTATCAGACTATATCCCAACAAAAATATTACAACAAAATAGAATGACATTTACTGTCATCGCGGGCGTGTCGTGCCAGTTTGAATATTACATTTTTAAACGGATCAAACAAAATTTGAAAATCAGAAACGTACTTCTCTTGCACTAACTTAGCACTGGTATTCCAAATGGAGTTTACATTTTCTTTACAGTACGTACCGTTCGCGTTTCGCACGTTATGTGCCCCGTTTTCCAATATTGTAGAAATGACTTCCCGAGTACAGGTCATGTTAGTGACTCCGCCCAAACTTTTTGGTTGGGGCTCTTTCCCTTTTTCTTGAATTACTTCAAGAGAAACACTTCCAATGCGGAGTTTTCACTAATTTTAATAGCGTTCTACCCGCAAACTGACGTTTGACATTGAACGTTGTTTTTCTTGAAACCAATCATGTGCCGAAACATAATGCGAGTAGAGAACTAATCACAAAGCCGCATTCGAACTCTACATGATATGTTTCCTGAAAATAGAAGTTATATAGAATCTGATTGGTTCTAATTCATTCGAATTTCGGCATGCTACGTTTGGCGGGATATAGTCACCATAACATGACATTTGTCAAAGTCATGGCAAGGGTTTTTATTAAATGGTAAATGGTTTAAACTTATTTTTATTATTTCTAAGGTGGATTCTAGTACAAACGTAAATTAAATCGATGATTCATTTACAATTTTTAATTCTCTAAAAAATAAAATATTGTTCCCCCATCAGAACACCTCAGACCGGTTTCGACCTTTCAGGTCTCATCAGTGTAGTTAGTTGCTGATGGGCAAAAGGAGATTACTATTGGAATATGAATATTCCAAACACCGTTAAAGGTAGAAACCCCAAAGTGGCGGAATCTATTGCCTGAATGCTGTACTGAACCAAATCCAGGTGGCTTTAACACCGACAAGATATGGACATTGCCAGCGGCGGCAAATATAACAATATTAATGTGAACATTAAATATTGTTTGTAGGTGTTCTGATGGGGGAACAATATTTAATGTTCACATTAATATTGTTATATTTGCCGCCGCTGGCAATGTCCATATCTTGTCGGTGTTAAAGCCACCCGGATTTGGTTCAGTACAGCATTCAGGCAATAGATTCCTAAAAAATATTCCTTTACTATTTTTCTCTAAAATGAATATGGGAGCTAATAATTACACATATTTAATTTTACATGTTTAAATCCCTATGTTCGCCCCTTATCCCAGACACTCGGTATAACAAACTACCAAATGACATAAAAAATTTAAAAATATTGTACAGTTTAAATCAAAACTAAAACCATTTCTAACCGAAAAATGTTGTTACAAAATCTCTGACTTTTTATCGCCTTGACCAGATACATGTGTAGTAACCACCTATTTACCCACTAAAAAAGTGTAAGCGATATATTTAACACTCGTTATTGTCCATGTCTTAATTTTAACAATAGTGTTACTGATTTTAAATCTAATTTTAATGTGTTGTATTTATTCTATAACTGTAACAATATTGTTTTTGATTTTAACTTTGATTTTAATTTGTTGCACTTATTTTATAACTGTAACAATATTGTTTTTGATTTTAACTTGATTTTAATGTGTTGTATTTATTTATAATTGAAACAATGTGGTCGTTAATTTTATTTTTGATTTGAATATGTTGTATTTAATTTTATATTATTTAGACTATATATTTAATGTTATTACTACTTTATTTTATATTATTTATTTTGTGTACTTCTTAATTTTACATTGTATGTTATATCAACCTAATCTGCTTTAATTATTTACTGTTTTAATTTAATTTATGTCAATAGTTGTATTCAGATGTTTTGTTTTAATTATTATTACAAATTTTAACCTGTCTAGTTCCTAACTTAAATGTATTGCTTTTAATATCTTTTATTCATATTTAATTAGGATTTGACTCTTTTGACTCATTTATAGTTTTAATTTAATTCAAATTTTAAATATTTTAATAGTGGATTATGATTTTATTAGATTTTATTTATTTTAATTTATTAGGGCCAAGTGCTGATACTGAACTATTACATTAATTTATTTAATATACTTAATTATATACCTTCCTGGCTTATATAAGACTATGTCGTTAACATGAATAAACATTATGAATTATGAATCATTATTTTGACGCGCACATCCACTGTAAACGCATTTTGCTTTGGCTTTTTGTATTTTTGTGTATGGTGGCTACGTGAAATAAAGAATTGAATTGAATTGAATTATATGCCGAAAATTAATGATTGTACATACTAGTTTATTTTAATTTTATCATAAGGCATTCAATATAAAATATTATTCCATTAAATTATTTAATATTTATGAATATTGCATGATATCTCGGTAATAAATTAATTTGAGAGATATTTATATGAACTTATTTGCATATTTTGTGCTTGGGAACATATCTCTAATATAGTGCCGAGTATTCTAAAACACCCTGTATATATTTGGTAACCATAAAATCTGAATTTCTTTACAATTAAGAAAGAAATAATACGTTACAAACATCAACCGTGAGTATACTTATGATGGTCAACGAACACCACATCCGGCAGGCCATCACCATTTTATACAATCATTATCCGCCAAGTGGAACAACCCTTGTCACATCCGAGGAACAGAAGGAAATAATTAAACTTGTTTAATGCACCAAACCAAAAGAAGTGATGGGACGATATCTTTTGTAGACCAACAGAATTACGCATAAGTAATATGAAATGCTAATTGTGTATTTTTCGAATTATCCCGCGCGTTCAATTGGACGAAACAATAGGGTGAATGTAACCAAAAGGATAGTTGATCGTTATTATGTAGCATTTCAGATTGTGGTATATGTAATGATAGTTTTGAATATATCGATAGAAGATTGTGTTATGGAATAGAGCTGGGCGAAATTACTCGTTTTTTGTGAATCGACTCATCGTGAAGAGTCGATTATTGAAGTGACCCATTGAAATTAAAAACTCTACCTGGAACAAGTGATGAAAGTGACTTGGGAAATTTTGCAATTTACCCTGAAAACATAGCGAAGGGCAAAGAAACAAAACAAAATGGTCCTCACTTCAAAAATTTTGCAATTTACAGTGAAAAGCCCTCACTTCGGAAATTTTGTTATACCCTATATTTTACAAATTTCATGACTCTTTGAGACGAGTCACTAGTTATCCACCTCTAGTATGGAATATATAATCCTGATGTAGCAATGTTTCGCTCTCAATTATAAATATGTATTGCCTTGCTAATGATATGGCTAAATAATTTGATTGCTTTTGGAAATCCTCCGCATAATTACTTATTCCCCAATAGATGATAATTCAAAAGTTTTGTCATTGTTCTACAAATAAAATACTACAGATGTAGAAATAATTTTTGGATGTTGTTTATGCTGAACGCTTCTAATTTGTTATACATTAAAAATAAAAATACAATTGCTTTGTATGGCTTAGGTACTTTATTTTGTGATTATTGTACAAATAATAGTATATTATTAAACGAGTGAGAAAATTGGCAATGACCAACTTACTGACGAGTTTAATACTATACTTTTTCGCAACATATTAAATAATTACCTAAAGATTCTTCTGTTTATATTAAATAATAACGAATAATTTTTCTATTTGGAAATTGCCGCAGTTCGCTGATAAAAAAAACAAATCGTAACCATAGTAACAATTAAACTGTTGAGAATGTAAAATTGTCGTCATGCCATTGGCTGAAACCTGTTGGGAAATGAAATTGCTATCATTTGATTGGACGTCATCTGTGGAGGAAATGATTCGGCCGAATAATGGTCAACTTTCTCAATCAAAAACGATTTAACAATGTTTATATTATTTAATAAGATGCGAAAAAGTAATATTGTTTTTAATATTTAAATTATTATTTTGGTAGGCATAAATAACTCACAATTTTCTGCCTCAACCACTTAAGGGGGAGGCAAGAAAGTAACATTACTGTAAAGATTTTTTTCAGACATTCATTTTTTTAGATCATAAAACACGTATTAACTCACAGAATTTTATTTAATATTAATGTATCTTCTCATGATGATAATAATTGATATTATTAAAGAGCTAATTTATTTCACCTAATTACTATTTGTCACTGTTGTTTTCCATTTTATTTCAAGGAAATATTTAAAATAACAATATTAATCAAATTCTAATTAATTGAAATGAATGCATAGTTTATAATATTGACTGATTATATTAACACATAATAAACAAACATTCTCTTACACTTTTAAATAAGACCTCCAATGAATATGTCATGCTCTGTAGATTTTATTAAATGTATTTCAATATAGGTCAAGTTACGTTATAAAGCCCAAATTTCGAACGAAGACTAGTAATGAAAAAAAAAGTGTCAAGACCTAGTAACTTCACTGTTCCCCAGGAAGTGGAAAAACCTTGGATAAAATTACAAATGTGTTTTTGAAAGGAAAACGCCCGAGAGGGAAACGGGTGTGAAGTTAGCAATAGATCT
Organism: Ocypus olens; assembly: GCA_910593695.2. Lineage (NCBI taxonomy): Eukaryota > Metazoa > Arthropoda > Insecta > Coleoptera > Staphylinidae > Ocypus > Ocypus olens. The sequence goes on from OU343053.1 coordinate 36,840,062, forward strand.
AGCTATAGATTTTAAAAATTCATATCTCGGAGAAAAGAAAAGCAATTCGAAAAAAAGTTTACCATACTATTAGGGAAGGTTTAAATTAATAACACAAAAAAGAATCAACCCTTAATTTTAACCCTTTATATTTTTTCACCTCTTTCAAAAAAGCTTTTTTTTTGCAATCTGCCATAAATAAATGAAAATGCTTATTCTTATCACTAATACAAGTACTTTAATAATCAAGAGTCACAAAAACGTTAAGAGCACTCCTTCAACAAAAAAAAATTCTCGGTAAGTCGCAGAAATCCACATTTCGCGATATTAATTTCCATTTTTGTAAAAGTTTGCAATCAGCCATAACTAAATAAAAATTCTTATTCTTATAACTAATAAAAGTACTTTCATAAACTAAAGTAAAAAAAAATGTTATGGGCACTTCAAACCAGAAAAAAATTATTTCTCCGTAAGTCGCAGAAATCCATACCTCGCAATATTAATCTCCATTTTTGACAAAGTTTGCAATCAGCCATAACTAAATAAAAATTCTGATTCTTATCACTAATAAAGGTACTTTCATAATCAAAAGTCAAAAAAACGTTACGGGCACTCCTTCAACCCAGAAAAAAATAATTTCTCCGTAAGTCGCAGAAATTCACATTTCGCGATATAAATCTCGATTTTTGACAAAGTTTGCAATCAGCCATAACTAAATATTTTTTTTTATTCTTATCACTAATAAAGGTACTTTCATAATCAAAAGTCAAAAAAACGTTACGGACACTCCTTCAACCCAGAAAAAAATAATTTCTCCGTAAGTCGCAGAAATCCACATTTCGCGATATAAATCTTGATTTTTGACAAAGTTTGCAATCAGCTATAACTAAATAAAAATTCTTATTCTTATCACTAATAAAGGTACTTTCATAATCAAAGGTCAAAAAAACGTTACGGACACTCCTTCTACCTAGAAAAAAAGTCGCAGAAATCCACATTGTGGACTTACAGAGAATTTTTTTTTGTTGAAGAAGTGCCTGTAACGTTTTTTTGACTTTTGATTATTCAAGTACTTGTATTAGTGATAAGAATAAGCATTTTTATTTATTTATGGCAGATTGCAAAAAACAAAAACTTTTTTGAAAGGGGTGAAAAAATATAAAGGGTTAAAATTAGGGGTTGATTCTTTTTGTGCTATTAATTTAGACCTTCCCTAATGGTATGGCTAACTTTTTTTCGAATTGCTTTTCTTTCCTCCGAGATATGAATTTTTAAAATCTATTGCTGGATCTACTTCACACCCGTGAGAGGGAAGAAGCTTTGGGTTTACACAAATATATGCGTTAAAATTTCATGATACATGCCAAAAATCATAACATGTTATTTCTTTGTTTATTGAATACATAGAGTTTTCAGATACCACAGATTAATATTAACCTGCGATCGATACCACAAAACTTTTAATTCCGTCAAAGTACGACGAATAGAATTCTACTCCACCAAATACGACGGGACACATATGCCCCGTAACGGTAACGTGTTAAAAGTGAAAAATCAAGAAAAAAATTGAATTTGTCCTGAAAGACCTCTGGTAGATAGCGAGTTAATTATTGTGATATGGCAAAATTTTTGAATGTATCTTTAAAATATGTAAACTACGATTAATAAAGATATTTGTATATATGACTGAATTTGAATAACAGGACACAAGATAAAATTTAATAAAAAAATAATTGATCCTGCTTTATACTCATACTCTTGTAAGGCTATGAAATTACAAAACTGCATGAAGTTAATTTTCATAAATTCGGAATAAATACGACAAAGGTTAAAACGGTTAATATAATCTGCTTATATTGTACATAAACAACTAGGTAATAGAATTTATAAATTTAAAGTTTGGTTATTTTAGACACATTTGAGCGGCGTGAAAGTACTTTGATGACGACGTTTATTGGTAATAAAATAGAATTTTAGAAAATATACATTGTCCGGCAGAAAGCTGTAGTTAATAAAATAACAGTCGTTTTTCATTACATAGTAAAGTAATTATTTAATAAAATATTCTTAAAACGATGTTCAACTATTTCTATTTTAAACTGCACTCTTTTCCTTCGATTCCAATGATAGCAAACATGGGTATACCAGGTGCACCGATAAGATTATTGTTATACATATTTCATATGTAAAACAATATATTTATCTCACTCGTGTGGGTAAGTACTCGATACACGCATACAATCTCCAGAATCTAAATAACAAATATACAGGAAGTGGTACGGCGAAATAATCATTAGCCAACACACTCGAACCAGCAGACAATGGCGGAGGGTGTGTCTGCTCTAATACCACAACGGGTACGCTTTTAATGGCCTCTTTTGCACATTCTTATTCAGCACATCATGGTGTTAAAAAGTGCAAATCGCAATGTCGAAACGACTCCGATAACAAAGCGCAGAGAAAAGACTGTGCCAGATTTAATCGAAGCAATCTATCATGGTAGGTCAGTGCTAATGTCTGCTGGTATGCTCTTGTTGTGACTCAGATGATTGCGCAATGTTTGCACAAAGAGGCCGAAAAGTAATTTACACGATTTTACTCTATTTTATTGCAATATTCACAACAATTCATCAAGTTTAATATCGAGCTACGGAATGGAGAGGATGGTTGCGACCGTTACTACGTGGTAATCCATAATTTAAATGAAATGGAAACTTCACAATGTTGTAATTCAGTTCAGGTGTGAATTTAATGATAAGGATGATTTCAATCGTTAATTTAATTTGGGAGAATATACAAGTGTGCGAATTGTCTTTTTGATTTTATTTTTATAACGATAACCTTTTTCTAGCAACTTTTCTGAATCATTTTTTGAGGTGATAATTAAAGAAAGTAATAAGAAATTAGTATTAATTTTACACAACGAGGAGTAATATTAGATATCTCCAAAAGAATTTATAATGTGCATATCATGAAATTCCCGATATTAAATGCAAGGGAATTATAAAAGCATTCCATCTCGAAACGCGATTTCTCCTCTAAAGTGGTCGTGATATTGAGAAATGAACGGCAACATTCAATTATCGTCCGATTAAGAGGTATTGATTACATGGTCGTAAATACATGCAATTAAACAATGTAGGTATATATGGAATTAGACCATCGTCTAATTAGGAACTAAACGTTCGCTGCAGCGATTAATAAAATTCTAATGATCTTAATTGTAGGCTTTCACTGCGTGCGCGTTTTGTGCCACAATTTGTGGTGAAAATACAAATATTGTTTACCATTTATACATTATCCAATTATAATTTCTAAATCTGAAATCTACCTTGATTCTTTTATCAGCCTTCTAGGGCAAGGCGTTTATCAGTTAAAAAAGGAGGTTAACACCTCACGCAGACTTTCTTACAATACGGAAAAGGATTGTGCGGAAGTCGTGAATATTTATAATTAGTTGATTGTAATGGGAAGCAGTATTAAAAACACAATATATAGTGTTGTATGGAATTGTCGAAGCGCGCTATGAGACTAAAAAGTGTATTTTGATTGAATAAGTTTTGTATCATCCAAACAAATTTCGAAATACGGTCTTCTAGGAGACTGTTAAAACACTGTATTGTGCCAAGAAGCAAGGAGCATAACGGTGTTTAATAAAACACATATTAGTTGTGCTTTAATGAATTTGATTAAGCATTCCTAAAGATTCTTAATATATTATGAAATGGTCTATCACTGTAAATCAAAAAATTAAAACATTTTTTTGATGCATTAAAAAAACTAAGAAAAAACTTGACATAGGCACCTGACAAAGATGTTTGGTTTTAAGAAATTAAGTGCTGCACTCATTCATTCAGCTCCATGTTTTACCAAATCACCAAATGATGCTGAAATGCCAGACTAAAGACAACACAATTGTAGTTGTAAATTATATTCTTAAAATAGACATTTGTGTATGTTACTTTATAAAAGTACTTGTCTGAGAATACACTACAGGAAAAGTACTTTTTAATTGACGGAGCAAGTTGATCTTTTTAAAAGGTCTACTCACAAGTATAAGACAAATGCAAAATATGTAAACTCCTTGACTTACAATTGATAACCATCCGTTAGTACCGATTTAGAAATGGCAACTCATGGCTTGAATTTGAAAATTTAGAGTTTTCGTAACTAATTAGAAGTTTGGTTTTGGTTTAGTATTAGTGTTAGGTCTCCCTTGCTTGTAAGATCGGTTCGCCCTTTACGGGGGTGCGACCGTAATAAAAGAGGCGCTCGTTCAACGAGCGCAAGCATTCGGCAAATAGTAGTTGCCACGGCAACTAGTAAAGAAATTAATTATACACGATTGAAACGACCAACACACAGTGTTTTTCTACCTATCGTCATTAATCCGAACCTACAACGAGCTCAACAAGATCGAACTCAAAACGAATGAACATGGTCCTTCGAACCGGATTGACGAAAAGTAAAAATAGTGTTGTTGTTGGAGAATTGTGAAAAGGAGTTTTCAAAACTTCGGAAAAGCAGAAGCCGAAATTCGTCGAAATACCGCCGATTCGCCAGCCCAGGCGTGAAAACCACGACGACGAAGCCACCAAGCACGCCGTTGCAGGACACGCCATTTGGAACTCCGTGGAGCCACTAATTGGATCCACAACTCAATTCGAAGGAGGACAAGGTCAGAAATCCTAATATATCCTATCCTTATATTTGATATCGTTGTCGATTTGCACATTTAATTGTTAATAATGACTGCTACGTTAGAGACGTTGAAACTAAAACGCGGAACCATTCGTGCCGCAGTCACTCGGTTTGAGACGCATATTAATGGTCTTGATGAGAATAGAGTTATCGCGTTTGATTTAGAGTCACGCATTGTCAAATTCGAGCTATTACTCGACGAATTTATTAATATTCAAAATCAAATTAATAAAGCAGAGCCGCCTGCACCGCCAAATGATCCAATTGCGGATTTTGAAAACAATTTTTATCCTTTATTAGCTAAGGCAAAAGGATTGCTTGCAAAGGCGAAAGCAACATCAAAATATGAATCAACGGTGGAAGATATAAGACTTCATCAAATTGATATACCTACCTTTGATGGCCAATTTGATAAGTGGTTACCCTTTTATAGTGCATTTAAAACACTAATCCATGAGCGTCAATCGCTAAATAAAATACAAAAATTCGCGCATTTATTGTCGTGTTTAAAGGGGGACGCCGCCGAGGTTTTATCATCCTATGAGGTGAGCGAGGAGCATTACGATGCCGCGTGGAATCTCATAATTGACAATTTTGATAATAAGCGTAAAATCGCGCAAAGGCACATTCAAGCCATTTTTGATTTGCCAGCTGAATATTGCAACTCGGCTGAGGGATTACGTAAAATAGTACGGGGCATCGCGAAACACACGCGTGCATTAAAGGTTCTCGGACGGCCAACTGAAAATTGGGACGATCTTTTGAATTACTTGATTATTTCAAAAATTAACACGGAAACTGTACAGGAGTGGGATCGTACTCTTAATAAAACAGAGTTCCCCACATGTAAAGCATTATGCGACTTCATCTTAGCAAAATGTGATTCATTAGAGTCTACGCCTGCTTCAAAGTATGCACCGGAAGTAAAGAAACCTGTTCTTAATTCAAACAGTCAGGTTAACACCTATAATACCTGCGCCTGTTGCAAAGGTGGACATTCCCTTGTAAAATGTCATAAATTTAAGTCAATAAGCGTTGATGAGCGATTTTCTTTAGTTAAAGGGGCAGAATTATGCACGAACTGCTTAAAACGGGGAAACCACAGAAATTATGCGTGCACCGCACCACCCTGTGATGTGTGTAAAAGACGCCATCATACTTTGTTGCACAAATACGGAGTGCAAAATACAGGTAATAAAACAGCAGCACCGGTCGTCGGGTACACGAAAACCGATGCCGAACCGTCACGAATGTTTCTGCCCTCCGCAGTCGTAAATGTTTTAACAGCTGATGGTAATTTAATTAAGTGCCGTATTTTGCTTGATACCTGTTCCGAATTGAATTTAATCACAAACAGTTTTGCAAAAAGAATTAACGTAAATATAGAAACGGCGTTTACTGAAATCAAAGGGGTACATAGTGCTGGCACCGAATCTAATGCAACAGCAAGTGTAACGATCAAATCAAGAGTTAGTAAATATACTTCAATTGTCGATTGTTTCTTAGTACCAGAGATTACACAAGATATGCCGTCTAGTCCATTTAATAAGGACTTATTAAATATTCCAAAAAACCTGCGGTTAGCCGATCCGCAATTTCACGTGCCGGGACCAATTGATATGTTAGTGGGAGCTGAAATGTATTTCGAAGTCGTTGGGCTCGGGAAAATTATAACTAAGCCGAAGCTACCCGTTATACAAAAAACGAGCTTAGGTTGGATTGTTGGTGGCGGAGCGAAGGTAGTCAATAAACAGGCATTGTGTAATTTGAATAAAACTATCAATTTTGATTTACAAAAATTCTGGGAACTTGAACAAGTTAAGTCAGTACCCTTTAGAACAGCAGAAGACATCGAGTGTGAAAATCACTTTGTAAACACACATAAGCGCACGGAATCAGGCCGTTTTGTCGTTAATTTACCATTTAAAGAGCCCCCTTCGGTGCTCGGAAATTCAAAACAATCCGCTCTTAAACGGTTTCGCAGCCTCGAAAACAAATTGGAGGTCAACCCCAAAATGCGAGAAAGTTATTGTTCCTTTATGAACGAATATCTCGAGTTAGGGCACATGGCACAAATTGATAATAAATCAAGTTCAACGGTTCCATCCTATTATTTGCCTCACCATGGGGTACTCAAAAGTGAGAGCTTAACTACCAAATTGCGGGTCGTATTTGATGCGTCGGCCAAAACAGATGTTGGACCATCGTTGAATAAGATTCTAATGAAAGGGCCAGTTTTACAAGACGACCTTCTCGCTGTTTTATTGCGTTTCCGGACCGCCCGCTTTGTGATGTCTGCCGATGTAACAAAAATGTATCGGCAAGTGCTGGTAGATGAATCACAAACGAAATTCCAAAGAATTTTTTGGAGGGACAATCCTAATGAGCCCATAAGGCAATACGAGCTGAAAACCCTCACGTACGGTACTACACCGGCCTCATATCTCGCGATTCGCTGTTTAAATGAGCTAGCAAATCAAAACTCAGTCAGGTTCCCAAATGCGGCAGCCCGAATAAAAAGGGATTTTTATGTCGACGACCTCCTCACCGGTTTCTCCACCGAGGAGGAAGCGGCAGTGGTCAGTAAAGAGATTATTAAAATATTAGAAGAGGGTGGATTTGCACTAAACAAGTGGAACGCAAATAGTCCGAATTTAATCAATAATATTCGATCTGCCGATACCAATTTACTTTTGCTCAATAAACATGAGGACAATAAAACATTGGGTTTGTATTGGCAGTCCAATTTAGATATTTTGAAATACCGCGTACCTGCAATTAAAATTGTAAAGGTGGTTACCAAGCGTATAATTTTATCGACAACCGCTCAGATATTTGACCCGTTGGGTCTAATCAACCCAATAATTTTAATCGCGAAAATGTTGATACAGGATTTGTGGAGAGAAAGGGTAGACTGGGATGAGCATGTATCGTGCTCTATTGAACAAAGGTGGCGGGAGTTTGTCAAAACCATTAACTTCATATCAATAATGGAAATCCCTCGTAATATAAGTACATGCTCTATCCCAGTCAGGATTGAAATGCATGGTTTTTGTGACGCTAGCGAGAACGCCTACGGGGCGTGCGTTTATTTGCGGGTTAAAAACGAACCCCACAGTACCTTTCTTACACAATTATTGTGTGCAAAGTCACGGGTAGCACCAATAAAATTCGTAACCTTGCCGCGGTTAGAACTGTGTGGGGCATTATTACTGTGCCACTTAATGGATAAGATTAAGCACAGTGTCATAATACCCATCCAACAATTTCATTTCTATACCGATTCCACCATTGTATTGGGGTGGATTAGCTCCGGTAAAACTATTTGGAATACATTCGTGGCCAATCGTGTTACTGAGATTAATGAATTGAGCGATCCCGGCAATTGGCACCACGTCAAAACTTCCGAAAATCCGGCCGATGTTGTGTCAAGGGGAATGTTCGCAAATGACTTAAATAATTTACCACTATGGTGGAATGGGCCATCCTGGCTCAAAGACGACGATTGTAAATTTATTAAACCCGTCATTGATATTAATAGTTTGCCCGAAAGACGAGTAACGGCTAAGTGCATGGTTCAAACTCATGAAAATCGTTTTGATGTTTTCAAAAAATATTCGTCTGCTAGCAAATTAACTCGCATTATAGCATATTGCATTAGATTCAAACATAATTGTTTAAATAAAGAGAATAAATATATTGGTGAATTAAATACGGACGAATTACAATATTCTAGACATTCGCTCATAAAAGTAGTACAACGTGAGAGTTTCGCGAATGAGTTAAAGTTATTAAATAAAGGACAGCACGTCAATAACAATTCAAAGTTAAAGACGTTAAATCCTTATTTACATGAGGGTATAATACGCGTCGGTGGACGATTAGATGAAGCGGAAATCTCTTTTGAGCAGCGGCGACCAATTGTTTTGCCTGGAAATCATTTATTCAGTGACTTAATTATCACAGAAGTACATGGAAATAATATGCACTCAGGTGTGCAGACAACGATTGCTATCTTAAGGCAAAACTATTGGTTACTTGCTGCCAAAAATAACGTGAAGCGTATTATACATAAATGTATTGTTTGTTTCAAAAACAAGCCCAGGTGCAAAGGGCAACTTATGGGCATTTTACCAGCACCGCGCGTACGCGTGGCTCGTCCCTTTTCTAGTTGTGGCGTCGACTTCTGCGGTCCATTTTTTATTAAAGAAGGATCTCGGAAATTTAAAGCAATAAAGGCATATGCTGCAGTCTTCATGTGTTTTGCCACTAAGGCAATCCACATTGAAGTTGTCAGCAATTTAACCACCGAGGCCTTTCTTGCAGCAATGCGTAGGTTTGTGTCGCGACGCGGCAAGTGTAGTAATATTTATTCTGACAACGCTACTAACTTCGTAGGAACTAGCAGAGAATTACGCGAACTACATAATTTTTTAAGTGCTGAACACGTGCAAAACAAAATCAATTGTATATGTGCTAACGAAAAAATAACGTGGCATTTTATTCCTCCTCGGTCACCTCATTTTGGCGGTATTTGGGAAGCCGCCATAAAATCTGTCAAACATCACCTTAGTCGAGTAATGGGTGACACGAAACTGACGTATGAGGAGTTGAATACATTATTCGTGCAAATCGAAGCGATATTAAATTCCCGACCACTAACCCCCATGTCCCCAGATCCCAACGACCCTTCGTTTTTAACACCGGGCCACTTTCTAATTGGTGACGCACTGACGTCACTACCTAGCGAGGACTTGTCGGTTGTAAGGCAAAATAGACTATCGAGGTGGCAGCATTTGCAACAAATGCAACAGCATTTCTGGGCGAGATGGTCCGTGGAATACCTCTGCCAACTGCAGAGTCGAAACAAATGGATTCAGCAGGAGGTCGATCCTATCCAGGTAGGAGCCCTGGTCATCCTGAAGGAGGACAACCTGCCCCCGACCAGGTGGATCAGCGGCCGAATCCAGCTGCTTCATCCGGGGAAGGACGGGCTCGTGCGCGCAGTTTCAGTGCGAACCAACCATGGGTGCTATAAACGTGCAATTGCCAAGATTTGCGTATTACCCCTCGAAACTAACAATGAGTGCGATTAGTGCCGTTCTTAAGGCAACCCGACGGGTTGATTATGTTATACCTACTTATTTTTCTCTCTCTTTTCTCTTTTCTTTAATAATAATGTCTTAAGGTTTATAATGTTTATTGTAACGTATGTAATGTGCTCTGTATCTTCTGTTTAGTTCTTACAGTAAACATAGCTTGGTCATTTCAAGGGGGGCGGCATGTTAGGTCTCCCTTGCTTGTAAGATCGGTTCGCCCTTTACGGGGGTGCGACCGTAATAAAAGAGGCGCTCGTTCAACGAGCGCAAGCATTCGGCAAATAGTAGTTGCCACGGCAACTAGTAAAGAAATTAATTATACACGATTGAAACGACCAACACACAGTGTTTTTCTACCTATCGTCATTAATCCGAACCTACAACGAGCTCAACAAGATCGAACTCAAAACGAATGAACAATTAGATATGACGTATTAGCAACTCACCCCGCTTCAATAGGCATTTGTTAATCTGACATTCTATTTTCTGTGTATTTACCAGATATTGTCCCTTTGTCTCGTATAATTGTAAGAAATTACCTGAAATAAAAGAGAAAGAAATATTATTAAAACTATTATATAAATTAATAAGTACACAATATAACAACAAGATATTTACACAATAACATTTAGAAAGAAAACCTATGATTATTATAACCAAGTAATGTAAATATTGAGATCCGTTTCATAATTTTAAAAATTCTTAACGGAACAGATAATTAACTTCTATATGATCAAATTGCATCACGAGTACACTACGGCATATTTTTTTAGTGTTCATACAGCATGATGTAAGATGTTTTAAGAGAAGAAAAAAGATTAACTACATCGGGTATTTTACTGAAGCGTGAAAGTAACGTTTTGGCCTTAAATATTTAAGATAGAAAAATACGATTTATATAAAACTTGTAGATATTTATCGATTCTATTATCGGAAAATATATTTTGTTTACACGGAGTGCCCCACAACGGAGAGCTAACACAAACTTGTCTTTTTTTAATTGGAACACTAAGTATATTTTTGTATTTATATGCGTAGTTTTTAATAAAACGACAGTAACTTTTATTAGGCTAAATTTAAGCGTTTCTGAGATATACTGGTATTTAGAGCAAATACAAGCAATATTTGAACAATCACAGAAAAAGCGAAGCGTTTTTTAACAATAGAAATGTTACATTTTTAGAGGATTAGATTTGTTTAACTAATTAAATGCTAAGCAAGAAGACCTTCGCTCAATTGAAAGAAAAACTTTTTTTTTAGTTGAACACCTGGTATAATTTAATAAAAATTTAAGGTACTTTTTCTTGCCTTTCTAAAGTACTTAGTTTGCTGCTAGGTTTATATACTCAGTGACATGGAAATCGCAACAGCAAGAAGGAGTAGGAATTGTTTGACCAAACTTGCAAGAAACGTTTAACTTTTGAAAGGTGTCAATTGATTTAAATTAACATACAAAACGGCTGCAGAAAAAATATTACACGTAACACGTTCCAAAAGTGTTTTTACGGGACTCACAGGATTCCAGGACGAGCCGTACTCATCCCGTAAAATATCACTTTCGGAACTTACTATTTCAGTTATACTATTTTCGTCATATGTTTTTTGTTTGATTGTTTAAATAAATTCATTTTAACTCAAGTTAACTTTAAACCTTTGTATTGTTGTTCTGTATTGTCTGTCCGGTCACAGGTGAACCGCACCACTGCTAAAAAACAAAGTAAGGCTACTGTTCGAGATAAGTTTTTCTGATTCTTCTGCTAAATGCTATATTCCTATTACCAATAAAGTTGATCAATTTTTTTTTTAATTTGGTAATTTTTTTATGTATGTGAAGTTGGCAATATTTCCAGCAATAAAGTGGCGCCTCCACCAAATATGAAAATCAATTATTTTCCTCGGTATCACCAACAAATTCACATAACCTATGCATTTAATCAATTAAATACAATAGGATATGTCCTTAAAACATAATACTATACGTTTCTCTTAAATAAACAATTAAATAAATAAATTCTAGTGCTACAAAATTGTCATTGCTGAGCAGTTACAGGTAGATATTCCAAATTTTCTCGACAAGAATTGATAGCCATGGTTGCTATTTATAGAAAAATAAAAATTATTAATTTGGGATATATTATGTACCTTTTGCCGTTTGGGCCCTAAATTTAGATTTTTCGATGTAGATGTGATAAAAAAATGTTTATTGTTGGATAGTTGCAGGTGGAAATCCCAGATTTTCTCAACAGGAGTTGATAGCCATGGTTGCTATTGTTATAAAAAATTAAAACAGTTCATTTAGGATATATACCCTTTGCCGTTTTTGCCCTAAATTTAAATTTTTCGATGTAGACGTGATAAAAAAATGTTTATTGCTGGGTAGTTGTAGGTGGAAATCCCAGATTTTCTCAACAGGAGTTGATAGCCATGGTTGCTATTGTTATAAAAAATTAAAACAGTTCATTTAGGATATATACCCTTTGCCGTTTTTGCCCTAAATTTAGATTTTTCGATGTAGACGTGATAAAAAATGTTTATTGCTGGGTAGTTGTAGGTGGAAATCCCAGATTTTCTCGGCAGTAGTTGGTAGCCATGATTACTATTGCTATAAAAAATAAAAATTATTCATTTGGGATATGAACCTTTTGTTTTTTTGGCCCTAAATTTAGATTTTTAGATGTAGACGTGATAAAAAAATGTTTATTGTTGGATAGTTGCAGGTGGAAATCCCTGATTTTCTCAACAGGAGTTGATAGCCATGGTTGCTATTGTTATAAAAAAATAAAAAAACTATTCATTTGGGATATATACCCTTTGCCTAAATTTAGATTTTTCGATGTAGACGTTATAAAAAATGTTTAATGCAGGATAGTTGCAGGTAGAAATCCCAGATTTTCTCGGCAGTAATTGGTAACCATGATTACTATTGTTACAAAAAAATTAAATTATTCACTTGGGATATGTACCTTTTGCCGTTTTGGCCCTAAAGTTAGATTTTTCGATGCCGATGTGATATTTTTCTTATTGCTGGGTAGTTGAAGGTGGAAGTTCCAGATTTTTCGGCAGTAGTTGATAGCCATGGTTACTATTGTTATAAAAAAGTTAAAATTATTCACTTGGGATATGCACCTATTGCCGTTTTGGCCCTAAATTTAGATTTTTTTGATGCCGACGTGATAAAAAATGTTTATTACTGGGTAGTTGAAGAAGGAATTCCCAGATTTTCTCGACAGTAGTTAATAACCAAGGTTGCTATTGTTATGGAAAAATAAAAATTATTCATTTGGGATATGCACCTTTTGCCGTTTTGGCCCTAAAGTTAGATTTTTCGATGTAGACGTGATAAAAAATGTTTAATGCTGGGTAGTTGCAGGTAGAAATCCCAGATTTTCTCGGCAGTAATTGGTAACCATGGTTACTATTGTTATAAAAAAATTAAAATTATTCACTTGGGATATGTACCTTTTGCCGTTTTGGCCCTCAAGTTAGATTTTTTCGATGCCGACGTCATAAAAAATGTTTATTCCTGGGTAGTTGAAGAAGGAATTCCCAGATTTTCTCGACAGGAGTTAATAGCCATGATTGCTATTGTTATAGAAAAATAAAAATTATTCATTTGGGATATGCACCTTTTGCCGTTTTGCCCCTAAAGTTAGATTTTCCGATGCCGACGTGATATTTTTTTTATTGCTGGGTAGTTAAACGTGTAAGTCCCAGATTTTCTCGTCAGTTGTTGATAGCCATGGTTACTATTGTTATAAAAAAAATTAAATTATTCACTTGGGATATGTACCTTTTGCCGTTTTGGCCCTAAATTTAGATTTTTCGATGGCGACGTGATAATTTCTTTTTATTGCTGGGTAGTTGAAGGTGGAAATCGCAGATTTTCTCGACAGTAGTTGATAGTAGCCATATTTTTAGACTTAATTTCAGTCTTTACCACAATGTTTTAATTATTCGTGGAAGTATTTCTACAGAAATTCTTTCAGTTTCCTCCCTGTGATAACGTATGGGATTTTGTCAACTAATTTTCCATTAGTTTGAAAGTTCATTCCATTTAAAACCGGAAAATTTAGCTTTTCTAAGTTTCCGTCAGGTTAAAAAAAAATGCTTTTCACTATTTGTTTGTTAATTCGTAGGTCAAATACTAAACAAATTCAGAGTTTCAGAATTCTATCCGGCCATTTCGATTTCCATCCCCTTAAAACCACCTCAGTTTATCAAATAGATTTAAAAAAAATTCCTGGATCACGAACTTAATTTGGCCCAGTTTCATAAGTTTTAGAATTTTAATCAGACCATTTCTGTTTCCACCCCTTAAGAAACACCCCCATTTTTCAATTAATCTTTTTAATTATTTTTCCTGTAATCACGACCTTAATTGGGACAAGTTTCGAGAGTTTTAGAATTTTGGCCAGAAAAATGTTCATTCTGCCCTACTGTGCGTTGTCATAGAAAAATCTAAATTTAGGGCCAAAGCAAAAGGTATCCTAAGTGAATAATTTTAATTTTTCCAACATAATAGCAACATGGCCTATCAACAACTGCCGAGAAAATCTGAGATTTCCACCTACAACTACCGTGCAATATTTTTGTTATCGCATCGGCATCAAAAAATCTAAATGGAGGGCCAAAACAGCAAAAGAAAGATATCCCAAATGAATAATTTGTATTTTTTTATAACAATGGCAACCAAATGAATAATTTGTATTTTTTTATAACAATGGCAACCATGGCTATCAACTCGTGTCCAGAAAATCTGAAATATCTACCTGTGACTGCTCAGCAATGACCATTTTGAAAGACGAGAATTTTGTTATTTAATTGTCTAATAAAGATAAACGTATAATTTCAAGTTTTAAGGATATACCCCATTGTACTACCTTAATTAAATGTATAGGTTACTCAAATTTGTAGGTGAAACCAAGGAAAATAATTAATTTACTTATATGGTGGAGGCGCCGAGTTATTGCTAGCAATATTGCCAACTTCACATACATATTTTTTTTGGGGAAACTAAACGATATATATATATATATATATATATATATATCTAAGGGTTTATTATTATTGTAATTTTGTTTACACTCACTATTTTTTTTCGCTACCGGACTCAATTGTACGCCCGGTACCGTGCATCAGCTGTAGAGCATCCGAGAAGTGCATGCCTGATTGGGGGGTAAACCCAGCCCGAACGGCTGATTTAAAATTAAAAAAAACTAAATAGATTCACAAAGCAGATGAAATGTATTGGAGGTTGACGTTGAGAAAACAAAAAAATGTGTATTTTTTCAATAATAACTTACAGAAACATTTTCACTTTTTCACCTTTTTTTTAGTGTTTGAACTGCTGTAAAATTTACTCAAATTAAACTTTTTATTTTATAATAAAACACTTTTACTTTGTTGGTATAACACAAATTTTATTTTATTGTTGACTATAGTTTCGGTAACTCAACTTGCCATTAACAAAACATAAAGTAATTTAAACTACAATTTTACAGGTATACATATCTTACAGATTACAGACTACTTACACATGCGTAAGTAGTCTGTAATGTGTACGTACGTAAGAGTGTTGGTGAAAGTCCCAGAACATCAATTCAGCGTCGTGGACAAGAATTTCAAATTTTAAGAAGCTCTTTACAGCGTTTAGTCACACAAGATTATTAAATTAACACAACAACTGAAGCCTAATTAATGACCATACACAGCGAAGAGAGTTCGTTGAATGGATTATTGAACATCAACAAGTGGATGCTGATCATCCTAAGCGATGAAGCATATTTTCACCTTGATGGCTTTGTTAATCGCCAAAATTTCCGTATTTGGGGTTCCGAGAACCCACATGTGATTATCGAAAAACAAATGCATCCACAACGTGTCATTGTTTGGTGCGGACTTAGGCTGCCCCATTTTTGAAAATAGCGCCGGTAAAGCAGTAACTGTTACTGGTGCTCGATATCGCGACATGAAAATACAGTTCTTTCTGCCGAAATTGGATGATATTAATGGGGCCAATATGTGGTTTCAACAAGACGGTGCCACATGCCATACAGCCCGTGGAACAATTCAATTACTGCATGAGACATTTCTTGGTCGTGTACTCTCTCGTTTGGGTGATCAGAATTGGCCCCTTAGATCGTGTGATTTCCTTTTATGGGGTTATTTGAAGTCAGAGGTCTATGTCAACAATCCCACAACCACCCGTGCATTACAGGAGGAAATTAAACGCTACATCAAAGAAATTCAGCCACATTTATGCAGAATGGTCGTGGAAAATTTTGACAAGAGTGCGTGTCTGCCAGCAAAGCCGTGGAAGCCATTTTCCTGATGTGTTATTGCATAAATAATCCTATCCTATATATTTTTTCGCCTGCCTCTACCGAAACTATAAATTTCGGCCATAAAAATCGGGCCGAAACTACGATTTAGCGTATCTAGGGCCGAAAAAAAAATATGCATAATCTAGACCAGTGTTTCCCAACCTTTTTTGTTCCATGCCCCACCTAAGCCTTTCTAAAATTCTTATGCCCCCCTATGTAACATATACATAATTTGTAATATTAAAAAACTAAATTGTTCACCTAAGAAACTGGAATGATGGGTTTTAGGAAGAAATCATTAGGAAATTGTTAACGAACCACAGTAAGTATATTTTCCAAACATATAATGAAAAACTGAAATTTAAATTCGAAATAATTTTAATAAAGATTTTTCTATATTAAATGATTATTTCAATTTAGTGAGATCATGACGCTTGATACTTGCTGCACAGATATTTTATGTTAGGTTGAATTTGATTAGCTTCAGTCTCAAGTCTCCCCGTTGTGTTATATCTAGGCGATTTCTTTTTTTTACCAGTAAATCCTTTTCAGACTTAAATCCACATTCAGCTAAATATGAAGATGGAAACGGCAACAATAGTTTTCTTGCAAATTTGGTTGAATTTGGGCATTTGATTTTTTTTTCTCACAAAGCCATGCCATCGCTCCTTTTATATTAAATAAAGGGTAAACTGATTTTAACTGACTCATCATTTTGCATCTCTTTGTTTTAAATCAGAAAATCTTTCTTTTAAATCAGCGGATAGAATTTTCAGATGATCGACAATAACAAGTATAGCGGTATCATTTACTTCACATTTTTGGAGCCAATGAAACTGTTCAAAGTTTTTGTTGTTAATACATTTCTGACAACTCAATAAGGGCAATGAAACCAAATATCTTCGCTTTTGCATCGACAAGAGTTTTATTTGTTCCTTGAAGTTGCTTATTTAATATATTTAGTTTTTCAAAGATATCGGCTAAATACCTCACAAATGCTTTACAAACGATTGTTAACTTGTTACTTCATTTCAGGTTTGTTCAGGTTTTTTAGTGTGAAGTTATTAGTCTCACATGGTCTGCATTTTGTTCTTCACAAAATAGCTTAAAGAGACGCTCACATTTGGCATTAGCTTTAATAGCATTGATACACTTTATTACTGAATATAGTACTACATTTAGTACAGGCGAGATGTTTTTAGCTACCAAGTTTTCCCTATGAATAACATAATGCACAAGAATCTTCTGGATTCTTTCATCAATTTTAAGCAGCCATTTTTTGCCAATCATATTATGAGCACCATCTGCAGCACAAGATGTTATATTTTTCTTGGTATATTATTGACATTTAAGTAGTTTTTTTTTTATATTACATGGTAGTGGTGCTTTCTTTTACAGAACAACACTTCTACAGCAAAATGCCCTTTATCAATATATCTTACGTAAGTTATCAATACTGCCTCATGTCTCTCAAAGTTGATTCATCCAATTGTACTGAGAATTTTCTTGTTTTCAGCTTTTCAACAAGTTGTTTTTGAATACTCATTTCGTCTATTCTGCTAGCAGTATTGTTACTGAGTGGCATAGCTTTTACATCTTTGTCATCTTTTTCAAGAACCGTTTCAAGAAATGCTGGTATTGGCGGTTTTATTAAATTATCTCCTATAGTATGGCGATGCACAAAGAAATTTGATAACTAGCCTTAATAATACGATTATGAGTTGAAGTATGAGCTGTAAATAGAGGCTTTATTGTTGTGCTCTTTTCTAAATTTTTCTTTAAAGTTTGAAAGTAATTCAAATCTGAAATAATATGAGCACTATGTTTCACTTTCAAATGCGCCTCAAGACGATCTGGTTTCATTGATTCGTTGGTCAAGCATTGCTGGCATAAAGGAAACCGCTCATCGTGGACAGCGGGTGTGAACCCAAATTTTAAATATTCCTCCAAATATTGCCGAATTTTTTTCTGCTTGCACCATTCATTTTACCAAATACATATATCATCAATTAAAAACTCGTGTCGAGTCCATTTTCGAATTGCCCCCCTTGAAAATCAAATTGCCCCCCTCTAGGCGTAGGCCCCACGTTGGGAAACACCGATCTAGACAACCTTCTGCGGAATATGAGTAGGCTATGCAAAAATCTGACAGTGACATTTCAATGGTGCGCGATGAAAAATTTTCTGAAACACTGTTTTTACTTAAAGCAGGCGAAAAAATATCGAGTGTATAGTATATTTCAAGCTCTAGTGCTGAGCAATAAAAAATAATCTCGAGTACCGCCAATAAAAAATACAATGCCTCTTTAAAATTGTAGCCGCTACTGCACTAGGCATGATTTATATGGGGTTGGTTGGTTTCTACCTGCAAAAAATGCATTTTCCCTAATATTTAATAAGTAAATTCATCTTTACAATTAGCTATTCAAGGATGTTTGCGCGTAACTTCTTTGCAATGCTTTTTAGTTCATCTCATTTGAAATTTAAACAAAATAACTAGATCACAGAGACAAAGGGTTAAAAAAATATTATATGTCAAATAACGAAAAACATTACTTTATTATTGTCTACAACGTTGTCTTATAACATTTTTAAAAATTGTGTATATTAATATTTTAATTGTCTATATCTATATCTGAGTCATCACTGTCAGAGTCTTGTATTTATAATAAATTGATAATTTGAATCAAACGTATTATACTCTTTTTCAATACGTATAGTATGTTTAACACATCTTGACCACTGGTCGGCAGATATATTTTTTATTTCTTGTTTGACTAAATCTATTACTGATTTATTTAAATTCGGAGTTACATTATTCTTCCGCACATTTCCTTTTAATTGAGCCCATATTAACTCAATTGGATTAAAAATGCAGTGGTACGGAGGTAAACGTACCACTGTATGTCCGTGTTCTTCTGCCAATTGATCGATATATAAATTCAAAAAAACGAAATATAGCCTGAATATATAAATATTCAACCTGTTCGTAACTCTGCAAGCAAAATTAAGTCTTACTAAGACTATAAACAAATAACTTATTGAAACAACTAACGAACAGGTTGAATATTTATATATTCAGGCTATATTTCGTTTTTTTGAATTTATTTAATACTCTCTGCAATAAGTAAGGTTGTTTCTATTTTATTGATCGATATATGTTTTTGTTTTTTTACGACGACTATTTAGAACTTCAATCAATTGGGATTTGGTATAATGTTCTTCAAAAAACAAATTATTTTCAGCCGTAATACAACAAGTGGTATGATTATTACCGATGATATTTTGGAGTTGAAACCGAGCTGCAGATTCAACGAGCGCTAGCGCGAGTTGAATGTGCTGCTTCGGTTTCAACGACTAAATATCATCGGTTATTAATCGTACCACGAGTTATATTTAGTGAGAGAATATAACGAATAACCTTTTATAATCTTGATGACAACTCACATATTGCAATGTTTTAATTCGTTTTGTAGTTTCTTGCAGCACAAAAACTCTGTGAACTGTCGGCACTGCGACTCTTTATTCCTCGTGGTGTTTCTGGGCGTCGTATTTTTCACCATTTCACTGATTTCACTGTTAGAAACTGCATCCCAATAATTTAGTTTGTCCATTTTGAGGTTTAAAATTCTGACAGGACCACAATAAAATATCAACGCTACTTTTGTTTTTTATCATCGCGGTGATACACATGCTGCTATGCATTTCCTTACATCTGATTGGCTCAAAATACATTCTAGTAGGCCATGAGTTATATTCTCATATAAATATGTAGCTATTTCATCTTTTTTATTTGCCGCTGTGGGTGCTTTGTCAATTTGGCGACTATGATAAGAAGCGTTATCTAAAACTATTACTGATTTTGCAGCTAAGTTTGGTATTAAATTATTTATGAACCAATTTTCAAATAATGATGCTGTCATGTCATCATGATAGTCAAGATGACATTTTGAGATTTGTTTCCCCGATATTACTGTCTTGATATATTCTGAAATAAAGAAAATATGAAATAATAATTTTGTATATAAAGTGCGTTTAATATAAACATTCTTTTTTGTATAACTGTAATTTAATTAGAATTTAGAAGAATGCATTGTATATGTCAGTCTGAAATAGTGCTGAAAACAGGCGTTTCTGATTTGATTTTCTATCATGATTTGCTTCACGCATCCCGGTGAAGCAAATCATGTTAGAAAATCATTTGTTTCACGCACGGCAATCTGTGCGAAAAAGTTAGTTTTGTGATCAAGTTGTATTAAAAAAAAAGTTAAATGAGAAACTACTATGATGGACACATCACCTAGCTAATATTTGATTGTTTTATTCATAGTAATAGCTATAACAATATATTTATACAAAAACAAGTTGTTTGACAAGTGATTAAACTGTTTCTCGCACATATATTACATGTTTATTACTTTAATGAAAACAATATGGGCCTCTGCACGGGCAAGTAGACCAATATGTGAATACATTTTTGTAGGAAAAACTTACATTGGTTTTTTACTGAAATTTTCTTTGTAATATTGACTGCATTAATTTGCTCATCAATATGTTGGTTTGGGTGTTGGTTCAGGTCCCAAGGCTGCCACATTTTTTTCTGATTAATCTATAAAGTCTGTAGTATATCCTAGTATCTCAAACGTCCAACTCCGTAGTATCACAGAACTATTTATTTAAACACTTTAATATCACCCAAGTCACAAATTAAAAGTCACTGCAATATCACACAAATTTCTAATCAGAAGCCGTAGTAGGAGCGAAGTCACCGTAAAAAAAACAGAGCTGTAGTTGTCACACAATTCACAAATCAAAATCCGTACAGTTAGCGAAGACGTCGTAAGAAGTTCATCATATTAAAAATCACAGATCACAAATCAAAATCCGTAGTAGAAGCAAGGTCGTTATATACAAAAAAATCCCAAATTCAGTATTAAAAATCAAAGTCCGTGAGAGTATCGAAGTCGTCGTAAACAAAAAAGTACCAAAAAGAAAAACACTAGCGAAGTATACACTAAGGCAACTGTTGATAAAGTGACAATTTGCTCGCGAGGCAAGGCGAACTAGATCTCTAATTACAGGGATTTCCACATTAGTACAAGCCTACCTAAGTACAGTTTTTGCTGTGCGCCGCGCCGTGCTGTTTTCGTAGAAACTAAGAAGATCGATGTTTCCAATATTCGATGCACAGCCGCAGGTAGAAAATTTTTCTTGGGCGATACCCATAAATCACGCACTGTGCGCAGTAATTAGTTACAAATTTACAATGTTGTAAAGCAATTGTATTTTTATTGCGGGTACTCGAGATAATTTTTTATTGCTCAGCACTAGAGCTTGAAATATACTATAACTCATGCCAAAATCTCGCTCGCTCGTGTTGCTAAAAGCGGCGGGTTGCTAAAGCCTATTTTAGGCCCTTGATACACTATATACTATTATGATTCAATAAAAAAATTAAAATCTAAAGACTAACACTGTGTTTTCTATTTAATTCAAATCTTGCGTTAAATTTGGGACACCCTTTATAATAAGTTATAACGAGACAACAGTGATAGAAATGTGAATATTAAGCTTAAGACGAAACACTTCAATATTTGAAATTGAAAAATTCTAAAATAGTTATCAAGATTCTATCTTTCTTTTTGGTTACTATTATCCTGGTATAGGATGATCATTCGCAGCCACCTCTCACTGTATCAATAAGATTTTGGCGATTCTATATTCGATGTAGAGTGGTTTGCTAAGCCATGTAGTCGTGCCAAAAATATATGGTAGAGATTGAACCATTTCTGGTCACAAATCTCTGCAGTGAATGGCAGGTGGGATTTCTATTTGGTTTTAAGAACAATAACCATAGACTTAACATAAATTATTATTTTTCATCAATGCAGATGGGTTTCTGGCTACTGACCGATCAGTATAGTGTGCCCATTGATGGGAACACGCTCTAGTTGATGGCGTAGCAAACCATTCTACTATTTAAAAAATGCTGAGTTGCTTAATACTCACAGTAAACCGTGTTCCCATCAATGACGGTCAGTCTATAATTGATGATTTACATTTAATTTCTTAATAGACGTGGGAGGATATGATTTCATTTTTGAACACTTGTTGTCAGGGTATGGTGATCGGTGGCCCTAGTCTAAAGTTTTGTAAACCAAGAAATACTTTACAATTTATCTGAACAAACAAATCGTGTAATACTATAAAACCCTATATTCCCAGATAATATCACAAGAGTACTGTAATATTTATCTACAATTAAGATATACATCTTGCGTAATACCTCGCACACACCCATTGCGTATAACGACATTTTAAGCCCACACCATCACACAATCCTGTTTCAATTGTACAGCATTGTAATGAAAACCATAAATCCTACCTTTTACCTTATCCAGACCAAGTGCTTTCATGTAAATCTCTTCAGTCGACTACCTCGAGCATCCAGAGCCAATTAAAACGTTACGTATTAAGGGTGCATTCACACGAGATGGTATCTCTGAATAAATTCATATTTATGAAATAATTTTCCGGTCTACGGTAGGATCTGAATTTATTTTACGGTCCGTGACCAAAAGGATTATAGATTGTGGCATTTGAATGCACCATCCTACGATCTTGGTGAGGAAGTAGAGGAACTTCGGAGAACGCCCCGTGCCGAGGTGAAAACTATCCGATCGACAACGAACGGGTATGGTAATTCTCATTTAGAAATTGACATTCAATTATAGAATCCTCATTAAAATTTATCGAAGTGAAAATGCGCGTTTGCAATTTGAAATCGTTTAATTAACTTAGTAATGGTAATTGTTGTTAATAACTTCCAGTGGCACGTTTATTGAGGAGGTAACAAAGATTTTGCATGTTATATGTATAATTGTTTTTGAAAATATTGAATCGATTGTTTTGAAGTAAGCATAACTTAGTCAATTTAGCTTGAAAAAATATTTTTACTCCCTCATTTTAGTTTCTTTCGTTTTATCATTTTCACATGGGCTGGCTAACTCACACAAATCAGTTTTATCTATAGATCCTTGTATGTCCTATTTGTTATTTGTTTTTTTTTTATTATCTTGATTAAGTTCTCTTGCTTTAATTTTAACAATTTTTTTCGGCATCCTCCTTACTTCATTTTATTCCGTTTCATCATTTTTTTGTCGTATTCATAAGGCGCTGCAGTCGCATACAATTTTACCTGTAGTTAAAGGGTTAAAGTTAATCGTAATGAAGCCGTTTCCTCAACAAGCCCAAGAACAGTGGTTCCCAAACTGTGGTCTCTGGACCCTTAGGGGTCCGAGAGGTAACAGTAGAGAGTCTCCAGATTATTTTTGATAGACACAGAAAATGTTCTGCTTCAAAATCGATTGAATAATGTTTGTTTGTTCATTTGCATATTTGGCTGACTAAATTTAGATCTTCAAGGTACATCGGTTCAAATTTTCAAAGTTCAGGATAAAATGGAGGGTACATTAAAACAAATTGCTTTAAGACAAATCGCATTGAAATTAAATTTTTTAATCGTTTCCAACATTGCAGGAAAATTTACCTGCAGAAATGTCTACCAAGTCCATTGCCCATTTGTGTCGATTAAACCGAAACATCCAAATCAATAATCTGACTAGGATTTAGTAGTTGTTTTCTTCGGTCTCTGGCATCGATTTGTAAAAAAAATGTTTCTCAGTTTGATCTTTTGTAAGAATGTTATTATAATCCTGAATGAGTTTGACAACTCTTTCTGCAACGTTATTCAAAACAAGTCTTTCAATTTCAGTTTTGTAACCAAGATCAGCCTTACTTATTGAAGAGTTCTTGTCGAGGAAATGGGTGCTGATAAAAATCTCCTGAAAAAAGTTTTTGTGCCGGGAAATCCAAAAAATAAAAACTCAATGTCAAAAACAAAAATCATTTTGGTGGAGAATGTACCACTTGCGTTAATTTTTACTTCTTCCTCTCTTTCACCTTTCATAGTTTAAGGTATATTTGTCTTAACCACTGTTAGGAACATTATCATAAAATAGGGATAGAGCCACCATTTTGGGAAGTACCAGATATGGTTGGAAATACTTTTCGCAGCTACTGATTCCTGGATCAATAACATGATAATTTATATATTAAAACCATGATTCGGTGCTTTAATTGCTTCTAATGTCAGAAACCTAGGCTCGAACGTACACTCGAGTAAGAATAATACATATTTTTCTCCTTGTGAGATAACTGAAACCTACTTGAAACAGGTATATCCTTAATGCATAAATTGCCTTTGTCATTCAAATAACACATCTTAGAGCTCCTGGTATACGAAACCATATCTTATTCTTCAGAATCCGCCAAGAAAGATGATCGTTAACTCAAACAATTATCGATGTTTCTGCGTTGGAAGGTGCTCCAATAATGATGGAGCGGACATCGCCAAGGCCCTGATTCTACTCCCGGTATTTTTTGTCATCGGTGCTTTTATTTATTTATTTAACAGAATCACCTTTTACAATAATAGCATACATAACATAATGACAAAAAACAGAAAATAAAAAGAAATACTAGTACATGGTAAAAAAGATCATAAATTAAAACAAATTCTCTTAAGTTCTAATTTAAAACTAAGTAGGCTAGACCATAACAGATTAACACTATCCCTATAACTAATCTCATTGGCTAATGACATAAATCTAAAAATTGTATTGTTTAAATCGTAATTTGTGCGCACAACGCGCTTTTCGCGTCATATTGGTGAGTAACGACCGAATAGAATACGGTACTCATAAACGTTGGTGACAAAAACCACCGATGACAAAAAGCACCGGGCGTTGAATCTGGCACTTAATTGCTACCAGTTAAGGAAACATTCTTGTCAAGTCTAGCCTAGGTTTCTCTTTTGAAAACCGCCATGCCAGGACCAGAAGTTGCACCCCTCAGTGGGTCGAATCGACTCCATTTAAAAAATGTGGTGTCGACATGGGGGGTGCAGCAGGTCACGATTGAACATTTTTTCTAGATCTATACAGGCATCATCTCAGCAAAGTGCCTGAATTTCTTCAGATTACAATCCCACTTCCACTGCTTCATAAACAGCCATGGCTTGCTCCTATCCTGAAGGATTTCAGGGACTCCCAACAATTGCTCCTTGCCTTTAAAATGTACTATTAACCTTTTTAACGCTTGTGACTGCTAAGAGCAGTTTTCCATCATAGTGCAAAAATAATTCTTAGCAGTTGTTTAGGTGAAATTTGTGCTGAATTACAGTGTCTCTGATCTCTAAATCTTTTTCTAAGGCATTGCAATGAAGTACGATTTATTACCAGATTTTCAGTATCACGCATGAAATTAATATGTAAAACCCATTTCTAACAGAGATTTTTCAACAATCAACAACTTAATATTTGCTGCGCGATGGCATAGGACTTCACTGTCGTCACCACTATCATTGGTTAAGCTGCTTGACGTTGAATCATCCGTTTTTTATGAAACAAGCCGACAACTAGCAACATGTGGTTCCATTTTTCCAAGTCTTTTTACTTTCTCCGTTACGAAGTACGAGAAAGTATTGTGATCGTGATTTTTTTTCCAAAATTTTTTTTTACGGAAATATCCGTTTTGGGGTCCCTAGATGCCATTTCAACAATTTCTGGAAAAAAATTTTTTGTGTCTGTGTGTGTGTGTGTGTGTGTGTCTGTCTGTGTGCGCTGTATCTCAAAAACTAATAGAGCAATTGATATGAAACTTTGAACATACGTCTTATTTGATAATCTGAAGAACTGAAAAGCTTTTGGTAAAATTTCGTACACCGGAAGTGGGTGTTTACCTTAACTGTTTTTTGTTTTTTGCCAATATTTTCTTAAATATGAAAACTATCACAAAAATATTTAAACAAACTTTGAAGACGACAAAGAAATGAACATCTTTTGCTTGAAAATATTTTTCATAAAATCATTGCTATTCGAGATTATTAATTTTTTTTAAATTTTTGGTTTATAATTATGAAACGATAATAGTTACAGCAAATTTAAGTGAATAATAATTGTAGATAATACCAAAATAAACAACTTCTAAAGAATAAGTTTTTTTCGAAATCTCGTTAGTTCTTGAGTAAACCGAGTTTTTTAATTTGAAGTATCATTTTTCCATCTTTCATAATTTTGACGTTTTAAACGTCAGTTTCATCCGAGTTTACACAACGCTTGATGTACATTTAAAATATGATTTCAATTGAAAATAAATCATGAAAACGTAAATATAAATGGCTATACAATCAAATCGGAGAAAGTAACATGATGGCCACATCACCATTTTTTGCTCTTTTTTGCCTGGCACCTCCCATTGGAGTGCGCTTCAAGTCTCTTTTTTCCTTGTATTTTAGTTTTTGACCAACTATGGAACCCGCTTTTTTGGCGCTAAAGAATTAAGAAATTCTTATCCTTTTTATTTTTATTTCTAAAGAGATCCCCAAAAAATTTCCACAAAAAGATCTCTTGTTTTTTTTCCTTGCCTACAATTTTGGTGTTTTTTATTCTGTAAACACTACCATTCATCATAGAGTTTGAGCAACTTATCAACTAATGATGTACCGATACCGATATACCGAGTGTTGAAATAATTAAGAAAAAGTAATGTGATTTTATAAAAATAATGACATGCCATGGAATTGAAACAACAATTACGGATATCAAAATGGCACAACATTTTGCTGTCATTTGAGTAAAGTAAATTGCCGAAATGATTTACACTACACAAGAAAAAATCCTCCTAATTAAGTGATACTATGTAGACCACAGTTATCAGCATCTTTGCGATATGCTATCTATCCAGTTTCCAGACATACCGATACCTGATGAAACCACTAGTCAACGAGAGGTAAGCAAGTTTGAAGATAGGGGAACAGTTTTGAATAACTGCAAGTGTGAAAATAAGGACATACAAGAACGAGATCCAGCATATTTTGCTGTTCGTCGAAGAAAATGCGGATATGAGTACGAGAAAAACAGGAGTCCAGTTGAATATAACCATACAAATGCTTTTAAGGTTTTAAAGAAACACAAATTTATTTCTTTTAAGTATGAGTGCCATCAAGAATTAAGAGACGGTAGTGTAAATTATTTAGAAAACATTTACTTTATCGAAATGACAGCGATATATTGTGCCATTTTGGTATCCGTAATTGTTGTTTCAATTTCATGGCATGTCATTATTTTTATAAAATCAAATTACTTTTTCTTAATTAACAAATTAGAAACAACTTTACTTGTTGCAGGAAGCATTAGATAAATACAAGAAAACGAAATGTAGCCTGAATATATGAATATTTTTTGCTTGCAGATTAAGGAACAGGTTGAATATTCATATATTCAGGCTACATTTCGTTTTCTTGTATTTTTCTTAATTATTTCAGCTTAGAGAAACGTAAAGTGTTAAGAGTGAACATGAATAAATTCAGAATTTTTCCCCCTACAAGTAAAATACACTTTGTCCCTAAAAAATAAATAGGGGAGGCAATATTTGAACACTTCAAAATTAACATGCGATTTCCTATGTTGCGTTCGTCAAGTCAACACCCTGTATGTATCGGTACATCGGCCAGTCGTATCGGCTTTATATCTGCTAAAAATAAAGTTATATATCAAGAGAATATAAAAAAATAGCAAAATTAAGCATCGAAAATATTTATTAGTTTATAAAAAAAAGTCCCACTACCACGATGTATTGTTAAATCTCAATTAAATATACAAAAGTTGACACTAACACGAGCTGCAGCTGATTTTTGACATCCTCCAAATTTCTAAATCTACTTACAAATAATGCATTTTTGACATACTAAAAAATAATTGATATTTCTAAGCTAGATACAAAATGGCGACATTCAAAACTTGAATTCGAGTAAGCGAAATTTGAAACTTGGAATTAGAAGTATTCTAAAAGAAAATTTTACTTGTGGAATTGTGTTCAAAATTTCCAAAAACAACTTAGAATTAACGCACGTTTGGCATACTCGAAAACTATTGATATTTTTAAGCTAAAAACAAAATTGACTTTCGTAACTTGAGTTCGAGCAAGCGAAATTTACATCTTGGGATTAGAAATATTAAAAAATGCAATTGTATTCAAAATCGTTAAAACTACTCAGAAATATTGCATTTTTGACATACTAGGAAATAATTTGTATTTTTAAGCTAGAAACAAAATCACGACTTTCGAAACTTTAATACGAGGAAGAGAAATTTGCATCTAAGGATTAGAAAAATTCTAGTAAAATATCATTCGTGGAATTGTCTTCAAAATTTCCAAAACAACTTATAATTATTGCACGTTTGACATACTGGAAATCAATTGATATTTTAAGACTAACAAATTGGTGATCTGCGAGACTTGAATTCAAGGAAACGAAATTTGCATCTTCGGATTAGATATATTAAAAAAAATATCACTCTTTGAATTGTCTTCAAAATGACTAAAAACCACTTAGAAATAATGCATTTTTGACATACCATAAAACAATTAATATTTTTAAGCTAGAGACAAAATGGCGCAATTGGTAACTTAGCAATGTTCAAAATGTGCATCTTGGGATTAGAAAAAATCTACAAGCTTTTTAGTCATGGAATTATCTTCATAATTTCTAAACCTGCTAAGAAATAATGCATTTTTCACAATGAAATTAGAAACTAATGATATGTTTTATCCAGAAACAATATGGCGACAATCGAAACTGGAATTCGAGAAAGCGAAATTTGCATCTCGCGATTACAACAAAATTAAAAGCATTTTCACTCGTGGAATTGTATTGTATCCAAAATTTTTAAAACTACTTATAAATAATGCAATTTCGACATACCAGAAAGCAATTGATATTTTTAAGCAAGGAACAAAATGGCGACTTTCGAAACTTGAATAACAGGAAGCGAAATTTGCATCTGAGGATCAGAAAAATTCTGAAAACATCACAAGTGGAATTGTCATCAAAATTTACAAAACTACTAAGAAATAAAGCATACTTTCAGTGAGACTGAAACGTGCAACTAAAGTTTTTGGATGACCAAGTTGGTGTTACTAAATTTTAAATTGATATAATAAAAAAAACTGGAGAGGTTAACCTGTTTTGTGTTACACCCGGTATATAAATAAAACTATTTTACAATTTTTATATTATATTAATTTGTTCACACCATTTTAGTAACGATGGTGGTATTGAAAAATTTAAAAGCATTGCAATGTATTTGATTTGTGTTTCGCCGGTCACCGGTGACTTCTAGGGCGCACAGTGACGCACATGACATTCGACGTGTTAACTGACCAGGGCCGGATTACCGCCTAGGCAAACAAGGCAGTTGCCTGGAGCTCCATTTTGTTTTTCGCTGATCGAACACAGTTTTCAAAATTAAAATCCAATGGAGTAATCTTCTTTGTAAGAAAGGCGCTCGGATGGAAGCAATTGATGAAGAGATAATTATGCTAGGTTAATTATGCTGAAAAAATTAATACCTTTTATTACAATCAAAATTAAAAAAAAATTAAAGTCACTACATGAGCTAATAGATGCAGAAATGCACGTGCAAGTTTGTAAAATTTTACCCCAACGTTTTATATTTTTTACGAATTTTTAAGACGTTTCACGTTAAACACCCACCATTTTTAAAAGTGCAAAAGTCAAAACAAAAAAATCAGCACGGATTCAAAGAACGAATCATTGTTAATCTAAAAATGTTTTTAAAATTAAAATCCAACCAAAATTAACAGAGAAATCTTCTTCGGCGAAAAGTCGCGCGGACGGATGAAACCGATGAAGAGATAATGATGCAGAGCTGAGTTAAAAAAATCATAACTTTTACAAAAATCAAAATTTAAAAAAAAATCAAAGTCACTCCATTAGCTAATAGATGTAGAAATGCACGTGTAATTTTGTAAAATTTTACCCCAACGTTTTATATTTTTTACAAATTTGTTATTTTGAAATATAATTCTCACGTCAAATTCCCACTGTAATTGCCAAAACAAAAAAGTCTACACAAATTCAAAGAACGAATCATTTTTGATCCAAAAAAATATTTAAAAATGAAAATCCAACAAAAATTAGCCGAGTAATCTTCTTTGGAAGAAAGGCGCGTGGACGGAAGCAATCGATGCAGAGCTGATTTAAAAAATTCACAACTTTTACTAAAATCAAAATTTTTGAAAAAGTAAAAGTTACTACGTTATATAATAGATGTAGAAGTGCACTTGTAATTTTGTAAGATTTTACCTCAACGTTTTATATTTAAAAAAAATATATATATTTTCAAATATAATTCTCACGTCGAATTCCCAAAAAAGTTTTTAAAATTAAAATCCAACGAAAATTAACCGAATAATATTGTTTAGAAGAAAGGCGCGAGTACGGAAGCTACAATTGTGCTGAGCTGACTTAAAAAATTCATAACTTTCATTAAAAACAAAATTTTTGAAAAAATCAAAGTTACTCCATTAGCCAATAGATGTAGAAATGCATGTGTGATCTTGTAAAATTTTATCCCAACGTTTTATATTTTTTTTACATTTTATTTTATTTTCATGAACAAATAACCACCATTTTTAAAGTGCAAAAGTCGAAACAAAAAATCAACACGGATTCAAAGAACGAATCACTGTTACTCCAAAAAAAAATTTAAAAACTAAAATCCAATAGAAATTAACAGAGTAATCTTCTTCAGAATAAAGGCGCGCAGACGTAAGCTATAATTGTGCTGAGCCGACTTAAAAAATTCATAACTATTATTAAAATCAAATTAAAAAACAAATCAAAGTTACTCCATTAGTCAATAGATGTAGAAATGCACGTGTGATTTTGTAAAATTTTATCCCAACGTTTTATATTTTTTTACAAATTTTTTATTTATATAAATGCTTTTCACGTCAAACACCCACCATTTTCAAAGTGCAAAAGTCAAAACAAAAAAATTAACACGGATTCAAAGAACGAATAATTGTTAACCCAAAAACGTTTATAAAATTAAAATCCGACAAAAATTAACGGAGTAATCTTCTTTGGAAGGAAGGCGCGCGGACGGAAGCAATCGATGAAGAGATAATGATGTTAAGCTGATTTAAAAAAATCATACTACATAGTTTTTGAAAAATCAATACTTTTTCGATTTTTAGGCTTTTTTTTCTGGGTTTAAATTTGATTATCTAGAAAACTAAATCATTAACA
This sequence comes from Ocypus olens, assembly GCA_910593695.2. Classification (NCBI taxonomy): domain Eukaryota; kingdom Metazoa; phylum Arthropoda; class Insecta; order Coleoptera; family Staphylinidae; genus Ocypus; species Ocypus olens. The sequence goes on from OU343053.1 coordinate 36,871,342, forward strand.
AAGTTTGATTTTTTATAATGTTAAATCACAATTATTGCCCAATAGCGATGTTTAAGCTGAAAGTCTGTAGAAAAATTAATACTTTTTCGATGTTTGAGCGTTAGAAATGGTCATTCTGGGGTTAGATTTTGATTATCTAGAAGACTGAATAATTAACATTGCTTACAGATTTAGCTTTATTAAATATTGAAAAACAGTTATTCAAAAAAATAAAATAACTACGAATCTTTAATTGCCGATTTGTAAACTTCAAAGTAAGAAAAGCACCAATTTGATTTTGTGTTACGTGCATTTGTGATTTTGTATTTCAATGTGTCATTGCGATTTAAATTTTTTTGCAATAAGACTGTCGTTCGAAACCTTTATATCATATTTATATCATATATATTTAATTTTAATTAGTTTGGATTTATTCTTACAAGGGGCCCCAGGAATATATTTGCCTAGGGCCCCATTGTACCTTAATCCGGCCCTGTAACTGACATATTGTGCGACAAATGTTTAAACCTTTTATATTTGTAAAACAGCATGGTTTTGCACCACATCCTTGAACAGTAAGTAATCTTTGTATAATCACCCATAAAATTGCTGAAACCCTTGACTCTGCTAGTCAATTAGATGTTTTCTAGACAGATTTGACGAAAGTGTTCGGTAAAGTTGATTATAACATTCTTTTATCTGAGCTAAGCAACTTTGATTTTTGCAATTCTTCAATATTATTAATAAATATCAATGAGCGTGAATCATAGTAATTTCAAATCTGGCCACTATTTCCTGACATCAGATGTACCACAAGGGTCAATATTAGGACCTATTCTTTTCAATATTTTTATTAATGATCTGCCCGAAACCTTAAACTGTGAACATCTTCTCAATATAGATGACCTTAAACTGTGAACATCTTCTCAATATAGATGACCTCAAAATTGAACTGTTTAAAGTTTTCAAATGGGCTTGAGATGACCTTAAACTGTGAACATCTTCTCAATATAGATGACCTCAAAATTGAACTGTTTAAAGTTTTCAAATGGGCTTGAGTTAATGGACTAAATTTAAACATTGAAAAGTGCCAATCTATGTCCTCCACTAAGAGAACAAATCCTATTCAAAAACTAACTCATTAACAAAATTTCAATAGAAAGAGTTACAGTCTTTAAAGATTTCGGTTTTAATATGATACAATTTTTCTTTTAACTATCATATTGAAGCTATTGTCAAAGATTCTTGTCTCTTGGCTGTATTTGTAGGAATTCAAGTAATTTTCAAAATTCAGTTATTTTAAAAACAATTTATTGCGCCTATGTTTCCATAAAATCAACACCAATGCCTGCTGCTTGTGTTCAATGCAGATTTTTAAAATTTCTATGTTTTAAATTGGAAGGTAATCTAAATTATCATTTACTATACACGACGGTCCGCCCTTTGGACGGATACGCATCGGTATCGGCGACCGAGATATCGGTATCGGCAGAAAAATTAATATCGGTTCATCTCTATTATCAACGCAGTGATCAGTCTTTCTTGTAGGAATCCATGCCCAAAAATTGATCTTACTCGTTGTAATATTTATAAGTCTTACTTTGCAGATGATTTGATTTATTGGAAATATAGCCAACAAGAACATTTTTTTTTTCTTACAAGTCTAAAATTCTTGTTCGGCGAGGGTTGGCTCGCAGTTGTCCAATTGAGCTAAAATGGTACACAGATTGTGTTTTTGTTGATTGAAATAGGATAGGAGGATGGGAGCTAAACTTTTAGAAAGTTGAAAAATAAGGGCCACTCTAAAAAGGGACCGCAAAATATACTATTTTTGAAAGGTCCGCGGGTGTAAATAGTTTCGGAACCGCTAAAAGATTATTTGAATGAAGAATCATAAATACAAGTTTTAGTAATTTCGAAATGTCAAACATGTATGTATGTTCTCATACCAAAAAATTGTGAATGAGTAATCAAAATATTCAAAAAACTAGTATCGTCTAAAAACATCACATTCGTCTAATAACCAATAATTACACAAAAACGAAAATTACTAAGAGTGATTTGGTATAAAGTTTCGGATAACTAAACAGGCAGCACCAAAATAATTAACATGATATTTCAGAAAAGTCAGGGTTATTCTCGGCAATTATATACTTGCAAAAGATAATCACTGCATCTCTTTTACAAGCATCAAAATTATTCACGGGGGAACACCTGGGCGAAGTGACGGTAAATAAATCCAGAGTGAAAGTCGATTTGAATGAGATCTGTTTTGTGAATGGTAGGAATGGAGAGCGTCCAATTATGTCTCGGAACGAACAATCTCAATTATTTCCCGAGATGAATTTTAATTGCTGAGCGTGTTGTTTTACCGCAGCCTTCCCCTATAATCATCTCAAATTGCATATGGGTGGTGCACGTGATTGTATGGTGGAAATGTGAGCCAAATGTGGTGTGGTGAGTGGACTTGTTCGTAAAAATTATTTACTATAAGGCCCAAGGCGTGCATATGTGCAGGATATCCCGTGAAGGTGCTTAAGTGTATTTCCTCCAGCAAAATTATGAAAGTTGTTTTATTCCTATGTTACTTGCTAAGATATGTTTTGTTTTCTTTCTATACAAATATTGTGTTTATTAAGCACCGGAACTAAGTAAAGAGCAAAATTGTTTGCTTGATAATATACTTGTTAATTTTATATGCATATAAACACCATTGACCATGACAAGTAAAATTAATGTGATGAGTAGGGTGATCAGTTTGGAATGTTTTTATGATAAATTAGAAATGGATTTTTTATAGCGTTTGACTGATTTACATTTTTGCAATTTTAATTTCAAATCGTTGAATGCAATTTTCGGTTTTACAGTTTGAAACTTTGTTGATTGGTTGTTTTAATAGACGGGCAATAATTGTAGAAAAATTGAGCTTACCAAGATTTTGAGAAATACCCACGAATACTATTACTGATGAAAGCGCAAACACATTACTCGAAAATAGGAACAGATCGAATTTAATGAGCAAATAATTGTAAAAATCCGACGATAACTGGCGTTTTGTATGTTAAAGAAAATGTAACGCGTTGCTAGACAATACCAACATGATGTATTCCCATGAATAACACCTGCCCAGGGTGTATTACCAAGCATAACATGCACCATATCTGTTTCGCATCGTAATTATAATTTTATTGGATCATGTCATCAACATTATTCGATTTCATTGGTTAAGTAAGTAAGCGAGGTAAGTGAGGGCAATTGTCTTTGTCATTGTTCAAGTCTTGAACGTTGTCGTGTGTTTCCAAGTGAGGTTGCCTCTAATTTATTTATTAATTGTTTTTATTGAAAATTATAAATGCATTATTGTCTGCTTATAGATTTTGTGCTTTTGACGCAAACACTTGGGTTGATTTTAATTTAATAATTGCAATTTTCGTTGTCGCTGTTCAAGTTTAGATCGTTTTGTTTCCACCTAGGATATGACAACTGTTTTCATTGAAAATTATAAATACATTGCCTGTTTAAGGTTTTTAAGCTTTTGAAGCAAATTCCTTGATTGATTCATTATTTACAATTTTCATTGTCATAGTTCAAGTATTCAAATTCAATATATTCTATTAATGTGTTAATTTTAAGTATTCACTAGGTTTGCTTTTTAAAATATCACCTATACCAACATTATGTATTTTGACTTGAGTAAAAAATTAATTGTAAAGTAAACTAATAAAGTAGAAGTAAATAAAATCCTTGATTAATTATTTTTGCACGATTTTCTAAATTATTCAACTATTTATTTATTTATTTTCGTAACTAAAGTTCAAGTTTCGCTCAGTATCTTTTTGTTCTCATCTAGAATATAACAATTGTTGTTACGAAGAATTATAAATGCATTGTCTGTTTATGGATTGTAATTTTTTTAAGCAAATTCCGTACTTTTTTCAAATTGTTGTTCAGTTCAGTTTGATGTTAAGTAGGGTTTTATCGAAACCTTTTATAACAATAAACGAAACATCTACTGCCTTTTTAAATATTTTACCGAAATAATTATAATCATTTAATAATAAAGGACAATACTGCATTTCTTGGGGGAAATCCCACCTGTACATTACTGTTTGTTTTCTTTGTCATAAAAGAATTTACTTTGCGTTGCATTTGTACTTATACTAATTTATTCATTTTTGTAATATCACCATATTTTGCATAGAAACAAAATTTTAATACTCAATGTTTGTTTTCGACAATTTCCTCGATTTAATTGTAGAATGTTGATTTTTTTTTTGGCCTGGTATGCAAGTCCATATGGCCAGCTCAGGGCGGTTAGGATAAGACTCGGTCACTTTTCTTCTCGTCAAGGGATCTATCATAACGCTTTCTATTTCACAATACAGAAACGACCACGGAAAGGTTTGGAGCACAAAATGGTTAACAACAAATGAGAGGATACGCATTTACAACTTAATCTTGCAGTTTTTTAGGAACGTAACGATCTGTTCAGAAATTTTGTTGTTATTTATGGACCAGAGATGAACAATATTTAATAGCGGCAAAACATTTAAATCTGCGAGTTTTTTCAAGAATTCTATTCTTGGTGCCAAATACTTATTGTATGAGAACAGCAGGTGGTTTAAATCTCCATCACTCGATCCACAATCACAGTGGTTACTGGGTAATATTCCAATTTTACAGAGGTGAGCGGGAATGCAGCAATGACCTAATATGATTCGAGTTATTGTGGATGAAAAGTATCTACTCATCTTTAATTGGGAAATATGCGGTTGATTTGTTGGAAGAGAAGGGTGAATGAGGCAATATTGGGTGTGGTTATTTTCCGCATATTCCGAGTATACCCTTTCCCAGGCAATTTTCATACTCCATTTGAATGTGCTTACCAGATCTGAGTGAGGAATCTTAATATTTTCCTTTTCTCTAGCTGATTTTGCCAGTTTATCCACTAGTATGTTGATGTTTTCAAATATCCATAACAAGCCATTGCTAATATTTTTTTACGTATATGTATCTAACTTGAAAATTAACTTTAAACGTTTTATTTAGAATTATTTTTAGCATATCTTAGATAAAACATTTTTTCAGAATCATTTTTTTACTTTCTCCGTTACGAAGTACGAGAATGTATTGTGATCATGAAAATTTTTTCAAATTTTTTTTTGCGGATATATCCGTTTTGGGATCCCTAGATGTCATTTCAACAATTCCTGGAAAAAAAAGTTTGTGTCCGTGTGTGCTTTTTGTAAAATTTCGTACACCGGAAGTGGGTATTAACCTTAACTTTTGTTTTTTTCCAATATTTTTTTTTAAATATGAAAAATATAATAATAATAATAATAATAATAAACTTTATTCTCACATGGTGGTGATACACACATATATACAGCGAAAAATTACAAAATAAATTAGAGAGAATCGTAAGGTGGGATTCAGCTTTGGGTAACAACCCAGCTGTTCTTCCATCCAAACCTTCAGCATATAGAGAAAACTAAAAATGGAGATTTGAACAAACAAAAAATAATAATACTAATAATAATGATGTTCAACTAACACAATAAACGTTTGTAGAGAAACAGTTTAGTTGGGAACAAAAAATAAAATGCATAGTGCTTTCTTAAAACTACTTAAAGATAAGTTCCATACTTACTAAATCAAATAATCATACACGAAATTTGTTCTTGATAGCAGATTTAAACATGGCCAAATTCAGACAGGTGAGCACATCAGGCAGATTGTTATAGATTTTATAGATTTGAAAAGAAAATGATCGTTCATACAAAGAAGTAGTGTGCTTTGGTGGTGATATACGTCCTCTGAATCTAGTATTGATGCTGTGGACATCATTTCTAAATGCGATTTTATTATACAGGTAAGGAGGTTTCATAGTGTATATAATTTTATGGTAAAGACACACCGCTTGAATAACCCTTCTGTTCTCCATGTTATTCCAGCCAGCATCAACCAGTTTATGACTGATCCTATCAAATTTCCTAATTCCAAAGATAAATCGTAAACACATATTTTGAACCCTCTGAATCCGAGTATGGGTACACTTATCAATGGCTGGATGATAGAAAGTTGAACAATAGCTGAAATGAGACAGAACCAACGACTCGCAAAGAGTAATTTTCGTGGCTTTAGTTAGAAAGGATCTATGTGGATATAAGTTTCTTATATTTAGATAAGCGGCAGATATAAATTTATTTATTAGTTGTTTGAACCGAAACGAGTTATCCATTGCTACGCCCAGATTATTAGCTTGTCGTTTAAAAGGTATATTTACACCATTTAATTGTAAATTCAATTGGTTGCCAATAACATCGCATAATTTATTTTTACCAAACACTAGGCAGCATGATTTTTCGGGATTTATTGTAAGGTCTAGCATATTGGAACAACGTAGAATACTTTGTAAATCAACATTAATGCAATGTTCACCGATAGCAAGAGCATCTGGCGAAAAGGAATAATATATTTGCGTATCATCGGCATACATATGCCCTTTACAAGATTTTAGCTGGTGAAGTATGCAAGAGGAGTATATTGTGAACAGAAGTGGTCCAAGAATTGACCCTTGCGGGACACCACGTGTAATGTTTATTAGATCAGATGTTAAATTATCTATTTTTACACATTGTTTGCGATCAGATAAATAGCTGCTGATAAGTGATATTGCAGGATTATCCAACCCTATAAACCCAAGAATTTTTACTAACGTTGTATGGGTAACAGTATCAAACGCTTTACTGTAATCGAGAAGAACCACTACAGTCATTTGACCACTATCCGATGCAGAGATTATATCATCAGTAATGTTAAGCAAGGCTGTTTCACAACTATGATCAGGCCGAAAACCAGACTGATGTATCGGTAATATTTGATTATTTTCTAAGAAAGCACGTAATTGTTCTGCAATTATTTTTTCTATGAGTTTCGATATCGTTGGTAAAACGCTAATAGGACGTAGATGTTTTGGCTCTGATGGATCATTGATTTTCGGGATTGGTTTAATGATTGCATGTTTCCAGATATTTGGAAAAGTATGTTGTAGAATACATGAATTTATTATATGGACCAAAAAAGGTAAAATTACCGGGCAGCAAAGTCGTAACATAGAGATATTTATACCGTCGTATCCAGTTGCCAATGATTTAATGTTATTGAGATGTTTAATTACAATAAGTTCATCAATTAGTTGAAACTGAAAACCGGGCTCCGACAAACTCGGAAAATTATCATAGAGGTTATGAAGGTTGTCACTATTAGATTTATTGGTGGGTATACTATTAATGAAATAAGTATTTAGTGCATCTACATCTTTTAAACAATCAGGTATGAGTGGTAATGAAGTTTTATTAATATTTAAATTCTTAAGATGTTTCCACAGAAAACTTTTATTTTTATTTTGAGAAATATATGTAAAGTAAGCCTTCTTTTCATTTCTAGTCGCCGTATTAGTGAAATTTCTTAGATTTTTATAATCAGTCCAGTGAACAGGGTCTTTTGTACGTCTAAATTTGGCTTTAGCTTTATTACGCAATTTAATTAAGTATTTTATGTTATCTGTCAGCCACGGGCACTGGGGTTTCTAAAATGACCGAGTTTTCAATGGTGCATGATTATCAAAAATATTTAAGATGTATTTAGTGAAAAAATAGACTTTATCATCAATGCTATCTAAGCGAAGTATATCCTGAAATGGGATATTTTCCAGTTCAGTGGTAAATTTTGCGATATCTATCCTATGGAGCTCGCGAAAAGTATAGGGTTGCGGGCTAGAGTTTACTTTGTTGATAGATATATTACAATAAATCGCATCATGATCTGAAATATCACAGTTTATAACACCCTGGTCTAATACTTTCAAATCACGAGGCACTAGAATTAGATCTATAAGTGAAGAAGTGGTTAAAGTGAGTCGAGTCGGATCCTTTATTAACTGGACAAAGTTTAAACTCTCCAGCATATCATACAGTAAAATGGTTGATGACTGTGCGGGTTTTAATACATCAATATTGAAATCCCCACAACAAACAATATTATCAGAGTGCATGAAACAACTAACAATTGAAGATTCTAACTCATTCAAAAAAAATACATGGTCTAATTGTGGGGGTTTGTATGTCACAGCAACAATAAAATTCAGAGAGTTGGTTTTAATAAGTATGCATAATATTTCGATATTCTCATCATGACATAAGAGAGTGTAATTCAATGTATCCTTAACATAAATACCCACACCACCACCCCTCGTCGAACGATCATTTCTTAGGAAGTTATAACCAGGAATGTAAACCTGACTACTCGGTATGTTTGAAGTTAGCCACGTCTCCGATACTGTTAATACATCAATATTATTATCAAAAACAAATTCACGAACATTCATTAGTTTAGGTAGCAAGGATCTAACATTAATATGGGCAATTTTTGCATAATTGATTACGGACATAATACAAACTGTATATTAGCAAAAATTAAAATTAACCAAATAACAAAAACCAGGGCACTAAAGCCAGAAAATAATTGTAAATTTTAATATTCTCCTAAACTAGAACACGGGAATTCCTTAGAAAAAAAAAGATTAAGAAAAATGAAACAAAAAACATAAATACAAAAGAGTCGAGGTAAAATGCCAAGTGTATTAAGTCTTAGAGGTCGATCCAATCGTGCGAAGTATTTAATTGATGCCAATGTTATTAAGATCTATCATAGTATATATACTTTTAATACCGCCACTAGTTTTCACGTACACAACACCAAAGTTAGTAAACACATTTTTGTTGGAGTACAGTTTAATTGCCTCCTTCACTAGTGCCAGTCTGTTGACTGTGAGATCCTCTCGAATGACGATTTTAGAGTGTTTAAGATTACGTTTAGCGGCATATATCACATAAACATTTTAACAAATATTGAAGAAACCAAACAAACGAACATCTTTTGTTTGAAAATATTTTTCATAAAATCATTGTTATTCGAGAAAATAGTTATTTATTATACGAGTGTGGAATGTACGTAATTAGTCCCGCAAGAAAAAGTTATATAAAAGCTATAACATTTTATTCAATTGCAATTGCATTAAATATTGAAATAATGTTTATAAAATGTTGACAAGAAATTTTAACGTACTTGGTGTCAGTTTGAATTATTTCAAAAACTTAACGAAGGATCTATTAATTCCGTTAGTCCGAGTTACTCTCTCACTAGATAACGAACAACATTACTTGCCTCAGATGACCATAGTAATTCGCTAATTACACGCGATTTTAGATAAAATTCATTTTTTTTTTCATTTTTGGTTTATAATTATAAAACGATAATAGTTACAGCAAATTTTCGTTAATAATAATTGTAGAGAATGACAAAATGAACTACTTATAATGAATCAGTTTTTTTCGAAATCTCTTTTTTTTGAGTAAACTGAGTTTTTGAATTTGAAGTATAATTTTTCCATCGTTTATAATTTTGACGTTTTAAAAGTCAGTTTCATTCGAAAAACGCTCGATTTACATTTAAAATATGATTTTAATTGAAAATAAACCATGAAAATGTAAATATAAATAACTATGATTCTATTTGTTATGTAGGAAGCTTCTACTTCGTTATACATGCTTTTTTATATAGAATAAAACACTTTTTTTACTTTGTTTGTATAACACTTATTTATTTATTTTGTTTGACTGCAGTTTCGGCAATAAATAAGTGTTATACAAACAAAGTAAAAAAAGTGTTTTATTCTATATAACTATGATTCTATCAAATCGGAGAAAGGAACATGATGGCCACATCACCATTTTTTGTTTTGAGAACATGTTATTTTCAAAATATTTTTGTACGTTATTAGCGCTGGTTTTTTTTTAAGAATGTGTCACCATTCAATATTTTTGAAATATTATATATAAAAAATGGTGATGTGGCCATCATGTTACTTTCTCCGACTTGATGGTATCATTTATATTTACATTTTCATGGTTCATTTTCAATTGAAATCATATTTTAAATGTACATCGAGCGTTGCCTAAACTTGGATGAAACTGACGTTTAAAACGTCAAAATTATGAAACGGAAAAAATATACTTCAAATTCAAAAACTCGGTTTACTCAAAAACTAACGAGATTTCGAAAAAAACTTATTCTTTAGAAGTTGTTCATTTTGCTATTCTCTACAATTATTATTCACACAAATTTGCTGTAACTATCATCGTTTCATAATTATAAACCAAAAGTTAAAAAAAATTAATAAATTTTTTTCTCGAATAGCAATGATTTTATGAAAAATATTTTCAAGCAAAAGATGTTCATTTCTTTGTTGTTTTCAATGTTTGTTTAAATGTTTTTGTAATATTTTTCATATTTAAGAAAATATTGACAAAAAACAAAAAACAGTTAAGGTAAACACCCACTTCCGGTGTACGAAATTTTACCAAAAGCTTTTCAGTTCTTCAGATTATCAAATAAGACGTATGTTGAAAGTTTCATATCAATTGCTCTATTAGTTTTTGAGATACAGCGCACACAGACAGACACACACACGCACACACACACACACACACACACACACACAGCCAGACAGACAGACAGACACACACACACACACAGACACAAAAAAAAAAATTCCAGAAATTGTTGAAATGGCATCTAGAGACCCCAAAACGGATATTTCCGTAAAAAAAATTTTTGAAAAAAAAATCACGATCACAATACTTTCTCGTACTTCGTAACGGAGAAAGTAAAAAGGACAAAGTTCTCAAGCTTGAAACTTCTACAACAAGTAGTCCTATAATAAATCTACGCAAGAAAACAACCTTAACGGTGAGTCTTTCTTCCTTTTAATAATTTTGCAGCACTAAAACTCCCGTTTTAAGTAAATTTTCAATTTATACTTGTGATTTTTTTCTTTACTTTCCTCATTGCTTAAGTAATATTATGTAATTACAAAAAATCTATCAGATTGATGCTCTAATTTGACAGTTTTGGTTTGTATTTTCCTTAATAGCTATAGAATTAACAGAGTTAGATATATTTAAGCAAAATATGGTTACGAAGCAAATTTAAAATGTCCGCCAAGAAAAAAGTATGAGCCTATTTTTTTTCTTGTTACTATAGTTTTGAACTGACACAATATTGCGGAGTCAAAAAATTAGGAAAAACAAAAATGTTGAACAACGTGGTCTGGACGATTTCTAATGGATTGACCCAAAAAGTTGCATTTAGGTTCTGCATAAACAATGTTTATTGCCGTTTCAGGTGTTGCACTCAGAATTTCGAGAAAACGCCTCTTCGACGTTTGGAGGTCAATAAGTAATGATTGCAAGAAAAAAAAAACGATGTTAAAATTGAACTTATTGATTATTTAAATTTAAATAGATCTAATGAAGTATTATACACATCTGTCGACAAACTTGTTTTTGTCGAAAAATTCAAAACAAGTTCATACTTCAGCCACACAAGACAGTGACACAGGCTCTAATGAAGACTTACACCTGGATTTTGGTTAAAAAAATTATAAAGTAATCATATTTTCCGACTTTTGCCATTATTAAAAAGTGTTTAAATCATTTTGTCCGCATTAACTTGGATATTTTAGAACAAGTCGCAGAGTTTCAGATTTTTTAAATTAAAACGTGCAATTCTACCCCCATTGAAACCACCCTAGAATTATTTAGCTATTTTTCCCGTACTGACTGGTATATTTTGGAACGATTCACGAAGTTTCGGAGTTTTGTCCAGCTAGAATCCAAATTGGGACCACTGTGCCTCAGCTGGAATGTTGGCATTTTCATTTGAATAAATTTTGGTAAATACTCTCGTTATTAATGAAATGATTTTGAAAAACATTTTTGAATTGTATGAAAAGCTAAATGAAATACCAGAAGGTGTTTTTACCTATTTTAATTTTTAAAGGTGGTATTGCTAGTGCTTAGGGGATGTAGGGTGGGGTGTGATAATTACATCATTAAATGATAATTTAAACATAGAAATGATGGTGTCCGAGCATTTTTGTCAATATTTTTCTCAACGATAGAAAATTCCTACAAATCGAATCCTTTTGATCTTCTTGTATCAGTTTATTCCGATTTAATATCGCAGTGATGGCAAACAAGCAAATTTTTAAGGTATTAATAATTCGAAGCATAAAATAATATGTTACGTCAACTTTCCGTTTGAGTTTGGGGTCGTAAGTAGGGCTGTGCAAAATAATCGATTAATTGATAAATAATCGAGTAATCGTTTGTTTAATACTCGAAAAATAATCAATTAATCGATTATTTGATTAATCGCACATTTGATTATTTGATTAAGTGATCATTTGATTATTTAAAAATCAATTAATCGATAATTTCGATTATTTTACTATTTGATTAATCGAACAATGTTTTATTTTTTTATGCGTCCATTTTCCGTTTATGAATAAATTCTTACTTATTTACACTAATATTTCGGGAATATACTTGAAATTGCATGGCAATGCCAAAAAAATTAGCTAAGAGATAACTAGTAGTCGGCTTCCTGGACCGGAATACAGACTACGAGTTATTTCGTAGTTGGCGGTCTACGTGTTAACACTGTTACGAATATAAATTTATTTTTCCGCTTCAGACAACGTAAATAAGCATTGCATCCATGGTTACATGTACTGTAAGTGGCTGATAACATTCGTGGTGTTTGTTATCCTTGACGACGGAACTTATTTTTTTACTTACGGACCTAGGACAATAATGAAATAACAGAAACGCAATATTTGCAGCATTGTTAATATCCAAGCATGTAGAAAGTTTCACTGGATTGAGACAAACAAATAAAATTCGACATTTATCGGTTGCTGGGTTGCCATTGGACGCATAGTTGACTATAAAAAATTGGATCTTTTTTAAGTATTATATTTCCGGTAGCGGAAAAAAAATTAATAAGCAACACGGAACGTAATGACAATTAACATTTTCGGCAGGCGACGTATTCGCCTACCTCAAATGTTAATACGTCCTTACGTTGCCTGTTGCTTAAATAACTAATTCTATTCTACTAATTCAGTTGAATTTATTACTGCTTCCAATTTTAATTATTAAGATTGAAAAAAAAATTCACACAAGGCTGTGCCAAACTTTGATGTTTTTGTTTGATTATTACTAGATAAATAATCAATGAATAGATAATTTCATTAATCGACTAATCGATCATTTGATTAATCGACGAATCAATCATTTGATTAATCGATTATTTCATTATTTGATTAATCGATATAATGGATATTTCATTTTCATAATCGAACACCCCTAGTCGTAAGTGTAGACAGGTTGCGTGTAGACATTGTGTAGACATTGGCTGAGAGTCAGGTAATAATAATTTCTAATAATAATTCTTTCAATACCCGCCTAATTATTTAAATAACTCATTTGCTGTCACATGAATTTCAGAAATACTTCCAAGTATAAAAACGAATAGAACAAGTTTAATTAAGAAATACCACGCAGTAGCTGTGACGACTATTCTCATGATTACACCTAAAAGAAATAAATAGACAACACAAAGAAAAATAAAATAGCGATTAACTGTTAAATCTAAGCAAAGATGATTTTACAATATTAGCATGCAAGGAATATATAATTATCTGCAACATATATTACACCATTTACAAATGAGGACAGTAAACTAGTAATTTAACTTTTATTTTCTTGATTTTTGTATTAAGTTTCTATATTTTACATACATTATTTCTCGACATATTTTGAGTCGTTCTCACGGATATTCATCTGCTCTCAATATTAAAATTATATTACTGTAACCTTCAGTTACGATAATGATTGCAATCGGACGTCTTATTTATATATACAGGGCGTCCACAAAGTCTGATACCGCGTTAATTTCTCGGAAATAGTTGGGTAGATGTTGGGTGAAAAATGTTTGGTGTGTGACCCCTAGGAGGTTGGGGGTGGGGGCCAACTCGTAAATTTCAAATGGAAAGTTACATGTCGTTCGAGAGATCTGAAAAAAAAACGATTATCAACGTTGGTCCCAGGTCGATACACCCAACGAGTCAGGTTAAATTTTGTTTATAAAATCCCATTCTTTACCAAAATTCTCCACTCACAGGTACTTAAAATCCCGTTACGAACAGGTTGATTACTCATATATTCAGGCCACTTTTCAGCATTTTTCAATTTAGCAGATAAATAAATCATTTCTCCTCTATAAATATTAATGGGAGGACTTGCTACTTCAATCTTCATTTTATAATTGTATTCCTGACAACTAGTTGCAAAGATTTATAATTTGCGCTACGTGAAAATTATTAAATTTCACCGGGGAACATAAACTGATCAGAATATGCCAGCAGGTCGTAAATAACCAACCAACAATATAATCAAACATCAAACCGATAATCAGAGTTTGATTTAAATCCCACGTGTACGCCATTTTAACGCCTTTGCCTGCCATTTACATACCGTAAGTGTCATCAAAGCATAAATTACACTCTCGTTAAATGTAATTATTGCTGTGTGCAATATAAAGTTGAAGTACGATAATGAGCCATTTATCTTCAAATTTAGAAAGATGCTCAAGAGATAAGTGCATAATTGTTTAGTATTTATGGTTTGTCTAAATACAGTTCTAATCAAGGGCACTTTTGAATAACGGAAACACTTTCTCTTGGAGTTCGATATGCGTCTATAAAAATGGTTCTATTAGGTTCTGTAAAATTAAGAAAGGATTGCATCCGAATATTTTTTTCTAACGGAAGTGACTTTTGCAAGATTGCGTGTAAAGGAAATAGAAAAGTTTTTTCATATTTTCGTATATTTAAAACACTTTATTTAATCAGCTGGTAACAGGGATTAGTAATGAAATTCCATCACATAATTGATTGGCTTTGGCACTAAAGTATAACAGATTAAATTAGGATAATTTTTTTAGTTTATTTTATTTGGTAAAGAGGCTAATTACGGCCATTACTAAGTAGAAGTCCATAATTAAACTGAATTGTAAAATTCACTGTTTTACCAACGAATATTGTAAAAGTATTATATAACGTGAGAAGACATTTATATAAATCTAAACGCATATTCTCGACTTTCAACGTGTTATCATCATTATCAACTGAGTTACAAATTGATGGATTATTGAATTTATATTAAATACTTTAGGGTGAGGGGAGTTACGCGTCGATTATATAATATTTTTTACAATAATTAATTGTAGTGAAAACATAGTGAATTTTTCAAAACACTTTAAGTATGGATTACCACGTAGTAACGGTCACACCATCCTCTTCATTAAGTTAGCCAGCATCTCAGAACAAATTTTAACAAGAAATGTTAACCTAAAATATTTAGTATACATTCAGTCATTGCTACAGGCGCGCGTTAGTGGTGCAATTCAATGCAATTCCCGCTTTCGCGACCAGAAGCGCTTCTTTTTGTGGCCGCCACTAGCGACGGAGCCAACTGCTCGAATCGTCGTCGGAAGCGCTGCTATTTAGTGGCGTTGCACAGTGGGCTCGATCTGAAAAAAGGTGGCCAAAAATCGAAAAAATTATAGTCACCGAATGAGTTTAGTACCATAGAATCTTGTAGAGGGAGCTTTGGTGCATGTTATTCCAAAAGGAAAGTGAGATATCTTTTATACCTGAGACGCTACGTTAGTTCAAAGTTACCGTGCTCAAGTACGTGTAACTTTTTACTCCAGTGTCCTTTTTCAATTCTGTTTGATGGATGGTGTTGAGAAAGGTATGTAGAATATTTATGTATATAACGTTGTTATTAATTTATATGCGCGTGTGTTAGAAATCATGTCAAAGATGTGTCTACATAAAGGATTTTCTTGTAAAAAATTTTACCGTAAATTAGCAAAAAAGTTATTTATCCAGCGGGAACCAAGAAGTTGAGATATGGAGCATATAGTTAACGATGTTTTGTAATAGAATCTGAAAGAAAATTCTGCCCGTCTCTGCCTCTGTACTTGTGAGGTTATAAATACGCGACGCCGAGCAGCTACTTTGTTAGGTTAGGGTCGACGCAGAGGCACACCGCAGGGGTCTGGGACTACCTGCTATTGAAAGATGTAGTATACCGTTGCTTTTTTTGATAATTTTCATATATATACCGGGTGTCTTATTTTAATGCATTATTAAATTTTCACCATTTTTGCAATTGATCATTCGAATAACACTCCACGAAAATATTATTGTGTATAAATATAATTTTCCTTACTTTATACTTAAAGCTTATTATATCGAGAAATGTGTTTTTATTTAATATTACATCTCATTATGTCTATTTTTTAGAATCGCGTATTGATAAAATAATTAAATTCAAAAACGAAATATAGCCTGAATATATAAATATTCAACCTGTTCGTAACTCTGCAAGCAAAATTAAGTCTTACTAAGACTATAAACAAATAACTTATTGAAACAACTACTTCCCTGGCTAGTGCCACGCCGGATATTGAATGATACAAAAGAAATTTGCGTTATTACTAGTACTAAGTGAAATAACATTGGTTTAAGATCCCTTATTTCTACCCACAGGACTAACTTGAAAAATAAAACTAAATTGAATTTGAAAACTTTAAATTATAAAACTGAACCCAAAAATATGTAAAAATTAAGTAAATAGCCATCTGCAGACGCGTTTCGAGATTTATCTCTCATCAGTGCAGCTTCGCATTTAAATTGAATGTTAAAGAATAAAATACACGTGAAGGTGACCGTGACCGTGAAGGAGTCGTAAACAAATGAGGAGTTTATAGAAGGGTTGGACTGATTTTATACCTGAATTTAGGTGATTAGTGAAAGTACAGATGTGAAGAAATAAATGATCTTGTTTTCAGTTGGAAACTAATCACCTAAATTCAGGTATAAAATCAGTCCAACCCTTCTATAATCTCCTCATTTGTTTACGACTCCTTCACGGTCACGGTCACCTTCACGTAAGTGTATTTTATTCTTTAACATTCAATTTAAATGCGAAGCTGCACTGATGAGAGATAAATCTCGAAACGCGTCTGCAGATGGCTATTTACTTAATTTTTACATATTTTTGGGTTCAGTTTTATAATTTAAAGTTTTCAAATTCAATTTAGTTTTATTTTTCAAGTTAGTCCTGTGGGTAGAAATAAGGGATCTTAAACCAATGTTATTTCACTTAGTACTTAGTACTAGTAATAACGCAAATTTCTTTTGTATCATTCAATATCCGGCGTGGCACTAGCCAGGGAAGTAGTTGTTTCAATAAGTTATTTGTTTATAGTCTTAGTAAGACTTAATTTTGCTTGCAGAGTTACGAACAGGTTGAATATTTATATATTCAGGCTATATTTCGTTTTTGAATTTATTTAATACTTTCTGCAATAAGTAAGGTTGTTTCTATTTTATTTTTATTTTAGATAAAATAATTTGTACTCGTCGAGAACTGTTCGAGATCATACGGAACGATTTGAACTCGGACTTGGACACGCAACTTAAATGTTTGGAATAACATTTTGCTACAAAGATGGAATGTTGTTTTCAAATATATGACGAGGGTCGACAATCTTTGAAGAATCTATTGTCCAAACTTAAAAGGAGATGGAAACAATCTCAAACAACAGAACGCTTTCTTCAAAACAATGAAGAGTGCCTTTGTTCTTCCACGATTATTAACGTGAGTATTGAAATTTAATACAGAGATATATAAATTTAATTCGAATTATTAAAAAAAAACAAAGTAAGATTTAAAATTCCTCACAATAATTCCATTACATACTCCACAGAATGTTTGGACGACTAATGAAGAACCTGCGGATTCGAATACGGCGACAACGAGTACAGCAAAATAAAAATCCACGGAATCGAAGAAGCGTGGTCGGCCAAGTATGGAGTTCCAGAAAGCAAGTGATCAAAGCAAAAGAAGAAAAGCCACTGATTTACGTAACACAGTAAGCACATTAGAATTATTGTTGGCTACTCAGAAGCCTTCGTTCTTCTGGGGCCTCTAGTGCCAGCATCGTCAAAGAAATCGCGACAAAGTCACCAACGCGAGCTGATAAATACAGAGCAGCGTTAAAAGTATCAGCAATTCCTCCTATTATTAAAATGTCTGCCGATGAGGCATTGTCCGATGTCGTTATATCAGTACCTGCTTATTAGAAATTCAATGAAAAAAAACGCTCTTATATATCCCGCTTACGAAAAAATACACAATACAAAGTTCGATGTTACCCATCAAATATACAGATAACTGAGACTCGTGCGTTAAATCACACATCAGAAAGAATTTTACACGTTCAAAACGACATTATGAAAACATTATCTCCAGAAATTTAAAAAAATTTCAAGTTGATTTTAAAATGGGGGTGCGATGGTTCTTCAAGGCATAGCGAGTACAAACAAAAATTTACTGATGGAAGTGATTCGGACGCTTATGTTTTTATTACTTCATTAGTTCCATTGCAACTAGTATCCACGGATAATCAATTTCAAAAGGAAGAAGTGAGTGTGCCTTCGTCACCTCGTTTTTGTAGACCTATAAGGCTACAATTTTTACACGAGAATATAGAGTCTACTTTAAATGAAAAGAAATATATTGAAGATCAAATTGTGTCTCTCCTTCCTTTTGAAACTGTTCGGGACGGAAAAGAAATAATAATTCATTACGAAATGGTTTTCACCATGTTTGATGGCAAGGTCTGTAATGCTATAACGTCTACTACATCAGCTATCGCGATCAACGGAGGACAAAAAGAGTTTCGAGATTCGGAAAAAAACAATTCAGAAGGGGTTTCAGATGCAGCTAGGGCTTCTTGTTGATCGCTCAAAAGTAGGATACGGCAACTCCAACGACGGCAATATGGCTTGTCGTTTTTTTGAGAATTCATCATTGTCCGCTCAAATCCTGGGATTGGACGAAGATTTAATTCATCGATTTCACGTTATCTTGCAGGTCATGTCATGTGGCTACAACGTGAACGTCGAAAAATTTCATAAATATTGTCATGACACTGCTGAAATGTGCGTAGTTTCCTTGGTATTACATGTCTATGAAAGTTCATAAAATTTTAATTGCGTGGTGCTCAAATAATAGAATCAGCCGTATTATCTGAAGATGCTCAGGAAGCCAGAAATAAGGATATCAAAAAATATCGTGAAGTGTTTTCCAGAAATACAATGGAAGATGTGTTTCATTGGCTCCTGGTATCTTCGGATCCACTTATTTCGAGCTTAAGAAAATTGAAACCTAAAAAAAGTAAAAATTTGTCATCGGACGCCCTAGAGCTTTTATTTTTCCCTAATGATGAGTCTGAAAATTTTCTATAAATTTCTGATAAGCATTATACTGACTTTGATTTCGACCATGATAATTCCGACAGTGATAGCGACTGATTTTTACAATTTTTTGTTGTTTACTTATTTTCTTAACTGTACGTATTATCACATAATAATAACTGCTACTCCGACAATTTTTTAAATAAAAATCAATCAAAAACTGTTTTTTATTTCGCAATTGTAATATTATAATCGTTATTAGCAACCTTGAATACCCTTATATACCAATTTATATGAAATTTAGAACAATTTTTAATTAAGTGGTCGGCCATATTGGAACCGCCATTTTGAATTTTGAATTTATAATATAATATTCGTAATCAACAAATTTGAAAACTCCTATATACCAATTTATACGAAATTCCGAACAATTTTTAATGAAGTGGTCGGCCATATTGGATCCGCCAGCTTGAATTTTGAAATTATAATATAAAATTCGTACTCAGCGACCTCGAAAACCAGTATATACCAATTTATATGAAATTCCGTACTATTTTTAATGAAGTGGCCGCCCATATTGGATCCGCCATTTTGAATTTTGAAATTATAATATGAAATTCGTAATCAGCGACCTCGAAAACCCTTATATACCAATTTACGTTTAAATTTAAAATTTCTTTCTATTTTTGGCCAACTTTTCTGAGATCGAGCCCAACTGTGCGTTGGCTTTGTGCTTTCATATACAGTAGGGAATTGTGCAGGCGCAATTCAGTTCTGAATAGAGTCAAGAGTCACTTGAAGAGTCAACTTTTCACAGTGAGTCGACTCGCAAAATAGAGTCATTTCGCCCACCTCTGGTTCAGATTAATTACGAAAATTGTAACCTATTGGTACAAGATTTATTATGTTTCAATAGGTAAAAAAAAAAACAAGTAATCTATCGAATCAATGAATTTTGGGTTTAAGGTGCATTGATAACAAGAGTCATTCGCGGATTATCCATGGATATATCAAATATATATCTTGTCTATTTTAGCTAAGAAATTATAAATTTGTTCAGCGAATTTCTTCGTCGTTCCGAATATTCTTAGCAACATCCGCTAAAGTAAACGCCATTTAAATTGTTTCGTAACCATTCTTGTTACTACGAATCTCAGATAATTTCCTTAAGCCAAGGACATATTATTTTAGATCAATCTATTAAAATTTCAAGCATCTGGCGACTTAAATGTGAAATTCCTACAGCAATTTCTGTAAAAGTTCATTTTTGATCATCTTCTAGTGCACCAGTTTTGTTAGTTTAAAGCAGAATTTTAAGAATGTTTTTAAAGTTTCAATAATCTGCCGGCATAAATGTGAAATTGCAAGAGCAATTTCCTTTAAAAATGTATCTTTGATCATCTTCTAGCATAAGAGAAGTTATTTAAGCATCTGCCGACATAAATGTAGAATTATCAGAGCGATTTCTGGAAAAAGTAAATTTTTGTCAACAAATTTTACCTTGTTGTGCAAATTCTTATGACTGCTAAGTTCGGGTAATTTTCTTCCGATAAGTTTTTTAAGATTAATCTTAATTTCAATCATTTGCCGATAAAAATGAGAAATTTCCGGACAATTTCTGTAAAAAGTTAGATTAATCAGTTAACATTTTAAGCCTCTGCCGACTTAAATACGAAATTCGTAGAGCCATTTCTGTACAACTGATGTTTTTATTGTCTTCTAGCGCAGCCATTTTTTGTTACCGTAAAGTTCGGATAATTTTATTGAAGCAGTTGTACAGACAAGTTATTTAAGATTAATCTGCCAAAGTTTCAAGGATCTGCCGACTAAAATGGAAAATTCTCAGAGAAATTTTAGTAAAAATTTCATTCTTTTGCAGCCATTTTTATTCCCGTAAAGTTCCGATCATATTCTTTAGGCTGTTATAAGTATATATTATTGAAGATTATTCTGATAAAATAAAATTTCAAGCATCTGCCGACATAAATAAAGTTTTTTAAGTGATTTCTGGAAAAATTTCATTTTTGGTCAGCAAAAAAGACTACCATTCTTAGTACTGCGAAGCTCTAATAAATTTCTTTAGGCAGTTGCAAAGGGCATTATGTTCTCTATGCCTGTATGAGTGTAACCTTGTTTTCATCATTTCAAATAATCATACAGAATGGACAATTTGAAGAGGAATTGATGAGATTTAAGAGCTTGAGTGTTGTTTCGAAGGCAACAGTACAAATTACGTTTTTTACAAACATTTACTTCAAATTAAAGCAGATCAATTTATCATTCTATTTAAACATACAATAATTAAAACAAGTGAATTAAGTATTCTCTTTCACTCTCGTCATTTGTGAATGATCGTTCTGGTTTCACCTGTAGAACCTTCTTCCATAATCGTGGCAGAAAGCGGTTCTTCCAGCCCAACTTCTGGTTCCCTCAACAGGCCAATAACTTCTGAACTAAAAGGTGAGAGTTTCTTTTTTAACAATTCTCTTGAAGATGATATTAACGGATCCGAAGAAATTAGTAGCCTATTTAATAAATCTTTATTCGTAGACTCCCGCAAAGACTATCTGGTATGAAACTTTCTAACCTGTTTTAAATCTCTATTGCGTGATTCCTGTGCTTCCTCAGATAGTTGTCCAATGAATAGCAGTGCAGATCCGTGAAGCAGATTGTTATAAACTGACACAGTTAATATCATGGATACTCTGCCACGAACAGTCGTTAGCACTGCTTATTCGTCAAAAACCCCATAAGATAATGCAGATAGTATAAGGCCGAACCTTCTAATTATTTCTTCGTCAATACCAGTTATGAAAGCGGATTGAGCTAGATTAAAAAAAACAACAACGTCTAGCTGTGTTTGTGTCATTTGTTGTTCACTTCCACCAAGTTTCGGAAAGTGTACTAATAACCCCATTTTCTTTCTGAACTCTTCTTGATTTTTTCGCGTTTCAAAGATGGGTTTATTTTCCCCTCGTATCTGAAACATGTTTTATGTCCAGTCTGTATGATACATGCAAAAGACATTCGAAACATCGAATTCATCAATAAACCAAATTGAACATATTCTTCGTCTGCTTGAACTTAATAATCAGATGTTTGAAGTTCTGCTTGAACTTAATAATCACATGTCTGAAGTTCTGCTAATTGAAACTCAAAGTGTTGCATTTCTGCCAAAGAAAGATGTGTGGCTTCCTTCTGAAAGTGAAACCGGAACGATCGATAAAAGGATGGCCTAGGATTTTGCCATACAATTCGTCGTTCTTCATCTGGTTGTTGCTGAGAATATAGTTGCGGTACGTACCGAAGATGTTAAAAATAAATCACCATTACCTAATCCGGTCTCAGCATATCGTTGTTCAGTACTACCACCGCAAACCCATTTATCAGTAATACTTAAATTGTTCTTATTTTAAACTTAATGGAACTGGAGCCTTTAATTGGAGTATTCGATTTGCAGTGTGATCTAAAAGATACTGAAGCCCAACTTCTGTCACGGTTTCCGTAATAGTAAATGCTTCTTTCTGAGGATAGCACCTCCTCTTAGCTTCGAGAACTTTATGGTAGGTGAGATAAACATCAGCTTTACGTTATTTCTCATCTCGTCTTAATAGTAAATACTGATGCTTGTATAATAGTTTTTCGTTGTCTAGTCTCGAGCCATGGAGATCTGATCTTTTATGCACGAGTAAGAGTTGTAAGCAAAGCTTCTGAAATCAGTTTAAAAGATGCCTGTTGACACTTTTATTAAAAAAAAAAAATTTAGTGGAGGGAATAGTTTTTCTTTTGAATGACTTCTGTCAATGTAACAATTATATAGTTTTGGCATTTGTCAGCTATGAACTTTAGCTTTCTTAAAAATCAAATAAAGTTTATTTGTGTGAGATTTGTTTGTGTAGGTTTAATTTTAATATGCAGAATAAAAGTCTTAATTCGCGTCATATTTTGTTTCATTATTTCCGACAAGGAAAGAACGCAACACGATATGTATGGTAATGAAGCTCTAAAAGAAAGACAGTACCGGAATTGGTTTGATAAATTTCGTTCTGGTGATTTTTCACTCAAAGATGATCTGGTAGGCCAAATGAAGTTGATGATGACCAAATTAAAGGGTAATTATTTATTTACCTATTGGGAGCACCTTCTAAAGGCCTTCTTAATAGGCTCATTCGAAGCGTTTTTGGAAGACAAACAACTTTTTTCTTAGAAAAAAAACCGGCTTTTATTGTTTGTTAAAAAGTTATTAACAAAAAAAGTTTTACCCCGCCCGCTATTACTTGGCCCATTGAAGTAGAGAGTAATTAAATTTACGGGGAACACTGTACCGCATAGGTAAACAATCAAAGCCATCATTGATTCGGATCGTCATATTCCTGTCCTAGAGATTGCAGAAAAGTGAAATGTATCGCATTGATTGAAAATCATTTAAAACATATGGGATTCATTAAAAAAGTTGATATTTGGGTTCCTCATGAGTTGAAGGAAATTCGTTTAACCCAACGCATTCACATCTGCGACTCGCTATAGTGGTGTGTGGTAAAATACCAAATTATTGCAAAATTTGATTACATAATTTCCAAGAGCGTTAATTACTTATGTACTTTTAATTTTTGTTATTTATTTATATATTTTTCGAAGAATTTCTTTGCGTTATTATAGAAACGGCATTCAAGATTATTTATGTCTAAATTCAGTCGATAGAAATGCGGAATTCACAAAACAAATTCGCGAAAAAGTGTATTTTTGACCTTCAAATCCTGTTTTCTAGCGCAGCCATTTTTATAAATGCAAAGTTCGTATTATTTTCTTGAGAAAATGGGAAAGATACATTATTCAAAATTGATTTTTAAAACTTCAAGCATATGCCATAAGGCAGCAATTACGCGAATAAGTGCATTTTCGGGCATCAACATTTGTCTTCTAGCGCCGCAATGTTTGGTATTGTAAAGTTAAGATTACTTTCTTTCAATAGCTTTTGAAGACAGGTATATTTTTTACAAGAAATGAGGAATTTATAGAGCAGTTTCTAGAAAAACTACAATTTTGGGTCACAAGATTTGTCTTCTGGTGCGGGCATTTATGTTATAAAGTTTCGATAATTTTTGTAGTCAAATGTAAAGTCATGCTATTAAGGATATATTTATCTAAATTTAAAGCATGGATCGAAAGAAATTTGGAATTTCTAGAAAAAGTGCATTTTTGTTATCTAAATTTGCCTTTTCATGCAGACATTTTTGTAGCGGTTTTCACATGCTATTTAAGATGAATATTTCAAATGCAGAATTTACAAAGCAATTTCTGGAGTAACTCCATTTTTCAAATCAGAATTTGATTTCTAGCGCAGCAATTTTTAACGGATAATCACTGGTGATAAAACATGATAGTTTATCATCTAACGAAAGCGGTCATGGTAAAAAAATGAACCAGCGCAAACGACATCAAAAGCTGAAATGCACTAAACGAAGATTATGCTGTTAGTTTGGTAGGATTACAAAGATATTGTGTATTTTGAGCTGCTTCCTAGGAACCAAACGATTAATTCAGATATGTATTGTCGCCTATTGGACAGATTAAACACTGAAATTCAAGAAAAACAGCCAGAGTTGGTGAATCGCAAAGTGGTTGTATTCCACCATGACAACGCTAGGTCACACACATCATTAGTCACTCGCCAAAAATTATTGACGCTTGGTTGGGAAATGATGTCACATCCGCCGCGTAGCCCTGACTAAGTGCCATCGGATTACCATTTGTTCAGAGCCTTACAAAATTCCTTGAATGGTAAAACCTTCAATGGCGATAACGCTGTAAAATTACACCTAGTTAAGTCTTTTGCTAATAAAGACCAGAAGTTCTCTGAGCGTGAGATAACAAAGTTGACGGAAAGATGGCATTGATCAAAATAAAAAATAAATTATTGAATAAAGTTTAATAATCATAAAAAAAAATCATGTTTCATTTGTATGAGAAAATGGGAAACTACTTTCTTATTTAAATCTGATTTTTTTTTAACAAATTTAACCAACTGTCATTCATTTTTGAAAATCGATCTACAGTTTTCGATCTGTGGTTTTCCCAGATATTTTGTAGCAAAATGTCAAATTTTCAATACATATTTCACCAAAATAGCACACACAGTATTAACCACCAGCACTGGACAAGCTCGTGATACTAAACACACTTCGATCATATTAAAACACACTGCATAAAATGCTTGGGTTTACCTGGTCGTAGAAAACAGGTCCGTCACTGTAATAACCTCGAATTCTGGGAAAAGATGGGATCACAGCCTTGAGAAAACGGGACTTTTTTTCGCTTTTATCCAGATCGGAACCACTGTACAACGGTTAGATTTGAAACCCATGGCAGACGAATTTTCAAGTTTACTATATCTTTTCATCAAAGCATTCTAGACACGAATATACACTGGAGGAAAAAAAAACACTTGAAATTCGAGAAATTTCGACCATTTTCAAACGGCCATAACTCGGCGTTCTTCAATCGATTTTGATGAATTTTTTGATGAATTCATCAAAATCGATTAAAAATACGCCGAGTTATGGCGGTTTGAAAATGGTCGAAATTTCACGAATTTCAAGTGTTTCATTTTTTTTCCTTCAGTATAGTTCAATATCGTGTATAATAAATTCTTTCATAGGACAGCTCTCATGATTACAGCTATACCATGTAGTAACGGTCGCAGCCAAAACTGTGTTATCAATTGTAAAAGCCCTAAGCCATGGGTGTTCAACGGCTTCCCTCCCATCAGGAGGCAAGTCAAATAAAAAAAAAACATTGCTATATAACCGATCACAACGATTTTGAGACCTAAGTTTTAACCTCAATTATTCATTTTCATAGAATATTATCAAAGTGCATTTATGCGAAGAAGTGCAATCATGGCCTAATTCCGTTTTTGGCGGCTTAACAAGATAAAACTAAGCCCAGTGACCGGACTCCTTGCATAAGCGGGCCCTAGGCTTTGTCCTCGTTGGCCTAGGCAAGAAAATTTCTCTGGTCATAGCCATTTGCGTAAGGTGAAAATGATCATCTGTAATTAAATAGTTAGATATAAATGGGTGCAGATCGAACCCAGTGTACGACAACCGTTAGTCAACATTGTTTTAAAAAAATAAGTAAAATTGTTAAGGAAATCATGAGCATGAAATGATAAATCTAGTTAATGGTCCGAGTGGGAAATATACGTGTGATTGATATAACATATTTCTAGTTATCGGAAGAAATACGCGTAACATCTGTTTCTGACGATTTGCAATATATTCATTATTGTAATTGAAACAGGATAACCACCATAGATCCATTGGAAATTAAATTTACCATCAGGCGTGTGGCTTGGAGTCGTGACCTGCACAGCGCTTCAGTTACGGACTATTAGATATCGCAATCTAATATTGAAAAACCCGCCACTTGCACTAAACCCATTAAACACTTTAAGAGATTTGTGTAAGAACTGTTACGATACAGAGTTAAGAATTTCAATTACAATAACGTAAACTTAAAGAAATTAAAGAAAATAATTGCGAAAGATATACCTAGAATCTCTTCAATAATTTTAAATCATTAAGACAAATTAACCTTAGTACGTTCATTAAATGCACTTCCAATTCATTTAAATGACACCGCACAAAATCTTCGACTATCCACTTCCTTTTGTATGAAAGTAACAAGTTTGTTGAACAATTTTCATATATCAATGAATTAGGCAATCTGTGATTGGAGCCAATTAAAATACTTTTCACTTCCTGTTTATTTATGACCAGAAGGAATTCGCCGTCCATTGTGTAAACACAAAGCAATTTAATTAAATTAATATCGGAGGAACAATGCGGTAACTGATAGAAAACTGGATAATAATAATAACGTTAATGTCACATAAAACAATGTCTATTTTTTCAGGATTCCCGCTATGCTTCCTATACTGCGGCTACAAAGGTACTTAATTGCGAAGAATGTTAGTTGAGGGCAGTCAATAATGGTGTAATTTATTGGAGCTAATAATGAAAGTATGTGGAAGCGCGTGCTTGAACCTGCAGAGAAAATGTGATACTTTTGTTGAATTTTTTCTATTACTAGGACTACAGTTTCTTGACCTTACAATTTATTAATTCTTCATTTATTGGAACAAGTAAAGAAGGGTCTGAAATCGATAGAGTAAAAAAATTCTATCTGCTTAGAAAAAATTACTTTATTTTTACATTATTAAATTATCAACTCGTCGACAATTAAAAAATCTTTAGATTATATTACTCAGTGACATGAAACACGGATTTTTCAACAGAACTTGGCAGAAACCTTTAGATATCAAAATGTTATAATTGATTAAAATTTGATTCAATTTAGACACTCCTCAAGCTTATTCGTTTATTGGTAGGGTAAGTGGTCACAAATGTACGCATGGTGTAAACCTCCGCACTGCTTTAAAAATGGGAAGGAAGCTGTTTTTAGAGCTGACACTAGCAATACTGATTCCCTCCGTTCAGGCTTGCTGCCCTGTAAGGTTATATCGTATGTTCATTAAAACAAAAACCTCAAGTGTGGCATGACTTTTTCGTTTTAAAAATTTCAGTTGGCACACTTGACACTTGTTGGGAATTGACATATAAACGTCAGATCTTTCTAGAAGTCACAATTATTCCGTGCTCACAATGGTTTACAGCAACCAGCAAAAAACGTTTCTAATTGAAAGTTATTTCCGAAATGGGATTAAAGTGGACGGAAATTGGTTGTATTCATTCGATGCACCTTTAGCAGAGTTTCAGGAAGAGTTTCCTAACGTGCCCATTATTTATGATGAATTTAAAAATACCTTATCACGATCTGTTGTATTATTTCGTGAAACGGGTAGTATTCTCCGTAAACCAGGAAGTGGTAGACCAGTTAAACGAACTCAAGATGCTATTAACACAGCCCAAGAAATTTTGGAAGATGAACCTACGATTTCTCTGCGTCATTTGTCACAGCAAATGAATTTATCGGTAGGAATATGCCACAAGCTTCTACGAAAAGATTTGCAAGTATACCCTTATCGCATAACATCGGTGCAAGAGTTATTACATGGTGATTATCCCAGACGACTGGAATTTTGTCAGTGGTTTTTACAAAATGTAAACGAGGATGTTTTACAAATTACCTTTTTTTACCGATGAAGCTTGGTTTTACAAGGATGGGTACATTAATTCCCAAACTATGAGAATTTGGTCGGATGAAAATCCTCGTATATATCGAGAGAAACCACTACATCCAGAAAAAGTTGGCGTTTGGGCAGCGATTAGTGGGAGAAGATTAGTTGGACCGATATTCTTTGAAGGTAAAATCCTATTTTTATTATTAATAATAAAAATTCAATAACCGTGCATTCATTTTAGGTACGATAACTGCAAACTGTTAACGTACAGAAATTTTATTGCCTTTTATAAATGAATTAAATGATGAACTGCAAAGTGGATATTTTCATTAAGACGGAGCAACTCCTCATTGCACAGAGGATAATTTGGCCATTTTGGAGGAATTTTTTGAGGATCGAATAATAAGTCGAAATGCACGGATTCCCTGGCCGCCCCGTTCATGCGATTTAACACCATGCGATTTTTTCTTGTGGCCATACCTGAAAAATTGTATTTATGCACAACCAGTACACAATCTAGAAGACATGCGTCAACGAATTCGAGATAAATTTATATAAATTAACAATAATCCAGTGTTGTTGCGGAGCGTAATGGAGGGTGTGCGACGAAGAGTTCAGGCTTGTGTTCAAGAAGAAGGAAGGCACATACAACATATAATATAATTTTATAGTGAAAAATTTAACGTAAGTATCTATTAATTGACTACAGTTTGTTTAATTTTGAGAAGTAACATAACCTTAATATGAACCAACTTGAATTTTAAAAATTAAAAAATCATGGCACACTTGAGGTTTTCTTTAATGAACATTATTTATTTCGTTTGGAGTGTAGCCAAGAAAATGAGGTGAGTTTATCTTTTCTAATTTTAATAGAATTATAATAGGTTATTATTATCAGAGTAGTTGTGAAATCGTATTTTTTGTACACACTCTCTAAAATGGTTCCTTTGGAAATTTAAAACAATCCGCAAAATTCTCTTTTAGCGGAAATAATCCTTTAAAGTTGTCACAGCAACTTTAGCGTAGTATTTTTATGTATTCATAAATACATACCTATATAAATACGATGATTAATACTTATGT
Source organism: Ocypus olens (assembly GCA_910593695.2). Taxonomy (NCBI): domain Eukaryota; kingdom Metazoa; phylum Arthropoda; class Insecta; order Coleoptera; family Staphylinidae; genus Ocypus; species Ocypus olens. The sequence continues at coordinate 36,900,792 of OU343053.1, forward strand.
TCATCAAAAACAATTATAATTTTGTAATATCAAAATGGAAATGGCAATCTTTTGCACATTTGAAAACGTTGCCAATAAACGAGAGTCCACTTTCATCGATTTCTTTTGGATTCATAGAATAATTGGTGGACACTGAGGTTGACATTGACCGTCATTGATGCCCCAAAATGTTGATAAACGAGCGGTTGTCATGATGGCGATATTCGACACTAGTAATTTTTAATATAATTAATAGTTATTTATTATACGAATGTGGAATGTACGTAATTAGTACGGCAAGAAAAAGTTTAATTTTCTAAATAATAAGGAATTTCACATGAGTATAATATAAAATTGTATGCAAAGTCGTCTGTAATAGCATTAAATATTAAAATAATGTTCATAAAATTTTGACGTACGTGGTGTCCATTTGAAAATTTTCAAAAATTCCATGAAGGATCTATGCATTCCGTGAGAGAAACTTATTCTCTCGCAACATTACATGGCTCAAATCAGTAGCGGCTCATGGAACATGTTAATGGTAGAGCCACTTATACAATACACCCCCCTTTTTTTGAAGAAAGAACGATTTGTCTTCTTAGACCAAAGTAACTGACGAAAAAGTGTTTTGAGAATTAATCAAAAAATTTTGCTGACCTTGAAACTACAGATAGTGCCACCCCTGGTTATAACCCATTAAAAAAATATTGGAATTGGAAAGTTGCTTATATTCTTAAAATATAATTATTTTGGAGTTGTATAGAATTATTTCAGAATTTTTAAACTATTTCTACCGTTCTTTATTAATTTTAGAAAATGCTTAATTTTGAACACAATTAAAAAATGCAAATTTAACAACGCACAGTTATTATTGGAATTTAAGAAGTTGATTATATTCTTAAAATATAATAGTTTGAGAGTTGTATAGAATTATTTCAGAATTTTTAAACAATTTCTACTAGTTTTTTATTTATGTATTTAAAAATGCTCAATTTAGAATGCAATTAAAAAAATGCATGTTTAACAACGAAGTTATAGCACATTATAAAATTGTTAGAATTTAAGAAGTCGATTATGTTCTTAAAATATAATAATTTCGGAGTTGTATAGATTTATTTCAGAATTTCCAACAATCTCTACTATTTTTTATTTAATTTAGAAAATGCTTAATTGTGAACGCAATTAAAAAATCAAGTTTAACAACGAACAGTTATAACACATTAAAAAATTATTGAAATTTAAGAAGTTAATTATATTCTTAAAATATGGGAGTAATAATTTGGGAGTTGTACAGAATTATTTCAGAATTTTTAAACTATTTCTACCATTTTTTATTTATTTTAGAAAATGCTTAATTTTGAACACAATTAAAAAATGCAAATTTAACAACGAACAGTTATAACCCATTAAAAAAATATTGGAATTTAAGAAGTTGATTATATTCTTAAAATATAATAATTTAAGAGTTGTATAGAATTATTTCAGAATTTTTAAACCCTTTTTACTATTTTTTTTATTTATTTTAGAAAATGCCCAATTTATAGAGTGCAATAAAAAATGCATATTTAACAACGAACAGTTATAGCACATTAAAAAATTATTAGAATTTAAGAAGTTGATTATATTCTTAAAATATAATAATTTGGGAGTTCTATACAATTATTTCGGAATTTACGGAAACAATTACTACTATTTTTTATTTAATTTAGAAAATGCTTAATGTTGAACGCAATTAAAAAATTATGTTTAGCAACGAACAGTTATAACACATTAATTTTTTTTGAAATTTAAGAAGTTGATTATATTCTTAAAATATATAATTTGGGAGTTGTATGGAATGATTTCAGAATATTTAAACAATTTCTACTGTTTTTTTTTAAATTTATTTTAGAAAATTCTCAATTTTAAACGCAATTGAAAAAAGCAATTGTCAGACACTCCTAAAGCTACTGAACCAATACTATATTTCACTTTCGGTAAAAGAAATAAATGCAAGAAAATCAAAACTTACAAAAAAGGAAAATCCTTTCGAGGGGTTTTGGCGGTTAGGATGTTACCTAGATGATGATTCTTTGCCTCCCTCAGATTGATGGAAAAACACAAATACCAACACACACACAAATCCTGAAGATGTATCCAAACACAACGGGCACTAGGACTTTCGAAAAATAAATATTCCGAACCAGAACACACACATTCTTCGCGATGGCGATCTGCAGACTGAATTGTTATCAACAGGTACGCCGCGAACTGGTGATACGAATTTAATCTTGTTCCGGGCGAGAGAAAAAAAACATCTTCAATCGCCTGGGGCAGATTAAAAACTGGTCGAATTTTAACACGGAGATCAAGATAAGATGTAGAACGTTATAAACATTGCTAATTATATACTTCACGAGGATCTTAAGAAGTTGATTATGTTCTTAAAATATAATAATTTGGGAGTTGTGTAAAATTATTTCAGAATTTTTAAACAATTTCTACTATTTTTTATTTATTTTAGAAAATATTCAATTTTGAACGCAATTAAAAAATGCATGTTTAACAACGAACAGTTATAACTCTTTAAAACATTGTTGGAATTTAAGAAGTTGATTATATTCTCAAAATATAATAATTAAGGAGTTATATAGAATTATCTCTGAATTTTTAAACAATTTTCAATATTTTTTATTTATTTTAGAAAATGGTCAATTTTGAACGCAATTAAAAAAATGCAGGTTTAACAACGAACAGTTATAACCAGTGGCGGCTCGTGGAACATCTTGATGCTAGAGTCACTTATACAATATACCCCACCCCCTCCTTTTTTGAACAAAAAAGAAAGAACGATTTATCTTCCTAGATCAAAGTAACTGGTGAAAAAGTATTTTAAGAATTAATTAAAAATTCTTGCTGAGCTGGAAACTACAGGTAGTGCCATAGCTCCTTGGCTCTATATAACGAGCCGCCCCTGGCTCAAATGACCACTATAATTCGATTATTACATCCGATTTTGGATTAGTATATTCTGTAACAAGGTTAGAATGGAAATTCGATGCGAGTGGAATATTTCGAGCGCGAGCCGCAAGGCGAGCGCGAGGAACCACGAGCATCTGAATTTCCATTCTTACCGAGTAGCAGACTATACTTTCTCCTCGACCAGATCAAATAGACTAATAAAATAATGAACACAAAGAACTTACGTTTTATCACGTTTGTGGTTATGTTTATAGTATTTTGACAATTGTGATATCCAAGGCTAATTGTTTTATTCGAAACGATGTGAGAATATTCATTCTATCCCTTGTTATGGAATGAATTACATGCAAAACACATAAGCGCATAGTGTTTTGTTCCATAACAAGAGTGAGAATGTGTACGTTCTATAATCAAAATTGATTTCAGAAAGCTTAAATTCTATGGTGGTCGTGGAGAAAAATTATTCTAATTTAGAGAGCTTTAACGAAAAAATGTTCATGTGGCCATCATGTAACTTGATTTTATATTCGACTGTACGAAAATAGGATCTTTGGCAGTTTCTTTTTAGGCCAAAATGGCGTATATTTCGTACTAGTCCCATAATTGATAAAGTAAATTGGACTCTTATGTCAGTGTCAGAAATGACAAATTTTAATTTTGGTTAGAACACCTAATAAATATAATACAAATTACTAATGAAAAAGAGAGATCAACGATCAACAATTATAGTGGTTTATAGCGATAGTAAGTTACATTTACTCCTGAAGAAGTTTGCAAGGTTTGGCCGTTTATTGTGCGACTGATGTGAAGATAGCCACGGATTTTTCAGCCACGGATTTCCCAGCGCCTCCACCACCAAATAAAAATTTCTTCAATTTTAATGATTTATAATAAATCAAACGCTGAGAATGTAATTAATATTAGCCTATAGATGTACAGTCAATCCACAATTTCAATTATTTTTTCTCGAGTCCACGGGAACTCTCTTTTTAAAATGACAAGAATTCAAAGTCCAATATGGCACTGTTTGACGCGTTTCAAATTTATTTTTTTACCAACAAAGTGTAGATAAGAGTCTACTTAAACGATTCAAAGCATGAAACTTTGGGTAAAATTGTTTATAACTTTTTATGATTTTTTTTTCTCGGGTCCACCCAAACTACATAGATAATATAGCAAACTTTCAAAGTCCAATATGGCACTGTTTGACGCGTTTCAAATTTAATTTTTTAACAACAACGTGTAGATAAGAGTCTACTTAAACGATTTAAAGCACGAAATTTTGGGTAAACTCGTGTCGACTCGATCCAACAAAAGGGCATTGAAATGTGTTCAATTACCTGCGCAGGACTCAAATAACGAAGTTCCTACGACGATTTGGCACAAAGTTATGAGTGTTTGAAAAAAGCGAATTTTGTGGTTTTTTGACTCATACGTCCGTAGTTTTTCGCCGAAATTGTTTTCGTTTTCACGAATGAAATTTTCTTTGCATGTTCTTTGAGGTATGCACGAAAATTAATTGTTTGCGCAAAATCATGAATATCGCATTTTGTACCTTAGAACTCCATTAACAAAAAACTTTATTTTAGGTCAAAAAAGGCATACTTTAATGTAGGGTCGGAAAAACATGTGGTCCATTTTTACATTCGTCCAATAAAAACAAACAAATTACACTGACGGAAAAAAATGAAACACGAGATTTGTAAAAATTTAGGAAATTTTCAAATGGCCATAACTCAGCTTCTATCCAACCGATTTCGACGTTCTTTTGAGAAATAAAAAGCAAAGTGTGCCCTCTTTGAGAGGGTTTATCCCCCACTCAAAGAGAAGGCTCTACGTCTCTCCAAACGAAAAAATAAAAAGACCACAAAATGCACTTTTTTTAAACACCCATAACTTGGTGCCAAATAGTCGTAGGAACTTCGTTTTTCGAGTCCTGCATAGGGAATCGATCAGCTTTTAATGCTTTTATGGTGGATCGAGTGGACAACATTTTTCCAACTCCATAGACACGTCAAAGTTGGACATGGTTTCCTGAAAAAACATTTTTTTTTCACAGGGGTGCTAGAGAGGGGCGGAAGGGGTCACGCTTAATTTCGAATGCATGACTTTAAAGAAGACACTTCAAAGTTTTTCGCGCTCAAAGATTCTTAAAAATCGATTGAAAATACGCCGAGTTATAGCGGTTTGAAAATGTTCGAAATTTCACGAATTTCAAGTGTTTCATTTTTTTTTCCTTTAGTATATAAACTCCTAATACGTAAATATTAAAATAATTAATTAATAGGACGTGCTTATCGATATTGCTACTTCCATGTTCAACTTATCTGCAACTAGTTAAGGATTTCGATTTTGATTACGAAAATGTTCTTACTTTATTATTCCGTGCAGAGGATTATTAATAGGAAAACTCATAATAATTCATCCTGTCATAAATTTTTCAATTTAAATGTATGTAGGTACCACTTAATCTCTTTAATCCACACGTGCTTCTATTGAAACGACTACCACATACTTCTCTGAATACGTGTCTCAAAACTCATTGGATTTCCACTAATAGACCTCGGCGCTTTGTTGTTGAACTAGACGGATCACCTTTGTCCCGTAAAACTCCATCAAACAAGCACAATCACATGAAAAGGACAAATCCCCGGTAGATAAAAATCTTAATACCTTTTTAAATCATCCTTTATGAGTAACCCCGCATTATTATCCATTCCGATCTCATTCACCGGAGACATCGACCCTCGGTGGTTTTCATTTTGAAATAATAATGTTCGTTTTTGTCTTATCCTATTTACGAACCGAGAGAGGCACTAATTGTATTATTTTTTTATAGCAATATCAGTTTTACGACATCGACCCTTCGTTGTTTTGGATTTATAATAACGTGAAGGTTCTTTTTGTTTTGCCTTTTAACTAATAGGAACGAGCACCGGTTGTTTTATCTCTTCTATTCCAGGTATAACAGGTACATTAATTTGTACCAAAAGTGTGGGAAAGTATCACATGTGTACCTGTAAAGACAAAAAGGATAATTGTGGTAAATACGGATAAGTTATTAATTGTGTCGGAAGTAATAATAATATAAGTATATATTTTTTACATATCCTGTGTTTTACAGCAGACACTAATTTCCTACAATTGTATTGTTTCCGTAAAGTACATATTATGATTGCGTGAAGGTATTCTGTTGCATTTTATAATTAGTGTGGTTTTTGTGTTCTGCGTAAATTTAAAACTTTTTCAAACTGTTATAAAAATAAATTTTATTTAAAATTATTATTAGTTTAACAGGCATCAGCAGAACATACCGGGTGACCCAGGGTTCTGTAAAAGCCCCATAACTTATTTGCTATTAGAGATATCGACTTCTAGTTTTCTTGAACAGGTACCCACACTTATTTTACATATTTTAAAAATATGTATGTTTTTGTACAGGGTGTCCCAATATGCATAACAGAACAAAGTTATGTTTTTTTTAATGGAACACCCTATATTTTATACTTTATTTTCAACCCTCTTGAGAAGCTGATAAAAATAGTATAAGATGATATGGACTTTGTTCTGTTATGTATATTGGGACACCCTGTACAAAAACATACATATTTTTAAAGTATGTAGAATAAGTGTGGGTATCTGATCAAGAAAACTAGAAGTCGATATCTCTAATAGCAAATAAGTTATGGGGCTTTTACAGAACCCTGGGTCACCCGGTATATAGGCCTATAAATATCTGGTGTCACATTGCGCAGTGATCCTCTTAAATTTCAATATAGGGGAAAACTCATAATTATTTTGCGAAAATCGCGTGAACAGAATGTAAATATAGACACAGAATCTTCGTGGAGATTTATTATCGCGTTTTCGCGCATTATTTCCGAATACATTAGCCCTATGTGACCCCAGATATTCGGAGGCCTACACTTTGGCTCAAATAATCGTAAAAAATTTGCTACGCATAGAGGAGCCAAATAACACCTAAAATTATTACAAAAAATTTAAATAATTCATATAATTATTCTATTTTAACAACCATTAGTATTGTGATCCCGTTATATTTACATGTCTATAGAGGTTGAAATTTATTCCACCATTTGATAATTTCACTAATAATTTAACTCACAGGGTGAGGAGAAAGAAACGGAATGTAGATATTTTAGCGAAAAATGTTTCAAATATTTGTTTTTAAAGTTAGGAATACTTTACATAACTACGTCATTGAACTTCACGAATACGCAATAATATAGAACTTCAGTTTTTTAAACGGTAACCTAGTTTTTCTTCCTCATCTTTGATACCAGCAGACTTTTTCACTTCCGCTAGTATCTGAGAACAAATAATAAGGCGAACCATGGATCGACTTCGCACGTCGCTTACGCTAATTGATGCCACCCTGTGAGACGAAAGAGTGCATACTGAAGGAAATATCGAACTTGATGAGTAAAGTATCGTAGAAGAATTGGCACCGTGGGCAACAATAGGACCGTTCACTTTATGGAATATTTTAAGTAAATATATTGGTTTAAGACCAGCTCTTACAAGCATTAAAGCCGCCTGATCATCATTTGCGTCGTCTCTTGAGCGAATTTGCAGAAAATCACATGTAAGTTGATCTATTGTTTCATCGCAAAATTGAGGCTCATTTTGAACTCAATGGTTATGTCAACAAACAAAATTGTCGCATTTGGAGTAAAGAGATCCCCCAAGCGATTTTTCAAAAGCCGTTACAACCAGAAAAATGCACTATGTACTCTATGAGCTGCATCGGTTCGTACTTCTTTCAAAATAAAGCCGTCAGCGTGTTACCGCCAATGGCGAATGCTATAGAGCCATTATAAGAGACTATTTCGTTCCTCAATTGGGAGTGTGTGGAGATGTGGTTCCAACAAGACGGAGATAAATCATGTAGCGTACCTGGGCGGGGGGAACGTGATGAGGGCGGTACACAGTTTTGAGGCAGCATTTTTTTTATATTTCTGTCTAAATTATATATAAATAAAAATAAATATAATAAGTAAGTATTGCCTGGCGACTGAAGAGCAATCACGACACGTCGTCCACTTGAAGAAACGGATGCGGTTGTTTTGATGGAGCGGCGCTTGTTTACATTGTTTTGTATGAGCGCGGACTTCAGCGCCGCCGCAGGGGTTCTGATGCCACTATGTAAGGAAGGTTGTAGCATCCCTTCCACAATTATAATTTTATATTTCATGGTCACTTTTTATGTTTACTATTGCAACTAGAATTCGTAATTAAAAGAAATTTACGGGAGAGTAAGGCGGTGAACTATTTTTTTTATTTTTCTTCAATGGTTTGGAACTTTCGTCTCAAATTCGTTTATCATTCGCAAAAGTCAAATTGTCAAAAGAGTTTAGTAAAATGGAGAGCAAATTTTAAAAATTTCTTCAATTTTTCAAACCGTATGGCTGAAAAACTTTTGCAACTCAAATTAATTTTTTTGGCAGTTATTACAAGAACTAGAATAGTTAAGTAAGCTAGTGAACTTATAGCCGAACTGAAAAAAAATTGTCACTCAAATTGGTGTTCTTCGCAACAATTTAAAGAATTTCAAAAGTTGAGTAAGACATTTTTATATTTCTTCAATTATTCGGAACTCATAGCAGAAAAACTGAAAAACAGTTGCTAGGCGTTTTCTAGCTGTAATTACAAGAGCTTTGAGAGTAAAGTACGATAGTGAAAATATTTTTGAAATATCTGCAATTTAAAAAAATTAAAGCTCAAAAACTGAAAAAAAATGACTGGAATTCGTTTTCTTTCAGTGCTTTCAAAAAGTTTGAGAGTTGAGAAAGATGGTGAACGAATTTTCGAAAAATCTTTAATTCATCGAATTCGCATGTTTCGCTGTAATCAAAAGAGCTTGAAGATTGGAGTAAAAATTCAATTGTTCGAAACAATCGTCATTTGAATTCGCACTTTTCGCTGCAATCAAAAGAACCTGTATAGCTACCATAAATAAGATGGTGAACGAATTTTTGAAATTTCATTAATTGTTCAGAACATATAGCTGAATAACTGCAAAACCAACCGCGACTTGAGTTCACATTTTTCTCTGTAATCAAGTTTAAAAGACATCTAGAGTACATTGGCGAGCCATTTTTTTAAACATGTTTAATTGTTTGAAACTTAGAACTAAAAAACTAAAAAAACAATTGGGACTGGAATTTGTTCTTTCCCAGACATTGAAACAGAGCTTGAGTAGTTAAGTAAAATGGTGAATGGATTTTCCAAATTTCTTCAATAGTTCGAAACTTATAGCTGAAAAACAAAGGCGACTCGAATTCGCTTTCTTCGCTGTATTCAAAAGAGCTAGAAGAGTAGAATAAAATGACGAGCGAATTTTCAAAATTTCTTCAATTGATCTAAACTTATGGCTAAAAACTGAAAAACACTTTCAAAGAGAATTCGTTTTTTTTCGCAGTCATTAAAAAACTTATATAGTTGAGTAAGATGGTGAACGAATTTTCCAAATTTCTTTAATTTTTCAGAACTTAGCAGAAAAACTGAAATGTAAATGAAATTAAATATTATCTTCACATTTAAGGATTTATCACACTAAATAATCGATTTAGATGCAATTTTTTGTAAAAGTAACTTAAATTTAGCTTCTACTTTGTACGCTTAGTAAGAATCTTACTGTAAACAAAGAAATATGTCTTAGTTTTCTTGCACCATACGTATAATATATTATTTTCATAACTTATTTAGAATTTGATTTTAAGGAAACTTCCTGTTTTGAGATCCCCCGAGGCGATTCTGATCATTTTTGAAAAATATCTGCGTCTGCCTGATTGTGGACGCTGTATCTTAAAAAAACAAAATTGACGTATTTTTTTCTTAAAACCGTAACTACTTCGGATCCAAAGTTATTCAGGGTGGCTCCTATTAAAATGAAGACCCTGTATGTACAATCTGTTTAGACAATCTTTTTATAAGTTCAGAAATTGTTAATAACCACTAATGACTTTGATTGACTTAGAAAGGGCGGCAAATTGGGGACCGCCCCAATGGCGGTGGCAAAAGCTTCAGGTACGCCACTGGCTACATGACAAACGCGCGTAAAACAATGGATTTAATGGAGAAAACTTTCGGCGATTAAGGTATTTCGCCAAATGGATCCGTTAATCGGTTACCACAATCCTATCACATATAGACTGAAAAGATCCCCAAATGATTCTTAAAAAGTTATTACAACCAGAAAATGTACTGTTTGGTGTGCTCTATGGGCCGGAGGTGTCATTGGACTGTACTTTTTTTAAACATAGCCGCCAGCTATAGTGTTACTGCCAATGGTGAACGCTACAGAGCTATAAGAGACTATTTCGTTTATCAATTGGGAGTGTGGAAGAGATGTGGTTCCAGCAGAACGGTGCTACATGCAATACAGCGCATAAAACAATGGATTTATTGGGGAAAGTTATTTCGCGAAATCGATCCGTTACTTCGCCACCACAATCCTGTGACTTGACACCTCTGTATTATTCATGATTCATGATCATTTTGTAATATGTTATATTCTTAATGAATCAAATTAGTTATAATGAATAAATATTCAATTTAGTTTAATTTTCAAGTTAGTCCTATGGGTAGAAATAAACGATCTTAAACCAATGTTATTTATCTAGTAGTACTAGTAATAACATGCAAATTTCTTTTGTATCATTCAATATCCGGCGTGGCACTAGCCAGGGAAGTAGTAGTTTCAATAAGTTATTTTAGTTAGACATACTAATATGCACACCCTTTGAAAATCATAACGTGCGATGTAAACTTATCGAGATAGGAGCGATGGCTTTTACAATGAATTTGTCAGTAGCATTTCCTTGTGGGATAGGAACAGAGTTAAGAAATAGTGTCCGAAAATCGCCAAATCGTAAAAGTGCTTATTTTCCGAAATAGAGTAAAAGTAAAGTCCTTGGTGTATGCAGTGATATTCAACCCTTTAGAGTAGTGTTTCTCAACGTGGGCTATCGGCGTTTAAACTGGACGATTATCCGACAATCTGCCTTTGAGGAGCGATGCTCCTTTTGCGCGGGCGAATGCATTTTGTAATTGATGGCTTTGAAAAGGTTACCAATCTCAAGGTTCCAATTAAAACAAACAAAAAATTATAAGTAATAATACAATATTATTAAAGTGAGGAAGTTTCACTCTGGTGAATTGCAACACTCGCCTACGGCTCCTGTGCAAACTTCACCCTCGTGGCAATGGCCAACTTGTTCACAAGTTTAATACTATACTTTTTCAAATCATATTAAATAATTACCTAAAGATTTTTCTGTTTATATTAAATTATAACGAACAATTTTTCTATTTGGAAATTGCGGCAGTTCGCTGGCAAAAAACAAATCGTAACCATAGTAGCAACTAAACTGTTGAGAAAGTAAAATCTTCGTCATGTCATTGGCTGAAACCTGTTGGGCAATGAAACCGCCATCATTTGATTGGACGTCACCTGTGGAGAAAATGATTCGGCCGAATAATGGTCAACTTTCTCAATCAAAAACGATTTAACAACGTTTATATTATTTAATAAGATGCGAAAAAAGTTATTTACATCTTCACCAGAACTAAAATGGCGGTGCTTGAAATTGGATTTTGCTTACGGAAAATTAACTTGCTCTAGGAAAACTGTTGCCAACCCAAACGAAATTTGACCGATCGTCACAAATTTGACAAAATAATCATACATAACTCCCTAATAAAATGATTCCATCCCTACCAGAACAGAAATTGCAGTGCTAGAAATTGAATTTTGGGCAAAGAAAATTCATTTTTTCCGGGAAGACCATCGCCAATCTACTAAATAATTTGGCAGATCATTAATACACAAATTACTCCTACATCATTTTTTTTAACAATTTCCGGATGAAATGATTTTATCTTTATCAGGGGCGTTACAAATTGAGTTTTGATTATCAAAAATTAACATATTTTAGAAAACCGTTGGCATTGTAGTACCCATCATTGATACATTATTAAAAATTAATTATACCTAATGTAAGTTTACTACATCTAAACAAAATTATCGAATCTTTATCAGAACATAAATGGCATTGCTACACATTGATTTTTTCTTACCAAAAATGTATTAAAAGCTGAAGTAATAGAATATTTTCTAACCGAATAAAAGAAATCGATTTTTTCAAAATGGTGGAGGTGTGACTTTAAATTTAGATCTGTTTTGAAGATTAAATCCACCTGGAATCTTATATTCATTTGCTGATTTTGAAGTGGTCTATCTAAACATTGAATAAAATACCAGGAGTTCCATTTAAAAATACAATTTTGGTATGTAAACAGAAAATGGAACACCCTGTATACATGACAATATGTTTAGAACATGCACTCAAACACCCTGTATACATGAACATAATTTTAGAACATGAACTCAGACCCGGTTTATGATAATCTAGCAACATATTTTTCTAAAATCTTTTAGTGTGGGCATAATCTTCGATGCACAGGCGCTTGGGACACCCTGTATCATGTTCCTTTATAATAAAATTGATTTTTTTTATTTTTATTTATTTATTTATTCAACAAAATCACCTTTTACACACCACTAATAATACAATGACAAAAGAAGACAAAATATAAGACGGGTGTGAAGTTAGCAATAGATCCAGCAATAGATTTTAAAAATTTATATCTCGGAGAAAAGAAAAGCAATTCGAAAAAAAGTGAACCATACCATTAGGGAAGGTCTAAATTAATAACACAAAAAGAATCAACCCTTAATTTTAACCCTTTATATTTTTCACCCCTTTCAAAAAAGTTTCTTTTTCTAAGTTTGTAATCTGCCATAAATAAATAAAATGCTTATTCTTATCACTAATACAAGTACTTTAATAATCAAGAGTCAAAAAAACGTAACGGGCACTCCTTCAACAAAAAAAAAAGCAGAAATCCACACCTCGCGATATAAATCTCGATTATTGACAAAGTTTGCAATCAGCCATAAGTAAATAAAAATTCCTATTCTTATCACTAATAAAAGTACCTTCATAATCAAAAGTCAACAAATCGTTACGGGCACTCCTTCAACCCAGAAAAAAATAATTTCTCCGTAAGTCGCAGAAATCCACATTTCGGGATATAAATCTCCATTTTTCACAAAGTTGGCAAACAGCCATAACTAAATAAAAAATTATATTCTTATCACTAATAAAGGTACTTTCATAATCAAAAGTCAAAAAATCGTTACGGGCACTCCTTCAACCCAGAAAAAAATAATTTCTCCGTAAGTCGCAGAAATCCACATTTCGGGATATAAATCTCCATTTTTGACAAAGTTGGCAATCAGCCATAACTAAATAAAAATTTCTATTCTTATCACTAATAAAGGTACTTTCATAATCAAAAGTCAAAAAATCGTTACGGGCACTCCTTCAACCCAGAAAAAAATAATTTCTCCGTAAGTCGCAGAAATCCACATTTCGGGATATAAATCTCCATTTTTCACAAAGTTGGCAATCAGCCATAACTAAATAAAAATTTCTATTCTTATCACTAATAAAGGTACTTTCATAATCAAAAGTCAAAAAACGTTACGGGCACTCCTTTAACCCAGAAAAAAATTATTTCTCCGTAAGTCGCAGAAATCCACATTTCGGGATATAAATCTCCATTTTTGACAAAGTTGGCAATCAGCCATAACTAAATAAAAATTTCTATTCTTATCACTAATAAAGGTACTTTCATAATCAAAAGTCAAAAAATTGTTACGGGCACTCCTTCAACCCAGAAAAAAATAATTTCTCCGTAAGTCGCAGAAATCCACATTTCGGGATATAAATCTCGATTTTTGACAAAGTTCGCAATCAGCCATAACTAAATAAAAATTTCTATTCTTATCACTAATAAAGGTACTTTCATAACCAAAAGTCAAAAAATCGTTACGGGCACTCCTTCAACCCAGAAAAAAATTATTTCTCCGTAAGTCGCAGAAATCCACACCTCGCGATATAAATCTCGATTTTTGACAAAGTTTGCAATCAGCCGTAACTAAATAAAAATTTCTATTCTTATCACTAATAAAGGTACTTTCATAATAAAAAGTCAAAAAAACGTAACGGGCACTCCTTTAACCCAGAAAAAAATAATTTCTCCGTAAGTCGCAGAAATCCACATTTCGGGATATAAATCTCCATTTTTGACAAAGTTGGCAATCAGCCATAAATAAATAAAAATTTCTATTCTTATCACTAATAAAGGTACTTTCATAATCAAAAGTCAAAAAATCGTTACGGGCACTCCTTCAACCCAGAAAAAAATAATTTCTCCGTAAGTCGCAGAAATCCACATTTCGGGATATAAATCTCGATTTTTGACAAAGTTGGCAATCAGCCATAACTAAATAAAAATTTCTATTCTTATCACTAATAAAGGTACTTTCATAATCAAAAGTCAAAAAATCGTTACGGGCACTCCTTCAACCCAGAAAAAAATAATTTCTCCGTAAGTCACAGAAATCCACATTTCGGGATATAAATCTCCATTTTTGACAAAGTTGGCAATCAGCCATAACTAAATAAAAATTTCTATTCTTATCACTAATAAAGGTACTTTCATAATCAAAAGTCGAAAAAACGTTACGGGCACTCCTTCAACCCAGAAAAAAATAATTTCTCCGTGAGTCGCAGAAATCCACACCTCGCGATATAAATCTTGATTTTTGATTAAAGTTTGCAATCAGCCATTAGTAAATAAAAATTCCTATTCTTATCACTAATAAAGGTACGTTCATAATCAAAAGTCAAAAAAACATTACCGGCACTCCTTCAACGAGGTGTTTATTATTTTTTTCTGGGTTGAAGGAGTGCCCGTAACGTTTTTTTGAGTCTTGATTATTAAATTACTTGTATTAGTGATAAGAATAAGCATTTTTATTTATGGCAGATTGCAAACTTAGAAAAAAAAAAACTTTTTTGAAAGGGGTGAAAAAATATAAACGGTTACAAATAAGGGTTGATTCTTTTTGTGTTATTAATTTAGACCTTCCCTAATGGCATGGTTCACTTTTTCTTCGAATTGCTTTTCTTTTTTCCGAGATATGAATTTTTAAAATCTATTGCTGGATCTATTGCTAACTTCACACTCGTAAATATAAGTACATTGTAAATCAAAAATGTCATAAATTATAAGAAATTTTTTCAAGTTCTAATTTAAAACTGAGTAGGCTAGACCCGAATAAATGAATATCATCCGCCTATGACTAATTTCATTAGCTGATGCCATAAATCTAAAATCTATATCTTTACTATAACAAATATGGCGGTGCTAGAAATTGAATCTTGATGATGAAAAATTAACTTTTTCCAAGAAAACTACTGATAACACTTGCGAATTAGCAGATCATTAAATTCAAACAGATTAATTTTGCATAATGTATCTTCT
This sequence comes from Ocypus olens, assembly GCA_910593695.2. Classification (NCBI taxonomy): domain Eukaryota; kingdom Metazoa; phylum Arthropoda; class Insecta; order Coleoptera; family Staphylinidae; genus Ocypus; species Ocypus olens. Next base: position 36,916,152 of record OU343053.1, read on the forward strand.
CAAAAACCCAACCAAATTACTAAACCGTCACCGGGATAAAAATTGTGCTTATACCTAGGCATTTTTTTTTTGGTCACAGTCAAAAAATGCGAGTTAAAAAAATAATACACGTGTCCGAGCATTTTTCTTACTTTATGTACACAGTGTATAGTAACATTAAATAAATCTGTGAAGAAAGGATCTTACTTGTATTTTGTCTTGTAATAATCTTCAAATAAATTAGCTCATAAACTTAAGTACATCACTTAAATTAGTAATTAATTGTTTTAATATTTACGTATTGGTAGTTCACAGTTAAAAATAAAAGTGGACGAATTAAGAACCGCACTTGACAAAGTGGGAGTTTGGTCTAAAAAGGTCGAGAAACACTGTTTTAAAGATTAACATTGTGCGTGTTGTCAGTCGACCAATGCTTGAAAAGGGGTGAAAAATTGGACGACCAGGATGCGCTATATTAGAGTCAGTAGCGAGGGTTATATGCAAGATATAATAGTGAAACAATTAGTAGCATAAAACTTTCAATTAAACAAAGCCTACATTTCATTGATTTGGTCACATTGTATGTGTTTTGTTCATTCGAAGAAAATCAAAGTTTGTTAAAAATCAAATTGACTGTCTCACCAATCCTATCATCATTTTCTTTTAAGGTACCACATAAATGCCTTTTATAGCGGAATTTAAAAGATTAATATATTGGATTACTTCTCCAATTAATGATATGTCTTGTACTTTTAGTTGTATCTGCAACTATGTGATACTAATAATAATTAAGACATCATTTAAAATATTCTTGAATTTACAAGAAATGTATTCCAACAATCTACACGCATAATTTAGTATTAATTAGTTTCATATCAATAGGTGAGATTTAATTTGATCAAAGTTTGCATTAATGGTGCCATTTTGTTTTATTCTATAATTTATTTAATTACGTTGTTTTGTAATTGGAAATTGCATTCTATTACGCTTGTATTCCGCATTAATAATATTACTTCATTATCTTATGCATAGAAATAATAAATTCAGCTGCTGAGAATGCCCGAAATGTATATACACTGTGTACATAAAGTAAGAAATAAATTCGATTAAAATTCAGGACATTTTCTTTCAGAAAAATGTTCGGACACATATATTAGTTTTTTTAACGCGCATTTTTGAGATAAAAGTCAAATGTACAGGGTGTCCGAAAATTGAGATACGACCCCTAAGTTAAAATCGAAACATTGGAATTAATAAAGAAAAATCATTATTTACTTAATAAAATTATTTTTCTTTGTTAATTCCAATGTTTCGATGAAACCATGTTATCTTTTACCAGAAATAAAATAGTAGCAGTACTTTTTCAAACGCCATTTCTTCGAAAACAGCTAAATATCAACATGGGGTATGCTACATGAAAAATACTCAGAATTTTACGTAGAATCCATAAATGCAACAAAAAATGGGGGTTCACATTTGAAAATTTTATCTTAGGGGTCGTATCTCAATTTTGGGACACCCTGCACATTTGAATTTTATCTCAAAAAATGCGAGTTAAAAAAAATAATACATGTGTTCGAGCATTTTTCTGAAAGAAAATACCCTGAATTTTAATCGAATTGATTCCTTACTTTATGTACACAGTGTATAGTAACATTAAATAAATCTGTGAAGAAAGCATCTTACTCGTATTTTGTCTTGTAATAACCTTCAAATAAATTAGCTCATAAACTTAAGTACATAACTTAAATTAGTAATTAATTGTTTTAATATTTACGTATTGGTAGTTCACAGTTAAAAATAAATCCTTTCAAATCACTTCTCTATGGAAATTATAGATACCTCAAAATATCGATTTATTTTTCTGTCAGTTTGATTTAAAGAACCTTATTAATTCAATGTATTTCTTATAATCTTAAAAAATAAAAATGTGGTCTACAGAGGAAAGAATTCAGATGTTTCATATGTTATGCAGAAGGATCTTCGTTACCAATAAAATCACAAAATGATTTAATCTTTGAGTGATTTCCAATGTACAAGTTTTAAATTATTCAATGTAATATTTAAGGTTATTTTCAAAGATAACCATGGTAACTTTAACTAAATTCGCTATGCTCAGTTTTAAAATATTCAATCCATTATTATTAACAAGGTGATCCTGGTGTACAGCTTTACATTGTGCTCACTAAGTATTGAATTATATTGATTTATTGTTTTTGTTTTAGATTACTAATAAAGTTGGATGATGTTATTCGTTATTACATAAATGCAACACATGGAAAGTATATTGAGAATGAAGGAAATAATAAAATATAACAGTGGCGTTTTCCATGTTTCTGAAACTTCCGCATACCATAAAATTCTATGATAATAATTTATTTCTTGTTGCAAGTACCGCGTTTACATTCTACACACAACTTAAACACGAACTGAATACTAAAACATATAAAATGCAAATTTTGTACATTGCAAGAAAATATGTCTAAACATAAGCAATGCCGCTACCAGCGACAACCAGAAGATTACGTTTCATGGTAAAAAAAACTGGCGTCGAAATACTTTGTCGTGATATTTAATTTCCTTATTAAGATTTTAATGATTTAGTGGAATTTCATTAAATTTCGATATTTAATATCAAGAAATAATATTCAATTTTTTAAATATTGTATATACAGCATTTTAACGAATTACATTATAATTCCTTTTAAGAATTATGAAATAATGTGACAATTTTTACCTGAAAGTACATGATGGAAATTTATTTGCCTAATAATTAAGTGTAATAATATACAAGTTGGGCAAATAATTTCAGTCTAGACTTTTCTTTTTATTATTTAAAAGAAATGTTTGCAGTATTTTGTATTCTATTCAGTGACGTGACGTACTTTCCTTGATTTCCAACAGCTGCCATATTTTTCAATATTTCGAGTTCTTATAATTGACGAGTTTATATTTCTATAATTACAAATAAACACTTTTTTAACAAATTCAATGATAGAGTGGGTGTGCAACTTATAGTTTTTTCTTATTTCTACGTTAAGTATTAGGTAACAAAATTGTTTATAATATTCGTAACCATCGCTTTATAACTAAAATGAGCTCATTTGAGAATTACTATTTTGTGGTATATTGGTGGATGCGCCGGAAACTTAAAATTATATCTTACGGAAAAACGAAAATAACTATTTGTGTACTAAGTGCGCAAAATACGGGTTTGTCGATTGAGATACACAGGCAATCTATAGAAATCGGCAAACAGGCTTTGCGCTCCAAATTACACACAATATGTTTTCTACGACCATTTTGCAGAAAAATCCAAATACAATTAATAAATATGTATAACTAATACGTATACATAAATATCACCCATGTGCCATTATTTTGCTTTGTCGTGAGGTGGCGAATTAAGGACGCCCTAGGAAAAATTCCAGGATTGGTGCAAGAAACAAAAAGTTGGCAAGTACAGAGAAAATATCTATATTTAATTCAAGTGAGAGGGAAAGTACTTTCACGCACTTTGCTATAGATAAGTGTAGCTGTTCAGAAAACGTCTACTTTGCGTTGTCAAATGAATGCGCAAAATTTATCGGTTTATTTATTTATCGGTCGTAGAAAAAATAATTTGTTTATTTATTGTAATCTTTGTATGACCCATGCGGTAGATTGACGGGAAAGTTATTGTTGTTTTTAATTTGATAAATGCGATTCAAGGTGCATCGATTAAAATTCAGGGCATTTTCTTTTAGAAAAATCTCGGACACGTGTATTATTATTTTTTAACGCGCATTTTTTGAGATCAAATTCAAATGTGTGTCCCAAAATCAAGATACGAGCCCTAAGTTAAAATTTTCAAATGTGAATCCCCATTTTTTGTTACATTTATGGATTCTACGTAAAATTCTGAGTATTTTTCATGTAGCATACCCTATGTCGATATTCAGCTGTTTTCGAAGAAATGGCGTTTAAAAAAGTACTGCTACTATTTTATTTCTGGTAAAAGATAACATAGTTTCATCGAAACATTGGAATTAATAAAGAAAAATCATTATTTACCCATTTATTTACCAATAAGACTGTTTTAAGAGGTGTTTGTATTTGATATTTTGTTTTCGAACTTGAACTAAAATAGAAATTTTGTTTTCGTTCCGTTTTTAATCCCTGAGTTTTTTTTTTAATTTAATTGCGATGCACCTTGAATCGCATTTATCATATTAAAAACAACAATAACTTTCCCGTCAATCTACCGCATGGGTCATACAAAGATTACAATAAATAAACAAATTATTTTTTCTACGACCGATAAATAAATAAACCGATAAATTATGCGCATTCATTTGACAATGCAAAGTAGACCTTTTCGTACTTTCTCTACGGCCACTGTAGAATTTAAGTATTCTGAAATCACTTTTGAACAAAGAACGTACACATTCTCACACTTGTTGCAGAATGAATATTCTCACACAGCTTCGAATAAAACACTTATCCTTGGATGTCACAATTGTCAAAATACCATAAACATAATAATTTTTTTCGCATCTTATTAAATAATATAAATGTTGTTAAATCGTTTTTGATTGAGAAAGTTGTCCATTATTCGGCCAAATTATTTTCTCCACAGTTGGCGACCAATCAAATGATAGTGGTTTCATTGCCCAACAAGTGACGTCCAATCAAATGATAGTGGTTGCATTGCCCAACAGTTTAGTTGTTACTTTGGTTACGATTAGTTTTTTTTGTCAACGAACTGCCGCAATTTCCAAATAGAAAAATTATTCGTTATAATTTAATATAAACAGAAAAATCTTTAGGTAATTATTTAATATGATGCGAAAAAGTATAGTATTAAACTCGTGAGCAAGTTGGCCATTGCCACTCGGGTGAATTGCAACATTCGCCTACGGCTCGTGTTGCAAACTTCACCCTCGTGGCAATGGCCAACTTTCTCACTCGTTTAATAATATACTATATTTGTTTATTTTGTCTCGTGGTCGTGGAGAAAGTATAGTATACTATTCGGTAAGAATAAAAATCCTGATGCTCGTGGTTCCTCGTGCTTGCCTCGCATCGAATAGTATAATCTGTAACAAGGTTAGAATGGAAATACGATGGGTGTGGAATATTCCGAGCGCAAGCTGCAAGACGACCGCGAGGAACCGCAAGCATCAGATTTTCCATTCTTACCGTGTAGCAGACCATACTTTCTCCACGACCAGATGTCTGACCCCTTTATTTATTTCAAAATTGTCGGTTTCTCCTTTAGCTGTCAGGATTCTCACCTTCCATCGTCATTTCAATAAGTTTTCTTAATTTCCTGCATATTCCAAACTCCTTGAGTGAATTCATTAATTCTCTTCTTTTTATTGAGTCAACAGCCTGTTGGAAGTCCACAAATAGTATCTCAGTATCTACTTGGTATTCATTTGCTTCCGATTTGTTTTAGAGTGTGTATTGCATCAGTAGTTGACTTCCCCTTAATAAAATCATTTTGATATTGACTTACTTTTCTATTGGATAAAACTGCAAGTCTTCTTTGTTTTAATGTAGATAATATTTTGTACACCGTATTTAGTAGAGTAATTCCTCTGTAGTTTTTGCAATCAAGTCGGTCTCCCTTTTTCATGTGTTGCGACGATTTGGCCCATTCTCCAGTTCTCTAGCATTTGCTCCTCCTTCCATATCTTCCTTACTAGCTGAAATATCTTTTCTATGAGCTCCTCTCCTCCATATTTTAACAATTCCATATTTATGCAGTCTGTACCGGGTGCTTTTCCGTTTTTTACTTTTGCTTATAATTTCCCTTACTTCGTCTATTGTTGGTTCTTTTATTATTCCTTCATTCACGTTCTCCGCCTCTTCCCCCAAGACTTCGGTTCTTTCTTCATTATCTGCTAAGAACTCTTGAAAGTCGTTGCTCCATATTATTTTGTATTTATCTCTGACACCATTTATTTTGTGGTGCAATAGTTAACTAAATACTGGGACGTACGTCATTTTGTTACACCACTTACATATTATCCAGTAACCATGGATTACAACATCAACAATCCATTTATTTTAGTTTTGTACGGTTTATTTAATTTTAAATTTATTTTTTGATAGAATAACATTGTATTTAGATTTTTGTTTTTAGTTTAAATTTCTTTTATTGCATTTTCTAGAGATTCCCTCTTAGCTCTTCGATTATTTTCTTAATTTTCAGTATTCTTCTCCATCATCAACTTTATTTGTACTCATCCATTTAACCCATGCTTGTTTCTTCTTATTTATGAACGCCTGGCATTCCTCGCCGAACTGTTATTTTGTTCTGTTCCTAGTTTTTCTTTTGCACTTATATTTATAGATGTTTCTATTATGCTCCATTCTGTTTGTATTTCTCCATCTCCTGTTGCACTGTAGCATTTTCCATTAGTTTCACACTTAATCTCTTCTCGTACACTTTCCGTATTACCTTATCACGTCCCACCTTGCTGTCGCCGATACATTCCCATTATTCCTTTTAATTTTTTGTTTTAGTGTTACCACTACCATGTAGTGGTTAGAGTACACACATGCGTCTCTGTATGTTCTCACATCCTTTATCGAGGACTGCTTTCTTTTTGATATTAATACGTGATCAATTTGATCAGGGGCGGCTCGTTATATAGAGCCAAGAAGCCATGGCACTACCTGTAGTTTCAAGCTCAGCAAGAATTTTTAATTTATTCTTAAAACACTTTTTCTCCAATTACTTTGGTCTAGGAAGATAAACCGTTCTTCTTTCTTAAAAAAGAGGGGGGGGGGGGGGGTATATTGTATAAGTGACTCTATCCTCAACATGTTCTACGAGCCGCCACTGATGTACGGTACGGTACGGCCTTTAGCAATACGATTATGATCAAATATTTCTAAAACAAATAAGTAATTGTGGAGGCTTTCACTTCGTGATACATTTTAAATAATTCAAATAAAAAACGAATAACTTTATTGGTATCACTTTATTATATATAGTGATACCAACAAAGTTATTCGTTTTTTATTTGAATTTCTAAAACATCTGCTCCGTATGTCCGAAATAAAAAATATATTAAAGCCCTGATATTGATGTGATTTTGAGTCACAGTTCGTTGTGATTTTCTTTGATTTTAACCGAAATTTCACTTTTTCCCAGTATTTGTTACAAAAAACTTTTATTTTCGAGTTTTTAGTTGAATAACTTAAAAAATCAATGTGCAGAATGTTTTGATCTTCTGCAAAAATATTGAAGCCCTGATAACGATAAGTGATTTTAAGTGATAGATCATTGTGCTTTGCTTTGATTTTAACCGAAATTTCACCTTTCCTCAATTTGTGTTACAAAAAACTGATATTTTCAAGCTTTTAGTTGAATAACTCTAAAACCAAGTTCGGAATCTTTTGATATTTTGTTTGAATATTAGAGTCTTGATAATGATAAATAATTTTGAGTGACAGTTCGTTGCGATTTGCTTCGATTTTAACCGAAAATTTAGCTTTTTCAAACATTTGTTCCAAAAAATTGACATTTTTGAGTTTTCAGTTGTATAACTCAAAAACCATCTACAGAATGCTTGAATATTTTGCATAAATATTGAAGCCTTGATATTGATAAGTGATTTTGAGCAACAGTTCATAGTGATTTGCTTTGATTTTAACCGAAATTTCACTTCTTCCCAATATTTGTTACAAAAATTGACATTTTCGCGTTTTTAGAGAAATAGCTCAAAAGAACATCTTCAGAATGTTTTGATACTTTGCAGAAAATATTTAAGTTCTGATATTAGTAGGTAATGTTAAGTGATAAGTACTATGTGATTTGTTTTTGATTTTAACCGAAATTTCACTTTTTCCCAATATTTGTTCCAAAAAATTGATATTTTCGAGTTTTCAGTTGAATAACTCAAAAACCATTTGCAAAATGTTTTAATCTTTTTAATAATCAAGCCCTGATATTAATAAATGATTTTTAGTAACAGTTCATTGTGATTTGTTTTGGTTTTAAACGAATTTTCACTTTTTCTCAAGATTTAATATAAAAAAACATTTTCGAGATTCTAGTTGAAAAAAACTTTTGACATACTCGAGTTTTCAGTTGAATAACTCAAAAACCATTTCCAGAATATATTGATTTTTTGCTTGAATATTAAAGTCCTGATAATTATAAGTAATTTTAAATTTTTAGAGTCCGTTGTGATTTTCTTCGATTTTAGCCGAATTTCATGTAGTCTCGTATTTTGTATTTTAAAGGTTCAATGGGGATGTTTCGAGTGAGGTTTTTAACTTTTATGTTAGGCAGGGGCAGTTCGTTATATAGAGCCAAGGAGCCATAGCACTACCTGTAGTTTCAAGCTCAGCAAGAATTTTTAATTAACTCTTAAAACACTTTTTCGCCAGTTACTTTGGTCTAGGAAGATAAATCGTTTTTTCTTTCTTAAAAAAAGGAAGGGGGGGGGGGGGTATATTGTATATGTGGCTCAACCATCAATATGTTCCACGAGCCGCCACTGAATTTGATTGAATGTTCTATTATCTGGTGACCTCCAAGTAATTTTTTTTTTATTATCATATTTGCCCCTGCTGCTAGATTACAGAGCCTTTCCCCGTTATCATTCGTTTTTTCATATATAGTGTGTTTTCTTGCAAAATGTTTGTAGTATTCTCCTTTTTCTACTTGCGCATTTAGGTCCCCCAGAACTATTAGTGTATCCTCTTTTGGTATTTTTGCAATTTCGTTCTTTAATTGTTCATAGAACTGTTCTTTGACATATTCGTCCGCCATTTCTGTTGGGCCGTATACATTTAACATTGATATGAAAGGTTTTGCTTTTTGTTTCTATTCTTATGTAGGCCATTGTATTACATTTTCCTTTACGCTTCCCTGTAATATAAATACCGCTGCGTCCCTCCCCTGCATTTCGCTTCCTGAGTATTGCATTGAGAAATGTTTGTTTAATTGTTCCATCACCTCTCCATTTTATTTCCTGAATTGCGCCACATCTATTTTATACTTTTCTAGCTCAGATACTGTTTCTCCCATTTTACAAGGTGCCAGCATGGTTCTTGCATTCCACGTACTGATTCTTAGTTCATTCTCTTTTTTTCTGTTTATTTATTTTTAGATTATGTCTTTTTCATTGCCAAAATTGTTACTTCGTTTTCCTACTCCGGTCTTCTATTAGTTTTTTGGATCTCTCTTGTTCGTCTTTTTTCTCGTCGTTGTTCTGAGGAGATCCGTTAGTACCCGACAATTAGCTGTTTCCTTGTGTGGAATTCGACGTTTGACCAAGACGATACTTCCTTGTGTGGACACGAATCACATCTTCCATCATCAACCTCGCTGCTTCCCCGAGGACACGACGTTGGATCACATAGAACAAATTGAACATCGCTGCTCTATTGTGAGGCAGCACACTCAACTACGACAATCCAGACTTTGCATTTACATCTGTAAATAAACAGCGCTCTACCATTATTACTCTTCTACTCTGAACCAACCCACATAATTAACCATGAGATTAATGAAAAACCCATGAATGCGACGTTGCCAAATGTACATTTCTTTTAAATGGCTCCTGATGGCATATGATACAACATTTTTGTGTCGACATTTTCTATTCATAATTTTATGTAGATCGTTCGCCAATTTAAACACAATCGGTATATTATTTTGCACATATTGTATTAACAGGACATGTAAAGTTAATCAATAAATAAATAAGATCCATGTTGTAGATAGATGACAAAGTAAAGGAATTTTTCTTATTAAACGTTTATGGAAGTTTGTTTTGTATGTACTTCGATTTTTACAGTTAAATAATATTTTTTCGTGTAGTATAACAAACATGCTTGTTACCTATTTAAATTTTCCACGCATGAACGTAAATTCGTATTTACCATCTTCTTCTCATACTATCGGAATGCAGTTGCCGCCTCGTTACGTAATTGGATTATCCAACTTTGAGCGATGTTTTTATTTCGTTAGGAAGATTTTATGCCTTATTAATATGGATTAGAAAGCTGCATCGGGATGCGCGCGGATGTCTTTTGCGTGGAGCAATATCGAATATACCCGGGGATCATCATCGGCTTACTGGTTTTCGAAATTGGAGATTACTGGTGCGGTTTGATTGGATTTTAATGTACGTGCATGAGCATTTGGATTAAAACTTACGTAATTTATAGTCGGGTCCGAGTTATAATGGTGGATAAATTTCGAAATAATCGGATGCGGAAAGGTGCCATTTGAATTTGAAGTAGCGGGAAATATCGTTGGATATTAGAACTGGTTTAGAAATTACGGTAGTTTTGAAGCATACGGAAAGCACTAACGGTTTTATATGATCAAAGAAATTCTTAATGGTTAAGGACTAAGGTCGATAGCCCTGTATGGTATTAAAACGCACGGAAATATATAAACGCAGTTACACTTTATCCTAAAAAAGTACGGGTAGGTTACAAGTCTATTAATTTAGTTTTAATGTATGATTCCTAAAGTTCCGTTAAGCCAAAACGGTTAACCACCCTATTTCAATGAAACATTTCTATTGGGTCCTCTATTGGGCATTAACCAAATATATTTTTATTGAAAAGTTCATACCCCATCTATATGGCAATTTTTCCCCAACGTCGAAAACAAAAAAAAATCACACCAATAAAGATGAACAAAAATTGATTTTAGAAATATCGCCCCAAATACCAGATAAATACCTAAAAATAAATTATGTAATTCCCCGTACTTGCGTTTATTATAATTTGGATTATAGTTGTGGGTATCATTGATGCAAGATATAAATTGGAAAAATATGGAAGATACGTATCAAGGATAAGTGTAGTTTTATTGCATATTTTACTCATTTCATAATTTGAGTTGTTGTTAGCAAATTTTGGAAAAAGGACATATAATTGCATATACATAAGAAAAAATCTCAACTCCATAAAATAATCATTATGTTTAATTTGTACTTACTAATTTGGCTTAAAATATTTGTTCATATTTCTGGAACGTACCTGTAACAAAAAAAATTGAAATTAAATAAATATATGTATAATTCATATAAAATTCTCAATATTTAAGCAATAGAAATGTGTGCAAGAGTATAATTACATTCAAGAAAATACATTAGTTAATATTATTTAGTTGAAAGGAGCAATAAGATAATTGAAATAATTGCGTTACGTAATGACGGCTTTGAAGTAATACACACATTTCACAGGAAATAATAACACCGTTGAAGAAGCATTAGTTTGATAAGTAATTAAATGGTGATTAAAAGACCGGTAGGAGAACGCAGGCTTGCAGGTTGCGGCAATTTTTATCAGCTTTTAATAATCAAAGAATAGAAGGTATATGTAATAATAATAAAGGCATTGACTATTTCACAAAATTTAACTTTATTCTGACCAGTTTTGATAGTATTCAATCATATTCAAGGAATGTGTATGAAGAAAACATTATAATCTTCAGTGTTTTATTATTACAATATTTTTCCAAGTGGGAAAATGCACAACTCGAAAAATTAACTCTGGTCCGTACTAATGGGATTATATCAAAATTTAAGGATGAGGTGTTTCCACATGTTGGTGAAATCTGAAAGAGGAATGGATTCTGAATAAATTTGTAAAATTTGGCTTTGGTGGCAATTGTTTTTCTATTTTTTAAACAAGTGGGAAAATGCACAGCTCGAAAAATTAACTCTGGTCCGTGCAAATGGGATTATATCAAAATTTAAGGATGAGGTGTTTCCACGTATTGATGAAATCTGAAAGAGGAATGGATTCTGAATAAATTTGTAAAATTTGGCGTTGGTGGCAATTGTTTTTCTGTTTTTTAAACAAGTGGGAAAATGCACAACTCGAAAATTTAACTCTGGTCCGTACAAATGGGATTATATCAAAATTTAAGGATGAGGTGTTTCCACGTGTTGATGAAATTTGAAAGAGGAATGGATTCTGAATAAATTTGTAAAATTTGGCTTTGGTGGCAATTGTTTTTCTATTTTTTAAACGAGTGGGAAAATGCACAACTCGAAAAATTAACTCAGGTCCGTACAAATGGGATTATATCAAAATTTAAGGATGAGGTGTTTCCACGTGTTGGTGAAATCTGAAAGAGGAATGGATTCTAAACAAATTTGTAAAATTTGGCGTTGGTGGCAATTGTTTTTCTAATTTTTGAACAAATGGGAAAATGCACAACTCGAAAATTTAACTCTGGTCCGTACAAATGGGATTATATCAAAATTTAAGGATGAGGTGTTTCCACGTGTTGATGAAATTTGAAAGAGGAATGGATTCTGAATAAATTTGTAAAATTTGGCTTTGGTGGCAATTGTTTTTCTATTTTTTAAACAAGTGGGAAAATGCACAACTCGAAAAATTAACTCAGGTCCGTACAAATGGGATTATATCAAAATTTAAGGATGAGGTGTTTCCACGTGTTGGTGAAATCTGAAAGAGGAATGGATTCTAAACAAATTTGTAAAATTTGGCGTTGGTGGCAATTGTTTTTCTAATTTTTGAACAAATGGGAAAATGCACAACTCGAAAAATTAACTCTGGTCCGTACAAATGGGATTATATCAAAATTTAAGGATGAGGTGTTTCCACGTGTTGATAAAATCTGTAAGAGGAATGGATTCTGAATAAATTTGTAAAATTTGGCTTTGGTGGCAATTGTTTTTCTATTTTTTAAACAAGTGGGAAAATGCACAACTCGAAAAATTAACGCTGGTCCGTACAAATGGGATTATATAAAAATTTAAGGATGAGGTGTTTCCACGTGTTGATGAAATCTGAAAGAGGAACGGATTCTGAATAAATTTGTAAAATTTGGCGTTGCTGGCAATTGTTCTTCTATTTTTTAAACAAGTGGGAAAATACACAACTCGAAAAATTAACTCAGGTCCTTACTAATGGGATTATATCAAAATTTAAGGATGAGGTGTTTCCACATGTTGGTGAAATCTGAAAGAGGAATGGATTCTGAATAAATTTGTAAAATTTGGCGTTGCTGGCAATTGTTCTTCTATTTTTTAAACAAGTGGGAAAATACACAACTCGAAAAATTAACTCAGGTCCTTACTAATGGGATTATATCAAAATTTAAGGATGAGGTGTTTCCACATGTTGGTGAAATCTGAAAGAGGAATGGATTCTGAATAAATTTGTAAAATTTGGCTTTGGTGGCAATTGTTTTTCTATTTTTTAAACAAGTGGGAAAATGCACAGCTCGAAAAATTAACTCTGGTCCGTGCAAATGGGATTATATCAAAATTTAAGGATGAGGTGTTTCCACGTATTGATGAAATCTGAAAGAGGAATGGATTCTGAATAAATTTGTAAAATTTGGCGTTGGTGGCAATTGTTTTTCTGTTTTTTAAATAAGTGGGAAAATGCACAACTCGAAAATTTAACTCTGGTCCGTACAAATGGGATTATATCAAAATTTAAGGATGAGGTGTTTCCACGTGTTGATGAAATTTGAAAGAGGAATGGATTCTGAATAAATTTGTAAAATTTGGCTTTGGTGGCAATTGTTTTTCTATTTTTTAAACAAGTGGGAAAATGCACAACTCGAAAAATTAACTCAGGTCCGTACAAATGGGATTATATCAAAATTTAAGGATGAGGTGTTTCCACGTGTTGGTGAAATCTGAAAGAGGAATGGATTCTAAACAAATTTGTAAAATTTGGCGTTGGTGGCAATTGTTTTTCTAATTTTTGAACAAATGGGAAAATGCACAACTCGAAAATTTAACTCTGGTCCGTACAAATGGGATTATATCAAAATTTAAGGATGAGGTGTTTCCACGTGTTGATGAAATTTGAAAGAGGAATGGATTCTGAATAAATTTGTAAAATTTGGCTTTGGTGGCAATTGTTTTTCTAATTTTTGAACAAATGGGAAAATGCACAACTCGAAAAATTAACTCTGGTCCGTACAAATGGGATTATATCAAAATTTAAGGATGAGGTGTTTCCACGTGTTGATAAAATCTGTAAGAGGAATGGATTCTGAATAAATTTGTAAAATTTGGCTTTGGTGGCAATTGTTTTTCTATTTTTTAAACAAGTGGGAAAATGCACAACTCGAAAAATTAACGCTGGTCCGTACAAATGGGATTATATAAAAATTTAAGGATGAGGTGTTTCCACGTGTTGATGAAATCTGAAAGAGGAACGGATTCTGAATAAATTTGTAAAATTTGGCGTTGCTGGCAATTGTTCTTCTATTTTTTAAACAAGTGGGAAAATACACAACTCGAAAAATTAACTCAGGTCCTTACTAATGGGATTATATCAAAATTTAAGGATGAGGTGTTTCCACATGTTGGTGAAATCTGAAAGAGGAATGGATTCTGAATAAATTTGTAAAATTTGGCTTTGGTGGCAATTGTTTTTCTATTTTTTAAACAAGTGGGAAAATGCACAGCTCGAAAAATTAACTCTGGTCCGTACAAATGGGATTATATCAAAATTTAAGGATGAGGTGTTTCCACGTATTGATGAAATCTGAAAGAGGAATGGATTCTGAATAAATTTGTAAAATTTGGCGTTGGTGGCAATTGTTTTTCTGTTTTTTAAACAAGTGGGAAAATGCACAACTCGAAAATTTAACTCTGGTCCGTACAAATGGGATTATATCAAAATTTAAGGATGAGGTGTTTCCACGTGTTGATGAAATTTGAAAGAGGAATGGATTCTGAATAAATTTGTAAAATTTGGCTTTGGTGGCAATTGTTTTTCTATTTTTTAAACAAGTGGGAAAATGCACAACTCGAAAAATTAACTCAGGTCCGTACAAATGGGATTATATCAAAATTTAAGGATGAGGTGTTTCCACGTGTTGGTGAAATCTGAAAGAGGAATGGATTCTAAACAAATTTGTAAAATTTGGCGTTGGTGGCAATTGTTTTTCTAATTTTTGAACAAATGGGAAAATGCACAACTCGAAAAATTAACTCTGGTCCGTACAAATGGGATTATATCAAAATTTAAGGATGAGGTGTTTCCACGTGTTGATAAAATCTGTAAGAGGAATGGATTCTGAATAAATTTGTAAAATTTGGCTTTGGTGGCAATTGTTTTTCTATTTTTTAAACAAGTGGGAAAATGCACAACTCGAAAAATTAACGCTGGTCCGTACAAATGGGATTATATAAAAATTTAAGGATGAGGTGTTTCCACGTGTTGATGAAATCTGAAAGAGGAACGGATTCTGAATAAATTTGTAAAATTTGGCGTTGCTGGCAATTGTTCTTCTATTTTTTAAACAAGTGGGAAAATACACAACTCGAAAAATTAACTCAGGTCCTTACAAATGGGATTATATCAAAATTTAAGGACGAGACAATAGTATATCCCAACTCCTTTTCTGAAGAAAGAAAGAACTATCTATCTTCCTAGACCAAAGTAACAGGCGAAAAGTGTTTTTAGACTTAATTCAATTTTTTTGCTGAGCTTGAAATTAGATGTAGTGCCATGTTTCTATATAACGAGCCGCCCCTGCCAATGAATAAGCATACGAAGTACAAACAGCCAGACGTATGGCCCGAGGGAACATATATAACACGTTTTTTTCTCAACATAAGAAGGAAGCTGATCGAGAAATAACAATGCAGCAATCCGATGAAAATTGTGATAATGTTGATTTTTTACTGTTAAATATAAAATCCCTGAGTCACGACAAAATAGCTCAGTTAGAGAATTAGATATTGATTTAAATATAAACTTTGTTTGCCTAACTGAAACATGGGTGGAGAATATTACTAAGTAAACATAAATATTTTTTTACTATGTACCAGTTACACTAGACAAAGTAGAGGAGGCGTTGGTATTTGGCATAGGAAAGGATTAAAGGTGGTCGAGGTTCCAGTTTGTAACTGCAGTTCTAATGGGGATGCTAAATTCTGCTGTGTAGAATATAAAACACAATCGGGTATGTCTGTATTTGTTATTGTTTGCTATCGTGCTCCTCAGAGAAACTTTAAGGTACTTATGGAAAAACTGTCAAATTTGTAAAATAGTATATTTTGTCCAAATAAACCTATCATATTACTAGGAGATTTCAATGTAAACATGCTAAAAGACAATTATGAGAGTACACATCTAATTGGTTTATTGGGCACATTCTCACTAACATTTCAAAATCATGATGCAACCCGTATCACAAACTTAGGATTAATTATCCATAAAGTGCAACTTTTATACTTTACCCAATAGAATATCGGATCATGAGACATTATTATTTAATTCTAACCTGGAAAACGTATGTGAATCTGATACGAAATGCAAAGCTCGCGCATTTACCAGAAAGAATACTAAAAGAGAGAATTGGAATGATGTATATAAATCAATTTCAACGGATGATTCATTTAATGTATTTGTAGCTACATTTCAGTATCACTATCACATATGTTTTCCAATGAAGCAAAATAAAACTAAGCAATGGAAATCATGGATCAATTATATGATTAAAACTTCTAGTAGACTACATGATCTATACAATCTAGCAGGAGAATTTCATGAATTGTGGTCTCTTTATCAAGACCAAAAATGCAAGCATCGCTTATTAATTAAAACACAGAAAAAGCAATTTTACCAACAAAAAATAAGTAATTCAGAAAACAAATCGAAGACAGCATGGTCTATCATTAACGAACTAAGTAATAACAAGAGAGAAGATGAAAATATAGCAATCGAGATAAATGGAAACCTCTCGGACAACATGAAGCTCATTGCGGATACTTTCAATAACTACTTTCAAACGACTCCCATTGATATTGTTAATAACATTCCTATAGTAGACGAGAGTACTCTGCATTCAAGAAATTTAAACACATTTTACTTGTCTCCAGTAAGTGAAGATGAAGTAATCATCATTTCAAAGCTTCAAAATAAATTTTCTAGTGGACCTGACGGCATTCCTGATAAAATTTTAAAACAAGTATCTAAGCAAATCAGTACACCATTAACATATATAATTAACAAATCATTGGAGAGTGGAACGTTTTCAGATATACTGAAGAAAAGCAATGTAGTACTAATATTTAAAAATAAGGACAAAATTAAAGTCGATAATTATAGACCAGTCGCTTTAATTTCATGCTTTTCTAAAGTCATTGAAATGTGTATGGCCTCTCGATTACTAAACTTCTTCAAAAAGCACAATCTATTTTCCAAAATGCAGCATGGTTTCACAGAATTAAAAATCAACAATGAAGGCTATAGACAGGTTCTTAGAAGCAGTGGTTACTCTTCTTGAAAAAGGAGAATATACAGTTGGTTTATTCTTGGACTTAAGTCGTGCCTTTAATAGCGTTAATATAAATCTGCCACTTGACAAGTTGGAAATATACGGGATTAGAGGTTTAGTACTCAACGGGTTTGTATTCTACCTTCACAATCGAAAACAACAGGTAAAAGTTAGATCAAAGTCAAATTACCTATACCTTATCAGACGAACTTTCTATAGATATTTGGGTTCCGCAAGGGTCAATTATGGGGCCTATTTTATTTATAATATATATTAACGATTTGCCTGACTACATATCACAGGAAATTATACTATATGTAGATGCTACCTCGGCGGTAATAAGTAAAAAGTCAGAGGATAGAGTAAAACAGATGTGCACGGAAGTCCTTACAAGGTTCAACACCTGGTTTGCATCTAAAAACTATTTGTCAATGAATCTAAAACCACTCTGGTACGTTTCAGGACTAAACAGTGTAAAAAGGAATTACAAATAGCACAAAAAATTCAAAACACAGTCTTGCAACTTAGTACACAAATAAAATCAAATCTCGACTAACCGATGGAGTGTGCTTCTGGGGATGCTCAAGACATCTACAGTCTGTTTTTATCGCTCAGAAAAGTATATAAACAAAAATCCAACTTTAAAGAAGCATCTAGTGTTCACACTTATTCAACAAGAAGCAATTCACACATTTATCAGAGGGCCAGAGGTATAAAATAAACTTTTTTTCACAAATATAAATGTATTCAAAAAAAGATTGAAAACACTGCTGATTGATAAATTTTATTATTCAATTGAAGAATATTTAAATGACACTATCATATGGTATAAAATAACCTATTATTATTAAATATGTAATACTATTAAATTGTAATGTGCCAGAGGAATTATTATTATTATTGCTATTATTAATTATCATTATTATTAATTTTTATTAATTATTTAAGTAATTGACTTATGCCATATCATAGCTGTATTATTTTTAAATTTATATTATGGTTTTATGATCAGTGAATAAAAATGTTTATTATTATACTGAAGGAAAAGAAAAATTAAACACTTGAAATTCGTGAAATTTCGACCATTTTCAAACCACCATAACTCGGCGTATTTTCAATAGATTTTGATGAATCTTTGAGGGCAAAAACTTTGAAGTGTCTTCTTTAAAGTCATGCATGCGAACTTATGTGTAACCCCTTCCGTTATGGCGGTTTGAATATGGTCGAAATTTCACCAATTTCAAGTGTTTCATTTTTATTTTCCACCAGTGTATATTGCATTAGACAAACCTCACCTAGTTAGTACCTGGTCAGATTTTTTTATCATCAATGCGAGAAATATTACCAAATTGTTAATATCAATATTGTAAATAAGGAAATCAAGATAAGCAATTTCATGATTAGTGTGTTTACAATTTAAAAAAAATGGAACAACGTGCTTAAGCAAACAGTAAAGTCCACTGTACAACAGTAAAAATAGTGAAATTCGATTCTGTTCCTAAAATAATCCTGACGACATAGAACCCAATATTTTATGGATTTAATAATAGAAAAATCATTGGAATATGCCCAGAATGTTCCGATTGGTTTAATAAGTATTAAAAGAAACGTGAGATTTCATGTTTGATTAATTTTTGTTATAAATTCATATCCTTTTCTATAAAAATTGATTTTCATCCCAAAATCATTGGATATGGTGCTTGACTCCGCCGAAGTTCCACCATCAACAACAACCTTAAGATTGTGCTCGTGCACAAACCATTTTGGACTATGTTGTGATTGCAGGGTAGCACTCGGGCTTTGCCCTTTAAAAAATTTAAAACAAAATGGAGGAATAACTTTTATATGTATAACTGTACATACTGCAACGTTTTCACAAACTCTAATTAAGTTATATCTTCTCTAGTAATTTCCCAAAAATATTTTTTTTTATTATATGTTTGTGTCATAAAGAGGTATTATCTGTATAGGTGCGCCTATACTCGAATATATGTATAAATACAAAAAGTAATAATCTAGTTTTTGAAATACAGGCTAATTCATTTATTTCTGATAAAAGGCAAAAATAATAAATTCAAAAAACGAAATATAGCCTGAATATATAAATATTCAACCTGTTCGTAGCTCTGCAAGCAAAAATAATAATAAAATAATTATTATTACCATTACTATGATATTATTTTATTGTTAACATCATTACTCTGATATCAGAGGTCATAATTAAAATTTTGTACCTAAAATTATTAGAATCTAATTAGTCGCCTTTTTTCACGGGTGTTAAATTCAGCAATAGATTTGAAAAAATAATTTCTCTGAGAAAAGTAAAGCGAATCGAAAAATAAGTAAACCATGCCATTAGGAAAGGTCTAAATTAATACCACAAAAATAATTCACCTTTCGTTTTAACCCTTTATATTCTGTCACCCCTTTCAAAAAATATTTTTTTAATAATATAAATCTCGATTTTTGACAAAGTTTGAAATAGGCCACAACTAAATAAGAATGCTTGTTCTTATCACTAATACAAGTACTTTAATAATCAAGAGCGAAAAAAACGTTACGGGCACTCCTTCAACCCAGAAAAAAATAATTTCTCGCGTAAGCCTCGCAATATAAATCTCGACTTTTGACAAAGTTTGTAATCAGCCATAACTAAATAGAAATTTTTATGCTTAGTGATAAGTGTATTAGTGAATACACATATGTTGATAACAAGTAAAAAAGAAACGTTACGGGTACCCCTTCAACCCAGAAAACATTATTTCTCCGTAAGTTGCAGAAATCCACAACTCACGATTTTTGACAAAGTTTGCAATCAACCATAACTAAATCAAAACTCATAGTCCCATCACTAATACAAGTACTTTCATAATCAAGAGTCAAACAATGTTACGGACACTCCTTCAACCAAAAAAATAATTTCTTCCATCTTTCGGAGAAATCCATACACCTCAATAGTTATTAATGCATATCAATAATACCTTACTTTGTAGTATTCTTTTTTTAAACGGTAGTTAACAAATAGCAATAGTAATAACATACAATGTACCTAAGTTAAAAAATAAGTTGTTTTTTTTTATAAAATAAGCCAACATGGCGAATCTCAAAAACTAGATCTGATAGACCAAATCTGATTTTGGATTCTGCACCCCAAAATTACCCAGAAACAGTAAAAAAACGAAGGCACTAAAACATCTGTTGGGCAGTGTGATTATTCATTTTCTACAATAAAGAAGAAATCAAATCGATTACTTAATATAAATACACCATATTAGAAAAACATTCAGTATTAAAGCTAGCGTAAGTTAAGTTAATTGGTAAACGAAAAGTATTTAATTTTTATTTGACGGAGAGAATGTTTACCAAACGCATTTAAAATATCTATCGAGTAGAACTTTAAGGTATGCAACGCAATAAGCACATGCGCGTGGAAATAAAAGCGAGTATATTGGGTTGCATATGTTACATGCTAGTTCTTACACATATTGGTAGTCCGATCGGTTCGGAAAAATTATGCTCCCATTCGAACCGGATGTTCTGGAACAGTTCCGTAATATTTATACAAATGTAATTCTTTAATTAATTTAGACCTCTTCTAATTGTATGGTTCACTTTTTTTATTTGTTTATTTTCTACGAGATATTAAATATATTGTTAGATTTGTTGCTAACTTCACACCTGGTGTTGCCAACAATCCAGATCTACTGGAAATCTACTTCAAATAATGTACTAATTGCCTTCTGTAACCAGAATCGGGAATTTTCCCGGTGGGCCGAGAGGCCAAAGGCCAATGGTCTTTCGCTAAATGATGATTCTAATTCAAATGTAATAAACTATATTTTTCAATATCTATTTTTTTGGTAAAAAAGTTTAGTATATGGGACGTATCTAAGAACTTTCCCTGGCCGGTAAATATAGTCAGTCGCGCCTGTTTAGGAGTTTCAATAATAATAAAACAAATTGATGGCGTAATCGGGATTTTTCTGATATTTTTAGCAACCAGCGAGATTTCGTTAATGCTTATTATTTAAAAATTGTATTTTCATTTTGGTAAATTTCATGTAACTATTATAATATATCAAAAATATCTAAATAAATTGGAAACAACCTTACTTGTTGCAGAAAGCATGAAATAAATTCGTTTTATTGAAAAATATCTAATTTTTTTCTTTGACTATGAAAAAAAATTATTAATAAAAGATGTTCAGTGTTTAGTTCTCTTTAACATCCATGATTTTCTGCAATAACGGCACAACTCTAAATCTAACAATTTTTTTTATTAACTAATTTTATGGGTTAATTGCTTACATATTCAATTTTTTTAATCATATGACTAAATAATACTCAACCGGAAACTTATGATAATTTTCACAGAAGATTGCAATTGTGTCACTATTTTATAACAAGATTATTTATTTTTACTTTCTCCGTTACGAAGTACGAGGATTGTGATCGTGATTTTTTTTCAAAAAATTTTTTTACGGAAATATTCGTTTTGGGGTTCCTAACAATTTCTGGATTTTTTTTTTTGTCTGTGTGTGTGTGTCTGTGTGTGCTGCGTGTGTGTGTGTCTGTGTGCGCTGTATATTAAAAACTAATAGAGCAATTGATATGAAACTTTGAACATACGTCTTATTTGATATTCTGAAGAACTGAAAAGCTTTTGGTAAAATTTCGTACACCGGAAGTGAGTGTTTACCTTAACTGTTTTTTGTTTTTTGCCAATATTTTTTTAAATATGAAAAATATCACAAAAACATTTAAACAAACATTAAAGACAACAAAGAAATGAACATCTTTTGCTTGAAAATATTTTTCATAAAATCATTGCTATTCGAGAAAAAAATTTATATATTTAAAAAAAAAATTTGGTTTATAATTATGAAACGATAATAGTTACAGCAAATTTATGTGAATAATAATTGTAGAGAATGCCAAAATGAATAACTTCTAAAGAATAAGTTTTTTCGAAATCTCGTTAGTTTTTCGGTAAACCGAGTTTTTGAATTTGGAGTATAATTTTTCCATCTTTCATAATTTTGACGTTTTAAACGTCAGTTTCATCCGAGTTTACGCAACGCTCGATGTACATTTAAAATATGATTTCAATTGAAAATAAACAATGAAAACGTAAATATAAATGGCTACGATACCATCAAGTCGGAGAAAGTAACATGATGGCCACATCACCAGTTTTTACTTATTATTTTATTAAAGAAGTATCATAATTGGAAATGCGTGTCAATTAATTAGCAAAATAACTTATTATATTACACATGTAAAACTTTATTTTTCAAAATATAAAAATAAGTTAAATCTAAGTATACTAATATTCATAATTTTTTTCCCTGCAACTTAAGGGGTTTGCCATATAACTGTTTAACGGCTCTTCTGTGGTTGCACAACTTCAAATATCAATTTCTCTAAATTCAACATCAGAATAATGTTATTTATAAAATAATTTATGTGGTCTTTCTTTTTCTACATGAAAGATATCTCTGTCTGCGATTCGGACATTTCGGACATTATTGTGTGTGATGCCAGACGGTTTAATGATTTAATAAAAATTTAACAAACTGTAAACCTAAACCGTTTGAGATAGAGCAAACATTGTGTATGCTTCCTTAAACCCATAAAGGGAAGAAGTATTAAATACATTTGAGATAATTTGGAACTAGTATTATCAAAATAGAGCATGGGTGTCAAATCCATTTTTTTTGCCCTAAAACTAAACATTACCTCTCAATATAACTTAGAGTATTAACATGAAAGCAAACTACACCGATTTACTAGGTGCCTAATAGAATTTATTCATTCGCAGTATTCATTTATAGCGAAATATAATTTAAGAATCAGCTAAAACTAGAAACTGTTCTAATAGATTTTTGCTAAGACTTGGAGGTAGCACACAGTAGCACTCTAAAACTTACATTTAGCACAAGAAACCATTTGACAAAACCGTCATATAACTTGTATTTTAAATGTTAAAACAATTCAATGGTGATTAAACTGGTTATCTTATGTAACTCTGAATTGACAAGACCGACCTAAATTACATACAGTGAATATAAAAAGTGCAACGAACGGACATAATCCTTTTTTATTGTATAAAATCATATATCGTAGATAATGATCACCATTTGTGGATTTTGAACGAACACCTAAAATATTGCTTATCAGCTGATAATGTCTATGCACCAGCTTGCAGTTCCCGTACAAACACAATTACTGCATTGTACGTAATAACGGAAGGGGAATTATAATTCAAGGGTGGCTGCATAGGGTGATATCAACGCGTGGCCAGAACGGAAAACACGTGCCAACGGTCGAGCCACCTGGTGCCCAACCGTCCGTGGTGTGTTCCAAAAAGGAAATGACACAATTGGCACCTCCGTAGGTGCGTCCAAAAGAAACCACAACCTGGAAGTGTCCCAACTGGTTTAATGGTGCTTATAATTACTACATAAATGAAACATTTGGTGACGAAGTTAATGAGTGTAATACGTGAGAAAGAGAATAATATCTTGACTTGTTTTAATGAATATTAAATTTAATTATTTATTATTAGTTAAATGAAAACTTAATCAAACTGGTCTATGTATTTTAACTATATTTAATCATCACATAAAAAATATTTTTTATGCTTATTTCAAATCTGCTAATAGTTCTTTTGTCAGTACTTTTTAGATATTAAGTAGTTAGTCCAACATTAGTATATCATTTTTTTTTTCTAGTACGATCTTCCACAATTATGAAAAATTTCTCATTAAATTTTATTTTCGCTGTATAAATTTAAGTTTACAAAATTAAAAAGAAAAGAGTTATTAATTATACGAGAGTGGAATGTACGTAATTAGTTACGGAAAAAAAGTTTACCCGTGAGCTGAAAGAGCGAAGGTAATTTTCTTAAGTGACGAATGACTAATTCCACATGACTATAATATTACATTTTATCCAAAATCGTCTGTAAATGAATTAAATATTAAAATAGTTTTTATAAAATTTTGACCTACGTGATGTCAATTTGAATTATTGTAAAAATCTTTATCAGGACCTAATTATTCCGCGAGTACGAGTTATTCTCTCACTAGTGGGTAATGAACAATATTACTTCCCGCATCATTATTATTGCTAAGATTGTAAGTCAAAATCATTGTTTCCAAACACTTCGATTATGGTCTTAATTAGGATCATCACTAAACAGCATGCAACAGTAAAAGGAAGCTTTTTCATTGTTGCACAATTTTAGGTAATCTTTTGTAATGTTTTAAAAAGTTATTGAAATTGGAAAATTCTACATTTTAGGACTAAAAAACGTTATGCTAGAGATAAACGCATTCAGCACCCCAAAAATAGTCTAATCTATCTAAAAATGAGCGTGTTGACTTTTCCTTATAGGCCAGTGTTAAGTTAAGTTAAGTTAATTTTTAATGTTAACTAAAAATATTTGTACTTCCTCATAAACGAATAACAGATGTCAGAACAAATATTAGGAGCAATGTTGCTCTTTCTTGCTTAAATTTAACTTTTTAATTGTCGGGGTAATAATAACACTGTAATAAAGTCTAGCCGCGCTATGAAGGCATCTTGGACCACCCTCATTCGATGCGTCTCGAATGCCTGAGGTTCACAATAAGCGTTGGGTTCTATGCATATTTATTTCCAAAGTTATCTGTAACCTTTTAAGAACTACTGCTTAATAAATAGGAACCGATACTGCACCAATAGCTAGCAAGTAAAGTTAAACTTTAATCACCTCAGATGCCTTCATAGCGCGGCCAGACTTTATCAACTTGCCTCTGTAGACGAAAAACAAAGACGAAAGTGCGAAACACTATTAGTATTAGCAAGAGTAAAGTTACCACTATAATAGCAATACACTTTTAATTAAAAAAAAGCGTTTTAACTTTAACCTTTAGACGATAGACAAGTGCTAGCTCGTAAGTATCAAGAGGAACTGGACTGACTACGGTGTTTAACCGTTTAAACTTAATATCCCCTGATAAGACTCTCAAGTTTCTATTTAAACTTCCCTCAGAATGTTTGCGAAATTTTACCACCGAGATATAAATTTGTTTCGAAAGGTTCGAAAATCTAAAAACAATTTTTTTTTTGAAAATCCCTGTTCTGTGATATTTGTTATATTTTTGCAAACGATACTAATTTTAAAGGCACTGCATACTTCTCAACTTCACGCGGATCCGTGGCTGATGAGAAGTTAGGCTTAACTTTCCAACTACTAACTTTGGAGCCTTGTGGTCGTGGGTTCGAATCCCATCCGTGCGGTCACTTTTTCGGAACGAAGAAGTGGCCGTGCGGGTCCATGGATGTTTAGTGTATGTCCCCCTATTCATTATATAATATATGAATGATTATATATACAGGGTGTCAATTTGAAAACGTTCAATGCGAATATCTCTGAAAATATAGGAGTTAGAAAAGCGCAATTTGGTACAAATGTTATATGGGTAGGGGGAACTAGAACCACTATATTTTGGTTATGGGGTGAGTGACCCCTTGGGCCCCATTCACCCTAACCCCAAAATTTTAAATGGCATCACCCCTTTTGTGATCCCTTAAATTAAACGTTTTTTCGAGTAGTATTCACCAGTACAAGAATGTTTTTAAAATTCAATACAGAGCCAAACAAAAAGTATAATTAAAATAAAATAAACTCTGATTCTATGAATTGCTATTTCATTTAATTAGATTATTATAATGCATTCCATTTTGGGCTACAAAAAAGGATAATTTTTTTTTATACTCGAACCAGTGGGTCAGGTTTCAACAAATAACAATCACCTATTGCAGCCAGATGTGTTAGATTGTACGTCAAATTCAAAAACGATCGAAGTGAAATAATTTCAGACGAATTCACTATTTGATTTTCTTTTTTATCCGGTATTAGACATGGTTTACAGTATGGCTGAAATAATTGCGATTTAGACACCTGACTGAAATAGGTGATTGTTATTTGTTGAAACCTGACCCACTGCTTCGAGTATTTGGAGCTAAAAATTTTATTATCCTTTTTTGTAGCCCAAAATGGAATGAATTATAAGGATCCAATTAAATAAAATAGCAATTCATACAAACAGAATTTATTTTATTTTAATTTTTGGTCGGCCCTGTATTGAATTTAAAAGAAATCTTGTGCTGGTGAATACTACTAAAAAAAAAGTTTAATTTAAGGAATCACAAAAGGGGTGATGCCATTTAAAATTTTGGGATTAGGGTGAATGGGGCCCGAGGGGTCACTCACCCCATAACCAAAATATGGTGGATCCAGTTCCCCTTACCTGTATAACATTTGTACCAAATTGCGTTTTTCTAACTCTTTTATTTTCACAGATATTCGCATTGAAAGTTTTCAAATCGACACCCTGTATAATAATAAATCTAGAAATCAATATACACACTTAATTGAAACTCTGGCTGAATGGACTAGTTTCCTATGCCATAGAAAAAAAAACTTTGGCGCCTCCAACACCACCTGAATTATGACCAATCTCAATGAAATGTTAATTAACACTCGTTTCGGCCGTAACCACAGAAGATTTAATTGCAAAGGAGAATCAAGTAATTTTCCGTTTTTCTCTGATTTTATTTAAACATTTCTTTTTTCTCCAAAACACATTCGTTTAATTTAAAACGAATAAAAAAATTGTGTCTGACATCCTTTAGGAATGATTTTAATAGCTAAAAATATTCTCCTTAGGACAATTAACACTAAATAATACTTAAGACATGATCAATTTAACAAAAATCAAAAGTAAATGTTTCATCTCATTTAGAAATTATTTTTATGGCTACAAATATTCTACATTGTATTATTAACAATATTAAACAATAATTAGACGACTGTTTTTCTTCCATTTTGTTTAAACATTTTTTTCTACGACCGATATAAAAAGCAGGCGTTTGCGCTTGCGTTTGTCAACGCAAAGTAGACGTTTGTTGTTTTCAATGTTTGTTTAAATGTTTTTGTGATATTTTTCATATTTAAGAAAATATTGGCAAAAAACAAAAAAAACAGTTAAGGTAAACGCCCCCGGTGTACAAAATTTTACCAAAAGCGTTTCAGTTCTTCAGATTATGAAGAAATAAGACGGATGTTCAAAGTTTCACATCAATTGCTCTATTAGTTTTTGAGATACAGCGCGCACAGCAGACACAGACACACACATAGTGACACACACACAACACACACGCACAGACATAAAAAAAATTTGTTACAGAAATTGTTGAAATGGCATGTAGGGACCCCAAAACGGATATTTCCGTTAAAAAAAATTTGAAAAAAATCACGATGACAATTGCCCTCATTTACTTATTAACCAATGAAAATGAATAACGTTGATGAGATGATCCAATAAAATTCTAATTACGATGCTTAACAGACCACGCTCTATGTTATGCATGGCAATTAACCCTGGGTGGTATCTAATCAGATAATCTCTCATGTTGGTATTGCCTAGCAACGCGTTGGTTCATTTTCTATAACGTATAAAACGTCAGTTATTGCCGGACTTTTAAACAGTTTGCTCCTGAATTCGATCAGTTTGTATTTTCGGGTGAAGTATTAGTGCTTTCATAAGTAATAGTATTCATAGGCATTTCTCAAAATCTTGGTAAGCTCATTTTTACTACAGTTATTGTGGCGCAGATTAATACACGTCTGACACTTGGTGTGAGTAAATTTAATTTTTCAAATTAAGAAGTGTGCACTTTCTGTTCGGCCAATTGTCTTCTCGAATCTAACTCGTGACTGATTTTTCCTAGGTAATTATTAGCGTCTGGATCACTCTTGCTTGTTGCTTCTAGAAAATCGGCACTCCTGCTTCGCAGTCGTGCCGATTTTCGTCGCAACAAGCAATCGTGATCCTGCCGCTAATAGTTGCCGGCAAAATCATAGGCACTCGTTATATTACTGTTGACAATACTTTCTCGTACTTCGTAACGGAGAAAGTAAAAATAATCTAATATTCTATCATATGAATAGATTGCTTGATTATTTGATTAATCGATCATTTGATTATTTGATTAATCGATATAATTGATTATTAAAAATAATTAATAATCGATTAATCTCGTGTATTCATCTTTGCAAAGGAGAACATTATATCGTAATTCCAGTTAGGATTTTAGTACGGTATTTCAACGCAACATGCCATTGCTGAATTAACTGACAAAATCCATAATTCCTTTGATGCAGGTAAAAAAGTGCTTTGTGTATTCATCGACTTTGATACATTTAAACACACATATCTCCGAATCCGGAACGAAATTTTAATAACGGTTAATTTCGGTTAGAACGAAAAAAAAAACACCGGTTAATTTCGGTTCAAAATGTTTTTTCATTAAATTAAATAAAACCGATAAAACAATACATTTATGATTTCACATAAAAAAATGCAATGTTCTAGTTGGAAACAAAACGACAACAATCTAAACTTAAACTACGAAAATTAAAATTGTAATCGAAGTTTTAAAAAATTATGAGAAAATGATCAATTAATCAATCAATCAATTTTCTTAAATGCCTCAAAATCTACAAAGGAATAATATATTTTTGATTTCACATAAAAACAGTGGTCATATCTTAGGTGGAAACAAAACGGCAACTGGAACGAGGAAAACGAAAATTGCATTCAACGATTTAAACGATTATAAAAATTAATTAATGTAGCAATTTGTTTCAAAAACCTCAAAACACGTACACAAAATAATACAAATTTGATTTAACGTAAAATTAATTGCCATAGCCTGGGTGTAAACAAAACGGCAACACTGCAATCTTGAACTAGAAAGACAAAAATTGCATTCAACGATTTAAAAAACTGCAAAAAACTGATGAACGGAGAAATTGGCTTCAAAAGCTCACAATCCATAAGCAACAATATATTTCTGATTTCATATTAAAATAATGTCCAACGTCTGAGTGCAAAACAACATTCCAAATTTGAACCCGGAAAACGAAAAATGCTTTTCAACAATTAGAAAAATTAGAAAAATTGAATAAAGACATTTCCTTCAGAAAAATGCAATTAACGATTGGAAAAATATTAAAAAAAATGTATTGACTATTTGCCCCAAAAGCTTAAAATCAATAAAAAAACAATTAGCTTTAATTAATTAATTAATAATAAATTTATTTTAATTCCAGAAAAACAATTTTCATTTCATATTCTAACTCTTAACAAAACGGCAATATTCCAAACATGAACCGGGAAAACCAAAATTGCATTCAAAAATTTGAAAAATTGTAAAAATGTAATTAATGGATTTTTTTTATTCAAAAACTCAAGTTGTGTACAAAAAGGTAACAATTGATAACACTGCCCCACAAAAAAAAAGTGTTTGGACTTGTGGGTCGGAGATATGTATTCCGATGTATTTTTCGACGCTGACCCTGGGGCCAATTCCAGACGTGGAGGGCCATTTCTGAGCTCGGGATCGGATTCAGCGTCCAAAAATACATGGGAATACATGTGTCCGACCCACAAGTCCAAACACTTTTTTTGTGGGGCTGTGTAATAGATCTAGTAAAGCGAAAAAGGCATTTAAAGATTTGAAAACTTGTAAGAAATCTATTTCAATAATTCATAATAAAAAAAAATACATTTCTGATTTCACGTAATAAGAATTGTCATAATTTAGCAGTGTACAAAACAACAACATTCCAAACTTGAACTACGATGATAAAAAATGCATTCAACGACATTAAAAAAAAAATAATTAAAAAATATCAATGCAGAATTTTGGACCAAAAGCTCAAAATCCATAAAAAAACAATATATTTCTGATTTCGCTCTAAAACAATTAGCGATATACTAGCTGTGTACAAAATGGCAAAATACCCAACTTGATCTAGGAAAACGAAAATAATGTGAAATGTGAAATATCAATCAAGCAAACTGCTCGAAGAGCTCAAAATCCATAAATTTTTATTTCACAAAAAAGCAATCGCCATAATCTAGTTGAATACAAAATAACGACATTTCAAACTTGAATTATGATGATGAAAAATGCATTCAACGATATTAAAAAATGATAAAATTATCAATGGAGAAATTTGCATCCAAAGCTCCAAATCCACAAAAACAATATATGTTATTTCACGTTAAAACTATTGTCACAATCTAGCTACGTACATTCCAAACATGAACTAGGAGAACGAAAAATGCATTCAACGATTGGAAAAAAGGTGAAAAATATATCAATCGAGCCAAGTGTTTGAAGAGCTCAAAATCCATAAAAAAGCAATACATTTCTGATTTTACGTAAAAAGAATCGCTATAATTCAGCTGTGCACAAAACCACAACTTTCCAAACTTGAATGTTTTTAC
This sequence comes from Ocypus olens, assembly GCA_910593695.2. Lineage (NCBI taxonomy): Eukaryota > Metazoa > Arthropoda > Insecta > Coleoptera > Staphylinidae > Ocypus > Ocypus olens. Next base: position 36,946,728 of record OU343053.1, read on the forward strand.
AGTAATTTACGATACAAGTAACGTTATGAAGGTTTTTACATTACGAGAGAAAAGTTTGAAAACACGAGCGACGTAGGAGCGAGTGCTTTTAAATTCTCGAGTAATGTAAAAGCAAATAACGTTACGTGTGTCGTAACATGGTTTATTTTATCCTATTTCTATTTTTTTTAAATTTGAAAAATGTTTAATGAAAACCGTCAAAATGCGAAGTCATGTTTGTTTACCAATACCTCCATAGCAACGAGTTGCGTTAAGATAATATAGCAACACTAGTGTTGTTAAGAATTTCTTAACAACACTAGTGTTGTTAAAGGTAACTTAACGTTACTCGTTGCTAAGGAGTTATTGACATGATGACAGTATAGGATAAAATAAACAATTTTAAAAAGTGCAAAAAAATGCAAAAATTTGTATTTTCCTGCTAATTTGTAAGACTTTATTTTATTTATGTACAATGTGTTTGTATTTCTTAAATATGTTTCTAACTTATACTCCTATTTTGTTATTCACAATAAATTAATTAATTTTTAATTTTAATTAAGTTTAAGTAAGAAGGGAATTTGGTAAATAAAATTAATCCAAAATTTATAGATATTTGATGTTAGACTCGATTTTAAATTTTAACTTTAACTAATTTAAATTGTTTTTCTTTTCTACTTTAAATTTAAATTTTAACCGGAACTGAACCAGAACCGAACCGAAACTGAACCGGAACCGAAACTGGAACGAAAAAACATTTACTTGGAACGTAACCGTAAACCGGAACGAAATTAATATCGGTTCGACTCTCTCACTTAAATACACAATATATGCAAAAGCAAAATTACATTAGAAATAATTGTTTATACATTTTTATTATTTTATTTCATCTTATAATGTTATCATGCCAATAATTCCTTAGCAACGAGTAACGTTAAGGTACCTTTAACAACACTAGTGTTGGTTAAGAAATTCTTAACAACACTAGTGTTATTATATTATCTTAACGTAACTCGTTGCTATGGAGATATTGGCATACAAACATTATCGTTTTTTGACGTTTGTCATTAAACATTATTTGAATTATAAAAATAGAGTTAGGATAAAATAAACCGTGTTACAACACACGTAACGTTATTTCCTTTTACATTACTCGAGAATTTAAAAGCACTAGCTCCTGCGTCGCTCGTGTTTCAAACTTTTCTCTCGTAATGTAAAAACCTTCATAACGTTACTTGTATCGTAAATTACTATATCTGTACTGTAAGAATAATTGGGTAAAGCATTTACAATGGGAAACAGCCTCATTCTGCAGTAAAATTACCGTAAACCACAAGGTCGATAACCATTTGGGCTGTCCTAAAATGATTCATATTTCACGTTATTTATTAAATGACGTATCACACTGTAACCCAACGCATGTATTACAAGAACAGAATAAGTAAAGTATGCATTAGCAGATTGCGGTTTGGTGATATATCGTGGTGGAATGTTAATGTGTAAAATTACGAAAAGTCGTAGCTAATACGGCGCTGGAACAAATCATTTGCAATTTATTCGAGCCGAAGTTGTAAATCTCTTTAATATTCCATAATTGAAACGCGCGTGTTCCACTAAAATATTTCAACATAACGTCTGCTGTAATGCAATGGCATTCAGACAAAACATTAATAATCCACCCACCAAAAATTCCAAGTACACTCCAGAGGGTACCATTGTTACCTGTCTGTAGGGGTCTCCAGCGAAACCTGCAATGGCCAGGGTCATGGTCATCACACGTGGCCAAACGTGGCAAAAATAACAGAGACAGCATGCATAAAATACGGCTGTAATAAATCCCTAAACGCACCACAAAGGCAATTATTACGTTACCTCTTTATCACCAGTTACGTGCCCCCCTCGTCGCTATGAAACTTCAACAATCGATGATTGTTCTACTTTTAGGTCAGTTGCTCGGAAGTTTTATGCAGACATGGAATATAATCGAATATCCAGAATGCGATTGCTCCGGTGTAGCGTAAAATGGGACGTGCCGAAATAGCTAAATTTGCACATTTTCACAACTCGGCAGGATAATAGCGATTTTATGCATTACGTGCCACAATGATCAGGATATATGTAATTAATAAGGAAGGAAATGTGAAATTTACATTAGTAACACTTTCGTTGTTACCTCTACAGAACTAGGTACAAATTTCCCGGTACAAATTAGTAGTACATACTTATATGATTGTGCAATTAAAATGATATAACAGTCTGAAATACAATGCTATGTCACCCGATCAAATTGGGAATACCACAATCACCAACTATAGATTTTCTTACTAAGAAAAATCTACTCCACAAATCAGGGGCGGCTCGTCATGTATAGCCAAGGAGCCATGGAACCACCTCTAGTTTCGATCTTAGCAAGAATTTTTAATTAATTAGTCTTTTACACGCAACGTGCATTTGGAGCCAAATAAATTCTGTTTCATCTCGTGAGCGCCACGATGACGACACTGTCGTATTTTCCGCGCCATATATGATGAGTAAAATTAGTTCATTACGGAATAAGCATTTTTGCTCATGTACTATCGAGCAGAGGCGGCTCGTGGATTTCCGTCGGGAGGGCAAAGACAAAGATGTCGCTCGTTCTGCACTACTTACTCTTATAGAGGAAGCAAATATTTCGTTGGTGTTTCGGTCAAATTTTCTTCCGTTACCGCGCCGCCGAACATCCACGAGCCGCCACTGCTATCGAGTACATAAATGAAATAATTAGGTAGGCCTCTGTCTGATTTGCTTACCGTAAGAAATACTGTGGGATACGTCGAGCATTTTCCAGAATGTCAAAAATACAATATTTCTGGATGGATTTGAGAAGTTTAAAGCTAATTCTGGCAATCACTATTTTTTAGAATTTTTTAAATCACAAGACGCAAATTAAATTTTTCTAAAAATCAAGTTTTGAGTGCTGACATTTTGTTTCCAGTGGGGGTACGTCGATCATTTTCCAGTATGTCAAAAATACAATATTTCTGGATGTATTTGGGAAAATTGAAGCTAATTCTGGCAGTCACTATTTTTTGGAATTTTTTAAATCACAAGATGCAAATTCTGTTTTTTCTAAACATCAAATTTCGATGGCTGACATTTTGTTTCCAGCGGGGCTATGTCGATCATTTTCCAGTTTGCCAAGAACACAATATTTCTAGATGGATTTAAGAAGTTTGAGGCTAATTCTGGCAATCACTATTTTTTTTAGAATTTTTTAAATCACAAAATGCAAATTATATTTTTCTAAAAATCAAGTTTCGACTGCTGATATTTTGTTTCCAGTCGGGGTATATCAATTATTTTCCAGTATGTTAAAAATACTATATTTTAGGATGGATTTGAGAAATTTTGAAGCTAATTATGGCAATCACTATTTTTTTAGAATTCACAAGATGCAAATTCTGTTTTTCTAAAACTCAAGTTTCGAGTGCTGACATTTTGTTTCCAGCGGAGGTATGTCGATCATTTTTTAGTTTATCAAAAATACAATATTTCTGGATGGATTTGAGGAGTTTAAAGCTAATTCTAGCAATCATTATTTTTTTAGAATTTTTTGATCACAAAATGCAAATTATATTTTTCTAAAAATCAAGTTTCGACTGCTGACATTTGACTATATTTCTGGATGGATCTGAGAAATTTTGAAGCTAATTATAGCAGTCACTATTTTTTTGGAATTTTTCAAATCACAAGATGCAAATTCTGTTTTTTCTAAAAATCAAGTCTCGATGGCCGACATTTTGTCATTTTCCAGTTTGTCAAAAATACAATATTTCTAATGGATGTGAGAAGTTTAAAGCTAATTCTGGCAATCACTATTTTTTTTAGAATTTTTAAAATCGCAAAATGCAAATTATATTTTTCTAAAAATCAAGTTTTGCTTGCTGACATTTTGTTTCCAGTCGGGGTATGTCGATTAATTTTCTAGTATGTTAAAAATACTATATTTCTGGATGGACCTGAGAAGTTTTGAAGCTAATTACAGCAATCACTATTTTTTTTAGAATTCTTTCAATCACAAGATGCAAATTCTGTTTTTCTAAACTCAAGTCTCGAGTGCTGACATTTTGTTTCCAGTGGGGTATATCGAACATTTTCTAGTATGTTAGAAATACTATATTTCTGGATGGATTTGAGAAGTTTGAAGCTAATTCTGGTGGTAACTTTTTTTTTAAATCACAAGATGCAAATTCTTTTTTTTCTAAAAATCAAGTTTCGATGGCTGACATTTTCTTTCTAGCGGAGGTATGTCGATCATTTTCCAGTTTGTCAAAAATATAATATTTCTGGATGTATTTGGGAAATTTGAAGGTAACTCAGACAGTCACTATTTTTTTGGATTTTTTACATCACAACATGCAAATTTCGTATTTCTAAAAATTCAGTTTCAAGTGCTGACATTTTGTTTCCAGTGGGGGTACGTCGATCATTTTCCAGTATGTTAAAAATACAATATTTCTGGATGCATTTGGGAAATTTGAAGCTAATTCAGGCAGTCACTATTGTTTTGGAATTTTTAAAATCACAACATGCAAATTTCGTTTTTATAAAAATCAAGTTTCAAGTGCTGACATTTTGTTTCCAGTGGGGTTACGTCGATCATTTTCCAGTATGTTAAAAATACAATATTTCTGGATGCATTTGGGAAATTTGAAGCTAATTCAGGCAGTCACTATTGTTTTGGAATTTTTAAAATCACAACATGCAAATTTCGTTTTTCTAAAAATCAAGTTTCAAGTGCTGACATTTTGTTTCCAGTAGGGGTACGTCGATAATTTTCCAGTATGTTAAAAATACAATATTTCTGGATGCATTTGGGAAATTTGAAGCTAACTCAGGCAGTCACTATTTTTTTGGAATTTTTTACAACACAACATGCAAATTTCGTATTCCTAAAAATCCACTTTCAAGTGCTGACATTTTGTTTCCAGTAGGGGTACGTCGATCATTTTCCAGTATGTTAAAAATACAATATTTCTGGATGCATTTGGGAAATTGGAAGCTAATTCGGGCAGTCACTATTGTTTTGGAATTTTTTTAATCACAACATGCAAATTTCGTTTTTGTGAAAATCAAGTTTCAAGTGCTGACATTTTGTTTCCAGTGGGGGTATGTCGATTATTTTCCAGTATATCAAAAATATAATATTTCTGGATGGATTTGAGAAGCAACTTTAGGCAGTCACTCTTTGTTGCAATAGCTTCCAGCTTTAGTGCGTCGATTTTGAAAATCATAAATACGAATGAGAAAAGTTTAATCGAGATATACACTTAAAAAACAATTAGCTTTAAAGGTGTAAGGAAGAAAACGTATTTTTTGTTTTCCATGTGTTTTGTTTGGGGTGAGATTACGTGGACGAAGAACGGTATTACAGATTTAGACGAAATTAAAATACAGGACAAATCGTACAAATAAATAATATGTTCATTATTTCTTCAAAAATGAGACGGGGGGATATATTTTTTGTGTGCTAAGTGGCTCTACCAACAAAATGTTTCACGAGCCGCCACTGCCACAAATTACAAGCAATCCCAACAAAAAAAAGAAAAAGAAAATCAGGATAAGTATCATCCTTCAAAAATACGACAAGGTCAAATAGAATGTTTGGGCGTGTCGAAGTGCATTTTTAAAATGATCCAAGAGAGCTCTAATTGTGTATAAAAGCTCTGTTTGAAATATCTCGAATCGCACCTGAAAGTCGTAGATGTGCTCGGATTTCAGAGAATAATAATATGAAAAGGGTTGTTGTAAGGGATTTATAAAAACTTTCAAATCTTAAAAGAAAAACACAACTGTAGGGAAAAAGGATATTCCAAGGCAATATCTTTCAAGTGAGCTCATTATAAAAAAAAGTAGAAAATGTACTTGAAAGCCTACCCATCCGGAGATTTGAAGATCAATTATGATTTTGTACGGTCTAGAGCAGTGGTTCTTAACCTGGGTCCGATCGAATCCCAGGGGTTCAGTGAGTCAGTCTCACGGGTTCGGCGGTCGGCGGTTCACTCATATGATTCGTGGAGACACGACCCGCTTGTCCATTATTGGCTGCAGGTGATCACGCAACATCGCTTGGCCTATCTGTGCTGCAGGGAATTTGGTGCGGCCAGTAGTCGAACTGTGACTGTCGTGATGGTACGTAGTGTGATTTCTTTTTAAATATTTTAATCCCTTCATACTAACTATGTCGAGCAAAAAAAGAAAGTGGTCGGATGAATATGTACAATATGGATTCACGTGTATAACGGAACGTGATGCGAGTCAGCGTCCTAACTTCATGATTTGCAATGCCAAGTTGAGTAATTCTAGTCTAGCACCGGCAAAACTAAGAGAACACTTCCTTATGCTGCACGGAGATGGAAAATACAAGAACACAACGCTCGCTGAATTCAAGGTGAAGGGAGCCAGATTCGATGAAAAGCCTACTCTGCCTGTTCTCGGCTTTGTACCCATCAACAAACCGATCCTCACAGCATCGTACGAAGTTGCCTACCTGATCGCAAACCACACACCATTGGTGAAACTGTATTGAAGATGGCGAATATCATGCTGGGAAAGGCGGCTGAAGTTAAGTTATCCCAAATTACTCTTTCAAATGACACCATCGGCAACAGAATAGAGGACATGAGCAAAGACATCTTGGCTCTAGTAGTTGCAGATCTGATTTCAAGCCCGGCAAAATTCAGCCTATAACTCGACGAGACCACAGACGTTTCCAATCTAAGCCAGCTTGCAGTATTCGTGCGCTATGTGAAAGACGACGTGATAAAGGAAGATTTTTTATTTTGTAAGCCTCTTACAACAACAACTAAGGCAGCCGACGTGAAGAAACTTGTGGATGACTTCTTCAAAGACAACAATCTTTCGTGGGATATGGTTACTGCGGTTTGTTCAGACGGAGCTCCAGCCATGCTGGGAAGAAAGTCTGGTTTTGGTGCGCTAGTGAAAGCCGATGCACCACACATCATTGTTACGCATTGTATTCTGCACAGGCATGCGTTGGCAACAAAAACCTTGCCTCCAAAACTGGCAGAAGTATTAAAAATTGTAGTGGAGGCACCGAATCTTCAGGGAGCTGTGTAAAGAAATGGGATCTGAATTCAAGGTACTCCTGTACCATTCTAACATTCGGTGGTTATCTCGGGGACAGGTGCTGAATCGTGTTTTCGCCATGCTTGTGGAATTAGCCCTGTTTTTGCAAGAGCACCAACATTGTCATGCAGATTGCTTCAAAAATTCTGAGTTCATTTTCATTTTAGCGTACATGACTGATATCTTCGCAGCTCTCAATCATCTCAATCAACAGATGCAGGGCGGTGGAGTCAACATCATCCAAGCGGAAGAAAACCTTAAGGCTTTTCAAAAAAAGCTACCGTTGTGGAAACGACGAACAGAAAACGATAACTTCGCAAACTTTCCCCTGCTAGACGACTGTGTAAGTAAGACCAAAGATGTATCTGGAATCGGAGACATTTCTGTACCCGAGGAATTGAAGCAAGCAATTGCCACGCACTTAGATGAGCTTGAAAAGTTTCTCGAAGGATACTTCCCTACAAGAGAGTCATATCCAGCATGGGTGAGACAGCCGTTCACGTTTAGTGTTGAGACAACAGATGTCAATGATGATTACCTTGATGAAATCATTGAAATTCAGTAGAGCCAGGTTAAACAGCAACTCTTCAGAACAACAACGCTCTCAACGTTTTGGTGCCAAACTATTTTTTTTAGTTGAAAATTGAAATGACTACCGTATTTTTTGCAAAAAAACTCATATTTGCGGAATTTTTTTTGCAACATTTTTTTTTCACATGTAAAGTTGCAGGTTTCGAAAACTATTCACATATTCTTGTAACTACAAAACGGATTCCAGATTATTTTTTTTGCGTATTGTCAATTTAACATGAATTGACCGAAATTCAAAAGAGTGGGGTGTACCACACCCCGAATGACTATTGCGTCATTTTTCGGAGGTGTGACTATATTAAGGGTTAAATATGAAAATTATTACAAATATTGTAGACAACAAAGAAATGAACATCTTTTGTTTGAAATTTTTTTCATAAAATCATCTTTTACGAAAATTTATTTTTTTCATTTTTGGTTTATAATTTTGAATCGATAATAGTTACATCAAATTTGAACAAAACCTGAAACCAATGCAGACATCTAACTTTTAAAGAAATATTAAAACATGATTAGAGTTTAATTTTATAGAAAAATAAGTGCACGTTAATGACACGTTTTCTATAAAATATAGAAAATATTTTAAGATATATATATAGATAATTTTAAAGCTCAAAAATCGAAAAAGCATTGATTTTTCAAAACCCGAAAGTAACACTGAAGTAAGCACAGCCTTAAGACTAAAGGCAAATGGCACGTGGAGCCCGACAGCAAACGGTGTGAGACACGGGAAAATATTGAGAGAGGCGGGATTAACCATGCCTGAACTCAAAGAATCCCTCGACAGTGTCCCACCGAGACACCTGTTTAAACGGCAATACGAAATAAAAGATCAGATTAATGACAAACCAGAAATCACCGTCTATACCGACGGGGCCAAGAACCATGAAGGCGCAGGGGCAGGCATCTATTGCCAGGAACCTGACCTCAGCCTCAGCATCCCCCTAGGTAGGAATGCGACGATCACTCAAACGGAACTTTTCGGGATACTTGAAGGTGCTCGGAAACTATCGGAACTGGCAGTCTCGAACAAATCCATTTTGTTCCTCACTGACAGCAAATCAAGCATAGCTGCGCTTTCGAGACCGAGGGTGGCCAGCAGTATAATATTGGAGTGCAAGCAAGCCTTAGACAAACTCGCTGCAACCAACAGAGTCACAATTTCCTGGATTAAGGGACATTCAAATAATGAAGGGAACGACCGGGCCGATAGGCTTGCCAAAAGGGCTGCCCTGAAAAGGGAAGGCTCTAAGGCTTTGCCACTGGCACCACTCACTGTCTCCCAAATACTTAAAGGAAACTCTCTTGAAGAACACAAAAAGGAATGGCTACAGACTGACAAATATGTGGTCGCCAAAAAATTCATCCACTCACCAATACCGAAGCTGAGCAGGAAATACATTGAATTACCAAGAAGTAGCTTGCGGTTGCTAGTCGGTACACTTACTGGGCACTGCAAACTAAAAAAGCACCTCCACAACATAGGGGTGGTAAAAGACCCCCTATGTCGGAAATGCGAGCAAGAAGAGGAGACACTAAGACACATCATGTGTGAATGCGAGTCACTCAAACAACTTAGGTGGTCCGTTTTCGGAGAGGAGTGGCCAGATTGGTCACAACTGGGCAACACTCCACACGGCCAACTACTTGACTTCACAAGAAGTTTAGGTTGGCTTGAGGAGTAGGGCCCAGGAGGCGGCACAAAGGACCAACGAATGGTCTAAGCGCTGCGACCATTTGGTCGCCCTCCACAAACCATCAATCATCATCAACACTGAATTCCAACTTTTATAGCTTTATTTGAAAATAATTGTGATTCGATGTTCTAGAAAAATCTAAGCATGTTAATCTTTTAGTTTTCCAGATAATCTCGCCCAAGTATGACCATTTTAAGCGTTCGAATATTAAAGAAGCATTGATTTTTTAAAACAAAAAAAAACCTTTACAGACTTTTAATTTGAACAAATTAATTCCAAAATCATTAGGCTTGGATATTCAAGAAAAATCTATGTACATTATTTACCCAGTTTTTTCGCCATTAAATGGGCATTTTCAAGGCTCCAAAATCGAGACAACATTGATTTTTCAGAAATGGAAAGAAATACGGATTTTCAACTTGTACAGCATTATTTCGGAATAATTTGGCTTTAATAACACTAAAAAATCACACCAAGTCAATTATATCGTTTTCCAGATAATCACGATCAATCAAAAAATGGCATTTTTTCAGCGTTTCAAAATCGAAAAAAAAACGTAATTATTCAAAACCAGAAATAAATTTCAAACTTTCACAGAATTGGTAATCAATGGCTTTCATATAAAAAATATTCATGCCCGTTAATTACCTAGTTTTTCACATAATCCGCATTAAAAAAAAAATTTATCATTTTCAGCTCTCAAATATTAAAAAAATATTGATTAAATACAGACTTCCAACTATAACAGCTTTATTGAGGTATAATTAGGCTTTAATATTCCAGAAAAATCAAAGAACATTCATTATTTGCTTTTCTAGATAATCGCCATCAAACCCAAACATTGTCATTTTCAACGATCAAAGATCGAAAAAGCGTTGATTTTCTAAAACCTAAAATTAATGCAGACTTCCAAGTTTTACAGTATTATTAAGGAATAATTGGGCTTTAAAATTCTAAAAAATCAAACTATATTAATTACTCAGTTTTCAATATAATCAAAATCAAAACCAAGAATGGCCACTTCCAATGCTCAATAAAAAAAGTATTGATTTTTCAAAAACTAACTTAAATGCAGACTTGCAACTTGAATAGCATTATTGGGGAATAATTGGTCTTTAATATCCTAAAAAATTAAACCATGTTAATTATTTGGTTTTCTAGATAATCAAAATCAAACCCAATAATAGGCATTTTCAACGCTCAAATTTCTGCATTTGAGTATTGATTTTTCAATAACTGAGTTAAATGCAGATTTTCAACTTAAACAGCATCATTGGGGAATGTTTGGGCTTTAATATTATAAAAAAAATCAAACTATGTAAATTATTTAGTTTTCAAGATAATCATAATCAAACCTAATAATTGCCATTTTCAAAGCCAAAGAAATTTTTCTGTCAATTTGAAATATTTCAAAAATCTTGCGTAGGATATTCTTTCTCTCAAATGGCCACAGTAATTCGCTTATTACATACGATTTAGGATAAAAATAATTAAATGCTGAAAATCTCCAATTCGAAAAGTATCTATGGCAACGTAACAAGTGTAAACAGCCCATGGGATCAGTTTTTTGTTAAGTGTTGTTTGGATTGGTTGTTTTAAGTCGGGTGCTCTAAAATTAAGGAATATTATTCGATTTCTATTCGGCAGAAATTTTCAAAGAAATCAATCAATCAGTAGCATTAGCATAAATTGATTAATGGAGGTAATCATTTAGTCACCAATTGGATATGCAAAAATCATTGTAGCACTCATTTGCAAACTTAGCAACTTCCGCCCGGGTGATACGATTTAATTACAAATTATGTTTACTTAACGTGACATTACGAGTTAAACAATTTCGACCTTGTAAACCGTCATTGAATCCAAACAGGTGTAAAACTTTGTCATTGGCGGCATCAACTGAATCTAATCGTTTCCAGTATGAATTAAGCATACTAATGCTTAAAACCACGAGATTAATTCATTTTTAATTAGCTCCTTGGACGTCAGATGTTATGAATGATCGTTTTTATACATAACTTGGACAAGTAAATTTCTCTTCATAATCCTCTTTTGAAAATGATTAGTTTATATTTCGTCAATATATAATAAATGTGATTTAGGTTTTTATAGTGCGCTTCGACAACTTTGGTCATCTTCACGCATGAATTAAACGCGGTTTTGTTATCCTCTTTCGAGAGATTCAGGTGACCTGATGGTGATGTAGCATTTATACCAGGGTTCAGAAAATATCCGATATTTATATAAATATCAATATATCGGATATATATCCGATATATATCAACTTCTTGATATTTATTCTTGGTCATTAATATTAATGTTTATATGACTTATTAATTATATAATGCACATACTTTATTTATATTATATGTATTTATTGCAAACAAACACAGTTGCTTACAATATAATAAAGAAATTACATTTAAATTGTTAAAATATTTGACATCAAATTGAAAAATTTTTGAAATAAGGACTTTTTTGCTCTTCAATATTTTCAGGGATAAATTTTCAAAGTGAGGACCTTTTTTTTGTTTTTTTTCGCTCACACTTACTTTTTCATTTTTAACAGTCGTGAGTCACTTCAAAAATCGACTCTTTCCGACAAAAAAGAGTCATTTCGCCCATCTGTAGTTTATATTAGAGCACATGCTTACTATTCATATTGCTACAACTGGAAAAATTTGAGAAACGGGGGCAATTTTTTGGTATTGTGTGTTTCATAAATATCCATGATATATATCATCGAATATATATCACGATATATATCATGATATATATCGTCCGAACCCTGATTTATACAAATACTTCTTTGAACATAAAACCAAATATATCGGGCATTATTCAATTTTTGGGCTATTCTAAAATATCTTTTTCTTAGTAACTGTAAGATATACAGAAAAAGAGTTATTTGAGTGATCTTCTTCGTAGAATTCAGTGGAGTGCTTATTTTTTTATTTCGACTTTAATTTCCACTTCTCAATAAAAATCATTGCTAAACTATATGAGAGTGCGTATAAACAATTCATCTCTTGGGCAATGGAACAAAATGCAACAATTTACTCTGAGAATGTATTACTTGCATGCACCACTTGAAGAAAAAAAAGCATATATCACTCTCCATCGAAGTTTTGTGTTTCATGTTTCGCTCAGATTGCAACACTGAAAAGTTCCGCTTCGATTGTATTGAACATAAATCTGGAACTAATATAATTTTATGGAATAACAATAATGATTGGAATATCTAAATGTTTTACAAATTATGTGCAGCCTTTAAACAAATAAGTAACACTTGACTAATTTAAATATTCAACATGTTTAACCAAGCGATTAACGAGCTATCTATATTATAAATAAATTATTTGCAGTGTCTCATCACATGTTTTTATCATGTACAGGTTATTTGATATGTGTTTAGATTACTTACACAAACACCTATTAGGTAAATTAATATTTGACTTTAATTTTGATATTCGAAGCATCCTGTGAGGTAATCTGTGTATGATAACAGATAAGATATTACAAAATAAAAACCGAACACTACACCTTAAAATGTAATTGTAGTGAAGGTTCACAAGTCTATATGAACATTTAAAATATCAAGCGAGATGAAACTTTTGTTTCTGTAAAATCAATCGTTGTTGAGTCTGGAGTAGAGATGGGCGAAATGACTCTTTTTTGTGAGCTGCCTGAAGAAAAGGAGTCGATTCCGGGAGTTCCATGTGAAAAGTAAATTTCCCCCTAAAAAAAGTAGTTTCAAAATGATAAAGGCAATACTCAAGCACATCCACATAAAATCACTTCCTAGAGGTCTAGAGATCGATCAATTAGTTGAAAGCCAACAAATACGATTGTAAATAAATATTTCCTGGATTAGCTTCTCATTTTGCACTTGGTGCACATATTATATGTAATAACAATTTTTCAATATCAAATGACAGAATTAAATTTACCTTGATAGTAGATAAATAAAATTAAAATAAATAAATATAATACTTTTGGTATTCTAAAACATAAGTCTTACAAAGACCAGAAGTCAGTTTATTTCCTGTCATATCATTGTGTAAATTATCATATAAAAAATGCAGTTTACCCATTTAGAAAAATGTAAATGAATGTGACATGTTAGAAGAATATACAGGGTGTAGATGAACAAAACATAGTATTTTCAATGTTAATTTCTTTATATTGGAATATTATCGTCCCTGATCATTTTAGAAGAAACATGTATTTTTTTTATGTAGTAAACATTTCTGCATACAGTTATGCTATTATTTATTTTATTGCATTTATAAAAACCAGAAAAAATAATAAAATAAAAATGATAATTTTCACGAAAATAATGGTTCCCATGAAATTAAAAAAAAATCGTGCGCCACTCATCTGTTGGTTTCTGTCAAATTGATTAAATACTTATAACTGTTTACAAGTTTTACCATTAAAAAATGAATTGTATCCAAGAAAAAGCGCAAATTGTGAAATGGTTCTGTGCTGTTGGCAGTTTTCGTGATGTTCAAGTGCCATTAACTTTGCCGATAGACCAACTCCCTATGTTGCGACGATCCAAAGATCAATTAATCAATTTGAAACAGAATTACAAAATTAAGGATGCCAAGTTTAAGGTCTTAGCTTCTGAGGTAGAAGATCCAAACATAAGCTTGAGATAATTGCTGCCCAAAAGTATTTAAAGAAAAATAATTTTTACTCGTAGAAATACCAGTGCCACTAAGAACTTTTACAACGGATTTAGAATTTTGTTTCAAGTTATTTTCTATGCAGTTATTAAATGCATGTGCATTTAATATTATAATTGCAAATGTTTATTAGGATTATGAGTATTAATTGTGTCAAAGTAATATGTTCTGCATTTTTGTTTTTATTTTTATTCATAAAAGCCCAATAGATCAACAGCGCGCCATTTTTTTCTAATTTATAGGCAAGCATTATTTTTGTGAAAATGATCATTTTTATTTTATTATTTTTTTGGGGTTTTTATGAATGCAAAAAAATAGCAGCAAGACTGGATACAGAAATTTTGACCCTGCAAAAAAATTATTTACATGTTTACTCTAAAATAGTCAGGGATGATAATATTCCAATAAAAATAAATTAACATTGAAAATTGTAAGTTCCGTTTTGTTCATCTACACTATAGTCTGTCCACGGTACACATAGAGTTGTAAAAACGCCTAGAATCGCCAACACATCATTCTTACTGGCCGATTCGAAAAATTGCGGGAAATCCGCACGTCCAAATCACGCAGTACGAATGCAAATGGTTGACGCGTCGTCAGCTGATTGCCTCATTGTATTGTGTTAGCTGTTAGCGTTTGCGATCCAGTATCTTTCTGCTTGTTTCATTATAATGGCTCTATCTCCATCAAAACGACGCCGTGCGAAGCATTTTTCAGTGTCCACCAAGGAATCCATACTTAATATTTTTAAGGTGTGTCAAGAAAATTATCCTGATAGCACCAAAGTTGAAAATGTGGTATTCACCGCAAATGCAGGAGGTACGTTCTTAATTTCTAAATCTACTGGATCCATGGGCTATATAAATATATTTGTAGGTGTTTGTGGGGCCAGCGTTTATAACGTACTCAGGGAACATCAATCCGCAAATAAATTTCAGCCTCCTAAAAACTTTCTACGAAACAATATACTAAGCAACATGCAGAGCACGACCAAGGCAAGAACTGAACTTTTACAGTTTGGACTGTTCCTAACAAGTGGCGCTCTGTTGAAATAAATTTACATAGTGTAAAACAGACTTTTGCTCAGAACAAATGGCGATTATGGGCGTTTTTACAACTCTATGTGTACCGTGGACAGACTATAGTATTTCTCAACGTGGGCGATGGCGCCCCCTGGTGTGCGATCGACGTCTAAATTGGGCGTTCATCTGAAAATCCATATTTGGGGGCGATGGTCATTTTGTGGGGGCGAAAGCATTTTGAATACCAGCCCGCAGAGATTAGGCTCAAATCACCTCAAAATTGTTAATGTGACTTAAGATTGTCTCTAGAAATTAAAACCAACATTGCTAAGATCAAAAAAACTTGCGTTGATTTTACATGAAATTTTTTAATATTAAAAAAAAACACAAAATTTAGGAAATTAACCTATCAAAATCAAATAACGCGTTCGTAAGTTAGATAATTCATCAAAATTGAGTACTTGATTTTGTTGATTTTTAACTTGAAAATTTTTGGATTTTGTCAATTTCCATTGTCTCGACATGAATGTTGTTACTAATTTAAAACTAAAAACACTAAATGCTCCACTTTTTAAGTATAAAATATCATAATCAAAAAATGCGTTTAACACCTCGGCAATTTTTAAAAATTGAAAACGAGGCTTTGATGACTTTGAGCTTGAAAAAGTTCGCATTTTGGCAATTTTCATTGACTCGACATGATTATCTTTTAATACCTTTTTAAACGCACTAAATTCGCTATATTTTGGCATTTGAATCATCAAAATCAAATACCGCGCAACTATTTTTTTACATCAAAAACTTGACTTTTTTATCACCCTGTATAATTTTTTGTATGAAATCATGGTTGGCTCTATAGTTCGAACCTTCAACCAAATAATAGAAATGATTTTAATTGTTCAACGTCAATCACTGGGGCAAAAATTAAATTTCACCCAGACCATGCATTTCAACAAATCTTCAAATATTTCGAAAACGGCAAACAACAGGTATAGGAAGTATTGAAGTAACTCAGCTTTATTTGCTCCATATAATTCAAAAATGACAAAAAATACAGGGTGTTCCATTTAAAAAAAAACAAGTTTGGTCTGTAACTTTGTTTTGAGACACCCTGTATAAGTTTTAATATTTTTTAGGGCGTGCAGCTCACTATTATACACAACTTTTGTTTAAAACATTTTTCGAAATTTTGAAAAATAAGCACGTGATTGACCGTTCCAAGAGCTCTGAAACACCCTGTATAATCAAAACAAGCGTAACACGTCCAATTTAAAAAAATGGTGATGTGGCCATCATGTTACTTTCTCCGACTGCATGGTATCATAGCCATTTATATTTACGTTTTCATGGTTTATTATCAATTAAAATCCTATTTTAAATGTTCATCGAGCGTTGTGTAAACTCGGATGAAACTGACGTTTAAAACGTCAAAATTATGAAAGATGGAAAAATTATACTTCAAATTCAAAAACTCAGTTTACTCAAAAACTAAAGGGATTTCGAAAAAAACTTATTCTTCATAAGTTGTTCCTTTTAGCATTTTCCACATTTATTATTCACATAAATTTGCTGTAACTATTATCGTTCTATAATTATAAACCAAAAATAAAAATAAAATAATAAATTTTTTTCTCGAATAAAAATGATTTTATGAAAAATGTTTTCAAGCAAAAGATGTTCATTTCTTTGTTGTCTTTAAAGTTTATGTTTGTGATATTTTCCATATTTAAGAAAATATTGGCAAAAAACAAAAAACAGTTAAGGTAAACGCCCACTTCCGGTGTACGAAATTTTACCAAAATCTTTTCAGTTCTTCGGATTATCAAATAAGATATATGTTAAAAGTTTCATATCTATTGCTCCATTAGTTTTTGAGATACAGCGTGCATAGACACACACACACAGACACACACACACACACACACACACAGCCACAATTTTTTTTTCCAGAAATTGTTGAAATGGCATCTAGGGACTCCAAAACGGATATTTCCGTAAAAAAAAATATATAATAATACTTTGCAACGGAGAAAGTAAAAAGCGCGTTTTTTTTTCTTTCAACTTGGAAAAGGCGGATTTTAGCAATTTTCATTGAATGGACATGAATATTTCTAAACAAATTAGAAACAACTTTACTTGTTGCAGAAAGCATTAGATAAATACAAGAAAACAAAACGTAGCCTGAATATATGAATATTCAACCTGTTCGTTAATATATTCTTTAATTCAGTGGTATTTTTAGTTATTATCAAATTTGTTTCATCTGGTAACACTAGATAAGTTTATCACTGTGTGTCCTTGTCGAAATGTTTTCTGGTTTTTTCATTTTAATAATAACATTTACAGTTTAAAGTTTCATATTTCATTTTAGAATAGTTTTCTAAGTTAGTCTTGTATGTAGAAATAAACGATCTTAAACCAATTTCTTTTGTATCATTAAATATCCGGCTTGGCACTAGCCAGGGAAGTAGTTGTTTCAATGAGTTATTTGTTTATAGTCTTTGTAAGATTTAATTTTTTGCTTGCAGATTAACGAACAGGTTGAATATTCATATATTCAGGCTACATTTCGTTTTCTTGTATTTATTGTATTTATGAATATTTCTTTTTTATTCTACTTTTTTCAAGCACACTAAATTATGTGCTATATTTTGGCATTTAAATCTTAAAAATAAAATAATGCGTTCGGAAACTAAGCAATTTTTCGAAAAAAAAACGCGATTTTGTTGATGTTGGTCTTGAAAAATTTCAGATTTTGTCAAAATATGCTTGCGGACCACAAGTAGAAGTACACTTCACGTTGGTAATAGCTTCAAACACATCAAATGAGTTTATTTTAATTTTATAATTAAAATAAATTTGAGACAACCTCACTTGTTGCAGATCCATTAAATAAATGTTATAAAAACGAAACAGAAGTCTATCGACCAGGAGTGGAACTTTTTTGAATATTTGTTATAAAATATTGTTTTTATTGATAAACGTTACTACTTAGTTTACAAAGATTTTCATTTCTATTCATCTAATTTTTTTTTTTTTTTTTTAAGGAAGGATGTTTGATGGAAACGCGGGTTAAGGAGAGTGAATGATATTGAGGAAATTGGCGTAAGCTACTTGGCTATTTTGCCACGACCGATTTTTACTATTTGTTAAATTTCATATTTTATAATGAAATAGGACAAACACTAACATCCATGGATCCGAATGGCAAATTTTCGTAAATAAAATTTAACCGCCCGGCGTGGGGCTCGAACCCACAGCGCTTCGCACGGAAAGCAGGTGCTAATCCACTCCGCCACGGAGCGCCCCGATCTAATTTCTTCATTGTGAAAATTAAAATAAACATCTGGATACATTCTTTATTTGCGATTTTTTGTAATGATGCATTATAACTTTTTGGTCAAATTGCAATAAAATATAGGTGTTACATATAAATTATTTCGGCCAATGTATTAGCCATATAAATTTCTACCACTTTTTAACCGACTCTGTAGCTCAAATATAAAAAAAAACAATGATGCGCATTGAATCTTGAACACCCTGAATAGATATATAAATATAGAGTAGTAAAATTCAAAATTTCCACTTACTCATACTAATGGGAGTCAAATGTTTGGAACATACCTGTAACAAAAAAGAAAAATTAGTACATATTATTATATATCAAGTTGACAAATTGTCCCTCCTCAAGGCCAAATTAACCAATTTTTGGGTCCTAGACATTTATTTTAATTAAAAAAAAACGAATGCATATGTCAATGGATTATTAAAAAAAGTATTTTTAAATGCAAAATAAACACTTTAATATTTATTCTAATAGAGTGCTTTCAATAGAATCAATAGGGAAACACGACAGAAGCTACTAACGAAGTGATATGATACTAAATACAATACTAAATAAAAAATAAAAATCAACTTTTTATTAAAGTGGACGGATTGACCGGGCCCTAGACATTTGTCTTAAGCTATGATTTTGCCCAGGTCCCTCTTATATCGGGGATATAATAGGCATTTTGATGAGAACATGTGTATCATTATAAACTAGAGTGGCAATCCAAAATAAAATAAAGGAAGGGAATAGATACAAAGATCCGTGAAGTGCCAAACAAAAATTAAGTACGTGAAGTAACTAGCAACCTTTTTAGGTTGCTAAAAAATAAATAACAAGTGATGCAGGTGCAAATTTCCTAATCAAAACTCATCTTTGGTAATTACAGGTTCAGCTTTTCAAACATCAACAAACCATACATCTGTATCTACTAATCTGAATAATTATGAAGATGGTTACTCAAAATATTTAGTCACCTTAGTCTAGGTAATTTTAAACTTGGCCCATTAAACCTAGCAAATACAATCGTCGCACGAATAGCGTCTGGCTTCACAAACCGTGAAATTTGGCCCACATTAGATTCGATTATTTATTTTAATTGTCCACAGTTATAATTGCAAAACTAAAGCATGTCCCTCTACCTATCACGTACAGTACCGTAAGTACTAACCACAATTCAGACTTATTCACGTCTAATTGTGGGATAACGCAGCCAACTTTAATTAGCTAATTGTTTACAATTACAACGGACCACCGTTATGTCCAACAATGGGGAATGAGTCCTGTTTTCGTATTACTCGTGATATTTTGTTTATACACTAAATGATTAATTCAATAAAAATAATTATATTAATAACATAACGTGAACGAATTTTAGAAAATGGATATCTTAATATTTAAATTATAATTAAATTTGAGACAACCTCACTTGTTGCAGATGCATGAAATTAAGACTAAGAGTACCAACTAATAGCCTGGCCGAGGAAGTAGTTGTTTCAATAAGTTATGTGTTTGTAGTCTTAATAAAACTTAATTTTGTAGAGTCACGAACAGGTTGAATATTCATATTCTGACTATTTTTCGTCTTTATTATATTTATTGAAATTATAGTAGATGTTGATATTTTTAAATAGTATTTTATTAAATAGATTAATTATTGAAAAATTTATATGTTGGTCAACGGATCTACAGTTTTGAATATTATACTTCGACGTGTTCTTTAAATAATACCAACATAATAATAATTAAAATTTCATTGAGACGAGATGATCCTATCGTGCTATCATAAATAAAAGTGACTAAACAGTAAACTCTCTACTTTATAAATGTAAGCTTAATTTTTAACACCAGAGTGTTATCACTAGGGAGTCTTGAAGTGAAACCTCCTTCTCAGAATTCTAACAAAATGCACCATCGTAATAATTAACTCGACAAACCTTCAATTCATATCTACATGAAAAATCCAATTATCTTTCAGATTGTATAAGAGTTCCCTGTTCCTAATCTCAATAGTTTTCTTGTATTCGGCGATTATCATATCAGGAATAATTATTATAATCTGAAAGATAATTGGATTCTACTTGAGAATACGTTACTAAATACAGGGTGTGCCATATGAAAAAACGAAGTTATTCAACTTTATAAGTTGGGTTTTTCTACCGCATTTTTTTCATCACCCTGTATACTGTTTTGTATGAAATCATGGTTGGCTCTATAGTTCGAACTTTCAAGAAAATAATTAAAATGATTTTAATCGTTCAACGTCAATCACTGGGGCAAAAATAAAATTTCACCCAGACCTTGCATTTCAACAAATCTTCAAATATTTCGAAAACGGCAAACAATAGGTATAGGGAGTATTGAAGTAACTCACCTTTATTTGCTCCATATAATTCAAAAATGACAAAAAATACTGGGTGTTCCATTTAAAAAAAACATAAGTTTGGTCTGTAACTTTGTTATGAGACACCCTATATAAATTGAAATATTTTTAGGGCGTGCAGCTCACTATTATACACAACTTTTGTATAAAACATTTTTCGAAATTTTGAAAAATAAGCATGTGATTGACCGTTCCCAGAGCTCTGAAACACCCTGTATATTATAATATTTTAAAATGTAAATATTTCTTCTAATAAATATTGTTTGTATATATGTTGCAATGCAACAGTTTACAAGCTAATCAACAAAAGCTCTTATTACTTAAAAAAAACTAAAAGTTGTAAACAATTACAGTATCAAATCACTATTAAATAAGAATTCCTATTACTAAATTGTTTCTACAAATGCCGCAGTTTTATGTAATTAATGTAATAAGAGGAATTATATGATTTCATTTTTTTTTTCCGAGAATACTCGTTTCTTTTATGGCGCCAGGAGTGGATCTTTTCGTTGATTTACCTGACGTCACTTTGGTGGGTTATTCTGTGCACCTGTAGCTTTTATAAAATATAATTCTGGGTTGGGCCTTAGGCAAGGATGTTGGGAACCAAAAAGTGTGGCCTTTAAACTCCACGAAATATTCTCTCTCACTCTTTCTATCTCTCTCTTTCTCGTACTGTGTCACGGTCCGTATCTGAAGAATGCCAGGTATTATTATTTGATTACTCATACAATTTGATTTTGTTCGTGTTGTTCCAGGAAATTTCCAGTTTTCCATAGAAATGTATTTATATTAAAAATGTTTGTACCATCAGTACGTATAATAGTATATTAACCCTTTAACGACCAAACATTTTTGTTTCTGGCGTGGTAACTGAACACTGCTGTACTTATCACTCCGCAAATGATACGTTTCTTTCTATGAATAATATAAGAACTCAAAATAAGAAGTCACTAGAAAATAGAAAAACATACTTGAAATTACACTAATTATTATTTTGACTATAAAATTTATGATAAAATAGGTAACTAAAAAAAATAGATAAATACAAGAAAACGAAATGTAGCCTGACTATATGAATATTCAACCTGTTCCTTAATCTGCAAGCAAAAAATTAGGTCTTATTAAGACTATAAACAAATAACTTATTGAAACAACTACTTCCCTGGCTAGTGCCACGCCGGATATTGAATGATACAAAAGAAATTTGCATGTTATTACTAGTACTACTAGATAATAACATTGGTTTAAGATCGTTTATTTCTACATACAAGACTAACTAAGAAGATTATTCTAAAATGAAATGTGAAACTTTAAACTGTAAATGTTATTATTAAAATAAAACCAGAAAACAATTGGCATTGACGAGGATGGACACTTGATCGAGCATTTGATCTAAGAACGAGATCAAACCTCCAGCCACTGAAGCCATCGGCCCTTTTCAGGGCCAATGATGTGCAAAATCCCATCGGCAACCTCCACGTGGTGCACATCAGGTGATGCTAATGCCAAAGCCAATGCATGAATCACAGCCTCGATTCATCTGAGATTTCAAACAACATGACGGACAAACTTCGTAAACTCTTAAAAAAAATGTTTCCTACAAAAAGTTTGTATTTTTTTCTGTAGAATACGATCCCGCAATAAAAATTAAAGGGTTCTATTTAAAAAATCAAAGTTGATCTTCGTTTGACCTTGAAAATTGACCCCAAGGTCATTTTCAATGTCACCAGCATATGTCCAACTCCGAACCCTACAACTTTAATCTGAAGCATTTTTTGCCATGTTGCTCAGGTTTCGAGATATTTGGGGTGGCAATTTAAAATGGGACACCCTATATGCCACATGATCAATTATTGTGAGATTGAAATTGACTCCAAATTACGATGTAGCTATTATATTACCCTTACGTTGGCCTACCCATTAAATCCTCAGCATATATAACATCCGATTTATCAGTCAACATGAGAACACACTTGGTGCCTTTGATTTTTTTGGATGATATCATTTAGAAATCAACTAATTGTAATTTTTACTTTCTCCGTTGCGAAGTATTGTAATCGTAAAATGTTTTTCAAAATTTTGTTTCAAGAAAATATCCGTTTATTTAAGATTGGATAGTACCCGTATAGCTCGCCGTTGCGAAGCAAATAAGCGGTTAATTATAGTTGAATGACTCCATGTAATTATTCCATAAGATATATATTGGGCTATGAAATAGCGAATAGTATGCTATTTTTACTGCCCTCGGCGGTAAAGAGGCTTCTCAATAATTTTGCCGAAATATTTAAATATTTAATTTTGCAACCAAATTTATTCCAAGAGAATTGGTAGTGATACACATCGTCTGTTCTGTTTTTAACGTGAACAGAACATTAGCTGTCTTATAGTTATTAATAGTTAATTTGTTCGATGTAAACGTCTCAAATACAAAGGCATTGGCATCGTTACTATTTAATAATTTTTATTTTTATATTCGTATATTAATTTTAGGCTTAATTTTAATTTAATTTTTACTATAGTCTTAATTTTAGTTTTAATTTTCCTTTTTCATTTATCATGTTTTCAATGTTTGCAAAAGGTGTAACCGTAAACAAATATTATTTTCAAATTTAGGAACTTTTGTTCCTGCTTTGACTATTTTTTTTTGGATCTCACTATATGTGGCAATATAACGGCATGTGCATTTTTCATCTTATACCAAACAGTGCCCGCCAGGTTCTGTACCAAGTTGGGTATAAAGGTCAGTACTAATGTACTAATGCACTACAGACAATTTTTTGTGTAATTTTGTTGCATGAATTGGTTGAGTAGCTTGAAAAAGTGCCAGATGGCATCGTTCTCTTTCCACCTGAGAATACTAACGATGATGTTACGAACGAAGATTCTTGTTGAAATCTGACTGAACCAGGCAAACCTGTCCAGTCGGTCCGTTTCATTTGCTTTTTTTTTAATTTAATACAAAAAAATAAGGTTGGTATGATTTATGGTTAATAAAGCGATTATGATACAGGAACTTGACGTAGTTAACTAGGGAAATCTGCCATTACCGATGTATTTTAAATATACACATAACAGCTACGGATTCAAACGGATATGTCTCGTTCAGAAAAATGTACCCCGAATGGAGAATCGAACCCAGAAGACTTAGGATTCAACAGGCAGACGTTCGCGCTCTACCCACTACACCACTCCTCACGAGAGATTTACTGGTACTCTTCGGAACTTTGCAAGTTATTTCACGCCCAGGCTTTCGGGTGCTTTGTTTCAAATAAATCTAGAATGTCATCATTATTTACGGTCGCAACCATCATCATGACTTCATCATTATTTCTTAGTACTTTATCAAGATAGTAGTTGTGCCTAGTTTTCCAGAAAAATTAATGATTTTTATATTTTTCAATAATTTCGAGAACAAAATCTCTACCGTTTGTAGCCATCACCTTTATAATGTAGTCCTTGTCTTTTTTCAAAAAAATATTCAGGAACAAAAAAGGCCTTTTTTTGAACCGCAATTCTGCACACTTGTTTGGAGCTCACTCTTCAACGACTGAATCAAGACTGAAAGTGGTTTAGATTGATGGAATACGCCGTTGGTTCAAATGGTGGCAGTCCATTCGGTATGGGGTTTTGATATACGGGAAGGCCAATAAATGGCTTGATGGCTCGACGTGAGAGATTTTGGATCCTCAAGCAACCGATCAATGCTGGTTTCTCTACACACGGTGAGTTTTTGAACTGAAACAGGGGCATTTGAACTATGCATTCCAGATTTAGGTCTTCCTACTTGACCCTGTCTGTCACTAAAGATGTTCTCAATATAATTGATTGAAGATCAACCTTTAGTAAACAATTTTTATAAACACATTTCAATCACATTGTGCCTTGACAGTTCGCAACGAACCGTGCAGTGAAGCTTTGTGTGTTGCCTAAAGTGGTACTAATTTGATTGAATCCCCTCTATGGAACCGCGTTAAGTATGAGGAGTTACTAAGCGTTACACAAGGAAATTATATATTGGTAAAAATACATAAAAAATACAAAAGTATTAACGATAAAAATAATAAAAAAAGCAACAGAATACAATTTCAATAAATATGAATAATAAATCATTTACAAGAGATGTTCGAGGTGCCCTCCTTTTTGTTCTAAACAATAATCCAGACAATTCCTAAAAGCTTCGCCACAGTTTCTTAGAAAAGTAGTATTTATTCAATTACAGGCTGTAAATATTTTCTACTTTAATTCCTCGGTATTGTAAATTTTAGATTTTAGATAACCCCAAAGCAAAAATCATTGGGTGATAAATCAACTGACCGTGGAGGCCAATGTATTGCACCAAATATGTCAATCCAGCGACCTGGAAATATTTGGTGAAGATAACGAGTAATACTCCTGGTAGAATCCATTTGAAAAATCGCATTATCAATATTCAGTGCTACGATTTCTGGTTTAGTACGTCAAACAGTTCTAAAAATTTACTTTCATTAAGGTTACCCTTAATTGTTAATAAGGAAATTATCGACAATTCCTTCCCAGACGTTAATTTTTTCGGAATTCTGGGCATGGGTCAAGTTTTGCACTTGATCGTTAATGGATGATAAGAAAAGTGGAAGATTAATTTGTAGCATAGATAGGGTTGATGGAATGGATACGAATTTACATAGTCATTTACTCAAAAAGTTGATTCGACTGTAAAATTTCGTCATTTTAATTTATTGAATTAAATAATGTTACACAAAAATTCATTATTTTATCTTCTTCAAAAAGTTGCCGATGATTGGAAAATTTGTAAGGTTTGTATTTAAATTTTGTCAAAGTGTTATCCACGGACGTAGTTAAGATTCTTCAGCTAAATTTCGAAGAGATGTGAATGGGTTTTTTATAATACCAAAATATTTAACTCCATCTCTTCAGGTAAAAGATTCCAAGTTCTTTTCCATTTATTGTGCTTATTTGCAACACAGCCTTAGGTCTCTAATGTTTCAAGAATATTATTAACCGTTGCAAACGATAGAATTTGCCGATCAGAATATTTAACAGCAAAAAAAACTAATTTTGTTAAAATACCAATGTGGAATTTGTATACATTATTATTTTGAAATAAACTTATTTACGAAATAATACTACTTTTGAATTGTGAAATATGACACTAAACACCCTGCAATTGAAGTATGTTTTTTTTTTAAATTGAACATATGAAATCTTACATGCTCGTAATTAGCATGTTCATAGATTAAAAATTCTCACTATATATAAGGAATAATAAAGGGCCAATATTACATCAATGAGGAACCCCCGGTTTTAATACAAATTCTGGATCAAAACAATTTAAAATTATTATGAATGACACATATATGACGATTATTCAAATAGCTTGAGAAGAAGTCAATAAGCTTGTCACTAAAAACAAAGTTTGATAATTTAATAAACTTTCTATGATTAACAATGTCAAAGGCCTTTGATGGGGCGGTGTTTAGTACATCTACTTGTAATCGTGTGTCCATGTTGTCACTTATAATTTGAGTAATTGTTCGTAAGTTACTCTTAATCATATATACTCATTTGAAAAGTCTTTGACAGATTAGATAAAATACTAATTGGTCTATAGTATTTTACATCAGTTCGGTCACCTTTAAACACGGGGATAACACGACACTCCTTCCACTGTTTTGGGAATGTACAGGTCCGCAATGACTTATTGAAGATGATAAAAAGGGGTTCAGCAACAATTTTCGCAACATCTCAAACAAGAAAACCAGGAACGTGATCCAATTCAGAGACAAAATTATTTTAACTTGTTTAATTTCTTGAATTGTGATATGGTTAAGGTTGCAATTAGGATACAAGTAAGAATTTAGCATATTGACTAAGGTAAATTGATTACGATTTTCATAAACTAAACTGAAATATTGTGCAAAACATCTTGTGAGGTGTTGAATACGTCGTCGTCATTATTGGTTAAGGGTACGGTCTACTTTGCAGGCATGAAAAAAGGTGATTTTCGGTATTATTTTTTTGAGACGATTAATAAAGTTTTTAACTTGATGTTTTTCCCGGAAATTTAAGAAGCCTTTAAGTACAAATTGTGATTATTTTGATAATTTTATATAAAAATTAATTATGTTGTCACATCGTCGAAGTTGGGATATCACACGGGAATGCCTCACTGGTGGAAGTTTCTCAATCCACAAAAATAGTGTGAAATAAAAAAACTACATAACGTGTAAAGTTTATTACATTTGCCAGTGTTATGTAGCATGGAATTTTAAAATTCGGAAAAACAACAAAATGACGCTTGTTTGGAAAAAAGTTCATTTTTTTTCCTTTTTTGCGGTTCGTTGTTTTGCAATATAAAATCAATAAATATATTTTTTAAATTCATGCTACATAACCTTGCGGGTATGTCCTTGGAGAATTTGGGAAAAATTTCAGATCGATTGCTACATCCGTCTACGCGCAGTCACTTTATCACTAATTTAAAAAATAATCTTCGCCACGCGGTGCTGCTTTGTACGTGGCGTGCTTAGGTTCGCCGTTTAAAAGCATTTC
Source organism: Ocypus olens (assembly GCA_910593695.2). NCBI lineage: Eukaryota > Metazoa > Arthropoda > Insecta > Coleoptera > Staphylinidae > Ocypus > Ocypus olens. Next base: position 36,974,099 of record OU343053.1, read on the forward strand.
CATTTGAAATATCAATTTGCCGTTTGGACAAAATATTCTATACACCTACAGCTTCCAAAAAATAAAAAAAAGATTTTTTTTAATCCAACAAAGTAGACGGTACCCTTAATACATTTGGAATTGAGGAAGAACCTAAGAAGAGGTTAATTTAATGAAATTCCTATTCTTTTTTGGATCATCAATAATATTTAATTCAGAATTAAATGATTTGTAATCATCACTTATTCTCTGTTTTGTCAGTTTCTCTAAATTCTACTGTGATTTTGTTCTTTTGAAGCGCCTATGCAAACTCTTTATTATTTATGAATTTTTCTACTCCCACCTCTAAAATGTCATTTATCGCATATGTTTCCATGACGCTAAGTGATTCTTTAAATACACCTTGACAAACTGTGACTTGGTTCATTTTAGTCATGGACTGAAATTCAATCAATTGAAACTCAAAATCAAGTTAGTTGTCACTTATCAACAATCTGTCAGAATAAAGGGTAAATAAATGAAACAAGGAATACTTTCAACTTAAATCAAATAAATAATAAAGAACATCAAAGAAATTTAGGAGAATCAATGATTTTCTTTAGCAATTGCATAATGTCTCTAACTTAACTATTAATGTATATTTACCCAAGTAGACTAATTTATTAATATTGTACTATTACCATGTCCATTTGAGATTATAAAATAATTTCAAAATTTTACCAATTTAGTCGTAGAAAAAGTATAGTATGCAATTCGTGTTATAAACTTCTCTAGACACTCGTTATTAAACACTCGCTCCGCTCGTGCCTAATTAACTCGTGACTAAAGTGATATTTATAACACTTGTTGCATAATATACTATTATTTAACTGTTTATTAACCGAATTGAATCATAAGACTATCAGCAAGGGAAGTTATTACTAGATTCAGTCTTTTTTAAAGGGACATGTTTAGTAAATTTTGCCTTTAATGAACTTTTTTTTTTGGTTTCGGCGTTTTGCCTGGCCTTAGTGCTATGACCATTAGACATCATCAATCTATATAAATATTTTGGATTATAAATTAAATGAATAAATTAACAAATGAGTATTGGAAGACGCCAATTTTTCGCATAATTTTGGAAAATTAGCATTTCTAAAACATTAAATACTTTGTTGTAATTATTGAATGTTTAAATTAATAAGGAGGGAGATGGTAGACATCTTTTATTCTCTCTAGCTGCATTACTATTTTCCAAATTTCTTAAACAAAAATCTAGCAATTTATCTTTTGAGAGCTCAACAATGTGTACGAATGGAAGACAATTTTAACACATCTGATATTTTTAAACTATCATTTGAAATGCAAACTTTTTAAATAAGGTAGAAATGGAATGTTGAAATTTAATAACTTTAAGATATTATTCAAAATGGGTGCCAGGAACCAAATTATGTTTCCTATAAAAGTTGCTTGTTTTTAAAGACCTTTCAAACGATACCACTTTCGACCTATCTGGAGTTCTTAGCAAGCTTTCAGGGATGCCAACCGTTTTTGGGAATAACAATATCATCATTCGATTCTTCAATATGGCTTTTGTAATATATTTTTTGTCCCACCTCTCTACGACTAAACGTTTTCGCAAAAAAGCCTAATACTGGTATATTGTAGTCACTACTAAATAATTCCTCAAAATTAATATTCTTTGATAACCAGGATTCGTTGATGACTATAACGTCACATCGACGGTCACTAGATGCAATATAAAATTCAATAGTTTCACTGTTTAGTCGACGTACATTTTGATAATACAATGAGAAAGTGGCGGCTCGTGGAACATGTTGATGGTGGGGCCACTTATACAATATATCCCCCCATCCCCCATTTTTTAAAGAATAAAGAACGATTTATCTTCCTAGACCAAAGTAACTGGCGAAAGTGTTTTAAAAATTCTTGCTGAGCTTGAAACTACAGGTAGTGCCATGGCTTCTTGGCTCAATATAACGAGCTGTCCCTGCTTAATTTTATAAAACGATGATTTTTAAATCTAATGTAATTTTTATAGAATTTTGTCGACACGTTTTATATTTTTTTAAATTTTTTGCTCGAGTATTACACAACTCGAAAACTAAAATTTTCAAAAATTCACAACTTGCGAAATAATTGGTGGATTTTCAAAAACTCTATGTAACTTGATAAAACGATGATTAATTTTTGTAGAATTTCGTCTACACGTTTTATTTATATATATATTTTAAATTTTCACTCGAGTAGTACACAATTTGAAAACTAAAATTTTCAAAAATTCATAACTCGCGAATTGGTGGATTTTCAAAAACTGTACTTAATTTGATAAAACAATTATTTGCAAATCTAGTTTAATTTTTGTAGAATTTAGTCAACACGTTTAATTTTTTTTTTATTTTTTGCTCGAGAATTACACAATTCGAAAATTATAATTTAAAGAAAATCACGCGAAATAATCTTTGGATTTTCAAATACTCCATTTAGTTTGATAAAACGATGATTTCCAAATCCAATTTCATTTTTGTAGAATTTAGTCGACACGTTTTATATATTTTCTTTTATTTTTTGCCCGAGTATTACACAATTCAAAAACTGAAATTTTCAAAAATTCACAACTCGCGAAATAATTGACGGATTTTCAAAAACTCTGTTTAATTTGATAAAACGATGATTCGCAAATCTAATTTAATTTTTGTAGAATTTCGTCAACACGTCTTATATATATATATATATATATATATATATATATATATATATATATATATATATATATATATATATATATATATATATAATATCCAGAAGGGGAGTAACGCCGTTGGATTTACAATATGTAGAAATTGAATAACGGGTATTACGGCGGAGGGCTTTGTGGAGAAAGTAGAAACTCTTTTTTCACGTGTAATATTTCGCAATTGGTTTTATTGCTTCATCAGACACAACTAAAAATTAAGAGTAGAATAAACAATTTGACAGTGATTGTGAAGTTAACATTCTATGAGTTAAGTGAATTTACCAATTTTGGTTTGAAATTTACATTCTATACAAATAATATAAAATAGTATATAAAAAAATTTAAAAATTTAAAAAAAAAAAAAAAAAAACTTACGAATTGAGTGATAAGGGTGTAACTAGCTAGGTATGCCTTACAGATTAACATGGTAACATCAACGGTGGTGGACAATTACCAACATGGTACATGGTGCAGCAACACACGGCGAAAACATGTTAAAATCGGGGAACATGAGGACTATCGTCCATCTCCCGAGCGGTTAAAAATATATTACTTGTAATGATCAATTTATAAAACTGTTTGTAATAAGCATTTTTGAAAACTTGTGTATGTAATAAAATTAAAAAATTAACGTTAAGTTGTTCGTTAATTGCGTGTTGAAAACAAAATGGAAACGATGAGAAAGGTAAAATTGCAAAAAACATTGATTAGGAAGACGAAAAACGGGAACGACGACTCGGTGTTATCACGTGAGTTTTGGTCGGGAAGGAAAACGGCGGTAAGTCACGAGTGTGGCTGTCAACATTTAAAAACTGGCGCGATGTTAGGTTACCGAGTGAGCCGGGGAGAAATGTATGTGAGGTTGCCTAGATGTACGAGCGTGAGGTGTAATAGACGTTCGTAATTTCCAAAATGGTTAAGATTGAGTAACCATTTTATTTACTCTTCCGGACAGGCAGCAGGGATGATGAAAGCCACGTAAGTAACATTTGGTTTATATGGGGTTTTGTTTTGTTTAGCGTAGAAATTGATATCTCAACGGGTAATATTTACAGTCAAATTTAGGGAATGTCTGAAGTGATAAAAAACTAAGGGGTTATGTTTTGTGTTGTTAGGTTAGGGGAACTACCACCTACATTTAATAAATTGGCGTAAATGCTGCTGAGGCCGGATACATCAGTTCTTGCGTTCATTGTATTCGGAGTAATGAAAATGTGAGCCATTTCAAGAAACAGCCTATTATGTAAATTAGGGTCGGAGTCTAAAATTTTTATTCTATCATAGTCCATGCGGTGGTCGTGCGTGTTGGAATGTTCGGCAAGAGCGCAGGAATGTTTCCCTAAACGGGAGTCGCTCCTGTGCTGAATAACGCGATTTTTTAGCCATTGTGCTGTTTGGCCAATGTAACAACGATCACAATCTGCACATGGAATACAGTAAATTAAACATGATTTAAATTTGTTATCGGTATTAGATTTTAGTTGTGAAAAAAGGTTGTTGACAGATTTAATACTATATGATGCAATTTTTAAGTCTTCTTTTTTTAAAATGTTGATTAGTTGGGGTGTGAGTTCTAGAATGTGGGGTAGTTTCCTGTATTTGATGATTGCAGGTGTGTTGGATGGAATATTCGATGGGTCAGGAGGCAAGGGAGTAATTAGAGCAAAGGAGCGGTGGAATAAAATGTTATTTATTAAGGTGGGTGGATAACCGTTGTTTAGCAAGAGTGATTTTAATTTGTTTAGATTCTTTGTAATAAAAAGGGGGTGACATAGCTTAGTGATTCTATTTTTTAGAGCAGTTATAAGGTTAATTTTTTGTTGAAAAGGGTGATTTGATTGAAAATTTAAATATCTACCTGAGGCTGTTGGTTTTTGATACCAATCAAGGCGAATGATGTTATCAGTGCCACGTACCAGTAACATGTCTAAGAAGGGTACAGAGCAGTTGGATTCGACCTCAGTAGTGAATTGAATATGTGTATTGCAGGAGTTAAAGATATTAAGGATATTATTGATTTGGTCATTTGGAACTGCAGTGATGAGGTCATCCACATATTTTTTTAAAAAAGGGGGAGTGAAAGGAAGTTTGGGAAGGATCTGATCTAGGAGATAATCCATGACTAGACATGCAATGGAAGGGCTGAGGGGGGAGCCCATAGGTGTTCCAAAAATTTGACTGTAAAATTTATCGTTAAATATAAAGTAACTATTTTCGAAAATGAATGTTATTGTTTTTAGGAACCACTGCTTAGTGAAGGAGCAATGTTGTGAGATGGAATCCCACTTTTCGTCAATGATGTGTAGCACTAAAGGTAGTGGGATGTTAGTGAACAGGGAGACGACGTCCACCGCTCCTTTGCTCTAATTACTCCCTTGCCTCCTGACCCATCGAATATTCCATCCAACACACCTGCAATCATCAAATACAGGAAACTACCCCACATTCTAGAACTCACACCCCAACTAATCAACATTTTAAAAAAAGAAGACTTAAAAATTGTCAAAAATCATATAGTATTAAATCTGTCAACAACCTTTTTTCACAACTAAAATCTAATACCGATAACAAATTTAAATCATGTTTAATTTACTGTATTCCATGTGCAGATTGTGATCGTTGTTACATTGGCCAAACAGCACAATGGCTAAAAAATCGCGTTATTCAGCACAGGAGCGACTCCCGTTTAGGGAAACATTCCTGCGCTCTTGCCGAACATTCCAACACGCACGACCACCGCATGGACTGTGATAGAATAAAAATTTTAGACTCCGACCCTAATTTACATAATAGGCTGTTTCTTGAAATGGCTCACATTTTCATTACTCCGAATACAATGAACGCAAGAACTGATGTATCCGGCCTCAGCAGCATTTACGCCAATTTATTAAATGTAGGTGGTAGTTCCCCTAACCTAACAACACAAAACATAACCCCTTAGTTTTTTATCACTTCAGACATTCCCTAAATTTGACTGTAAATATTACCCGTTGAGATATCAATTTCTACGCTAAACAAAACAAAACCCCATATAAACCAAATGTTACTTACGTGGCTTTCATCATCCCTGCTGCCTGTCCGGAAGAGTAAATAAAATGGTTACTCAATCTTAACCATTTTGGAAATTACGAACGTCTATTACACCTCACGCTCGTACATCTAGGCAACCTCACATACATTTCTCCCCGGCTCACTCGGTAACCTAACATCGCGCCAGTTTTTAAATGTTGACAGCCACACTCGTGACTTACCGCCGTTTTCCTTCCCGACCAAAACTCACGTGATAACACCGAGTCGTCGTTCCCGTTTTTCGTCTTCCTAATCAATGTTTTTTGCAATTTTACCTTTCTCATCGTTTCCATTTTGTTTTCAACACGCAATTAACGAACAACTTAACGTTAATTTTTTAATTTTATTACATACACAAGTTTTCAAAAATGCTTATTACAAACAGTTTTATAAATTGATCATTACAAGTAATATATTTTTAACCGCTCGGGAGATGGACGATAGTCCTCATGTTCCCCGATTTTAACATGTTTTCGCCGTGTGTTGCTGCACCATGTACCATGTTGGTAATTGTCCACCACCGTTGATGTTACCATGTTAATCTGTAAGGCATACCTAGCTAGTTACACCCTTATCACTCAATTCGTAAGTTTTTTTTTTTAAATTTTTAAATTTTTTTATATACTATTTTATATTATTTGTATAGAATGTAAATTTCAAACCAAAATTGGTAAATTCACTTAACTCATAGAATGTTAACTTCACAATCACTGTCAAATTGTTTATTCTACTCTTAATTTTTAGTTGTGTCTGATGAAGCAATAAAACCAATTGCGAAATATTACACGTGAAAAAAGAGTTTCTACTTTCTCCACAAAGCCCTCCGCCGTAATACCCGTTATTCAATTTCTACATAATATATATATATATATATATATATATATATATATATATATATATATATTTTAAATTTCACTCGAGTAGTACACAATTTGAAAACTAAAATTTTTAAAAAACTGTACTTAATTTGATAACACAATGATTTGCAAATCTAGTTTAATTTTTGTAGAATTTAGTCGACACGTTTTATAATTTTTTTTTGCTCGAGTATTACACAATTCGAAAAGTATAATTTAAAAAAATTCACAACACGCGAAATAATCGGTGGATTTTCAAATACTCCATTTACTTTGATAAAATGATGATTTACAAATCCAATTTAATTTTTTTACAATTCAGTCGACACGTTTTATATTTCTTTTCTTCATTTTTTGTCGAGTTTTGCACACTTCGAAAACTAAAATTTTCAAAAATTCACAACACACGAAATAATCGGTGGATTTTCAAAATCTCTATTTTGTTTGATAAAACGAAGATTTGCAAACCTAATTTAATATTTGTAGAATTTTGTCAACACGTTTTATATATTGTTTTAAAATTTTTCACGCGAGTAGTACACAATTCGAAAACTAAAATTTTCAAAAATTCACAACTCGCGAAATAATCGGTGGATTTTCAAAAGCTGCACTTAATTTGATAAAACATTGATTTGCAAATCTAGATTATTTTTTGTAGAATTTAGTCGACACGTTTTATATTTTTTTATTTTCTTTTGCGAGTATTGCACAATTGGAAATCTAAAATTTTCAAAAATTCACAACTCGCGAAATAATCGATGGATTTTCGAAAACTGCACTTAATTTGACAAAACGATGATTTTCAAATGTATTTTAATTTTTGCGGAATTTTGTCGATACGTTTTATATTTTATTTTATTTTTTGCGCGATTATTACACAATTCGAAAATTAAAATTTTCAAAAATTCACAACTCGTGGATTTTCAAAAACTGTACTTAATTTGAGTGGCGGCTCATGAAACATGTTGATGGTAGCGCCAATTATACAATATAGCCCCCTCCCCCTCCTTTTTTTAAGAAATATAATATTTATATAACGAGCCGCCGTTGCAATGAGAACCCTGTAGATTTAAAACTGTTGGGATCTTCTAGTTTAAAGAAATAATTTCGGGCATGCCATTTGTATGTACGATTTTCAGATTATCCTCACCATCACTTTTTCTTTCAGCGAATTGTAAAATTGGCGATGTTGGAATGTTCGATCGGAGATTATGGAAATATGTTTAAATTGTTTCGTAGGCTTTAAAATTTCTTTTTAAACTGGGGTAATTTTGCAATTTATGATACTAAAGAATACGCATGCGTGAAAATCATATGAACGGTGCGTTACATTGTCATGTATCTTTATTTGAATCGGGGTGTTTTCAGTGCGGAATACTTTCAGTTTCATTTACAATAATTTGCAAAGTTTAGTGCTTATGCTTAGGTTAGGTTGAGGTTAAGGTTCCCCCCCCCCCCCCCTTTTGGATCGACTAGTAGTTTCATCCGCAGTAGTAGTTTAATTATAATAAAATAAAATGCATTTTACGTTGGATATAGTGAGACAAGAAATCCGTCAACGTCGTAAATATTGGGCCTAAATATTGGGCCTGAAGTTGTTGCGTTTACTTCGGTCCATTCATTTGTATCATAAACTACACAATTATCTAAAATGGCAATACTTGCTTCGTATCGTTTAGAAAAATTCGAATGGATCGAAGCTTGTTAGCAGCATTTGGCAAGTTTCCCCAATCTTACTGGTGCAACATTATCAGTTACAGACATCTGGTCTAAAATTGAGTGTTAAAATTACTTTCCAACATACTATAAACAATTATGTTATGTTATGTTAATCGTATTTATCTTAATTCTTAAACAGCATTTCAAAAATGAACTACATACGCTATTAAGCAATTAATGCAACGCTGTTTCATGCTTTAAAAATATATTTGTCAAAATTCGTTTTGACGTTTGGCAAAGTGTCCCTCACTCTTGTACTAATATATAGTACAATCGCGCAGAGGTGACAGTGACTCATGCTTTTTCGATCTAATCATCGCGTCTGGTTAAATATCTATACTTCGCAGGCTTAAGAATTAAGAAAAACGAAATGAAATACGAAACGTACGTCGATATGTAAATTGAAGGTCTAAGTGCAACGTATGTCTTTTCTCATTCTAACCTCAAAATTCACGTGCTTGTATCTGGTTTTGACCGTCTCCGATTTCGATTTAGTTAAGAGCAGAATTGATTGTATCCATTTCATTTATAAAAAGGTAAAATTTAATGACACATTTCCAGTTGTTTTTACCGATTACCGAAAAATACACTCGCAAAGTTTCGTCAGCAAAATATTTGCATGCTCGAGAATTCTTAAATTTCCCGCCTAGACTGAATCGAATTATTTTATGGACATACGTTTACTAGAAACATAATTCAAGCAACATGGAGCGATGAGTCACTGTCACATCTGGGCATATTATACTATACTTTATTTTCAGAGGTATCATACCCTGTACATTTAATAACTGTCACGTCTTTCCATTTTTTGGGGTTATCTTTATCCACTGAAAGTCAGGTGTCTGAAAGTGACGTTTCTTGGTTTGTGTCTACGTGCATTCAATGAAAATCACCAGACGATGGGAGTGACACTGTCGACAGTATTTCTGAAGATATTCGGCAAGAAGCAGATGCGCATATTAATGAGTAAGTGAACGTGAGACGCTTAAGAGCATCTTTTTCCGAATGACATTCCGGTTGATTTTTCATGAAAATATAAGTATCATTAGCTCTCGAGCAATTAGAAAGGAGGCTGAATTTATTCATAATTACCCAACGTTAATGTCCGGCCGGTTTAGCAACTTTAAGTACTCCACAGATAGGTTTTTGTATTGCTGAAAAAATCGTAATGTTAGTGAAAGTTTTGTTATTACAATTTACTGAAGTTCAAGAAAATAAGGCAATGTTGTCTTTTGATTTTTACTCTATTACTTTATAAAATTAAATGAAATTACGAGTTTGAGATTATATACGGAAATATAACGGGTGTCCGAAAAGGTTTTTACCATTTAAAAAAAATATAACTCATTCAGTTTTAAATTGCATTAACATTTTTTATTTTTAAAACTTACTACAAAATGTGGAAATTTGTTTGTGAAAAATTATGCCGTCGAGATGGTGTCCCACCACGCGCACCGTCTTCTCCAAACGCTCTCTGAAATTGGCGATCACGTGGACACAAACTTCTTGTGGAATTGATTGAATTTCATCGCGAATTCTTTGCTTCAACTGATTCAGATTTGCAGGAATGTCAGTGATTTAAGAAACCTCCACAAAAAAAAATCCACGACAGTTAAATCGGGACTACTGGGAAGATAATTCGCCCCATCCTTTTTTTTGTAGATGGAATCAACGCAGTGTCACCGTTAACTCTAATTGTTATAGGGCAATGCTGTAAAATTTTCTTGAGCCAGAATTGCAAAATTTTGATGGCTTCAACCAAGACACTTGGTTTCAGCAGGATGGGGCGACTGCTCACACTGCGAATCTTACCATGCGGGACACCCGTTACATCAAACCAATTCAACCTCAGACTGCTAAAACTAAATAAAATTAAAATATACTTTCATAATATGTGTGACCAGATTGTAGATGTATATTCAACATTTCACCTTACCAAACCAAAATATAATATTTTGAGTGTTTCATAACTAACATCCAATGACGAAACAAAAATGTTTTTTTTCTATTATTGCTTTCAATGTGGTAGGCAAATATTAATTTACAGTCATAGTAAACACCAAGATCCTCCATAATAACGACTCTTTCCAACGAAATACCACTAATTACATAATTATGTTTTAAAATACTAGGACGTCTGCTGTAGGTAATAACTTTGCACTTAATTTTCAAATTCAAACAGTTAATACTACACCAGTAAGATAGATTATCCAAATCAGATTGTACATACTTCTAAATAGTTAGCCATATTAGCAACAGCACAATAAGACTTTCAATCATCCGCCAATAATAAACATTTTGAAACATTAAAACAATCAGCGATATCATTAATAAAAATTCTAAACAATAATGGACCAATGTGAGAACCTCGTGGAACCACTGAGGAAACGACAATAATATTTAACAGATAGGAGTAATTTTTAATTTAATTATCATTTATTCGAAGGTGGTAACATTTTTATGCTGTCAGTTCGACGATGAAAAGATCTCTCAAAATTAAGAACAAAAATAGGGGGTTGTCATTAAAAAAAAATCATGACGTCATTACTCAAAAATGACTGAAAATCGGCTTTCGTCCAAAAATGTATTTTAATCAAAGAAAATCGACCTCTTCGAGGATTTTTTCCCAAAATATTTTATTTTGGTTTTACTGAATTTATTCCATAATAATTAATCACGGCCGAAAGACCGCAGGTCGATAGCCAAGTTGGGAACCTGGAAGAGTAACTAATATATTAATTGTTTCCAATATGTATAATAGAATTTGGATTCTACACACATGAAGAATTTACTGAATAATGTTACAAAATAATGCACGTGTGATATTTGCAGAATGCTTTTTAGTCGGTTTAGATGCTGTTGGGAAGACGACTATCTTATATAAGTTGAAACTGGGCGAGATCATAACGACGATACCAACCATTGGATTCAACGTCGAAACAGTCGAATACAAGAACATTTGTTTTACGGTTTGGGACATCGGGGGGCAGGACAAGATCCGTATGTTGTGGCGCCATTACTACCAGAACACGCAAGGTCTAATATTTGTCATCGACTCTAACGACAGGGATCGGATCGACGAAGCGCAAAAGGAACTGCAAAACATGGTAAAGTGCACATTCTTTCTTTTTGGTCTAGTTGGGGACTAGTCTGGTGTAGTGCTAAATGTATTATTTATTTATTTCCAAATACATTTACAAAAATTAGCAATTATAGAATCCAAGAGTTAATAGAAATAATAATGAAAATGAAAAGTGATATAATGGTTATTCTTAATAATAATAATAATAACTATTCAATTAGCTATAATTAACTAGAACAAAAAGAAAAATAATAACGTAATAATTACTTTGTGTAATTATATAAAATGTACAACGAAGTAGAAGCCTCCAGCATAAACAAAATTAAAAATAATAACAGCTGTTAGTTCTTCAAAGCTAAGTAGCTTGTAGAAGATTTAACAGAAGACTTACACAATTAATTGCTAGATAAAAGAAATACATATCGCACTTCATTTATTTTCTAATGATTAATAATTTGCTTCAGTTTGTGTTTTTTCAGCTTTAACGGTTTTAATGAAACGTTTTCAACTGATGCCACTATGAGAATATAACTAGTTATTCCTTGATAGAAAATTATGTAGACGTGGGATAAAATACATGAATTTGCGTTATCCAATAGCCTTTTTAGTTGTGAGTGTATTATACAGGGTGTTCCACAAACTTTTAGGGGTGCTATGGTACATCAAAACAAACATATTTTGTTTTATAAACATGTCCGAAAACGCTTCGTTTTCGAGATGCAGGGTGCTGAAATTTGTAAAAAATCGTTTTTTTATTAGTCTCTTAAGTTTATTCTATTTTAATAAAATAATTGTTTCAAATGTTAACCATTCGCTTGCTTCAATACAAAGATTGTACACAAGCGGCCATTATTTTTGCGACAAGATCTTCCTTATTACGAATAGGTGTCTTGTAGACTAAAGATTTTAGAAAACCCATTAAGGAAACTAAATCAAGGGGGTTTAAACGCGCTGTCCAGGCCACGGGATCTCCTCTTCCAATCCACTGTTTGCCAAATCGTGGGTCCAGATACTGGCGTGCGTTCAAACCAAAAGGTGCTCCATCATGCTGAAACATCATGTTGGCCCTAATGTCTAACGGAACATTTTCTAATAATCCCGTTAAAACATTTTGCAGAAAGTGTTGATAAGAGTTTGCGTTTAAACGAGCAGGCAGCCAGTAAACTATTATTTGGTTACATTTTTTTTTCTCGAAAACAAAGCGTTTTTTGACATATGTTTATAGAACAAGATATGTTTGTATGAATGTCCCCTACCACCCCTAAAAGGAACACCATGTACAGAATAAAACACTTTTTACTTTGTATAACACTTTGAGTTGCTGAGTTGCCGAAACTGCAGTTGAAAGAATAAATCAAAGTGTTATACAAACAAAATAAAAAGGGTTTATGCTTATTAAACACACACACACACGCATTTGCGTTTTTAATATGGTTATTAAACACGCTACTTCACCCTTTAATTTACAGAACGCGATTTATGTTAATATGTTGTTTACCCTGTTTAATACTGATTTTTTTTTAATTGTAATTGTAATTACTACTTTAATTTTAATTTTGATTTTGTTTTCTTTATTTTAATTTTGATTTTGATTTTAATTTTCGTGAACAAAGTATAGTGTACAACTCGCATATAATGGCTATTAATCACTCGAACGATTTGCTCCACTCGCCTACGGCTCGTTCCGTAAACATCGCTCTCGTGATTAATAGCCATCATTATATGCTCGTTGTACAATATACTATTATTTCATATAAAAGCATGTATAACGAAGTAGAAGCTTCCTACATAACAACCACCATGTATAGTAACACTAACAGTAACAGTAAATATCATACTCTGGTTTGGTTACAAAATTGGAGAAAACACTATTTGTAGAACAGGATTAAAGATCTCTCTCGAGTTATAATTGATACTAGGCACAGGTCAAAATTATTTTTAAAACAAATGCTACAAAACAAAGCAAAAAACATAATCTACACGTGATGATATTCTTTCAAAAATTCTAAGCAACTTATCTTAATTCTAAAATGTTGTACCACGCTTCCTGATCCTTCACGAGGTCCTCTAAGTTTGAACATCCAGTCGCTAAATATGCGTTATTATTCGTAATTAATTTACAGAAAACCCTGCAATTTCGACTGTATGACTAGTTTGAAAATTATTTGTCAGTGTGTGCTATCTATCTATCTCAAACTTGTATTTTTAACACTTCTTAATTCGCTGATTTTTATAAAAAATACGTTCGGCAACGTGACACCCGCTTATGTCACTTTGACACAAATAATTCATTCAAACTTGCTAGTTCCATGTTCGTGCCAATTCTGCTTTTCTCATCATTATCAGTTTGTATTAGCGCCCGCGTTTCAGTGTATTTGTGTTTTTGTGTTATTTTCGTTTTGTTTTGTTCAATTACAATGGATTTTACTATTTACTCATAATCTGTTTTACCTTGCATCTGTAAATAAACACCGTTCTATCTATCTATTACCTCTATTACACTGAACCATGAGATTATTGATAAGCAAGGCAGCTCGTGAATGCTATGTTGCCAAATGTACATTTCTTTTAAATGGCCTATGAGGCATGGTAAAACATTTTTTCATCGACGTTTTCTATTTAGAATTTTAGGAAGAACATCGCCACGTGTAGATTATCCGCCAATTTATACACACCCGACATATTAAGTTTATTAGATGGTTTACTATTAGCACAAAATATTCAAATATGGTACCAGCAAGATGGCGGTCCTACACACAATGCTGCAGATGTTATCACTTATTTAAATGGCCGTTTTAATAACAAATTAACAGCGACCAACACAAGTGTTGAATTGCCAGTCAGATCTACAGACTTGACGCCTATTGACTTTTATTTGTGGGGCACTTTAAAAAATAAAATTTATGAAAGTAACTAAAATTAAAATAATGTAGAAGAACTTTGTGAAGCAGTTTCAGAGGCAATCAACTGCGAAAAGTAACTGACAGTGTTGTAAAACGCTGTCAATTCTGTTTAGGTAAAAACGGTCAGCATTTTGAGTATTATTCTATAATTTATTATTATTGTAATACTTAGTTGTATTACAACTGTTGAATTTGTTTTAAAATAATTGTGACCTTCGTTAATTTTAAATTTAAAACGGTTAATATTTATCATATTTTTTTATTCAAAGGTTGTTACACATCGTTGAAAATAGGGAAACAAATCTATTTTTAATAAGTAATTAAAGTCACTTGGTTTTACTTATTTCACAATTCCTGTTGTAGATTTATATAATTTCGCTAACTAATTTCGATCACACGATCATTTTCAAAAGGGTTTAAGACGAATACTGAATTTAAGAAATTGCGAAATACCTGTTTTGTACGTCCAATAATTTCGGGGTAGGTGCAATAATTCCAGGATTTATAATGTCTGGTTATATGGTTACATTTTTTTTCTCGACTGCCGGTGGACCCGAGCGCACCTATGAAAACGTTCGCAGTTTGGTTGGGCGCGTTCGGGTTTCCAGATTGTCATTAGCGTGTTTAATATGCTTATTAAACACGCACACGCATTTGCGTGTTTAATATGATCATTAAACACGATAATTCGCGCTTTGATTCAAAGAACGCGATTTATGATAATATTTTATTTACCCTGTTTAATACTGATTTTAACTTTGATTTTAAATTTTTTTCAATTATAATTGTAATTACAACCTGCAATTTTGATTTTAATGTTAATTTTTATTGTAATTGTAATTTTAAATTTAATTTTGATTTTGATTTTAATTTTCGTGAACAAATTATAGTGTATGTACAACTCGCATATAATGGCTATTAATCACGAGAACGATGTTTGCGGAACGAGCCGTAGGCGAGTGGAGCAAATCGTTCGAGTTTAATCGTTCATTATATGCTCGTTGTACAATATACTATTAATGTGAAAATTTTCTAATTATAAATGTGCATATAGAAATTGCGAAACAAGTGACTTTGATTACTAATTTACTTTATAGTTTCACCAAGTGATGGATGAGCCAAAATTTCGTAGTTTATTAAGTTGTGGTAAAATCAAGCATGGAGGTCATTTAACATAAGAAAGTTGCTATTAATATCCCCGAAACCATCTTGAATTGTATTTTGACTTCATTCTCAGATTTGCACAATCGAACCGAGTAACTTTTATTTTAAACTTTTTTCTATATATTTAATAATAATTATTATAGAAATGTTTGATTTTTAGATAATCGCCATTATCAGTTTTTTTTTTAATCATTTCTAAAATGCTCGGAATTTAGTAAAAGGTTCAACACAACATTGCCCATCTAACTGATCTCTAACTTTAAGCATAAGAAAAATTTCCATACAATCCTTCTTTATTTGGGACACCCTGTATATAAATAAAGATTATTTATTTATTGCGGAAACACCATTTTGATATAGCACGGAACAAGACATTGCATGGATGCATGACTAAAACTAAACTTAATAGATATCTATAGATATCACATATAGGGTGTTTCAGACCACCCGTACACCCCAAATATCTCCTGAAATACGAATCGGATTGAGGTAAAAAAATATGTCCAAAAATGTTTTTTGA
This sequence comes from Ocypus olens, assembly GCA_910593695.2. Taxonomy (NCBI): domain Eukaryota; kingdom Metazoa; phylum Arthropoda; class Insecta; order Coleoptera; family Staphylinidae; genus Ocypus; species Ocypus olens. Next base: position 36,990,129 of record OU343053.1, read on the forward strand.
ACCCTATCATGTGGTGTGAAATGTGAACGGTAGGGAAGAGGGGTAACTTTGAAATCTTAAATGGGAACCCCTATTTTTTTATTGCAGATTTGGATTCTATGCTAAAAAATATTTTTATCCGAAAAAAAATTTTCGATGAGCGACAGATGGCGTTACATTCGGCAAAAACATTTATTGAATTATATTTATTTCTCGCTTCAAATGATAGATTACGACATTTTTACGTAGTCATTTCTTAAATAAGGCGTTGATTGAAGTAATTAGTAATTTTATGTCAAAAATAAGCAAAAAAAAAAAACTTTGTAAGAAAATTCGCAGAAACGAATAAAAATCAATTTGATTATCAAATTGTATTCTATTCTATTCTATTGTGGTAATGCATGAATGTTTGTAACGACAAACAGGATTTTTTTAATTAAAAAAAAATATAAAAAAAATTATCTTTTGCCAATCGAAAAAAATGTTCCGAATAAAAACCTAACATATTTTAGAGTAGAAGCCAAATCGGCAATAAAAAATAGGGTTACCTATTTGAGATTTCTAAGTTACCCTCCCATCACCCCGCCCCAGGGGGGAGGGGTGGCGGTTTAAATTTTACACCACATGATAGAGCTCAAAAAAAAAAATTGTACGTATTTTTTTGTATGTCAATCCGATTTGTATTTCGCGGGGTATTTGGAGTGTACGGGTGGTCTGAAGCACCCGGTATAATAACAATGTTTTATTTACATAAATATAAAGAACATTAAACTATATTAAACATTTTCTAAGAATTTAATTTGAAATTATATTGCCACAGACGGAGTATTTATACCATAATTGTTTAAGTGAATATAAGGCTGAAAAGAAAACATTTGCCTAGTCTATCTGGGCTGAATAAAATTAAAATTAACTCGATTTAAAAGAAACGATCAATAAAACCATTAATAAGTTTAAAGAAATAGTACAAATCTGCCATTATTCGATGGTGTTGCAAGTTCAACATGAGACAGTTTTTTGAAAACAACGGATGTCCAAAAATTAAAATTTTGGGAAAGCTGAAGAAACCTTCTTGCTTCGTTTTTGACAGGCGCTTAGAAAAGTCTTGCTATTTTATAACCTATCTAGTTTCAAACCTTTATTATATTAACAGTTTGTTTTTTTTCAAGCTTCACGAGCTTTTGATTCGCAAAGGTACTAAAGGTAGTAAAAAAATCGTTTGTAAATTCATCAGAAAAACAACCTCTTGGCCTTCAAGGTTTAAAAAATATTACGAATGAATGCATTCAAAACTCAATAGCAACGTATTTATTAAAAAAAATAACTATGTAATAAAAAAATTGTAAACCCAAAACATAATTTAAATTATTATTGAAAAAAAATTATTAAAAACATTGTTTTGGGAGTAAAAAAATACTAAAAAAATATCTTCTAAATAACAGATAATAAAAATTTGAAATTTGGCACACATGTGTAACTTAATATTCTCTTTAAGAATAGTGATAAAAAAATTGGGGTTACCATTAAAAAATAGTCGATGACGTCATATCTCAAATTTGGGACACGCTGTATAAAATTTTATTACACCAAAAAGAGCGCAATTTAAAATACCCGTCCGAAAAATAAACTTTCTGTGATTTACTGAATTTATTCCAAGTTAGAGACTCGCCCTGTATGTTATGACATTAATATGATTACACATGTGCTACGCCTGGGTTGCATTTGGTTCTCATTAAACACCTGTTGAAATATTTTGTAACATTTAGTATTAACAAAATAAGGCACTTGGTTTGTTTTACAATAAGTTTCTTAAATTTTATAAAATTAAAAAAGTAAAAAAAATGAAACGGTTTAGTTCACAATTTTATCAATACCATATACGTGTTACATCGAATTAAAAAAAGCTTCTTTAAAATTATTATATTTAACTCTCCGCGCCGTTGTTTAAGAAAAAGTTAGGCTTGTAAATCCAAAATAAAAAACAGTAGAAAATTGAATAAAAATATCAGATGATGAACTTAAAGATCACATGTTGTATATATTATATACGCAACTCAATGTCAATTTATACTGCTATTATTTTTTTTATTCATGACGTGTAAATTATATTGTATAATAAAATAAATCATATTGTATTCTAATCATATTCTATCTCTGTGTGTCAATGTACTATGAAAATATTTAGGTGTATTTATACCGACCCTGTATTTGAAATATTATTATTTAGCAGAAATCTAATATTTCGTTTAATAAAATTAACACCAAATTAAATGAAGAATAACCAAATCTGTATGGCTTTTTTTTAAATCAAGTATTTAAATAATTTATCAACGTCAATATTTAGTAACCCCTTCTTGGGTTACCGTGGAGATCAATGTAACAAATTTAACTTTGGATATTTCACTTATGTAATATCTCCCATTCTCTTTTGTTTTTTACAAAACCATACACATAGTAATTGGTATATGGTATGAGCACGTGACGATGCCGATGGTTACAATCACTTCCTTCACTTATTGTATTTCGGCTAGATGTACAATTGCGGCTAAAAAATAGGACACCTTTGTAACCTAGTGCGTGTCTTGTTTCTAAAATTTATTTATATAGATTGGGCTTCAATGCCTAATCATTATTATTAAATGTCAATGCCAATAACTGAAAAAAAACAGATCTACTCCATTCGTGTTTTGCAACAGCCTGTATGATTTCATATTACATAGTGGGCCAAAAAAACGGCACAAATTGTAAATATTCATATTTTCAATAATATTTAACGCATTAAATATTGCTTTGAAAAACAAAATATCTACACTTTGTGGATTGCAAAAATGATTAATTGCATTTTTGAAAAGTTTTTGTATCGAGGATATTTCACATTAATGAAGGCTCTGCAAAAATGCGATTATTGTTACCGTAAGTTCTGAGTTTAATTATTAATCACTGAATACTTGTAACCCACCAACCCTTTTGTGGGTATTTGTTCACAATCTTTCGTGCAGATAAATTGTCATAGTGAAACAAATGTTTAATGAATATTTTATGTTCTTTACTTAGGCAAACAATTTTTGTGGCGATAACTAAAATGACTGATAGAAGTGACAGATAATTTCTGAGATTTATTTGAGAACAAAAAAAAAATCATGGCCCACTCATTTTGATGCCTAAAAATGCGACGCGGCTGTGCATTATAAACTCCAGTCTTTGCAGCGCCTTCATTAATGTGAAAAATCCTCGATAAGAAAACATTTCAAAAATACAATTCATTATTTTTGTCATCTACAAAGTGTAAATATTTTGTTTTTCAAAGCAATATTTAATGCGTTAAGTATTATTGAAAATATGAATATTTGGTCCACTGTGTATAAATAAAATTGATACACGTTGTGGCTAAAGCTGCCCACTATTAAAATTCATATAGCGAATAATCCACACTCGACAAAAAAGGTGTCTTATTTTTTGTTGGTCGCAATTGAACATGTTGGTATCAACTGGTAACACAAATGTACATCTAGCCGAAATAAAATATGTGAATAAAGTGTTAATATTTTACATGGAATTTTCAAATTACACTAAATATAGACTATTTCTTGTGGTCTTAGATTACCAGCCATTGCTGTTATGGCTACTATTAAGATTCATTCGTATTCCATTCATTCAGGCCATATTATATTAAATGATGTAACGGTCGAAGTTTGCTGCCGTGGTGAAATGGGGGAGCAACTAAATTATGGAAGTGGGTTTAGCACCTGCTCTGCAGGTACAATGCAATCAAAAGCTATTATCTTCATTAAGTAGCCATATGTTCAAAAATACATAAATTTATATAATTTGCAATAACGTAACTGAGATAAATCAAACTATAAGCTATTGTCGAATTCACGACTACTCACTTCACTGTGCATAATTAATTAACCTTTAATATTGTATTATACATGTTTACGTTCCAGGTTGAAGCTGAAGATTTACAAAACGCCATATTGTTAATATTTGCCAACAAACAGGATTTACCGCACGCCATGAGCGTAACAGAAATTACGGAAAAGTTGAAGCTGAAGGAACTACACAATCGTACCTGGTACATCCAGGCAACATGTGCGACGACAGGTGATGGCCTCTATCAAGGGCTTGATTGGCTCTCCAATGAGTTGTCTAAAAGGTTTTAGGCCTTTGCTAGCCGATGAAACTTTAATAATAGTCAACGTTACTTGATATCATTTCCTGTGTCTTAATTACAGAATTCATTTATAAGTTAATAAATATATGTGTAATGCTTAACATTAAAAACAGATAATAGTATTTCTGTTTTTATTTTCAAACTGTAATTGCGAAAACTAAATCTCCTATATTAATAAGATATATGTCAAACCAGGAAGAGGAATAGAAAATTATTATTATAATAATTATTTAAATGAATACGTATAGTATTTTTAGAAGACAATAATTATGTATTTATATTTTGCGTCCATAATAAAGATGTTTCGGCACCCTAAACAGTATTGTAATGGCTCGTTTCATTACGATACAAGTGCTATAATAGCGTTGGTGCAATTTATTTTTTTAAGTTAGCTGCATTGAAATTTCAATCATCAAATACTTTTAACGATTATAAACCATATCCAAATAAAAATTTATAGCGTAAGTTTGTGCGCCTTTCAACATTGCACACACGAATATTTTCCCGGCCAACTTGCCAACACAACGATAGCTTTCAATTTAGAGTGTAAAACTATTTTTCACAGCGATAGTTACATTGGATGTATCTTGAGCATGGCCATTCTTATATTTTTCAATAACTTCATAAAAACATCACTAGTTTTGATGAAAAGCTGTTCAAAAATTAAATAAAAAATCCAGGTCCGTATTTAAAATAATTAAGTTGATGTGGATATCTAAATAACGAAGCGCCATTTTGGAAAATCAAAATTGGAAGAGCTGTTACCGGCGTTCCATCGGGAACGTCGTAACAATGCTTATTCACAATTTATTTCAAACCGCGCGCTTTTCATTACCATCATTTTTATCATTTGGTTCATAAGCATTTTGTTTATTAAAAATGAGTAACGTTCGTAACACATACGAAATATATTTTAATCATGTAAATAATAAAAAAAAAATTATGCCCTAATTCCTTAACCTTACGAAGACTAGAGTTAACATACCTATTATTTAGTGCTCTTGGATTTTCAAAACAACAAGTAAAAAAATAAAAACCAAAATTGATTTTCTTTGTTTTATCTAAGTAGTCGGAATTCGCATTGCTATCTTGGTAACTATAAGAGATAGAGAGTTGGCTAAACGGACGCAAAGTTGCACATTTTAATACTGAATGGTTTGTTAAAAGGAATGTTAAAATATTTGAATTCCGGAGATATTCGTAAAAAAAATCAATTTTGGTTTTTATTTTTTACGGTTTAATCACTGCTTATTTTGAAAAATCATTAACACTTTTTAAGACACTTTTGTAAGCTCTTCTAGGAAACAATTTTAATTTTCAAATATCACGTTTCGTTATTAAGATATCCACATCAACTTTTTTTAAGTACGGGCCTGCATTTTTAATTTCATTTTTCAAATTAATGACATTTGTCACAAAATTGTTTGCTTTAGCTGTAATTTGAAGTTTTTTTTTTTTAATTGAAGATTAGGCAGTGACTTTGATATATAACAGTGTCCTTGAATTTGACAATAGTGTTTCTTAGCTTTGACATTACTTATTAAATTAGATTTAGTACAGCTGGAGATATACACAGATTTTGTGTTAATAATGTAGCAGGTGAGTCTTAGTTTTACCTCTAACAAGAGAAAATTGTAAAAGAGGAAGTTTTTATTTTGAAAACGTTAACATACACCTTTTTTTGTTAATTTACAATGATCTAATATATTCACTGGACAGAATGTATTGTACATTTTATGCTCTTTAACATGGTTTTTGTTTGATTCGATTTTTTTTAACCAAGGAGCTACAGAGTTTAACTCAAACCTCTGCAAAATGCAAAATAGGTTCACACACCAATACAAAATGGCCGCTCACAAAAAAACTGTACATCTGAAAAATTAATGAATACCTGTTTTCAACTCCCTGAATATAGTACATACATATAACATAGGTAAAAAAATAAAAAATAAATACATTTTGTCGGCGACTGTTATTGGTTGATTTGATATGGATTGTCCCATATACATGATTAATGATCAGTTAATATTTTTTTTCAACGAATACCTGAATCAGCAATCTTTGTAGACGAAGAGGGGAAGATTTTTACCTGAAAAGAAAATAAAATTATTAGAAAAACAATGTAATTTAATACATCAAACCAAAATATTCTTTTGGCTTGCAGATAAATTAAAGAAACTTAAAGAAACACAAAAGATGTCCATTTTTTTGTTGCCTTCAATATCTGATAAAATGTTTTTCTTATATTTAAAAAATTACGGAAAAAAAAACGGCTAAGTTAAAGAAATATTTCGAGTGTACGATATTTTACCAAACGCTTTTTAGTTCTTAGTATTTTCGATAAAACCTTAAGGTTGAAGTTTCATTTGAAAATAGGTTCGTTTTTGTGATACAAAAACTCACACTCAACCGCAAAAAAAAATTCCAGCCATTATCGGAAACTTTTCTAGGAACCTCTAAACAAATATTTCCGTTAAAAAATCACGATCACGATACTTCCCGTACGGAAAAATGATGTTGAGTATAACGAGCGAGCGCGATTCCACCCGACAATAAATATTATGTTAAACATCACTTCAGTAGTTCAAACAATTATGTTAATTGAAACCAAAAAAAAAATGAAATTAACATATTAATGGGGGGCCGCGGTGGCTTAGTGAGTAGCGTTCCTGCTTCTAGGCCTCGTGGTCGTGGGTTCGAATCCTATCCGTGCGGTCACTTTTTCGGAACGAAGAAGTGGCCGTGCGGGTCCTTGGATGTGTAGTGTATGTCCCATTCATTATTAAAATGAAATCTTCAAAAACTTATATACGTTATATATAAATAATATATATAATTCCCTTATAGTCATTCACTCTCCTTAACCCGCAATTCCATCAAACATCCTTCCTTTTTAACAAACAAAAAATATTAATGGATTCAATCACGAGTATATGAAGTATGTCGGCTATTTACTTAAAACTTTAAAAAGTTTGTAACCAAGTCGTAAAGGACTTGTTTTTTTGTTTAATAGCACATCTTTACCTACAAAATAGTAATACTAAAAACGCTTTTCTACTTGTTTTTTGAACATATACTTAATTGTGATATATTTTTGTATGAGAATAAGAAAATTTACTAGATTCAAATCAAAACATAGTGTTATATTATATTAAAAAAAATCGATGACGCCACATCCGTCATATTTACAATTGAATTTCCTTATAAAACGGTGGTCCCTCTCTTAAAAAAATCCAACGCACGCCCATGCCCCATGAGCTAGTATCAGTCGAAATCGAACGTTGAACAATTATTTGTTTTATTTAATCTTGATTTAAGCATGATAGTTGTATTTGTTTTATGAAGTCATATATTCTTATTTATCGCTTAAAAATTGTAAACATATATACCGCAATTTTTTTGAATTGACCAATAATTGGATTTGAACGTTCAGTATAATAAACGTTAAATGTTTTAAATTTGATCCGATAGTGTTATGTAAAAATGTCAATTAAAATATTTTAATTGTGAAAATTGTTGTATTGATCTGAAACAAAGAATTATTGCGACTACTTAATGTCGGAAACACAATCTCAAAATTAAAAAATCGAAGTTGGAAGCATTTTGCTACATACATTTGTGCAATAATATATTTTAGATTAAATTAAAATTGAAGCAAAACTTCTGAAAATTGATTTTTGCAAATATCAGAATTACTAACATTGGTTTACAGCCAAAATGTACATTCAATGCCACTATATTTTTGGTCTGCTGAACACAAAAATCACATCGAGAAAAAATTTTAGGGAAACGTTTTCGAGATATTAGTTTTTGAATATTATTTTTAGTTTTTCTTTTGGGAAGCTTCACATGCTAGGCCATATCTCGGGTTAGGAACGTCCGATTGGATCGCACAAGATATCATATTAGGTAGTCGAATCTCCAACAATCGTTTTCCACATTGTTTTCCAATCGGTTCAGTAATTTAAGTGTAAAAATATGAGAAACGTCGATTTTTTGGGCCAAAATAAAATACGAAAATGCACAATATTACCATGCAAAAATAGCAAACGTCAAATTATGTCCAGTTTCTTATTGTTTACATATATACCGAATGACTTATTTGCTATTTGAGATATCAACATCTATTTTTCATAGACGGGTACCCACACCTATTCTACATATTTTAAAAATCTGTATGTTTTTATCCCAGTATAAATAACAGAACAAAGTTTTATACATTATTTTTAATCCTCTTGAGAAGCTGATCAAACTAGTATAGTATACTATGGGTCTATTATGGACTGTGGGTCAGTTATGGGCAATTTTGTGGCAAAAATGTGTACACATTGAAAAAATTGCAGAAGCGTTCCTAGAAAAGATAGCGTCATTTTTTATACAGAGAATTTTCCACATCATGAAGAATAATACACATTAGTTTTGGTCGTTTTTTGTTCATACTGCTATACAGGGTGTTAACACCTGTATAGCAGTGTTAACACCCTGATAACTATTTTTTTCAAATGGAACACCCTGTATATTTTGCCACCAATGCATGGCATTTTTGATAAGCTTTACAATGATATACAGTTTGTATAATGAAATATTAAGCACTCTTGAGATTTATCCATTAAAACCTTTTTCTTTTGTCACCTTCTGCTGATTTTTGGATTTTCAGCCAAAACTATGCATTAACTGGAAAAATTAAAGGAGACCAAAGTTGTAGAGCGGAAAATTTCCGATCGATGCAGGTCTTCCGAGTTTTCAAATAATGCGTGCATTGCCCGCTAGAGCGCTCAAAATCGTGACCATATATGCATTTTAGCGTTTTTCTCAAATTCTTTATTAATTAATTGCACTATACTTTATTTTCCACGCCCTCTAGCGGAAAAACTAAATTATAGGGAAATTCAAATGACCTATATAGATTGAAAACGTTGTGCTCTACACTTAATAGTAGACATTTTTGCCCAAAATGCATAGTTTTCGCTAAAAATGCAGATTGAATATGTTTGTATTAATATATTTTGCGAAGAAAATCTAAGGATAAATACCGGAGTTATGAGCAATTGAGTGAAGGTACCAAAATTTAAGGTTTACTCTGCTTTTGTATTTTGCCCCTATTTATAAATACAAACTTTTATTTCATTCATTTCGTTCATTTTTATTATTGAATTTAATAATAAAAATAATATTATTTAATGCGGTAAACACCGTTTAGATGAAATTAAACAAATTAATAATTACCTAAAATATATGAAATATACAGAAACACAAAAACATATACGTCTTCAAAATATTAAAATTTACTGTTAAAACAAAGTGATTTATTAAACCAATGAAATGAATTATGAATTAATAATGTTTCCTAATTTTAATTTATGTTTGAATTTGAATTCGAAGATTGATCCATTAAATAAATCGAACCAGGGTTGTTTGTTGCAGTTAGTGGCAAGGTCCATCAGTCGAGCAAGAGAATTTTGAAAGCACGATTCCGTTTTAAATGTATCCACATGAAACACCAAATTAGAGCGCGTTCATCTATGTGAGATGTGAAGTCTGAGTTGTCCAGTAGATTGGGAAAATCCATTGCTATTAATCATCTTATGAAGAATGTAAAATTTCATTATTATATGAGTAGATTATTGTAGAATATTGTTGGCCCTTGCTTTGTCTCTTCTGTTCTTCTCTGGGTCCGTTTCTGTGATAAGGAACCAAATATAGTCTTCCAACATTCTTCCATTCGAAAATCCTTGGTTAGTGCTGCTCAATGATTTTGATTTCTTGGGGGGAAAACATTCACCGTGCTCGTCATTTGTGTGACCGAGATTCTCCGGGAAAAAAATCCAACTGGGAATGCAAAAAATGAATTTTGAGCGATAATTCAACTCGTGTATAAAAAGGTGCATTTAAAACGGCGGACAAAAAAATTTGCAAATGGTTAAAAATTTATTTACCTTCACTATGACAACGATCTCTATATTAACAATTTTAGTAAACAGCTTACTTTAGTTGTACTTTGGCAGTTCGTGTCAGTTCTGAATACCTCTGCGGTGAAATATAATTGAAATCCGTTTCGGACACGCTTCCACGTGAAAATTATTTCAGGATTTTCATTCCGATCGATGTATAAGTTGAGTAAGTATTGTCCATTGATCAATAATACACATTTAGTTACGTACGTTTGCAATTAAAGCCCGACATAGTATTTCGTACTTCGGCCTAGTGTCGTGAGATGTCGCAAGTGTACGATAGCGCTGCCACAATGCGTGAAATGCAAAATTGGATTGCATTTAATATCCATCTTGTTCTATCATGTTCCAATAGTATAAAATAAACATTTTTATATGTTCTAATAGTATAAAATAAACATTTTTATATTTGTGCACTTGTCGTCTTCTCTTTTATGTGTGTCGGAAATAAGTGCAACGGCGATTAAACGATCAGCCGTTATTGGTCTCCAAACTTCTGTCGCTTTTAGTGTGTGTGTGTGTGTGTGTGTGTGTGTGTGTGTGTGTGTGTGTGTGTGTGTGCGTGTGTGTGAGAAAAATATAACCTATTATATAATATAAGAAACGCCAGAAATGTACGGAATGTATAAATGTAAGTAATAATATTTATACAAAGCAATAATTATAAATATCATTTTAACGGCTAGATATCAGTGTTTGTACCACTCGCAAACGCGCAGTTGCGAATTTCGCTATTGCCGTGGCACTCAACCATTTTCATTTTACCCACACATGATTTTGACGATTGGTGCTTCATCCAATTCCATCACAAATAAACAATGCTCTTTCACCCATTGTACTCTTAATTAACAAAAATTGCTAATATATATAGTTCTTATTCGGTAAATTAACTTAACAAATACCACTCGCGGTTATAATTTCGGCAGGATAAATTTTATTTTAAGCACTCATTTCATTGCAAATTTCTTGAATGAATTGAGATTAGGCAAAATCCAATTTTTCCATCTCAATTCATTCTCGAAATTTGTGTCGATTCAATGGCTCGTGCAAACAAATAAAATTTATCCGGCCAAATTAAACCTCTTGTGCTATTACCCCCGACAAATCTGTTCAAATTAAAATTGAAATTAAATTTACAGTTTTTTTGTTAAATTTTGTAAAGCAGTGTATTGAAGAAACACATGCAAGATGTGGACGGAAAATGAAATGGAATAACAATTCTTGAGCAGATCTTCAACAATTTTCTTGTAGTAATGCGGAAAAAGTAATTAGAAAAAATCAACTACAACTACTTCCAGGCTGCAGTTTCATTAGGTGGCAATAATGAGTGAAAATTTTCATATCTATGGACCATCAAAGATTCCTTCCTTGATTTTCGCAACAGAAACTCTTGGAAAAATTAATCTAAAATATGCGAACGCTTGGTTTCTTTGTCTAACGCTTTGACAAAGTTTTTTAAAAGTCCAAGTGTTATGTGTAATGGTGAAAGGATGATGTTTTATTTCTTCACCAGAGCCTTATATACAACGTTGTCCTTTGGACGTTTGTAACTTGAGATATGGCCTAAAATGTGAAATTAACCTAAAAAAAAATATTCAAAAATTCATACCTCGAAAACCATTAAATAAAATTTTCTTTCAATGTGATTTTCGTATTTAGCGGCATAGGAACAATATAGTGGAATTAAATGTATAGATTTTTTTGTCATGTTGTAAACCAGTGTAATTAACCTAAATGTGGGGGTAGTGTTGGATACCTAATTACACGTATATTATTGATTGAGTTTCCCAACAATAATTCTACTTTCGGCAATGTTTTGCAAATGACCTATTCTATTCGGGAAATAGGCAAATAATTTAATTTAATGAAAAATAATTTATCAAAAAGTACTTCTACTGAATTAGTAACCGAATACTTTTGTATCTTTTCCACCTGTTTTACTAGACGTATTAAGGAACAAAATATTATTAATTAGACCTTAAATTCAACAAGCAAAATAGAGTTTGCAGGAAATAAAAATTCAGTTTTCTGATATTGAGGCAAAAAACTCATTTGCTTAAAGTGTTCTTGTTTGGCGGTGAATAATGTTGTTTTGATATTTCTGTTATACAGCTATTTTTCTTATATGATATTATATTAATTATTTGCAAGCAAATAATTTCTTAAAATATTCATATATACACTGGGTTAAAAAAAAAGAACCACCCTGAAGGAGTTGACGCAGAACTCTGAATGATGTGAACAAATTGTAAATTTTGTCTTTGACCTCTAGATCGTCTAACCCTCCGTCCGAGTGCCATAAACAAAATCGGGATTCGTCGCTGAAGACAATTTCTACCCATTGATGATCCCGGTCTTGTCGGTCCTGGCTCCACTGCAGCCTGTTGGCCTTACGCTGAATTGTTGAAGGGAGACGAAAATAAGGACGATAAGACCGCAAACCAAAAGAGCGTATTCGCCTATAAATGGTGCTCATAGAGACTCTATGACCAATTGCTCTTTATCAATTTATTGCAATCGATCGTGTTGGTTCTGCAGGATCTCGAATTGCACTTCTCCTTAAAAGTCGATCTTTACGTTATTGTGTCACTCTGGGACGTCCACTGTCTCTACGGCGAGCTTCTAGGCTTCCTTCCTGTCAATCGCTCCAAATTCGACTTACACTGACGTGTGGTCGACTAATTTCACGTAATCCTAAACCAGCCTCATGCATTCCGATAATTCGTCCTCTTTCAAATGGTGTAATTTGATGAAAATTTCCACATCTTCGCACTCGCGGCATTTTTTAAGGCACTAACAATTAGGTCAAAAAATAAAAGGCTGCAAGCTAATGCGATAAATAAGGTAAATTAAAATAAACTCTCAGATGATACGAAAGAGATAATTAGAGAAAATTTCTTTTAGAAGTGACACGTGGCCTTCAACATTTAATCAATTGTATATCATCATACTACAAGAAATTTCAGATCTATCAACTTCTTCAGGGTGGTTCATTTTTTTTTGAAACGCAGAATAATTGGATCAAAAGTGTGAACATGCTTTAGACAGGGATTGAACCTGCAACCTTCAGCTTGTTAGGCTTATATAAGTATATTTTTCGAAATTGTTTGCTTGCATAATTATAATATGATTTTAATCCATATAAAACAACGCAAAACTCTTTATCCATTGCAACAATTGCAATCCTTATAACTTTTTGTTCTGAATGTTGCCCTCAAAAACATCTCGGTCATAATAATTAAAAACGTAAACAGTTTCAGGAAACACATTATTTCTTGAAACCGAAGAAGCCACGCAATTAAGATTTCCAGGAGCCCAATTCTCGAACTCATCTGTGAACCAGAAAATGCGACCTACTAAAATTGTCTCCACCGACAAAACCGGCAAAAAAAGGGACTCTCCATAACATCAGCATTTAACAAAATACTCAGCGGGTGGTGCAATTTAGGTTGTCATCGGGAAGCAAGAGTAATTTATGACTTTCGGATAGGGCCGTCCTTTATACCTGCTTTCCGTATTTTGGGACCAATTTTTTATTTAAAAGTAAATTACAATATGCTATACTGACTTTCATTTCTCGATTACCGACATATATTATGAAGAATATTGTACTCTTTTACCACGTGACATTTATAAGCCAATACGGTTATCAAATTCAGTGGCGGCTCGTGGAACATTTTGATGGCAGAACCACTTAGCATATAATATACTTTTTGAGAAAAAAAAAAACGATTACTGTTGCAAAATTATTCAGTAAATTACAACTGACAACACATGTGATTCTACATTTCCGTAAAAATTAGAAATGCATTGTTTCTAAATTTTAAAATATTTCAATGTGAACGAAGATGATATTAAAAAAATTGCAACAAATTTGTCGACGCGAAAAAAATATAAAAACAATTGCCATCGACTTGAAACTTCCCAAAACAACTGACAACACATGTGATTCCACATTTCCGTAAAAATAAGAAATGCATTGTTTCTAAATTTTAGAATATTTCAATGTGAATGGAGAGGAAATTAAAAAGCAACAAATTCGTCGACGCGAAAAAAATATGAAAACAATTGCCATCGACTTGAAACTTTCCAAAACAACTGACAATACATGTGATTCTACATTTGCGTAAAAATTAGTAATGCATTGTTTCTAAATTTTAGAATATTTCAATGTGAAAGCAGATACAATTTAGAAAAATATTGTAACAAATTCGTCGACGCGAAAAAAATATAAAAACAATTTCCATCCACTTGAAACTTTACAAAATCACTCAATATTAATTCAAGAGTGATTTCGTATAAAATTCAAACACATTGCGTCCATAGCCTTTGCGATTTTTCGTGTAAATTTATGAAAAATTATAATTAATTAATTAAAATTATTATAATTTTTGTTGACGCGAAAAAATATAAAAACAGCTGTAAAATACTTAAAACTTTCTAAATTTACCTAAAATACAATAATCTTCCAAGAACTCAAAAAACTCCATCACAGGTCTACCGACCGAGAACAGCGCTTCAGATTTTTTTAATTTGCACGAGTGAAAAAAAATTATAAAAACAACTTCAACACACTTGAAATTTCCCAAATTTACTCAAAATAAACTAATCTTAACAATCCTCCAAAAAACTCAAAAAACCCCATCACTGGTTTTTAAGATTTAAAGTTTCACTTCTTCCGAGTGAAAAAAAAAAATATAAAAACAAGTGGAACACACTTGAAACTCTCTAAATTTACTCAAAATACATGAATCATAATAAGCCTCTAAAATACCCATAATATCCCAACACAAGTTTTCAAGATAACCGACCTAGAACAGCACTTATTTTTTTAAGTTTCACTTCTTCGGAGTGAAAAAAAAAATACAAAAACAACTGTAACACACTTGAAACTTTTCAGATTTACTCAAAATACATTAATCTGAATAAACCTCCAAAAAACTCAAAATACCCCATCACTGGTTTTCAAGATAACAACACAAAACACAATTCTGGAAGAATTTTTCAAATCTGCTAATTTGTTCAAGAGATATATTCTCAAATTAATGCAATGCCATTTTTCTCGTCTATGAAACTTTCGCAGGCTTCGTTTTAAGACTTAAAACGACAAATCAGTGTTTTTAGAATTAATAAAAAAAATCTTGTTTCGTTTGAAATTAGAGGTAGTGCCATGGCTCCTTGGCTCTACATAACAAGCCGCCCCTGATCAAATTATTGAAGTTTGATCATGCATCAAATATTTCCAGGATCATTTTTTGCATTACAATCGGTCCTCGTCTTTGACTCGTGGCGATTGTGAATGCAAAAATGTTCTCAAAAAATGATATTTTCATACAATATTTAACGCATTAAGGATATTACACACAAAATTCATAATTGCTCTATTAAATGTTTTGAAAAAAAATCTTTTGGATTAGTTGATGATTGTGTAATTTTTGGCCTGCTGAAAATATCGTGACGTCACTAGTGTTTGGCGTATGATGTCATAGGCTATTTTTTTAAATTGATTTTTTTTTATTTGGCAACGTTCGTAGAGCTCTTAGTTGTCCTTAGTCACATTTTTTTTTAATACGTATCATTTAATCTAAAAACAAATTGTTTACTTTGCTACTTTTGTAGAGCTTGTTTCTCTTTATATCCATATTTTTTTAATTTTTTTAATGGAATGATGAAATGAATAAAATTTCGCACAAAATTCATAATTTGGATTATTTAATATACGATTTTGAAAAAGCTGGAGAACACAATGAAGTTTTAAATTTTTCATTTTTACAACCTTACATAATACTGCATTAATTAAAAGTAAGCCAATTCCAAATTTATTGATTTATTTAATATTTGACATGTTAACAAGTTTAACACTTAAATTAAAACGTCTTTACTTCTAAAATTAACTAAATATGGTGCATTTGACTAAACGAGAAAGAATAGAGGTATGAATGATGATGGAATATGTCGATAGGCTAAGAACTTATGAGGAAGCATGCGATTTGTTCAATCAAAAACACCCCGCAAGAGTTCCAATTTCAAGATCCACAGTAAGAGCTCTACAAACGTTGCCAAATATAAAAAAAAAACGAATTCCATTTACAAAAATTGCCGATGACATCACACGTCAAACACTAGTGATATTTTTGAGCACGCCAAAAAGTGTGCAATAATGAACAAAAATCGACCTGTCCCTGCGATTCTTTTAAACACACTTAATAGTGCAATTAACTTTATCACCACTCTGTATATAAATATTTATATTTAAAATATAAAGTAGTGTTTACTAATAATTGCTAATTATTTAATAAAAAAAATTGTCAGTATTGCGATTATTAAAACTTTTTTTCTTTTTAAACACTTTTCAATGGTGTTGCAGGTAATTAGACCCAAGCCTCCTTCATTCATAAATTTCCCTTTTGTGGTATTCTCGAAATTCGATATGGGTAAGTGGTGATTAGCACCCTGGGGTTCTCTGGGGTGGGCCGCCGGAGGGTTTGGAGACAAATTCTTACGGTCCTCCAGAAAATTACCATGGCTATTTATGCGGCCGCACCAGGGGTCCTTTTACAACGGTCCCATTGTCGCCCCTACGACCATAAAATCGTATTAGTTCCAAGAACAAGTGGAAATTAGCCACTTCAACTATTTCAGCACATGTGGAACAACGCAAACAGGTTATTTTATTGCCATCTTCCGTTTTTGTGTTCAGAAAAAAAGGGGGCAGTAACGCGCGCTGTTTCTATTTCTCACCAAGGGTCAGATCTATCAACTCGGAAACATCAATGGTTTTGCATTCCTTCCGGAAATGATTTATATTCTGCTGTCAAAGTTATTTATCGATTCCACTTGCGAAACACTAGCCTAGGGGCGGAAATGTTGTTTTTTTTTGTAATCATCCAGCATCCTGTGAAAAGGAATGGAATATCCCATAAGACATGCGAACGGGATCAAATTACACAATAATCTCTGCACATTTTAGTGTAAGGTTTCATTTTAGAATTCGATATGGAATATATTTTTGACATACCAATAATGGTATTTAATTGACGTGTAGAATAATAATCCACTGTGTTGAAAAAACAGAAAACTATCGTTGATTAATGCTGGAAGCGATTACTTTGTTGTACATTTCTGAATCAGGAAATGCACTTTGTTGATATCACACACGCGCCTTTAGATTGCGACTATAGTTTCGACGTTTACAACGCCATTAGTCTGTTTGATAATTACATTGTAAACTTATTCTTTATAAGTTTTTCATCTACAGTTATAGAAATTATCATCAAAACATACTTTCCCATATCATACTGAGAGTTTAAAAAACCAATCCATACTCACCGAATATCTGGGACAGAAATTATATAATTTCTACACCTGTAAGATGAAGAAAGTGCTAACAAACAATTTATTGAATAACTCGAACGAAACAATAATTGTATACGCTATTTGCATGTTTGTGTCGGCGTTGAATAATGCATATTTATTATTGTATATTTTTACAGTTAATGAAATAAAGATTTATATATTATTACATAATTACAGTATGAGTGCGCATAAATAGTAAGCAAAAGTAAATATACTTTCTTGCTTCATTTACATAGACCTTTTTTACCTTTAGAAGGTTGAAGGACCTCCACATTATCAGTTGATGACCTGTTGGAGCCTTGCTTCTATATAAAACGTGTCTTTTTATATCGTTAAATAAGAAAGCTGGACAAGTTGTATCAATGAACTTAATTTCTCGCATGTAATTTATAATTAACGCTAATTAGGAAAAAAAACAACTATATTAACGGAAATTATTCATAGACTTGTAATAGTAGAGATATGAGAACTGAAATTGCACGCCACAATATCTCCGCCAACGCTTTGATAAAAAGTACAATGCACCGTGGTTTCTTATCAAGGAACTTGTTCTCCTGTTACATTCTCTCAGGATTTTAAGAGCCTCGTAAACAGTTTCTTCTTTTTGATTTGTTTTATTTAAAGCTGGTGCTAACGGTTACTTTGTGATTACTGAACCAAGATTAATTTATATCATAATACGCAGACTACTAACGGTTATACCCCTTTGTGTAGCTTTTGTTTGGGAGTGGGTAATTGATTTTGTTTGTTAATTTTATAATAATTAAAATATCAAATCGGGTAATATGTGGGATTTTCTTAATAAAAGTTTAATCATTTAATGTCCGAATATGTCAGCTTCAATTTTATTACGTACTTCACATAATTATATGTTCCAAATCAAGATTTATTATATTATTTCGTATCACCTGCATAGTCTGGTACACTTTGGGCATATGAATTTAAACAAATATTTAGTAAACAAATGAGAAACAACCTTACTTGTTGCAGAAAGCATTAAATAAATTCAATACAACGAAATGTAGCCTGAATATATGAATATTCAACCTGTTCGTTAATCTGCAAGCAAAATTAAGTCTTTCTAAGACTATAAACAAATAACTTATTGAAACAACTACTTCCCTGGCTAGTGCCACGCCGGATATTGAATGATACAAAAGAAATTTGCATGTTATTACTAGTACTACTAGATAATAACATTGGTTTAAGATCGTTTATTTCTAATAAGTTATTTGTTTATATTCTTAGTAAGACTTAATTTTGCTTGCAGATTAACGAACAGGTTGAATATTCATATATTCAGGCTATATTTCGTTTTATTGAATATTTAGTAATATTCAAGGTGTAAAATACTAATATTTTTAAAATTTGTTAAAAAGTTTTCATTAGTAAAAAATTTAGATATGAAATTAAGTTAAGAAAACATTTAGTTGCATTTAAATTATTCTATAAATCACATGAAGACGAAAAGTAGTCTGAATATATGACAATTCAACTCAATATACAGCGCGTGTTTTGTCAATGCATCATAGGGATTTGGGAATTTCAGCATTATTGTAGGCAGACTTTAAGTTTACAATTTGCTGAACAACGAATAGTTTTCATAATGAAACAAGTCGCAAATATTAAAGAATTTAACCTCTTATTATTATTATTATTATTATGTATGTACTGTCGCGCAAACATCCAACATTTCAGACAATTGTGTATGATTTTGATGTAAACTGTAATTGGTTGAGACTTCTTTATAGAGTTGGCAGTCATTTTGACAATTAATAATTTATTGTGTGCACACAATTTCTATACAAATTTTGTCAAAATATGTGACGTTTGTTATTATGAAATTAAACTCACTTTAAGATAATTTTATTTTTAATTAGTCCTACTACACTGTGCCAGCGCGTTTATGTTTACTCCATAAAAAAAATGTCTCGATCAATTACAGTCACCCGAATATGGATTTTCTCTAGCCCGCATACTTGTGTTCTGTTTATTCAGTATCTTTTAGTATAAATATTTTTTCGTCAGTAAAAAGTAGGAGTATTAAGTTTCCAACACTTGCATTTTAGCTTAATCTGCTCATGAACTTACAAAATTCCATTACGACGAATAATCTCTGGTAAAACTTCTGAATTATGTAATTTGCAGCTCTTAAACATTTCTTCCCTTTACATAAGGCGACAAACTATTGTTTGTACAAAGGTGTACGTTCATTGTATATAGTGATTGGGGTTGTGAAAAAAACTGGGTGTTCTCCAATTGACTATACAGGGTGTTACAAATTCGGTGCATTGGCATTGCTATCTTGCTAACTATGAGAGATAGAGAGTTGGTTAATTACAGTGCGCTATTTATACACGCTTAATCTGGAAGAATGATAGTTTGTAATTAATGATTAAAGAAAATAATAATAATCAATTTATAATGTTTGGAATAATATAATTCTTAATAGTTTTATAATAAACGTTATTTCCTCCTTTTTCTAACATACTTCCTCCTATATGAATCACAGATGTCAGAACAAATATTTCCTACTGCCAACTAGTTAATATAGAATAGGAGCAATTTGCTCCAATAAATAGTTGTAGGAGTTCTGATTTTACTTTTGGGTTGTACTCAAGGAGTTCTAACGAAAACTCTAATGGAAAATTGCGATTAAATGACAGGAAATGGGTATTTTCAACATTTAATTTTCTATTATCGAATTTGAAATTTATTTAAAAATGCCATAAATCGTGATTGTATCGAATTTGTTTATAAGAAAGAATTATTGTACTCAATGAGTAGAAATAGAAAATTAACTCAGAACTCCTGGAACTCTTAATTTTTTTTTTGCTTTGCGACTTTTTTCAAAAACATATTTTTGATAGATCCGGATAGTTCTGATTGGTGTTTCCTGTAGTTCTTTGTGAGTTCTATCCAAAGTTGTTATGAAATATTTAGATTCGACCAATATTAAGTGAGTAATATGAATTTGAATATTTCGAATTTCCAACTTTGAAAAATTTTATCTCTGGAAATTCAACAGAACTCTTTTTTAAAAGTATCAGGAACTATAGTAGTAACCCAGACACATCTTAAAACTAGTTTGGAACTATTGGATAACAATGTTGGGGTGCGGTGTCAAGTTGGCACCCCATTTTTCAAAAAAATCCCGACAAAAGTTGATAGTACTTCTAGATACATCAAAAGGAATTGAGAACTCTATTCAGATCTACCAGAACTCTTCATTGGGGTGCCAACTTGACACACTCAAATTTTTTGTCCTTACATGTTATTGCAGCACTAAAACTCCTGTTTTAAGTTAATTTTCAATTTACAGTTGTGATTTGTTTCTTCACTTTCTTCACTACTCCGGTAAAATTATGTAAAGATAAAAATCTAGAGCATCATTCTGGTAATTTTGGTTTTTAGTTTGTCTTGATATCGATAAAATTAACAGAGTTACATTTACGCAAAACTTGTTTTCGGCCGAAAAACGGTTACAAAGCAAACTTACAAAAGTATGAGCCTGAATATTTTTCTTACTATAATTTTGAAGTTACCTAATATTGGGGAGTAACTGGTAAAAAAAAATAGGAAAAACAAAGATATTGAGCAACTGGGCGATTTCTGATGGATTGGCCCAGTTACTAAAACATTAAATTAAAAATCCAGGTCCAGGTTTAAAAAAGAGTTGATGTGGGTATCTAAATGACGAAATCGTATTTGAAAAATATAATTATTTTCTAGAGGAGCTTATAAAAGTGTCTCAAGAAAGTGCTCTTGGTTTTTCAAAATGACCAATAATAAAGTCGTAAAAAAATAAAAACAAAAATTTATTTTTTCGTTTTATTTTTCGAATATCTCCGGAACTAGTCGAAATTTCTAAATTTAAATTGTTGTTTCAATAAGTTATTTGTTTAAAGTGTAAGTAAAACTTAATGCAGTCACGAACAGGTTACATATTCATATATTCAGGCTACATTTCGTCTTTATTAAATGTATTTAATGCTTCTGTAACAAGTGAGGTTGTTTCAAATTTATTATTATTTATGTATCTACCTGATGAAGCCACCTTATACTGCGTTTTTATTAAATGATACTATGAAGTTTCAACAAGTAACAGCCTCATCCATCCAACATTTGAAATGTATTTATTATTCAAATCGCCAATCGGGTTTCCAACCGTAAACAAGATCTTTTTTTAACACATCTGAACTTTCACTACCACCTACCCCTCAGGTATAAAACGGGTTCAAACATTCCAAAATCCCGTCAGTTGGCCACGAGTTGTTCACGTTCTTTGTAAATATGCTGAATTATGGTATTTGCCAATCGGGTTTCCAACCGTAAACAAGATCTTTTTTTACACACCTAACTTTCACTAACACCTACCCCTCAGGTATAAAACGGGTTCAAACATTCCATAATCCCGTCAGTTGGCCACGAGTTGTTCACGTTCATGTAAGTATATTTCATTATATAACATTATATGTTTGCATTAAATTCAAAGGCGAAGCTGCACTGATGAGAAATAAAAAAAAAATCTCGGAACGCGCCTGCAGATGGCTGTTTACTTAATATTTATATATTTAATGGTTCAGTTTACAGTTTAAAGCTTTCAAATTCAATAAAACTAAATGTAGCCTAAATATATGAATATTATAGTCTTGTTAAATAATAAAATACACGTGAAGATGATCGTGAAGTGAGGAAGTCGTAAACGACTGAGGAGATTATGGAAGGTTTGAACGAGTTTTATACCTGAGTTGGAGGTGATTAGTGAAAGTACAGATGTGAAGAAATAAATGATCTTGTTTTCAGTTGGAACCGAATACACGATTAAATAATAAACAAACTAGGAACAACCTTACTTGTTGCAGAAAGCATTAAATAAATTCAATAAAACGAAATGTAGCCTGAATATATGAATATTCAACCTGTTCGTTAATCTGCAAGCAAAATTAAGTCTTACTAAGACTTATTATTTAACATTCAATTTAAATGCGAAGCTGCACTGATGAGAGATAAATCTCGAAACGCGTCTGCAGATGGCTTTTTACTTAATTTTTACATATTTTAGGGTTCAGTTTAATAGTTTAAAGTTTTCAAATTCAAGTTAGTTTAATTTTCAAGTTAGTCCTGTGGGTCGAAATAAACGATCTTAAACCAATGTTATTTCGCTAGTAGTACTAGTAATAACATGCAAAATTCTTTTGTATCATTCAATATCCGGAGTGGCACTAGCCAGGGAAGTAGTTGTTTCAATAAGTTATTTGTTTATAGTCTTAGTAAGACTTAATTTTGCTTGCAGATTAACGAACAGGTTGAATATTCATATATTCAGGCTACATTTCGTTTTATTGAATTTATTTAATGCTTTCTGCAACAAGTAAGGTTGTTCCTAATTTGTTTAAAGCTTTCAAATTCAATTTAGTCATCACTAGGAGTGTAACAGGTGCAAGTAATAGGGCGCACTATTCAGTTCAGTGAATTTGACCGACCATTTCTCAATGTATGTATAACAAATTATATGGAAAAATTGAACTTCTTTTAGAAATTTATAATTAATCCCGGGATTAGAATTCTCCAAATTTTTTATTTATTCTTTAGCATTATCTGCACAAATCTATCATCATATCTCGTTTAATATTGTCAAATAAAATCTTTTAAAATAGCACTAACTTCTGCAACTGAAATTTTGTCATATTCAATTTCGAGGGTAGTTTTATGAATAAAATTGTGATGTGGTGTAACTTTATGTAAAGGGTGTCCTGCCAAGAACACCGGATTTGAATTTGTTCCCATTTCAATGTTTATGTTGGCAATGCAATTTTTTGACATTTAAATTATGTTATTTAAAATAACGCTGCGCTGCGCCGTCGTGGTCATTAAAATTAAGCAGATAAACTGACGACGGACGACGGCGCAGCGCAGCGGAGAGATAAAAAAATGTTCCAATACAAATATTATAAGCCAATACTTTGCAAATATTCTGGAGCTTTGACAGGCTCTTCAATGTCAAAACTAAAGGCAGCAAGACTCTCGAGTGAAACGCATGTATCGCTCATTTCTCGAGCCAGGGCACAGTAACAGGGCCACCCAAAGACAAAGCGCTTGCCACATTTCAACCCTTCCAGTAAGAGGTATCTTTGGTGAAAATTTTAGCCGAATCCATGGTTTGGCGGTACTCATGAAAAATGAAAAATATTGTGCTTTGACACATAAAAAAAATCATAACTCGCGAATTATTTGAAAAATCGAAAAAATTAAAAGAATACATTTTATAGAGCTGTCTCTTGTGAAGGGGATGAAAACGGTTTAAATCATCCAGGATGTACAGGGAAGGCTGTGCGAATTTGTTTCCTCTAATTTCTAAAGAAGGCCCTAAAGACAACAGGGAGGATCATTGGGACGATCAAATTTATTCAGTCCGTGGTGCTACGTCATAGCTGCCACATTTCCTAAACAGGACATCTCCATCGGCAATGCAGAAGTAGATGCAAGTAGGTTAAACATGTTTTTAAATCGTTTTAGGCAGTTTGAAATTAGGGAAAATCTGTATTTTAAAAAGTACGCACACAAGTGTATTTTATTCTTTAACATTCAATTTAAATGCGAAGCTGCACTGATGAGAGATAAATCTGGAAACGCGTCTGCAGATGGCTATTTACTTATTTTTTACATATTTTAGGGTTCAGTTTTATAGTTTAAAGTTTTCAAATTCAATTTAGTTTAATTTTCAAGTTAGTCCTGTGGGTAGAAATAAACGATCTTAAACCAATGTTATTTCACTTAGTAATAAGTACTAGTAATAACGCAAATTTCTTTTGTATCATTCAATATCCGGCGTGGCACTAGCCAGGGAAGTAGTTGTTTCAATAAGTTATTTGTTTATAGTCTTAGTAAAGACTTAATTTGCTTGCAGAGTTACGAACAGGTTGAATATTCATTTATTCAGGCTATATTTCGTTTTTTGAATTTATTTAATGCTTTCTGCAACATGTAAGGTTGTTTCTAATTTATTTAGTATGCACTTTATGCGAGAATTTTGTATATGTTTTCGATTTGGTTTCAATAGTTATTACAAAATCTGACATTTGGGTTGAATTATTTTTTTCCTTTTTCACCACCGCTGGGAAGTTTCAAGAATGTCGAGCTAAGAAATAACGAATCACCGTAATTTGTAAAGAAGACGGTCCTGCATATAACAGTTTTCATTTTACATTTTTCATTCTATATTTTTTATTTAAATTTTTAGTTTTTAGTTTTCTTAATTTTTTTTAAAGCTATATCCTCTGCGATCCCTAAAAGTTTAAGATTTTCGACTTGAAAAGAAAAATTACATCCTTAAAAGAAGAAAAACGAAGCCAGGTGGTGCGAATGGGGCGTCGGGGTGGTAAAAAAAACAACTTAAAGTTTAAGCTTTTCGACTTGAAAAGAAAAAAATACATCCTTAAAAGACGAAAAACGAACCCTGGGGCCCGGCCAAATGACGCGCTCTGGAAGGCTAGGGGGTGTTTTAAATTTTTTGAAAAAATTACCAATTAAGGCTCTCCATATTTTCCATCAACCCCAAAAGTTTCTCTTCAATTTAAATAGAAAAAAATACGTCCTCCAAAGAAGTAAAACGAACCCGGGGAATCCGTCGCGGTCGTTAGATTCGTGATTTAAAAAGAAGAAAAATATTAGAGAACGATCAAAAATATTTACCGGCAAAATACGTCAAACGTTTTTAAATATACACGGATTTATAAAACAATATAAAAAAGCAAAAAAAACTTCAAATAATTTAAATTGGAACCGCGGACCTTCCATTGCGAAGCGGCCGCATCACCTCTACCCCAACACGGCTCGTTGATATGTATGGTTGAGTTTAAACAGAAGTGGCCGCTGTGGTTGTAAAAGAGCGAGATCGAAAACCGGTCGCCGGGCGGGGCTCGTTGCAACGCTGTTGCTTCTTTACCGAGAACAGGAAAGAAGCAGAAGTTCTCAAACAAAAGCCGCCTGGTATAATAATCGTTAATGTAGATGTAATGAGTTCTACTTAAACCCTAATTATCGTCCATTACAATTGCTGCAAAACATCCCTTCTGTGGCTGTTATAAAAGGCAAATATTTTAAATTATTGATCAGTCTTCATTTCAACGTGCCCCGTGCTGCTCGAATTAAAAATGGCAACAAAGAAGCAATTGACCGAAGATGGTTTTAAATGTCCATGCGTATTTTGCAGAGGAACGCGATTGTGGTGGACCCTTAACTTCATTTGATCAAGTTCAGAAGAGGACATCAGCTGCCCTGAAAGTATCGTAGCGGACTGTAAGAAGAGTTTGTGCTATGCAGAGAGGAGTGTCCCTGCAGACAGAAACAATGTCGGAAAGTGAAAGATTTGCCCGATTTCGAGAAAAATGAGATAAGAAATTGTATTATTTTACAACCTCACCGGCCACTTTACTGTAAACTTCACCATATTTAACCTGCCCGGCAAACGTTATTTTCTGACAGTGTGTCGTGCCCCGCTGCTAAATTTCACTTTTACCTTCCGTTTACAACGTCATATCTCGAAAACTACAAATCGGATCGGAAAACTTTATGAGGATCTTTGGTACGGATTAAATCGGTGACTGATATGCCGTAGTCAGATTTTTATTTTTCGATAATTCAACTCATGTATAAAAAGGTGCATTTAAAACGGCGGACAAACAAAATTTGCAAATAGTTAAAAATTTATTTACCTTCACCATGACAAAGATTTTTATAACAATTCGTTAAATTATCTCAACAAATACCACTCGCGGTTATAATTTCGGCAGGATAAATTTTATTTTAAGCACTCGTCATTTCATCGCAAATTTCTTGAATGAATTGAGATTAGGCAAAATGTTTCCATCTCAATTCATTCCCGAAATTTGTGGCTAGTGCAAACAAATAAAATTTATTCGGCCAAATTAAACCTCTTGT
Organism: Ocypus olens; assembly: GCA_910593695.2. Lineage (NCBI taxonomy): Eukaryota > Metazoa > Arthropoda > Insecta > Coleoptera > Staphylinidae > Ocypus > Ocypus olens. Next base: position 37,016,532 of record OU343053.1, read on the forward strand.
GGTATTAACCCCGAAAAAAAATTTTGAAAAATCCTTCCAAAAATTCCCGGAAATCAATCAAAAATCCGCCATAGATCGTAAACGAAGTGCCCCACGAAAAATATAGCCCTCATCTTTTCGACGCAAAATGCAATGCCGAATGGCACGCCGTTTAAATTTCTCACGTGGTATTAAAAATGGCCGGTCTAGAATTGAAATCGGGGGTGGTTTTCTTTGAATAACTCCTCGAGGGTTGGAGATATCAAAAAGGGGTAAGAGACATAAAAGATAGAGAGCAACTCGTTCTACAAAACTCTGTAAAAATGTATAGGGAACGCGCCCCCGCTCGCCGAAGCACGAAAAAAGCGACCCCCGCAGAGAAAGGGTTGTAACTCGCGAACGGAGAAGAGCACTTGAAATACAGAAGTAAATTTTGTGTACCAAAGTATTTGGGATTTTTTGAGCCATATTTGAATCCTCCAGCTCAAAAATTCTGGGAGGAGATAGGTTTGGCGCAAACCTCTGCATCGCGAAAAAACGATTTTCAAAAATTCAGCTCGGAGTTTTGGGGTGAGTTAGAAAATCGCGGTTTTCACGGGCCCCTAGAGGACGTTTCCGGCTTTCGGGAAAAAAATAAAATTTATCGATTTTTTTAAGGGGGTGGCAACCCTTTTTTGAAGGGTGGTTCGAGAGGGTTGAAACTTTAATAGTCATGTTTTTGAATGTTTTGTGATTTTTCATGAAAATTTCAACTTGCTATCTATACCTGTTCTCGAGATATTGTAATCCTGGGCTCTTTCTTTTAGAATATATATAAAAAAATATAAAAATAATTAATGTGCCACATTTTAAATACATTATGATTACTATTATTACTAGTTTTTCACGGATTTTACATACGAAATTAAGTTTAGAATACATTTAGGGCTTCTAACAGTTATCCTTGTTATTGAAATTAAGTTTAGAATACATTTAGGGCTTCTAACAGTTATCCTTGTTATTGAACGAATATTTAGATTCAATCTTGAATAAATTAAATTTAATAAAATTAAACCTTCGTGGTAACTTCTCTTCCTTAAACAATATCTTGCAGGTATCCACAAACAAAGAAATCCAGTGATGTTAAATATGTAGATCTTAAAGGACATCTAACAGACTCTCCCCTTTCAATCCATAACCATAAATGGCTTAAATATGACATTACAGTAGGCCATATTGAATGAAACATGTAATTATTTTAAAAACCGTTCATAATTAGGCAAAAATTTGTACCAGTTTCACTCGGATCAGTCTATTTGTTCTTACTTGCGGAAAGATGAATATCTCCAAGCCAATAATAATTTCATTGTTTCAAAAGTAAGGCAATGAATCGGTAATTAGCAAGCGGTTATAAACTCATCAAATCCATTCTGATATATCCTCTTTGTAAACAAGTTGAATACACGCGTTCCAGTTATTAACAATTGTCTGTTTAGAAAAATGAAGGTTCTCTTCTACAGCTGAATTTATAATATTATGAAGCGACCAGCAATTTCTCTTGCATTGAAAAAGTGTGGTATGTGTAAGAGTATTTTTACTTTCTCCGTTACGAAGTACGAGAAAGTATTGTGATCGTGATTTTTTTTTCAAATTTTTTTTTACGGAAATATCAGTTTTGGGGTCCCTAGATGCCATTTCAACAATTTCTGGAAAAAAAAATTGTGTCTGTGTGTGTGTGTGTCTGTGCCCGCTAGAGTAATTGATGATAGAGTAATTGATAATCGGAAGAACTGAAAAGCTTTTGGTAAAATTTCGTACACCGGAAGTGGGTGTTTACCTTAACTGTTTTTTGTTTTTTGCCAATATTTTCTTAAATATGAAAAATATCACAAAAAAATTTAAACAAATATTGAAGACAACAAAGAAATGAGCTTATTTTGTTTGAAAACATTTTTCATAAAATCATTGTCATTCGAGAAAAAAATGTATTGTTTTTTTTTTCATTTTTGGTTTATAATTATGAAACAATAATAGTTACAGCAAATTTATGTTAATTATAATTGTAGAGAATGCTAAAATGAACAACTTATAAAGAATAAGTTTTTTTCAAAATCTCTTTAGTTTTGGGTAAACTGAGTTTTTGAATTTAAAGTATAATTTTTCCATCTTTTATAATTTTGACGTTTCAAACGTCAGTTTCATGCGAGTCTACAAAACGCTCGATGTACATTTAAAATATGATTTAAATAGAAAATAAACCATGAAAGTGTAAATATAAATGATGATACCATCGGAGAAAGTAACATGATGGCCACATCACTATTCTTTTTAATCTTATGATCCTTTCGGTGGACATAAAGTTGTAAACAAATACTTTTGTTATAAATTTGTGAAAATTGGAATCAAAGTTACAAATTATAGCTTTGCTGATGTGGTCGTGGCCGGGTGTGTCGTTTTTAATCTAATTTAATGAGGAATGGTACCAGTCGCCCACGTAACTTCAGACCACGTCTGTATGTATTTATTATAATTTAGAGATATTGCAAGGCACATGAAATATTATTTCGCGGATTGATATACCGGGTGTTGACTTGGCGGACGCGTGTTCAAATATTGGCTTCCCTATTTATTTTAGAGACAAAATGTATTTAACTTTTTTGGAGAGAGAAACATTCTGAGTTTATTAATGTTCACACTTTACGTTTCTCTAAGTTGAAATAATTAACAAAAAGTAATGTAATTTTATATAAATTATGACATGCCATGGAATTAAAACAACAATTGCGGATATCAAAATGGCAAAACATATCGCTGTCATTTGAGTAAAGTAAACATTGTCAAAATGATTTACACTACACAAGAAAAAATCCTCCCAATTAAGTGCTGGTATGCAGACCACAGTTATCAGGATCTTTGTGATATGCTTTCTATCCAGTTTACAGACAGACCGATAACTGATGAATCCACTGTTCAACGATTGGTAAGCAAGTTTGAAGCTAGGGGAACAGTTTTGAATAACTGCAAGTGTGAAAATAAGGACATACAAGAACGAGATCCAGCAAGACAAAATCAAAAGGAATTAAATATTTTGCTGTCCGTCGAAGAAAATGCGGATATGAGTACGAGAAAAATAGGAGTCCAGTTGAATATAAACCATACAAATGCTTTTAAGGTTTTAAAGAAACACAAATTTATTTTTTTTAAGTATAAGTGCCATCAAGAATTAAGAGGGTAGTTTAAATGATTTCGAAAATATTTACTTTAACGAAATGACAGCGATTGTAATATCCGTAATTGTTTTTTTTTTCAATTCCATGGCATGTCATTATTTTTATAAAACCACATTACTTTTTCTTAATTATTTCAACTTAGAGAAACGTGAAGTATTAAGTGTAAACATTGCTAAATTCAGAAATTTTCCCTCTACAAAAAAGTGAAATACATTTTATCTCTAAAATAAATAGGAGAGCCAATATTTGAACATTTCAAAATTAACATGCGATTTCCTATGTTGCGTCTGCCAAGTCAAACCCTGTATAATCTAAGATTTTACTTCTGGGACGCCGTGAAGTGTCACTTTTACGGTTTAGACTTTCAAATGATTTCTTATTGTCTAAGCTTTTAAAATAATGCGCGAATTCGATGAGACTTCACGGCCTACCAAATTTTATTTTTCTAATCAGCTGTCATTTACAAAATAATGATAATAAGTATATTTATATATTCCTTGTCGCTTCTCCAATCTCTAGCGGAGTTAACATCTCACCAGAAACAATGTCTATGATTATAAATGATTGCACCACACAAACCGGCAAAATGCGAACACCACAATGTTCATTATAAATGTCAATTTTTGTCCCCACGAAATTTTCACATAGCAACCTTCGATATGTTGACAGAATTAAAAATAATTAAAATCATCACATTACAAGTTATTGTTAATTGATTCTAAACAATCCAAGAAAATCGGCAATAAAGCAGATTTCCTGACTTGGCTGGATTTGCAGGATCGCTCGCTCCAGCCGCGTCAGTAAATCTCCCACTTTATTGCCCTGCTAAACAAATAAATAAAAATTAGGCCTTTTGTAACTCTATACATTGGGTTTCAACAAAAAATTACTATCTATATCCATTAAAATTATATTCTTCGTTGTATTCCGTTAAGACTATAAGAAACTTAAAAAAGTAATCAAACACAGGAAACAAGATCGCCATCAGCATGAATAAATAACTGTTCGGTACGCAACAAACTTAAATAATAACAATAACGCAATTAGACAATTGGCAGGATTGTATTTAACAATAAACTACTGTAAAGTGTTCTCATCACCATCAATTTACAGAAATACACACACGTTTTACGGCTTATCTCACCTTATTAACCCAATAGAAATCAGTTCTCACTGCAAACATGAATTTAGTGCATACAATTTCTCATTATGCGCATTCGCATTTTCACACAGTACACAGAAAATAGATAATGTCGAGCACACGAACGCTCTTGGTTGGAAAAAAAAGCATTTCTGCGCGGCGAAGCAAGATTAATTGAATCTTTTCCACAGAGTCATGAGTCATTATTAAGCTACTTTACCGGCCACAACTGTCTAATGGCATTAAACCTGATTACCTAAGACTTCAGCAATGTGCTTAGCAACAAAGGCTAAGTCGGAAGGTGGAAGACACGTGGAAGACTTAAAGATCCATTTATCATGTTTTAATTCAAATTATTTATAATTGAAATTATTTACTTTAATTTAAATAAGGGACGCCATTATTTAGAGAGAGAGAGAGAGAGAGAGAGAGAGAGAAAGAGAGAGAGAGAGAGAGAGAGAGAGAACATATTTATTCAGTAATTATGAATACATATAGTTTTTATTTTTATATCTATAAAGGTCTTTCATTTTATTTTACGTTATTACATGGGCTATCGACGAGGGTCTTTCTGCCCCTGAAATCAGATTTTATATTAATTTATTTTATCCTATAATGTTAACATGCCAATAACTCTTTAGCAACGAGTAACGTTAAGGTACCTTTAACAACACTAGTGTTGTTAAGAAATTCTTAACAACGCTAGTGTTGCTATAGGTATCTTAACGCAACTCGTTGCTATGGAGATATTGGCAAACAAACATGATTTCGTTTTTTGCCGGTTTTCATTAAACATTTTTTTAAATTAAAAAAAAATAGAAATAGGATAAAATAAACCGTGTTACGACACTTAATATCATCAAAATCGGTATTTTCCGCCGCCCTACATATACTCTGGTAGTGGTTGGCAAACTCATTCGCAACAGCCAATGGACTAGCCTGTGTTGGGCAAATTGGGGGAGTTTGATATGCTTGTTTGTAGCGCGATAGCTTTTTGATTTCATGTCAATATTTTTTGCCTTTATGGAAGTTTATTTGTTCACAAGTACTCAACCATTTTTGTGATCTATATTCCCCAATTAGTTTATGTATATGCGAGTTTAGTTTGTTAAAGTTTTATTTAACTGACTAATCATTGTTAGTTTCCAATGCTCGATAAAGCGTTTTTGTTTGATCAGTGCTAAAATAACGGGGGGTCTAGTTATTATATTTGTGGTTTTATCATGATGTGGATTATGTACTCTTACATAAATAAAGCTCTTTGTTATTATTATTATTATTAAATATTTTTAAATTCAACTGAGTATTTTTAATTTTTTTAATGATATTTCATATGTTATAATTCAATTGTTTCTTAACAAATATTTTTTTGATTAAAGTTTTTCATTGCAGATTAAATATTAAATTCAACTCCATATTTATAGATTTAAAAACAATATTTTTAAACTGTTATTTATTAGATGATTGTTTTAATTCGTCTATTTTTCTATATCAACTGTTGATTAATAGATATCTTTTTTCTTAATTCAATTGCTTCTGGACAGCTCAGATTTGTTTTTAATTCAATTAATCTTTGCTTCTACTTTTTTCTCAAAATTTTTTTTTTTAATTCAACACTACTTTTAAGCATTGTTTTTTTTATAAATTTCGTTTATATAGATTACATTTCTTTAACTTTAACTGTTGATTTTTATAGATTAATTTTTTCAATTCAAGTTTTTCCTTTTTTATTTTCAACTTCCTTTCATAAATTAAATTTTCTTAAATTCAACGATTTGTTTATGCATTACATGGTTTTAATTAAATTAACTGTTGATTTATAGCTATTCTTTATAGATGAGACTTTTTTTTTGTTCTATTTTTTCATTAAACATAAAATTCTTTTCAATTCAACATTTTCTTTATAGCTGAATTGTTTTTCATTCAACTTTTTTGACGATTAAATTATTTAAATAATCTTTGAAGAAAAAGGTGAATCTAAAGAATGCCATCTTTAGTCATTCTTTAAATTCAAATTTTTCTTTATGGATGATTTGTTTTAATGACAATTTTTTAATTGATTTTTTTATTGTAACTGTATATACAGGGTGTTTCAGAGCTCTGGGAACGGTCAATCACATGCTCATTTTTCAAAATTTCGAAAAATGTTTTATACAAAAGTTGTGTATAATAGTGAGCTGCACGCCCTAAAAATATTTGAATTTATACAGGGTGTCTCATAACAAAGTTACAGATCAAACTTATGTTTTTTTTAAATGGACCACCCTGTATTTTTTGTCATTTTTGAATTATATGGAGCAAATAAAGGTGAGTTACTTCAATACTCCCTATACCTATTGTTTGCCGTTTTCGAAATATTTGAAGATTTGTTGAAATGCATGGTCTGGGTGAAATTTTATTTTTGCCCCAGTGATTAACGTTGAACGATTAAAATCATTTCTATTATTTGGTTGGAGGTTCGAACTATACAGCCAACCATTATTTCATACAAAAAATTATACAGGGTGATAAAAAAAATGCGGTAGAAAAACCCAACTTATAAGGTTGAATAACTTCGTTTTTTCAAATGGCACACCCTCTATTTAGTAACGTATTCTCAAGTAGAATCCAATTATCTTTCAGATTATAATAATTATTCCTGATATGATAATCGCCGAATACAAGAAAACTATTGAGATTAGGAACAGGGAACCCTTATACAACTTTATAAGTTGGGTTTTTCTGCCGCATTTTTTTATCACCCTGTATAATTTTTTGTATTAAATCATGGTTGGCTTTATAGTTCGAACCTCCAACCAAATAATAGAAATGATTTTAATCGTTCAACGTCAATCACTGGGGCAAAAATAAAATTTCACCCGGACCATGCATTTCAACAAATCTTCAAATATTTCGAAAACGGCAAACAATAGGTATAGGGAGTATTGAAGTAACTCACCTTTATTTGCTCCATATAATTCAAAAATGACAAAAAATACAGGGTGTTCCATTTAAAAAAACATAAGTTTGGTCTGTAACTTTGTTATGAGACACCCTGTATAAATTTAAATATTTTTAGGGCGTGCAGCTCACTATTATACACAACTTTTGTATAAAACATTTTTCGAAATTTTGAAAAATAAGCACGTGATTGACCGTTCCCAGAGCTCTGAAACACCCTGTATTTATGGATTTTTTAATTAAACTGTTTTCTTTTTGTAATGATTCAAATGTTTATTATAGAATATTATTACATTCAACTTTTTCCTACAGATTATTTTTCTTTTAGATTTAACTATACATATTTGAATAAATGTTTTTTTTTTATTTAACTGCACTTCAGTAGATACTTCTTTTATTGATTTTTTAAAACTCAAAAACCTTCACTTTCTCCGTACGAGAGTACGAGTGAGTTTTATTTTCAAGATTTCTTCTAAATCGAAATTTCAAGTCTCCCGGACGAATCCGACTATTTTTGAAAATTTTCTGTCTGTATCTCGAAACCTAATAAATTTTCAAAATATACTTTAAACTTAAAATTTATTTGATGATATGATGAACTATAATGTTGAAAACCGGAAGTGCCTTTTGTTTACCTTGTTATTTTTCAAAATATTTTTAAAAATGTATAATACCACAAAAAACTTTAAATGTTGAAGATAACAAAGAACTGCACACCTTTTGTTCATAAAAGCTTTTTATAAACTCTGATTTTCGAAAAAAATCATTTTCGACTTTTTTTGTGATAATAATTGTTACATAAAATTTATATGTATACACAAAAACTGCAGATAGTACCAAAATGGACATTTTATAGAGAATAAGTTTTTTAATTTTGAAAAAAAATCCTTTTATGTCATCAAACCGGAGAAAGTTACACGATGGCCACATCAAATTTTTTTAAAGGGACAATTATACCTTTGTTATTGAATACACAGAGTGTAGAATTGGATGCACCATTGGAATGCTAAATCTTGATATTCAAATATTGTATTTCAACACAAGAAACATACAGTGCGCGCCTAAAGTATGGAATATATTCAGTAAAATCGAAATAAAATATTTTTGGAAAAAATTCTCGAACAGGTCGATTTTGCTTTTTAAAAACACACATTTTTGCATGCAAGTCGATTTGCAGTCGTCATTTGTTTTTGAGTTATAATTATTTTGTTTTTAAATGACAACCCCCTATTTTTGTTCTTGTTTTTAGAGATCTTTTCATTGTCGAAACGGCAGTATAAAAATATTGCCATCTTACATAAGACATTTTTCGAGTAAATGACAAATGAAGGTGAGAACTTGACATCTAGAGTTTTTGCAAAATGATCTTGTTCCAGCGCTTTTTTCCAAACAAAAATGATCTTGACCTACATACAATACGGTTTCAGCAAGATGGCGCAACCACGCACTATGCGCGTTTTTTAGACAATTGCATTACGAATAGGTGGATTGGCAGGTGAGGACCTCATGCCCGCGAAAGAGATAAATGCGCAGAATGAGCCTGGAAAATATTCAAAATGTTCAAGAAGAATTTCTAAACGTTCGATTAAAAAAAAAAAAAATTAAATATTTTTTTAACGCGCCTAGTGCGGGAATGCGCCGTTTTGCTGAAACCATATTGTATTATATAAAAGGTCAAGATCATTGTTGTTTGAACAAATTGCTACAAGCGCGGGAACAAGGTCATTTTGAAAAAAAATTAAATATTGGGTACTCACCTTCAATTGTCATTTACTCGAAAAATTTCTTATGTAAGATGGCAACATAGCCTAAGGAGGCTAGTTATAGGAGTTTTGTGTCAGGGAGGGTTTTAGTGAGGATATATATTCAAGTAAGGTTACATTGGCTTTTTGGAATTTTGGGGGGATATTAGGGTTTCGGAAAGTACATAGTCGATCGACAAACTCAAGAAACATATTTACACTTTTTCTCCAAAATAATGGGGAGCCAATATTTGAACATTAAGAATTAAACATGGAAATCCCTATGATGCGTGAACCAAACTTACAAACTTGCATTAAATAATTTTGAAAATGAATTAAATGCGACTTGATTTTTGATTTCGCTATTTCCTCGATATCCCAAAATATGTCAATGAAACACAATCTAATTTAGGTATCGTGACAAGAAATTAGTTCTGTGGTATCAAAGTTTATAGTCGTTGGATTCATTTAAGTGACTTTTAATGATCGAAATAAAAATACGAATTGACTCATTCAGGATTATACTTCCTCAAAACTACTTTCTATTTAATTTTGGATCTATTACGAACATCTCGGAAATTTTGACTTAAAAGTACTTAAAAATCCGATCAAGAAACTGTAGTAATAACAAACCATGCGATTAATTAGAGCACATGTCACCATTTAAATTTATTTCTATTCTCCTTTCGTTTGCAAATTGCCTTTATAATTATGCATTAAAAATAACTGTATCACTTTCCGGGCATCCTTACGATAAGAGCATATAACTGCAACTATTACTCGCATACGTAAATAGTCTATTCATTAATATATCAACCTACTATCAGCATGTAAATGTTGTTAGCCCCTACTTTGTATAATGTCTACACGCAAAGTTTACATACGTCTTCAGTTTTCTTATCTAAATTACATAAGATACTGTAAGATGCTATAAAAATCTCCTGCATTTTGTGAAATGTTTAACAGTTCATGTTCATCAAATACTAATATTATAAAATAATCGAAAACGGATCTGTAATGGCCAACAGAAATAGTATATTATTATATTAGCGACAACGACAGGCATTATTTACAGAGTGAATAATTGTCATAATCACGAATGTAATACTGTTTTTCTACATATATTTAACAAATAAATTTATCAATTTCAATGTAATCATTAATCGGTACCTATTCGTATGAAGCGAATACGTTGAAAAGCAGTATAAAGATGTACTTGGCTGTCACGCGAGTCTATTGTAACTCGCAGAAAGAATTGATCGCCGGCGATTAAAAATATCGCAATCGTGATATTTGAATGAATGAATTTTGGGTTTAAGGCGCATCGACATCTATGGTCATTCGCGCCACAGTTATTAAAATTGAGAAAGATCCGATTTAAATAAGGAATTATGAAAATATGATAATGGTATCACAGCATAAATATTGATGAGTATCACAGATAATTGTCATAGAAAATATCACAGAGAATATCACAGGTAAACGAGTTATAGAGTAAATGATGTATGATGCAAATGTATGTAAGGTGTAAATTGCGTTAGACATGTGCCAATAACTGTATAAGCAGATGTGTATAGGGCATCTTGGAATTTCGAAATAAAAATGATTAATAATTACAAGATAATACAATTCATTTATTAGATCAGATGTATCTAATCAATCCTGAAATTGTTAGAAATTTAAACAGATTTTCTATTGCGGCAATATCGTTTGCTAAAATTACACTCAAAGAATCCATCAGACCCACTTCGCGTCTGATGTTCTCGAATTGGACACATTCAACTAATAGGTGTTTTACTGTAACAACAACGTGACACGTATCGCATATTGGTGCATCGGACTGGTTGAGTAGAAACTCATGTGTCATACGACAATGTCCGATGCGGAGTCTAGCTAGCGCCACTTCTTCGTAACGGAGTGCTCGGCTAGATGTAGTCCAAACTTTGGTAGTGTCCTTTATTGCTTTAAGCTTATTGTCAGTCAGACAGTTCCAGTGTCGCTCCCAGATAGCGTCTACTTCTCGCATCAAAGAAAGCTTGAGATCGTCAGGTGTTACAAGATTTATAGGAGACCCGTGTAGACGAGCATCGTTAGCTGCCTGATCAGCTATTTCATTTCCCAGTATTCCGATATGACTGGGCAACCAGTAGAAGATGATAGAATTTCCATACTGATTCTGTATGGTAAGCAGATTTTGGATCTCTATAACGAGGGTGTTTTTTGGCATATAGCGGCCTAAACTTTCCAATGCACTAAGAGAGTCGCTAAAGATGATAATGGTTGCATTTCGGGACTTGCGTAGATAGTGAAGTGCTTGCTTTATCGCAATTAGTTCGAGGGTAAAAATGCTACAGGTATTAAGCAGCTTGAACATATATTTCTCAGAACCAACAACGAAAGCAGAACCACACATTTCCTGCGACTTGGATCCGTCTGTGAACACTTCCTTGTCATGCTGAACCCTATTTTTAAATTCGAGATACGTCTGATGAAATAATGTATGACTTGTGTCAGATTTTTTTATATGAAGACAAAGACAGATTTATTTGAGGTCGTGGAATTTTCCAGGGAGCTATAAAGAAATTTGATTTAGAGACTGTTGGGAATGAATAGTTCATTCTTTCTACAAGACTCTGCAAACGAATACCGTATGGACGTGTAGCATTTTGTCTGGTGCTAAATATCGCGCTATTTGGTGGATGAAAGACGCAGCTGTACGAAGGATGCCGAGGTTTGCATCGCAGGCTTGATGCATAGGATAGCATCAGACTTTCTCGTCTAATATGCAGTGGGGGTTCCCCACTCTCAGCACACAAACTCAGGACAGGACTGGTTCTGAACGCTCCGAGGGCTAATCTAAGGCCGTTGTTGTGTACGGTATCGAGAGGTTTGATATAAGAAGGTCCCCATGTTGTTCCAGAAACGATTTTCATTGCTCGCATACATTTTTTTCTGAGGTTTACAATATGAGGTTTCCAAGTGAGTTTGGAATCAAATTCTAGGCCAAGGAATGTCACAGAACCATTAACGATGATCGGATTGTCGCCAAGGTATATTTCAGGGACTAAGTGGAGACCGCGAAGGCGGTGGAAATGAACACATCGGGTCTTTTCCACAGATAGTTTGAACCCATTGGTGTTTGTCCAATTATTGATTTTATGGCTAGTTGGAGTTGCCTCTCTGCTAGCTTCAAAGAGTGTGAAGTGCAGTGAATTGTTAGGTCATCAACATAGAGGAGTGTTTGGACAGGCGAACTGATATTCTTTACGATATCGTTAATTGACACATTAAAGAGAGTGACACTGAGGACAGAGCCTTGAGGCACCCCATTCTCTTGAGTTTGGAGGTCGGAAAGATGTGATCCCAGTCTTGGAAAAGTCTTTTTGACAGAAAATTACTTATGAACATTCCCATATTGCCTCGTATACCCCATTTATGAAGGGTTTTTAAAATTCCATAGCTCCATGTGGTGTCATATGCCTTCTCGATATCAAAGAAAACCGCCACCAGATGTTGCCTGGTAATGAAAGCATTCTGGACCGCCGACTCCAGTGACACGAGATGGTCGGTTGTTGAACGCCCCTGACGAAAACCGCATTGTACGTTTGATAGAAACTTACCAGTTTCTAGAAACCAGGTCAGTCTCCGATTGACCATTCTTTCGAAGAGTTTGCAGACGCAACTGGTAAGTGCTATGGGTCGGTAGCTCTTAGGATCTTTAGGATCTTTATTAGTTTTGAGGATAGGTATTAGGGTGGCATTTTGCCAAGCATCGGGAAACGTTCCTGTTAACCAGATTTGGTTAAAGATTCCTAGAATACCAATTAACTGGAAGTGACTTAGATGTTTTAAAAATTGGTAATGAATATTGTCGGGTCCCGGAGATTAATCCCGACATTCCCTAAGTGCAGCTTCTAGTTCCCAGAGTGTAAAAGGTTCATTGTAGTCTTCGAAATTATTGGAAATAAAATTTATTTGCTGTTCTTCAGCTTTCATCTTTATTGTTTGAAATTGTTCAGTATAAGTCGAAGAACTCGAGACGGTAGCGAATGACTCAGCTAGGGTGTTAACGATTTCCTGAGGAGAAGTTATAACACTAGAGTAAACTCTAATGCCGGAAATTGTGCCGAAACCATGTTTCCCCGAGATTCTACGAATTTTCTCAAATACCTCCCGGGATGTAGTGTATCCATTGATAGAAGATATATATTCGAACCATGACTTTCGTTTACTATCACCGATTACTTTTCGTGCTACTGATCGTTTTCGCTTAAAATCAGCTAAATTTTGTACGGACATATCACGTTTAAAGCGATGCAGTGCTTTCTTTCTCTCGCAGATCGCCTGGCGACAGGCATCATTCCATCAGGGATTGGGAATACGAGAGAGAGAGGTAGAAGTTTTTGGCACGCTATTGTTAGCTGCATCGAGTAGCAGCTGATTTAGAGAATCAATAGCACTATTAGTAGTACTGAAATCAATGTTGTTTTTATTAACGGAGTGCTCAAAAGGGTGCCAGTCAGCCTCAGAGATTTTCCACCTAGGTGGCCTAATGAATACGTCTGCACGCTGGGCCAATTTACAAGTTATGGGGAAATGGTCACTGCCGCATAGATCTGGAGTGACTTCCCACACAATTTCCGAGGCTAACGAAGGCGACGTTATAGAGAGATCTATACACGAAAAACTGCCATTTGCTGCAGAAAAATGTGTGTGCTGTCCATTGTTCAAAAGGATGGCATCGTCTCTCTGAAATAGTAGTCCGAGAGCCCTACCCCTGGGATCAAGATGTACCGATCCCCATAATTGACTGTGGGCGTTAAAATCGCCCATGATAAGAAAGGGCTTCGGAAGAGCCTCGATGAGACCATGCATATCGGCTAGTTGGAGGACCTCTCCAGGAGGAATATCAGAATATTCAGAATAAACGGTGTTTTTAATTAGGACTGCAACTCCCCCACACGCACGCCCCCCTGCAGGAAAGTCCCTTCGGTAGAAGTCGTACCCACGTATAGCAGGTGTTTGTGACTCCCGTCAAGTGGGTCTCCTGCAGGCAAACCGCGTCAGGGTTTATTGAGTTGCAGAGCAATTTAATTTCGGAAAGACGTGTATAAAATCCGTTTACGTTCCATTGTAAACTAGTCAAGGTTTCGGTTTTGGTTTTGTGGCCTTTTTTCTTCTACCGTTTAACTTTCTTTTGTTTTTTGTTTTTACTTAGATAGGACGACGGATCGGCGTCTTCTAAATTGTCAATGATCATATCATCGGTAAGGCCTACCGATGATGCTCTTGGCGGGTGTTTTGCCTCCTTTAAGGAGGATGAAGTTGATGGTTTGCTAGCATGAGAGGTGCTACCACCATGAGAGGTAGAAGGTTTAGTTTTATGTTTTGTTTCAAGTTTAGCTTCATTAATTTTCGTTTCATTTTTTGTGGTTACCTGATCTAGGTCGCATTGAATGGCGATGGTTGAGGTTTTTTTCGAAGAGACAACTTTAGAGTAGGGAGTTTGATTATTATAAGCAGATGGAACAAGAGTACGGTGTTTCTTTTTGGCTTCACCATATGAAATACGATCTTCAACACGAATCTGCTGGATAGCGAATTCGCGTTGGAAGGATGCACAGTTTCTTGATCGTGGTGAATGCGGTTCAGAGCAGTTTGCACATTTAAAAGGAGTGGGACAACTGCTACCCTCGTGAGGGCGATTGCCATACTGTGCACAAACTGAGTCGTTCTTGCAGGTACCCGACACGTGTCCAAACTGTTGGCAATTAAAGCAACGAAGAGGGTTTGGAATGTATGGGCGAACGTCAAGACTATACATAGATGTTATTTTCACATTTCTGGGAAGTTTAAAAGTGCTGAAGGTTAGGATGAAACACCCGTTAGCGGAAACAGTTCCATTTTTCCTACTTGTTAAACGTCTGATTTCTATTACATTTTGTGCCTTTAACTCTTTAAGAATTTCCTCGTCCTCACAGTGCGTCAAGTCAAAGCAATAAATTATCCCTTTAGACACATTAAGAGATCTATGAGGTGCAACAGACACCCTGAAATCTCCCATCTGCGCCGCTTTGAGAAAAGTATTACTTTGCCTCTCGTTGGCTGTGGTTATCATTAAAGTACCATCTCTTAATTTTTTTATGTTTTCGACATCTCCAATGCGAGAAACAATCTTTGAAATTACAAAAGAGGAAACCTTTTCAAAAGTACCATCAATGCGAGAAACAATCAGGTATTTGCTAAAGTTACAAGAGGAGCTACTGTCATTTGGTATTTTTTGAGGCAAGTTTGGGTAGTTTTGTTTTTCCATGTTATTTGTTTTTATATTCGGTCCCTATGCTCCCCACCCTCCTTGGAGCCACAAATGGGAAGTCCTGGTACAAACTACCAGAATCTCCAGAGATACATAAGAACTATAGCCGCCATGGTATGAGCCACACGTACCCTAAACGTGCCCCCAGACCCCACACGACTCGCCCCATCAGCACACCCAAAAGGACATGGTGTCTTGCCGATTGATCCTCACTGGGCTAGGTAAGAACCTCCCGTTTAGGGGAATACAAGGCCAAAGTGGTGTATTGGTGGTCACTTCCGCAGATCGTGACATTCCTCAACCACCAGGATCCTTTTCTCCCCCGACACAGGTTGCAGCGCACGGCAGACACGCAGGTGGGTCGTGTCTTCTCTAATGGCCACAAGACAGAACACAGACATACAGAACCCATAAAGGAGGGACAGGCCGCTTATCGAAAGACAAAGAACATACAGGACAAGGACACTTGCGGCCATTAAGTTGACACCCGGCTGGTACCCACGGAAGCCGGTACTCGTTGGTCGCCTTTTACGACCTGCTGAGTGGGCAGCGGGTGTATTCTAACCCCCACCCGCAGGGGGTCGTGATATTTACATTTGTATTTGTAATTGGCTGAAAGTAGTGAATTATGAATTAATTATTCACTACAGTGAATTGTAAAAAAAAGCGCATGCAATTGCAATTTGCACGATTAATTTCAAAATGAGCGAATGGCTAGATTAGATCGACACTCCGATTAATGCCCGGTTTTATGGTTACGAGGCGAACTGCCGGTGGACTCGAACGCACCAATGAAAACGTTCACACCGTAACTAGACATTATCATTGGAGGCCTTACACTGACGTATTCATTTCAGCATTTTCTGCTCGGTTAACGTATGCGTTGGCTGCGCTCAAGTAACCTTTATTAATAAAGGTACACACTATTCCGAGAATAAGTCGTCTAATTCATTCACGTATACATTGAATAGATGACAATACATGAACCGTTATCGAAATGCTGCTCATGCCGAAGTTGCTCAATCATAAATTCCTCCACGCAGTTACGCAAGTGGTCCTCCGACCTCTTTCACTTTTATTCAGTCCCAAAATCGAAGATCAAGACTAATTAATTAGCCACTGAATGATTTCGTAATTATTCATTAATCATCTCGGGTTTTAATAAATCACAGGTGCGTTGACTTAATTTCCCACAAGATTTTTTCAGACGTTTAAGAGATGAATGCGCTGATTGTAGTTAAATGACTAACATGCCTATTGTTTAATGAAAACGCCCGGTGGTGTATTATTTTGAGCTATTGTTTTAAAATCCATGTTTACTTTAAAGGCACGCGGAAACATGGTTACACCCAATGAGCAAGTTATCGCATAAACACAAAAAAAATATTAAAATTGCAAAAACCACAAGTAAACAAAGATTTACTTTATAATAGAAATTTAAAACAATTTAGGTATGCCAATGGCATATCTACTAATTAAACTCTTAGTTTCAGGCACTACCATCGCAAAAGCAATTAACTTTTCATACATTAAATAAAGACGAAAAGTAACCTGAATATATGAATATTCAACCTGTTAGTAATTTCATGTATTTAGGCTATTTTTCGTCTTTATTTAATTTATTTAATGCTTCTGCAGCCCGTGATTTTTTAATTTGACTTAATTAGTCCTTTTTCTGTATGGAATACAGGGATAATGCCTTCTTAAAATTTTCAAAACCCCAAAACGGATATTTCCGTAAAACAAATTTTTGATCACAATACTTTCTCGTACTTCGTAACGGAGAAAGTAAAAATGTAGTATTCAAATTTAATAAAATAATTTGCATGTATTTAATTTTTCTTTAGAAATTTACATATCTATGTGCTTATAATACGTACATATTTTAGAGCTTGAGTTGAGGTTAAGGATTTTGGTGCGGGTACATACAGCACAGCGTTTCAAAGATTAGATAAAAGGATAAAGTTTCACTGAATATGTAATTTAATATTCTACAATAATCTTAAGAAGCATAAAATGTATCGGATAAAGAAATGGAAATAACTTTTATGCATGGTGAGCTGTTAAGGTCTGGTGGTTCCGATGGAAAGATTTTTTACTCCTGCTTCGATAAAACATGCAGTAATGACCTATTAAAATATTATAAATAACATTTTTTTAATGTAAATTAAACATGTGTAGATTAATTTACACTAATAACACTAATAACTTATTAGTAATAATTATCAGAAAGGAACCCAGTTTACTTTATCTGACAGGGTATAATAATTTTTGGCATTTTATTTATAAAATGTAAGTTGGCACACATGTTAGGAATTGATATACAAAACGTCAGATCTTTCTAAGTCACAATTATTCCGTGGTCACAATGGTTTACAGCAACCAGCAAAAACCGATTCTAGTTGAAAGTAATTTTTTTTAATTTCCTACGAATTCTCTGCGTCATTTGTCACTGCAAATGAATTTATCGGTAGGAACATGCCACAAGTAACATAACCTCAAAATGTGTTACCAATTTAATTTTTTTTTAAATAAAAAATCATGGCACACTTGAGGTTTTCTTTTAATGAACATACTTTATTACCATACTATGTTATTTAAAGGGGGTAAGCGGTAAGCGAGCTACAAGTTATGATCAATGTCTGTCGTACGCGGTTATGAAAAACTGGGCTGCATGCTTCAGAAGAGACTGGAAAGGCAGATTTCTGTTTCTATGAAGAGGGTTAATTCGTGTAAGAGATCAATCCAGATAATATTTATAACTGTCAATTTTTGAAGGTTCTTGTAGTTTTAATAACAAAATAGAATTAAATGATTTTGCAGGTAATGATTCAATTCAATTACTCAGAAAGTAAAAATCATTTCGTCGTAGTATATATTTTTCGTTCTGAACTGGTGTTTTGAACGTTTGAAATCAACGCCTGTATTCATAGCAGGCCCCATTTAAGGGGTGCATGCGTTTTCGGGGTAGTCTAGCATGACGGTGACCCGAAGGTTGGGTAAAGGCATGTGACTTCCCATCCTACACCTGCTTCCTTCCCCTGTGTCTGCAACCGTGTCGCCTACATGATAAATTATGTCCAAACTGGCCCTAATTTAAGCGCTCAAATTGGTATCGGCACAAAACAAAATTCATGGAAATAATAAATCGTACTTATTGTTAGAAAAACACTGTCGTTATTTTTTTGTTATTGGCTATGAAAAAGACAACATGCAATTGGTTAAATTCAAATTACTTGAATTCAATGCGCAATTCTAGGCCTAATATTTAAAAATAGTTTAAATAAGTGTACACATTTTTTTTCAAATACACTGTGGGCCAAAAAAACGGTACAAATTGTAAATATTCATATTTTCAATAATAATTAACGCATTAAATATTGCTTTGAAAAACAAAATGTTTACACTTTGTGGATTGCAAAAATACTTAATTGCATTTTTAAAAAGTTTTTTCATCGAGGATATTTCACATCAATGAAGGCTCTGCAAAGATGGAAGTTTATAATACACCGCCGCGCCGCGTCGCATTTGTAGGTATTAAAATTAGTGGGCCATGTTTTGTTTTTATTTTCCAATGAATCTCAGACATTAGCTGTCACTTCTATCAGTAATTTTAACTATTGTGACAAAAATGGTTTGCCTAAATAAAGAAGATAAGATATTCATTACACATTTGTTTCAGTATGGCAATTTATCTGCAGGAATGATTGTGATCTATTATCCACAAAAGGGTTGGTCAGTTACAAGTATTCAGTGATTAACCCTTTCGGTACGGGTATATCTGGCAATATCACACCCGACGGACGTAAAAAATGTCCATTTTTCAAATATCGATTTCTAGTGTTGTGTTTTGCTCCGAAACTAAAAACATATCTGCAGCGTCAATGATGAGCGTTATTCGGATATAAAAACAAGTAAATTCATCACAACGCTTATTGATGCTACCCGGCTGTCGCAGAAGTTACGTTAAAACGATTATTGATGTGTCCCGTCCTGAAAGGGTTAATAACTAAACTGAGAACTTACGGTAACGATAATCGCAAATAAATAAGTGGAAGACCACGTATGTACAGTAGTGGAAGGATAGAAGTTCATGTAAGAAGATGCTCAGGGCACAAATTTAAGTACTATTTCTTTAGAGCAAAAGTACTTCGTCTTATCTATTAAAATTGGGCTTTTCAGTGTTATATTAATTATTTAAAAATATTAATAATTAATTTTTATAAGATATATGAGTACAAAACTACTTGTATCGTTTTTCTTAGGCCCACGGTGTACATTTATAATATGAACCACCAATATGTGTGTATTAAAACTATTAATTTCATAAATAAAAATTTCATACAATTCATCAAAAAGCAACCGCAATTTTTACTTCTTGTTGAAATATAAAGATTGTGAAATTTCATTTTTTTTCAAATGGGCATATAGGTTTGTCAAATCTATTTAATATTAAAAAGATAAAATAGTACTTGATTTTTAGCAAATGGCAAGTTTAAGTAGTCAGTGACATATACGTGGAATTCTAGTTATTTCGAATAGAATATTGTTTGGTGAATTATGTAACGCATTGTTGGGGTGTCTTATTTTGTAATAATTGTAAGGCAAGTAGTTTCAGCTATTATTATTTGAAGAAAATGGAATAGTCTTACACTGATAATTCAACTCATGTATAAAAAGGTGCATTTAAAACGGCGGACAAACAAAATTTGCAAATGATTAAAAATTTATTTACCTTCACCATGACAACGATCTTTATATTAACAATTTTAGTAAACAACTAACTTCAGTTGAACAGCGGCCGTTCGTGTCAGTTCTGAATACCTCTGCGGTGAAATATAATTGGAATCCGTTTCGGACACGCTTCTGCGTGAAAAATTGTTCACAATTGTCATTCCGACCCATGCGCCAGGGAGGTAAATATTGTCTTTTCACTAATTGTAGATTTAGTTTCGTACATTCGATATTAAAGCCGGTGACACTGACAGAACTGCAATTCGTACTTCGGCCGCGAGATGTCGTAAGCGTGCGATTAGCGCTGATGCGATGCGTGAATTGCAGAATTGCATTGCATTTAATATCCCTCTTGTTCTATCATGTTCTAATAGTGTGAAATAAACATTTATATAATAGTGTATTTGGCGTCTTCCCTTTTATGTGTGTCGGAAATAAGTGTACCCTGTCAATTAACGATCAGCTGTAATTGTTTTCCTAACTTAATGCCGCTTGAAACGTCAGAAATGTATGGAATGTATACTAAATGTAAGTAATAATATATATTTATACAAAACAAAAATTATAAATATCATTTTAACAGCTAGATCCTAGTGTTTGTACCACTCGCAAACGTGCAGGCGCGAATTTCGCGATTCCCGTGGCACTTAACCATTTTCATTGTACCCACACACGATTTTGACGATTGGTGCATCATACAATTCCATCACAAATAAACGATGCTCTTTCACCCATTATATATTTAATTAATATAAATTGTTAATATAAATATAGTTCTTATTCGTTAAATTATCTCAACAAATACCACTCGCGGTGATAATTTCAGCAGGATAAATTTTATTTTAAGCACTCGCCATTTCATCGCAAATTTCTTGAATGAATTGAGATTAGGCAAAATTTTTCTATCTCAATTAATTCTCGAAATTTGTGTCGATTCAATGATGTGAGCTATAATACTGTCAACAGCGTTTTTGAGAACATATTCTCAATATTGTGTTTCTCGTGACGTGGTAAATATGAGTGACAATATATGAGATTTAAAATAGGTGCGCCTTGAAAGAGTGATAATATCCCAAAAAGACCACTTGTAATGAAAGATTATCCAGAAATTCTTAAAGAATAAGAATAAGATATTTTGAACATTATATGTTACACATGTTATACTGGGTGCTGTAATAATGGCGGATTAACTCAATGGTACGTTATCGAGGATTACTTCGAGATTATGGAAAAAATAATTTAAAAAATCGGTATTGTATTTTTTCCAAAATATGAAGACTTTAGTGTAAATTATTTCATGGCTTAAAATCTGCAAAACATTAATTATTTACACTCCAGCTCATAAAATAAACTTCTCAGAGATACATACTTTCATGCTTGTTAATATTATGTACAATTGGTATTTTCAAATGCGATAATTTGAATGTTAAATCATTTATTTTCCCATTCAAAAAAACCTGGCATCAATAGATTTATATGAATGCAAAAATTAATTATTTAACATTTAAATTATCACATTTGAAAATACCAATTGTACATAATATTAACAAACATGAAAGTATGTATCTGTGGGAAATTTATTTGATGAGCTGGAGTGTAAATAATTAATGTTATGCAGATTTTAAGCAATGAAATAATTCACACTAAAGTCTTCATATCTTCGTAAAAATACAATACCGTTTTTTTTTCATTATTTTTTCCATAGTCTCGAAGTAATCCTCGACAACGTACCATTGAGTTAATCCGCCATTTTTACAGCACCTTGTATAGGAAGCCGTCACGCTTTAAACTATGTATTATTGAATGCTTAATATCCGTAAATAATATCACTGTGATTATATGTAAAGTGAAATAGTGATATAAGAACAAATGATAGTAAGAGGCTGAAGCATTGAACGATTATAAAGGAATCCAAACTATGTAGACGACTATTTTATCAGGGACTTCTAATGATGTTCTATTTTTACTTTTTCCGTACGAAGTACAAGAAAGTATTGTAGTCCTGATTTTCCGAGAATTCGAAATGTTGCGGAAATATGCGTTTTGATTTCCTCCGAGACGATTCCGGCCATTTTTGAAAAATGCCTGTCTATCTGTGAGCACTACATCTCAGAAACTACAAAAAATGTTCAATTAAACTTTGATTTTGATTTATTTGACGATCCGAAGAAGTAAATAGGTTTTGGAAAAATTTTGTGCACAGGAAGTGAGTCTTTATCTTAACCGTCCCTTGTCTTTTTCCGATATTTTTTAACTATGAAATATATTAGAAAAACAATTGACAAATATTAACGAGAACTAAAGTTAAAAAATTTAAAAATCTCAATTTTTGGTAATTTTTGTGATAGTAATAGTAGGATCAAATTTAAATGAACATTAATTGTAGAGAATGGCAAAATGAACAATTTATAAAGAGTCATCATATAACCAAATTATTTTAAGTTATCAAGTTTGTAAATGAATGTGATGGACTAATAATTTTCTATTCTATTTTACTCTACAAAGTTTTATCGAAATCTTACTAATTTTTTTAAGAAAATCAATAAATACACCCTATTATTATTAAATCGAGCAAATTATGGACACATCAAAATTTTTCCTAATATTGGCAATATAAACATTATTTTTCATTTTCATTTTAGATTACTAAATTATATTTGATGTACAGTGTCAACTAAAACATGAAATAAAAGTAAAGACAAAAGCTCGCGGCACAATCGCCAATATCTATTCATCATTTGCATTTCCGATTTAGATATCCCAGCAAACATATTTGTTTAAATAAAAAAAACTAACAGTATATATATTAGTTGATACTGAGTGTAGTAAACATATGACAAAAGTAGTCTCCTAATTTTGGTTGGCTATTATTACCCAAAATTTCATACGTTAAATCGTTTAAGTAGACTCTTATCTACACGTTGTTGCTAAGAAATTAAATTTTAAACGCGTCAAACAGTGCCATTTTGGACTTTGAAAGTTTGCTATATTATCTATATAGTTTGGGTGGACCCGAGAAAAAAAAATTCATAAAAAATTTATAAACAATTTTACCCAAAATTAAATGCGTTAAATCGTTTAAGTAGGCTCTTATCTACACGTTGTTGTTGAAAAATTAAATTTGAAAGGCGTCAAACAGTGCCATATTGGACTTTGAAAGTTTGCTATATTATATGTACAGTTCGGGTGGACCCGAGAAGAAAAATTCATAAAAAAGTTATAAACAATTTTACCCAAAATTTCATGCGTTAAATCGTTTAAGTAGACTCTTATCTACACGTTGTTATTAAGAAATTAAATTTTAAACGCGTCAAACAGTGCTATTTTGGACTTTAAAAGTTTGCTATACGATCTATATAGTTTAGGTGGACCCGAGAAAAAAAATCACAAAAAAGTTATAAACAATTTTACCCAAAATTTCATGCGTTAAATCGTTTAAGTAGACTCTTATCTACACGTTGTTGTTAAAAATTAAATTTGAAACTCGTCAAACAGTGCCATATTGGACTTTGAATTCTTGTCATCTTAAAAAGAGAGTTCCCGTGGACTCGAGAAAAAATAATTGAAATTGTGGATAGACTGTACATCGATAGGCTAATGTTAATTACATTCTCAGCGTTTGATTTATTATAAATCATTAAAATTGAAGAAATTTTTATTTGGTGGTAGGTGCGCCGGGAAATCCGTGGCTGAAAAATCCGTGGCTACCTTCACATCGGTCCAAATTTAATATCTCTAACCTGAGTCGTACCTATCATGTAGAGAAGGGACAACGCAGCGCCCGCGATGGATATTGAATGCACCCTCGCAGGACCAATTTATTTGTAAAGTTCTCCCTCATTCATATGTTTTGTGATCCCTCGCACTCAACACTCATCGTGTTTCCTGATATGTTAAACTTTGAGAGAATCTCAGAAATAGGCATTTTTTTTTAAATAGAATAGCTGTTCAGAGTTGACAGTGTGACTGCCAGTTTGACATGTTATTTTTTTAAATTGCAACAACTTCTCAACACCTTGATTATTCAATATATTACAAAATTGTCGTGATTGAATGGGTAATGCCCACAAGTAAAAAAATTTTAACTTCTCAAGAAATAGAGATAAATGGATTAATTTTTTTTTAAATTTCAAGTATTGTTGTTGAGATTTTTAATAAACAAATAATATCTTCGAAACCAACATTTGAACAATTAAAAAAAAATCCTTTTTTTTAAATGCCAATCTTACAAATTCTAAAAAAGTTGTATATTTACGGGTACTACATATCCTAAAAAGGAGAGCACATCATTTTGCTTTTAAGAATGTTTTTAAAAAATTTAATTTTCGGACGAAAATGGAATCGTGGATATGTTCTGTAACCTTCCGGATAATCTCAGAATGTAACAAAACCTTCTAGAACTACGTGGAAACTTCCAGATAATTTCGAAATTCAACAGGAACATTCCAGATAATTCTGGATTGTAACAGAATTTTCTACAACTTTCTGCACATTACAAAATGCTACAGAATCTTCTTGAATTTTTCAGATAATTCTGGATGTTTTGGCCTGGCATATGTACAACAAAGGACACAACAAAGGCAGTAATAGGGACGGAGCAGAATGAAATGTGCAGATTACGGAAAGTGTGTAACAAAACGAGCAAAAGACTGTTGTGGCTAGTGATGATGTGTATTCTGAGAGATTACCTGATGGTCATCACCATTTGTGCTTCCAATACTACAATAGATTACGTAATGAAGAATATAAGCCACCTACTAATGTTGCAACTTTTGTGAGTTGACTCGTGGAAAAGTCTGTCTGGAAAAAAATGATGAGCAAAAAAGTCCTCATTTCCAAAACTGCTGTTAACCTTGTTTACTTGCAAAGGGTCCACTCTTTTCCACTTACAACGTTGAAGAGCAAAAAAAGGTC
The DNA here is from genome assembly GCA_910593695.2 of Ocypus olens. NCBI lineage: Eukaryota > Metazoa > Arthropoda > Insecta > Coleoptera > Staphylinidae > Ocypus > Ocypus olens. The sequence continues at coordinate 37,041,507 of OU343053.1, forward strand.
CTCACCTACAAAAGTGTATATTTTTATAAGCTAATACTAGTCGACTCACTGCAATGACTCGACTCACTCATGACTTACCCATCTCTAGTAGTGACACACCCTTTGTCTCTGAAAATGAAGAGTTGCAGCAGCTAAATACATCAGCAGTTGCGGGTTAACAACAACAACAATCATAGTCTTCCATAGTTAAATCACTTGCGATTTTTCTATGTTAAAAATAATATAAATGGCAGAACAACATACAAATGCAATATTTTTCGGGGTGTATAAACGAAAAATCAGAAGAATTCTAGGTAAAATGCGATTTGCGGTTACTCGAGATAGTTATTCGCGCAACTAACCACCCGAAAGGCAATCCACAATCATATGTATGAAGAAAAGGAGAAGAGCTTGTAACAGCAGTAGATGAGTCAACTGGAACTGAAATTTGTTTTTGAGCAGTAATTTTAATATTTCTAAATATTATGTTTTATTTCCATTTACAGAATTTTTGAAAATGGCGGACTTTTCAATCCCATTGGCAAAACTGAATTTAGTACATTTTTTGACAAGTCGATAGTTCATTATAAAAGTTGTCCGCGGCAGCACTGCTATGAGTATTAAGCATATACTTATTAGAATATACCGCGTACCATTTATATAACGCTTGCGTCGATTCCGAGCAACGACCAATAAGAACGTTCGCGTCTTTGTTAAAGAATAGCTGATCGTTTAAACACCGGCGCGCCTATTTCTTAGCACAGTAAAATGAGAGAGGCAAATCGGCTTCACTTTAGGTTTAGAAGGCACCATTTACACTAATACATATATGATATTAAAAACCTACCGGTTGAATGGTTTGTTAAGCCATCTAGTGATCCCTAGTGCCAAACGCATAAAGTAGATATCGATAGATGGCGTAACAAACCATTCTACAATTTTAAAAACGTATTGATTTTATAAAAATCACAATGAATTTCCTGGTAAAAAATTTCCATTTTCAAGTTCCGTGTCATAGAAAGAAAGGAATTGCGCCTTCGCGAAGTAGTCGCACATCTTCATAGAGCACTAGAACAGGTTACCTAGCAGTAATGAGTACAGAAAACAAGAAAATGAATATAATTAAGAGTGCACAAGTTTCCTTCCGCACATTGCTACCAATTACATGCTCCAGTAGAAATTTTCATTATACAATACAATAAAAACTACACACATAAATGTATAATATATAGTATATATAAAGCAATTAGAATAAATATATATTAAGAAACCATACTTGTAAAACTTAAATAATACCTGCGTAACGATTTGTTTTCGTTAAAGATATCCAACCTGTCCGCAAATCTACAAAACTGAGTCTTAATAAATAACTACAGAAACAACTACTTTCCTGGCTAATGCTAAATTTGCATGGTTTTGTATTTGTAATTGCAAAATGTTGTTTTTACCTTAAGGTGACAATTCTAGATTATTTATTAGACGGATTTATTGATAAATATTTGGTATCAACATATGTAAAAAATATCTTTGTTTACGAAAATGTTATAATGTGCGCATTATTTAATTGTATGGACAGCATTAATGGGGTACATTTAACACTCAATTTCTTAAACACGCGTTTGCGTGTTTAATACGCTTATTAAACACGCACACGCATTTGCGTGTTTAATAAGGTTATTAAACACGCTAATTCGCGCTATAATTCACAGAACGCGATTTATGATAATATTTTGTTTCCCCTGTTTAATATTGATTTTATTTTTTCAATTGTAATTGTAATTATAACTTTAATTTCGATTTTAATTTTGATTTTGATTTTGTTTTTCTTTTTTTTAATTTTGATTTTGATTTTAATTTTGATTTTAATTTTCGTGAACAAAGTATAGTGTACAACTCGCATATAATGGCTATTAATCACTCGAACGATTTGCTCCACTCGCCTACGGCTCGTTCCGCAAACATCGTTTTCGTGATTAATAGCCATCATTATATGCTCGTTGTACAATATACTATTAAAAGCTGATAAAATATTGCAGCTTTATGAAAGCAAACAAATACACGTACGCAGTACTTTCGAATTCTTATCATAAAAATCAAACTAAAAAAACTGCTTCCATTATTACAAAACTGTAAATTGATACAACTTCAACGTTTAATATCAGACAACTAATAGCCGTTAAACATGTAATTACCCTTACATAAGCACACTTAAAGTTATTTTAATTTATTACATACCTGCTGTTTGTATACGCATTTTGATTAAAAGTCGATTATAAACTCACTTTCTGTGCCACACAAACACAAACATAAATAATACTGCGGTTACGAAATATTTCAGCAGGTGACTGATCTTTCATAATTACACATTATGCAGTCCATTTGCATACATTAAACCTTACGATTTTCGTGCTGCTATTTTGTTAATGGAACATTCCCATAGAATATACTCGTCATCATAGTAAAATTGTAAATTTATTCATGCGTATGGTATCTTCATTCACGAAAATATAAATTAATTAAGATAAATGATCTTTGCCTATAATCGATCGCTTTTTGAGTAATACATGCCTAAATATGTCCGACAGGGACTTAATAAATAAGTATGAAAATATCATTACTTGTGCCCTTAAATGAAGCCAGCCGTATGCCCCATATTAAAAAAAAACCCTACACGATCCAAAAATCCCAAAAATTGGGTTCATTCAAAAATATTTTTGTAACAACTAAAGAATTGTTCCAAAAATCTGAAAAAATCACATATATTTTTGACGCAAATAGCAAATAGAATTAATTCTTTCAAGGTCATTGAAGGTGATTTAAGGTAATAATTTTATTTTTTAAAGTTAAAAAATAAGTTTAGAGCGGCGGAAAATGAATGATTGCTATAAATAAATTTTATGTTCGACTGTACGAAAATGGTAACTTTGATGCTAGCTTTCGTACTAGTCCCATAATTGATAAAGTAAATTGGACTCTTACGTCAGTGTCAGAAATGACAGATTTTAATTTTCGTTAGAACACCCAATACATACAATACAAATTACTAATGAAAAAGAGAGATCAACTATGATAGTGGTTTATACAGGTACTGGTATGCGTACCACAAATTGGGGACTTCTGGTTTACAGCGTAGTGCTATAGGTATCACAAGAAAATAAAGAAATAGAACTAGTCACACGGAAAGAAGTTGCCCAAAAAATTAAAAAAATAAACAAACCAGGATCCCAGGATTCGACCCAATCACTAGGGAAATACTGAAACATTTTCCAAGAAAAGGCGCTGCAAAACTAGCACACCTAATAAATGCGGCATTTATATTACGAGTTCTAATATTATAGAAAACTGCAGAAGTGATGATACTGAAGCCAGTATTAATTAAGTCTTACACAACCATCTCACTCCTATCTATTATATCTAAATTATTTGAAAAACTATTCTTGAAAATATGATCACTGGTTCCAGACCTCCAATTTGAATTCCGAAATCAACATGCTATAGATATAACTATAACAGATGTTATAGAAACATGCTTTGAGAAAAAGAAATTCTTGGATATTGCGCAATCAGTTTTATAAAGTCTGGCATAAAGGATTAATAGCGAAATTAAAAAGGTTCTTACCAAAAAAAAAAGATAGAAGAAAACCTTCAGAGTAATACAAGAAAACGAATATTTTGAACTCAAAACAATAGGTACACGAGTGCCCCAAGGTGGTGTTCTTTGACCAGTTTTGTATTTATTATACACGTGCGACATATCAGTAGCAGAACACACCGAACTAGCCAATTTTGCTGACGACACTTCAGTATTAGCAGTAGAACACAGATTCCCAGTCTTTTTAAGATTCCGTTTCCCCATCAGCAACTAACTACACTGATGAGACCTGAATGGTCGAAACCGGTCTGTAGGTGTTCTGATGGGGGAACAATATTTAATGTTCACATTAATATTGTTATATTTGCCGCCGCTGGCAATGTCCATATCTTGTCGTTGTTAAAGCCAAACGGATTTGGTTCAGTACAGCATTCAGGCAATAGATTCCGTCACTTTGGCGTTTCTATCTTTTTAAGATGTTGTACCGGTATGTACAGTGTGTTTAAAAAGAAATTAATCGCAGTCGCCTATGAATTTAAATGCGGATGTCTCTGATTAACGCTTTCTGCATAATAATAATTGCATCAACATCTTTGAGGTTAACTGTTTCAATGACAACTGCGAATGTTTAATCAGAGATATGCGCAATTCAATTCATGGGCGACTGAGATTTGTAGAGGCGTACCAGTAGGTAAATATATTTTGAAGAACGAGTGATAAAAAAGTTAAAAAATCCTCAAGTATGATCTTTTTCTCATAGCTTTTCTCACCAAAAAATATTGTGTTCATTATTTTCATTCTCTCAGCGCGTACCGGTAGCTCGGCATTAGTGTACCGTAGTGTTTCTCATCATTTCCCTGGTGGGCGATCGACGTTTAAACTCACAATCTGGGTTTAGGGGGCGATGGTCATTTTGCGGGGGTGAATGCATTTTGAACACCCGCCTTGCAGAGATGGCACAAATCGCCTAAAAAATATTATTGTGAATTAAAATGAGGTCTCTCGAAATTAGAACCGAGTGTTATTAAACTATACTAACGTAAAAAAAATGATTTTTTGATTATTTTTTTAAAATAAAAAACACAAAATTCGCTGATTTTGCAAATTAAATCATCAAAATCAAATAACGCGCTCTTAAGTTAAATGATTTACCAAAATCAAAAACTTGATTTTGTTGACGGAAAATTTAGAATTTTGGAAATTTCCATTGCCTCGACAAGAACATTTTTAATACTTTTTAAAACACGCTGAATTCTCTACTTTCTAACATATACAAAATATCAAAATCACAGAATGTAAAAATAGAAAACGAGAGTTAACTTTGATCTCGGAATATTTCGGATTTTTGGTTAACTTGACATTAAATATTTCTCAATACTTTATTAAAATAAAATAAATTTTCTACATTTTATAATAACATATAAATGAACATAATTAAAAACACGTTAAGTACTCGTACTTTGTAGACTTTAAAGATGGAAAAATTTCGAATTTTAGTAATTTTCGTTGGCATGAATCTTAATAATTTTTTTTTAACACACTATATTTTCTACAATTTAGCGTATAAATCATCATAATTAAAAAACGCGTTCAACTTCGAAAAAGGAATTTTGTTGCCTTTGAAACTTAATGTTAATATGTTTACATCTTAAATTTAAAAAAATCACAGCTTGTTTAAAAAGTGATTCCAATTGAGAAAACGAATGAATTATGTTAAATCAATGATACATCTGTAAATTGGTAAATTCTCAGAATTTAATGCTATTTATATTTTTGCCGCATTTATTTTTCCTCTTCCAAAAGTTTTATATTTTTAAATCTTTAATTAAAAAAATCAACTTCCCCAAAAACCGATTCTAATTAAGAAAACAAATGAATTATGTTAAATCGGTGATACTCCTGTAAATTAGCAGGTTCTCAGAATTTTCTGAGAACTCTGAATATGTTTTCTACATTTTTAAACCTCACCCAAGTTTTTGTGTTTTTGCAGCATTAATTAAAAAAAACATACACACAAAGGAATTCGAATTGAAAAACAAATGTATTATGCTCTATTTATGATACATTTGTATATCATCATGTTCTCTGAACTTTCTAAGCACCATGTTTGTTTTTCTACGTTTTTAAACTTTATGCAGAATTCGTATTTACGCATATTTAATTAAAAAAATCTCTGCTTTCTTAAAATATGATTCCAACTGAATTATGTTATCTCTGAGCACTCAGTATATTGTTCTACATTGTTAAACCTCAACCAAATTTGTAATATTTGTACATCTTTCATTTAAAAAAAAATCATAACTTCCTTAAAAAGCGATTCTAACTGAGAAATCAAATGAATTATGGTAAATCAATTATACTCCTGTAAATTAGCAGGTTCTCATAATTTTCCGAGTACTTTGAATATTTTTTCCGCTTTCTTAAACCTTACCCAAGTTTTTGTATTTCTGCATCATTAATTTAAAAATAATCACAACGTTCTTAAAAAGAATTTTGAATGGAAAAAAACAAATGAATTATGCTAAATCTATGATACATCTGTAGATCAGCATGTTCTCTGAATTTTCTAAGCACCCTGTATATTTTTTCTACGTTTCTTCGATTTTGACAATTTTACTTTACACGTCATACTTTTTTAAAACTAAGTTTATTACATTTCAACAAATACCATTACATCATTAAAATTATAAGGCGCATTCAACAATTCGGCAAATTTTAGAAATTCAAAACGCGATTTTCTTGCCTTAGGATATGAAACTCAATTTGCGCTTATCCAATGTAAGATACGATTTTTTTTAATACCCTTTGTATTAAATTAAATTAAATTAATTAAATACACTAAAAACCTCAAGGTTCTCATATTATTTGTATGTTGTGTTAAAATTATTAGTAATTTTCTAGTTTTTTATTTTTTTATTTTAAGTTCAAATAATTATTGAAATGTGGTTTTACAATATTTTTTGTTAACCTAACCTAAATCTAAGCTTATTTTCGGGATTATCAGGTAATTTTAAGCTATTAAAAGTTAAAGGGGGCGAATTAAGAAGCGGACCTGAAAAAGTTGGCGTTTGGCTCCAAAAGGTTGAGAAACACTGGTGTACCGGTACAGGTACGTGTATAGTACAATCGCGCAGAGGTGACAGTGACTCATAGCTCCATGTTGCCTGAATAAAGTTTCAAGTAAACGTATGTCCATGAAATAATTCGATTAAGTCTACGCGGGAAATTTAAAAATTCTCGAGCGTGCAAATATTTTCCCGACGAAACTTTGCGAGTGTATTTTTCGGCAATCGGTAAAGGAAATTGGCCATTAAATTTAACCCTTTTATTAATTAATTGGATACAATCAATTCTGCTCTTAACTAAATCGAAATAGGAGACGGTCAAAACCAGACACAAGCACGTGAATTTTGAGGTTAGAATAGATAGAATGAGAAAAGACATACGTTGCACTTAGCCCTTGAATTTACATATTGACATACATTTCGTATTTCATTTCGTTTTTCTTAAGCATGCGAACGAGTATAGATATTTATCCAGACGCGATTATTAGATCGAAAAAGCATGAGTCACTGTCACCTCTGCGCGATTGTACTATACTACAGATAGGGAACATCTGCCATATAGAAAACAACAGCGAATTAACAAAATTAACGAATGGAAGAAAAAATGTCGTATCAAAATTAATTAATGAAAATCTGTCCATGTCAACTTCACAAACAAAAAATAAATTACCACCGTAACCTGGAAAGAGGACATAAAAAAGGAACCAGATATAAAAAAAGTATTGGTTACTAGGAAGAAGTTCTCAAGCTTCCGATCCAAAACAAAGTACTGGCCTACCAGTAAATCCTAAAACCAATAAGGACTTACGGTCTGCAGCTGATGAGCTGTACAAAAAAAGCCTCAAAAAATTCCAAAGCCAAGTGGTGCTGAGGAATATTGTAAATGCTCCTTGGTATGTTCGGAATGAAGATCTGCACCGAGAGATCCATTGAAAGAAGAGATCGCGTGGAGACAAAAGGATAGGCTTCACAAACATTCAATGTTGAAGTGGCTTGTGAAAGCTTTGGGAAAATCCGGAGTAATAAACAAAGCAGTATTTGTGTCCTATACTAAAAATGTTGATTAATCCTACGAAAAGGTGCTTTGTAAATAAATTCAAAACAAAAAAAAATAATGAAAGTCCGATTGACAAAACCACTGGTTGATAGACGTTTGTCAGGACCAAACGAGCTGTAGTTTATTTTTATTTTGTTTTTGCTTCGTACCACAGATGAGTGAGTCGAATAAGAGTCGAGTAGTCATGTGACTTCTGTGAAACTTAGTGACTCATATTTTGGGTCATACAATTTGGTAAGGTGAGGACTTTTTTGTTGCTCATCAACATTTTAACGGGAGAAGTGTTTTGTTTTGCTCTCCACTACGTTTTCTGTATAAAGTGGAGAGTAAATAGGAATTTAGTGAGGACCTTCTTTTTGCTCCCCAATGTTTTTAAATGAGAGACTTTTTAGAAGAGATGACATTTTTTTGTTCATCACTGTTTTACAGACATTCTTTTTGCAAAAGTCACGACTCGACTCTTTCCATACAAAAAAGAGTCTTTTCTTCAACAGATCCGAGAAGTTTTAAAATCGAATCTGCGCAGGATCATATACAAACCTAGTTTTATTGTAATGTTTTACAAAGACAATTTACAGGCTGATGTTCTTTCTACATAAAACACTGCCATTCACTCATTCAGTGTTCAGCTGTGGTAAGAGCAGGGAGGGAGAGTGTTAGGAATGCCTTTCTCTCCAGTTTCTTTCTGGAAATGTGCACTTTTTTGTGTTAGCGTTAAAATCGTTAACTTTCTCTTTATTCTTTTAGGGCTACATCTGAAATTTTGGATTACATTGTGAAAGTTACGAAATAAAAAAAAAATCCTAGCCTAAAATCAAAGACAAAGGTGAATATGTTTTGTGAGACTGGTGAGTAATAATCTGCTAAGTTCAGTCTGGCAATAAGATTTGTCGCAAATTATTGTGCAATAAAAAACAATCTGTGGAGCGACCCAAAAATGATACAGATGACTTTCCCCAGGAAGTAAATGTATCTACTCCAGAAAAGGAGGAAGCTCTCACGTTAGCTCAGATATTGAATTTTCAGTGTTTTCTGAAACTCCAAAAATTAATATCTCAAAAACGGATACGTTAAAAAATCTGCAAAAAAATCATGTTTATTTATATTGATGAATACTACACATATACCAAGTTTAATCAAAATGAAAAATGTTATGAGTCTGGTTAATTTGACAAGTCACTGCCAATGAAGATTGGGTCCGAGTGGAAGACCATTCTGAAGAGTGAACTCCGCCCGTTAGGCTTGCGATCTAAATTGTTTGTATATGAATTTATTTGTATTTGCAAATTATTTTATACTTATTTTGCAAGCAATGCTAACAAAGATAAATAAACTAAACTAAACTCTGTAATACTAATTTGAAAAATAATGATTCTGAAATAAATACCATGATCGATAACATATGTGACGCGTTTGGCCATCATTATGGCTCACAAAAAAAAACAAAAAAAAAACGCACTTCTAATAACACATAGCTCTTTTTGTGTGGGTTTCAAGTACAGTACACCTTTCAAATTGCATTATTATAATTACATATCTACGGCGTATGCATTTTAAAATTTAACGAATCAAAAGGAAAGATACACACGTAAAAATATTCTTCAAAAGGAACAAAGACATGACAGCCTCATGAATAACCTTATTAATGCCGGCATACAAATCAGCCTCTAAAATGAGCAACTGCCTGGTATGAATATCTTAATAGCGTACGTATCACACGCGCTCGTATACAATAAATTCTTAGGCAAATATCTGCTTGCGCAACATATTACTGAAGTTAACGAAATGCATGAGTAATGTATGAATTTTCATACATTCATTTCTCTACTCGGGTAAAACGTTGTGTACAGTATGTCTAAATAGGTTTCTTACTAATATCTATATGTTGTTATGATTGCTTCGTGTATTCTGTAGTTATAGTACATTTTGTTCTTGGTGCTTGAATGAAGTTAGGTTATAAATGAACTTACGATATATGTTCCAAAAGTAAGTACTTTTGGAAGATATATTGTAAGTAAGTACTTTTGGAACATATATTGTAAGTAAGTACTTTTGGAACATACCGGGTGACCCAGCGATCTGTAAAAGGCCCATAACTTATTTGCTATTTGAGATATCGACTTCTAGTTTTCCTGAACTGGTACCGACACTTATTCTACATATTTTAAAAATATGTATGTTTTTGTACAGGGTGTCACAATGTACATAACAGACCAAAGTTATGTTTTTTTAAATGGAACACCCTATATTTTATACTTTATTTTCAACCCTCTTGAGAAGCTGATAAAAATGGTATAAGATAGTATGGGTCTATTATGGACGATTGGTTAGTTATGAGCAAATTTGTGGCAAAAACAAGGACACATTGAAAAAGTTGCAGAAGCGCTCCTAGCAATGCTAGCGTCGTTTTTTATACACTAAAGAATTTTCCACATCATGAAGAATAATACAAATCGGCTTTGGTTCTTTTTTGTTCATACTGCTATACAGGGTGTCAACATACGCAAAATAATGGATAACTATTTTTTTTCAAATGGAACACCCTATATATCTTGCCACCAATGCATGGAATTTTTAATAACCTTTCCAATGATGTACAATTTGTATAATGAAATATGAAGGATTCTTAAGATTTATCCAAAAAACTTTTTTCTTTTGTCACCTCCTGCTCATTTTTGGATTTCAGCCAAAACTATACATTTTCTGAAAAAATAATAAGAGATCAAAGCTGTAGAGCTGAAAATTTTAGATTGATGTGGGTCTTTCGACTTTTCCAATAATGCGTGCATTGCCCGCCAGAGTGCGCAAAATCGTGACCGTATATGCATTTTAGCGTTTTTCTCAAATATTTTGTTAATTAATTGCACTATACTTCATTTTCCACGTCCTCTAGCAGAAAAACGGGTAATTATAGAATTATTTAAATGACCTACATCGATTGAAAATATTCCGCTCCATAACTCTCAAAAGAAGCAATTTTTGCCCAAATGGCATAGTTTTCGCTAAAAATGCAAAAAAACATTGAAAAACGCAAAAATTGATATATACATTTTTAATTTGTATTTTTAGGGAAAACTATGCGTTTTTTGCAAAAATTGCTTCTATTAAGAGTTGTAGAGCGGAAAATTTTGAATCGATATGAGCCATTTTAATTTCCCTATAATTTTCAGTTTCTCTGTAGAGGGTGAAGAAAATAAAGTATAGTGCAATTTATTAATGAAAAATTTGAAAAGAAAACGCTAAAATGCATATACGGTCACGATTTTGCGCGCTCTGGTGGGCAATGCACGCATTATATTAAAAGTTAAAAGACCTATGTCGATCGAAAATTTTTCGCTCTACAACTTTGGTCTCTTATATTTTTTCCTGAAAATGCATAGTTTTGGCTGAAAATCTAAAAATCAGCAGAAGGTGACGAAACAAATATGTTTTTATTGATAAATCTCAAGAATCCTTAATATTTTGTTATACAAACTGTACATTATTGGAAAGCTTATTAAAAATGCCATCGATTAGTGGCAACTTACATAGGGTGTTCCATTTGAAAAAAAATAGTTATCCATTGTTTTGCTTATGTTGACACCCTGTATAGCGCTATCAATAAAAGAGAACCAAAGCCGATGTGTATTATTCTTTATGATGTGGGAAATTTTCTAGCGTACAAATAATGATGCTATCTTTGCTAGGAACGCTTCTGCAATGTTTTCAATGTGTACATGTTTTTGCCACAAATTTGCCCATAACCAACGAACCGTCCATAATAGACCCATACTACATTATACTATTTTTATCAGCTTCTCAAGAGGGATTAAAATAAAGTATAAGATATAGGGTGTTCCATTTAAAAAAACATAACTTTGGTCTGTTATGTACATTGGGACACCCTGTACAAAAATATACATATTTTTAAAATATGTAGAATAAGTGTGGGTATCAGTTCAAGAAAACTAGAAGTCGATATCTCAAATAGCAAATAAGTTATGGGGCTTTTACAGATCCCTGGGTCACCCGGTATATCGTAAGTTCATTTATAAATGATGGGTTATACCCAACCTCATTCAAGCACTAAGAATGAAATGTACTTAAACTACAGAATACACCAAGCAATAGAAAAATGAACTTACGATATATGTTCCAAAAGTAAGTACTTTTGGAACATATATCGTAAGTTCCAAAAGTAAGTACTTTTGGAACATATATCGTAAGTTCCAAAAGTAAGTACTTTTGGAACATATATCGTAAGTAAGTACTTTTGGAACATATATCGTAAGTTCATTTATAACCCAACCTAAGTACTAAGAATGAAATGTACTAAAACTACAGAATACACCAAGCAATGGAAAAATGAACTTACGATATATGTTCCAAAAGTAAGTACTTTTGGAACATATATTGTAAGTTCATTTATAACCTAACCTCATTCAAGCCGTAAAAATAAATGGCGAAATATTGGAACTAGATAAAAACCGTTTCATTCCACCACACCCGATATCTTATCTCCCTACATATATAAATAAAACTATTTTAATTATGTTCTATATTGCATTATTTTCTTCGCACCATTTTAGCAACGATGATAATTTTGTAAAAAATCATTGAAATTTACATGATTTATGCGTTTCTAGTAATCTGACCATGCCGAGGTGACCCCAATGTTAATGTGGTTAATCGCTCCAAATGCCATGCGCCATGATTCATCGACACAACTCTAATAACGGCAATACGAGAAGCTTTATAATTTTATAACCTCAAATACAAAGGAACCTTCGTTCAGAAGGCAGTTTAAAAATCAAACCACCCCTGAGATAAAAAAAAAGATTTTTTTTCTTTCTTAAATCATTGGTTTATAGTCTTAAGAATAGAGTACAAAAGGTTCTATAACGAAATTGAAACGGCATCATAGTGCAAGAGCCGATTGAATGAAGCGTCCTTTTACGGGAGTATTATAATATAGATAAAAAAGTTGGATGGATGAGGCTGTTACTTGTTGAAACTCCATGGTATTATTTAATAAAACACTAACACAGTGTATGGTTTCAAATTATCTTTATTGTTCTACAACAATTGTTTCACCACACAGTGGCTTCATCAGGTAGATGAAAAATAATAATTATAATAATTATTTAATAAAACACTAACACAGTGTATGGTTTCAAATTATCTTTATTGTTCTACAACAATTGTTTCACCACACAGTGGCTTCATCAGGTAGATGAAAAATAATAATTATAATAATTATTTTTCATCTACCTGATGAAGCCACTGTGTGGTGAAACAATTGTTGTAGAACAATAAAGATAATTTGAAACCATACACTGTGTTAGTGTTTTATTAAATAATAGATAAAAAAGCAAAGACTACAAATAATGTTCCTAATTACAAGCATCAGCCAGAAATGCATACTGAAGTTTGCGAAGCTATAAAGCCCAATTTATGAAGAACTGAGTAACGATGAATCTGATCTCAATGTAATACGCAAGATATCAGTAACCAAAACTTTAAACGCGTATTTCTCAAAACAAACTTTTTCAAATTTGCGTATAAAATTTTCCTGGACTTAACGATTACCCGTATGGATAACAAACAACATCTTCCACAAACCAGCCCACACCAATACCACAATCCACATGGATTCCTTTCACCCTAAATCCCATAAATTCGCTGCATATAATTCAATGCTCCACCGTTTAATTAACACGCCCATTTCAACAAGTGACTTCAATACCGAATTCAAACGCATTTGCACCATCGCAGAAAATAATGGTTTCCACGTCTCATCTATCAAAAATCTCCTGCATAAAAAACAACAACAACAAATCACCTCCCTCATCTTAACCCAACACCACAATAACCCCCGTACCCCATATGCATCCATAGTATATTTGGGAAACCTATCTGAAAATGTAGGGAAAATTCTAAATAAATTAAACATCACCACATCATTCAAAACCAATAACCCCCTCTCAAAGTTCATCAAATATGCAAAAGATAAAACAAACAGAAATAAAGAATCGGGTGTATACTTACTCACCTGTGGAGACTGTCCAAAAGTTTACGTTGGACAAACTGGACGAAATTTTGAACAAAGGATAAAAGAACACAAAAATTATTTTATTTAAGGAAAATCTAACTCCACCTATGCCGATCATCTAACAGAACACTGCCATTCATTTAATGATAATTTCAAAATCCTCCATAAACAAAATAAAAGCCTAAAACTAAACCTACTAGAGTCAATGGAAATCAACAAATTCAATAAACGCGGTGTTCTGTTAAATGACCAAATCGACGTCAATAATTCGCCTTTACTTAACATCACATAACTGAATAATATGTATATGTATGTATATAAAGTCTGGCCGCGCTTTGAAGGCATTTGAGGGCAGCCCTCATGTGTCTGTTGAGCGGATGCTTTACGCGTCTCAAATGTCCGAGGTTCTCAATAAGCGAACGCGAGATGTTGGGTTGCGTGCACATTTATCTCCAAAGTTATCTGTAACCTTTTAAGAACCACTTTCGACCGTCCGTTAAGCTCCTCAGACGCCTTCATAGCGCGGCCAGAGTATAGGTGTGTACTTCTAGTATAGTTCCCATTTGGTAACATGTCTTTAGTTAAGTGACCTAATTGCCTTATCTCTACAATACATAGTTCATTAATTTATTATAACGCAAATTTTAATTTTAATTCTAATTCTCAACACATGAACACCCCCCCCCCCAAACCTCAACGTTTGTTCCCAATTTTTAGTATATAAGCGGTAATAAAATGTAAAACCATAATTTTTCATCTACCTGATGAAGCCACAGTGTGGTGAAACAATTGTTATAGAATAATAAAATTAATTTGAAACCATGCACTGTATTAGTGTTTTATTAAATGATATAACATTTTCAATTAATTTTTTTTTTTTGAAAAACAATTATTTAAAAATAATCATACACGAACATACTGGATTTCAATTTTAGAGTTAAATATTTTCGTTCTTGCAAAATATACTTTCAAAATGTAATCCAAATAGATTCTGCCTTATGAATCTATAATAATTTGCTAAATCGTTTTTCTAGTTTTTAAAATAATCACAATTTTCCAGACTCATATTTTAGAAGTCCACCAAACAAATATTTGACAAAGTTTTAACCTTTCATAATTAACTCAAAATTGGTTCTGGTTAAGAAATCTTTTTAAAATTGCCAATATCTCTCATTACTTTTTTGGATATTCAGGTTTCAATTTCACCCATAACTTTGTGCCAAATCGTCGTAGGAACTTCGTTCTTTGAGTCCTGTGCAGGTAATTGAACACATTTCAATGCCTTTTTAGTGGATCGAGTCGACACAGTTTTTCCAACTCGGTACAAGTTGTCAAAGTTGGACGCGTTTTTGCCCAAAAAGTTTTGTTCGGGGATTGAAGGGTTCGAAAAGAGATCATTCCAATCTGAGTTTATTTCCTTAAAGTAGAGCCGAAATGGGATTTTTTCCCGAAAGAAAAATTTGAAATTTGGTTGAAAAGTCACTGAATTACGTGCGAAAAACCTTAAAATGCACTTTTTTTCAAACACCCATAACTTGGTACCAAATCGTCGTAGGAACTCCGTTCTTTGAGTCCTGCATAGGGAATGAATCATATTTTAATGCCTTTATGGTGGATCGAGTCGAAAAAAAATTCCAACTCCGTAGACATCGTCAAAGTTGAACATGGTTTCCAGAAAAAAACTTTCTTTTTCACAAGGGCGCTAAAGAGTGGCAGAAGGGGTTACGCTTAAGTTCGCATGCATGACTTTAAAGAAGATACTTAGCCCTTAAAGATTCATCAAAATCGATTGAAAATACGCCGAGTTATGGCGGTTTGAAAATGGCCGAAATTTCACGAATTTCAATTTTTTTTCACCAGTGCACAGTGTGTACACTATGTACATAAAGTAAGGAATAAAATCGATTAAAATTCAGGGCATTTTCTTTCAGAAAAATCTCGGACACGTGTATTATTATTTTTTAACGCGCATTTTTTGAGATCAAATTCAAATGTACAGGGTGTCCCAAAATCGAGATACGAGCCCTAAGTTAAAATTTTCAAATGTGAACCCCCATTTTTTGTTACATTCATGGATTCTACGTAAAATTCTGAGTATTTTTCATGTAGCATACCCTATGTCGATTTTCAGCTGTTTTCGAAGAAATGGCGTTTAAAAAAGTACTACTACCATTTTATTTCTGGTAAAAGATAACATGGTTTCATTGAAACATTGGAATTAATTAGGAAAAATCATTATTTACTTAACGAAATGATTTTTCCTTATATATTCCTTACTTTATGTACACAGTAGAGTGGTTCTTATTTTAGAAGTATATGAAAATCAACGGGACAACCCCGAAACTTGTTCGTATAGATGAAAAACTAATAACCGTAAATTTTGAGCCATATCGAACATTGCGTAACCGAGCCCTAGCCCTCTAAAATTTGAAAAAGTGGGTTTATTTCCTTTTTTTTTCATTTTGGTCGACCCTAATATTAAAATTATATATTATGTCGATAGAGGACGTTAATGTGAATCCAAAACGTGTTTATTTGTTGAAATTGGACTAAAATTGACGAAGTTATTAATGTTTTACGAAACTACAAGCCAAAGATCCAAAATATCGGCCGGAAAATCAAAAACCCTTCACTAAAAGTAAAAAATTCAGACCGAAAACTTGAGAATTCAAGTAAAGAAAAATTAATTTTCCATTTTCACACCCAAAATAATAAGCTCAAAGTAAATTTCTGGTCAGAAACTTGGAAATAATAGCCAGAAAATAGAAAATAAAATCACCCAACAAAATCAATCATTCAAGTTAAAAAATGTAAAAAATATGAAGAAAATCATAAATTTAGACCGAAGTCGAAAATTCGGGACTGAAAATTAAAAACGCAGATTAAAAAAATTGAAAAATTATAAATAAAATAAGGAAAAATTTATACCGCAAAGTCGAAAATGCAAGTAAAAAATCTAAAATAGAGGCCAAAAAATGAAAAATCAACAATCGTGGCCAAAAATTAAACATTTTGACTCGGGCCTAAAAATAAAAAATGCAGACCAAACAAATCAAAATTTTCTGCCAAAATAAAGGAAATGTAGGACAGAAGATTCTGAATTTAGACTACAAAATCGAAAATGCAGGTCAAAAATCAGAAATATATACTAAAAAAAAATCCACAATCGGGACCAAAAAATCTAAAATTTTGACCAAAACTAGAAAACTCTGGTTTAAAAATAAAAAATGTAGACACAACAATCAAAATAAAGAATATTTAGACTGAATGATCACAAAAGACCAAAAAATTACTCCAAAATAGAAGAAAACAGGCCAAAGATCTTAAATATCAAAAATCCCGGTCTGGAAATAAAAAATGGTGACCAAACAATTTAAAATTGAAGTAAAAGAAAAACAATTGTTCTTATATATTTTTATATTAATAGAATTAATATAATTTTTCATAATTTCGCGCTCTGTTCAAAAAATGCACACAATTTGATAAAGGTGTGTATCCAACTTTTTCCAAAATCATCATGTCGAATGAATTTTGAGTTTTTTAGGAAAGTTTCAAATCGATTTTTATATTTATTTCAAGCCACCAAAATTATAACAATTTTTTGCGATTTTTCGCAGTGATTACATGAAATTATGACAAAATCTGGTGATGGTGTATAAGCAGTTTTCCGCATAATAATAATCTCAAATGATTTTTGAGTAATTTCGGAAAATTTTAAGTTTTTGTTTGACAATTGTTTTTGTAAATTCTTGAGAGCATTAAAATGATTAAAAATTTTCATAAGTTCGCGTGCTGTTCAAGTAAAAAATTGGTTTTGATATTTATCCAGATTTTCCCAAAATCATAATTTCGAATAAATTTTGAGTTATTTTGGAAGGTTTTAAATCGTTGGCAGTTGTTTTTATATTTATTTTAAGCCACCAAAATTATAACAATATTTTTCCGATTATTCGCACTGATTACAAGAAATTATCACAAAATCTGGTGATGGTGTGGAAGTATTTGTTTACTTAATAATAATCTCTAATGATTTTTGAGTAATTTTAGAAAATTTTAAGTCCACAACAATTGTTTTTGTATTTTTTTGGGAGCATTCAAATTATTACAATTTTCATAATTTCACGCGCTGTTCGAATAGTATCACAAAATTTGGTTCAGGTGTGTATCCAGATTTTCCCAAAATCGTAATTTCGAATAATTTTTGAGTTATTTTGGAAAGTTTTGATTTGATGGCAATTGTCTTTATATTTATTTAAAGCCACCAAAATTATAACATTTTTTCACGATTTTTCGTGATAACTGATTACATAAAATCTGCTGATTTTTCACATAATAATAATAATTTCGAATGATTTCTAAGTAATTTTAGAAAATTTTAAGTCGACAACAATTCTTTTTATATTTGTTTGAGAGCATTAAAATAATTACAATTTTCCATAATTTCGAGCGCTGTTCAAATAAATGTACACATAATTTGGTTTTGGTGTGTATCCAGATTATTCCGAAATCATAATTTCGAATGTATTTGAAGTTATTTTAGAAAGTTTCAAATCGATGGCAATTATTTTTGTATTTATTTGAAACCATTAAAATTACTACAATTTTTCATAGTTTCGCGCGCTATTGAAATAAAATGAATGTAAAATTTGACGTTGGTATGGATCTATCTTTTCAGGAAAATATAATCTCCATTGAATTTTGAGTAATTTTGGAAATAGAACCATAACCACAAGCATTGCATTTATCAGTGAAGGGATCTCATCTGCTTTAGACAAGTGTAAAATAAGTGACAGAAATGCCGCGCATCTTCTAATTACCGTCGATGAGGGATTAGGTCACAAAACATTGAAATATACCGGGTGACCCAGCGATCTGTAAAAGCCCCATAACTTATTTGCTATTTGAGATATCGACTTCTAGTTTCCTTGAACTGGTACTCACACTTATTCTGCATATTTTAAAAATATGTATGTTTTTGTACAGGGTGTCCCAATATACATAACAGACCAAAGTTATGTTTTTTTAAATGGAACACCCTATATTTTATACTTTATTTTCAACCCTCTTGAGAAGCTGATAAAAATAGTATAAGATAGTATGGGTCTATTATGGACGATTGGTTAGTTATGGGCAAATTTGTGGCAAAACAAAGACACATTGAAAAAGTTGCAGAAGCGCTCCTAGCAATGCTAGCGTGGTTTTTTATACACTAAAGAATTTTCCACATCATAAAGAATAATACAAATCGGCTTTGGTTCTTTTTTGTTCATACTGCTATACAGGGTGCCAACGCAAAATAATGGATAACTATTTTTTTTCAAATGGAACACCCTATATATCTTGCCACCAATGCATGGAATTTTTAATAAGCTTTTCAATGATGTACAATTTGTATAATGAAATACAAATAATGTACAAAAACATACATATTTTTAAAATATGCAGAATAAGTGTGGGTACCAGTTCAAGAAAACTAGAAGTCGATATCTCAAATAGCAAATAAGTTATGGGGCTTTTACAGATCGCTGGGTCACCCGGTACAAGTAATATAACTGAAACATTCACAACTCTGTCAATTTTAGTCAGATTTTAACAAATAAATTCGTTTTGAATTCGTATTAACATCCTCTGTCGACACAGTATATCATTTGACCATTAGGGTGGACCGTTTAATATTAAGGGGGCTAAAATGAAAAAAAGGGAAAAAAACTATTTTTTTCAAATTTTAGACGCCCAGGGCTCGGTTACGCAATGTTCGATATAGCTCAAAATTTACAGTTATTAGTTTTTTATCTATACGAATAAGTTTCCGGGTTGTCTCGTTGATTTCCACATACTTCGAAACTCCACCATATATGCTAAAACCACTCTAGTACACAGTGTATAAACTCTATACGAAAATTATAAAAAAATCGATTAACAGAGAGACTGGACCTATATCAACAAGTGGAGCAGGCAGGTTTCCGAAGAATTCGGGACCCTCGATAATGTACGAACACTAGGAACACGGATAGAGAAGGCAACATAATAATATACCGATACACTTGGCTATAAAATAAGGCCTCAATTTTTTTTCTCAAAGAAAAACACGTTTATTTGCATTGATTAATACATTGTTGGTAAGCCTGGACTGTTTTTCTACATAATCACCGTTGCGATCGATGCCTTTTTGCATACGGTGTATCATTTTTTGTATACCCATATCATAGACCTCTTCTTTCAACTCTTCTTTTACATATTAGCTGAATTTGGTTCTCTTTAATCACGTGGTGAAACATATTTAATATCAAGGGTTGTTGAAATGAGGCACTTGGTTTGTTTCACAATTTTATATACTAGTTTCGATTTTTACATCATCATCTAGGATCTACCATTCCTAGATAATGATGTAAAAATTGAAACTAGTCTGGACAAATAGTATAAAATTGTGAAACCAACCAAGTACCTCATATTAACAACCCCTAGTCTTCTTTTAAAATTGGAGACCTTATTTTACGAACAACCCTCGTAGATTACTGCACAGCTTTTAATAGAACAGAAACTTGGGCCTTTCTTTCCGCAATGCTTGAATCGATTCGGGATACACCACAATCATAAAAGATATGTATAAAAAAAATCATGATTTAAATGTGGTATAAAATTTTTAACATTTTATCATTCCAAAAAGTAAATCAACACTGGGTATTGGCTTTTTACAGCCAACATTAGAACTCTTCTATTTGCTTTTGTTCGGAGGTTTCTTTTTTTAATGAAATCAGTACATCACAGGCTGTGTTATATACGTCAACAATAAAATTTTGTTTTGTCATAAAATATGTGCAAAAAGTTGACCGGCTTGTGATCAATAACTTTACGTCACTTTCTTTTTCTATAAAATTATTTCTGATGTGATTGATAAATAGTGATAGCAATTTTAATAGTTTGGTTGCAACAAATAAATATTATTATTAATAATAATAATAATAATATCTTTACAAGACAAGCAGTACAATAGTCCTGCTTTCATATAAAAATCGACGAAGAATTTAATTTGCTCCTTGGCAAAGCTGTAAGACAAGGCACATTGGCACTGGAAAAGATTTTTAAAACTCTATCCTGGGGCGAGAAAGGTCTTAAGATGGACGGTTTTATATAAATCACCCGGGATGTGCGGACGATATAGTATTAATAAGTACCAAGAGTCAGGAACTAACCTCCATGCTGTTAAACTATCCGAAAAATCGAAACTGGTGGGACTAAAAATGAAATCAAATAAAATCAAGATAATGAGCACAGGTCCAAATAACGTTACCATCGATACAATAGAAATTGTGACAAACTATATCTATCTTGGGCACACAATCAAAATTGGGAAAGAAAACCAGACCGCAGAAGTCACACATACAATCCAACTAGCGCGGGCTGTCTTCGGTAAATTTAGCTTTATACTAAAAGATAAAGACAACTCCCTGACCATAAAATGAAAAGGATACGAAAGTTGCATACTTCCGGTGTGTACTTATGTACTGGAAATAATGCCAATGACAAAAAGGCTGCAGAAAACTACGTGTAACGCAACGAGCAATGCTGGGAGTATCGCTAAGAGAGTTAATTCGAAATGATGAGATTCGAAATAGGACAAAGATAACAGATGGCATGTATGTATTAATTTGTATTAGTTATTGATATATTTATAATGTGAAATGGTTTCGGTCAATAAAGTATTATTATTATTATGTATTGCGAGTCAACAATGGAGATGAGCTGGACACGTAGCAAGGCAGAACAATGCAATAGAGACCAAGAAGAACCCAAAGAAGTAAAGGAAGACCACAAATACGATGGGCGGACGGACGACATCAAGAAATTAGCCCGAAGGAAATGGACAAGAAAAGACCGGAAAACATGGAACTAGAAGAGGCCTATATCCAGCACTGGACGCTACAAGCCAGAGAAAAAAAAAATATTTTCCGTTCAAATAAATGAAAAATTGTAGAATTTTAAAAGCGATTCTAAAGGTGTACGAATATGAGCTATACAGTTTTGTTTCAATTTGTAATGGATTATATTCAAAATTTATTTTGCTAACAATTTCATACAACCCAATACTCGTAAAATAGACTCTTTCCAATAGGCATTATCAAATTTAAGAAAACAATTATCCTCCTAAAAAATAATTCATTTCATTAATACTGGAACCCATTTCTAGAGGTACATTTTGAATTATTGACTTCGTTTAATAACCACTTTGTGTGCTATCAACAAAGAATTTGATTTAGACATACTCTATATATCAAGCGGATTGCACATTTTCACTGGATTGTTATGTAACGAACGGCGGTAGGAAAATCTCTGTGGAGTGATTCATTCTGCGGATAAACTGGATTCGAGAAGACTTAATGATCGTATTCCAGCAGTCGCACAAAAGGTACTTAATTAGATTTAATTGCAAACAGGTGGACGTTGTAGGAAAACGAGGACGAGATGAGAGTGAAAACACTTCACGGTCATTTGCAATGGCGTTTCAGTTATTGCTGTTTGTAATAGGACATCAATTTTAACGTCGGTTACTAACGTCACACGTTTGTAAGACTTATGGAAATTTATTAAATTAATTTTATATGCGTACGATAATAAAGGCCTGGGTTCAAAAACAAGTCACAATATCTCCTAGGTGGCGCCCCCTGGATATGGTTTTTTTAAATTTTAATAGCAATTAATAGGAAATATATATGTATTCATGTTTCTACCTTTTTCGTAAAATGTAACAAAGAAGGGTGTAAATTAGAAACATTTATCTTTAAAATTATGAAACTGTTTATTGAAGCCAGAATAGGATGTTATACAAAAAAAAAGTTAAATATTCGAATGAGAAGGATGAACCTGTGCTGCTACCAATTTAGTAATTCGTCAGCAGTAATCTTAAATCACCAAGATTAATAAATTGATTACCCCACTGAACCCACGTTCCACTAAATTTTCTCTTCTTTCTTTTATACTATCACCACCCCCTTACAGTTATTCATCAGCCACCAAATGCACCTGTGGCTACCAGCGCCCCCCTGAATCGCTGCAGTGCCCACCAGGGGGCGGTGGCGCCCACTTTGGGAATCAAAAATTCGCTCGTTGAAATTTATAATCAAGGTAAAAAAAAAAACTAAGAATAAAGGCAAAAAATAAAAGATTAAGACCAAAAATCGTAAACTCTCGGCAAAAATAAAAAAAATTCAGACCAGAAAAAAAAAGAAAATTTTAACTAAATATTCGAAAATTTTGATTTATGGGCCAAAAACTCAAAAATTTGGAACAGAGAAATGAAAAACACAGACCAAACATCTAAAATATAGGTAAACAACCAAATATCCTGATGTAAAAAATAAAAAATGCAATCTAAAAAACTGAAACTTTTTCCCAAAATAAATTGCCGAAATCCTAAATTCGAAAGTAATTAAAAAAAATAGTGATGTGGCCATCATGTTACTTTCTCCGACTTGATGGTATCATTTATGTTTACGTTGGTTTATTTTCAATTGAAATCATATTTTAAATGTACATCTAGCGTTTAGTAGATACGGATGAAACTGACGTTTAAAACGTCAAAATTATGAAAGATGGAAAAATTATACTTCAAATTCAAAAACTCAGTTTACGCAAAAACTAAAGGGATTTCGAAAAAAACTTATGCTTTATAAGCTGTTCATTTTAGCATTCTCTACAATTATTATTAACATAAATTTGCTGTAACTATTATCGTTTTATAATTATAAACCAAAAATTAAAAAAAATATAATACATTTTTTTTGAATAACAATGATTTTATCAAAAATGTTTTCAAACAAAATAATCTCATTTCTTTATTGTCTTCAATATTTGTTTAAATGTTTTTGTGATATTTTTCATATTTAAGAAAATATTGACAAAAAACAAAAAACAGTTAAGGTGAACACCCACTTCCGGTGTACGAAATTTTACCAAAAGCTTTTCAGTTCTTCGGATTATCAAATAAGACGTATGTTCAAAGTTTTATATCAATTGCTCTATTAGTTTTTGAGATACAGCACGCACAGACTGACGGACACACACACACACACAATTTTTTTTTTCCAGAAATTGTTGAAATGACATCTAGGGACCCCAAAACGGATATTTCCGTAAAAAAAAAAAAATGTGAAAAAAAAAATCACGATCATAATATTTTCTCGTACTTCGTAACGGAGAAAATAAAAATTCGGCCATAAAAACAATAACTCGGGTTAAAAAAAATCTAAAATGAAGGGCAAACAATTAAAAACTTTGTACAAAAACCCGAAAATACCCTCAAAACAAAACAAAAATCGCCCATAAAAATCAACAAGAGTGTAGACCAATCAAAAATTCGCTCGTTAAAATTAGTAATTAAGATAAACACCTAACAAAATCGAAAAATTAAAAATGTAGAAAATTTCAACAAACAAAAATTTTTTTGACCAAAATCAAAAACTCTAAGTTAGAGCAAACAAAGAAATCAGAAATGCAGACCAAATATCTAAAATAGAAGCAAAAAATAAAAATAAAATTTCTGGTCTAAAGGATAAAAATATGCAGACCAACCAATTGGAAAATTTGCCATTTTCAGTCCCAAAAGTAACTCTGGCTCAAAATAAATTGCCAACCAGAAACGCGAAAATAAAATGTTTAAAAAAAGATAAAGGACAAAAAAAACAAACCTCGAAAATACCGGCAAAAAATATTATTGAGGGCAAGAAATCAAAAATTCGGGCCTAAAAATAAACAAATGCCGACCAAAAAATTGAGAATTTTAACAAACAAATCGAAAATTTTATCCAAAATGAAGAAAAATTATTCAGTTATACAGAAACTGCAGGTCAAAACTTTAAAATATAGGTCAAAAAAATCAAAACCCAGACCTAACGATAAAAAATTCAAACAAAAAGATTGAATATTTAATATAATAATAATAATAATTTATTTACGGGCAACGAGTGTTGCCAGTAACAATTTTTAATTTCCGAAATATTTATAAAACTCCCCCAAAATTACGCCGCTGTCCCTCTCCAAAATAATAAATTTTGAAAATAAAACGTAAATACAGTGGATTTATTGGAAAATATACAAAATTAAAGCATTATAATAATAAAATTTATTAAAATTTATTATTCATATTCATCGTCAATATTTTCATCTTTTCGGTACACATACATATTTTTTAAATGAAAGTGCAACATCTTATTGGGGGTAACAAAATTACGAAAACGGCAGTAATAGAATCCCTAGGACAACTTCCATAAATGATATCACAGGTTTTTCCTCATGGCTGAGGAAAATTACTGATTTCTTTATGGTAATGATGATTTCTAGCAAATGTAATAACATGTTAATTAATTTCCCCAAAAATACCTCTCGTATAAAATACCCACCCCAAAAAATACTCCATTGGTTGAAGTTCCCCAAAATACACCAGAATACAATAATTTGCCCCCATTTTGGGAAAAAAAACCAATCTGACAACACTGGATCGACTGTCTAGTATGTGGTGATTTTCCAAAACGTGTTCGAAAATGTCGTTGGACAACAGTTACGGAGTTCGTTTTGGCAAATTCAAGCACGCAATATGCTTTCTTAGTAGAGTTTGCAGCCATTATAGCTATTATGCTTGCACAGTACTACCAACTATACTATCGAAACTTCTACAATTCCTCAATCTGACAGCGCAAAATGCAATGTCAATATCACGATAGCACATTATTATACAAGTTTAATAAGAGGGTATATTGTGGCACGAGTGGGATTGGAGCACGACTCGCGCAACGAGGAGTAATGTAATAAGTGCCCTACAATGCCTCTTATTAAACAAGTATAATATACTATTTTTTCTACTTTGGTTTTGGTTAAGGATTTATTTCTAAAATAAAACATGTACTTAAACCTAGAGAGTTTTATCTTTTAACATTTGGCAGCACTAAAAACATTTGATCCTTTCGAACGAATTTAATATTTGACATACGTATTTCTACGGCGATTTCAATGATTAATTTTAAAACATATTAAATCAAAAATATTACTTACACACCTCCAAAAATAAGGGAGGTCGCTAAGGGTGCGATAAACAAACTATTTGCACGTAAGTTGTAACCAATTTAAGCTTATAAAATAATGCAACGCCTAAATGATAATCGTAATTTATGGTTATGTTTACATTTGTTTCTGGTTCCTCGCGTCAGGCATCGATCGACGCTAATTAAAAATCCACACCGAATTAATACACCGACCCAAGCGGCTCTTTTTTGCCGCGAATGAAACATGCATTATACTCTCGCTGTTTCTTCCATGATATTCGTTTTGCAAACAAAGTGATAATACATTTAATAAATTACAAGCTTTCCTCTGTGTATGTTATGTTGCCTAAACGTCGTCACCGAGAGCCAAGTGAATTCATGCGTCCGGCCATTGTCACCGAGTTCCTACATTTTCCACGCGGATAAAAAGTGAACAATATGACGCCTCCGTTTTCTTTAAGCTTAGTGGTATTGGTGGCGAACTCCCCAATATGCATTCGAACATATTCAGTGTGTAACGCATTGGACGGTTCCAATTATCCTATGAATTAACGGCAATTTTACATTTTGATGTCGACATTTGTCACGTTTAAGTACTGCCAATCGCAACAACTAAAATGTCACCACAAATACTTTAATAATGAGCAAAACTGTAAAATAAAAAGTCTCATTATTAAACTATTTTTGACAAAAGGTCGATTGTTACACCAAAGTAGAAAAATAACTTTTGTTTTATGCAATACCAAAGGGGTCTATTTCTTTTATAGTAACCCGGTATAATCTTTAAATAAAATTATTGAAATGTATCACCTCTGTTTACTTTCGTATACTTGAGATGTTGATATAATCTCTAGATTGGCCCACATTTTCAAATATTTGTAATACATTAAATGATGACTAATTAAATAATCTTCCAGTTTAATCAGTTTTTCAATATTTACATTTATATAACTTTTATCACATAAAAATACTTTATTAACTTGGTTAACAGGAACTATATTATTATGTATAAAATTACTTGATTATAAATTATAAATTAAGTAATAACTTGAAGCTACGATACGATACTATTCGTGATCTGCAACATAAGTTATACTAACTAAAAAACAATTCTTTAATTGGAACAACTTTTTTTCCAGGTAGGCCGTGATGAATATTCAAATATTGAAAAATATTCTAATAAATATTTAATATAATTAGCAGAAGTACCACGAAGTCGATAATAAACTAGACCGGTCCACTAAATATAAAACTAAAAGAGTATAAAAAAAAAGGAATTGAATAAAGTATAACTACACACAACTTAATATTAATCGGATTCTTTCAAAGGGCACTTTCAAGTTTAAGAAAAACAAATTGGTATAATTGGTCAAATATCTCCAGAAAATGAAACTAACGAACACGAAAATATTTATTAAACGTTTATAATTCGAATTAAAAATGAAAGTGAAGCTATTTAGTGCGTGAAGGAGCAAATTGGGAAGAAAAGATGTTACACTAAAAGAGCAACAAACAATTAAATACGAAACAATGCCGAACCAACGAGGCAGCATAGCGGAAAATATGTACGATGAAAAGTAAAACTTTTATTTCGAACCCAAAATACCATAACTCAGGTTTTGAATATTAAGATTTAGCATTTATTTGGTAATCTCGTTGACTAAGCCTTAATATTACAAATATTTGCTATGAGTAATGATATGATTATGTAATTACTCATATCAAATCCTAATGATTAATATATTTTCAGTACCTACACTAGAAATTGTTCAGAAATTATTTTGGAATGTAGTCAATCCGCTTGCGTGCAGCGAGATACAGAGTGACCCATTTTCGATATATTCGCAAGATATCGCGATACCTTCAAAAGTTAGACAATAGTTCTAATTACTCTTTTTGAGAAGTAAATATTGGCATGAATTAATCTTGAATTAATGATATCGAAACGATCTGAAATTTTGATAGATATGAAAACAAAATTCTGAAAAAAGAATTGATACCTGACCTAGATACATGCTATTGCAATGGATTTCATATACGCCAACGGGTGTGAAGTTAGCAATAGATCCAGCAATAGATTTTAAAAATTTATATCTCGGAGAAAAGAAAAGCAATTAAAAAAAAACGTTAACCATACCATTAGGGAAGGTCTAAATTAATAACACAAAAAGAATGAACCCTTAATTTTAACCCTTTATATTTTTTCACCCCTTTCAAAAAAGTTTTTGTTTTTCTTTTAAGTTTGCAATCTGCCATAAATAAATAAAAATGCGTATTCTTATCACTAATACAAGTACTTTAATAATCAAGAATCAAAAAACGTTACGGGCACTCCTTCAACAACAAAAAAAATCTCCGTAACATTGTAGACTTTTGGGGTTTTTTTTTCCAGTTTGAAGGAGTGCCCGTAACGTTTTTTTTGACTATTGATTATGAAAGTACCTTTGTTACTGCCAAGAATAAGAATTTTTAATTAGTTATGGCTGATTGCAAACTTTGCCAAAAATCGAGATTTATATAGCGAAATGTGAATTTCTGCGACTTACGGAGAAAATTTTTTTTCTGGTTTGAAGGAGTGCCCGTAACTGTTTTTTGACTTTTGATTATGAAAGTACCTTTATTAGTGATAAGAATAAGAAGTTTTATTTAGTTATGGCTGATTGCAAACATTTCAAAAATGGAGATTTATATCGCGAAATGTGGATTTCTGCGACTTACGGAGAAATTACTTTTTTCTGGTTTAAAGGAGTGCCCGAACTATTTTTTGACTTTTGATTATGAAAGTACCTTTATTAGTGATAAGAATAAGAATTTTTAATTAGTTATGGCTGATTGCAGACTTTGCCAAAAATTCAGATTTATATGGCGAAATGTGAATTTCTGCGACTTACGGAGAAATTATTTTTTTCTGGTTAGAAGGAGTACCCGTAACTATTTTTTGACTTTTGATTATGAAAGTACCTTTATTAGTGATAAGAATACGAATTTTTATTTAGTTATGGCTGATTGCAAACTTTGCCAAAAATCGAGATTCATATGGCGAAATGTGAATTTCTGCGGCTTACGGAGAAATTATTTTTTTCTGGTTTGAAGGAGTGTCCGTAACGTTTTTTTGACTTTTGATTATGAAAGTACCTTTATTAGTGATAAGAATAAGAAGTTTTATTTGGGTATAGCTGATTGCAAACTTTGCCAAAAATCGAGATTTATATCGCGAAATGTGAATTTCTGCGACTTACGGAGAAATTATTTTTTTCTGGTTTGATGGAGTGGCCGTAACGTTTTTTTTTTACTTTTGATTATGAAAGTACCTTTATTAATGATAATAATAAAAAAAATTATTTAGGTATAGCTGATTGCAAACTTTGCCAAAAACCGAGATTAATATCGCGAGGTATGGATTTCTGGGACTGACGGAGAAATTATTTTTTTTCTGGGTTGAAGCAGTACCCTTAACGTTTTTTTGACTTTTGATTGTGAAAGTACCTTTATTAGTGATAAGAATAAGAATTTTTATTTAGTTATGGCTGATTGCAAACTTTGTCAAAAATCGAGATTTATATCGCGAAATGTGGATTTCTGCGACTTACGGAGAAATTATTTTTTTCTGGTTTGAAGGAGTGCCCGTAACGTTTTTTTGACTCTTGCTTATTAAAGAACTTGTATTAATGATAAGAATAAGCAATTTTATTTATTTATGGCAGATTGCAAACTTAAAAAAAAACTTTTTTGAAAGGGGTGAAAAATATAAAGGGTTAAAATTAAGAGTTGATTCTTTTTGTGTTATTAATTTAGACCTTCCCTAATGATATTTATTCTCGCATAAAAATTATAAATCAAAATAAGACAAATATAAATCAATATAAGATGTTATACAATAAATAAGAAATTAAAGATACAATAATCGCAACGGAGAACTGTAAGGCGGGAGTCATTCTGAATACAATAGCGTATGTGCAGGTCAGACAGTACGGAATGTTTTGGGTCGTGTTTCAAACATTTCAAACATTATTTTGCTTTTTGTTTAATTCAGAGCCTTCAGTAAAACTCCTTAGCGGGCAAATTAACTATTTTTTTTCAATAAGTCACGTACAATTTGTAATAGATATATCGGATGTGTATAAATAGGCGGATAATCTACACATGGACATATTCTTCAAATTTTAAGCCGTATATCTTGAATCTAAAATGTTGTACCGTGCTTCCTGAGCCTAACAGAGGTGCTTAAAGTTGTTTAATATTCGTTATTATTCGATATTAATTTACAGAAAACCCTACATGACTAGTTTCAAGATTATTTGTCGGTGTGTGCTATCTTTTTATCTCAAACGTGTATTTTTAACATTATTATTTTCATAAAAAGTACACCTGGCAACGTCGACCTCAGCTAATGGCACTGTCAAATTTTGACACAGTAACGATTTCTGCTTCCCTCGTTATTATCAGTTTGTATTTCAGTGTTATTTTCGTTTTGTTTTGTTCAATTATAGTGGATTTAAGTTTAATGAGAACGCCGACAAGTATATGATGTACGGTTTCTGTAATGGAAAAGTACACATGGCAAAACTACAGTATCGAGTACGGTTCCAAAATTTAAGGCATCCTTCTTCAAATATTTACCAAAGGCAAAAATTAGCGACTACGTGAAATTGGTATGTTTGTCCCCAAAAATGCAAACAGCGGTTGGCTACGGCAGAGACACAAAGTACAAATTGAAGAGCAAGTTCTAAGTGCGATGAAAGAAGATACCCCTGGCAGTACCCGACAATTAGCTGTTCCCTTGTATGGACTTCGACGTTTGACCGAAACATTCGACTTCGATGCTCCATTGTATGGACACCACATCCGAATCACAACTTCCATCATCAACTTCTCTGCTTTTGTGAGAACCCGATGTTCGATCACATAGAATAAATTGAACTTCTCTGCTCTATTGTGAGGCCGTTGCGTTAATATTTCGTATACGACTGTAATACTTCAGGATATTATTTTACAGATGTTAAACTTTCGAAAAATGAAAAAACAAAAACCTTATTTCCAAACTGCGTCTCTTGACTTTGCTGGTATTACTTTAGCTGAATAGTGTATTTCTGTAGTAACTTGGTCTTGATTCATTTTTCGCAAAACATGAAAAACCCTATCTGACAACATAAGCACAACTGTCTGCATGAAATATTTATATATTTTATTATACTCCGGCTGTCGTGCTTTCAAACTCGCGTGTGCATTAAAGACCTAAATATCTACTTTTATTTTAAGATACAAAGCGATATTAGCCCAGAATTTCAAACATGCAGACTTTCTTTTCTTTAGAAGTATTAATATCTATTTCATATTACTATTCTTAAGCAAATTGCCATGAAAGTTTAATGCAATGCGAGTGTGGGTTCGAATCCCGCCAATCAGATGTGATGAGATATTATATACATAATGACACAATTATGCAGGATGTTAATATAATATCTCCGGAAAATCGTCGAAAAATAGCTGATTTATGCACTCTCTATGGAATTATAAATGCGTCCTTGAATTCACCCTTACTACTTGAAGATGTATCATTTTCCGTACCTAGAAGGAGAACTCGCCAAAATCAGCTATTTTGCTTAGAAGCACATAAAACGTTCCTTTGTTTCCAAAACTCGTTGTCACGTCTAATGTCCCTCTGGAACGGAACGAATATTGTTCTAACGAAAAGGTAGATATGTTTAATGTTAACCTAAACCAGCAAACTAACCGGCATATTCGCTATTCAAAAATAAATATTTTCGCAGTTACTTTAGTTAGTTATTAAGACATGATTTTATATATTAATTGAATGTTACTTTAATTATTACAACAATTGATTATTTTGTAAAAAGGTGTTGTAGCGTTTATTTAATAAATAAATAAATACATATTTTAAAAACCTTCAATCAAATTTAGTAACTTACTGCAAAGAAGAAGATAATCCAAAATTTACGCACCTGGAACAGAAAGAAAACCAAATTAGAAATGTGAATGCAATACAAATTGTAACTTTAAATTAAGTTGATTTCATAATACACAGGGTGGGTGCCGAAAAACCTTTGGTGTTGTATCTCGCTTATTTTTTATCCAATTTGGATAAAGGGCACATCAAATTAAATCGTTTCAAAAGCACTTTAAAAATTATTTTTACCAACTTTTTTTCTAATTGCTGTGTATATAGGGTGTCCCATTTTAAATTGCCACTCTAAATATCTTGAAACCTGAGCAGCATGGCTAAAAATGTAAGGCTAGACAAAAAAACAGTGGATACCAACGAAAATCACGAACGAGTCAATCAAATTATGGACTCACCATGTTGCATTGAACAGAGAATCGTTCAGAAGATATTGAAACAACTTAACGTCCATGCATACGTTATTCCGACGACCCAACAATTGAGAATGGGTAATTATGCTGCAAGACTTGAATACTGTACCAAAATCCTTGCTTTGCAATATAACACTGGGCAACAAAATATTTGTTGTATTGATAAGAGAACTGGTCCCAAACTAATTTGGGCGTGCTGAATCCAAATATGACGTTATTTTTTCTCCCTAAGCTACCGTTTTTATGCAATTCAATAATTAACATTTTGAGAAATTTGCATGTTCATTATACACATTACATGCATAACAAGTCATAAATCACAAATGGGCGTACAAATATAGTTATATTATAAGCCCAGAATGAAGTTGAATACTTTACAGTTCAGCTATGTTCTATTTCGGCAAAAATGTGTGCTTGTAGTTCTTGCGTTTGTGCACTTGCTCAGGGCAATCTCGTTTTATACTCCAGTTCGCCACCATATTCCTGTCCCATCGCCCTTCTTAATAATATAATAATCTTCCATGATTATAAGGTTCTGATGGAAGCATTCACCTTGTTCGTCACCACGAAAATTTCGGCTGATATAACTGGATTAACTTTAAATCCTTTCATCCTATGCCTCATAAACTCGCAGCATATAACTCATTTATTAATAGACTATTAAGCATTCCTTTGTCAAAATCTAATTTCCAGATCGAATTAAACCGAATTTTAAAAATTGCAGGTAACAATGGCTTTCCTAAAAACTTAATAATGAATATTTTAAATAAAAAACAAAAACAAAAAATAACCAACTTAATTTTCCCTTCAAATAATAGTAAACCAGAAACTAATTATCATTCATTAACTTATATTGGCCCCCCTTCTGACGCAATAAAAAATGAATGAAAAACACACATTTCAGTAGCCTTTAAAACTAACAACACACTACATAAATTCATAAATAATGCCAAAGACAAAAATGTCAAAAATAAAAAATCGGGAGTCTACTTGTTAGAGTGTGGTGATTGCCCCATGGTATATGTCGGACAAACAGGCCGCAGCTTTGAAGATCGAATTGCTGAACACCAAAAGAGCTTCATCAACCAAAAAACTACGTCAACATACGCCAACCATTTAATAGACAATAGCCATAGTTTCAACAATAATTTTACAATTTTACACACATGCGATAAAAGTCAAAAATTAAATCTGTTAGAACAATTAGAAATTAATAAATATAATAAACGCGGTGTGCTACTCAATGATCAAACCGATGTAAATAATTCACCGTTGTTAAATCTATAAACTCTTGTAAAATCTTTTATAACCGCTTAAATTGTAAATGTTTCCCAACCCGTCATACACCCTCTAACTTCCCCACCCCCTCACAATATAGTATTTAAGTCGCAATTGTAGTATTGTCTTACCATTGATCATCTGCCTGATGAAGCCACTGTGTGGCGAAACATTTGTCGCAGTGTTCGACATTAAAAAAAATTGTGAAAATTCTCAAACACACGTGTTTTACTTACCACAAGTGTTTAATTAACAAATTACCCGTTAATACAATTTTATTTCATCAAGTATGTAGTATACCTAGTGCTAATTTTATAAAACTAATGTTGTACTCGTTAGAGAGGTAAATTGTGGCATTTTTTGATCAATAATTCGTTACACTGATAAATTTATTTAATTATAATATTGTACGCAAGGACAATTATATCATTTTAAAAATTACTGATACATATAAATCCGTTTATTTAATAAATTAATGTAAGAGTATAACAATTCCAAATAAAATAAATACAATTTAACCAAAATATGCAAACCATGATACGTAAATAATAAATAAACAATACAAAAAAAAAATCCTTCGAGCCGGATTTGAACCAGCGACCTATGGATATCTGCCAAATTTAACGTACTACAGTCCACCGCTCTACCAACTGAGCTATCGAAGGTTATATCGCACTTACGTTGTAGTTGTATATATACAATTTAATTTTTGGGTATTAATGTATTAGATCATGTATGAAATCATCTACAGAAAAAAAGAAAATTAATTTAGAAAATTGACAATAGAAAGAGATGAGTAATTTATTCTTACGTTTGAACTGTTAGTAAACAAACCCACCATAATTGAACAATACTTAATGGGTGATCTACGACAATAGATATTAAATTATTAACATTAACATTAATAAAAAAAATAAAATAAAAACAAGCTTATTAAAGCCACTACTTTCCTTGCTAATGCCACGCCAAATATTTAATTATAAAAAATGTAATTACTTTTTGTCTAAATATTAATACAAGGTTTGTATTAGGTTGTTTTTTTATATACAATGCAAGGAGAAATTTAAAAATAAAATCTGGAATTAAATTCATATGATTAATATTACAGTTCTCCATTGGCACCTTTACTTTATAAAATATACAGAGTGTTAAAAATTCGATGCATTAGCATTGCTATTTTAGTAACTATAACAGATAGAGAATTGGTTAAATTAAAGCAAAGTTGCGCACTTTAATGCTAAATAATTTGTCAAAAAGAAATTTAAAATATTCCACTTTCGGAGATATTTCATACACACCGAAAAAGTCAATTTTGGTTTTTATTTTTTTACTTTACTTTATTACTGGTTATTTTGAAAGACCGAGAACACTTTGTACGCTCTTCCAGAAAATAATTTTGGTTTTCAAATACGATGTTTCGTTATTTAGATGGCCACATTAACTTTATTATTTTTTTTAATACGGACATGGATTTTTTATTTAATTTTTGAGTGGCTTTTAACCTCCCAAAACTAATGATGTGTTACGCTTGTCATAAAATTGTTTGCTATATGAGTTATTTGATTACTAATAAGTCTTCTTTAATTATCAACCGCAAACTTATAGCATAACCTAACACACGACTGTCAATTATCTAAAACGTAATACGTATAAGATAGTTGATTTTTCACGAACATTAGATGCCTAACATAGCATAACTACTGCCAACTTAAAGCAGGTAATGTTGATTGGGCGTGAGATGGCGCTAAGCGGAGCAATAATTTTCCTAAAATTTACTTATGGCATATTTTAGATATATTACGAGTCAGTTTAAACCATCATTGTTGTGGGCGACGTATTGTATGCTAAAAAGTATAACATATTTACGATCAACTTTTAGTAGGTAAAGCAGAACAAACGACGGGTGTGAAGTTAGCAATAGATCCAGCAATAGATTTTAAAAATTCATTTTTCGGAGAAAAGAAAAGCAATTCGAAAAAAAATCAAGCATACCATTAGGGAATGTCTAAATTAATAACACAAAAAGAATCAACCCTTAATTTTAACCCTTTATATTTTTTCACATTTTTTCAAAAAGTAAATAAAAATGCTTGTTCTTATCACTAATACAAGTACTTTAATAATCAAGAGTCAAAAAAACGTTACGGGCCCACCTTCAACAAAAAAAAAAATTCTCCGTAAGTCGCAGAAATCCGCACCTCGCGATTTAAATCTCGATTTTTGACAAAGTTTGCAATCAGCCATAACTAAATAAAAATTCTTATTCTTATCACGAATAAAGGTACTTTCATAATCAAAAGTCAAAAAAACGTTACGGGCACTCCTTCAACCCAGAAAAAAATAATTTCTCCGTAAGTCGCGGAAATCCACACCCCGCGATATAAATCTCAATTTTGGACAAAGTTTGCAATCAGCCATAACTAAATAAAAATTCTTATTCTTATCACTAAGAAAGGTACTTTCATAATCAAAAGTCAAAAAAACGTTACGGGCACTCCTTCAACCCAGAAAAAAATTGTTTCTCCGTAAGTCGCAGAAATCCACATTTCGGGATATAAATCTCCATTTTTGACAAAGTTTGCAATTAGCTATAACTAAATAAAAATTCTTATTCTTATCACTAATAGACGTACTTTCATAATCAAAAATCAAAAAAACGTTACGGGCACTTCTTCAACCCAGAAAAAAATAATTTCTCCGTAAGTCGCAGAAATCCTCACCATAACTTAATAAATTATTCTTGTTACTAATACAAGTACTTTCATAATCAACTTCTTTAATCTAAAAAAAACTAATAACTTGATGAATAAGATGAATAATAATTTCTCCAAGTGTTTCTCGATACTTGTACATACCGCCCAAACCTTTCATGCCAAAGGTCAGAGAGGAAAATGTATTGCCTCAATTGATTTATTAACATTTTGACAAAAGGACCATAAATTCCCGGATGGACAGCGCGCATCTCCGGGTTAAACTCATAAAAAACTGATTTCAAACAGGGAAAACGGTCAATAGTAAAGAATTGCACTTAAAAAAAAAACTTAACTCACTCACACTGCAGCTTTCAAGTGTTTTCTGTGCGATCTGAGATTTTCTAATTGATTTAACAATATTCTGTGCAATAGTGTGTTTTTGGTTAAAATCCACATGTAAGTAAAATAAAGAATCAATCGTTAATAATGCAAGGTGAATAATAAAACAATATACTAGGTTTTTGAAATTTTTTAGGAAATGATTTCTTATTGAAAATTTGGGGATATGTAAAAACACTTCATAATTTTCTTTTAAAATTTTAAAAAATTAGAAAAAAGGCGGTCTTATCAACAAAAAGCTTCGCTATAAATATTTTGAAAAGAGGTTTCAACCGTTTTAATTTTTTTTAATTTTAACTTCTTACGCCGATGGAACGAGTTCTAAAAAAATTGTTAAAAACTTTTTTATCTTTTTATGTTTCCCATGAAATGCCAATCAGTAATTTTAGTATCGACGTAATTATGAAATATGTATTTGCTACTAGACTGTTTTTTGACTTTTGATTATGAAAGTGCCTATATTACATAAAAATAAGATTTTGTATAAAGTTATAAAAAACTTTGTCGAAAATGGAGATTTATATCCCGAAATGTGGATTTCTGCGACTTGCGGAGAAATAATTTTTTTCTGGGTTGAAGAAGTACCCATAACGTTTTTTTGACTTGATTATGAAAGTACCTTTATTAGTGATAAGAATAAGAATTTTTATTTAGTTACTGCTGATTGCACACTTTGTCAAAAATCGAGATTTATATCGCGAGGTGTGAATTTCTGCGACTTACGGAGAATTTTTTTTTGTTGAAAGAGTGCCCGTAACGTTTTTTTGACTCTTGATTATGAAAGTACTTGTATTAGTGATAATAATAAGCATTTTTATTTATTTATGGCAGATTGCAAACTAAAAAAAAAAACTTTTTTGAAAGGGGTGAAAAAATATAAAGGGTTAAAATTAAGGGTTGATTCTTTTTGTGTTATTAATTTAGACCTTCCGTAATGGTATGGTTCACTTTTTTTTCGAATTGCTTTTCGTTTCTCCGAGATATGAATTTTTAAAATCTATTGCTGGATTTATTGCTAACCTCACATCCGTGGACAAACGTCAAATAGAAGATTGCTTATTAATGTAATAAATGTAAATCACTCGTAGTAGAAAAAGCATAGCACATTACGCGAATTGTAAGACAATTGCGCGCGCGTGAAATTGCGTTACTCGCCGCTACTACAACCATTTACAACTCTTGGTCTGTAATGTAATATTAAATTTGTGATTAGAACAATAACCTGACAGCCAACGTTCAACGGATTTTTTTATTTCAGAAATTCCATAGCACCACGTATTTTTGCTAAAATAGCAGTTTTATTTGCCTTGATTTCCCCTGTGCATGGAAAGTAAAATAATAAGTAAAGATATGGATAATATTCAGCATATTTTGAATACATTTTCTTTAAACTAATTTGGGAAGCCAAAACTTAACGTGTAAATCTCAATGGCTCGTGAACCAATTCTACACCCTGTATATTTAATCGTATAAAATAAATTATTTGCCTCCTTTTTAAACCATTTTGAAGCATCTATATTAGGTCAGGTATGATCAACCTTTTTATACCTTCCGTCCATTTCTGTATCGTTGCTGAAAGTGAAATTTTCAACCGCACACTAGTTCCTCGCTTCCCTTCCTTTTTGTTCCCCGTTTTCCAAATTGGAACTCGTGCTCTCCTTTTTTTTTTCTTTTTCTCCTCGTTTTACAAATTTTAACTCGTGCGCTAATAAATGCACTTATTTTGTAAGGAATGAACGATTTGTTTCGAATTTTTTTCAAGACAAAACCCCTACCACCCTCTCTTGAAAGCTTGAAACGCTTTGTACTGGGCAGTGAGGACCAGTTTGCCCACCACTGATCTAGGTTATCACAATTTTTGATAATTTCATGAATTATTCCATAATAACATACATTCTTATGGTCACTCAAGGACTAACTGCCTTAAATGATTCATAATTGAATATACCTCAACAGTCGTAACATTATTACCTAGAAATTTTTGTGTGCTAGTTGAAATATTGAACTACATTCTTTGCAAATTTTACACACGCCTCTAGAAACTTATATTCGAAAAGGTGTCTCAATATAGGTGCTACGTTATTCTCGCTCATAAAATACAATTTAAAAGGTGTAAAATTTGCCAATGGTCGCTCAATAGGTAGTAAAAGAGTCAGCCGCCTTATTGGTATATGCCGTAACATTTCATTCCGTTATGTTTCCGTCCCTTCGAAAAAGTCTTTTAAATTAGTCATCTTTTTTGTTGAAGAGCTTAATTAATTAATATTTGAATAACAATAGATTCTATATCAATCCACAATGTAAGCTGTTGGATGACACCATTTGAAATGGTTTTAACGACAGTTAAACCAAACTTTACACCAAGGTTTCGGTCAAAATAGTTCATAACTAAAGGAAACATTTTCACGTTTCCTTTATTAGAACCTCCCGTTATCACGATGCGGTAAGCTCCCGTCGTCACGATGCGGTAAGTTAAGTAAATAGTATAAACAAACGTTGATTGGCCATTACAACACAGGCGGTGTCAAATTAACAAATTTTGAAATTGACCGCTTTTTGGATTTAAAAAATATGCAAAATATTTAAAAATCATTAAATAAATATTGAAGATAACACATCTTTTGTTTTTGGAAAATAAAATCAGAAATATAAAAATGATGTAATTTGTGGTCTATCATTACAAAAAGATAACAATAGTAAAATCGCAAAAGAATAAGTGTTTTTTTTTTCTTTCGAAGTCCCACTAGTTTTCGAAATCGACAATAAATATGCAAAACATCAGAAAAATCCCTTTTATGCTAAAAATCAGAGAAAGTTACATGATGGCCACATCAACATTTTTTTTTATGTGGGCAATTTTTACAAACAGCTACCAAATAAATCGATTATTTTTTCTCGGACCAGCGAGTATTACAGAAGTGAGAAACATTAGATAATCCTAATATTCAGTTTAACTAATTTTTGAAAGCCCGCTTACACCCATTATTTTCAACTTAATAACGCATTATTAAAATCCGCACCTGCTTATTAAAATGGCGAGACATTAAACCGTTTAAGTTCAGGTAAAATGCAAAAACGGTACGGTGAGAAATAAGGCAAGACACTTCCATTGTTGTAGCTGTTAACGAGCCCGAAAGTGGGTACACGGGTCATCCGGAATAGATAATCCCTAAGTGAGTTTCGAAATTTCGAGAAATAATTAGGTGCGACAGGTATACAGGTGTAAGATCGTTGTCTGCAAATTTGGGCAGGTAGATAACAAAGTTTACTGGGAAATGTACTTTTTTGGTAAATTTTAAGATTTCTGTGTACCTAAGGTATTATTTTGTTAGATAATTTGATTCATAATGTCATGAACATCATGTTTTTATAATTTTAAAAGTTACTCACCTAATGACCGTTTTTTTGTTATCGATTATGACAATGCAAAACATTGTTGTAATGTCAAGCTACCCCATTAATTATGGATTTTATGTTATCGCATCTATTATTATGTGGTAAATTATCAATTTAATGCCGCATCCGATAAAATAGACTAGTAAAATACCGTTCATAAAAACTGGCGATAATTCTGAAATGTTCTGTAACTATTAGTGATATTTTCATGTTTAGTGTTTAAAGTTTCTGCTGCCTAAGCGTCCTTTTTTTGCATTCGACGAGTTAAGTGTGCTGCATGC
The DNA here is from genome assembly GCA_910593695.2 of Ocypus olens. Taxonomy (NCBI): domain Eukaryota; kingdom Metazoa; phylum Arthropoda; class Insecta; order Coleoptera; family Staphylinidae; genus Ocypus; species Ocypus olens. The sequence continues at coordinate 37,081,646 of OU343053.1, forward strand.
AAAAGTAAATTTAAAGCGCTATGTGACTTCACAAATATAAAATAGTTAGTTTGTAGTAATAGTTTTAATTTAATTTTTACCAATTATATGAGAAATAACACGTTCCAGTTTTTAAATAGAAACGACAAGAAAATTTGTATAAATCCATTTCAAATTTAATCACCTTATTCATAAGGATAATCCCATTAGCATAGTACACAGAGAGTAATTAAGAATCAGGTTTGCAGCGACAGTCTCTCTGGCATCTAAATAGCTTTGCTGGTACGAAATCAAGAATTGTGGCCTGAGGCTAGGTACTATCTTCTCTGACATAAAAGAAACAAATATGGGAGTGCAACTGTTATACCGGGTGACCCAGGGATCTGTAAAAGCCCCATAACTTATTTGCTATTTGAGATATCGACTTCTAGTTTTCTTGAACTGGTACCTGCACTTATTCTACATATTTTAAAAATATGTATGTTTTTGTACAGGGTGTCCCAATGTACATAACAGACCAAAGTTATGTTTTTTTAAATGGAACACCCTATATTTTATACTTTATTTTAATCCCTCTTGAGAAGCTGATAAAAATAGTATAATATAGTATGGGTCTATTATGGACGGTTCGTTAGTTATGGGCAAATTTGTGGCAAAAACATGTACACATTGAAAACATTGCAGAAGCGTTCCTAGCAAAGATAGCATCATTATTTGTACGCTAGAAAATTTCCCACATCATAAAGAATAATACACATCGGCTTTGGTTCTCTTTTATTGATAGCGCTATACAGGGTGTCAACATAAGCAAAACAATGGATAACTATTTTTTTTCAAATGGAACACCCTATGTAAGTTGCCACTAATCGATGGCATTTTTAATAAGCTTTCCAATGATATACAGTTTGTATAACAAAATATTAAGGATTCTTGAGATTTATCAATAAAGACATATTTGTTTTGTGACCTTCTGCTGATTTTTAGATTTTCAGCCAAAACTATGCATTTTCAGGAAAAATTATAAGAGACCAAAGTTGTAGAGCGAAAAATTTTCGATCGACATAGGTCTTTTAACTTTTAAGATAATGCGTGCATTGCCCACCAGAGCGCGCAAAATCGTGACCGTATATGCATTTTAGCGTTTTCTTTTCACATTTTTTTATTAATAAATTGCACTATACTTTATTTTCTTCACCCTCTACAGAGAAACGGAAAATTATAGGGATATTAAGATGGCTCTACAACTCTTAATAGAAGCAATTTTTGCAAAAAACGCATAGTTTTCCCTAAAAATACAAATTAAAAATGTATATATCAATTTTAGCGTTTTTCAATGTTTTTTTGCATTTTTAGCGAAAACTATGCCATTTGGACAAAAATTGCTTCTTTTGAGAGTTATGGAGCGGAATATTTTCAATCGATGTAGGTCATTTAAATAATTCTATAATTACCCGTTTTTCTGCTAGAGGACGTGGAAAATGAAGTATAGTGCAATTAATTAACAAAATATTTGAGAAAAACGCTAAAATGCATATACGGTCACGATTTTGCGCACTCTGGCGGGCAATGCACGCATTATTGGAAAAGTCGAAAGACCTACATCGATCTAAAATTTTCAGCTCTACAACTTTGATCTCTTATTATTTTTTCAGAAAATGTATAGTTTTGGCTGAAATCCAAAAATGAGCAGGAGGTGACAAAAGAAAAAAGTTTTTTGGATAAATCTTAAGAATCCTTCATATTTCTTATACAAATTGTACATCATTGGAAAGGTTATTAAAAATTCCATGCATTGGTGGCAAGATATATAGGGTGTTCCATTTGAAAAAAAATAGTTATCCATTATTTTGCGTATGTTGACACCCTGTATAGCAGTATGAACAAAAAAGAACCAAAGCCGATTTGTATTATTCTTCATGATGTGGAAAATTCTTTAGTGTATAAAAAACGACGCTAGCATTGCTAGGAGCGCTTCTGCAACTTTTTCAATGTGTCCTTGTTTTTGCCACAAATTTGCCCATAACTAACCAATCGTCCATAATAGACCCATACTATCTTATACCATTTTTATCAGCTTCTCAAGAGGGTTGAAAATAAAGTATAAAATATAGGGTGTTCCATTTAAAAAAACATAACTTTGGTCTGTTATGTACATTGGGACACCCTGTACAAAAACATACATATTTTTAAAATATGTAGAATAAGTGTCGGTACCAGTTCAGGAAAACTAGAAGTCGATATCTCAAATAGCAAATAAGTTATGGGCCTTTTACAGATCGCTGGGTCACCCGGTATATTTAGTGTAATGCAGCATTGAACTTGGACGTGAATAGGAACAGGTAGATTTCATTGTGTGTGGGAGAATTCTATACATGGTGTACCGTATCTCTTTATTAAGCCTATTCACTAAGATTATTCATTTTGTGTTATATTTAAATTATGGCTTTAAGCACACAGTTATTATTTTAGTTTATTGCGCGTGTAAAGGATTTCTTATAAAGCAATGAAAAATAGTTATTTATGTATTAAGGGCGTAAAAAGGCTATTGTAGGGTGAGGCATGATTTTGAGCACGTGCGCCAGGATGCAAGGCAAATTTTAGGAATAATTAATTTTCTTGAAAACTAAAAGAGATCAGTGTACAAACGTTCCTACGTGTTGCAATTTAAACGAGGAATCCAAAATTATAATAATATATAGGCTTCTCCATATAAAATAACAAAGCAACTCAATTTTTTTGTTCATCACTTTTTTCTCGACATACTTTTCACTTCGTACAAGAGTCATGAGCCGACGCCCGGAGTCGACTCTTTTCGCTGAGGCAACTCAACAAAAAGAGGCATTTCGCCCACCTCTAAGAGGTACTTCGCAGCGCATTTCTTAACCGCCGAAAAGGAGATTTCAAGGCAGTTATATAACCTGAAGAATGAACAATTTTTTAATGAAGGACGCAAAATTCCAACAAATTCTTCAATTCGCATCGCTCTAAACATCTCAATTCGAGCTTTAATATTGTTCAAATCGCTACGTATTTAGCTACATGCATCTTTAATGAAAGCTACATTGCCATTTTATAAACAATGCAGTTATTAGAACTCAATATTAGCCAACAGTACAAAATGTTCACTGATATAGCGACGACGAAGCAGCACGACCAATTAGGGCCGAACGGTAAGTAGGCTGGAGCAAATGCAGAGAAACGAGTTTTATGAAGGAGCTGAAGGACTGCAGAATGCTTCTGGTATAACTGATAAATATAGGATTGTGGTAACCAATAAATGATATTTTTTCGAAGCTTATTTCTCGAAATATTATTTTCATACTTTCGTAAAAATGGCTGGAAAGATGGAGAAAAAATTAATTGGTCAATCGAGCTGATTCAAAGTGCGTTAGCTAGAGAATGAAGAACCATTGCATGTAAATCTCAAACATTGGCAAAAAAAATAATTGCAATAATTGTAATTGCATAAAAACGGAAGAATTTTTTGCTTAAGTGTAGATTTTTTGTATTTTACGGATGTTCTTGATTCACATAGAACAAAAATATATCAAAATTAATAATGTTTTGTTATTTTATTACATTATATTACAATATAAAATGACTCTTTTCGTAAATAGTGCTTAAATCGACTGGAAACGCCTAAAAATAGATAGAATTACATTTTTCTCCAAACATTTTTTTGCAAGTCCAAGAGCTCGTTCAGAACACTATTTGTCTATAAAAAGTTTTAGTGGGACTTCCAGGAACCGAGATACGAAAAATTACTTCTTTCGTAAATAGTGCTTAATCTACTGAAAACGCCCGACAAAAGATTAAATTAAATTTTTCTTCAAAAGTTTTGTTTGTTTTTTTTCAAGTCTAAGAGCTCATTCTGAACACTATTCTATAAAAAAAATTGTGATGTGGCCATCATGTTACTTTCTCCGTCTTAATGGTATCATTTATATTTACGCTTTCGTGGTTTATTTTCAATTTAAATCATATTTTAAATGAACATCAAACGTTTGTAGATTCAGATGAAACTGACGTTTAAAACGTCAAAATTATGAAAGATGGAAAAATTATACTGCAAATGCAAAAGCTGAGTTTACTCAAAAACTAAAGAGTTTTCGGAAAAAACTTATTCTTTATAAGTTTTTCATTTTGACATTCTCTACAATTATTATTAACATACATTTGCTGTAACTATTATCGTTTCATAATTATAAACCAAAAATGAAAAAAAAAGTTTTTTTCTCGAAAACCAATGATTTTATAAAAAAATATTTTCAAACCAAAGATGTTAATTTCTTTATTGTCTTCAATATTTGTTTAAATGTTTTTGTGATATTTTTCATATTTAAGAAAATATTGGCAAAAAACAGTTAAGGTAAACACCCACTTCCGGTGTACGAAATTTTACCAAAAGCTTTGCAGTTCTTCAGATTATCAAATAAGACGTATGTTTCATATCAATTGCTCTGTTAGTTTTTGAGATACAGCGCGCACAGACAGACACACACACACACACACACACAAATCACGATCACAATACTTTCTCATACTTCGTAACGGAGAAAGTAAAAATTGTGGGACTTTCAGCAACCAAATTACGCAAAATGACTTTTTTCGTAAATAGTGCTTATATCGACTAGAAACGCCTAAAAAACATTGAATTAAATTTTTCTTCAAATTTTTATTTTATTTTTTTGCAAGTCACTCTGAACACTATTTGTCTAAAAATAAGGAGTTAAATCAATGTATAACTTTTAGAAAACTGAATTTTTGCCACAAAAAAAATCATAAAATGCCCTTTTTTGCCTCCTAAACCTGGTTCTACCTTAAGGGGGAATCGCTCACTGAGGTGTTACACTTGATTTATGGTATTCTAAACATAAAAACATCATTTTTCGCATCTTATTAAATAATATAAATGTTGTTAAATCGTTTTTGATAGAGAAAGTTGTCCATTATTCGACCGAATAATTTTCTCCACAGGTGACGTCCAATCAAATGATTTTTGTTTTTGTTTGTTTCATTGCCCAACAGGTTTCAGCCAATGGCATGACGACGATTTTACTTTTTCAACAGTTTAGTTGTTACTATGGTTACGATTTGTTTTTTGTCAGCGAACTGCCGCAATTCCCAAATAGAAAAATTATTCGTTATAATTGAAATTAAACAGAAAAATCTTTAGGTAATTATTTAATATAATGCGAAAAAGTATAGTATTAAACACGTGAGCAAGTGAGCCTATGGCTCGTGTTGCAAACTTCACCCTCGTGGCAATGGCCAACTTTCTCACTCGTTTAATAATATGCTATTATGGCTTCTGGAGATAAGTGGTCGAGAAAATTGTTGGATTTTTGAAAACCAAAATGATCCCTAAACTAAATAATTTTTTTTGCAGAATCTTACATGCACGATTTATATTTATTTATTTTTTATGTTGTACATTCGACAATTTAAAATTTAAAAAAATTCGCAGCTCACAAGAAAGATGTTATATTTTTAAAATGCAAAATTATTTTGGAAGAATGTTGTTTCCTAAATCCAATAAAATTGTATTGAATTTTACCTGCACGAATTATATTTATTTCAATTTCTTTCGTTGTAGATTCGACAATTTAAAATTAAAAAAAAATGCAACTCGCAAGAAAATCGTTGAATTTAGAAAAACCAATTTTTTTTGAAAGAATAATGTTTCCTAAGCTAAATAAAAGTTTTGTAAAATTTTACCTGCACGATTTATGTTTATTTAAATTTTTTTCGTTGTAGATTCGACAATTTAAAATTTAGAATTTGGAAAAATTCGCAACTCGCAAGAAAATTGTTAGATTTAAAAAACCAAAATTATTTTGAAAGAATGATGTTTCCTAAACTAGATAAGATTTTTGTAAAATTTTAGCTGCATGATTTATATTTATTTAATTTTTTTCGTTGTAGATTCGACAATTTCAAATTTAGAATTTAAAAATATTCGCAACTTGAGGAAAAAACAGAAATAATTTTTACAGAATGATGTTTTCTAAACTTAATAAAATCTTTGTAACATTTTACCTGCACGATTTACATTCGCTGTATGTAATATTCGACACTAAAAAATTTAAAATTAAAAAAAAATATTCGCAATTCGCAAGAAAATTGTGGGATTTTTAAAAGACAAAATTATTTTGAAAGAATGCTGTTTCCTAAACTAAATAATTTTTTTGTAGAACTTTACCTGGATGATTTATATTTATTTCATTTTTTTTTTCGTTGTAGATTCGACAATTAAAAATTAGAGATTGACCGTTATTAATTTTTCGGCCGATACCGATATTTCGGTAGCCGATTTGTATCGGTCAGATAGCAGAACATCGTTTATCGTCGACATTGTATGAACTTATCACCGTCTGCTTTATATATTTTTTTTAATATTCTGGCGTCATCTGATTCATCTTTGCTAAACTCTTCATTATCTTCGTCACTTTCCACTGGAGGGACGTTTAGTATTTTTTTCCAATTATTTAATTAGACCGTCATCTGGATCATCGTTAATATCGTTACTTTCGACTGTAGGTGCAGTTTTCTCTTGCTTCTTTTGGCATTTATGAGGAGATTCTTTAATTGCGATTCTTTCTATTGTCTCAGCCGATGTTATGATCTGCACAAATGTTTTAATGTTAGGAACTTGTTTCACTGCATTTAGATATATAAGATGAAGTTTATTATTAACACTCCATATAGTAATCATTATGTGGTAGTCACACGTATATACACAGTGGTCCAAAAAAAACGGTACAAATTGGTAATATTCATATTTCCAATAATAATTAACGCATTAAATATTGCTTTGAAAAACAAAATGTTTACACTTTGTAGTTTACAAAAATGATTAAATTCATTTTTGAATTTTTTTTATCGAGGATTTTATATTTCACATTAATGAAGGTTCTGCAAAGGTGGGAATTTATAATGCACCGTCGCATCGCATTTGTAGGTATCAAAATGATTTGTTTTGGTTTTCTAATTAATATTAGATATTAGCTGTCACTTCTATTAGTCATTTGAGTTTTTGGGACAAAAAGGATAGAAGTTCATGCATTAATTCAAGTCAAAAAGGTGCTCTGGGCACATGTTTAAGTAGTATTTTTTTTGGAGCAAAAGTATTTCATCTTATCTATAGAACATGGGCTTTTCGCTGTGACATTAATTATTTTAAAATATTAATAACTCACGAAGATATGACAGTACAAATCTACTGCTACCATTTTTTGGCCCACTGTGTACACACACGCATAAAATCAAAATGCCATCGACCGGACTATTTTGTAATATTCGGCAATCGTCTACATTTGTTATGGACCTACAAATTTTAACATCATCTGTATAAATCAATAGTTTAGCATCGACATAAGTAATTAAATCATTTATGAATAGAAGAAATAACAGGAGTCCAAGGTTAGACCCCCGAGGAACCCCACTCGAAGGGCGGAAGGTATCAGATTTATGGCTTTTGTATTCTACATATTATACCCTGTTTAACAAATAATATTTCATTAGAGCAACCATTCTATTACTAAAACATATAAAAACATTCAAAACTTGGGCAAAGGAGCAAAATGCAACAGTTTCTGTCAGACATGGAAAAACCGCACTGCACTGCATTCGATTTTCGGGAATGAAACTTGTTGAAACCACAAATTTTCGCACTATCTTCACTAAACATGTTACTTACTACCAAAACAGGCGTTGCGGTATATTTTATCGAATTCCACGAAAAACTCGCAAGAGATTTTCATTAGAATTAACAGCAACATTCTATGCGTAACTATAAAATTAGTTATTAATCGGAAAATACGTTATCACTAGTTTTTTTCAGTTTCATACATGGATTTTTCGATATTTCAAGAAAAGCCCTTGGGCGATTTTTATTAAAACTTCTGTCAACATTCTGTACAAACGTAGCTACTACATTAGTTAGCAACACAAAAAGAATCATCACTATTTTTTTCAGAATTTCCACCGAAATATATTTTATAATACCAAAGAAGACTTTCCGGTGTATTCTTTTGAATTCCATGAAAAACCCGCAAGCGATTTTCATAAAAATTCGTAAAACATTCTATACATTTATAGCTACAAAATTAGTTGACAACCTAAAATAACATCATCACTGTTTTATGCCACTATAGCACACGTTCCGGTGAATTTTTTCGAATTTCGCGAAAAACTCTCCAGTAATATTTGTAACAAAAATTTGTAACATTCCATACATTCGTATCTGCGAAATTAGTTAACAGCTCAAAATTACGTCATTACTGTTTTTTTAGGAACTACCACCGAATCATGTTTTATACCACCATAGCACACGTCCCGGTGGATTTTTTCGAATTGCACGAAAAACCCTCGAGCGATTTTCATAAAAATTTGCAACAACATTTTATACATTCGTAGCTGCAAAATTAGTTAATACCCCAAAATTACGTCATCACTGTTTTTTTAGGAATTACCACCGAAACATGTTTTATACCACCATAGCACACGTCCCGGTGGATTTTTTCGAATTGCACGAAAAACCCTCGAGCGATTTTCATAAAAATTTGCAACAACATTTTATACATTCGTAGCTGCAAAATTAGTTAATAACCCAAAATTACGTCATCACTGTTCTTTTAGGAATTACCACCGAAACATGTTTTATACCACCATAGCACACGTCCTGGTGGATTTTTTCGAATTTCACGAAAAACCCTTGAGCGATTTTCATAAAAATTTGCAACAATATTTTATACATTCGTAGCTGCAAAATTAGTTAATAACCCAAAATTACGTCATCACTGTTTTTTTAGGAATTACCACCGAAACATGTTTTATACCACCATAGCACACGTCCCGGTGGATTTTTTCCAATTGCACGAAAAACCCTGGAGCGATTTTCATAAAAATTTGCAACAACATTTTATACATTCGTAGCTGCAAAATTAGTTAATAACCCAAAATTACGTCATCACTGTTTTTTTAGGAATTACCACCGAAACATGTTTTATACCACCATAGCACACGTCCTGGTGGATTTTTTTCGAATTTCACGAAAAAGCCTCGAGCAATCTTTATAAAAATTTGCAACATTTTATATATGTGCATCTAAAAAATTAGCGAATAACTCAAAAATACGCCATCACAAGTTTTTCCAGAATTTCTACCTAAAGATCATTGATACTACCAAAATAGACGTCCCGGTAGATTTGATCGAATTCCACGAAAAACCTGGAAGCGACTTTCATTAGAATTAATAACAACATTTTATACATGCGTAGCTATACAATTAGTCAATAACAAAAAAATGGTGATGTGGCCATCATGTTACTTTCTCCGACTTGATGGTATCATTTATATTTACGCTTTCATGGTTTATTTTCAATTGAAATCATATTTTAAATGTACATCGAGCGTTGTGTAAACTCGGATGAAACTGACGTTTAAAACGTCAAAATTATGAAAGATGGAAAAATTATACTTCTAATTCAAAAACTCAGTTAACTCAAAAACTAAAGGGATTTCGAAAAAAAAATTGTTGCAAATTTTTATGAAAATCGCTCAAGGGAAAAAAACTTATTGTTTATAAGTTGTTCATTTTAGCATTCTCTACATATATTATTAACATAAATTTGCTGTAACTGTTATCGTTTTATAATTATAAACCAAAAATTAAAAAAATAATAATAAATTTTCTCCTCGAATAAAAATGATTTTAGGAAAAATGTTTTCAAGCAAAAGATGTTCATTTTTTTGTTGTCTTCAAAGTTTGTTCAAATATTTTTGTGATATTTTTTCATATCTAAGAAAATATTGGCAAAAAACAAAAAACAGTTAAGGTAAACGCCCACTTCCGGTGTACGAAATTTTACCAAAAGCTTTTCAGTTCTTCAGATTATCAAATAAGACGGATGTTCAAAGTTTCATATCAATTGCTCTATTAGTTTTTGAGAAACAGCGCGCACAGGCAGACACACACAAGCGCAAACACAATTTTTTTTTTCCAGAAATTGTTGAAATGGCATCTAGCGACCCCAAAACGGACATTTCCGTAAAAAAAAATTTGAAAAAAAATCACGATCACAATACTTTCTCGTACTTCGTAACGGAGAAAGTAAAAATATGGCATCACTAGTTTTTCCAGAATTTCCACCTAAACATGTTTCATAATACCGAAATAGACGTTGCGAAGGAACAACAAAATCCCCTAGTAATTTTTATTAAAGCTTCCATTCAGATTATATATAAACGTAACTATAACATTAAATTACTTATCACTTGGTTTTTCAGAATTTGTACTGATTTTTTTTTAAGTTACTAAAGCAGACTTTCCGGTGGATGTTTTTGAATCCTATGAAAAATCGAAATTGTATCGAATTTGTTTATAAGAAAGAGTTATTGTACACAATAATTAGAAATAGAAAATTAACTCAGAACTCATAGAACTCTCAATATTTGTTTCCTTTCGGACTGAAAATTTTTCAAAATATTGTTTTTTTTTAATTTTTTTGACTTAGGCATGTGCCATTTAGTCACATCGAATATTTAATTATATATTTAATTTAATTTTGGGATGAATAAATGAACAAATGAATAAATGAATAATGTCAGACGTATACACAACAACCATGGACCCGACCGAATATTTCTCGATCCCCAAAAAATCTTTCGGCCGGGCTGAGATTCGAACCCACACGGCACGCCGTGCAACCGGCACAAGCGGTCGCCTGTATCCACTACACCAACGAGATTTTTTTAATGGTTCTCGGAGTTCTGATTTGACTTATGGGTTGTACTCAAGGAGTCTAACGAAAATCTAATGACAAATTGCGATTAAATGACAGTAAATAGGTATTTTTGAAATTAAATTGTCTATTTTCGAATTTCAACTTTATTTAAAAATGCTATAAATCGTAAACTCATAGAATTCTTTTTTGGCTTTGCGACTTATTTCAAAAAATATTTTTGATAGTTCCCGATAGTTCTGATTGGTGTTTCGCCTAGTTCTTTGTGAGTTCTATCCATACTACTTATAAAATATTTAGAACCAACCAATATTGAGTAATATGAATTTGAATATTTCGAATTTCCAATTTTTATCTCTGGAAATTCAACAGAACTCTTTTTTTAAAAGTGTCAGGAACAGTACTAACTCAAACACATCTTAAAACTGGTTCAGAACAATTCGTTTACAATGTTGGGAAGCGGTGTCAAGTTGGTACCCCATTTTTCAAAAAAATCCTGACAGATCAATTTTACAGAATTAATAATAATAATAATAATAAACAACTTTATTTCCTTCTTTCTACATATACAATTGCGAACTTAAATTAAAACAAATTAATAAGAAGGAAATTCTTTTTTAAAAGTTGGTAGAACTTCTAGATACATCAAAAGGAATTGAGAACTCTATTCAGAACTACCAGAACTCTTGACAAACTCTTTGTCAGGTGAAAATTTACGTTTCATGTGGGATTCACGAGCTGACTCCAGGAGTCTACCCTTTTTCATTGACTCTTAACAGAGAGGCAGCTCATAAAAAAGAGTCATTTCGCCCATTTTTAATACCAACCAAAATTTCACTGTTGCAATTTGCGTATAAACCAGAAAAACAACAAATTTCATGTCACACAACGATGGCATATGTTGAATTTTAGGATTAAAAACGATACGGAATTTGATTAATTTTAGTACCAACACGAAACAAAACTTTATATGGCATAATTGAAGATAATAGCTCTCGGGAATTTAAACATTCCCTCGGGCCATAATCTATTGTTTATGTCTTTAATACATAAAATACTATTATTTGTGCCGCTCATGACAGGTTTACCAACTTTAATTAACCACCTTATATTTCATAACATACTTTTCAATTTCTCCACAATGATACATAACTAATACGCAATCGCGCTACTAAAAGCCCACACGATGCCTACAAAATTAGCAGATTGTCGCGTTCTCGATTTAATCCAAGGCTCTCACATTTTTTTTTCGAAACGGTCGTCGGCATACCTGAATGGAACGACTTTTTGGTTTATTTCGTTGCGTCTAGTGAACACAATGGCCGAAGAGTGTGGGCTAATAAAATATTCATGACCAGATTTACACGTAAATTTAAATGCAGCAAATTGTTCGTTGAAATTTTTAATTTGTAAACTCGAAATTGAATGGACATTGTATCTGTGCCCGGTGACACAACTCATTGTTTGATATTTTCACGCGAGTAGAAAAATTTTAAGTGAAAATTGGATGAGTCACAAATCCCGTTTCGGGCGTTAAGGAATGAAACGCGTTTGTAAGATTGTAACAATTGGCCGTTGCATTTGTTTAAACAAAGTGGTGGTGTTTGCGTCATGTGTGCATACCTGGGCGTTTCCGCGATTTTTCTGTGGGAGTCACCAGTTCATTGTTCAATGATACTTACGCTGTAAACCTCTTTCGTATTGTGAAAATCTGCGGGATATTTAACGGATTGCAATTTGCAAGGATTGTATATATTATAGAATTTAGAAACGTATAAAGTTTTGAATTAACGAACTATTATTAGTTTTTATTTGAAGTCTTATAATTAGAATATCAATAAACGGCAATAGTAAGTAAAGTATATAATAGCATATTATTAAACGAGTGAGAAAGTTGGCCATTGCCACGAGGGTGAAGTTTGCAATTCACCCGAGTGGCAATGGCCAACTTGTTTACGAGTTTAATACTATACTTTTTCACATCATATTAAATAATTACCTAAAGATTTTTTTGTTTATATTAAATTATAATTTTTCTATTTTTTTTCTATTGCGGCAGTTCACTGATAAAAAACGAATCGTAACCATAGTAACGTTTTATTGAATTTATTTAATGCTTTCTGCAAAGGTTGTTTCTAATTTGTTTACAACTAAACTATAATAAAGTAGTAATTAATTACTTGAGCTTCTGCAGCGAAGTCTTACTTATTATAGTAAGAACCGGAAATATCAATCAAAACAGTAAGTAAGTAAGATTTCGCTGCAGAAGCTCAAGTAATTAATTACTACTTTATTATATTTTAATAAACTGCAGCTAATTAAACAAATGTTTAATATTTTCTATTCAATACAACTAAACTGTTGGGCAATGAAACCGCTATCATTTGATTGGACGTCACCTGTGGAGAAAATGATTCGGCCGAATAATGGACAACTTTCTCTATCAAAAACGATTTAACAACGTTTATATTATTTAATAAGATGCAAAAAAGTATATTTTATAACAAGGGCTGAAAGTAACAAATAGCTAGCGAGTGTGAAGTTTGAGGAACGAGGCGACTGCTACCGGAAGTAAGTTTTTGGTCTTTTATCACAAAAGGAAGTTTTTGAATAGTCATAATCCTGCTTTAAGATGTTGGTTATCGAAAATATACTGACTTAAAATCAATTCGTAATAAGGTCAATTGTTGTCAATAATTATAAAATGATAATATGAATACAATAATTATACATTTAAAATTTGAGTAGAATGTAGAGATTGCCGAAATGAACAATTTATAAAGAATACGTTTTTCTTCGAAATTTTTGTGTAAACAGACGATAAATATTATTAGAAATGTAAAATCTCGACCAAATTTAGGCACATATACAAATTTTCAAACAGAACGAGCAATCTAAAAATACCCCCCGACATGCATTAATCCGTTACAAATAAATTCATTTCCTTTTAGAAATTTTAACCCCATTTCACCTTTTATCGATTTTACATTGGGGTAGTTGTATCACCCTACTTCCGGCCTCGTTTGCTCTGATTGTATTGCGTTCGATCGTATAATGAGCTCAACTTTATTAATGCAATGGCTTCAAATTTTGGGAAAATATAAAACTCGCTAAGTTTTGCACAGGAGTCGCATGACTCCGCGACTAACTTCGAGAAGTTGCCTCTTTTAATCGACTAGCTCATGACGTACCTTAAATGTTTTTTGCTTTACAATAACATTCAAACAAATATTGAATATAACACAGAAATGAACATCTTTTGGTCTATAATTATGAAATGATAATAATTACATGAAAATTATGTAAATAAAAATTTAATAAAGACGAAAACAGCCTGAATATATGAATATTCAACCTGTTCGTGGCAAAATCAAGTGATGATTTTATGACCTCCATAAAGTTGGCACCCCCACTTCTTTGGATTTGCATAAAAAGTAGTCTATAATTTAGGACTAATTTAGGACTAATTTGTACCCAAAAAATTAGAATTTGTACCCACGCCGTTTAGCCGGTATACCGCTATGAAAAGTGGGGGTGCTAACTTTAGTAAGGACAGCACCCCCACTGTCTCTGATCAAGTTGAAATATGGACGACTGGCAAAAACTAATTTAAGACTAATTTGTAACGACCGTCATTTTTTATAAACATTTTTGTTTATTGCAAAATTTGAAAAATTCGTATTACGCCAAGCAGATTCCACCGTTCGTTCACAATACATCTCAAGAACCACTTGAATGACCAATATTGTTTTATAAACAAAATTTGTTTATAAACAAATCGATGTTTGTTTTTATTTTTAAGAGGAGATTTTCGCTGAAATGAAAAACATATCCTCACGGCCAAAGAAATATAAGACAATTTTCAAAATCTCCTTTTCTAAATTTACGACGAATTTGCACCGAACTTTTATACCAAAACAAACTTGTTACAAACAAATTGCCATTTTTGAAAACTGCGCCACGTGTATATCACTTCATCTCATGTAAATCACTTAAGATATTCGACACCAATGAACAGGCTTCAGAATCTTAATATCTGAATTTAAGATTAATTTGTACCCAATTCAGATTTGCGAAAAAATCAATTTCATGTCAGCAAATCGATACTTTTGATAACTGCGCCACGTGGTTATGAAAAAACCGTATGTAAATTAAACTCCATGAAGCCATTACAGAATCAATAAACAAATTGTGGAATCTTTATTAAGGAATTTATGACTAATTTGTATCCAACTCGGTTTTTCGAAAAAAATCAATTTGTTGTCAACAAATTGATACTTTTGATAACTGCGCCACGTGGTTATGAAAACACCGTATGCAAATTAAACTCCATTAAGACGTACAGATTCATCAAACAAAATGCAGAACCGTCATAACTGAATTTAAGACTAATTTGTGCCCAACTCAGTTTTGCAAAAAAAAATCAATGTGTTATTAACAAATTCATATTTTGGAAAAGGCGTCGCGTGCCAATCAACAAACTTCAGAATCTCAATCTCTGAATTTAAGACTAATTTGTACCCAATTCAGTTTTGCCAAAAAAATCAATTTGTTCTCACCAAATTTATACTTTTGATAACTGCGCCACGAGGTTATTAAAACAACGTATGCAAAATAAACACCATGAAGCCATTACAGAATCAATAAACAAATTGTGGAATCTTCATTAACGAATTTATGACTAATTTGTACCTAACTCAGTTTTGCGAAAAAAATCAATTAGATTCTAAAGTTTGTTCATTGGCACGTGACGCTTTTTCCAAAAATAGGAATTTGTGAATAACAAATTAATTTTTTTTGCAAAACTGAGTTGGGTACAAATTAGTCTTAAATTCAGTTATGATGGTTCTGCGTTTAATTCGATGAATCTGTAACTCTTAATGGTGTTTTATTTGCATACGGTGTTTCAATAATCACGTGGCGCAGTCATCAAAAGTATCAATTTGTTGACAACAAATTGATTTTTTTGCAAATCTGAGTTGGGTACAAATTAGTCATAAATTCAGTCATAAAGTTTCCGAATTTTGTTTATTGGTTCTGTAATGGCTTCATGGTTTTTGATTTGCATACGGTCCTTTTATTACCACGTGGCGAGGTTATCAAAAGTATCAATTTGTTGACAACAATTTGATTTTTTTGCAAAACTGAGTTGGGTACAAATTAGTCATAAATTCAGAGATTGAGATACTGAAGTTTGTTCATTTGCACGCGAATTTTTTCCAAAAGTATTAATTTGTTGACAAGAAATTGATTTTTTTGCAAAACTGAGTTGGGTATAAATTAGCCATAAATTCAGTCATGAAGATTCTGAATTTGGTTTATTGGTTCTGTATGTCTAAATGGTGTCTGATTTGCAAACGGTGTTTTCATAATCACATGGCGCAGTTATCAAAAAAATTAATTTGCTGAGAACAAAATGATTTTTTTCGCAAAACTGAGTTAGGTACAAATTAGTCTTAAATTCAGAGATTAAGATTCTGAAGTTTGTTCATTGGCACGCGACGCTTCATCCAAAAATATGAATTTGTTAATAACAAATTGATTTTTCTTTGCAAAACTGAGTTGGGTACAAATTAGTCTTAAATTCAGTTATGACGGTTCTGCGTTTTATCCGATGAATCTGTATGTCTTAATGGTGTTTTATTTGCATACGGTGTTTTCATAATCACGTGGCGCAGTCATCCAAAGTATCAATTTGTTGACAACAAAATGATTTTTTTCGCAAAACTGAGTTGGGTACAAATTAGTCTTAAATTCAGAGATTGAGATTCTGAAGTTTGTTCATTTGCACGCGACGTTTTTTTCCAAAAGTATCAATTTGTTGACAACAAAATGATTTTTTTCGCAAAACTGAGTTGGGTACAAATTAGTCTTAAATTCAGAGATTGAGATTCTGAAGTTTGTTCATTTGCACGCGACGTTTTTTTCCAAAAGTATCAATTTGTTGACAACAAAATGATTTTTTTCGCAAAACTGAGTTGGGTTCAAATTAGTCTTAAATTTAGAGATTGAGATTCTGAAGTTTGTTCATTTGCACGCGACGTTTGTTTCCAAAAGTATCAATTTGTTGACAACAAAATGATTTTTTTCGCAAAACTGAGTTGGGTACAAATTAGTCTTAAATTCAGAGATTGAGATTCTGAAGTTTGTTCATTTGCACGCGACGTTTTTTTCCAAAAGTATCAATTTGTTGACAACAAAATGATTTTTTTCGCAAAACTGAGTTGGGTACAAATTAGTCTTAAATTCAGAGATTGAGATTCTGAAGTTTGTTCATTTGCACGCGATGTTTTTTTCCAAAAGTATCTATTTGTTGACAACAAAATGATTTTTTTTCGCAAAACTGAGTTGGGTACAAATTAGTCTTAAATTCAGAGATTGAGATTCTGAAGTTTGTTCATTTGCACGCGATGTTTTTTTCCAAAAGTATCTATTTGTTGACAACAAAATGATTTTTTTCGCAAAACTGAGTTGGGTACAAATTAGTCTTAAATTCAGAGATTGAGATTCTGAAGTTTGTTCATTTGCACGCGATGTTTTTTTCCAAAAGTATCTATTTGTTGACAACAAAATGATTTTTTTCGCAAAACTGAGTTGGGTACAAATTAGTCTTAAATTCAGAGATTGAGATTCTGAAGTTTGTTCATTTGCACGCGACGTTTTTTTCCAAAAGTATCAATTTGTTGACAACAAAATGATTTTTTTCGCAAAACTGAGTTGGGTACAAATTAGTCTTAAATTCAGAGATTGAGATTCTGAAGTTTGTTCATTTGCACGCGATGTTTTTTTCCAAAAGTATCTATTTGTTGACAACAAAATGATTTTTTTCGCAAAACTGAGTTGGGTACAAATTAGTCTTAAATTCAGAGATTGAGATTCTGAAGTTTGTTCATTTGCACGCGACGTTTTTTTCCAAAAGTATCAATTTGTTGACAACAAAATGATTTTTTTTCGCAAAACTGAGTTGGGTACAAATTAGTCATAAATTCAGAGATTGAGATTCTGAAGTTTGTTCATTTGCACGCGACGTTTTTTTCCAAAAGTATCAATTTGTTGACAACAAAATGATTTTTTTCGCAAAACTGAGTTGGGTACAAATTAGTCATAAATTCAGAGATTGAGATTCTGAAATTTGTTCATTTGTCCGCGACGTTTTTTCCTAAAGTATCAATTTGTTAATAACAAATTAATTTTTTTTGCAACACTGAGTTGGGTACAAATTAGTCTTAAATTCAGTTATGATGGTTCTGCGTTTAATTCGATGAATCTGTAACTCTTAATGGTGTTTTATTTGCATACGGTGTTTTTATAATCACGTGGCGCAGTCATCAAAAGTATCAATATGTTGACAACAAATCTATTTTTTTGCAAATCTGAGTTGGGTACAAATTAGTCATAAATTCAGTCATAAAGATTCCGTATTTTATTTATTGGTTCTGTAATGGCTTCATGGTGTTTGATTTGCATACGGTCCTTTTATTACCCCGTGGCGCGGTTATAAAAAATATCAAGTTGTTGACAACAAACTGATTTTTTTTGCAAAACTGAATTGGGTCTTAAATTCAGAGATTGAGATTCTGAAGTTTGTTCATTTACACGCGACGTTTTTTCCAAAAGTATCATTTTGTTGACAACAAATTGATTTTTTTGCAAAACTGAATTGGTTACAAATTAATCTTAAATTCATATATTAAGATTCTGAAGCCTGTTCATTGGTGTGGAGGTGAAAATCACCTCTTAAAAATGTAAAAAAACATCGATTTGTTTATAAACAAATGTTGTTTATAAAACAATATTGGTCATTCAAGTGGTTTTTGAGATGTAGTGTGAACGAACGGTGGAATCTGCTTAGCGTAATACGAATTTTTCAAATTTTGCAATAAACAAAAATGTTTATAAAAAAATGACGGTCGTTACAAATTAGTCTTAAATTAGTTCTTGCCAGTCGTCCATATTTCAACTCGATCACTGACAGTGGGGGTGCTGTCCTTACTAAAGTTAGCACCCCCACTTTTCATAGCGGTATACCGGGTTAGGTACAAATTCTAATTTTTTGGGTACAAATTAGTCCTAAATTAGTCCTAAATTATAGACTACTTTTTATGCAAATCCCAAGAAGTGGGGGAGCCAACTTTATGGAGGTGATTTTATGGTTCAGCTTTATAATTTAAAGTTTTCAAATTCAATTTAGTTTAATTTTCAAGTTAGTCCTGTACGTAGAAATAAACCAATGTTATTTACCTAGTAGTACTAGTAATAACTTTCAAATTTCTTTTGTACCTTGTATATCCGGCGTGGCACTAGCCAAGGAAGTAGTTGTTTCAATAAGTTATTTGTTTGTAGTCTTAAAAATACTTAATTTTGCAGAGTCAACAGGACGAATATTCATATATTCAGTTTAAATTTATTTAAAATTTTTGCGACAAGTCTCAAATTTAAATAAAAATTGTACAGAATGTCAAAATAAATAAAGAATAAGTTTTTCTTACATATTGGCCTAGTTTTTGAAAGAAATAACAAATGTGTAAAATTTCGGACAATCCCTTTACTACCATCAAATCTGAGAAAGTTACACGATGGTCAGATCCACATTTTTAAATATTATTTAATTTACCGACAATCAAGTTACACAATTTTAATCAATTCATAACCAATTGCTCTATTTAATCCGTGTACAGGTACTAATAATGCAATTTTCTCTAGTCACTAATCAATTGTTAACCTTGTTTACATTTTTTAAATGTTTTTAAAACGCCATCTAGATGTAACGGCTTTGATGATTGTTGTTTACACTTATGTATTTAAATGCAATCATACAGTTATGATTTCCCCAAGGTTGAACTTAATTCCACACCTGCTAATATTTTCGCATTCGACTAACTTTCGAGCATCCCAGAAAATTTTGATAAAACTGTACCTAAATTCATTCGCTATCTACTTAATCCAAACAAATTTATCTATCCCATCCGAAAATCAATGAATCACCTACTACTGACATACTTATGATTTGTATGTTAATGAACGTATATAAATAATTAATGGACGACCTTTAATTAACACAAATAGTCGTGTTTGTTTACAACAACGTTTCACAACGTTAATGTGTGTGTGAGTGCGCTAGGAAAAAGTGCCAATGAACTTAATTGATTGTATTTTTGTGGTTTGTGACTTTATCAGAAAGAATTGTGTCACCAGTGCAGCGTTTCACTTGATAAGGCACTTCACCGTTTTCTCTGATTCGGCAATCGACCTTGTGATACCGTGGTAGACCTAAATAGGAAATAGGGCAATTGATTAATGCCGAATGCGGGATTTGGAAACCTTAAAACTGGATATCTAATTTGATTATGGTATTATATAATCAATACATGTTACGTAACGTCCATCAGCATAATAAGTTTCTAAACGACATTTGCATAATGTTTGTTTATTACTCTACGTGTAAAATTAGGATAAATTCATGCTTGCAGTTGCTGTCTAAAAACGTGTAAAAGTGTTCGGTGGAAGGGGGGATTTTATTAGCACAGTCAATAGGTACCCCCTTGAAAATAGAAAAACCAAAGAATCTTGCAGAGAAAAAGAACCATAGGTTTTTATATTATAGCCTTTATCATTGCTTAAATAAATAGTATGTATGATACTGATAATAAAGATGTTATACTATACCTCATTTAATAACCAGGCGGACTAAATCAAATTATTGCCGCCAAAATACGTTGTTGTGATTGGCCAAAGGGGCGCCGTTTTTACACAGGCCCAAATTGCATAAAACAGTAATGGCCATTGTTATGATCAGCTGATCGCTCGCTGTTCCTTGTGTCCCACCGATTCCACGCGTTTCGGCTCAGTTTCTGTGTTTTTAGTCAGTTATTTCTTCCGTTGATTGTGTAAGAATAGATTCCTCTCATCCCGCGATTTTCTTGGAAATAGTTATTTTATTTTTAACTATGGATATATGCCGGCACAAGTTTGGTGTCATTTTCGCCCCCAAGAAACGGAAATGCTTGGATTTTGGAGCATTAACGCTCGAGGAAAAACAATCTAAAATTATCTATATATATATATATATATATATATATAAAAATGAATGTTTGTTTGTTTGTTTGTCGTTTATGGACACCTAAACCATTCGTCGGATTTGGATGAAATTTTCTGGGGTTAATGTAATCATGCGGGGGAAGGTTTCTGTGTAAAATGGAATATGTGTGTCTACTATTTCTTGGGTTTCAATGGACATAACCTAACTAATAGTATTTGTTGAATTTAGCGAATGTCAGGACGATAGAATAACGAACGTCAGGTGTTACCAACTGAAATTGGTGCGACCTGAATTCACTTGATTTGCCAGGCATGCCACCGCACATTTTAACATTGGAACTTGGCGTGCCTATAATCCTTCTTCGCAACATCAATACACCACAACTTTGCAACGGTACCAGGCTTTCAGTGAAAAAGATGATGAACAATATCATCCAAGCTACTATTTTGAATGGAAAATTTAAAGGGGAAGATGTACTATTACCACGCATCCCAATGATTCCGACAGATGTGCCATTTCAATTGAAACATTTGCAGTTTCCTGAGCGACTCGCTTTTGCAATGACAATCAACAAAGCACAATCGCTACAAGTGTGCGGACTAAATTTGAAGAATCCATGCTTTTCACATGGACAACTATATGTGGCCTGCTCACGCGTTGGAAAACCATCTGATTTATTTCGTGTGCGCACCAGACGGAAAAACTAAAAATATTGTGTATTCTAAAGCACTCCAATAAACAAATTTAATCTTTATCTCTATATTTGAGTGGCAGTGCAACGCATGCCGGGTAACGCTATCTATCTTCTTCTATATATATATATATATATATATATATATATATATATATATATATATATATATATAAATGAATGTTTGTTTGTTGGTTTGTTTGTCGTTTTATGGACACCTAAACCATTCGTCGGATTTGGATGAAATTTTCAGGGGTTAATGTAATCATGCGGGCGAAGGTTTCTGTTTAAAATAGAATATGTTTGTCTACCATTTCTTGGTTTTCAATGTACATAACCTAACTAATAGTATTTGTTGTATTTAGCGAATGTCAGGAGGATGGAATAATGTACGTCAGGCGTTACTACCTGAAATTGGTGCGACCTGCCGGTTGCTTTCACGACCTGTAATTAGCATTTAAAATTAAACAGCCCTCACTAACGTTTAGAGCCTAATCCGTTTTCGGCCAGACGAACAAATCCAACAGGATACGTCACCAGTAATAAGCTACGGATTGACGACGGCGCAGCGCAGCGGAGCCGTCGTTCGTCACCAGTTACCTTGCTTAATTTTTAAGGGCTACGCACGGACGACGGCGCAGCGCAGCGGAGCCGTCGTTCGTCACCAGTTACCTTGCTTAATTTTTAAGGGCCACACACGGACGCCGGAGCAGCGCAGCGGAGCCGTCGTTTGTCACCAGTTTATTTGCTTAATTTTAATGGGCCATACACTCCGCTGCGCTGCGTCGTCGTCCGTCACCAGTTATCTGCCTTAAAATATATGGACCATGCACGGACGACGGCGCAGCGCAGCGGAACCGTCGTTCGTCACCAGTAATAAGCTACGTATTGACGTATTGCAGCATTGCAACGCATGCCGGGTACTCGCTAGTCTTATATAAAACTTTAATGCAAGTGGCTTTAAAACCTACTGCCGTCGTACATAAAATTGTCGATTCATTAGGTAAGTGTGGCGCAAGTTATTGCAATATGGAATCGAATCATAAACATACATTACATTTAGGATTGGCTAGAAGTATGGAGTTTCACACAATTAGGGAGTGTACGGAGGTTGGGGCAGTAACAAGTCCTAAACGTTTTGAAGGACCGAAGATATCTACAATGAAAGCAGCAAACATTTTGTGTGCGGAGAATTTTTCTTTAAAAATGAAATTGCTACATTGAATTAAATATTAATTGAATTAAAAGAATAGAGATGACTTGCCAAAAAAGTCCCGTTAAATATTATATACATTAATGAAAGAGATTTATTTTAAGTAAGTTATTATACGTTTTTAAATAGCAAATTGATTTAATTTAATAAAATTCTATTTCACGACAATTTAGTATTTATATTTCAAACCTTTTACAGAAGCATATGTATTTTTGAAATATACCTAATACTTCAATCCACTTTATATGTAAATAAATATATGTATGTACAACTTGACTTTTTCAGTGTGCCCCTAAATTTTTAAGAGGGTCTCGTACTTATTTTAATATTATATACTAATAATACAATCAAGAAAGTTTGCCTAGAATTAATTTATATGTTGATATAATTGTTGAATGAATGTTATGGATAAAAGAATTTGAAATAATTATATTTTTACCGCCAAAACATGTCTGGTTACTTTTCTGGTGACTTTTTATAGTATAAATATGACTTTCGCATTTAGTTCGCCTGGTTATTAAATGAGGTATAGTATACAGGGCTTTTATTTTAACTCTGAACATATGGTTGTTAATGCCTATGTTCAATCGTAAAATAATCACATCAACGCATTAATTTCAATTATTATCCACTCGTTGATGTGATTATTTTGCGATTGAACATAGGCGGTAATAATAGTATGTTCAGTGTTAAAATAAAAGCCATGTATATAAATATATGATGTCTTATGTTTGTTTAATTCAATAGTAACTTATATCAAAGGCGTAAAATGATACGTTTTGGTCAGTGGGTTTGGATATTTGCTAACAGACGCGCATCAGAGATCTGCACCACCGAGGGCCAAAACCCTGTGGTGCATACCATATTTTTTCTATAAGTAGAAAAATTTATTAATAGAAAATGAATCGATTAAATTTATACAAGCGAATAGAAATAATCGTAGGGTCCTTGATTTGCTTAATTTGTATGTAACCTGTCAATAGGACAGTCATTTGTAAAATTTCTATAAAATTTGCTGGCAGTGTCAGTGCTATATTTGACCCAGACTATTAGGCGAGTGTTATATGAAAAATCACATTATTTTTAATTATGCCCGTAGCTCGCCAATGCATTGTTACGACAATGTTTTTTTCGCCCTAGATAGTAAAGTTCATCTTTACGCCCGCAAATTAGAGCCAAAATATGGACTTCAGGACTGCGAGTAAACACATTCATTAAAACCATTTCTCTAATTTTAGTTCTAATTTAGTTCTTGTTCTAAATGCTGGATTTAGATTCATAATTGCACATCCGTACCAGCTGGTGTTCGTAGTAACACTTGGCGGAAAATTTGAATTATTGTATTATGTTTATTTTAACAATAAAATATGTTAATGTACGTGTCTTAAGTATTGTTCACTAAATCCAAAACTCTGGTAGAAAGTGTTGTTTGTTTTTTTTTTTGACTTAGGCATGAGCCATTCAGTCACATCGAGTATTTAATTTGTATTTTTAATTTTGGGATGAATCAATGAACAAATGAATAAATGAATGACGTATACACAACAACCATGGACCAGACCGAATACTTCTCGATCCCCGAAAAATCTTTCGGCCGGGCTGGGATTCGAACCCACACAGCACGCGGTGCAACCGGCACAAGCGCTCGCCTGTACCCACTACACCAGTTAGTTTGATTTCTATTTGTTTTTTTTTTTTTATTTGTCTATATCAGTATTTCTCAACCTTTTTAGACCAAACGCCCACTTTGTCAAGTCCGCTTCTTAATTCGCACACTTTTCTTTTTCCCGTAGTGTTTCTTTTTTTTTTACCAAAATTATAGATATACGCGTCATTTTTGTTCCAATGACAATACAGTAATTTGGTTAGTTTTTCGTAAGATTATCTTTGAATTTTTAATGATCTGCTAAATCGCGAGTAGGATTGCTAACGGTTTTCTTAAAAAAAAAAGTTAATTTTTGATCATTGATCATCAAAATTCTATTTCTAGCTCCGCCATATTTGTTGTTAACGACATAGATTTTAGATATATGGCATCAGCCAATGAAATTAGTCATAGGGATGTTAATTAGTTGGGGTCTACCCTACTTAATTTTAAATTAGAACTTAAGAGAACTTGGTTCATTTTATAACATCGTTTACTTACAATGTACTTTTATTTTTTCTGTAGTCATTATGTAAACTGTGTTATTGTAGGTGAGTAAAAAAAATAAAAAAAAAACAATAATTTTAATTTATTAAACTTTCAAAGTGTGCATGAGAATGCCAAAAATCTTCCAATAAAAGATAATTTTTGATTATAAAAATCCAATTTGTAGCATCGCTGGTGAAGAAAGAATAATTTGGATAAATAATAGTAAAGGCAAATTATGTAGGAATAATTTGTCAAATTTATGACGATATGCAAAATCAGTTAGAGGATTGGCAACGGCTTTGGAAAAAGTCAATTTTCTGCAAGCAAAATTCAATTTCTATAGCAGCCATTTTTGTTCGGGATTGGCAAGATTTCTAGAAAAAAATGAATTTTCTGTAAGCAAAATTCAATTTCTGGTACTGCAATTTTTGTTCTGATAAAGAATAATTTTATTGGTTAGTTGTAAAGATTAAGTCCAAATTTCGTATGAGATTGGCAACAGTTTTCCTAGAAAAAGTCAATTTTCCGTAAGCAAAATACAATTTCTAGTAACACCATTTTTGGTCCGGTGAAGAAGTTTTTGTAAAGACACATTATGTAAAAATAATCTTCAAGATTTTGAATAGTACGTCAAAATAGGATCATTAACTTAAAATTGATAATCCCTAAAATAATGTAGGTTAATAGGTTCGGGTTAGATGTTGGTAAGGCTTTTTTGAGTTTCAATTAGAAGCTTGAGGTTGGTGACTTTTGCAAAGCCATCAATTTCAAAATGCATTCCCCTACGCAAAATGACCATCGTCTCTCAAATGAGATTGTCCCAATCGCCCAATTTAAACGCCGATCGCCCACCAGAGGGCGGTATCCCTCACGTTGGGAAACACTGGTCTATATTTACATTTGCGGTCTCCAAACTTTTTTGATCACGCACCCGTAGGAAAATCTTTTTTGATCGCGCACTGCTAGAAATTTTTCGCAGGTATACTATGATATAATATGAGATAAAAGGTTATTTTTTAGTAACAGTTATAGCAGTTACTGTTACTAAAAAATAACTGGTTATTTAAACGGTTATTTAGTCAGTACCGAGATAGCGATGAAGCAACATCGAGGGCACGAGTCGCCACCATCCTCCGAGACCGAGCCGGAAAAATAATTTATAATAAAATAATATGTCAAACTGACAAGTAACATGTCCTTTAAAAAAGGATTCTAAATACGCCATAAAGGCAAAAAATACCTAAATATGGTACATACAGAAGCTGGGACAAATGATCAAGTCACTGCCAATGAAGATTGGGTCCGAGTGGAAGACCATTCTGAAGAGTGAACTCCGCCTGTTGCGATCTAAATTGTTTGTATATGAATTGATATGTATTTGCAAATTATTTTATACTTATTTTGTAAGCAATGCTAACAAAGATAAATAAACTAAACTAAACTAAACTAACCATTATTTAATTTAACCTCTGAAATCAGTTTATAAAAAAGTGAATTTCAGATCTTAATAATTTTTTTCTAAGTTGAAATAATTATTGTTTATATATATTTTTAACTCGCAAATTTGTATAAAGTAAATTTAAAAAAATTGTAGCTGGCACTTGACTTCATAATAATTAATTAATTTTGTATTACAATTTTGAAAAATCAATAAAATTTTGCATTAAATTAATTGTATCTCTAAGAATGTATAATGCTTTTTAATTTGTAAAGATAAAGTAAACGTTATATGTAACTTTAAATTACACGTTTCAATACTTTAACTCAACTCAAAAAAATGACAACAAAGAATGAATTGAAGCTTTTTTAAAGAATATAAAAACTCCGTAAATTTTAACGTTTCACTTGCAAAAATCCGTTAAAGGATTCAGAAGTTGCACGTTTCTAAAATTTGATTTTCAGAATTAACGCTCACAGCGAAAAACTGTAATTTCAACACTAAAAAAAATAATATTTAAGTGTTTAGATGCTTTTCTAAAGAACATCAAATTCCCCAGATTTTGAACTTTCAACTGCGAAAATCCGCCGGAGGATTTAGAAGTTGCACGCTTGTAAAATTTAGATTTTCAAAAATAACGCTCACACAGAAGAAAACTGCAATTTCAACAATCAAAAAATTACTTTTCAAGTGTTTCAATCTTTTTTTTTTAAGAACATCAAATTCCACAGATTTTGCCCTTTCAACTACAAAAATCCGCCTGAGGATTTAAGAGTTACACGCTTCTAAAATTAGGTTTTTCCGAAATAACGCTCACAGCGAATAAAACTGCAATTTCAACACTTAAAGAATTACTATTCAAGTGTTTCGATGCTTTTTTAAAGAACATCAAATTCCCCAGATTTTGCCCTTTCAACTACAAAAATCCGCCTGGGGATTTAGGAGTTGCACGCTTCTAAAATTTGGATTTTCAGAAATAATGCTCACAGCGAAAAAAAAAACGCAATTTCAACACTTAAAAAATTACTATTCAGGTGTTTCGATAATTTTTTAAAGAACATAAAATTCCCCAAATTTTGACGTTTCAACTACAAAAATCCCCCGTAGGATTTATGAGTTGCGCGCTTGTAAAATTTGGATTTTCAGAAATAACGCTCACAGCGAAAAAACTGCAATTTAAACACTCAAAAAATTATTATTAAAGTTTTTGGATGCTTTTTTTAAAGAACATAAAATTCCCTAGATTTTGACGTTTCAACTTAAAAAATCTGTCGGAGGATTTAGAAATTGCATGCTTGAAAATTTAATTTCCAAAAATAACGCTCACAGAGAAAAAAACTGCAATTTCAATATGAAAAAATGACTTTTCAAGTGTTTCAATGATTTTTTAAAGAATATAAAATTCCCCAGATTTTGGCCTTTCAACTACAAAAATCCGCCTGAGAATTTAGGATTTGCACGCTTCTAAAACTTGGATTTTCAGAAATAACGCTCACAGCGAAAAAAAACGCAATTTCAACACTTAAAAAAATACTATTCAGGTATTTCGATGATTTTTTAAAGAGCATAAAATTCCCCAAATGTTGACGTTTCAACTACAAAAATCCCCCGATGGATTTAGGAGTTGCGCGCTTGTAAAATTTGGATTTTCAGAAATAACGCACACAGAGAAAAAAACTGCAATTTCAACACTCAAAAAATTACTTTTCAAGTGTTTCAATGAATTTTTAAAGAACATAAAATTCCCCCAGATTTTGCCCTTTCAACTACAAAAATCCGCCTGAGGATTTAGGAGTTGCGCGCTTGTAAAATTTGGATTTTCAGAAATAACGCCCGCAGCGAAAAAAAAAACCCGCAATTTCAACAATTAAAAAATTACTATTCAGGTGTTGATTTTTTAAAGAACATAAAATTCCCTAAATTTTGACAAGTTGCACGATTGTAAAATTTGGATTTTCAGAAATACCGCTCTAATTTTAGCACATTAAAAAAATAATGCAAAGTGTTTGAATGCTTTATTAAAGAATGTAAAATTACCTAGATTTTGATATTCTACTTGGAAAAATTCGCCAGAGAAATCAGAAGTTACACGCTTGTAAAAATTTGGATTTTCATAAATAACGCTCACAACGAAAAAACTCTAATTTTAGCACATTTGAAAAAAATGAATGCAAAGTGTTTGAATACTTTATTAAAGAATGTAAAATTACCTGGATTTATTCGTTCCACTTGGAAAAATCCGTCAGAGGAATCAGAAGTGACGCGCTTGTAAAAATTTTAATTTTCAAAAATAACTAGATCAGAGCAAAAACTGCAGTTTGCTTTAAAGTATTTGGATACTTTCTCAAAGAACATAAAACTCATAAAATTCACTAGATTTTGACGTTTCAATGTAAAAATCCGTTAGAGGATTAAGAAGTTGCACGCTTGTAAAATTTGGATTTTCAATAATAACTTGCTCGCAGCGAAACAACTGCAATTTCAACACTAACAAAATAATGTAAAATGGTTCGGATGCTATTTTTGAAGAACATAAATTTGCCAAGATGTTTACGTTTCAATTGCAAAAATCTGCCGTAGGGTTGATATGTTACGCGCTTATAAAATGTGTATTTCCAGAAATTACTAGCAAAAAAAATGCAATTTCAAAACTTTCAAAGAAATTACTGTATGCATGCTTTTTAAAGAACGTAAAATTTGCTAGATTACGACATTTAAAATGCAAAAATCCGATAAAGCATTCAGAAGTTGCGCGCTTGTAAAATTTGTATTTTCAAAAATAACTCGCTCGCAGCGAAACAACTACAATTTCAACACTTAAAAAAATACTAGAAAGTGTTTCAATGCCTTTTTAAAGAACGGAAAATACGCTAGATTTTTACGTTGAAATTGCAAAAATCTGTCAGAGGATTCAGAAGTTGCGCGCTTATAAAATTTGGATTTTCAAAAATAACTTGCTCGTATAAAAAAACTGCAATTTGAACTCTTTCAAGAAAATTAGGTCAGAACGTCTGAGGCACTACTGTTTTAACATGTTCATATGATCGAATCATGACCGCGTCGCGATTAACGTAACCGGAGTTATTGAACTGCTATACTCGGCGCACCGAATAGGTGGTATGATCACGTTGCGTTCACCCCGCGTCCTCGTGATAGTTCGCCGAGACGTTATGAAAAGCGTGATTCACACATTTTTGTTCTGTGCCGGAAATATAAATCTTTCTACTTTAACCCACAAAATCTAACTATTTACCACTTCCTAATTAATTGTAATTGAAAAAGGCTGCTTTAAGGATAGAACGTAATCACTACATTTAAATAAGACAGAAAAACGAGAACACTTGGCATACAACGGAAGTGATTAAAATTTTCGGCTGCGTGACATACGCATCACATGCGTTTGCGCTGACCAACCAGCGAACATCACGCGAAAATCACGCAAACCCATAATACCACCGATTCGGTGCGCCGAGTATAGGACGCGCAACGGTTTCGATGCGCATGGTTACTTTCCACTGAGGGCTAGAAGAGTTACTGTTTTTAGGAAGTGATTCAGTTACTGTTACTAACAAGTGATTTTTTATTGAATCGATTATATGAGTTACTGTTAGTAAGAAGTGATTCAGTTACTGTTACTAACAAGTGATTTTTTATTGAATCGGTTATGAGTTACTGTTAGCAAGAAATGATTCGTTATTGAATCTCTTTCCTTTTATAAAATAACCTCTGAGGAAAATCACTATTAGTGAAATTCTTCAATAAGGGTTACTGTTATTATTTCAAATATAATAATATCACTAATGTAACTGGTTTCCGGATCAGTATCCGCGTGGTTTATTTTTTTATATTCACAATGTTTTTATGCACTTTCTGCCATTTTTTAAAGTAATTTTCACTTTGAGGATCCAAGGAATTATTGATGTAATATTCACAATTACGAATGCGTACCTGGTAGTAAGAGTAATTGAATAATGAACGCCATCGTTTCAATCTATTTTTTATATAAAGTACGACGAGTTTATGTCTAATTTAAAAATAAAAGTTAGTATTAAAACATCTTTATTAAATTTTATTTTCTGGAGATTTTCTTTGGAGTTCGCTAGTCCAGTATAGTCTTACCAGAGATACTGTGAACATTCGATTTTAAGTAGATGGTAATTTTTTAAACCTGCAGACCGTAATAAAATGGTTCGATCCGTGAATCCTCTTGAAAAGTTGTTAAAGGCCCGTACCTCAATAAGTTTACTTATGATCGAAACTAAAATGCTAAACTAAAATTTGCATATTACCTGTTCTAAATGGCCCTTGAAGAATTCGGTCATTAGCGGACTTGACGGATTACCCCTTACTAATTCTTCTTTCTGTTCGTAGTATTTGTTATTAAATTGAAAATAATTTTGTGTAAGTGATATTTTTAATTCTATTAATTAAGTTCATGCTGTTTAAAACTGTGAATTTCAGTTTGAATTTAGTGTGTGAAAATATAACGTTTACAACATATTCAGAGAACTGTAAATGTTAAATATTCTAGTGAGGCCCTTAACGACCAGAAGGCCGCCACGCTTCTAGTTTTACGACATTTTATGGAAAGCCAGCCCTTATCCACTTCAAAACAGCATACAGATTAGCAAGTTAATAGCTGTTGAATATTGAATGTTCACAATATGTCTGGCTGGACTCTACTAGTTGTTTATATCTATTTGCAGTTTTACACGATATCCATATTTTGACGTATGGAAAACGCTTTTATAAGCATCAATAAATAACAATTATTTCTTTAAAACCCGCAAGCCAATCAATATATCAATCTATGAAAGTTTTACTATAAACCGAAAGGAAGTTAATTGCGATTTCACACATATGTTTTTGCCTTTTTTTAAATGGTAGTTATACATTTGCATTGTGTATTTAACAACATCCTGCGCAAAACTGATGGCCACATGAATAATGATTTCCTCTCGCGTTGCAGATTTTGTGCGATGTTTAGAATTGGGTTAAAAATGTGGCTTATACCAAGGTTCACGGCTGGATGCATGATTCCATCGCATGTTCGTGGTATATGGTTTCATGTGTTGTCATTGGAACTAATAATAGTGTCCAATGTTCACTATCTAAATACGCCATTTGACATAATTATTTTCCTGGTGTCGATAACAATTTATCTCATGGCAGTTGATACATCCACAGCTGTTAGAATTTATCTAATTCAACATAACTAAATGAAATATTACTTTTCATTTACATATTATGCTTAGGTAAAAATCAATTAATTGGGTTTTCAAAATATTTGCGAAAATCATCACACAGATGAACATGCAGCTGCCTGAGTTTTTTTTTTGTTTAGAGTTGACATCGAGGTCGTCTGCCACAACCGGTATTTAAAATACTTTAAATTATGTATTATAATCATTTTTAATTAAATTAATGAAAGAGGCTCAACCATTTACCACCAAACCTCTTCTATTTTTTATTTTCAAGTCTAAGAGCTCATTCTGAACAGTATTTGTCTATAAAAACAATTTGTGGGACTTCCAGGAACGGAGATACGCAAAATTACTTTTGTCGTAAATAATGCTTAAATCGACCGGAAACGTATAAAAATCGATTAAAAAATTTTTGTTTTCAAAATTTTTATTCTATTTTTCTCAATTTGAAGAGCTCATTCTGAACACTATTTGTCTATAAAATAAATTGTGGGACCTCCTGGAACGGAGGAACGCAAAATTACTTTTGTAAATGGTGCTTAAATCGGCCGTAAATGCCTAAAAATCGATTAAAAAAATTTTGTTTTAAAAAAAATTCAATTTTTTTCAATTTTAAGAGCTCATTCCGAACACTATTTGTCTATAAAAAAAATTGTGGGACCTCCAGGAACGAAGACAAGCAAAATTACTTTTGTCGTAAATAATGCTTAAATCGACTGGAAACGTATAAAAATCGATTAAAAAATTTTTGTTTTCAAAATTTTTATTTTATTTTTCTCAATTTGAAGAGCTCATTCTGAACACTATTTGTCCATAAAGAAATTGTGGGACCTCCTGGAACGGAGGAACGCAAAATTACTTTTCTAAATGGTGTTTAAATCGACCGCAAACGCCTAAAAATCGATTTAAAAAAATTAGTTTAAAAAAAATTCTATATTTTTCAATTTTAAGAGCTCATTCCGAACACTATTTGTCTATAAAAAAATTCTGAGACCTCCAGGAACGGAGACAAGCAAAATTACTTTTGTCGTAAATAATGCTTAAATCGACTGGAAACGTATAAAAATCGATTAAAAAATATTTGTTTTCAAAATTTGTATTCTATTTTTCTCAATTTGAAGAGCTCATTCTGAACACTATTTGTCTATAAAAGAAATTGTGGGACCTCCAGGAACGGAGCAACGCAAAATTACTTTTCTAAATGGTGTTTAAATCGACCGCAAACGCCTAAAAATCGATTTAAAAAAATTAGTTTTCAAAAAAAAATTCAATTTTTTTCAATTTTAAGAGCTCATTCCGAACACTATTTGTATATAAAAAAAAATTTGGGACCTCCAGGAACGGAGACAAGCAAAATTACTTTTGTCGTAAATAATGCTTAAATCGACTGGAAACGTATAAAAATCGATTAAAAAATATTTGTTTTCAAAATTTTTATTCTATTTTTCTTAATTTGAAGAGCTCATTCTGAACACTATTTGTCTATAAAATATTTTTGTGGGACCTCCAGGAACGGAGACACGCAAAATTACTTTTGTCCTAAATAATGCTTAAATCGACTGGAAACGTATAAAAATCGATTAAAAAATATTTGTTTTCAAAATTTTTATTCTATTTTTTTCAATTTTAAGAGCCCATGATGAAAACTATTTGTCTATAAAATATTTTTGTGGGACCTCCAGGAACAGAGACACGCAAAATTACTTTTGCCGTAAATAATGCTTAAATCGACTGGAAACATATAAAAATTGATTAAAACATTTTTGTTTCCAAAATTTTTATTCTAGTAGTAGTAATACAATTTATTGAAACTCAGTTTACAAAAGAGCTACAAATGGCCATTGACCATTTTTATTCTATTTTTCTCAATTTGAAGAGCTCATTCTGAACACTATTTGTCTATAAAATATTTTTGTGGGACCTCCAGGAACGGAGACAAGCAGAATTACTTTTGTCGTAAATAATGCTTAAATCGACTGGAAACGTATAAAATCGATTAAAAAATTTTTGTTTTCAAAATTTTTATTCTATTTTTCTTAATTTGAAGACTCATTCTGAACACTATTTGTCTATAAAATATTTTTGTGGGACCTCCAGAAACGGAGACACGCAAAATTACTTTTGTCCTAAATAATGCTTAAATCGACTGGAAACGAATAAAAATCGATTAAAAAATTTTTGTTTTCAAAATTTTTATTCTATTTTTCTCAATTTGAAGAGCTCATTCTGAACACTATTTGTCTATAAAAGAAATTGTGGGACCTCCAGGAACGGAGGAAGGCAAAATTACTTTTGTAAATGGTGCTTAAATCGACTGCAAACGCCTAAAAATCGATTTAAAAAAATTAG
This sequence comes from Ocypus olens, assembly GCA_910593695.2. Lineage (NCBI taxonomy): Eukaryota > Metazoa > Arthropoda > Insecta > Coleoptera > Staphylinidae > Ocypus > Ocypus olens. The sequence continues at coordinate 37,115,438 of OU343053.1, forward strand.
TTTTCAAAAAAAAAATCTATTTTTTTCAATTTTAAGAGCTCATTCCGAACACTATTTGTCTATAAAAAATTTTTTGGGACCTCCAGGAACGGAGACAAGCAAAATTACTTTTGTCCTAAATAATGCTTAAATCAACTAGAAACGTCTAAAACCGATTGAAAAAATTTTGTTTAAAATTTTTTTTTTTATTTTTGTAAAAATGTCTTTCAAGTCCAAGAGCTCTTTCTGAACACTATTTGTTTTGACTAAACATTTCATTGAATGGTTGTAAATATTTACAAAAATACCTTACTCCAAAAATGTATTAATGGCACTTACTATATTATTAATTATTTTCTCACGGGTTAATGTATGAATGGTATTGGTTAAAAAGAAAGGGCGAAACAAGACGAAAAAACTACTACTAGTCAAAAACTAAGAAGACAGAAGTCAATGTTATTAAAAGTATTAAAATAAGAGAAGATTCCAATTAATAATAATGTTGTAAAGTTTGCTATCTATTCACAAGAAATACCGGAAAACTAATTGCCTAGGTTGGGTGATTTATAACACCAATTCTATTTGCAAAGTATTGTTTCACTTATTATAATGAAAGCAATGCAAGGCGGACTGAATTAGGAAGTTCAGAAATGATTTAAGATTTTTAATAGAACGTTACTACATGGAGACAATGTTGCTGACGCCGAAGGATTGGCCAGAAAAGAGTCACTCCAAATACCATCAACAGGCTGTGTAGAAAGAACAAATAAATAAAAAAAAATTTTTTGGGCATTTTTTTGGCAATAAGCTCACTTAATTCTTTAGATACCCATTTGGTATCATTTGAGTTACAGGTTTTTATATGTTGAAATAAGGTCTGTTACGTTGGCACAGCCATTTTGTTGCTTCAGCCGTTTTCGAAAAAATATTGGTTGTGTTAGCTTAAGTTAAAGTAGGCACAGTCATACGAAAAAAAAGTATTTCAGATTTTGTCACTCCAGCCGTTTTCGAAAACACAATGGCTGTGCTGTCTTAAGTTGAAGTTGGCACAGCCTTACGAAAAAAAACTATACAAATGAAAAACGAAGACATATTTTTGAATTACGATTTTGTTGCTAGTTAGTTGCTATATTTCGGATTTGGTTGCTTTAGACGTTTTCGAAAAAAGTACGAGCAGTGCTATCTTGGGATAAAGTTCGCACAGCCATCCGAAAAAAAAAACATCAAACATAAAAAACGAAGACACATTTTTGAACTACGAATTTGTTGCTAATTATTAGTTACCTCATTCCTGATTTTGTTGATCCAGCCGTTTTCGAAAATATAAGGGCTGTGCTTTATTAAAATAAAATTGGCACAGCTATACCAAAAAATAAAAATAAAAACCAAAGACATATTTTGAACTACGAATTTGTTGATAATTAATTAATTTATCCAACTTTAACTTAAGCTAGCACAGCCATTGTTTTTTCAAAAACGACTGAAGCAACAAAATCGGAAATACGGCAACTAATTAGCAACAAAATAGCACTAAATTTTTATGCCCATGTGATTGTGCTAAAGTGGCTGTGCCAACTTAATAGACCCGTTTTAATAGAATAAATAAATCGATACATTTTTAATTATTTCATAAGATGTTTTAACAATTTAATTAATATTTTCATTTTCTTACAATTCAACTGAAGCAAATAATCGAGCATACGTTTCGGTTAAATTATATAAATATACTTTATCATAGGTTACTAAAATATGTATGGAAATTTATATCGGAAAATGTAAAGGGTGGGCCAAATAGTGGTTTCTTTTTAAAAATAACAAAAAATAATGATGAAATACCAATTTTTTTTGTATATTATTGGTTTTTTCGAAAGAGTAACCAATCCCAGCTTTTATGGAACACGAGTTCGCGTACAGCGATACATTTCGTTCCGCGGAGATGTGATACTGACCGTGACCAGACATATCCGCACAGGAAGACTGCTCACGCGAAGAAAATTGCGCACAGAAAACTGCCCACAGTGAAAACTCCGCACAGGAAAACTCCCCACACGGAATAATGCTCACACGGAAAACTCCGCACACAGAAAATAACGCACAGTGATAATTGCGCACACGAAAATTGCTCACACTGAAAAATGCTCACACAGAAAATTACTCACTTTCATCAATCCTCACAGGGTGCGCACAACAAATATTTTTGCTATAATTATTACATTTCACATGAATTTAAAAGCAATAATGTACTGTTTTTACTGTAATTTTTGAGAATGTGTTTATTTTTGGGTGTAATCAATTTTTGAAAATTATTGTTTAAAACAATACTGATATGATACAAAACATCTACCTTTAGAATTAACTACGATTTTTGAAAATGTATACATATTTGCGTGAGTTATGAAATTATTTTTTTTTTAAGTTGTCGAATATTTGAACAAAGAAAAATAGAAAAAAATAATACTGATATAATTGAATTCCTTAAAAGCACTTAATGCAATAATAATACATTTAACTTTAAAATTAAATTTTATTTTTGAAAACAAGTCAATTTTTGTTTAACACAAAACAAAAATCGTAAACAAAATTGAGTTCCTCAAATATTTTGATACATTCACAGAACGACTTCCTTTAAAACTAACTATAATTTTTGAAAATGAGTTAATTTTTGGATGTAATAAATTTTTAAAAATTAATGTTTAAAAAAATACTGATATGACACGAAACATCTACCTTTAGAATTAATTACGATTTTTGAAAATGTATCAATTTTTGCGTGAGTTGTGAATTTTTGATATATTATTTTTAAGAAAAATAGAAAAAAAAAATACTGATATGATTGATTTCCTCAAAAAAACTCTAATGCAATTATAAAACATTTAACTTTAAAATTAACATTGCGCGAGTTATGATTTTTGAAAATTAAAATTTTAAGTTAAGTAATAAAATTTGTAAAATCCTACAAGTGTAACGAATTTTAAATTCATTTAAACTTTAAAATTTGTACTCTATGATAAAAAATCAGAAAAAAATATATTGAATTGCAGTGGAATTTGTAAAATTCTACAAGTGTAACGAGTTTTAAATTCCAATCAAAATTAAATTTCTGCATTGGTTTAATCATTGAATTAATGAGCCGAATTTGCTTTAAAAGTTTAAGATCTATGAACAGGACAATACATTTCTGATTTTCCGTTAAAACAATTGCCACATTATAGCTGAAAACAAATGACAACATTCTAAACATTGTCTGGGGAAACGAAATATGCATTCTACGAATTTAAAAGTTGTAAAAAAATGTATTAAAAGTTTAACTTCTATGTGAAAAAAATAAACATATTTAATGTTTCATCTTAGGTTAAAACAAAACAGCAATTTTCCAAACTGAGAATGGAAAAAAATGGCTTAGACGGATAGAAAAAAATAATCAAAGGAGAAATTCGTTTTAAGAGTTTAAAATTAATTGAAAAAATTATAGATTTCGGATTTCGAATAAAAATGAGTGCCAAATTCGAGATTGAAAAGAAACAGCAACACACTAAAATCGAAAATTGTACGATTTAAAAAATTGAATGAATATTTTTTTTTAGTTGGTTATTTAAGCTCCAGAAAATAAACCCATTCGATGGTGAGAAAGCTAACTGCAAGTGGTATTTGGTAAGAAGGTTATTATAGGATTCTGTACGATTTGTCAATAAGCTACTAATGCCGCATTTTTTTGTATACATTATTGTAGCATAACATAAATGAACTATTGACCTGATGGTCTCTACTACACCGTTATTTTTGTATTCAGATATTATTCAATCGCATTGAAAAAATCATTATTGTGAATAATTCATTCCATAAATTTTACATAAATCAGCTATTGACTTGATGGTCTCTCTACTCCTATCGTTATTTGTGTTAAATCGCATTGAAAAATTCACAATAAATTATTCCTTCAATAAAGATTAATTAATTTCATTTAATCGCTTACCAACAGTAGGAACTATTTTCATAACTGATAATCCATTTCCACTAATGTAATTTTCAATATTCTGCACACACTAAAACACGCGAACACTCACTCACTAGGTGGAAGGTAAACTGCCGAATCGAACGGTTTTCAATGACTAAAAAGAGATTTAATCTGGAATGCGTTCATGCATCGTGGATAAGGATTGATAACAGACGACGAAAGAATGTTTTTTTTGCAAACATCTACGCCGGATACTAATTGCCTCCGGGGCAAAGGTCAAATGATTCGGCGGTTCGCACCTGGCAAAATTTTCCAGTTCCACCGGTGAGTTTATTCGGTGTTTTGATTTTAACAGCGCGGCCGAGTGTTATTCTTGAATTTTAATTTTTGAGTTCACTGGAATTTGTAATACTTTTATTTGATCAGGCGGCGAAGTTGTGAAAATTTCTAACAAGTTCGTCGGCTCGAAAAAAATAGAAAAATAATAGCCATCGACGTTAAACTTTCTAGAATAACTAGAAATGCATTCTAGATTGTGATTTCGTGAAAATCCATTTACACCCCTTCACTGGATTTTAAAATATTTTCATTTGATCAGGCGGAGATGTTGTGAAAATTGAAATATACGAAACAGCAGAATCAATCGTTTATTAATACACGATCTGTAGCTTTGGAGTGTTACAACCCTCTATTAGAATCTTCCAAACACATGCATATAGATCCGGTAAAATTTAATTCTAATCTAGATATTCAATGATCAAACCTTAATAAAACTAAAAAGAAAATAAATTTAACATACCTGTGATGGCATTATCATTAAATTGTTTATTCAAATTAATATATATTAGACATTTATACTTTTAATTAAAAACACGGTACATTGTTGCTTTTAAATCAATGTAAACTGTAATAATTATAGCAAAAATATTTGTTGTGCGCACCCTGTGAGGATTGATAAAAGTGAGTAATTTTCCGTGTGAGCATTTTTCAATGTGAGCAATTTTCGTGTGCGCAATTATCACTGTGCGTTATTTTCTGTGTGCTGAGTTTTCTATGTGAGCATTATTCCGTGTGAGGAGTTTTCGTGTGCGGAGTTTTCGCGTAAGCAGTCTTCCTGTGCGGATATATCACCGAACCGATACTGACATTCTGTAAAAATTTCGAACGGGAAAGAGCCGCCACTGTCAAAATAACATATATTTCAAAAATAAACCACTGTTTGGCCCACCCGTTATACAGTATAGCAACTTGTAGCTAGAAAATAATATAATATAATATATAGCAAATTATCGACAGATATATTAACATCGACGTTAAATACATTTGTGGAAAACTGCTCTAAAGACACTCCTCTCGTATTGGGTAAGTTATGCAAAATTCTCGCTAACGGATTTTTGATCTGAATTAATTCTCTAAATTTGTATCGATTCGTGCAAAACAAAATTTTAACCGCCGATAATGATTTAAAAAGATTTTTTCATTATTTATTATTTATTATTTATATGTGGGTATTCGATCGAACTAATTTTAATTTTAGCAACTTTACCAATGAGGACAATATTCTAGTGATAATCTTTAGTAATCATTTTGTCTGATACTAATGAAGTGTTAATTTAAAGCATTCACAATTAATGCGCTTGAAGATCTGTAGCGGAAAATGAATCGAACACAGTGCACTTTCTTTAATTAATCAATTCGATTGGATGTACTTTCATTCTGGAAACGGCTCTTCATTAACCCAATTGCAATATTAATATTTTTAGAACTCAACGGCAATAAACTGTTTGCAAAGGTTTTCTTGTGTCGCAACTGGTCATTGTTAAAACGTTCACGTTAGTTTACAAATTAGCTAAAGGAAATGGGATTGTTCATGGATTAGAACACGTCCTTTGTCTATTTATAAACAAATAATCGATTACTGTATCTTTGATGAATCAATGGATTGCAATTGTAAACGATGTGATAATCCTTGTAATTGTAAATTGTTTAACGAAGAAAAAAGGGAAATCTAAACATTAATCATACAATTAGAGAATGGGATTTAAAGACGGGTTTCACTGGGTGCTACTCAAGAAAACATAAAGTTTAGTTAATTGCCAGATTGGTAGAGTAAATACAAAAAATATACCGTGAGATCAAAAGGTCGAAAATAGTTGGCAGGAAATAGCATACTTGATTTTAAAATGACTCTAAAATTTACCCAGGAACCAGAACCATGGCCAACTTTTGTTTTTCTTATGGGCGCCATTTTAGATTGTCATATTTTTTGACAGTGTATTTGCTTCTGAATTCAACGATTATCACATTCATAATTTATTTTTTCCGCTACCGACAACGTAAATAAGCATTGCATCCATAGTTACAGGTACCGTAAGTGGCTGATTACATTCGTGGCGTTTGTTGTCCTTGGCGACGGAACTTAATTTTTACTTACGGACCTAGGAAAATAATAAACAGAAACCTAACGCTCCAACATATAGGCGAGCAACACATTTTCGTCTATACCTATAGCATCGGCATCCTTTTTACATAACCACTGCTTAAAAGAGTCGTAACAGGGCACATACCTTTTTCGATTTTGTCGGTAACAGGGTCTAACACGCAATATTCGCAGCTTCGTTTGCATCCATGCCCGCAAAAACTGTCACTGGATTGACACAAACAAACAAAATTTGACATTGTTTTCTCGGTTGCTGGGTTGCCATAGGAAGCATAGGTGACTATAAATTTGAATCCCAAATGTTACAAGCCGTATTTTAGAATATTTTCTGATCTTTTTTAAGTATTATATTTCCGGTAGCGGAAAAAAATTTATAAGCAACACGGAACGTAATGACAATTAACATTTCCGGCAATAATAATACGTTCTTACGTTCCTTGTTGCTTAGATAACTATTATATTTAAAATGTAAAATTCAACCCTTTGTTTTTTGTAAAGAGGGAGTTGGAAACAATGGTGACACATAGCCAAAATATTGGCTTCTACAATGAGTAACCTTTATCACACATAACATTAAGTAAAAAAATGTCGTTTTCAAATCAAGAGCAACGGGATATGATAGAAATTATTATTCGTCTTCAGACAGAAATTTACGAATTGGGTAATAAGGCTACTAAATAGAAACATATTTTAGTAAATGTAATAAAGACGAAATATATTATTATATATTTATTAATAATTATTTAATGCATCTGTAACAAGTGAGGTTTGCATTAGTCTGTGCAAAATCTAATAACATTAAATTGTACTGTAACTGCTTAGTTTTCTTAAAATTTATGTTTCAATTATGAATCCATCCCGAAAAGGAAATAACACATCATCTGTGTCAATTACCAGTTGGTTATTATGTGCAGCAAAATGGGACAATTAATATTTTGCAACCGAGCGGCTGCTAATTACATGTATTCAGTTATGTAATTAACAATTAATTTGTGGTGCTTCATTTTAATTAAATGTCAATTAACGTGCAATTATTCGATGGATTCCTTTGATCATTGTTTTGATAAATTGGATCACCTGGTGTGTAGACTTATATTTCTTCGCATAATGTGATAAATATTAATAATAAATTGTAACAATTTTAATTATTTAAGTCTTATAAAATAATATTAATTATTTATTGGTTTAGGTTGCATATATGTAAGTACTTAGAATAGATTTGATAAATATGACAAATTATAATTGAGTTAATCTAGTGTTTCTCAAAATGGGCGCCCCTGGTGGGCGATCGACGGTTAAATTGGGCGTTTATCTGACAATCCGCATTTGGGAGGCGATGATCATTTTACGGGGGCGAATGCATTTTGAATATCAATCTGCAGAGTTGGCACAAATCGCCTAAAAAATGATTAATGTGTCTTAAGATTATATCTCTCGAGTTTAGAACCATATAAAAAATTGCCAAGTTGCGTTGATTTTGCATAAAAAATTTAATATCAAAAAACAAAATTAACTACATTTCGGAAATTAAACAATTTATCAAAATAAAAAAAATGATTTTGTTGATTCTGAACTTGGAAAATTTTGGATTTTGGAAATTTCCACTGTCTCGATATGAATATTTTTAATAACATTTAAAACACACTGAATTCTCTACTTTTTAATAAAAAAATACGTTTAACACTACAGCAATTTTTCAAACTTGAGAGTTTGAAATGAGAGTTTGACTTTGAATTTGTAAAATTTTGGATTTTGACAATTTTCATTGAATCGACACGATAATCTCTTAATACTTTTTTCAATTACATTAAATTCGCTACATTTTGGCATTTAAATCGTCAAAATCAGTACCGCGTTTGGAAGTATTTTTTTTTTTTATCAAAAACTTGATTTTCTAGATTTTGAGCTCGGAAAATTTCGAATTTTAGCAATTTTCATTGTCTCGACATGAATATTTTTAATACCATTTAGAACACTCTAACCTTTCTGCTTTTTAAGACATACAATTTTATCATAATCAAAACATGCGTTTAAGACCTCAGCAATTTTTAAAAATCCAAAGGGCTAATTTTTTTACTTTCAACTAAAAAAAATTGTGATGTGGCCATCATGTTACTTTCTCCGATTTGATGGTATAGTTTATATTTACATTTTATGGTTTATTTTCTATTTAAATCATATTTTAAATGTACATCGAGCGTTTTGTAGAATCGGATGAAACTGACGTTTAAAACGTCAAAATTATGAAAAATAAAAATGATAAATTTTACTTCTAAATACTAATGGTCAGTTTACTCAAAAACTAAAGAAAATTTCGAAAAATCTTATTGTTTATGAGTTGTTCATTTTACCATTCTCTGCAATTATTATTCATTTAAAGGGGAATGTTAAAAAAAAAACGTTTTTTTACCTGCCGCAACGGAAAAAATCTATTTAACCCTACAGAGAATACGTTGGGCCTGAGAGGCCCACGAACCGTATTCACTGGTGTTATGGTATTTCACGCCCATAAATGATGAAAACATAAGTTAGACCGCGGAAAAGTCAGGGGAAAACTTTTGAGGTTCTATCAAAGATCAAAAATTCAGGATAGTTTATATCGTCTTTCTCTGAAACTATGAATGATACAAAAAATGATTAGAGGGGAACCTAATGTAGTGACATAGTGACCTTGGTTTGACCTTGTGACATCTACGTAAGGTTACGTGAAATTCAAAGTGCGCGCTATTTCTCAAAAACTAATCCAGGAATTAACATGAAACTTTGAACATAAGTCTTATTTAATAATTCCAAGAAAAGAAAAGCTTTTGGTAGAATTTCGTACACCAGAAGTGGGTGTTTACCTTAACCGTTTTTTGTTTCTTGTCGATAATTTTTTAAATATGAAATATTACAAAAATATTTTAACAAATATTAAAAATAACAAAGAAATGAACATCTTTGGTTTAAAAATATTTTTTATAAAATTATGTTTTTTTCGAAATTTTATTTTATTTTTCTGAAAAATGTAATTTTATGAAAAATATTTTCAGAGAAAAGATGTCCATTTCTTTGTTGTCTTTAATATTTTTTAAGATATTTTTGTAATATTGTTTATATTTAAAAAAATATCGTGAAAAAACAAAAAACGGTTAAGGTAAACAACAACCAATAAAAAACTGTTTTTGCAACTTTACAGAATTCCTTAACACGTGAATTGTTATTAATATCACAGATGAACCGAATCTCTCGGAAGTATTATTTTTAACATGTATTGTATATGTAACGCAAACATTTAAACCAGTAATGATTGTTAGAATTTAATGCATGTATTTATATTATTTACATTAATTTTTAAAATGTTACGCTAATACCAAATTGTACTGACGTTCACATCCACTACAAACTGTCATGTTTCTTAATATTGTATTTTTGTATATGGTGGCTCACGTGATTAAATAAATGAAATAAAATGAAATGAAACAACTTCCGGTGTACGAAATTCTTGGGATTATTAAATAAAACCTATGTTCAAAGTTTCATATTTATTCCTGTATTAGTTTTTTAGATAAAGCGACCAATTCATAATTATAACCTAAAAATGAAAAATTAATTAATAAATTTTTTTTAGTTTCATATCAATTGCTTAATTACTTTTTAAGATACAGCGCGCACAGACACACAGACACACACACACAAAATAGTGATCTGGCCATAATGTTACTTTCTCCGATGATATCATCATTTATATTTACAGTTTCATGGTTTATTTTCTATTTAAATCGTATTTTAAAAGTACATCGAACTCGGATGAAACTGACGTTTAAAACGTCAAATTTATGAAAGAAAAATTATACTTCAAATTAAAAAACTCAGTTTACTCAAAAACTAAAGAGATTTCGAAAAAAACTTATTCTTTATAAGTTATTCATTTCGGCATTCTCTATAATTATTATTCATATAATTTTGCTGTAACTATTATCGTTTCATAATTATAAACCAAAAATGAAAAAAAAGTAATAATTTTTTTCTCGAATAACAATGATTTTATGAAAAATGTTTCCAAACAAAATAATCTCATTTCTTTATTGTCTTCAATATTTGTTTAAATGTTTTTGTGATATTTTTCATATTTAAGAAAATATTGGCAAAAAACAAAAAACAGTTAAGGTAAACACCCATTTCCGGTGAACGAAATTTTACCAAAAGCTTTTCAGTTCTTCGGATTATCAAATAAGACGTATGTTCAAAGTGTCATATCAATTGCTCTATTAGTTTTTGAGATACAGCGCGCACAGACACAACACACACACACACACACACACACATACACACAGACACATTTTTTTTTTTCCAGAAATTGTTGAAATGGCATCTAGGGACCCCAAAACGGATATTTCCGTAAAAAAAAATTTTGAAAAAAAAATCACGATCACAATACTTTCTCGTACTTCGTAACGGAGAAAGTAAAAAAGTTCCAGAAATTGTTGAAATGACAATTTTCGTTAACTTGACATGAATATTTCCTAATAGCCTAATACTCTTATCAAACACACTAAATTCGCTATATTTTAGCATTTCAATCTTAAAAATCAAATTTTTCAAAATCAAAAATGCGATTTTGTTGATTTAGATCTTGAAAAATTTCAGATTTTGGTAATCCGTTACCTTGACTTGAATATTTTTAATACTTTTTTTAAAACAAACTAAACTCGCCACATTTTAGCATATAAATTATTATAATCAAGAAATGATTTTAAAACCGCAGCAATTTGTAAAAATCGAAAACGCGAATTTGTTGCCTTTAAACCTGGAGGATTTTGGCAGTTTTCGTTAACTCATTATAAATATATCTTTATTCTTTTTAAAATAAAATAAATTCTCTACGTTTTAACAAGTTAATCATCATAATCAAAAACACGTTCAGTACCTTTAATTTTTTTTTAATCAAAAACACTATTTTGTTGATTTTGAATTTGAAAAATTTCCGATTTTGGCATTTTTTATTGAAAAGATATGGATATTTCCTGATTTCAATTTAAACCACATTAAATTCGCTGAATTTTAACATACAAATCGTCATAATTAAGAATCGCGTTCAACACATCACCAACTTTTAAAAATCTAAAACGCGATTTTGTTCATTTTGAATTTGAAAAATTTCCGATTTTGGCAATTTTTATTGAAAAGATATGGATATTTCCTTTTATCATTTTAAACCACAATAAATTCGCAGAATTTTAACACACAAATCGTCATAATTAAGAATCGCGTTCACCACCTCACCAACTTTTAAAAATCTAAAACGCTATTTTGTTGATTTTGAATTTGAAAAATTTACGATTTTGGCAATTTTTATTGAAAAGATATGGATATTTCCGGATATCATTTTAAACAACATTAAATTCGCAGAATTTTAACACACAAATCGTCATAATTAAGAATCGCGTTCAACACCTCACTAACTTTTAAAAATCTAAAACGCGATTTTGTTGATTTGAATTTGAAAAATTTGCGATTTGGCAATTTTCATTGAAAAGATATGGATATTTCCTGATATCATTTTAAATCACATTAAATTTAACACACAAATCGTCACAATTAAAAAACTCGTTCAACACCTCACCAACTTTTAAAAATCTAAAACGCGATTTTGTCGACTGAACTTGGAAAACAACAGATTTTGAACTTTCTTAGATAAGATATGTATATTTCCTTTTTTACACATACTGAATTCGCCACATTTTGGCATTTAAATCATCAAAATCAAGTAACGCGTTCGGAAGTTAAGCAATTTTGCAAGAGCAACAATTTCAGATTTTGACAATTTTAATTGCTTTGACATGAATATTTCATCATTTGATTTTGGGATTTTTAAAGTGCACCAAATTCTCTGCCTATTGGCATTCAAATCGTCAATATTAAATAAGTTCTTAAAGTTAGGCAATTTTCCAAAATCATTCTACACCAATTCGCCAAAAAAAAAAATATCACCCACCACTTCAGTTCTGCATGATTTTTCAAGTTCATACATGGTGTCCCATTTTAAATTGCCACCCCAAATATCTCGAAACCTGAGCAACTTGGCAAAAATGTTTCAGATGAAAGTTATATTGTTCGGAGGGGGACATATGCTGGTGACCTTGAAGATGAACTTGCGTCAAACGAAGATCAACTTTGATTTTTCAAATGGAACCCCCTATTTTTTATTGCGCGATCGTATTTTACGGGAAAACATACAAACTTTTTGTAAGAAACGTTTTTTTTTCGAAAATGTTATTTTTTACGAGTTTTTTCACGAATTTTGTCCGTCATATTGTTTGAAATCTCAGATGAATCCAGGCTGTGATTCATGCATTACCTTCGGCATTAGCGTCACCTGATGTGCACCACGTGGAGGTTGCCGATGGGATATTGCACATCATTGGCCGATGGTTTCAGTGGCTTGAGGTTCGATCTCGTTCTTGTATCAAATGCTCGATCAAGTGTCCATCCTCGTCAATGCACTTCTGTACCCGCTGGCGAAAGTTTATTTGAACATTTCGAAGGGTATGGATGGCAATTGCTCGAAATGCAGCCCTAATCCTCTCCTTCATGCTCTATACTGTTGTAGGAGCTTCAGCAAATACTTTCTCCTTGACTAGTCCCCAGAGGAAAAAGTCAAGAGAAGTAAGATCCGAGGATCTTGCTTCCGCACCTTTGCCGAGAGTAATGAATGAATCACAGTCTGGGCTCATCTGAGATTTCAAACAACCTGTCGGATAAAATTCGTGAAAAAACTCTTAAAAGAAGCATTAAAAAAAAATGTTTGTATTTTTTCCCGTAGAATACGATCCCACAATAAAATATAGGGGGTTCCATTTTTAAAATCAAAGTTGACCTTTGTTTGACCTTGAAAATTAATGCCAAGGTAATTTTCAAGGTCTCCAGAATATGTCCCCCTCCGAACCCTATAACTTTTATCTGATTGCCACGTTGCTTAGGTTTCGAGATATTTGGGATGGCATTTTAAAAATGGGACACCCTGTATAACCGAATTATGAAGCCACACAAAATATTATTGCTGTAAGTCAAGTACATTCCAACATATTGAGGTTGAAAGTTTATGGGGAAGATGTTCTGCCGTTCTTGGCTCCGCGGCAGTCTTGCGGCTAGTAAGAAAAAAAAAGTGAAGGCATGGACATTTGATTGTGATTCTCTTTACAGCCATTTTTCTATGGGAAGTACGAAAATAATCAATAATTTTTTTTGCGAAATTTTAACTACGACTGTAAAGAGAATTAAGAGCTCTACAAAAGTTGCTGCATACAAAAATTGAATTCCATATAAAAAACTACCGATGACGTCAAACGTCAAACACTAGTGACGTCACAATATTTTCAAGCACGCCAAAAAATGCGCAATAATGAACAAAAATGGACCTGTCAGAGCGAATTTTTTTAAAACATTTAATAGAGCAATTTTGAATTTCGCGCGGAACTCACCACTGTGTATTAGAGATCCTGAGTGAGTCGTCAAAGATTCAACACCGTGAAGTGAGTTGGCGAGTCAAGTGACTCAGTTTAAAATATGTAGGCTTTTTAGAGTTATGACTTAGTCCCTACTTTTGTTTTGTATAATGTTGAAATAACAAAATGTTTTTTTTGTCTTCTCCTTGATAAATATTGATAATGGCGATGTAAAATATTTTGCTCTTTGCTTGGTTTGTAGACGTTGAGGTTACTCACTGATACGATGACTCGACATTTGAAATGAATCAGATCTAGTGAAGATTGATAATGGTTAAATGTTTTCGAGTCGTAACTCATAAGAGCTGACTCACCGATTAGATTCGTTTAGCTGAGTCATATCTAGTGAAACAGATTACAAAAATGAGTCATTTTGCCTATCACCAATTTCTAATAATCTTGGCTTCGCCGGTCGCCAGTGACCGACATGGCAATCAACTTGTTGAAAAACCTTCCTTCAAGAAAAAAAATATATTCTGATCAGGCAAAACCAGTCGAGAATTTTAACTTCTAGATGGCTTTGTATTTGGTAGAATTAACATCTATTTCATATTACCATTCTTTCTAAATATTATGTAAAAAGTACAGAAAGTTATAATGATTCACATCTGTCTTAACACTGCAAAAAACAAATAAATCAAATCCCAGCCCGGGCGAAAATTTTTTCGGGAATCGAGAAGTATTCGCTCGGGTCCATGGTTGTTGTATACGTCTGACATTAATTTGTTCATTTACTCATCCCAAATTGAATGCATAAAAAAATAAAAAAATAAAACAAACAAATAAATCACGTATTAAAATAAGAACTTTTAGTTATTATATTTGCACCTAAGCAATATATTCACATGTTACTTCTATAAATTAACGTCCATTAATAAACAGAATTATTATTATTAATAGGTGACTTTGTTCCTATTTTTAAGTCTTAGGTGCACGGGGGATTGATAACACAATCAGTGAAAGTTGGTTTACTAAAATTAGCAAAAATTAATGCATTATTAATATTTTTCTGTACTATTTAAATTAAGGTAGGGTATAGATATTGAAATGAAGTAATAATCTGAAATGGTTCAAGGTAGAACTTTAATGAATTCTAAGAACATGCGCCATTGTTGTTACAAAGAATTTATTATTATTCAGACTCTCCACCTTATTTAGTATTCCGTACGACATAAGATGAGTAATTACGCATAATTGCACTCGCCTACATAATAATACATTTAGTCACTAAATGAAACTTATCATCGATTTGTACGTGTGTAAAGGAAATAGAACTTTTATAAATGTTTCCAATGAGTATCTTTCATTTTAACAAATTAATTTTGAAGTTTTAGTATCGGAAATCTCGGTAGTTATATCGGGCAACCAACAGACGCATGCAGTATTTCTGCCCTTGAGACGAGATGACGTTAATACTATTAAATCTATTAATTTAATAGTATATTATGCAACAAGTGTTACAAACGGCACTTTAGTCACGAGTTAATTAGGCACGAGCGGAACGAGTGTTTAATAACGAGTGTCTAGAGAAGTTTATTACACGAATTGCATACTATACTTTTTCTACGACTAAATTGGTAAAATTTTGAAATGATTTTATTATCTTAAATGAACATGGTAATAGTACGTTATTATTAAATTAGTCTACTTGGGTAAATATAATAATAATAATAATCATCATTTATTTACGGATAGAACCAATATACAAATTAACAAAAGAGAATTATTAAAATAGATAGAAATAAAAATTAATACAAATATAAATATACATACATCAACAGTTACGTTAGAAACATTATGGCAATTGCTAAAGGAAATCATTGATTCTCCTCAATTTCTTTCATGTTTTGTATTATTTATTTGATTTAAGTTCAAAGTATTCCTTGGTTCATTTAATAATTTTTTATTTTGACAGATTATTGATAAGTGACAACTAACTTGATTTTGAGTTTCAATTGATTTTAGCGATTTAAGTATCTGGAGCTAACTTCAGCCCATGACTAAAATGCACAAAGTCACAGTTTGTCAAGGTGTATTTAAAGAATCACTTAGCGTCATGGAAACATATGCAATAAATGACGTTTTAGAGGTGGGAGTAGAAAAAGTTATTATGAGGCATTTCGAGTAGCGTACCTATTCAAATAATGTGCTTCGTCACAATCTATGAAATTTTCCGAGTTCTTGTTGTGAATCACAATTCTTAATCAAAATCTAAAATTCCAGTTCATTTTCAAACCATTGTGTAGAATGTAATCATCAATTCTAAAAATCTTGCATAACTGCAACAAAGTCAACGTAATCCGCCAGTAAACCTACTTAATTGTAGACTCAAATATGTAATAATAATAACCAGAACCTAATCCAACAAAATAAAGTCTGTAGAGTAATGTTTTTTTTGCACATATTAATCGATATTCTTGAGAAACAAAACAAAACTGAGATGACTTGATACACAACAAATCATCTACTTTTGTTACGCGTACAGTGGCGTCGAGATCCGCATCTGCAATATGCTCGCTTCTAGCCAGCCGGCGCGTATCCTTCTTTGCGCACGGCTATGAAAAATAAAAGTGACTAAAAAGAAAACTCTACAAATAATGAGTGTGTCAAGTTGGCACCCCAATGAAGAGTTCTGATAGTTCTGAATAGAGTTCTCAATTCCTTTTGATGTACCTGGAAGTACTATCAACTTTCTAAAAAGAGTTCTGTAAAATTAGGCTGTCTGGAATTTTTTTTTTAAATGGGGTGCCAACTTGACACCGCACCCCAACATTGTTATCGAATAGTTCTGAACTAGTTTTAAGATGTGTTTGGCTTAGTACCTGAGTTCCTGATACTTTTAAAAAAGAGTTCTGTTGAATTTCCAAGATAAAAATTTTCAAAGTTGGAAATTCAAAATTTTCAAATTCATATTACTCACTTAATATTGGTCGAATCAAAATATTTCATAACAACAATGGCTAGAACTCACAAAGAACTACAGGAAACACCAAACAAAACTATCCGGAACTATCCAAAATATTTTTTTGAAAAAAGTAGCAAATAAAAAAAAAGTAAACTCTACAAATAATGAGTGTGTCAAGTTGGCAGCCCAATGAAGAGTTTTGATAGTTCTGAATAGAGTTCTCAATTCCTTTTGATGTATCTGGTACTATCTAGATAAAAAAAGAGTTCTGTAAAATTGGGCTGTCATGAATTTTTAAAAAAATGGGGTGCCAAGTTGACACCGCATCCCAACATTGTTATCGAATAGTTCTGAACTAGTTTTAAGATGTGTTTGGGTTAGTACTATAGTTCCTGATACTTTTAAAAAAGAGTTCTGTTGAATTTCCAGAGATAAAAATTTTCAAAGTTGGAAATTCGAAATATTCAAATTCATATTACTCACTTAATATTGGTCGAATCTAAATATTTCATAACAACTATGGATAGAACTCACAAAGAACTACAGGAAAAACCAATCAGAACTGTCCGGAACTATTAAAAATATTTTTTTGAAAAAAGTCGCGAAGCAAAAAAAAATTGAGAGTTCTAGGAGTTCTGAGTTAATTTTCTATTTCTACTCATTGAGTACAATAATTCTTTCTTATAAACAAATTCGATACAATTCCGATTTATAGCATTTTTAAATAAAGTTTAAATTCGAAAATACCTATTGCCCGTCATTTAATCGCAATTTGTCATTAGAGTTTTCGTTAGAACTCCTTGAGTACAACCCTTAAGTTAAATCAAAATTTTGAAAAAAAATAAGTCCGAAAAAAAAATTGAGAGTTCTAGGAGTTCTGATTTAATATTCTATATCTACCCATTGAGCACAATAATTCTTTCTTACAAACAAATTCCATACAATCACGATTTATGGCATTTTTAAATAAATTTAAAATTCGATAATGGAAAATTTAATTTTGGAAATACCCATTTCCTATCATTTAATCGCAAATGGGCTGTACACAAGAAATTCTAACGAGGTAATAGGTATTTTTCGAAATTAAATGGTCTATTTTCGAATTTAAACTTTATTTAAAAATGCTATAAATCGGAATTGCATCGAATTTGTTTATAAGAAAGAAAGAACTCCTAGAACTTCGATTTTATTTTTTTGAAAATGTTGATTTTTTTTTAATAGTTCTGCGAGTTCTGATTTGACTTATGGATTGTACTCAATGAGTTCTAACGAAAACTCTAATGGCAAATTGCGATTAAATGACAGGAAATGGGTATTTTCAAAATTAAATTTTCTATTTTCGAATTTTAAATTTATTTAAAAATGCCATAAATCGGAATTGCATAGAATTTGTTTATAAGAAAGAATTATTGTACTCAATGAGTAGAAATAGAAAATTAACTCAGAACTCCTAGAACTCTCATTTTTTTTTTGCTTTGCGACTTTTTTCAAAAAGATATTTTTGATAGTTCCGGATAGTTCTGATTGGTTTTTCCTGTAGTTCTTTGTGAGTTCTATCCATAGTTGTTATGAAATATTTAGATTGGACCAATATTAAGTGAGTAATATGAATTTGAATGTTTTGAATTTGAAACTTTTTATCTCTGGAAATTCAACAGAACTCTTTTTTAAAAGTATCAGGAACTATAGTACTAACCCAAACACATCTTAAAACTAGTTCAGAACTATTCGATAACAATATTGGGGTGCGGTGTCAAGTTGGCACCCCATTTTTCAAAAGATTCCCGACAGCCCAATTTTACAGAACTCTTTTTAAAAAGTTGATAGTACTTCTAGATACATCAAAAGGAATTGAGAACTCTATTCAGAACTAGCAGAACTCTTCATTGGGGTGCCAACTTGACACACTCACAAATAATACAGGTTAAGCCTTTTTCACCAGTTCTACAACATTGATTGCTACTGTAAAATCTGTACGTTAATTAAAATACCTGTTATCTTAAGATGCTGAAATCCACTTTTCATAATTAAATACTTACATACAATTATTTGATCAAAAGTACTACTATTTTAAAAGTGTTAAATGAAGGTCAATTCAAATCTTTATTTGCAATGACTTCTTCTAAGCTCATTAGAATGCTTGACAGTATAAAATTATAATTGCGATCTATGTGTAATATGTATTATTGGTAATATTTCGTTTTATAGACTTAATATATACCATTGTGCTAAAAAAGCGTTAATCAGTGACATGTACATTTCAATTCATAGGCGATTGCAATTTATTTATTTTTAAAACACTAAATTTATATACTAAAGTTTAGTGTTGATTAGAAGTAAGCTTGGATTGTTATTTAACCCTTGGCTGCACCACCTCCCCCCAGTACCATAACTGCACAATTGGATCCCTCAGGACCCTACGTCTAAAAAGTGTTGTAGAATCGCGAGATTTTAATCTTTAACTTCAGAACTCTCCAGGAATATTCTTTGGGGCATTCTTTAGAAGATTGTATGGTCTATAAGAGTATTTTTGAAATATCTCGTCAGCCGCATGAGTTTGAACTGACGCAGTTGCGAAAAATGCGTTCTTTGGGAAAAGTTTTACAATTTTCTAATATTTTGGCCTGGAATCTGTGGCATTCTATGTGTAAGACATTCTATTTTGTGGGAAAAATAATTGCAAACGTTCGTTTCAAGAACTATATTAGTTTAAAAAAAACTGGAGCCACAATCAAAAAATCAAAATTTACGAAATGATGAGAAACAACGTACATTTGTTAAAAAATATGCTTTGAATTTTGTTATTTATTGATAAAAAAAGTAATGAAAATACATATATCTTGAAGTTTTCTTACATTGGTATTGTGCTATAAAAACAGATTTTAAATTTTTTTATGAGTGGTAAAAAAAATATTTTTTCGAAATGTCCCTGGTGCCTCCACACACTTTTCAAACGAACAACAGAAGCACACTGACACACACCGTATGTTCTAATGTGTGCAGTCGTATAGTTCGATAGCTTTACCAACACCGTATAACGACACCTGTGGGATTTTCCCCAAAACGCTGGCGAAAAAAGTGCTGGGGTCCTATGGGACCCCAAGGTGCAGCCAAGGGTTAAGGGGCGTATTCTCTACAGATTTTTGAAAAAGAGTTATTTAAAAAACCACATGTCACACACCCACCAAACCATACATCATTGCAATTGTTGGAAAAGTATCTATTCGAAAATGCTAAAATATACAGGGTGTTCCACTTAAAAAACTGTCGATGACGTCATATCTCGAAAAATCGGGCAGCTGTAGAAAAACAAAATATGTGACTGAATAGAATAAATAAAACTATACTCATATCTTTTCAACCTAATAAAAAAACAATAGACATTTAGCCAGAAATCAGGTGTTGCGACACATATACCCAACCCTGTATATATTTTTGAATTCCTCGTATAAATTGCAACATATTTTGTAGCAACGTTTGTAAATTTGTAAAATTTTAACTCAAAAAGGCAGCTTGACTAGCCTGTAACTACTTTTGTGCTACCTTTTTTGGGAAAAAATAAGATAAAATTGATTTGTCTATACAGGGTGGGGCAACGCACACAACGGGGTAATTTTATAGAAAAATTCTTTTCAAATGGATAGACGTAGGATCGTTGTATGCACAATTTAAAATTATTTCCAGTTATACAGAGTGTAGAGCCTGGAATTCCAAAATGACAAAAAATACAGGGTATTCCATTTAAAAAATAAACATAACTTTTTCAGTTCCCCGCATGTTAAATATTTTCAACATTGTATCACTTCCGGTTCCACTGGAAGTAGCACCAAATTTGTTCTTTTAAATGGAACATCCTATATATTTTTTATATTTTTGGATTCCTCGTTTAAATTAAACATATTTTACAGGACGTTTGTACACTTATCTCATTTAGTTTTCAAAAAAATTAACTATTTCTAAAATTTTGATCTTAAAAAGGCAACTTATCTGCCGCTCAAATTTTTAATACGATGGCAACCCCGTAAACTTTAAACGGACGGTTTAGCCACCCTGTATATGTATATTTGTTTTTATGTAACTTTCCCTGTAATTGGATTGTTGTGTCTGTTGGGAGAATAAACGGATTATTATTATTATAAAACACAAGTTAATGATGGTACAGTTAATTTATAATAAAATAATAAAGATAAAATGATTCATTTATATTTTTTTATCAATTGCCAATTCAACATCAATAATACACGAAATAAGTTCTTGATATAATTAACATCAATTAATTGATTAAAACAGATACAAATCAGTGCATTGACTGTGACTGCATTTCTTTGGCCAATTTTTGAAAATATTGACATCGGTTTTTGAACTAAACCATTCAGATCGTTTACACTTGTATTCATTAGGATCGGGGGGTGAATCTACATAGGAACTAACGGGACCCCCTCATATTAAATTATGATCATAAATGTTTAATGCTTTTTCATAAACAATGAGCACTTATCGTATAGCAATTAATGTTTAATATTAATAATATATTAATAATGATAATTTATAGTATTATTTGTTTTATTTGTAATGGGCCCCATTGGACTTCAATAAACTCTAGGTCACGAAAAGCTTACAAGTAACACGAGTCACGTGTAACACGCCGATTTTGATAGGCCTTGAATATGTTGTAGTTTAGGTCAAAATTAGAGACACGTATATTTTTATAAGTGCCCTAACGGTCAATAAGGGGGTGAAACGCTTTCTTGAAAAAATCGGGTTTTATCTCCCTGGGAGAATATTAAATATGCTTTAAGTTTCGCTATAAAACAAATTTTTAAAAATTGAGGGGAGGAAGGAATTTCAAAAAATATGAATGGTTCCCATGATATTTAAAAAATGGTGCACAGTTGATGTGTTCGTCATTTTAGAGGAAACGTGTTAATACATTTTTTGTACAGTAAACATATCTGCATGCAGTATTTATTTTTTTCCA
Source organism: Ocypus olens (assembly GCA_910593695.2). NCBI lineage: Eukaryota > Metazoa > Arthropoda > Insecta > Coleoptera > Staphylinidae > Ocypus > Ocypus olens. Next base: position 37,137,182 of record OU343053.1, read on the forward strand.
TTCATAAAACCCGAAGAAATAATAAATTTAAAATGATCATTTTTACGAAAGTAATGGTTGCCATGAAATTTAAAAAATGGTGATGTGACCATCATGTTACTTTCTCCGACTTGATGGTATCATAGCCATTTATATTTACGTTTTCATTGTTTATTTTCAATTGAAATAATATTTTAAATGTACATCGAGCATTGCGTAAACACGGACGAAACACATTTAAAACGTCAAAATTATGAAAGATGGAAAAATTATACTTCAAATTCAAAAACTAGGTTTACTCAAAAACTAACGAGATTTCGAAGAAAACTTATTCTTTAGAAATTGTTTATTTTGGCACTCTCTACAATTATTATTCACATAAATTTGCTGTAACTATTATCGTTTCATAATTATAAACCAAAAATTAAAAAAAATTAATAAATTTTTTTCTCGAATAGCAATGATTTTATGAAAAATATTTTCAAGCAAAAGATGTTCATTTCTTTGTTGTCTTTAATGTTTGTTTAAATGTTTTTGTGATATTTTTCATATTTAAGAAAATATTGGCAAAAAACAAAAAACCGTTAAGGTAAACACCCACTTCCGGTGTACAAAATTTTACCAAAAGCTTTTTAGTTCTTCGGATTATCAAATAAGACGTATGTTCAAAGTTTCATATCAATTGCTCTGTTAGTTTTTGAGATTCAGCGCACACAGCAGACACACACACAATTTTTTTTTCCAGAAATTGTTGAAATGGTATCTAGGAACCCCAAAACGGATATTTCCGCAAAAAAAAAAATTGAAAAAAAAATCACGATCACAATACTTTCTCGTACTTCGTAACGGAGAAAGTAAAAATGGTGCACAGTTGATGTGTTTGGTTTTTATGAATGAAAATAAAAATAATAGCATGAATCCATGCAGAACGGAAACATTTCCCGCTCTTCACGAAAACTGCCACCACTTCGCAATTTGCCCTTTTTTTGAATACTACACATTTTTAATGAAGAAACCGAAGTATTCAATCAATTTGTCAGAAGTCAACAGATCAACAGCGCATCATTTTTTTAATTTCATGCCAACCATCGTGAAAATTATCATTTTTTTAATTTTTATTTTATTATTTTTTCGGGTTTTGCAAAAAAAATAATAGCATAGCTGCATGCAGAAATGTTTACTCTACAAAAATATATTTACATGATTCCTCTAAAATGATGAGAGAAAATAATAATCCAATACAAGGAAATTAACATTGAAAATCCCATGTTTCCTTTAATTAACATCAATTAATTCATTAAAACAGATACAAATCAGTGCATTGACTGTGTTTGCATTTCTTTGGCCAATTTTTGAAAATTTTGACTTATCGGTTTTTGGACTAAACCATTCAGATAGTTTACTCTTGTATTCATTAGGATCGGGGGGTGAATCTACATAGGGACTAATGGGATCCCCACATATTAAATTATGATCATAAATGTTTAATGCTTTTTCATAAACAATGAGCACTTATTGTATATCAACAAATGTTTAATATTAATAATATGTTAATAATGATAATTTATAGTATTATTTGTTTTATTTGTTGGACTTCAATAAACTTTAGGTCACGAAAAGTTTACAAGTAACACGAGTCACATGTAACACGCCGATTTTGATAGGCCTTGAATATGTTGTAGTTTAGGTCAAAATTAGAGACACGTATATTTTTATAAGTGCCCCAACGATCAATAAGGGGGTGAACCACTTTCTTGAAAAAATCGGGTTTTATCTCCCTGAGAGAATTTTAAATATGCTTTAAGTTTCGCTATAAGACAAATTTTTAAAAATTGAGGGGTAGGAAGGAATTTCAAAAATATGACATTTACGAAAAATATGATTGCGCCATTATTAAGTACAGGTGGTAGATGAACAAAACGGAATATAGGATTTTCAATGTTAATTTCTTTATTTTTGAATATTATTTTCCCTGATCATTTTAGAGTAAACATGTAAATACATTTTTTGTAGAGTAAACATTTTGCATTCATAAAACCTGAAGAAATAATAAAATAAAAATGATAATTTTCAAGAAAGTAATGGTTGCCATGAAATTTAAAAAATGGTGATGTGGCCATCATGTTACTTTCTCCGATTTGATGGTATCATAGCCATTTATTTTTACGTCTTCATGGTTTATCATATTTATCATGAAATCATATTTTAAATGTACATCGAGCGTTGCGCAAACTCGGATGAAACTGACGTTTAAAACGTCAAAATTATGAAAGATGGAAAAATTATACTTAAAATTCAAAAACTAGGTTTACTTAAAAACTAACAAGATTTCGAAGAAAACTTATTCTTTAAAAGTTGTTTATTTTGGCATTCTCTACATTATTATTCACATAAATTTGCTCTAACTATTATCGTTTCATAATTATAAACCAAAAATTTAAAAAAATTAATAATTTTTTTCTCGAAAAGCAATGATTTTATGAAAAATATTTTCCATCAAAAGATGTTCATTTCTTTGTTGTCTTCGATGTTTGTTTAAATGTTTTTCTGATATTTTTCATATTTAAGAAAATATTGGCAAAAAACAAAAAAACAGTTAAGGTAAACACCCACTTCCGGCGTACGAAATTTTACTAAAACCTTTACAGTTCTTCGGATTATCAAATAAGACGTATGTTCAAAGTTTCATATCAATTGTTCTATTAGTTTTAGAGATACATCGCACACAGACAGACAGACACACACACACAATTTTCTTTTCTCCAGAAATTGTTGAATGGCATCTAGGGACCCCAAAACGGATAATTCCATAAAAAATCACGATCACAATACTTTCTCGTACTTCGTAACGGAGAAAGTAATAATACATTTTTTTCTCGAATAGCAATGATTTTATGAAAAATATTTTCAAGCAAAAGGTGTTCATTTCTTTGTTGTCTTTAATGTTTGTTTAAATGTTTTTGTGATATTTTTCATATTTAAGAAAATATTGGCAAAAAACAAAAAACAGATAAGGCAAACACCCGAAAACGAAATTTTACCATAAGCTTTTCAGTTCTTCAGATTATCAAATAAGACTTATGTTTAAAGTTTCATATCAATTGGTCTATTAGTTTTTGAAATACAGCGCGCACAGTCACACACACACACACAGACACATTTTTTTTCCAGAAATTGTTGAAATGGCATCTAGGGACCCCAAAACGGATATTTCCGCTAAAAAAAAATTTGAAAAAAAAAATCACGATCACAATACTTCCTCGTACTTCGTAAAGTAAAAATGGTGCACAGTTGATGTGTTTGGTTTTTATGAATGAAAATAGAAATAATAGCATGAATCCATGCAGAACGGAAACATATCCCGCACTTTACGAAAACTGCCAGCACTTCGCAATTTGCACTTTTTCTTAAATACTACACATTTTGAATGAAGAAACTGAAGTATTCAATAAATTTGACAGAAGTCAACAGATCAACAGCGCATCATTTTTAAATTTCATGGCAACCATTATTTTCGTGAAAATTATCATTTCTTCATTTTTATTTTATTATTTTTTCGGGTTTTTGTAAGTGCAAAAAAAATTAATAATAGCATAGCTGCATGCAGAAATGTTTACTCTACAAAAATGTATTTACATGATTCCTCTAAAATGATGAGAGTAAATAATATTCCAATATAAGGAAATTAACATTGAAAATCCTATGTTTCGTTTTGTTCATCGACACCCGTATATTAAAAGCCATTTAATTTTTACTTGAAACTTTTTATAAAATCTTTTATTGTTTTGACGATAATCACTCATGGAAATGCATACTGTCTTTTTTTAAGAGGGTGTTTGCTCCCTTGCCACGTCTCTTATTTTGACTTAAACTACAATAAATTCAATTACTAGATCCGCCCTGCTCAGTATGCAATAAATTAACCATTGCAGTGTAGCAAAAGAAAAATAATATATAGTTTTTTACATCGTCTCCGATAAACCCATAAAATGTCAAATACGACCTGTAGTTCATTGACATTCCCTTCAGCACTCACCTCTGCAGCGCTATTGTACTTTGAAGGGGGGTTTGCTAAATCGGGGTGTCTCTTAAACGGTTTCGTGCGTTTACCGCGCAATTTCCCAACTCAACGAAAGTTATTTACACGGAATTATCACTCGCGTATTAATTAAATTAATGGTCGCCAGATTTGTAACCGCTTTGGCCTGCAGCGTGACCATATGAAACGGAATCTGGAGGTGTCCGATCTCGGCCGCGGAACCAAACCAAATTCCATTTCATTACATTTAATATGCAAATCGGACGTTCTGCCTCCTTATCATTTCGCGAAACGCCCGGCATTCAGTCCGATTGTGAGTCACGACAATAACAAATTGTCCATGTAGATAAAGGGGACACGTTTAATAACGGCAAAATGTGCTTAGGTATGTAACCACGCACCATGGCAACGTAAACAAAACACTAACCTTTCCTGTAGCTTTCTTGTACCTTAGGCTTGCCTCCCTTATTAAATCCCTGACCAGCATATCACCATCACCACAAGGCACCACGACCCTAACACTTCCGAAGCACACGGTCACTTTCATATTCGTTTTCGTGATCTCGACCGGACAGCCGAACAAAAAATCACTCGTATTCCACAACGGCCATTCCTCGCGGATGAACAATTGTCCTCGAATCCACCAGGAAGATCAGTTGAAATAGGATAAGTACGGAGACGCCATGCTGTCCGTTTCTTATTATTTACTATCCGTTAATGGAATTTCGTGAATCACAACTCACTCCGCACCGTGTTCCGCACGTAGGATCGGCGATTTTAATTGATAGGCGAACTGGCGTAGATTGTGCACATTGTTGTGCGGCTCATTTAAAAAACCGACATCACGTTTATTTAGAGGTATGCTTTCGTTCGGTTAGCATTTTACAAACTAAAAATTTCAAACGAGTTTTTATCCCCACTACCCTACTAACTATGCCTACCTGTCTTTTCGCCCAATCGCAAGGACACGGCCGACGTGCGGACGCGGCTGGAACTAACCGAGGAATGCCGCCAATCGGAACAAGGCGCTCTCTCGTGCTCCAACGATTCCCGCCAGTTTGAATGTATGCTGCATTCGAATTCTGCGACGCGTTGCATGCAGGTGAAGCCGCGCCGCGTCGGCCACTGCAAGTTTAACGCTCTTCGCGCCCAAGAGCGCCCTAATTATTTATCCCTCTTTACAAAGGTCGCAGCGCTGTAAGGCTTTCCGCAGCCGAACGACCCTGTCTAATCAAATGTAATCTATCCTTTGTTTTTATATTTTAACGAAAAAACTAGTTTAAATTATAAGAAAATGTCCCTGTTATAAATTAGTTTCAGTATTATGTGTAAATCAGGAATAATATGAACAGGATAGTAGTGACCGTTCCTACTAAGTAATTAGTAATTAAATTCGGTATTTTTAACGACAAATAATTATTGTAAAAAAATATTATAGTGTCCACAATTGAGAAAGACAGCATCAGCAACTTTATTATTAATAATAAAGATTTAGTTAATTGGCAAAGTTATGCAGTTTTATGTGCCCATTCAGATTAGTTTGAGAAACATATATTTTTTTTATGGTTCCACGTCCCTACTAAAAATCGCTTTTTTGTAACATCAAAAAAATTTCGGGTAATAAAAATAATTAAAACAAAAAATATTTTATTCATCATTTAATTTAATATACAACTTTATACAGTTTTTTATATTTTTTCAAATCATCGAAATTATTGTATATTTCCACAATTTCACACTTGAAATACTATTTTCTGGAAATTTAGTAATGAGGAGTTCACCAATTTTCATAGTAGCATAATTTTGAATTCATTTTAAATAAATTTGTAAAATTTCAAGTCGATTGCAATTGTTTTTATATTTTTTTAGGTCATTGAAATTATTGCATCTTTCTACAATTCTATACTCCGTTTGAGTAATATTTTCTAGAAATTTAGTGATAAGGTGTTTATAGATTTTTGTAGTAGCGTAATTCTGAATGAATTTTGGATAGATTTGTGAAATTTAAAGTCGATGGCAATTGTTTTTGTTTTTTTTTAGGTCATTGAAATTATTGCATCTTTCTACAATTCTACACTCCGTTTGAATAATATTTTCTAGAAATTTAGTGATTAGGTGTTTATAGATTTTTGTAGTAGCGTAATTCAGAATGAATTTTGAATAGATTTGTGAAATTTCAAGTCGATGGCAATTGTTTTTGTATTTTTTTTTAGGTGATTGAAATTATTGTATCTTTCTACAATTCTTCACTCCGTTTGAATAATATTTTCTAGAAATTTAGTGATAAGGTGTTTATAGATTTTTGTAGTAGCGTAATTCCGAATTAATTTTGAATAGATTTGTGAAATTTCAAGTCGATGGCAATGGTATTTGTATTTTTTTAGGTCATTGAAATTATTGCATCTTTCTACAATTCTATACTCCGTTTGAGTAATATTTTCTAGAAATTTAGTGATGAGGTGTTTATAGATTTTTGTAGTAGCGTAATTCTGAATGAGTTTTGAATAGATTTGTGAAATTTCAAGTCGATGGCAATTGTTTTTGTATTTTTTTTTAGGTGATTGAAATTATTGTATCTTTCTACAATTCTTCACTCCGTTTGAATAATATTTTCTAGAAATTTAGTGATAAGGTGTTTATAGATTTTTGTAGTAGCGTAATTCTGAATGAATTTTGGATAGATTTGTGAAATTTAAAGTCGATGGCAATTGTTTTTGTTTTTTTTTAGGTCATTGAAATTATTGCATCTTTCTACAATTCTACACTCCGTTTGAATAATATTTTCTAGAAATGTAGTGATTAGGTGTTTATAGATTTTTGTAGTAGCGTAATTCAGAATGAATTTTGAATAGATTTGTGAAATTTCAAGTCGATGGCAATTGTTTTTGTATTTTTTTTTAGGTGATTGAAATTATTGTATCTTTCTACAATTCTTCACTCCGTTTGAATAATATTTTCTAGAAATTTAGTGATAAGGTGTTTATAGATTTTTGTAGTAGCGTAATTCCGAATTAATTTTGAATAGATTTGTGAAATTTCAAGTCGATGGCAATGGTATTTGTATTTTTTTAGGTCATTGAAATTATTGCATCTTTCTACAATTCTATACTCCGTTTGAGTAATATTTTCTAGAAATTTAGTGATGAGGTGTTTATAGATTTTTGTAGTAGCGTAATTCTGAATGAGTTTTGAATAGATTTGTGAAATTTCAAGTCGATGGCAATTGTTTTTGTATTTTTTTTAGGTCATTGAAATTATTGCATCCATCTACAATTCTATACTCCGTTTGAGTAATATTTTCTAGAAATTTAGTGATAAGGTGTTTATAGATTTTTATAGTAGCGTAATTCAGAATGAATTTTGAATAGATTTGTGAAATTTCAAGTCGATGGCAATTGTTTTTGTATTTTTTTTTTAGGTGATTGAAATTATTGTATCTTTCTACAATTCTTTACTCCGTTTGAATAATATTTTCTAGAAATTTAGTGATAAGGTGTTTATAGATTTTTGTAGTAGCGTAATTCTGAATGAATTTTGAATAGATTTGTGAAATTTCAAGTCGATGGCAATTGTTTTTGTATTTTTTTTTAGGTGATTGAAATTATTGTATCTTTCTACAATTCTTTACTCCGTTTGAATAATATTTTCTAGAAATTTAGTGATAAGGTGTTTATAGATTTTTGTAGTAGCGTAATTCTGAATGAATTTTGGATAGATTTGTGAAATTTAAAGTCGATGGCAATTGTTTTTGTTTTTTTTTAGGTCATTGAAATTATTGCATCTTTCTACAATTCTACACTCCGTTTGAATAATATTTTCTAGAAATTTAGTGATAAGGTGTTTATAGATTTTTGTAGTAGCGTAATTCCGAATGAATTTTGAATAGATTTGTGAAATTTCAAGTCGATGGCAATGGTTTTTGTATTTTTTTAGGTCATTGAAATTATTGCATCTTTCTACAATTCTACACTCCGTTTGAATAATATTTTCTAGAAATTTAGTGATTAGGTGTTTATAGATTTTTGTAGTAGCGTAATTCTGAATGAGTTTTGAATAGATTCGAGAAATTTCAAGTCGATGGCAATTGTTTTTATATTTTTTTTTGGGGGGCTTTGAAATGATTATATCTTTCTACAATTCTACACTCCGTTGGAATAATATTTTCTAGAAATTTAGTGATGAGGTGTTTATAGATTTTTATAGTAGCGTAATTCTCAATGAGTTTTGAATAGATTTGTGAAATTTCAAGTCGATGGCAATTGTTTTTATATTTTTTTTTGGGGGGCTTTGAAATGATTATATCTTTCTACACTCCGTTGGAATAATATTTTCTAGAAATTTAGTGATGAGGTGTTTATAGATTTTTATAGTAGCGTAATTCTCAATGAGTTTTGAATAGATTTGTGAAATTTCAAGTCGATGGCAATTGTTTTTATATTTTTTTTAGGGCATTGAAATTATTGTATCTTTCTACAATTCTACGCTCCATTGGAATAATATTTTTTATAAATTTAGTGATGAGGTGTTAATAGATTTTTGTAGTAGCTTAATTCTGAATGATTTTGAATATATTTGTGAAATTTAAAGTCGATGGCTATTGATTTTGTTTTTTTTTTTAGGTAACTGAAATTATTTTTTTTTTCAACAATTCCTCGTTTCGTGAGTTTAGAGATGAGGTGTTTAAAGATTGTTATAGTGGCGCCATTCTAAATGAATTTTGAATATATTTGTGAAATTGAAAGTCGATGGCTATTGTTTTTGTATTTTTTAGGTCACTTAAATTATTGTTTCTTTCAACGATTCTACGTTCCGTTTGGATAATTTTTTCTATAAATTTAGAGATGAGGTGTTTATAGATTTTTATAGTAGCGTAATTCTAAATGAATTTTGAATAGATTTGTGAAATTTCAAGTCGATTGCTATTGTTATTATATATTTTTTAGGTCATTGAAATTATTGTATCTTTCCACAATTCAACGCTTCGTTGGAATAATATTTTCTAGAAATTTGGAGATGAGGTGTTTATAGATTTTTGTAGCAGCTTAATTCTGAATGAATTTTGAATAGATTTGTGAAATTTCAAGCCTATGGCAATTGTTCTTATATATTTTTTAGGTAATTAAAATTATTGTATCTTTCCACAATTCTACGCTTCGTTGGAATAATATTTTCTAGAAATTTAGAAATAAGGTGTTTATAGATGTTTGTAGCAGCGTAATTCTGAATGAATTTTGAATAGATTTGTGAAATTTAAAGTCGATGGCTATTGTTTTTATATATTTTAGGTCACTGAAAATATTGTATTTCAACTATTCCATTTTTCGTTGGAAATTTAGAGAGGAGGTCTACTGATTTTTATAGTAGCGTAATTCTGAATAAATTTTGAATAGATTAGTGAAATTTCAAGTCGATGTATTTTTTATCAAGTCACTATAATTATTGTATTTTTCCTCAATTTCACGCTCTGTTCAAATTGTATTATCTCAAAATTTAGGGATGGGATGTTCAGTGATTTTTGTTGAATCTCAAGTTCAAATGAATTTTGAAACGGTTTGGGTACTTTAAAGACGATGGCAATTGTTTTTATATTTTTTCGTTATCGAAATTATTACATTTTTCCCCAATCTGTTCGAATGGGTATCCGGACATAATCCCGACAGCCGAAATCCCGACAAGCCAGAATCCCGACAGGGTCGAAATCCTGACAAGCCAGAATCCCGACAGGGTCGAAATCCCGACAAGCCAAAATCCCGACAACCCAAAATCCCGACAAATAATTAATTGAAGATTATTCATAATAATATTAATTAAATACTATTTTATAGTAAATAGTAAGTAAGTAAGTTTATCCATGCTAGCACAATAAATGATTTCATTCGTCAGACAATTTTACATGTTACTAATTAATAGTTTTAAAATTTTAAAATGATGTCATTACTGATATGAATTTTGACAAATTGAATTGATGTCAAAATTTAGGAAATTACTTTTATTAAGAAAAATTCATACACCTTTCAATTTATCTACATGCCGTGTCTCTTCCTGTAATTTTCCGTGTTGCTTGAAACGTAGAATGTTAAACGCGTAAAGTTTATAGTTAAAAATGTTCACACGAACATTCTCGAAGGAGAATCGTCTGCACGAAAGTATAATAATTAATGAACATAAAATGTAAAACAAGTAAAACCAAGTGATTGTAATTACTAATATTTAACTTATTTTAGTACAAAATAAGTATGAATTGAAGGATATATATACAGTATGTTTTTTTTTTATCGTGGGCCATAGGATTTTCCATGCTAACAATTATACCTTGTGTTAATGTATATTTTAACATATAATTTCAAAGCAAATTGTAGTTAGTAATAAATCAATTACTTTTCCACATGATGCGCTTAATTAGATTAACTTAAACATGTTTTACTCCATTAAAAAATGGAATTAATTCACTAATCAATCTGACATTTCAGAAATTCAAGGCAATTTGATTATTTTTGCTCAGTTATTTATTTTAAATAATTCCATTTTTTAATGGAATAAACATGTTTAAGTTATTCTAATGCAACGCTTCATGAAGAAAAATAATTGATTTATTACTAACTAAAATTCCCTTAAAATTTTATGATAAAATTTACATTAACACAAGGTACAAGTTTTAGCATGTTAAATCCTATGGCCCACGATAAAAAAAATACCCTGTGTATACAGGGTGGTTCAGATTGTTTTTGGGAAACAAACAGTGTATTAAACTCATCAAAAGGAAAAAAAGTTTCTTTAAGTGTGTAACTTTCAATGCTTTCTAACTAATATGTCGCTTTGTAAAATTTTAAAACTAAAAATCCAATTTTTAGTATTAATTTATTATTATCACCAAAGTTAGCAAATTATTTACCAATTCAATAAAAAATCTGGCCTGGTAAAAAAGAGCTGTGGAAAACTAAATTAGTAACGCATCTGTCAACAATACGCAAGTATATTGTACCATAGTAAGAAACTTCACTAATGAAGAATATGGAAACAATAATTTTATTTATAGATTTTGCGACGGCAATTGCATTACATAAAAATAGAAGAAGAGATAATTAATTTGTTAACTCTAGTGATAATAATGAACTAATACTATAAATTCTGTAAGTTGGACTTTCGGTTTTTAAATTTTTCCCGCATTAGGAAACATTTAATGATTCATGTTTATAGGAACTTTTTTGTTCCTTTTGATTAGTTTAGTTTAGTATACTGTTTAAGTTTCCCAAAAACAATCTGAATATTTCAATTTGTCCAAATTTATTTCATAATTTTAAAATGTTTAAACTATTAATTAGTAGTACTAGTAGTAGTTATATTTAGTTAAAAAGGTATTTAATTAATATTATTATTGTATCATTAAAAATAATCTAGAATTAATTATTTGTCGGGATTTTGGTTTGTCGGGATTCTGGTTTGTCGGGATTTCGACCCAGACCCGTTCGAATCAGATTATTGCAAAGTTAACTAACTGATGGGGTTTTTACGGGTTTTGAAATTAGCACAGTCCCAAATGAATTTTGAATAGTAAATAAATAACGCGTCTGCAGATGGCTATTTACCTAATTTTTACATATTTTAGGGTTCAGTTTTATAGTTTAAAGTTTTCAAATTCAATTTAGTTTAATTTTCAAGTTAGTCCCGTGGGTAGAAATAAACGATCTTAAACCAATGTTATTTCGCTAGTAGTACTAGTAATATCATGCAAATTTCTTTTGTATCTTTAATATCTGGCGTGGCACTAGACAGGGAAGAAGTTGTTTGTATAAGTTATTTGTTTATAGTCTTAGTAAGATTTAATTTTGCTTGCAGAGTTACGAACAGGTTGAACATTAATATATTCAGGCTATATTTCGTTTTATTAAATTTATTTAATGATTCTGCAACAATTCTAATTTATTTATCATTTGATATGACAAAACTTTTATTTGAATTTTTTATTTTGTTGCATGAATGGTGGATTGTGGAAGGTCTTTAGCGGTTGTTAGCATTGATTGCAAACACTATATCGTTAACTAAGAAAGATGCGTACTAATAAAACTGGCGTTTATTTACAACTGGTGTGTTAGTGTGTATGGCCAGTGTGTACATTAAGTTGCCTGTGACAATACTTCAAATGATGCATTGTTACATATTTTTCCTTTTTAAATGAGATATCCTCCGATTTCGCACTGTACAACGCTATTATGTTCGACTGTACGAAAATAGTAACTTTGGCGGTTTAGTTTTAAGCCAAAATGGCGTAGATTTCGTACTAATACATAATGATAAAGTAAATTGGACTCTTATGTCTGTGTCAGAAATAACACTTGTATTTTAATAAAAACATCTAATAAATACAATACAAATTACCAATGAAAAAAGAGATCAACTATGGAAGTGGTTTATGGCGATAGTAAGATTGCAAAATTTGGTCGTTTATTGTGTGAGTTAGATTGTTTATCGTGATCATACATTTTGTATTTAATTTACAATATTAGTGTGGCAGCACATGTGCACTATTATTAAATTATATATAAATACATTGCTTCAGTTTTTATTTAAAAAGTATTTCAAAAATGCTAAAATCAGTCGAACATAAAACTTTGTATATAACGCGTACATAATTAGACTTTATGAATTCGCCCTATTTATAGTCCTCACTCACAAGCTCGCTCGGACTCTAAACTTTAAGGCTCATCTATAAAGTCCTAAATTATGTACGTGTTACATAAATAGCTATTATGGCGCTCTAATGAAATTAGTTCGATGAGTGAGTTGCCTAAGAAATAAGAAAGTTGATGATGGTTTAAAAGAAACGAAACATGTTAAAACTAAAAATATTATGCTATCCATCAGATAATAAAAAAAGTGCTATAAGAACGTCTTTACCATTTTTAAATATCTCGTCAAATAACAGGGATATAAAGAACAAACGAACATCAGTTTTTTTGGACTTTGCTCAAAAACAAAAGAATTCAAGTTTAGGTTTAATTTTTTTCAGTGGATTATTAATCAGCATAAAATTCTGCAAAAGTGCTAAATTTAAACATACCCTCTATCTCTTCTAATAAGCGAGATCCCTCTCCATGGTGAGCCTCGAATTTGAAACACCCTCTATACACATGTCAAGTTATATAATAAATAAAGAACAATTCTATATTTATTTTATATCTCAAAGTAATACATATGTTAGTTATAAAATATTCTATTTAAAAATTATAACAATCAAATACCATAAATACAGACAAATCAAATAAAATCATAAGACACTTTTATATATTAATCTAAATAAACAAAGGGTAAGAGATACTAATCCCAATTTGACGGTTATATCCAGAACACGCAACCTAAAAATAAAACAAATGATGAGAAATAACGTAAAAGAAATATACAAATATATAAAATTTACCAAAAATATCTAATACTAGCTTTTTGCGTCGCCTCTCTAGTCATCGGTTCTTTTAACAAATATTGTTTAATACCAATGTGTATCTTCGTGAAGTACTCATCCCAGGAAATATCTGCTATGTTAAAATGTAATTCTCTTTTATCCTCTTCTGACAATTTATTATAAATAATGTCAATGTTTTCCGTGATGAATTTGAAATCTTTTAGAAACGGCGCATATCCTTCAAATCTGCTCAACAATTGGTTATCAACTTTAATGAATCTAAAATAAAAACAATCGTAAGCATCCTGCAGTAGCTACTATCCTACATCTCCTGTCCGCTCCTTCCTTTATCCTATGATAAGCCAACTGGTTTACACCAAATAGATACAGAAGCAAACAGCCGTAGTGTAAAATTTTGGGGGATTCAAATTGATTCAAAATTTAATCGGCATAGTCATGAATAAGATATTTCACACAAGCTGAGCTTGTCTTTCGAAGGGGATGAAACTGCATTGACAATTTTTTTTTAATTCGTATTCTTGGGAATGTGCATAGTAATACTTACTTTTATTCTATGTTTACTAGCAGCAAAAAAGTCAGGTAGGCATTGTACAGAGAATTATTAGAATTCATTCCAAACTTAATTGGCATAGTCATGAACAAAGCTGAGCTGATGAAACGGTATTGAGAAGACTTTTCAAATTCGAATGGTTTTAATTCATTTTCTTGGGAATGTACGAAGTAATACTTACTTGGGTTCTTTGTTTACTAGCAGCAAAAAAAGGTCAGCCAGGTAAGCAGGTAGGCGTTGTAGAAAGAATCTATAAACTCTAAAGTGGAATAATGACGGCTCTATGATAGACATCGGGTACCAAGAACAATCAGAAAATGGCATTTTATTCAAATTTTCCACTAATTTGCTGTTTACTTCATTCCAAGAACATGGATTTCCCGCTGCAGAGTAGTTTACTATTGCGGCGCCGTTATTCTTTCTAAAAAAAAGCATCAATTAGCAATGGTTTTTGTTTTTATTTTAGTTATAATATAAATTTATATTGCGAATTGCTTTTGAGTTCCTAATTGTACAATTAAAAGAAAAAAAACTGGTCATCATCAAGAGTCTACTTTTTAATCCTTTTACGCTTGGCAGTCATCCTTTACGATTGGCAGTCAGGCAAGCTCTGCGCCGGCATGCTTTCCGCGATTGATAATATAGTAATGTAATACATACTCATACAGTGCCATCGAGATCCGCGTCCGCAACTTGTTCACTTCTAGCCGTCCGACACGTATTTCTTAAGCGCGCGCCTTTGATACATAAAAGTGATTAAAAAGTAGACTCTCTAGTCACCATGTAACATTTTTAAAAGATCAAAAAGCAATACAAATATTCCCTGGATTCTAAGGTCAAAATTTCATAAACATTATTTTCTGACATAAAGAGAATACAATTTGTAACATTTAAAAATCGCCAAATATCTCCCATGCCGATTGAGGTAACCATGCCATTGTTTACTTATCATAAAAAGAGATCGGGACTTGATTATCGGATTTTGCCTGTTACATCGGAAATGGGTCTCAAAAAAGTGCAAATTATTAAACTGTCTTTTATTAATATCGTTCAAGCATTTGTTTTTGAAAGGAATTAAATTGTGTTTTGGATTACCTTTGTATACCTGTATCCCACATAATGGCAATGATCGCATTAGCCACGTAATCACAAGGCACAAAATTTGAGTTTCCGTCTGCACCGCTAACGAATAAAATTCTACTAAGACCTAAACCTGTAGGTACAATCCAACCGTAGGGTCCCATGTTCATCCTGTTAATCCAACCAGGAACAGGTTCTTTGAAAGGTGCTGAAACTACATAAACAAATACGTGATATGAAAAAAACTAAAGATGAATCCTAATACATACTTACACTGGGCCTGAATATCACCACCGGCATATGATTCCTGTATGAATACACCAAATTCTCGGCAGCGTTCTTTGTAAACGTGTAAGCATTCGACCATTCACCAATCAAAGCTGGTGAAATCTTTTTTATGGTATCATCATCAAGGGTATCCAACATATATATTAATTGTTTAGGTTCTATCGAATGTGGGTAGATAATTTCTTCAGTTACAGTGTTATGACAGTTGACGTACATTGTTGAAACGTAGATGAAGCTCTGTAATTAAGTAGCATTGTATTCATTACTCGAAATATACTGGGTGATTTTAAAAAGGCTACCGCGTGCCGCTTCATACTTATGGGTATAGACAGAAGCGTCCAATTGGATATTTGTGAATAATAAGTTGCCTAACTCAAAGTATGATAAATAAATGACTAATTTATGTATATCTCAAGATATATTATAAAGTAAAATAAGGTAGTAAAATAGTAGGTAATTTATTGTCAAGAAAATGTTTTTGGTGATATATTGCATTTATTTTGTTCAAAAATGCATAGGTACACCGACTTGACATAAAGCGAAATAAGCGTAACGATTATTTGCTTTGCTACACAGTTGGTATGTGTTTCCCATGATAATTTTGTGTTGATATACACTGGTGGAAAAAAATGAAACACTTGAAATTCGTGAAATTTCGACCATTTTCAAACTGCCATAACTCGGCGTATTTTCAATTGATTGTGATGAATCTTTGAGAACGAAAAACTTTACTCTTCACGATGCATAAATACCAACAAGACGTCGAAATCCAAAAGTGTAAGATAAAGCATTGCAGAGGTTCCAAATTATAGAAGCAGGAGATGCAGGAGATGCAGTCACAACTGGAGAGCAGGGGCGGCTCGTTATATAGAGCCAAGGAGCCATGGCACTAAGTGTAGTTTTAAGCTCAGCAAGAATTTTTAATTAATTCTTAAAATTATTTTTGTTTTCCATGTGTATTGTTTGATGGTGTGGTTACGTGGTCGAAGAATGGTGTTACAGATTTAGTGCATGTCTGGGACAAAATGTAAATGCACGATAAATCGAAAGTAAACATAATCATATTTTCAGCTTGTTCGGCTGTTAGGAATTTTAAACCTTTACTTTACAACTCAAAATAATCTTGGGCTATTAAGATTAATCGTTCTTTCTTTCTTCAAAAAAGGAGAGCCTCCTCATATTGTAAAAGTATCATAAACATGTTCCACGAGCCGCTACTGAGAGTCATACTAACCAAGTGGATTGTTTTATTTAATTATTCATAATGTATCTACTAAATCTAAAGTTGTCGAAACTGCCGGCACTAAAGGTGAAACAATAAGTGCTCTATCACACTAGGCCACCATGGTGGCGGCACCAGTGGCGCCACTATGGTGGATCCAGCCACCAAGTAAAACAACCAGCCGAGACATCACGCAGTCGGTATCCTGGTTATTCTACCAGTAAAGTCTGGCCGACCGGATTCGACTGGTGGCGCAACCAAAGTGGTGGCGCCACCAGTCCGATGCCAGGCGTGTTATGTTCCATTTCACTTAATACATTTGACTGGAGGCGCCACTGGTGCCGCCACCATGGTGGCCTGATGTGATAGGGCACTAAGGTGATCCCAACAAAGTTAATGGTTTTATTTGAATTCTTTTTCAATTTAGTTTCACTTTTTTGGACAGTTAAAGCGAAAATAAAAAAAAATATTTTCCAATTAAAAAAAAAATTGGAAAATTATTTTGAACAATAGAGTGATTTTTAAACTAATTTAAACCATTTTCTTACTAGAATATTCTGCATTTTTTATTATTAAGCTTGTATTTTCGATTTCTTTTTGCTAAATTTTTGATCATTTGGCCTAAATATTCTTTATTTTGACCTATATTTTCGATTTCATTGTTAAAATTTTCGACTATTTGTTCGGATTTTTTTTTCTTTCGACGAATTTTTAGTTTTTAAATTGTCGATATTTTTGGTATTTTAACTTTTAACCTGAATGTCCTTTATTTTGACCTTTTACGGTTTAATTGTTTAAATTGTCGACTTTTGGCCCGCGTTTTTGATTTTCCCGCCGAATTTTTAATTTTTAGATTTTTGACCTGTATTTTCGATTCTTTTGGGTATAATTTTTTTGATTTCTTGATCTAAATATTCTTTATTGCGACATAAATTTTTGATTTAATTGTTAAAATTTTTGATTTTTCGGGCCGAATTTTTAATTCTAGTTCCAAATTTTTGATTTGATTTTGGTTCAAATGTCTATAACTTGAATTATCGATTTCTATGCGAGATATATTTTTACTTTTTCCGGTATTTTCGAGTTTTGTTTGTTGAAATTTTCGAATTTTTATCTGCATTTATTATCTTTAGGTCCGAGTTTTCGATGTACTGTCTAAATGTTCGACTTTCTGGCCAACATTACAGATATTAATTATTTTTTAAATCTTTTGACCTAAATTTTTTTTCATTTTCACCTAACTTTATTGTTAAAATTTTCTATTTTTTGGCCCTCATTTTTGATTTTTCGTTTAGTCTGCATTTATTATCTGGATGTTTTGTCTAAATTTTCGACTTTTGACCAACATTGTGGATTTTTTAAATCTTTCCTAAATTTTTCTTTATTTTTTTTATGTGTCTGTTAAAATTTTTCGTTCCTTGGTCCACTATTTTTAATTTTACGCCAGAATTTTAGATTTTTGGTTTCAACTTTTTATCGTATATTTTAGATTTTTGGTATATTTTTTATCCTATATTTTATATTTTTTAACTTGGATTATTGATTTTATTTCATGAATTTTTTATGTTTTGCTATTATTTTCGAATTTCTGGCCAGAAACTTATTTTTGGCGGCTGAAAGTGACAAATTATTTTCCTTCTAGCTAAGTTTTCGATTTCTTGTCTGCGTTTTTTATTTTTAGATCAGGATTATTGATTCTTTGGTCCATATTTTAGATTTCTGCACTTTCGATTTTTTTGTTCCAATTTTTTTTATTTTTCTTTATTTTCACCAAAATATTCTTTACGCCCGAGTTTTCGATGTTTTGTCTAAATTTTCACCTTTTTTGGCCTATATTTTGTATTTTCGATTATTTTGGTTTCAATTTTAAGTCTTTTGGAGGAAATTTTCTTTATTTGTACTTAAATTTTCGATTCGTTTGTTAAAAATTTTGATTTTTTGGTCTACCGCTTTGATTTTTGGGTACAAATTTTAGATTTTTTATTTTGTGTCCCATACTGCGATTTTTTTGTAATTTTTATTTTTGCTATTATTTTCGAATTTCTCGTTGGAGCTTATTTTAAGCTAAAAAGAGGTATTTTTGGGGCTGAAAATGGCAAATTATTTTTCTTTTGCTTGTATTTTCAATTTTTTGGTCTGCATTTTTATTTTTAAACTAGGATTTTTGATTTTTTGGCCGATATTTTAGATGTTCGGGTGTTTTTTTCCAAATTTTTGATTTTTTGGGCCAAAATATTTGATTGGTCTAGGAAGATAAATGGTTCTTTTCTTCAAAAAAGTATCTCCACCATCAACATGTTCCACGAGCCGCCACTGCTCGAGAGTGCCACCGATTGTTGTTAACAAATTTTTTAGGGCCAAATTTAGATGAAATTTGAGGAGATGTGGTTCCAAAAAACGGCCCAACATGTCACACTACTGATGCCACTATTGACGTTTTGAAAGAACAGTTTGGTAAGAGGCTAATTCCAAGAAATACAACTGTTAGTTGGCCTCTAAGAAGTTGTGATTTAACTCGATTTGATTACTTTTTATAAGATTATTTGAAATTTGTGCAAATAATTTCTTATTTATTTATTATTATCTTGAATAGTTTTAATATTTTAATGTTGTTTTCTTACTTTGGATTAATAATCGACTTATCGTTATATTAAATACAGTAAAACAATGAGATTTTTTATTTTACAGTTTTTGTTCATTATTTTCCTATTTTTGGTGAAATTTTAGTTGTCGCGATTGGCAGTAGTTAAACGTGACAAGTGTCGACATCAAAATGTAAAATTGCTGTTAACGATAATTTATAGAATAATGAATTTTTTATTGAAAATACGCCGAGTTATGGCGGTTTGAAAATGGTCGAAATTTCACGAATTTCAAGTGTTTCATTTGTTTCCTTCAGTATATATGTATAAAAGAAACAATGTGTATAATAATAATTATCCCGACCCGGAGTTGAAAATTCAAAGTCCGGCCCGGCCCGACCCGATGAAGTTTAATTTAATTAAATTTTAATTATACCATTTCGAAAATGTTTAATAACCAAATCAAATAAGATTCTTTCAATATTTATTATTTTTGTGAATTTGCGAACTGAAAAAGACCCAAATTAATGTTTCTGAACAAAAGTCCTATAAGAAAGTCCTGAAAAAGTTAAAATTTGTCCTGAACGAGAACCTGAAAAAAGTTTTGAAAAAGATCACAAAATTAAGTTTTGAAAATAAAGTCTTCCAATATCTTAAAAGAAAAACTTGAAAAAGAGGTCCTTAAAAAGTTCGGAAAACAATGTCCTGAAAGAGACTTTGAAGAAGTCCTAAAAATGAAGAAAAATGAATATGTAATTAAAAAAATCATAAAAAAATGTAATTAAAAGATTCATATAAAATGTAATTAAACAAATCCTAAAAAAAGTCTTGCAAAAAATTCCATTGAAAAGACCCGAAAAAAAAGTTCTGGAGAAGAAAAAATACCAAAGACTTACTATTATTCGAATGATCATTCGAATGAATAATCGAGTACCGTTCACTTGAAGTATCATTCGAATGATGATTAGAATAATTATTAGAATGATTATTCGAATGATCGTTTGTGATTATTTTAATTCGAGTGATCGGTACTCGATTATTCATTCGAATGATATCGATAATAATCGATTTTTGATCACACGAATAATCATTCGAATGATTAAACGATTTTAAGATTAATTCGAATAGTAATTATTCGTTGATGCCATCACTGCAATTAAGCTAAGTAATACATTTCACTAAAAACCGTAATAAAAAGTTTCAAGTTATATATATTCGATTACGGATTGATATAATGACATTAGAATAATCATTCGAATGCTCGTTCGAACTATCCAAATACTTTGGAAGGTTTCGAATAATTTATTCGTGTACTGATCGTTCGAATCATTTGAATGATCATTCGTATGAGTGATCGAGTACTGATCACTCGACTGATCATTCGAATGCTCATTCGAGTGATCGGTCGAATGATAATCGAGTACCGATCATTCGAATGATGAAAATCGTGATAATCGATTATTTTCATAATCAAATGAATCGATTATTATCATTCGAATGATCTCATCACTTTTTAAAACCCCTTCTAATGCGGAAATCAATTAGTTCAAGTGCATGTTTTTCCCAAAATGTGTTTTTTTTAATATGTCTAAACAAAACAGTTGATATTTTTTAATTTAAATTAATTCATATTGACATCGGTATATAAAATTAAAAGGCACATGTCTTTCCCTCGTACCTCCAGCTGGCCCTGAATTTAGTACATATAGTTATGTTTTTTTTTAATTGCAACTGTCCGCCTGAATTTTCGTAGACACACAATTTTTTATTATTCTATTTTTCGAGTGTTTTTATCTATTACGTTATTCTGTATATCCTGTATTATCTTCTTTCATGCGTGCTCTGATTTTACACTCTTCGCCCATTTATTTCGTTTGAATTTAATACTGCATTCACTACACATATTGCCTCTTCAAATGCACAATTCTCAAATATAGTTCATCCGTTGAGAGTTGACGGTGACTTATGGATTTTCGTACTAAGAATTGCTTTGCATTTTATATCTATATTTTTCTATCATGTACGAAACAGTATGAAATAAAAGACGAAACGTGTGTCTGCATGTTAAAGAATAGGGCAGCGAAAACCTAGGTCTAAGCTCTGGGTTACGCGGGGTGAAGGGGGCGCGAGGCTTTAGTTTGTCTATCTCGATTTCACAGGCGTGTGAAATTTCAAAAAAAATGGCACATTTTCAATAGTGGTTAACTCAATTATTTGACAATAGAATATTGTTATCTTGATATCTTATGAAAACTACTGTTATAATGTTCGGAGTGATATATTACAAACATTTATTTTTCTTTCAATTAGTTAGAAAATGGTTAAAATATCATGAATTGGGAGGACAACCGATCTAAATTAATTAATGTCTCCATTATTTTTCGATGAAAAATTATGAAAATTTCTGACACCGTACATTATACTATTATCAACAATTATAGTAAAAATCAACTTCGTGTTTACATTACTTTTCGAAAAAACCACTATAAACCTAACTTTGTTGTTAATGGGAAATTTCAGTTTTTCCAAAGATTCATACATTTATTGTACATTCCCGAATAACATGGAAAAATTTTGAGTAATTATAAATCACTATTTTTTTTTGTACTACCCATTATACTACACCGACCGTTAAGAGAGCATCGTAACTCACCTAATGTCTGATATGAGAATTATGTCCACCCTCCAGTTATGTTTACATTCTAATTTGCTAACACCTATTTTAAATAGAAATTTAGGGAAGTATTGAATGCTTGAGTAGAGAAGAACCTCAGGCTGTGCGAGTTCTCAACGGTCATTTGTTGGTAGCGGCGTACGCATTTTAAGTAAATATACTATTTGAGAGAGCAGGAAAAAATGCGAACTAATGAAGACATTCGCATGGCAAATAAATGTTGTGGGATTTATTTGGTAGAACACATGTGTTACTTAATAATATTCAAAATCATAATTTTAGTGAATATTCAACTACGACAATGAGACATTGCCACTTCCTATTCGGCATAATAGACTCTGCTAACGACATCAAACCAATTTTCGTTCTTGCGCAGGGGTTCTTCTCTATACAAATTACCTCTACACATTAGTCAGGCTAAGCAAAGCTAAAATAAAACTGATAGTTTAATTACTTTAATAAATGGACATCTTAAGACATGAAACGTTTTAAGTTTTGTATCATCGTTTATATCATCTCATTGTTCATTTATTTAAGTAAATAATATCTGTTTTATGAGGTACGAGTCAAACCTAATTTGTGAATTTAGCAGAAGAAAAAAGTATAAATATTAATTATGCTAAGGATTTCTTCCTGAACTGATACACCAAACACGGAAGCCACGAAGGCCTTCGTGAGCGATATAATCCCTCTATATTTTATCCTATGCTTGTGCAAATGTATTAGAAATAAAACAGACGTGGCAGATGACCTTGATACCAATAGAAAAAAAAAATGTAAGTAATTTTGTGAGAACCTCACCTGTAAATTCTTGATTCCTTCGCTTAAATTCAGTATATTCAAGGTACCACGCACGTTAATATTAATAGCGGTCTTCAAGAATTCATCAAACTTAACGGTCGCAGCACTGTGTATTACCAAATCCACTTCATTCTGAATCCTTTCAATATCCTTCGATTGCAATCCGCAGTTATCGAAGGTCAAATCACCTTCCAAACTAACAATTTTCGATAAAGACCCAGGACATTCATTTCGCACACGGGCAAAGAGCTAAAATGATAATAAAGTTAATAACTCACCTAGATTTCTTAACCGAAAACTGACTTCATTCTCGAAGAAGTTTTCCATCCGCTCGCCACTACTCTTTCCCCGTTTACCTCTAACGATGATAAACAGTTGTTTTATCTCTGGAAAACTTCGAATTAGTTTTTCGACAAGAATCTTGCCCAAAAAGCCAGTTGATCCTGTTATTAAAATGGTCTTGTCTTTGTAGAATTCCCGTACACCACAAACGTCTTCGATTGATGTGGGCATCTGTAAATAAAATGTGTTCTTTAATTATTTATTAGTTTCTTATTTAGTGTACAGGGTTGCCGTTGTACCAAAAATTTTAAAATAATCCTTGTCGTACGGTTGAATCAGTTCAACTTTCTATCATTTCCGAGTCCACCGGAAATAGTACCAAATTTGTTATTTTAAATAGAACACCATGTAAATTATTATATGTTTGGATTCCTCGTTTAAATTGTAACTTATTTTACAGGAACGTATGTAACGTATCTCTTTAAGTTTTCAAGAAAAATAATAAATTATTTCAAAAATTTTGCTCCAAACGGCAGCTTGAAATCTGTCTGTAACTTCTCTTAAGAATAGGTTAAAAATAAGATTTATATTTCTAATTGTACCTAAAGGGTGCCTCTATGTGTAAAATAATTGAAAATTTTCTAATACAGGGTCCGGCACTGGAATGTGACATATTTTAATGCGCCACTGCCTGACACATGAATGGGTGGGGGAGTTCTGTTTATGACTGATGTGTTTGTTATTGTATGCAGTTTAGCAGCTATGGAGAATTGGCCGGTAAATCAACGCGTATTCACCGTGACGGCTTACATTGAAACGAAGTCTGTTATTACGGTCCAAAGACGATTTCGGGTTGAGTTTAATATCCCAAGACGTGGTCGCATTCCATCGCGGAACATTATTTTGCAATGGTTTAAGAAGTGGAATGCGCATGGAACTGTCTGTGATAGATTTGCTGGTTCTTCCCGTACTATGCGCCTGAAAATATTCGAAGAGTTGAGGAAGCAGTAATAACTAGTCCAACACGTTCAGCGAATAAACATGCAAGTGGCTCTAAACCTATCAGATCGTACAGTGCGCTGTATTTTGCATGATGATCTTAAGTTTCATCCTTATAAAATACAGATTGTTCATCAATTATCCCCACGAAATCCACCTAACAGACTTGCATTTTCCAGGGAATTTGTAAGATTGTTGGGCGAAAGACCAGATCTGATGGATAATTTAATTATGTCGGATGAAGCTCATTTTCATTTATCGGGTTTTGTTAATAAACAAAACTATCGATATTGGTGTGCAGAACAACCAATGCAGTTGCAAGAGAAACCTTTACATGCTGAAAAAATTACGATTTGGTGCGCTATTGCAACCTTTGGGATTATTGGACCGTATTTTTTTGAAGAGATGAATTGAACTGTAACCGTTACCTCGGAGCGATATTTGCAAATGCTACAAACATTTTTTACTGCCGAATTACGTAGATTGAGAGTTGAAGATCACGAACTATGGTTTCAACAGGATGGGACAAGTCATACCGCTAGAATAGTTATGTAGTTTTTAAGGAATAAGTTTCCTGGGAGATTAATTTTCCGAAATGGAGACCTTGCCTGGCCAGCACGTTCTCCTGACTTAACGGCTCCAGATTGTTTCTTATGGGCGTACTTAAAGTCCAAAGTGTATCTAAACAAGCCCCGCACACTGGATGAGCTAAAGAAAAACATAACTGAGGAGATAAGAAGAATTGATGGAAGACTTCGAGGCGCAGTTATGGACCACGTCCGGGAAAATATTGAAAAATGTATAGAGTTTAATGATGGACATTTAAATTCTGTAATTTTTAAAAAATAATAAAACTGTTAAAAACTGCATTCAATGAGTATTATTTTTCAAATTTGTACTACTTTTTACAACAAAATATTTAATCACTACAGTGTAGCGAAAAACGTCACATTCCGCTGCCGGACCCTGTATTAATTTAGCAGTTCCTACAATTGAACTAGATAAACATCTACCTTTCAGACTCAATTATCAAGAACTAATTATAGCTCTAATCGTCGACTACTAAGAATGATTTCAAAAATATAAGTCGGTGCTAACTTTCTACTAACGCTCTCTACCATGAACATGTTTCACGAGACGCCACTGGTTATAACTTTTCGTTGTTGAACATGCATTTTTTATTTGCGTTCAAAATTGAGCATTTTCTAAAATAAATAAAAAAATATTAAAAACTGTTTAAAAAATCGGAAATAATTCTATACAACTCTTTAATTATCATATTTTGAGAATATAATCAACTTCATTAATTCCAACCATTTTTTAATAGGTAATAACTGTTCGTTGTTAAACATGCATTTTTTAATTTCGTTCAAAATCGAGTATTTTAAAACAAATAAAAAATAGTAGAACTTGTTTAAAAATTCTGAAATAATTCTACACAACTCCTAAAATCATTATATTTTAGGAATATAATCAACTTCTTAAGATCTTCATGAAGTATATAATAAGCAGTGTTTCTAATGTTCTTCATCTTATCTCGACCTCCGTGTTAAAATTCGACCAGTTTTTAATCTGCCCCGGGCGATTGAAGATTATTAAAATATTCGTATTTTTTGCTCCGTTTGGAACGACAATTAATTCTTATCACCAATCCACGGCTCACCTGTCGATATCAATTCAGTTTGTAGATCGCGGCCGCGGAAGACGTTTGTTCTGGTTCGGAATTTTGATTTTTCGAAAGGTTTAGTGCCCGTTGTGTTGTGATACATCTTCAGGATTTGTGTGTGTTGGTGTTTGTGTTTTCCGTTTCATTCCGCCACAGCAATCCATGAGGGAAGCAAAGAATCATCATCTAGGTTACATCTTAACAGCCAACACGCCTCGAAAAGATTTTCTTTTTTCGTAAGTTTTGAACTACCAAATTATTATATTTTAAGAATATAATCAACTTCTTAAATTTCAATAATTTTTTAATGGGTTATAAATGTTCGTTGTTAAACTTGAATTTTTTAATTGCGTTCGAAATTGAGTGTTTTCTAAAATATATTTAAAAAAATGGTAGAAATTGTTTAAAAATTCTGAAATAATTCTATACAACTCCCAAATTATTATATTTTAAGAATATAATCAGCTTCTTAAATTCTAATATTGTTTTAATGGATAATAACTGTTTGTTGTTATACATGCATTTTTTAATTGCGTTAAAAATTGAGCGTTTTCTAAAATATATAAAAAATTGTAGAAATTGTTTAAAAATTCTGAAATAATTCTATACAACTCCCAAATTATTATATTTTAAGAATATAATCAACTTCTTACATTCCAATAATTTTTTAATGGGTTATAACTGTTCGTTGTTATGCATGCATTTTTTAATTGCGTTAAAAATTGAGCGTTTTCTAAAATATTTAAAAAATTGTAGAAATTGTTCAAAAATTCTAAAATAATTGTATACAACTCCCAAATTATTATATTTTAAGAATATAATCAACTTCTTAAATTCCAATAATTTTTTAATGGGTTATCTGTTCGTAGTTAAACATGCATTTTTTAATTGCGTTAAAAATTTAACATTTTATAAAATAAATAAAAAAGAGTACTTTACTTACGTTGTCGGTAGCGGAAAAAAGGTAATTACCGTAAATAAATAAATAATAATAATAATAATAAAACTTATAATTAGCTCGCAACGAACTACAATTATAAAATCAATGATTTCAATTTATTTAGAAACTATAAATCAAATTTTTTCACACGTGTAGAAAGATCAAATCTTTTTCTAAATTTATTTTTTTTAGTTTTTATTCATCTATGGCTACTATTTACGTAGATATAATACCGACAAATAATGTAGCGTTAAACAAAAATATTTAGAAATATACTATTATAGCAGTGGAAACTACGGCAAGAAGTTAAACAAATAATCTCTTTATTTCATAGACTGTACAGTGTACACAATATACATTTACAGTATTGGATGCGTCAGAAAGGTATACGTAACAAAACAAAAAAGTATTCCTTATTACGTAATAACATCATGTAAATAATATTGAGAAGTCGTACAATAAACCAACTGGAATCAATTTTTGAGGTGTTTGTAATATTGATTGGTCTAAATCACGAAGGTAGAACGGAAACAAAAACGAACACGAAAACGAAATAACGAAATTAAACGAAATATTTACAAGAATGAAATTGGAAATGAAAACCTTCATGATCAAAAACGAAATAAATAATTTTATCCAAAATAGGGTATAATAATCGAATTACAGTAGTCATTTGAGCAATGTAATGTTGCTCATTACCCCCTAGTGAGAGAATAAGTTTCTCTCACTGAATGCATAGATCATTCATAGGATTTTTGAAATATTTCAAATTGACACCACGTACGTCAAAATTGCTTGTCAAAATCTTATAAAAGTTATTTCAATATTTAATGCAATTACAGACGACTTTGGATAAAAATTTATATTATACTCGTGTAGAATTCCTCATTAGTCCCTTAAGAAAATTACCCTAAAAACGGTAAACTTTTTCTTGCGGGACTAATTACGTACATTCCACATTCATATAATAAATAACAAATCTAATAACGGTGTTACCCATTCTTGGTGATTTTTAAAATACCTCATAGTTCAAAAAAAGTCTTATTGTGAGTTTTACCGCGCAGCTCGTTTCAGAATTCGGGGAAAACCCCGGTTATTTGTTCTCCCTCTCCGAGTACATGAAATGTAACATGCGTTCACATTTTTATAGTTTACCACCTACTAAGTCTACTTAAAAAAAATCTTTTAACACTTTAATTTTTACTTTCTCCGTTACGAAGTACGAGATCGTGATTTTTCTTTCAAACATTTTTTTTACGGAAATATCCGTTTTGAGGTCCCTAGATGCAATTTCAACAATTTCTGGAATTTTTTTTGTGCCTGTGTGTGTGTGTGATTGTGTGTGTGTGGCTGTGCGCGCTGTATCTCAAAAACTAATAGACCAATTGATATGAAACTTTGAACATACGTTTTATTTGATAATCCGAAGAACTGAAAAGCTTTTGGTAAAATTTCGTACACCTGAAGTGGATGTTTACCTTAACTGTTTTTTGTTTTTTTCCAATATTTTCTTAAATATGAAATATATCACAAATATATTTAAGCAAATATTGAAGACAACAAAGAAATGAACATCTTTAGTTTGAAAATATTTTTCATAAAATCATTGTTATTCGAGAAAAAAATTTATTCATTTTTTTTTCATTTTTGGTATACAATTATGAAACGCTAATAGTTACAGCTAATTTATGTTAATAATTGTAGAGGATGCCAAAATGAACAATTTATGAAGAATACGTTTTTTTCTAAATCTCTTTAGTTTTTGAGTAAACTGAGTTTTTGAATTTGAAGTACATTTTTCCATGTTTCATAATTTTGACGTTTGAAACGTCAGTTTTACCCGAATCTACGAAACGTTCGATGCACACTTAAAATATGATTTAAATTGAAAATAAACCATGGAAGCGTAAATATAAATGATACCATCAAGTCGGAGAAAGTAACATGATGGCCACATCTCCATTTCTTAAGCTAGAAATGTATATCTTATCTTATCAATTAAAGTTAATTGTGTTTATTAATTGTATCATGTTTTAACAATTTTGTTTTTATCTAATGTACAATTACATTTTACCTATTACATTTTTCTTTAATTTAACGCTCTGTTCACATTAAATTATTCCAAAATTTATAGATGAAATATTAATAGTTTTCACAAAAACGTAATTTAGTATTTATTCTAAGAACATTTGAGAAGTTTCAAGTCAATGTCAATTGTTTTTACATTTATTCGAAGTCAGTAAAATGATTTTTTTTCAAAACTTAATTTATATTAAAGTATTCCAAAATTTAGCGATGAAGTGTTAATAGTGTTCATAGAAACGTAATTTGACAGTCATTATACGCAAATTTGAGAAGTTTCAAGCCAAAGGCAATTGTCTTTACATTTCACTGAAATTATTATTTTTTTAAAACTTCACGCTCAGTTCTCCTTAAATTATTCCAAAATTTAGGGATGAAGTGTTAATACTTTTACAGAAACGTTATAAGCAAATTTGAGAAGTTTCAAGACGATGGCTTTTCAACTCACTAAAATTATTACATTTTTTAAAACTTAACATTCTGTTCACATTCATTTATTCCAAAATGTATTGATAAAGTGTTAATAGTTTTCATAGTTTAGCAATCCTTATAAGCAAATTTTAGAAGTTTTAAGTCGATGGCCATTGTTTTTATATTTTTTTCAAGTCACTAAAATGATTCCATTTTCTCAAAATTTACCGTTCTGTTCACATTAATTTATTCCAAAATTTAGGGATGAGGTGCTAATAGTTTTCACAGAAACGTAATTTTGCATTAATTCTAAGCAAATTTGAGAAGTTTCAAGTCGATGGCAATTGTTTTTATAATAAATATAGTCACTAAAATTATTACATTCTTTTCAAAACTTAAAGTTCTGTTCATATTAATTTATTCCAAAATTTAGGGATGAGGTGCTAATAGTTTTCACAGAAACGTAATTTGGCATTAATTCTAAGCAAATTTGAGAAGTTTCAAGTCAATGGCAATTGTTTTTATATTTTTTTCAAGTCACTAAAATTATTACATTTTCTCAAAACTTAATATTCTGTTCACATTAATTTATTTAAAAATTTAGGGATGAAGTGTTAAAAGTTTTAATAGAAATGTTATGTAGCAATCCTTATAAGCAAATTTGAGAAGTTTGAAGTCGATGGCAATTGTTTTTATATTTTTTTCATGTCACCAAAATTATTTCTTTTCAAAACAACGTTCTGTTCATATTAATTTATTTAAAAATTTAGGGATGAGGTGCTAATAGTTTTCACAGATACGTAATTGTGCATTAATTCTAAGCAAATTTGAGAAGTTTCAAGTCGATGGCAATGGTTTTTTTATATATTTTTAAAGACATTAAAATGATTACATTTTTTCAAAACGGTCTGTTCACATTAATTTAGTTTAAAATTTAGGGATGAAGTATCAATAGTTTTCATAGAAACGTTATTTAGCAATAATTATAAGCAAATTTGCGAAGTTTCAAGTCGATGGCCATTGTTTTTATATTTTTTTCAACTCACTAAAATTATTACATTTTTCAAAACTTAACATTCTGTTCACATTCATTTATTCCACAATTTATCGATGAAGTGTTAATAGTTTTTATAGAAACGTTATTTAGCAATCCTTATAAGCAAATTTTAGAAGTTTTAAGTCGATGGCCATTGTTTTTATATTTTTTTCAAGTCAGTAAAATCATCACATTCTTTTCAAAACCTAACGTTCTGTTCATATTAATTTATTCCAAAATTTAGGGATGAGGTGCTAATAGTTTTGACAGAAACGTAATTTTGCATTCATTCTAAGCAAATTTGACAAGTTTCAAGTCGATGGCAATTGTTTTTATATTTTTTTCAAGTCACTAAAATTATTACATTTTCTTAAAACTTAACGTTCTGTTCATATTAATTTGTTCCAAATTTTAGGGATGAGGTGTTAATAGTTTTCACAGAAACGTAATTTTGCATTCATTCTAAGCAAATTTGAGAAGTTTCAAGTCGATGGCAATTGTTTTTATATTTTTTTCAAGTCACTAAAATGATAACATTTTCTCAAAACTTAACGTTCTGTTCACATTAATTTATTTCAAAATTTAGGGATGAAGTGTTAATAGTTTTCATAGAAACGTTATTTAGCAATCATCATAAGCAAATTTGAGAAGTTTCAAGTCGATGGCAATTGTTTTTATATTTTTTTCAACTCACTAAAATGATTACATTTTTCAAAACTTAACATTCTGTTCACATTCATTTATTCCAAAATTTATCAATGAAATGTTAATAGTTTTCATAGAAACGTTATTTAGCAATCCTTATAAG
Organism: Ocypus olens; assembly: GCA_910593695.2. Lineage (NCBI taxonomy): Eukaryota > Metazoa > Arthropoda > Insecta > Coleoptera > Staphylinidae > Ocypus > Ocypus olens. The sequence goes on from OU343053.1 coordinate 37,168,039, forward strand.
CAAATTTTAGAAGTTTTAAGTCGATGGCCATTGTTTTTATATTTTTTTCAAGTCACTAAAATCATTACATTCTTTTCAAAACTTAACGTTCTGTTCACATTAATTTATTTCAAAATTTAGGGATGAAGTGTTAATAATTTTCATAGAAACGTTATGTAGCAATCCTTATAAGCAAATCCGAGAAGTTTCAAGTCGATGGCAATTGTTTTTATATATTTTTCAACTCACTAAAGTCATTCCAATCTTTTCAAAACTTAACGTTCTGTTCATATTAATTTGTTCCAAAATTTAGGGATGAGGTGTTAATAGTTTTCACAGATACGTAATTTGGCATTCATTTTAAGCAAATTGAGAAGTTTCAAGTCGATGGCAATTGTTTTTATATTTTTATCAATTCACTAAAATGATTACATTTTCTCAAAACTTAACATTCTGTTCACATTAATTTATTTAAAAATTTAGAGATGAATTGTTAATAGTTTTCATAGAAACGTTATTTAGCAATCCTTATAAGCAAATTTTAGAAGTTTCAAATCGATGGCCATTGTTTTTATATTTTTTTCAAGTCACTAAAATCATTACATTCTTTTCAAAACCTAACGTTCTGTTCATATTAATTTATTCCAAAATTTATTGATGAGGTGCTAATAGTTTTCACAGAAACGTAATTTTGCATTAATTCTAAGCAAATTTGAGAAGTTTCAAGTCGATGACTATTGTTTTTATATTTTTTTCAATTCACTAAAATGATTCCATTTTCTCAAAACTTAATTTATTCCCAAATTTAGGGATGAAGTGTTAATTGTTGACGTTGACCGCTTTGTCAGTCACAGGTGATTAACACTAAAGTATTCCGGTGGGGCAACATCAGTCACCGATGACTGACAGTGAGTACCTACTTTAAACTTACTATTTAGCGCTGTCAGTCACGATCCTAAGACTGTTTGATTGGCCATTGAATTTGTTAGAGAGAACGTTTGCGAGAGTGAGAAACGTGACTGACACAGTACCTGACGGGGCAAAGCATAATTTTTTGCCATCGGAGCTTTGTCAGTTACCTGTGACTGACACATAAAAAACCCGTAATTTCGTTTAAAAAATGCATCAAAATGAATTAAATAAGCATATTATAACTCATTAAATAAAACTTAAAAACAAAGAAAACTTTTTTTGACATTTTACAAAAAAACTTGTTGGCAGCCAATGTGTTAATAGTTTTCATGGAAACGTTATTTAGCATTCGTTATAAGCAATTATGAGAAGTTTCAAGTCGTTGGCAATTGTTTCTATATTGTTTCCAAGTCTCTAAAATTATAATATATTTTCAAGCTTAACATTTGGTTCACATTAAATCCTTCCAAACTATAGGGTTGAAGTTTTAATAGTTTTGACAGAAGCGTAATTTGGCATTCATTTTGAGCAAATTTGAGAAGTTTTAAGACGATGGCAATTCTTATTTATATTTATTCCAAGTTACTAAAATTATTACATTTTTTCAAACTTAACGTTCTGTTCACATAAAATTATTCCAAAATTTTGTTTGAAAATAAAGTCGCTAAAATGATTACATTTGAAATAAATCTGAAGAATCTATTATTAAGATAATCAGGTTTATACGGTATTGAATTTAAAATATAGTTGTAACTGGTATTAACCGTTATTTAATTTAATTTCCCAAAAACGATATATTTTGTGTGAAAACGTAAATAACAAAAACGAAAAATTTTGTTTTCGCCGAACCAGAAACGAATGAAATATTTTTCGTTCTTGGTCCCTGGCCTAAATAGGTAATACTTTATATGTGTAAGAATCTATGCAACCAGTGGTGAAATAATAGAAAAGCAATAAGTTATTTTTTTTAAAATAAAAAACAGAAAATCAAATTTTGCACACATAAGCAAAGTATATAAATTACTCCTCTAATTATTTTGATGAAAATACTTATTTTTAAATTGCAAATAATTTTTATTGATTTTATTACGGCGTAAATATTTGTTCACAATATCTAAACAAGGCATTATACTGTGACAATACTAGAAAACAAGCTAGAAATATCAAAATACAAATACATTTTGAGCAATGAAATGATGATTTTACAATATTGTAAAACTTCGCGTTACTTTTCATTATTTCATTCTGAATTTGGTTTGTGTCAATTCGTCCATAAGGGATTTTTGTTTATGATTTGAAAATGTTTGTAATTGGAAACAATGTGTTAATATTAACCAATAAAGTTTTAATTTGATTAAAAAAAAAACAATGGACTATTCATAAGAGATTTTCAGCTGATATGAAAGCATACATATTTTCCAAATACTTTTGTTCTCAGTGACGGTTCGCGAGGTTTTTTCTGGTACGGCCGAGGAATAAGAGGTGGTAATACAGATAGGTGCGGTCACGCAGACAGCCGTCTCTGCAACTGACCCTACCTATCTGTATTACCACCTCTTGTTCCTCGGCCGTACCAGAAAAAAAACCCGCGAACCGTCACTGGTTGTTCTTCTTTTCAATATCACTATAGTGTTAGATTTAGCACCCAAATAAATTGGCCGTAAGTAGCTGTCACAGTATAGACTTTCTCTAAACATGCGGTACTATAAAAAATAAATGTTTAATACATTATGGTTATGGCCTTAGAAGTAACAATGTACAATAGATGTTGAATCATTAAAATGCATGCCCTGACCCAATAATACATTTCCAACAATTTTATTATCGTAATCACAATCAGCTATTAATGAATTAATGAATTTTTAAATTCACTCAAATTGTAAATATTATTAAATTTTAAACATTTGTGCAATTGTACACAGATGATAACAAAATTAAGAATTTACTATCGGCGTCTTATTTAAGGTAATCGAGAGCAATCGAAAGTTTTTTAAAGTAGAACCAAACAAAACAAAATTACAATACAATAAATAGATTACTATAGAATAAATTAAACTAAATGTTTGAATTAAATATTTTTTTTTTCACTTAGGCCGAGTCATTCAGTCACGCACTGCTGTTATTTTTTGTATTATATAAATCAAATAATTATTTAAAATACTTGTTTTTTTATCTTTGTTATATTTAATATGTTCTTCGAAGTAAACATCTTCAGCACAAAAAAAACAAAAATAAATGATTACCTTATTGATGAAAAAGTAGCAGGTGCCGGCCTTTTCTATAAATTAATTCTCAAATTTTCAAAATTGGAGCACATCAACGTGGACAGGGGACACCTGTAATAAGCAGCCAACTGTCGAATCGGCGCTTATATTTATGTTTTTGTGTTTATGTATGCGTATTCGTGTGACTGTAGGTCAAAGTAACCATACCTTATTATTATATTTATACAAATAATAATAATAATAATAAACTGTCTCTATTAAAGAAAAAAAGTTAATAGTAAAAGATAATATTATTGTGAGAACAGGCGAAGTTCAGTTGGTTGTAAACAACCATTACTGCTCTTCCACTTAACCTGTTATTGAAGTTACATAAATACAGTAAATAGAGCAGAGTAATAAGTAAAAAGTAACATAAAAAAGAAAATATATTCAAAATTCATATATGAAACATATACAGGGTGTTTCAGAGCTCTGGGAACGGTCAATCACGTGCTTATTTGTCAAAATTTCGAAAAATGTTTTATATAAAAGTTGTGCAGAATAGTGAGCTGCACGCCCTAAAAATTTATTTAAATTTATACAGGGTGTCTCTTAACAAAGTTACAGACCAAACTTATGTTTTTTTAAATGGAACACCCTGTATATTTTAACATTTTTGGATTCCTCATTACTTGGAGATTAACATGACCTAGGTTGTGGGGATTGAAACTGGGCCGTTTTTGTGTTATTCAGTTGTTTACACAAAAATTTGAACAAAATTGTTAAAGTGCTTCCCTAAAACTAATAAAGATAATTAATTCTAATTTAGTGGTAAAGTTTAGTTGAACTTTAGTCTTCAAAATTACTATATCATCCAAAACGTAACTCAGCGTATTATACAGGGTGATAGCCATTCGCAAACTGCACAATTTCTTCATTTTTTTTAAATGGAACACCCTATATATTTTTTCATAATTTAAAAGTTTATTGAGTAAGCTTTCGTTTCATATTAGGTTTCGTATGTCTGAAGTTGATAGTGACTCGAGCATTTCAGAATTCGTTCGTAAGTTGCATGTTTCGGTCGAGAAGGATCCGTTTATAAGCGTTGTGTTTGCCTACAAAATCGTATTTTATGTTTTTGAGACATGTATTCAAATCTTGTATCCTACCATATTTCAACAAAATCTGGATGCATTATTCCCAATAAGTTATACAAACAATTATGTTTCAATACAGATAGAGAACTATAGTAAAAACTTATAAATCAACTTAAATAACAAAACAATTTAATAACATAAGTATATAAAATGAAAAATAACAAAACAATTTAATAACATAAGTATATAAAATGAAAAATAACAATTTAAAGAAGTTTACAACATGTTTTCAAAATTTCGACCATTCTGATTTAAGCAAATTCTGAGACGTTCAACGAACGATTTGTGAACTGCAACTAAAACTTGTGGCGTTACTGCAGAAAAAGCATTCCTAATTCGTATTCGCATATCTTCTGCTGTAGTCGGTGGTATACGAAACACCATGTCCTTGATATAGCCCCATAGAAAAAAATCTAATTTCGTGAGGTCCGGCGACCTAGGTGGCCATAGTACAGGTCCGCCGCGACCTATTCACTTATTAGGGTAACGGTCATTCAAAAATTGTCGTACACTGCGAGCAAAATGTGGTGGTGCACCATCCAACTGGATCCACATATCTCTTACTAAGTTGCGTGGTACGTCATGTAGGTACTCATCTAAATGATTCCTAAGAAATTCTTCAAACATTTCTCCATTCAGGCTGCCTTCAAAGAATTGTGGTCCTATGACGCGAGCTCCTAGAATACCACCCCATACATTCAGGCTCCATCGATTTTGATTATTTACTGTCCTTGTGAAATGAGGATTGTGGTCCGAATAATAATGAAGGTTGTGTCTGTTTACCTTGCAATTATTGTGAAATGAAGCCTTATCAGTAAACAACACAAAATCAAAAAAATGTTCATTGTTTCCCAGAATATTAAGGGCCCAGTTACAGAATGCAGTTCTAGCGGGAAAATCTGCTTCTCCAAGCTGTTGTTCTAAGTGGATGTGGTAAGGGTGAAATTTGTGTTTCTTCAAAATTCTATGCGCTGAGGGCCGACTAATATCCAACTGATTATTTAATTCGGATAAACTTAATTTAGGGTTTTCAACTATCGATGCCAATACCAGGAATTCGCTATCTTCGTTAATTACAGGTTTGCGTTGCACAGGTTTTGAATAATTAACGTTACCTGTAGTCTCAAATCGCTCTTGCACTCTTCTAAATGCTCCTTGTCGTGGACACCGCCTCTCGGGATACCGCTGTCCATACAATCGTGAAGCCAAAAGATAATTTTTGTGACATTCGCCAAGAATGAAAATCATGTCAACCAATTCTTCTTGTGAGAAATTCATAATTATAAACTAAGATCACAACTTAAATGGTTCGATCAATTTTTTAGACTAATATAATAATTACTGTCACCTGTATTTTTTTGTTTGTTTATTTGAAATGATTGGTAACTAGATTTTAAAACTAATAATAAAAAACATGCAAATTACCAATGAATTTTGAAATATTAGAGTAACCATCAACTTCAGATATACGAAACCTTATATGAAACAAAAGCTTACTCAATGGACTTTTAAATTATGAAAAAATATATAGGGTGTTCCATTTGAAAAAATTAAGAAATTGTGCAGTTTGCGAATAATATAATATATATATATATATATATATATATATATAATACGCTGAGTTATGTTTTGGATGTTATAGTAATTTTGAAGACTAAAGTTCAACTAAACTTTACCACTAAATTAGAATGAATTATCTTTATTAGTTTCAGGGTAGTGCTTTAACAATTTTGTTCAAATTTTTGTATAAACAACTGAATAACACAAAAACGGCTCGGTTTCAATTGCCGAAACCTAAGTCATTTTAATCTCTAAGTAACGAGGAATCCAAAAATGCTAAAATATACAGGGTGTTCCATTAAAAAAAACATAAGTTTGGTCTGTAGCTTTGTTATGAGACACCCTGTATAAATTTAAATATTTTTAGGGCATGCAGATCACACAACTTTTATATAAAACATTTTTCAAAATTTTGACAAATAAGCACGTGATTGACCGTTCCCAGAGCTCTGAAACACCCTGTATAAGTAAAATAAATAGGAAAGGAAAATATAAATCATTAAACTTGTAAAATAACAGTAGAAACTTCAAAACTCATGCCTTAACAGGATCCTAGACATTGCAACCTTAAACCCTGAAACGGAAAGTGTTTTTAAGTGTGAGGGAACTTTGTTATAAAGCTTGTAAATGTTAAAGGTAAAAGATCTTTCAAAAAATGAGGTATGATGTTTTGGCGGAGAAATAGTTCCACGAAACCTCACATTAATATTATGAACATCCGAACGAAATGTGATCCTATTGTAAAGATAAGGAGGGGTGCGCGATTGAACAATTTTATTATAGAGAACACAACAATGTAAAACTCGGCGATCAGACATGTTTAGCCAGTTTAACTGGTTAAGCTTTCCAGAAATGTGGTCATATTTTCGTATACCAAAAATTAACCTAATGCAAGAGTTTTGTATCTTTTGTATTCGGTTTTTAGTAACGCAATCAACACAGGCATTATACACCACATCAGCGAAGTTAAAACGACTTAATACTAAGATTTCACATAGAAGTCGTTTGGTTTCAAACGTTAATATATCAATTTTTAGATTGATGTAAGCCCGAGAAATACATTTGTTAATATGCAACTTAAAACGTAGTTTATTATCAATAATAGTGAATGAATTTAGTAAATTTATATTAACAAACTATTAGGATCGATTATTAAGACACTTTTAGCCTGAATTATCTTTGATTTTTGAAAATATGTCAATTTTTGCGTGTGTCATAATTTCTTAAAAATGATTTTTTTTTAGTTTGTTGAATATTTGAACAAAGAAAAAAAATTATATCGATATGATTTATTTCCTTAAATGACTATGATTTTTTAAAATTAGTCTATTTTGGCGTGAGTTATGAATTTTTGGAAAATTATATTTCAAGGTGTCAAGCACTTATATTTACTACTTACTTTTGTTCCTTTACTATAAGGTTGAAGGAAATTTGAATGCTGTAGACTGCCATTATTAGAAATATTTATGAATAGCTTGGGATGGCCGAAGACCTGTTCTCCCAAGAAATTATGATATTGGAGAATACTGATCAAAGTAAACAAATAACCACATTTCATATTTTATTAATCCACAAACATAATAAGTAATATCTTTTATTTATGTTGTATATTTAAATAATTATAAAATGCATTGTATAATTAAGTTATAACATAACAGGATTATAAATTACATTATAAAACATCTTTTGAAAATATATTTAAATAAATAAATGATAATAGATAGAAGTCCCATTTTAGACAATTTGTCTAGAATATACAACCTGAAAATATAAAACAAATATTAACACTAATTTAAAGAATTTAATATTATGTGTAATATTTACCATATAAACTTGGTTTTAGTTTTTTTTATCGCATCTTCATTCATGGGGTCTTTTAATAAATATTTTTTTATGCCAATGGTACTGTCCTTAAGGTATTCATCCCAAGAAATTTCTTTTATATCGAAACTCAGGTCTCTTTTATCCTCTTCCGATAACTTATCCCAAATCGTGCAAATGTTATCGGTTTGGAATTGGAACCGCCTCAGGAAAGGCCACGTTTCTTTCAAACTGAGCGCCAATTTTTTGTCCAATTCAACGAATCTAGAACACACATTACTTATATTCTTAAATGCATTTAGAATCGATCAAAAAGTCGAAAATAGTTAGCAGCATAGCAAGAATATAGTGGCTGCTTGGAATTCTTCAGTGCAGTGCATGCACATTTTGTTAATTTTGACATCTTGTTTTAAAAATAATTTTATGTATTTTTATCTGCCAAATTTAGATCTTTTCAAATCCCCTCATCACTATTTAACATTCATTTTCAAGTTGTTTTATTTAAATGTCAGGGTTTTCTTTTTCTGTGTGAGTGACGCGTTCAAATGTGTGAAATTATATCAAAAACGGATTTTCGCTTCAAATAGTTTGACCCTTTCTTTAGTATAGCTCTTGAAACAATGAACAGATTTTAAAAATATCCTCCGCGAATCAATTCAATTTCAAATTTCTTTAAAATTATCACGAAAATAAAAATAACGTCATGTTGCAATTGGTTTTTTTTGTAGGTACAACTCCCAACAAATGGTCAGTTTTGAAAAATTCTTTCATTATCCTACTACTCTCAACGGAATATTAAAAATTATCTGAAAAAGACAAATATGCTTCAAATTCAAGTCAGTTTTCTCAAAAACTATTTCTAAAAAAAATTATTTATTATAAGTTGTTCATTTTGGCATTCTCTACAATTATTTTTATAAATTTGATGTAACTATTATCGTTTCATAATTATAATTCAAAAATGAAAAGAAATATATATAGTTTTTTTAAACATTGATTTTATGAAAACATGTTCATTTCTTTATAGTCATCAATATTTGTTTGAATATTTTTGTAATATTTTCATATTTAAAAAATTATTGGAAAAAATAGAAAAACCGGTTAAGGTAAACACCCACTTCCGGTTAGAGATGGGCAAAACGGTTCACTATCGAAAACGGTTCCGAACCGGTTCAGTCACTGAAGTGAACCGGTTCCTTGGAGCGGTTTACGGGCCCTTTCTACAGAGTCCTAGGGTTTCATTTGATTAAATTTGTAAACGGAAGTGGGCTCTAAAAAATTACTTTGTTTTTGCTTGTTTCTGATATTTATAGTTTTAGCTTTTCCCTGCGATTTTTACACGTATTTAACATCACTTAATTTTCACATTTTCTCCTCTCTGGTAGCACATCGATAGTAAATATAAATCAAATCTGGTAGATTTTTAAACTCTGAACATTTATTTATTTATCACGCCCGGTATATCATACTCTTCTTAATTTTTGAATAAAATTAATAATTTCAAAATTGTATAATTTCTTTGTTATCAAATTATAAAATATTATTGACTTTTTTTATGCTGCCAGTTAATTTATTTTTCATTAATTTATTTATTAAGCATCTAAAAGAAATGTTAAATTTAACTAAACTTAAAAGACTTTATGATAAATTAATGTAGAAATTCGACTAGAAAAAAAAACTAATTTTAAAGCCGTTAACCTCTTCACGCCCAGGTTCGCCACATGTGGCAACAAGCAAAAAATGAAAACAAAAACATTGTACAAAAAAAATTACTTCTTTAGCGCTATCTATGGAATATTTTTTCATATTTTTTTGCATAAACGGTAAAGTTTGTGACAGTGAAATCATATTTCGTAGAAAAAGTTAACAACAACAAAGAAATAATTTTTCATCAAACCTGGGATTAAATCAAAGCAGCATGGGCGCGAAGTGGTTAAGCCTTTAAAAAAATGTCAAATTTAATTGAAGGCAAAAGACTATGTCCAAATTAATATTGAAATTTGACTTAAATTCGACAAGATAAGAAAAAAAGACTAATTTTGACTTAAATCCTTAAGCCTCTAATAAAAATGTCAAATTTGAGTTAAATTAAGAGACTTTATGCCCAAATTATTATCAAAATTTGACTTAAAGTCGACAAACGTCAAGAAAAAAGAGACAAATTTTATCTTAAAAACATTAAACCTCTAGAAAAAATGTCAAATTTGGGTAGAGTTAAGAGACTTTATGTGCAAATTAATGTCGAAATTTAACTTAAAGACGATAAACGCCAAAAAAGACTAATTTTAATTTTAAAGGCGCTAAGCCTCTAGAAAAATGTCAAATTTAATCAAAGTGAACAGACTTTATATCCAAGTTACTGTCGAAATTTGACTTAAAGTTGTGAAGCGCTAAGAAAGCAATACTAATTTTGACTTAAATCCTTAGGCCTCTAGAAAAAATGTCAGATTTGAGTTAAATTAAGAGACTTTATCTCCAAATTAATGTCAAAATTTGACTTAAAGTCGACAAACGTCAAGAAAAAAGACGAATTTTAACTTAAAGACGTTAAGCCTCTAGAAAAATGTCAAATTTAGGTACAGTTAAGAGACTTTGTGTGCAAATTAATGACAAAATTTGACTTAAAGACGATAAGCGTCAAAAATACTAATTTTGACTTTAAATAAAACAGTTTCTTTTATCACACTTTATTTTTTAGTTACTCTAGTTTCGATCATTTTGAAACTTAAGGTAAAAAAAAAGATCAGCTTATGATCGAAACTCGAGTCGCTAAAAAATAAAGTGTGATATTAACAAAGAAACTGTTTTATTTAAGGTCCCAAAATATATCACTAAGTTAACGTCTCAACCATTAATCAACTGATTAATTTTGACTTTAAAAGTGTTGATTGTCTAGAAAAAATGTCAAATTTAATTAAAGTGAAGAAAATTTATGTCCAAATTACTGTCGAAATTTGACTTAAATTTGAGAAGCATTAAGAAAGCAATACTAATTTTGACTTAAACCCAAAATATGTTAAATTTGGGTAGTATTAAGAGACTTTATGTGTAAATTAATGTCGAAATTTGACCAAGGGTCAAATTTAAAAAAAAAACGACTAATTTTGACTTAGAGTCGTTAAGTTTCTAGAAACAATGTCAAATTTAATTCAAATTAAAAGACTTTATGAGAAATTAATGTCGAAATTTGACTTAGCGTCAACAAGCGTTAACAAAAAAAATACTAATTTTGACTTAAAGCCATTAAGTCTCTAGAAAAAATGACAAATTTAATTCAAGTTAAAAGACTTTATGAGAAAGTAATGTCGAAATTTGACTTAACGTCAACAAGCGTTAACAAAAAATACTAATTTTGACTTTGACAAAGTTAATTCAAGTTAAAAGGCTTCATGAGAAATTAATGTCAAAAGATAGACTAATTTTGACTTAAACTTGTTAAGCCTCTGGAAAAAAAATGTCAAAGTTCAAAGACTTTATGTCAACAGTTTGTAGAAATTTAACTTAAAGTCGACGAGCGTTAAGAAAAACGATTCATTTTGATTTAAATCTTCAACCCTCTAGTAGAAATGTCAAATTTAATTAAAGTTAAACGGCTTTATGTATAAATTAATGCATAAATTGAACTTAAAGTCAATCAGCATTAAGAAAAAAAGACTAATTTTGACTTAAAACCTAAACCCACTGACTTTATGTCCAAATTAATGTGTAAATTTGACTTAAAGTCAATAGGCGTCAAGAGAAAAGACTAAGTCGTTAAGCCTCTAGAAAATATGCCAAATTGAATTAAAGTTAAAAGATTTTATGTTCAAATGAATGTCGAAATTTGTCTTAAAAACGATAAGAAAAACAACAATTTTTACTTAACCCGTTAAGTCTCTAAAAAATGTCAAATATAATTAATGTTAAAAGACTTGAGACTAATGAATCTCAAAATTTGACTTAAAGTGACAAGCGTCAAGAAAAAAACGATAATTTTGACTTAAAGCCGTTAAGCCCCTAAAAGAAAATGTTGAATTTAATTAAACGTTTTCACATTTTCATTTAAAATTCGAAATGTAAAACTTTAAGTCTGGACTAAAAAAATCACGAGAACCGCATGAAATTTCCGCAGATAACTTTAAGCGGTTCACAACGTGAACGCAATTTGCACGAACTTCATGTGGTTCCTGATATGAACCGCATGAAGCTACTGCGTAAACTCCAAGCGTTTGGAGGTGTGAACCGCTTGAAGTTATCTACGGAAACTTCACGTGGTTCATACCAGGAACCGCTTGAAGCTCGTGCAGATAGCGGACTTAACCGTTGTTAACTTCACGCGTATCTCTTGGAACTGCATGAAGTTTCCGCAGATGACTTCATGCGATTCCGCCGGGCGCTTCTACAGCTACAGGTAAAAATTACATGGTGTGCCTGGACGGCCGCGTTCTCTTTCTAAAATGATGCTCCGTGATGCAACCTTGTAAAATTACTAGCTAAGCAAGTTGAAAAGTCGTTATAACTAATTTAAATGTCTGCTGCACGTACTTTCACATTTTAACATCTGAAACAACATTTAATAATCTTTGCTTTAAATAGAAAACAAAAATAATGCTCGTGACATTTTAATATATCATTTTGAAGTATAAACAAATGTTTTATCCCTTGACCACAAGGAATCTATCGCCGGAGATCTTCCAAGCCAGAAGCAAAATCAGGACCGGGAATTAAATCGAAACTCCAATAATATTGGTCTTTTGAATAGATTTCCTTCTCCCTATCGACAATCAATAAGGAGTCGATAAGGCGCAATATCCTAGAGATGCTCTACGCATATTTTATGTGCGTTTTCAAGAAAGATTTGGTACTCACACCGCTTACGAACAAAACTATTCATTTTAGGACTTTAAATCCCCTTAAAATTATTTTAGGAAGTAAACCTGAAAACCATTGTTCAAAATTCGGAAGATGCAGCCTTCATTTAAAGATCGACGAAACTGTATGAAACGATGCAGGCTTAAAAATAAACCTAAGCACCGTGTTCGTTCAAACAGTGGCTTCATACTGTCTCGTCAGCTTACTAGAACTAGTTAATTACAGCATATTATTATATTTGGGAGCAAGTAACTATCTCAATACAGTCCTTAATCCAAGTAACGCTTGTCCAGCAATTGTAGTCCTGGGTGGCTGTGGAATCAAACATGAATGTTGATTCCTTTGACAATTGCCCTCATTTACTTATTAACCAATGAAATCGAATAATGTTGATGACATGATCCAATAAAATTCTAATTACGATGCGTAAAGACCACGCTCCATGTTATGCATGACAATTCACCCTGGGTGGTATCTAATCAGATAATCTCTCATGTTAGTATTGCCTAGCAACGCGTCGCTACATGTTCTATACCGTATAAAACGTCAGTTATTGCCGGACCATTAAGCAGTTTGCTCCTGAATTCGATCTGTTTGTATTTTCGAGTGAAGTGTTAGTGCTTTCATCAGTAATATTATTCATGGGCATTTCTCAAAATCTTGGTAAGCTCATTTTTACTACAATTATTGTGGCGCCGATTAATACACGTCTGACACTTGGTGTCACTAAATTTAATTCTTCAAATTATGAATTGTAAACTTTCTGTTCGGCCAATTGTCTTCTCGTGAATGATTTTTCCTAGGCAATTATTAGCGTCTGGATCACTCTTGCTTGTTGCTTCTAGAAAATCGTGATCCTGCCGCTAATAATTGCCGGCAAAATCGTAGGCACTCGTTATATTACTGTTGACTATATACTTATGGACTGCTAGCGCCAACTTCATATGTATCTCCAAGCAACGGTGGCGCGGCGGGACCCTAAATGGTTGCGATATATTACTAAATTGGTAGCTATTTTGTGTCTATGACATATGACTCTATAAACTCGCATTGCATATTGTGATACCCTGCAATTTATTCACACCTTTGAATATATAAACATTTATATTGTCAAATATTCACACTATGTCAAAATATTGCAATGCGAAAGGCTGCAATACGTCCACGTATATATGCCAACGAGGTTATAATAGTCGTCAGCTGATGTACACGTCAGTTGACTTTTGACTTATAACCTAAACAACAAATAAATACTTGTTTACGTGTTTGTGCACTGCTTGTATGATACAGAATCCCACAACAGATGTCGGTAGGTTTCTTATCTTGGTCTTTCTCTGGAATTGATTTTGACTTTAGAAATGTCAGTTTGAATAGTTTTGTGTAATGTAAGAATCGACATTAGTTTGATTGCGCATCCACCCAGAACTACAACAATTGCTGGACATAGTTAAAATGCATTTAAAACAATTACAGTCTAAATTTTATGAATTATGTTATATCAAGAACAGCGCAAGTCCATCGAATATTACAAGAAAAATCGCAAGTATACTTACGTTGGTTTCTTGTTCAGCAGCAACGAAACTAGGTCAATCATGTAAGCAGGTAGACGATGTAGAAAGAAGTCGTAAACCCTGAAGCGGTAGAATCCTGGAACGATGATGGACATCGGGTACCAAATGCAGTTTTGAAATGGCGATTTATTCAAATTTATCATTACGTAAGTTTTTAACTCCCTCCACGACAGTGGGTTGCCCGCTGAAGTGTAGTTTATGACTGTAACGCTGGATTTTCGCCTGAAAGAAATCTTGCATTAATCAATAATAAATATAATTTAAATACGTAATAACATCATGTACAGTGAGATTAGAAGTAATTAAATGTGTCCTAGAGTTTAAAGACAAAGAGAGGGTTTACAACTTTACTTTGCTGGTTGATATAACTAGCCACCTAAATGACTTTAACCCTTATCGACAACGAAAAGATCAAATAATTAATGACGTGCAAAATCTTATTTTCGCATTCCAAATGAAACTTGAGCGTTGGAAACAAAAAATTTTCCTCACTTTCCTACACTGTCGCACAACCGGCAGTGAATAAATATGCTTCTCTCATATCTGACTTAAATCTTGAATTTGAAAACCAATTTCATGATTCAAAAAAAAGATCGTAAGCTTTTTCCTGCATTTGCAACGCCATTCTCCTCAGACCTGACATAATTATCAGGAACTTTACAAATGGAAAGTTGTGAAGTTCGTTGTGGTGCACAGTTAAAGCAGAAATAAGTCAGGTTGGTTTGGAAGGGTTGAACAAAATATATTTAGGAAAAATATCCTGCGTTTTACAAACATGCTTTGTTGATGATATTTGGAAACACTTATGCTTTTGATAGCTTTTTAGTTGGATGAAGCACATCCAGCCACAGATGAAAACTCGAATTATTGATGCTTATTTGGAAAACTGCATGTAACAACAACCTCAGTCGAGATCGGCATTGATACACTCAGTTCTGCCAAATAAAGTCAGAGGTCACCTTTACATATTTTTAATATACTGGTTTGAATGAAAAATGCAACACCAAGAAAAACAGCCAGAATTTATTTAATTCTTCTACAATTAATGGCTTTCGGTATAAAAAGTAACTCATTAAAATTTCATAAAAAAACTCCTTCGTCAAACCTCTTTTTAGGATGATTTTATATACGAAAAATAGCAATATCAAATGGTGTTTTTATAAACATGGAACAATTTGGATTAGTTTTCTCGTGATAATAGTGCGAAGAACACCATTTAAAATGCCCAGAGTTCGTAACCGTCGAAATTTTGTACAACTAAGTGATTTCGAGCGAGGTCGTATTATTGGCATGAGAGAAGGTGATCTTTCGTTTAGAGAAATTGCCAATAGAATGGAACGTGACGCAACCACAGTAATGAGGTGCTGGCGAAGATGGTCTGAAGAAGGTTTTCATGGACGTCGGAGAGGATCTGGACCACAGCGAAGAACGACAGACCGCGAAGAATGCAGGCTGAGACTTTTGGCGATAAGAGAAAGATTATCCACTACACGGGCCATTGGAAACACTTGGAGGGATATATCAATGGCATAGATATATCATCGAATACGGAGTTTTCCAATGCGTAGTTATCGTCCTTGTTGTTGCCTTCCCCTGAATCCACATCATAGAGCTTCTATGTTGGAATGGTGTAGAGAACGGGTGAATTGGAGACAAGAATGGCAACAAATTGTGTTCACTGGCAAATCCAGATTTTGTTTGTGGGCCAACGATGGATGTAGACGTATCAGACGTTTCCGCGGGGAACGCAGAAATATGGACTTCGCGCTTCCTCGGCATACTGCTCTCACGCAGGGGGTGATGATTTGGGGTGCCATCACGTATGGTGGTAGGTCCTCTCTAGTTTTTATTCCAGGCACCCTAAATGCCTGGCGCTACGTACAGACTATTCTAGAGCCCATTGCACTGCCGTACTTACAAGGGTTGCAAAACCCTATCTTTCAGCAAGATAATGCTCGCTCACATACAGCAAGGGTAACAATAGAGTGTTTAGAAGAAGCTAACGTTGTAGTGCTTCCATGGCCTTCTCGTTCACCAGACCTTTCGCCTATCGAACATGTTTGGGATATGATAGGCGTCAGACCTATTTTACCTTGTGCCCCAGACACTTTGGACGAACTTCGTTTGCGGATTCAGGAAGCTTGGGATGAGCTACCCCAAGAAGATATTGATCACCTCATTCAAAGCATGCCGAACCGCGTGAATGAGTGCATTAGAAACAACGGAGGACCGACTCATTATTAAAAAAAATGCTTGTGTAAGTAAGTTTTTCAACTGAAATTTTGATCGTTTACTTGAGACATTCAAACACAACTTCTGTGAAATTTTAATTATAATCTGACCATAACTTCTTGGTGTTGCATTTTTCATTCCAAAATCACGTCTTTTTTACAATATTTTCAAAAAACTTATAGATGGCGATTTGAAATTTCTATAAAAAATCACAAATAATTCAAGAAATATACCATTAAAATTTCAACCCTCTAGAACCACCCCTTAAAAAAAACAAAAAAAAACAAAAAAACGATAAATTTTATTTTTTTCCCGAAAGCCGGAAATGTCTTATAGGGGCGCGTGAAAACCGCGATTTTGCAACTCACCCCTAGACGCGGGGGTGAATTTTTAAAATCGATTTTTCGCGATGCACAGGTTCGCGCCAAACCTATCTCCTCCCAGGATTTTTGAGTTGGAGGATTCAAATATGGCTCAAAAAATCCCCAATGCATCGGGAGATAACGTTTACTGTAGCACGTTCCCGTAAAAAAATCCGTTGCAAACCCTCAAGCGTTTTTCTAAAAAATCACATTTCGGACGCTTCCGGAAAAAAGGGCGCGCTTCCCCTTACGACTCCGAATTTCATAGAGTTTTGTAGAACTAACTCCTATCTACATTTTATGTCTCTTATGAATTTTTCATATCTCCAACCCCCGAGGAGTTCAAAGAAAAGAAAACCACCCCCGATTTCAATAAAAAAATTCTACAGCGGCCATTTTTCATCTTACGAGATTACGGCATGCCATTCGGAATTGTATTTTGCGTCGAAAAGGTAAGGACTATATTTTTCGTGGGGCGCACCGTTTACGATCTACGGCCGATTTTTGAATGTTTTGCGGGAATTTTTCGAAGAATTATGCGATTTTTTTTTTTCGAAAAATAAAAATCTGAAATCCGAATGACGGCAAATCAGTCACCGATTTAATCCGTATCAAAGATCCCCATAAAGTTTTTCGATCCGATTTGTGGTTTTTGAGATATGACGTTGTATACGGAAGGGGGAAGCGAAATTTAGCAGCGGGGCACAATCGGAAATCTGATCACACCACCGGAAAGCCCTTCTCAAGCCCAACAGAAAATCGAAATAAAACTTCTCGATCCGACCCCTCCTAATTTTAAAAATTCATTAAATTTTTATTTATTTTGCCGGTAAATATCGTTTTAAAATGAATTTTTCTATTCCTTTTGAAATCACGAATCTATCGACGAATTATCATTGTGGTATTGTGTGTACGTAAAACAAATTTTAAATCGCCCGGTTATTAACCGAGATATGGAGTTTTGAATTATAGTCGTTTTTGAAAGTTGAAAATTTAGAAAAAAAAATTCCGGGAGGGTTAGAACAGTGAAACTTTGGGAAATCATTAAGCGTTCCATTTGAAGCAGATCACCAAAGTTTGGTAACATTTCAATCACCCCGTCAGCCCCATCAGCCGCAACGGGGTGCCAAAGACCAAAACAACCCCTATCAGTAGCGGCCTAAATTTTGTTTGTATATTGGTTTGTAATGTGTATACACTTCTCTGCCGCTCACCAATTAATTTTTAGAGGCCCAAAGTTAATGAAAAAAATAAGCTTCTTCCTGTTAACGTCCGAGTGCTTTCCAAACAGCAAATTAAGAAATGCATTGATAGTGCATTGTCATATTTGGCAGATGTCAGATTCAGAAACTGGGGTTACCACCTGATTACATTTCCGAAGATCCTCGACGCGTGTGGTTTGTGAAAGTTCATTTTTATTTTTCCTTAAATTCGACGTCACCTGTTACCTTCTTCAATTTTAGTAGGCAGCGCACAGTTTAATTGCTTAATTTTAATAGGCTACGCACTGACGACGGCGCAATGCAGCGGAGTCGTCGTTCGTCACCAGTTACTTTGGTCAATTTTAATGGGACACGCACAGACGACGGCGCAGCGCAGCGGAGCCGTCGTTCGTCACCGATAACTTAATTTAACTTTAACTCAAATTTAATAGGCCACGCACGGACGACCTCGCAGCGGAGCCGTCGTTCGTCACCCGTTAATTTTCTTAATTTTATATTTTACTATTTCACATAAAGAACACAATTTCACATACAGGAACTTAAGCTTGAAAAACTAGTTTTAACTAATTGCATTATCTAATGAAACATAAATTAATGTGAGCCTACAGGAAATCGTATTTTCAAAATTTTACCAGGCTGCCAAAAAGTTTGGCCACCCATGGACTAGATTATTACATAACCCCAAGGAGAACGCAATGCCGTCTGTCTTCGCGGAAATGTTATGTATACTTTACTACATACAATTAGTATTAAACTCAAAGACCATTTTAAGTTAATTCATGTGCTATGGAATTAATCATTTTGAGAGGCAAATCGGTTGATCACACGGTACAGAAATTTGGTGCTACTACAACTAATGAGTCAAACTTGATGCGTTATGCATTTTTACCTTTGAACACCAGTATCCCACAAAACAGCAATAATCGCATGAGCGACATAGTCACAAGGCACGATATTTGAGTTACATTCTGGATAAGGTGCGTGTATAACTCTACAGAGACCTAACCCTGTAGCTGCTATCCAACCATAAGGTCCCATATACTTATTTATCCAACCTGAAATAGGTTCCCGGTAAGGTGCTGTAACTAAAGAAAAAAAAAAGAAAAAATAAATGATTCGAAGAAAACAAAATATATATTTTAATACGTACTTACACTGGGCCGAAATATCGTCACCGGCATATGATGTCTGTACGAATTTACTAAGTTCTCGGCAGCGTTTTTGGTATATGTATAAATGTTGGGCCAGTTACCGATTAGAGTAGGTGTAATTTTTTCTAAAGTTTCGTCGTCGAAGGTATCAATTAAATCTATTAATTTTTCGGGTACTATCGGATGTGGGTAGACTTTTTCATCGGCTCTAGTGCTATAGCTGTTGCTGTACATTGTAGAAACGTAGACAAAGCTCTGAAAAAAAAAATGTATTTAGATCGAAAAATATTGCTGTAAAATACGAGTGATCGAATGAAATAAATACAACTAATGAATTATCTTATGTATGCAGAGATTTTATATTATAAGGATGGTAATTTTGAATATAGAAAGTATATTTCCTGGTATTTCCAGCGGTGCAACAAAAGAATCTTCGGTGGTATAGTTTTCAATTCGAAGTACTGTTGATTTATTCATTACTGGGTCAAACACAAACATGTACACTGATTAAATATATTTTACCAAAATTTACCTTTTGTTATCTAGATTGTAGGTAAAATCGAAATTTCAGAAGTAATATTTACTGCAGTCATTTAAATTTATGTAAAGCAACGCCAATTAGAGCTGGGAATGATAAACGCAGGTGTTAATATTTAGAACACGTAGCTCTTGTATGAATTGTAAATATACACACTGGTGGAAAAAAAATTCCTGAAATTTCGACCATTTTCTAACCGCCATAACTCGGCGTATTTTCAATCGATTTTGATGAATATTTGAGAGCGAAAAACTTTGATGTGTCTTCTTTAACGTCATGTATGCGAACTTAAGCGCAACCCCTTCCGCCCCCCTCTAGCGCCCCTCGGAAAAAAAGTTTTTTTCTGGAAACCATGTCCAACGTTGACGATGTCTACAGAGTTGGAAATGTTTTGTCAACTCAATCCACCATAAAGGCATTAAAATCAATTGATCAATTCCCTATGCAGAACTTAAAGAACGAAGTTCCTACAACGATTTGGCACCAAGCTATGGGCGAAAAAAGTGCATTTTGAGGTTCTTTTCAATCAAATTGGATGATTCTTTCGGGAAAAAATCCCATTTTGGCTCTACTTTAAGGGGGTAAACTCAGATTGGAATGATCCCTTTTCGAATCCTTCAACACCCGAACAAAGAAAAAAACGTACAACTTAGACAACGTGTACCGAGTTGGAAAAAATGTATCGACTCGATCCACCAAAAGGGAATTGAAATGTGTTCAATTACCTGCGCAAAACTCAAATAATGAAGTTCTTACGACGATTTGACACAAAATTATGGGGTGTGAATTTTGTGGTTTTTTGACTCATAAGTTTGAAGTTTTTCGACGAAATTGTTTTCGTTTTCACGAATGAAATTTTCTTTGCATACGAAAATTTATTGTTTGCACGAAATCACGAATATCGCATTTTGTACCTTAGAACAACTTTTACATGACAACTCGTCCACCGCCTTAAGCTATCCATCATGATTACCCGCCCAGAAAACGTAATCAACTCATTTTAAATATACATCGGAATTCCTTTTACAAAAAATCACCAGAATACGGCCACATACAATTATTCGATCCATTCTTCTTTGATAAGTCTAAATTATATCAAATTTTAAGCAAATATTAAAGAAACTTTATTGCAGAATGCAAGTTACAGTCTAAGTGAGATTGCAGACTACTTCTATAATAGAAACCATGGATGTGTAAATGTGTTATTTATACAGGGTGTCCCATTTTAAATTGCCGCCCTAAGTTTCTCGAAACCTGAGCAACTTGACAAAAAATATTTCAGATAAAAGTTGTAGGGTTTGGAGGGGGACATATGCTGGTGAATTTAACAATGATCTTGGCGTTACTTTTCAAGGTCAAACGAAGGTTAACTTTGATTTTTCAAATGGAACCCCCTGATTTTTAATGCGGTATCGTATTCTACGGGAAAAAATACAACTTTTTGTAGGAAAGGTTTTTGAAAATGGTTTTTTTAAGAGTTATTTCACGAATTTTGTCCGTCAAGTTGTTTGAAATCAGGCTGTGATTCATGCATTACCTTCAGCATTAGTATTAAAGGTGCGGGAGCAAGATCCCCGGATATTTCTTTCCTTGACTTTTTCCTCTGGGGACTAGTCAAGGAGAAAGTATTTGCTGAAGCTCCGACAACAGTGCAGAACATGAAGGAGAGAATTAGGGCTGCATTTCGAGCAATTTTCATTCAAACCAAAGTGCATTGACGAGGATGGACACTTGATTGAGCATTTGTTCTAAAAAGAAGGAGATCGAACCTCCAGCCACTGAAGCCATCGGCCCTTTTCAGAGCCAATGATGTGCAAAATCCTATCGGCAACCTCCACGTGGTGCACATAGGGTGACGATAGTGCCGAGGGTAATGCACGAATCACAGCCTGAATTCATCTGATATTTCAAACAACATGATGCACAAAATTCGTGAAAATACTCTTAGAAAAGCATTTTCAAAAAAAACCTTTCGTACAAAAAGTTTGTATTTTTTCCCGTAAAATACGATCTCGCAATAAAAAATAGGGGTTCCATTTAAAAAATCAAAGTTGGTCTTCGTTTGACCTTGAAAATTAACCCCAAGGCCATTTTAAAGGTAATCAGCATATGTTCCCCTCCGAACAATACAACTTTTATCTGGAACATTTTTCGCCATGTTGCTGAGGTTTCGAGATATTTTGGGTGGCAATTTAAAATGGGTCACCCTGTATGTGACCTATGTATTGCAGTAAGTAACTGGTCTGTAGTAATAACTTATAATGTAAATGGCGTCTTAATTAGTTAACTTTGTAACTTTACCTTACAAATAAAGAATTTGAATGTAAATGTAAATGTAAGCGTTATATGCTAGATGGCACCTGCGCTGCTGTGATAGAAATAAATATACGTTTACTAATGCTCCATTGATTTATACAATCGAAGTGCATGCAACATTGTTATTTCTTTCTAAAAAATGTCATTTATAAACAAGGCATTTCTTAAGCAAAATGAGCTATTCCCAGCTCTCGTTGGCATTACTAAATAAGTGTGTTTGTGTCGATGTAATGGAGCTTGTTACTTCAGAGAATCATTTCTGTCACCCTGAACTACCATTAATTGGAAAATATTAAATGTTTATTTACTGCCTGGCGGCCTTGAAATTTTATCTTAGAATACAATCATTCAAATTAAATCCCTTCTATTAACAGAACAAATAATTACATGTAAATATACCGTATGTCCCGTTTCAATACGCATCATAGGGAATTCCCATGTAAAATGTTCAATTTCAGTTTGTATTTCTGTTATTGAATTTAAAAGGTGAGAATAATATTAGAATCATTCCTATACCTACTAGCATTATTTTCTAGGTTGTATTTTTGTTTTCTCTTTAGTTTAACAGGAAAAATAGCTTAACACGTTGACCGCTTTGTCAGTCACCGGTGACTGACACCGAAGTATTCCAATGGGACCACGTCAGTCACCGATGACTGACCGTGAGTACCTACTTTAAACTTACTATTTAGCTAAAAAATGAATCAAAATGAATTAAATAAGAATATTCTTACTCATTTAATAAAATAAAACTAAAAAACAAAGAAAACTTTTTTTGACATTTTACAAAAAAACTTGTTGGCAGCCAATTGCGAACAAATATTCGAAAATAAAATCCTCAAAATAGTAGTTGCTATGAAAAGCCATAAGTAAATAACGCACGATTTGTCAACCTCTCGTCCTCATTACACTTTTCTATTACAATTTCACAAAATGTAGATCTCTGATCAACTGCTGATAGTTCTTGATGATTTTGGTTTTTATGCGGTCGATAACTACAACCTTTTAAAAATTCTATGGATAGTAGATTTGCTATCATCACATTTTAAAGCCATTTTTCTTGCACGTTATGTTGGATTTACATTGATCCTTGCCAATACATTTGTTATAGTTTCTTCAAATTTTCTCTTTTTACTAACGATATGTCCATCATTTACACAACTATTCACCTCAAAATTCTGAACGACTGCAGTAATTGTTGATTCACACGACATTAGACAGTTGTATACTAAATAAGTCTGAAATAGCATGCGAAGAATGTCCGCCAAAACTCCTACGTTATGATCTGTTTTTTTTCCTTTGAGGTTTAAAAACCACACACATGTTGAATTGATGAATTTTTGTGTCAAAAAATTTAGATGACAAACACTGACTTTTCATAGCAACTACTATTTCGAGGATTTTATTTTTGAAGCTATATTTCATATAAAACTAAAGAGAAAACTAAAATAAAACTTCGAAAATAATGCTAGTAGATAAAGGAATATTTCTATTTTTTTTCTATTTTTTTTTTAATTCAATAATAGAATAACTGAAATGGAAAATTTTACATGATGCGTCTTGAAACGGGACACACGGTATACACACACATGCATATACCCCCCACATTCACTATTTTATATTTAGTTCTTTTTCAATTCGGTTCATCGTTTCGTGACCTCTAGCTCCACTCCAATTCTCGTCTATCTCCTTTCAGCACTTCGATACAAGATTTTTGCCCCTCTTTCACCTCGTCACATTCTTTTAACATATGCTCCATGGTTTCCTTAAGTCTCCTTAGCTTCCTCCATCCAGAATCTGCATATTCTCTCTTCATTTCCACACCGGAATCTCGTAGTCATCGTTCTTTCGCGTTTGTTATATTTCGTGTTTTCCAAGTACTTCGGTGTATCATTCTCAATAGTTAATTTATAGTTAGCATTATACCAAGATTCATTCATCCGCGTTCTCCGTTCTTGCATTTGTACGTCCCTATCTCTCGACATAGTTCCGCTCCATCGGCTTCATAGTTTTCTTCCGTTCAGTATCATTATTTATACTTCTTTAGCCGCATCAGAATTCCTCTTGTAACAGTTTTCTCTGCTCTGTCCTATTTGTCTATACTCTTCCGTTATTTTTTCTTTCAAGCATTCTTGCAGAATTTTACAATCGCATCTTTCCCTTATTTTTTCTTCATACTTGACCCCTCTGTTACCTGCTTATACTCTTAGTTTTCCTTTTTCACTTTCTCGAGCAAAATGTAAGCTGGAGTTTCTCTGTCTAATCCCAGTACCTATCTCCAGTATGTTGCCTGTAGGGCCCCCAATTTTTGCCACAGATTTCCGCCTCATACAACATCATACTTTTTACTCGGCCATCAAAGGGATGACCGACCTTTCGTCTTTATATTGTCGAATTTTCTTTCACTTATTCCCCACACCTTATTTACCTTTCGTGCCAAGCTTTGGATTTTCTTCGTTTTCTCTATTATTCGCACCCAAGTATTTAAAAACTTTAACTTTCTCTAGATTTTGTTCCTCACATGTCCAATCTTCAGTTCTAGTCCTCCCTCCTGCATTCCTAAACATCAACACATTTTTGTTTCTTTTTCCCACATTCACTCCCAGCACTTTCTAAAACATTTTTCCACGCACCTAATCATTTCTTTCTATTCCTTTATTCCTTTGCATCGTTTGCTATAATTACTATATCGTCGGCCATATGTGTCCAAACAGAATGGGGCTTAATGGACACCCTTGTCTCACTTCTTTTGTTGTTCACAACTTTTCACCATTCACGTACACACTGCTTACTGTTTGCGCGTAAATTTCTTCTATTTTTATTACCAGATACTCATTGATTCCTTTCTCCCTCAAACTATTCACACTGTTAAATTCTGCCTTGAGATCCAAGAACAACGTATACACTTTCCCTTTATTCTTTGATATTTCTTTTCCAACAATATTCAAAATGGCACCTTCAGGCTTCATTTTCTGAAGCCTGACTGTCCATTTGGCAAGATTCCTTTAATTTTCAGCTCCTCATTAATTATTTCTTCTAAGACCATAGCATGCCGTATCCACGAAGGTTATTCCTCTATAATTTTCTGCTTGATCTTTCCTCCCTTTCTTATGGATTAGGCATACAAGACCCTCTCTCCATTGGCTAGGAATCCCTTCACCTTTCCATACTCCATTCATTATTTCGTTTAATCTCACGATCACCTTATACGTTCCATAAATCCATGCTTCATTTCTTATACCACTCATGCTAGGTGTTTTTCCCTTTTTCATTTTTTTTTACTTGCTTCATTATAGATTCCTTGCTTATTTCTTCCATTTCTCGTTTGGGCTCCTTTATTATTTCTCTTGGGTTCATGCTCTGCATGTCATTCCCTTTAAATAACGCAAAAAATGATTTTTCCACTCCTCCAGATTAATTGTTTTGTTTTTTTTTTGGTTTTTCTTTTTTTGTCAACAAATTTCCATGCCTCTTCTTCTGAATTTTTTTGATTGTATTTTGCTCTCTTCTTTTGCTCTACTTGTTTTGCATGTCTCTTTATGTACCTTTAGAACACTCGGGTACTTCTGTTTTGTTGCTTTTGCATGTTTCCATTTTCTAAAAGTGTTTCTTGTCTCTCTTTTCATTTGTGTGCATTCCCTGTTCCACCACGTGCACCACATATTATCTTCCCTTCGCTCAAATATCTTTTTCGTTATCGCTTCCGAAATTCATTTTTGTAATTCCTTCATCATGTTTTCAGCCCCTGTTTCTTTGAAGCTATTTTTATTCAGTTATTTTCTATAGTTTACGATGGTATCTTCATTCCATATTTCCTTTTTTATAAATTCTTTTGCTTTTTTATATTTTTATTTATATCTGCTATTGCAATGGTTCTGGCCATGATTGGAGAAGTATTTTAAGATTTTTGCAGAATCCTGTAATATCGTATGTTCATTAAAAAAGAAACCTCAAGTGTGCCATGATTTTTTATTTTTAAAAATTTAACTTGGCACAAATGAATTGACATTAAAAACGTCAGATCGTTCTAAGTCATAGTTGTTCCGTGGTCACAATGGTTTACAGCAACCAGCAACAAACGTTACTAGTTGTTTGTCACAGAAAATGAATTTATCAGTAGGAACACAAGATAAGTAACATAACCTCAATATGTGTTACCAAATTAAATTTAAAAAAAATCATGGCACACTTGAGGTTTTTTTTAATGAACATACTTTAGAATGTCTGTTCAGTAAATTTGGAAAGTTTCAGATTTGTTGCAGTTGTTTTTATATTTTTTTCCGACTCGATGAAATTCGTAATTTTTAGCTTGTGTTGTTCTTATGAGCTTATTTTAAAATCGACCTACAATTTAGAAACAATATCATTAAATATTCAAACAATTTGTATTAAAATTACCTTCATCATCAAAAACCTGTCGTCGGGCGCATCGTTTAAAAATGTATATAAATGTTCCTTAATAAATACGCGAGACTTCCTACTGTGAAATCCTTTTGATTGGTTTTTCATAAATACCGTTAACTTAGAAAATTCTTTACGGTCAATATTTCTGTTAACTAATGCATACTGACGACTTAACCATAGAATACTTCGACCATAAAGCTCGATGGTTTGATCTGTTTGCCTCTTGCTGAAAAGTAGGCCAAGAAGCCGTTCTCCGTTAGGTTATGGATATTTTTTGAACTTACACCTTTGATTGAACTAGTATAAAATGATTCATACTGCTTTCGAGATTTTGCTGAAAGCAAAGTATTCATTGCCATAGCCGCGGC
Source organism: Ocypus olens (assembly GCA_910593695.2). Taxonomy (NCBI): domain Eukaryota; kingdom Metazoa; phylum Arthropoda; class Insecta; order Coleoptera; family Staphylinidae; genus Ocypus; species Ocypus olens. Next base: position 37,194,688 of record OU343053.1, read on the forward strand.
CTTTTCAACATCGGAAAGAATGTTTTGAATATCACTACTATCACTATTACACATTTTTTTATGTAATTTATAACAGTATAATACTCACAGATAACTTTTTTCCACAAATAATAATGGCGACTGACATTTGTGCAATTTATTTACTGGTTGTTAAGTAACACTTTCGTCAATGCACTCTGAACAAAACATTATTCATTATTTTATACATTGAATAATTAGCAGCAGTTAAAATGACATTGACAAAATATTACTCACACGAACAACTTCTTTGAAAATTGCTGCACGATCGAAGATAAAATTTTGTAAGCCACTCATGTAAAAAGTTTATTTATTATACTCCTGGCGTGTTTGTGCAATAAAGAATCACTTTGTACACTTGTACCTTAAATAACTATTTTTCTATTCTACTAGTTGATGACTCATTTGAGCCAAAAATTGCAGGAAGTTTACGAACTATTTCAGCAAATCTTTCTTCATTTTTATAGAGTTTTAACAATAATAATGCGTTGTTCTTTGATGTGGCGTTCCAAATTTTGTAATCGCAAGGGTGACAATTGAAACATATGTATTTCTCTGGAGCTGCAATTTTATTAAAAATATGGTGCGAAATTTAAATCCAGCGCTCTTATTGGGATACCCTTTAGCACAATATCATATATTCATAATCTAAGTAAGAACGAAGAAATACACATTTGCTTCATTGGCCTAGAGAAGCGTTCGATAAGGTGAAAAGGGAAGATATTTGGAAAAGAGGGGCATAGAAAGGAAATTGAGGTACAGAAAGCAATACAACGTGTGAGCAACAATATTTGCAGATAATTTAAATTTCCCGCCGAAAAATCTGGGCAAATTGATCACTCCCAGTTCATGCCAAGGCATAATTAATGAAGAGTGACTAGAATCTCGCAGCGTCGTGAGTCGTATTTTGCCATTGTGTTCATGAATTTAGTTATTTTACCTTCTGTTTCATAGACATCAGTTCTTATCAGCAATACTTATACTGCGTAAATCTTTGTTTTGTGGTAAGTGATTATCTGTTTTTAAGGTAAGAAAAATATAAAATTTAAGTTTCGTTCGGAAAAAAATGTTTGCTACGCCAATGGAAAATCAATCTATTTTCTTTTCATATGATCAGTTCTACCAAAATGCGTATTTGGTTGCCTACCTGCAAATCTGCACCTATTGTTGCTCTCTCTATAAAGATGCCGAGAACTGTGTAAAAACAAATAATGAAAACAGAAATAGGTGCGAGACATGCTGGTCTGCGATTATTTTGGTGTCTGGTCGTCATTTTTAAATCCATCTTAACCTTGAATAGTCACTAGGGGTGTGATACACCCCAGCCTTTTTTCGACGTTGAATAAGGCCCTGAAATTGAAAGTAAACGGGACATGTTACTCCATCTACAAATAGTTTGAACCTTCTATTGTGGATAGAGTTGCCAGATGTCCGGTTTTCGACCGGACAGTCCGGTTTTTTTCATGTATGTCCGGTCAAGAAAGTCATTGTAAACCGGACAATCTTTCGTCCGGTTTTAGTGAAATTTCGAGTATACCTGCGTGGAAGAGGATACTTGGGTAGTGATAGTGGGGTGGGGTAGGGCAGGACGGAAAGATATATAGATAACGCGCAGTCGCCGTCACTCCCCACTGCCCACTTCTGTAGGTCCCGTCAGCCATTACTCCACTTAACTCAGTTACGTTACATCTCTATTAGTACAAGATAGTTTTTGTCGCGTAGCGCTCTAAATTATATCAACCTGACTTCACTAAATTAGCTTTCAGCTTATTTTTTATATTGCTGTCGTGTTTGTATTGCTGTTGTGTTTGTATTGCTGTCGTGTCGCCGTGTCGGTGCGGAAAATGGAAGACGAGGAAGCATCTACGAGCAAAGCAACTCCACCAAAGAAAGTAAGAAGAGTTTGCTACTATAATGTTGACTGGGAATCGCGTTTTGTTTGGCTAAATAAATGTGACGCAGACAACAGTAAAGGCTATTGCAAATTATGTAAAAATACGTTCACTGTAGCTTACGACGGCTTAAAAGCATTAACGCACCATGCTGCGTCAAAGAAGCACAAAGAGTGTGAAAGTGCTGTAGCTACCTCTCAACGTATGACATCTTTCTTTACACAAAAAGGCAGTGCGCAAAGTAAAAAAGTAAGTATTGCCGAAATAACTGAGGTTTACCATAGTATAAAGCACCACATTTCTTACGTTGCTCAAGATTGCTCCTTAAAGGTATTGAAACAAGTTATTAACGATTCAGAAATCGTAAAGAAAATGACAGGAGGACGCACTAAATATACGTGTTTGGTAAACAACGTTTTATTTCCTTATTCAATGGAACTTGTGCAGGAGGATTTAAAGAATGATGTTCCCTTTTCTGTTGCTACTGATGCTTCAAATAAAGGAAACAGGAAATTCTTTCCAGTAGCCATCCAATATTTCTCCCCAAAAGAAGGTATTTGCCATAAAATTTTGGATTTCTACGAAGACCCGTTTGAGGACTCGTTATCTATTAAGCAACGTTTGTGTCAAGTCTTAGATAATTCACAACTCCCATGGACTAGAGTAACGGCATATGGAGCGGACAACGCATCTGTTAATTTTGGGGTCAATAAGTCCGTTTTTCAAAAATTAAAATCAGAAGAAAATGAAGACATAATAGCTGCTCACTGTAATGACCATATATTTCACAACTGCGCTAAACATGCCTTAAAAGTAATGCCAGTTGATGTTGAAAATATTGTGATGAAAGTGTTTGCAGAGTTCTCTTGTTCCGCAAAAAAACGAGAAGAGTTGAAGGAGTGTTTTGATTTCTTCGGAAGCGAATACAGAGAAGTCATTCGCCATGTTCCTACAAGGTGGCTTAGTTTATTTAAAGCTCTAGATAGAATGCTTTCGTCGTGGGGGGCATTGAAGAAGTACTTCTTGGAACAAGGTTTTGATAATTGCCCTAGGGCTCTTTGGGCCATTTTGTCTGATCAAGAAAATGAAATTTCAAGTGAAGCTAATCCTACCTACAATGAGTTATATTTGTATTTCACTCACAACTTTATGACTTCTTTTCAAGATATTATTCTATTGTTAGAGAAACATAGCACAGCAGCATATAATCTACATAACATAATGGTAAAATTTCGGGACACCATTTCAAAGAAAATGAGGGACAAACATTTTGGAATGAAAGTCCATATGGGATTGAAAAAAGGCCATCTATCAGAATATGAGGTGGAAGAATTCACTAAAAGCGCTCTTACTGTTTACCAAAGAGCACTTGGTTATATAGAGAAGTGGTATCCATATGAAAATAACAATTATAAAACTTTTAGTTGCCTAGATATCGAATGCGGAAAATTGCCCACGCTGGATCAATTGATCGAATTATGGTCAATATCTCCATGGAAGCAGCAAACTCTGCCAGAACAGATTTATAATGAACTGGCTGCACTTGAAAGTGTTTTTTCTTCGCTTGAAGGCAACTCCCTAAATATGTGGTGCAATTTTTTTCAAAAAAGAAGAAGCACCGAATTTGTTGAAAATTGTGCAGTTAGTTTGTAGTATTCCTGTGTCTAATGCTTTCGTCGAACGAATCTTTAGTCATGGGAAGTGTATGGACGAATGAAAGAAATCGTCTCGCCGTTAACACTGTAAAAAGTAAATTGTGTGTTTTCTTTAATATAAGTGCTACTTGCACGGAATTCAAAGATGCCATCGCAAGCAATAAACTTTTGTTAAAAGCAGTGTCATCAAATGCTAAATATATGAAAAAATAGATTGTATTTTTTTTTCTTAGAATTTTTTATATATACATGTTATAATATAAAAGAATTTTAATAAATATTTAAATATATATATATATATATATATATATATGTTGTGGTTTTTTTTTATTAGTTGTCCGGTTTTTTTTTCAAACACACCTGGCAACCCTAATTGTGGACCTCAATAGGTATTATTTGAGCTCACGCCTCAATGTTAATGTGTTTGAGTCAATTCGTGAAAAATTGTGGGGTGTACGGCACCCCGTGTGATCATTGTGCCAGAAAAAAAATTCTGAGCGTTTTCTTCTCTGTGGATTATTCCCAGATTGCCGAATCAAAAGCACTGCGATATTTGTTCCAGAAGAAGCGACAAAAGTCGCACATGCTATGTCGCAGTTGCGAGAGGTCGATGTGCGACATACATCGCACATATTTATATATGCGTCGAATGCTCTTTTGGGATCGAATAGTTGTCTTTTACATTATAATAGCCTTTTTTCTTCATAATAATAGTTTTAAAAATATTTTCATATTCATATTTAACATTAAATTGACTTTATATTAGAAAAATACTAATATAATTTTTTCGTAAAAAATCCCACCTTCGATCATGAAAATAAATATACTTTTTGGAAAGGTCGCAAAATTTATTAATTCCACTTGGAATGATACTATTTCAGGTTTTCAGGTTCAAACTATTTAATTTTTTAGCTGAAAATTGAAATTACTACCGTATTTTTTGCAAAAAAACTGATATTTTGCGGATTTTTTTTCCAATATTATTTTTTCACATGTAAAGTTGCAGGTTTCGAAAACTGTTCACATATTCTTGTAACTAGAGGTTCAAAATGTATCCCAGATTGTTATTTTTTTTTGTCAATTTAACATTAATTGACCGAAGTTCAAAGGCGTGGGGTGTACCACACCCCGAATGACTATTACGTCATTTTTCGGAGGTGTGACTATTAAGGGTTAAAGAACACATAAGGGCACACCAATCAATCAAATTTAACATACGCAAACCACTTAATTGAAAACAACCATATTCCAGAAAATAATCCCATAGAAATTTTACAAAAACGGCCCAAAACTAGATCTTCTCGAACTCCTTAAAATACACCTTAATATAATCCGGAAACTATAGCAATTAACGACGAAACCGACATAACATATGCACCCATTTATAAAGCCATAATCTAATAATACCATTGATCTTTTTTTTTTGTATTTACACGTTTATCTGCCAATTCGCCTAATTTAAAGTTAAAATTTACTCCCTGTTTGATAATGACGTTGTAAACTTCGAAACTATAGCCGCAAAATAAAAGAAAACTCATTTATGATATCAAAAGTGCACTTTCATTTAAAGTTCCTTATTCAAAGTAATGGCTTACAGAATTAATCGTCATAAAAAGGCTTTTAATGTTTAAATCCAAAATCAAATGACTTAAAGAAACTCAAGCTCACCTGTAAATTCTTAATTCCGCTGCTCAATTTCAGCATATTTAACGTACCACGCACATTTATATTAACAGAAGTCCTCAGAAACTCATTAAACTTCACCGTCGCTGCACAGTGAATCACCAAATTCACCTCTCTATGAATCCGATCAATTTCCTCCATTTGCAACCCACAGTTTTCCGCTGATACATCACCTTCTAAACAAATGACCTTCAACAAAGCTGAAGGTAATTGTTCTTTCACCCGTCTAAAAACCTGAAATTAAAATTGGATTATGTAATAAAACAGTGTCTTATTTTTCAAAAAATGTACCTCATCGTCGAAATAGTTTTCCATTCGTTCACTGCTGCTCTTTCCCCGTTTACCTCTAATGATGATGATCAGTTGCTTGATCTCTGGAAAAGTTCTGATGAGTTTTTCGACGATAATCATGCCCAAAAATCCAGTCGATCCCGTCATTAAAATAGTCTTGTCCTTGTAAAATTCGTGTAAACCATAACTGTGCTCGATCGAAGAAGACATCTGCAAATAGTGTTGCTAATTCAGATTTGATTGATCATTTTTGTTGTCTATTTTGACAGATATCAATTAAAAAAATTGAGAGTAATATTTAAACAAAAAAAAACTATATTGAACGATCACCTCTGTGACTGCACAATTCTTTGACTATATACTAATGGACTACTATCCCCCCTCCATTTCCCATATGATCACTGCTCCAAAACTTGTCCACGAACTGGAGCCCGATATAAGTCCCGCCCCGGAGCCGAAAATGGAGCGTAATTTAAAAACCGGAAAGCAAAAAAAAATATTTCTCGATGTATTCATCAGCAACGTGGAGAATGCAAATGCGAGCATATTTCAGCAACTCGGGTCCACTTTCCTGCCTATTCTTTACAACCAAAGCATCAACCCACAATTTACGAAGTTCCGGATTTGATGGAAATTTAGAATTTTAGGTTATAAGTCAAAAGTCAACTGACGTGTACATCAGCTGACGACTATTATAACCGAGTTGGCATATATACGTGGACGTATTGCAGCCTTTCGCATAGCAATATTTTGACATAGTGTGAATTTGACAATATAAATGTTTATATATTCAAAGGTGTGAATAAATTGCAGGGTATCGCAATATGCAATGCGAGCTCATAGAGTCATATGTCATAGGCACAAAACAGCCAATTTAGTAACTACCGCAACCATTTAGGGTCCCGCCGCGCCACCGTTGTTTGGAGACACACATGAAGTTGGCGCTAGCAGTCCATAAGTATATAGTCAAAGGCACAATTGTTGTGGGCAATAACTTCACTCAATTAGGAAAATGACTGCAATGTTTTAGATAGTAGAAGTCGTCGATGTACCAAGAAAACTCAAACGCGTAATTCTATTTAGCAATCCGATGATTCTTTATTCCTGAAACTCGAAGAAGTAATACCTACATCTATTAGTTACTTTGAAGTTTATACCCATAGGCCCACATTCATACTTCACATTTAGAGTCGCTTTTAACTAAATGATGAAAAACTGCGATAATAATACAACGCATTTATTTGGGCGGGAAATTGAAAAAAAAAAGAATAAATACAACGAAAATCGAAGACATTTTGCGAGAATACGTACATAAAACACATTCAAAATTTTGAATCAGCTGCATACATAGATTTTCTCATAATTCTTTCGATTTTCGTTCTATTTATTTCGAATGTTTACTTCCTGCTCAAATATTTGACAAGTGGTCATATTATTCTCGCATTTATCCGCCATTTAGCTAAAAGCGATTCTAAATGAGATGTATGAATTCGGGCCATAATATTATAAAAATGTTTGGTGCAAATTATAAGATACAGTAAATTAGAAAGAAAAGAAAAAGAATTGAAAGGGATACAAATTGACAAAAATGGTTAGATCAAACTAAAGGCAATAATCCAAGCATCTCTCTTGCTTCTTCTTCCATTCAATTTATTAGTTTCCCTCCATCTGTGATATAGACAAGTAAGTAAACCTACACCTTCAAATTTTAAGAAGTCTATGGAAGAAAATTCCAGTGGTCGATTAAAAACTGTAATAAACAGGGCGGATCCTACCGGGGGGCTAGAGCGCGCATTGCACACGGGCGGCGGTTAGGGGGGCGGCGAAACCGGTGAAGCCTGCGGACCACCAATAGTGTTCGCGGCGTCGTTTCTGTAAAATTTAGTCGCCGAAATAGCGGCCGGTCGCCTGGACCCCTGCCTAAAGTGTATCCGATTTCTAACCGGGTAATGATTTTTCCAAAGAAGCAGAAGTGTCGCAACTTCATCTGAGGTTCGTATGAGAAAAAAACGCGGATGTCTAATTATGAGTCATGCGATGACTGTTTTGGATCCTAGGGGAAAAAATTAGAATTCACTTTTATTTAGGAATATCGCACATCGCTATTAATTTGATATCCGAACGTTCTGAACTGCTAGAAAATTGCTGCTCCTTGTTTAAATTTTTGCTAGTTTTTCATTCTAGAGAGTCCAAATTTCTAAGAAAATGTATGGATTTAGATATTAAATAACAGGTAACCTAAAACGGAAAATTGACAAAAGATTTAGAAGGAATGGAACTCCTAAAAGATTTGTATCCTTTAGAGAACTATTGTCTAATCATTCCTAACTAAAACCATTAGAAATTTTAAATCATTTAATTAACCAAGACTTAGTTCTTAGTTTTCCAAATTTCAGTATTAGTCTAAGAATATTTTGCGATTTGCTAATTTAGCCATAATTTCTATTGAAAATGTGATCGGTAAAACATGTAATTGATGAAAAATCACGAAAAGAATTGTTTTAGAATTTAGATCAACACTGAGTAGCGTTTGAATAGTTCGAATCTCCACTAAACTGAAGGTTTGATCATAAATAAATTGCTTAAACATAAGAAATGCAGGTTGTGTTCAATAGTGCTCCTAATTAAATTGTAAATCTAAGTGGTAGTTTACTCATTTTTAAACTCAGTTGATAATATTTGGGCGCTGTAAAGTGTGTGCTACATGTTGGCTACCTCAGATAAGTATTTTTGTACTTTGATAACTAGTAAAACACAATATAAGGATCGATTCCTTAATTATAGAGGCCATAAAGGTGATAATTGTTCGGTCTGTTGGCCCCGTCCGCATACTGATTCCATTCAACGTTTTTGTTGCATTATTTCTTGTGGTATAATTTACGAGTTTAATCAATTACTTTGAATTGATTTAAAATTAACCTTTGTATTATTTTGTTTACCTTTCCGTGGGCTACCTGTGTTTGTGTAGTTAGCCACCTTGACCGCCCCCTTGGTGCAGTGTCCCTGTTTATTTCCATATTTATACATTTTCACAATGGTACAAAAAACCTGTCTTACTTGCGAGAAAAATATAAGCCCGAGGCTTCCTATGATAAAATGTGCAACTTGTATACGTTGGTTTCACGTATCTTGTACAGATTTGGATGCATTTAGATTAAGTTACTACATGGAAGAATACAAAAAGCAACAGGGTGATTTATGGGTGTGTTCAGTTTGCTTACCGTCGGATGGAATTGACACACAGACTAATGTTAATTCTATTGAGTCGACACTCTCAACAATTCTTAAACACCAATTTGCTGAATTTAAAATTGAATTTTTAAACACTTTTAATAATTAAATTAAAAAAATGACTGAAAAAATTGCATCCGTAGAAGAGGAAAATCGTAGAATTAAAAACGATCTATCGCAAATAAAATTAAATACTTCACCTGATCCATTAAAAATTACAACAGATGTGCTTGGTGAAATTGATGAGCAGCGAGTGCGCGCAAGTAATATAATCATCTTTAATGTCCCGGAAGTAAATAATGAAGACATTAGTAATAATACTAGGGATACAACTTTTGTCAAAGCTCTTCTGGATCAAGTGGACCAAACAATTAATCCTCTCAAAGTGTTAAGAATTGGTAACAGAAACAAAAAAAATCGCCCAATTAAAATTATTTTCGAGAATAATGAAATTGCAAAACGTGTTTTGAAGCAAAGTAAATCATTGGCTGTTAATGGTGCTGTTATTAAGAGTGATCTAACGGAAATGCAACGGTTACATATGAAATCTCTTCGTACAGAATTGTTGAGTCGCCAAGAGGCAGGTGAAAATAATATAACGATTAAGTACATACATGGAACTCCCAAAATAGTCACATTAAAAAACTAAACAATGTATACTCAAAACCAATCAACTGTTATTATCAAAATGTGCGTGGTCTTAATACCAAAATATCCGCATTTTATAACAATCTAGTTTGTAGCAATTATGACATTATTTTATTATCTGAAACTTGGCTAAAGGATGGAGTATATGATTCAGAATTATTTAGTGAAAATTACTCAGTGTTCAGATGTGATCGCTTGCAGTCCAGAGGTGGTGGTGTTCTAATCGCCATTAATAATGAATTTAAGTGTACCAATATCTCTTTAAACTATGCATTCTCCAACCTGAACATTGATATAGTTGCAGTGGAAGTGTTTTTCTCTAAAAAGAAATATACTGTTATTTGTATATATTTGCCACCAAAAACTACAGCACCAAACTATGAATTTCTCTTCAACTATATAGAGGAAAACTTTTCCTCCAATAATTTACTTATCTGTGGAGACTTTAATATTCCTACTTATAAATATAATATTGATGTGGATAACCCGAGTAATGAATTAACCTCACTTACTAATTTTATGGCCTTAAGTGATATGCAGCAATGTAACACGATTTGCAATTCAAACAACAGAATACTTGATTTAGTCTTGACGTCCAATGACACTCAATGTAAAGTCAAGAAATCAGAGGAAATACTTACTGCAGAGGATGACCATCACCCAGCTCTAAATTTTGAAATTACTGGTACACAAAAAAACATTTTTTCTGCACAAAACGACTTTGTTGAATCTTTTGACTTTAAAAAAGGTAATATTATAGGATTATATGATGATATCGTAAATATTGATTGGTCGGATGTTCTTAATTGTAGACATAGCTCTGATTCATGTGATGCCTTTTACAAAATACTTTACACCTATTTTGTCAAACACATTCCTAAGAAGAGGAGAAATACTCATCGTACGGGTAAACAATATCCCATGTGGTTTGACAAAAATATTATTCAGCTATTGCACCATAAGAACAAATTATATAAAAAATCTAAAGTGTCTAAAAATCCACTGATACTGAGTCAGTATAAGGACATAAGGAAACAACTTAAAGAACAGTCTAAAATAGCTTTCCATCGCTTCATTGAGAATACTGAAGATAATATATCTTCAAATCCACAGTCGTTTTGGTCCTATGTTAACAAGAGAAAGAATATATCAAGAATCCCAGGAAAAATGAAGAAGGGTGAACTTACTTTAAACTCTTCAGGTGAAATTCTTCAAGGATTTGCAGATTCCTTCAGCAGCGTTTACAGTGGCAGTGATAATGGTAGTGCCAATGGTGAAAGTAGTAGTGATGTGATGGGTAACTTTAAAATAAATGAAGATAGTGTACTTCAGCATTTAAAGAAGATGAAAGGAAATACTACAATGGGCCCTGATCAGATCCCCGGCTTTTTTCTTAAGGATTGTGCATTTCAACTTGTTACACCACTCACACATATTTTTAATTTAATTTTAAAGACTGGTGTTTTTCCGAATCAGTGGAAAATAGCGCGTTTGTACCCGGTATTCAAATCGGGTGATAGATCTGATATTGCAAATTACAGACCAGTTGCCATTATATCTAATTTTTCAAAAATATTTGAAGGTATTATCTGTGAGTACATTCGTGTTCAAACTGAACACTTTATAACACCTCATCAACATGGTTTTTTTCGTAGAAGAAGTACGCAAACTAATCTATTATGTATTACGCAATTTATATCTGGTCAACTGGACCGAGGTGCTCAGGTGGATGTAATATATACAGACATCTCAAAGGCGTTTGACTGTATGCCTCATCACAAACTTATTTCATATGTAAAAAAATATAACATAGCCTCGAATGTAATATCAGCATTACAATCATATTTAACGAATAGACGTCTCTTTGTAGGTTATATGGGTTGCCATTCCAAGACATTTGTAGCAACAAGTGGTGTACCACAGGGTTCAAATCTTGGGCCCTTGCTTTTTGTAATTTTTATTAATGAAGTTGCAAGTGTCTTGGACTGCGAGTTTTTAATGTATGCTGATGACATAAAGTTGTTTAGAACAATTGAAAGCATTGATGACTGTGTTAATATCCAGCGGAACTTGTGTAAAATGTCAGAATGGTGTGTTGAAAATGGGCTGAAAATAAATGTCTCAAAATGTCGTATTGTATCCTATGGCCGGTTACAAAATAATCTAATTTATGGTTACTCCTTAGGCCATACCCCTATTCTGAGAGATAATTGCTTTAAAGATCTTGGTGTATTATTTGACACCAAGTTATCATTTAATAGTCACATTGAAAATGTAGTCAGTGAATCATACAAATTGCTTGGTTTTATAATTCGCAATTGTTCTGACTTCAAAAGTAACGCGCCAGCGATGCGTCTGTATAATTCATTTGTATTGAGTAAATTATTGTATTGTGCCACTGTTTGGTCACCTGGATATAATAAATACATTGAATTGTTGGAGAAGGTACAGCGACGCTTTTTGAGATATTTATATTTTCGCAAATATCGCATTTACCCTGACCATGCAATATCGTATGTGTCCCTATTGTTAGAATTCGATATGCTATCAATTCAAGCTAAACATAAATATACCATGGTATATGAACTGTACAAACTAATCCACCATTACACAGATAATCGTGATTTTCTTCATCTTGTGGAAATATCAGTTCCTAGATTGGCAAGTCGGAATAAACTTACTTTTAATTACTCGACACCACGAACAACGCATCACTCTTTTTCACCACTGCAACTTATGCTAAAAAAGTACCATGGAGTACAAAATGTAGTTGACATTTTCAATCAAGATCGTAATAGATTTATATCAAGCTTAAAATCAGCAATATTGTAGTTTTTGTTATTGTTACATTTAATTTGTTTAATTATTAAGGTTTTCTCTTTGTACATGTATTTCTTATGTTAGAATAACTATTTAATTTTATGTTTTGTTAAATTTTCCCTTGTAATTAGGCTTCGGCCTTTGAAGGAAATGTATGAATAAATAAATAAATAAAATAAATAAATAATCTACTCCTTGCGAAAAACCTTTGATCACCAATCTGGCCTTGAATTTGCCTATCGATCCATCGGCGTTTGTTTTTACTTTGTGGCGTCGTTGTAGGTGTCTGGTTCCTCGAAGGTCGTCATGTGAGCATCACATAATCCTTAAATTTCTGTGGAGCTGTGGGATCCACTCGGTTGCATAGTTTCCGCGTAGTCGCTTCCGGCATTTCGAAAATTGTCTAATCACTATAACTGTCACTGTCATCGAGTTTCCAAAATTATATTTCCTCGTCTTCTTAAATCGTTCAGGTCAGTAAGCTTCTTTTCAACTTCGTTGCTTTCTGGGGATATATTAACCCCTTTTTCCAACAATTTTTCTTCGATGACGTCCTTGAATCTATAGAACTTGTTGTCCTCTTCACTATGGATCCTATATCTGTCCTCATTATCATAGCCGATGAGGATTCTTCTAATGGCCTTTGGATTCATTTTCGTTCTTTGCTCCTTCGATATGAATATACATGAATTCAGCAATTTGAACCAATGTTTGAAACCTGGTTTCCTACCATACCACAGCTCGAAAGGTGATGTTCATGTTAAAAATGAAGGTTCTCAGCCCAAAGTGCCTGAGGAATATTTCCATGCGCGTGCATCATTGCTCTAGCAGTTTCCACCACCGTACGATTCCCTCTCACTGAACCCGTTTTGTTCCGGAGTGTAGGTCATTTAACAATACCCTTCTTGTGTAGACTGGTCCTGATCTGTTTATTATCGAACTCCCTGTCATTATCACGCGGCAGCTCCCGACTGTTTCTGCCTCAGTTAGGAACTGGCTCAGTTTTTCAGCAACTTCGGATTTTTCCTTTTCCCGTAGGAAATAAACTGTCCTTCATTTTGTGTAATCGTTATTGAAAAGCACAAAATATCGATATCCAAACCTCGAAATGGACCACAGACTTCCTTGCGAATTCGCTCTCTCTTCGCACAGTTCACTATGCATTTCTACGTTCATGTCAAACTCCCTGCTCAGTAGCGACTTCACATGGCGCTTGTTCTAATGTCCGAATCGTTCACAGCACAATCTTTGGTCACTGTATTGAGCTCATTTGATAAGGTTCAAACTTCTTACGACCAACTTGAAGAGTCCTCCATGACGAGCTCCCTTCAATTGTTCACTGGGAAGTTATAGACTTCAGCTGACGAATCGTTCAAGGCACAAACGCAACAGGTTTCCCTTACTCATTGCATTGTCCTCATTTGATACAACTTCTCACGACCAACTTGAACAGTCCTTCATGACGAGTTCCCTCCAAGTGTCGACTAGGAAGTTGCAGACATACGCGGAACTGACCAAGTTCAAGTGGGAACAGCTTGACCATCCGCCCTATACCCTGTTTTTGTCGCCCTGCGATTTCCATGAGTTTGGTCCCCTGAAAAAAACGTCTGGAAGGGAAGCGCTTTGACTCGTACGACGAACTTAATAATGCTGTGCAGGACTGGGTCTCGTCACGGCCACAGCAACTTTGGGAACAAGGAATCCGTCGGCTCGGAAATCAACAGGATCGTTGTGCTACGGCATATGGTGTATACTTTTAATAAAGTCTTCACTTATACCCTCAGTGTCGTTTCGTACCTTTTCATTTGAACACTCCTATAATTTTGTACCATTTTCCTTGGATTGATGCCCCAACTTCTACTTCATGTATTTCGATGGCTTCGATTTTCCCACCATTTGCTGTGGTCACTGTGTGTTGAAAAAGACTCGAACGTTTTAAAGCAATAGGGTTTGTCGCGCCATTATCATCCCTGCATTTCGACGACTCAGTATGTGTTTTAGTTGAGCTAACGGTGACGAGTATCATATTTGTGTCGGACTCCGGTTTACTAGGCTTCGGAAGACGGCCATCAGTAATTAATTTCCTGCACACTTTAACCATGTGATTGGGCTTCCAGCAGTAGTTGGATATGAGTTGTTTTTTCTTTTTCTTCGAATCGACTGAACTTCGATGCAGTGATGACTTCTTCGATTATTACAGGTGAGAGTTTCCTGCTTGGTGAATCCAGCTCCCTTGGTCCATAAAGCCCATTTATACGGACATAGTTGATTGATTAAGCTATCCACCGTTGTTTTGCCCACAGAATCCAGGATTTAAAAGAAAAATACTTCTCTGGCAATGTACAATACTGAAATACATCTGGCAGCCCCGGATTACTTGCAGATTCTTGTCATTTCTTTTTTCAATCCAGACCAAACATATTTCAAATTTGAAATATGTGTATACGATCTGACATGATATTTTTCTGCTTTAAAACTTAAAAAAATATTACTTATCTTTTATAATTTAATTTTTTTTAATTAATGTCCTAAATAATGTTACATTTCCTTCTATTTGGATATATGTCTCTTGGGAAATAAATAGTTATTATTATAACAGATTTTTAAATTTTTCGAATCGAAAAATAAAAGCACCTCGCCACAAGAAATGTTTTACTGCACGTGAGGGGGCGGCCAACTCATCAACTCATCATTTGCAGGCGAGCGGCCAACGGTCTAGGATCGGCCCTGACTGTAAAAAATCCATCTCTGCAGAAATTACCCTTTAAATTTAAAAATGCATCCACATGAATCTATTTTTTGAGATACCTACCAATAAAAAAAATGACACAGCTGGAAACAAAACCTAACTAACCTTAAACCTAAACTAAAGAACAGAAAATTGCATTCAGATTTGAAACATTATATAATTAATTTTCGCTGAAATTAGTTTCAAAATGGCAAAATCAGTCCAAAATTAACCTATTTTTTTACATCTTACTAAAAAAATAACGTATCAGAGCTGGTAACAAAATAACAGCACTCAAAACTTGAACTACATGGAATCCGGCGATTAGAAAAATGTAAAAACTAATCTCTGCGATTAGCTTCGAAATTTCCTAATCCATCCAAAATAAATATTATTGATATCTCCTTAAAACAATTGGCATATCACAGCTGGAAACCAAATAGCAACACTTTGAGAAAAGAACATTGCATTAAGCGATTAGGAAAATTGTAAAAGAATCATTTATTTCGCTGGAATTAGTTTCAAAATTTAAAAATCCATGCGATTTTTTGGTGCCATATCTCAGTATTACGATCAAACGTATGGTGGCGCTAACAGTTTGCCTAAAAACATTTCCCTGCATTTTATGGTTTGCATATTGGCTTTGTTTTCTAAACAACAACATAACCATTTAATCCATTCAGTACACTGGGTTCATTCGTTCTATTATCCTATGCAGTTTTTATTAAATGTAATTTAATTAGAGATTTAATTAATTTAGTGTTATTAATTGGTAAGTAATTCTTTTTTCATTTACATAAATTCTCATATCAACTTATGGGTGAATTGCACTTTACGGTCATACTCCCGATTTCGGAGATTTTTGGTTTAGGGACTCTATACGTGTTATTATTAAGGTACTTACAAAAAATTTTGTGCGGAAACGTGTTTCAAGCCGAAAAATCCAATTTTTATTTCTTCAGTTGCGCATTACGTCAATGTCCACCATAAATTTAATTGTACGCACGGCACGAGAACACTCATGTAGTGTAACATGAGTGTTCTCGTGCCGTGCGTACAATTAAATTTATGGTGGACATTGACGTAATGCGCAACTGAAGAAATAAAAATTGGATTTTTCGGCTTGAAACACGTTTCCGCACAAAATTTTTTGTAAGTACCTTAATAATAACACGTATAGAGTCCCTAAACCAAAAATCTCCGAAATCGGGAGTATGACCGTAAAGTGCAATCACTCCCAACTTATTGTAGCTACATTACTGTCACTCATAAAATGAGGAATTGTTGTGTTGGATGCGGCGATAGGATGTTGTTCAGAGCAGATTTTTGCTTCAAGATAATAATTTTTTTTCTGGAATAACAATTATTTTATGGAAAATATTTTCAAACCAAAGATATTAATTTCTTTGTTGTCTTCAATATTTTCTGAAATATTTTTATGATATTTAGCATATTTAAGAAAATATTGGCAAAAAACAAAAAACAGTTAAAGTAAACGCCCACTTCCGGTGTACGAAATTTTACCAAAAGGTTTTCAGTTCTTCAGATTATCAAATAAGACTTATGTTCAAAGTTTTATATCAATTGCTCTATTAGTTTTTGAAATACAGCTCGCACACACACACAGACACATACACGGACACACACAGACACAATTTGTTTTCCAGATATTGTTGAAATGGCATATAGGGACCCCAAAACAGATATTACCGTAAAAAAAATTTGAAAAATTTTTCACGATCACAATACTTTCTCGTACGTAACGGAGAAAGTACAAATGTACCATCAATTAATTTTACGAGCATTTCCCTGATATGGCATTTGTGAAGTTTCCAAAACGTCGTCGGGAGGTTACAAAAGACGTGAAAACGTGTTAGTTCAGCTAAACACTCTTTGGATATAATATACAAGTTATGCGTAAAAATGCAGTTTTACAAGTAGACGATGTAAATAAGAACTCACTGTTTTTTTTCGATTTCGCTATCCTCGATACCTTCGCCATGAAACATCTACAATTAATCGAATATACGTTATATTAATTGTTGCTGGTCTTGGAACACCGTGTGACCGTAGAACATAATAATAACACACGCTCGCTCGCGTTGTTAAATTTCATACATTTTAAAATATTTTCCTATTGTAACGCACAGGTAGCGATAAGATTTACGGTGCAATGCTTTGTCTTTTTAATTTAGGACACGTCCGTTAAGTCTATTTCGTCTGAGATAGCAATCATTACCTTTGCTTGTCCGGTGTGCTACTTGCAAATTAGCATGTAGACCTTTTTACCCGGCAGTTTATAATGTTTACTCAATGTTAGCGCGAATGACATCAGCTGCCGACTCAAAATTCATTTAGAAAAACAACTAATGTAGCCAGTGATCCAATTGGCAGTTATAATAAAAATGAGTTTTTCAATTTGATATGAAGAGCTCTTTGGGAAGCTTCTGTTGATTCGCAAGATTAGAGTGCGGGGTAAACACAACCAGCACGACATAAATAACGAGCAATCTAAATTTGGAGGTGATTCTTCTGATAATAGTAAGACCTACTGACAACTGAATATTTTATTGCCAAAAAAGTCACGAAATAAGTGAAGAACAACACTAAACTGCGCATATCTTCAAGGAACGTACTTATAAAGGAAGTTCTACCAAGAGCGAAAAATCTAAATTCAGTGACATTTTTGCTGTTTTAAAAATAATGTTCATGCTACCTTTAGTAATCATAAGTACCAGTGATCTCCGTGGTAATGTGTCCTTCCATTTTGGTTGCGATCTTTTCCCTTTAAAAAAATGTTGGTGGAATTGAATTTCTGTGCTCTGGTGCTACTGAATTTGCGCTCTTTTTCGCTTTGTTGATTACAATCTTTTTCATCGAAATAAAACTAACTACGCTGATGAAACCTGAAACGTCGAAACCGCTCTGTAGGTGTTCTGATGAGGAAACAATATTTAATGTTTACAATAATAAAACTTAAAAAATAAAAACGAATGTTTGTCTTTAATTTGTTTAATCAAATATTAAAACTGACAGTAAAATTAGAAGTTTCAATTGTTCACTATGCCATGACCATTTTTACATGTATTCAAAACCATTTAATGTTCACTGATTCTTCTCTTCGGTAGCATCGATAAATGATTTTATCCAAAATCGGGTGTAATAAGCGAATTACTGAGGTCATTTGGGGGATGTAATATTGTTCATTACACCCTAGTGAGAGAATAACTCGGACTCACGGAATACATAGATCCTTCGTAGGATTTTTGAAATATTTCAAATTGACACCACGTACGTCAAAATTTCTTAATTTATAAACATTATTTCAATATTTAATGCAATTACAGACGATTTTGGAAACAAATTATATTATACTCATGTGGAATAACTCATTAGTCACTTAAGAAAATTACCTGTGAGCTCGAAGGACTAATTACGTACATTCCAGATTCGTATAATAAAAACTACACTGGTGGAAAAAATGAAACACTTGAAATTCGTGAAATTTCGACCATTTTCAAACCGCCATAACTCGGCGCATTTTCAATTGATTTTGATGAATCTTTGAGTGAGAAAAGCTTTGAAGTGTCAAAGTCATGCATGCGAACTTAAGTGTAACAACCCCTTCCACCCCCTCTAGCGCTCCTGTGAAAAAGAAATGTTTTTTCAGGAAACTATATCATTGCTAGGGGTGATGGAAGCGTTGATTGCTGTACAAAACGGCCGAATTGCTCAAAAAGCGTCGACTGTACGAGTGATAAGTTGCTACCAGACATTCAACTTACATCCCCTAGTCAGGAAGGCCCAGCACTTCAACATGAAGATAAATGAAAATTATTACTTGCTTCATTTGAATCATTCAAATCGGAGGTTTTAGATAAATTATCGTCCTTATCACAGCAAATTGCTGATTTAAAGATGCATAGCCCCGTAATGGTGCATAATGATAATAAAAATGATAATAACAATGGGTCTACAGAAATACATACTACAATCTTGGATTTAGCATGTGACGACAATCTTAGTGTCGACTTAACGCCTGCTGTTCTGCCTACATCGCATGAAGTATCAATGGATAATACCACTCAAATCGTGACTCCGCTCAATATGAATACAATTGAGCCACAAAAGCGCCCAGATAAGTTTGTCATATCCAATGCCAGCGATAAAGGCGAGCCGGAACCACACACCACAGAACTTCCTAATATAAAACGGAAACAGAATCCCCGTATTTTCATTGGAACAAGTTCTACGGCCAGCGAATCGAATTCGTCATATGGATTTCAGTCGAGTGCTGTTAGGAAAAAGTGGCTTCATATTTATAGAGTGCAGCCTAATGTTGAGCCCAAAACTATTGCTAATTATGCTAAAGAGATTTTAAACGTTAATGCTGATGTCAAATGTTTCAGACTGCTAAATTCTGATCAATCATCATTTTTTTAAATTGGAGTTGATGAGCCTCATTTTAGTGCTTTAGTTGATCCATCAAAGTGGCCCCAAGGAGTAGCATTGAAAGAATTCATTCCTTTCCGTAACCACCATTTTCAAACAACGAAGTCACAGATAAATCAAATACTACCAAATGTGGCTTATCTGTAATGTATTAAAATGTTAGAGGATTGAGAACTAAATTATTCGATTTTTATAATACTGTTTTGGCTAATGACTACGATGTTATATGCGTTTCTGAATCATGGCTAAATTTGGATATCACAGACAATGCATTGATTGATAATCGATACAATTTATATCGCTGTGACTACATCCACCTACTCCAGGGGTGGCGGTGTTTTTATTGCGGTAAAAAGAAAGTTCAAATCTTCCGTGATAATTGTGGACTCTGATAACCGAGAAGAAATTTGGGTCTCTGTCAATGCCAATAGTATTATGGGCTGTATCTATATTCCTCCTGGATCCCCTTCAGAGACTTATGCTGGACATATTGGTGCTTTATCGGACATAATTGATCAACACCTAGATTCCAATATGCTTGTCGTTGGTGACTATAATATACCGCATGTGAAGTGGATTACGGAAAACAAGTATGTCGGGTTTTTGCCAATAAATACGGAAAGCGACAGCGCGCGTCTCCTGTGTGATCGTTTTATGAGTTGCGGTTTACACCAATTTAACAATTGTGTTAATAGTTGCGGTAATATATTGGATCTCGTGTTCTCCAATGTGTCAACTGTAACTTCCGTTAATAATGATCTATTAGTTAAGTGTGATATTTATCATCCGCCATTATGTATCGATTTTAATGTACCCTCTAGCTCGTCAATTTCAGATGAGTCATTCTACTTGGATTTTGCTAACTGTGATATTCTAAATATTTGTAATTATATTAGTAGTTTTAATTGGGTTGCTGTTCTAAGGTCTACCTCTCTGGAATTAGATCTTGATGCTTTCTACAGAATTATTAACGATGCTATCGATAGATATGTTCCTAAGCGTAAGAGGTTATAATCTCATTTTCCTAGCTGGTTCTCTTCACGTCTAATTAGGTTAATTAAACAAAAGCGGGCAGCGCATACAAAATTTTAGAGAACAGGCTCTAGAAATGACTACATTATTTTCTCAAATTTAAGAACTGAGTGTAAAAAAATAGTTGTTAGTAATCATTTAGATTATATTGAGGATATTGAGACGAACATACCCAATAATAATAATATATTTTGGAAGTATTGTAGATCCAAAACTGGTAGTGGCGTTGGCCTTCCTTTTAGCATGACCAACGGGACACTTGTTGCCAACTCAAAACTGGAAATTGCGAATCTATTTTGCAATTACTTTCAAGAGTCATACTCAAATAGTTCGAATATAGGTCCCGAAATTGGTGAGACCAGTAGCGTAAATTTTAACTATTTACGATTTACTGAAACCGATATTATTGAATGCTTATCAGAAATCAATGTCAAAGCAGCACCGGCCGATAGCCATTAAATCGTGTATCCCTAAAATGTTGGATAAATTGGTTGCCAAACAGCTTAGTTTTAGATCACTAATCATTGAGTAACAACATGGATTTTTTCCTACAAGATCAACGGAATCTAACTTGTTTATATATACTCACTTTATAAGTGACACTCTGGAAGAAGGGGCCGTGGTGGATTCAATTAATACCGACTTCAGTAAGGCATTTTATAGAGTTAGCCACAGCAGACTTTTGTATAAACTGCAAATTTATAGTGTAAACGGTTGTATGATTGAATGGCTTCGATCCTTTATAAGTGACCGACAACATTTTGTGAAGATTAACGATATAGTCTCTAGTATAGAAATTAATGCGACCTCAGGTGTGCCTCAAGGCTCACACCTGGGTCCGTTATTGTTTCTCCTTTTTATTAATGATATTATGTTACTATTGAGTCAAACTTCTTACTTTACGCAGATGACATGAAACTATATCGGAAAATTGCTACCTTTGAGGATTGTTACATATTACAGAACGACCTGGACCGTCTCATGACTTGGCGTTGGGAGAACGATCTACATTTAAATGCAACAAAATGCAAATGCATACGCTTCTCTCGAAAAGTGGGCAACTTTTTGCCGTTTATATATATGTATATATATATATTTTAAATAATCATACTTTGGATAATGTGGATACTATTAAGGATTTGGGTGTGGTCTTTGATAGTAAATTTGATGTCAGGGATCATATTAGCATGATTACAGCAAAATGATTGCAAATGGTTGGCTTTATACGAAGAGTTACTATTAAATTTAAATGTATTCGTACCTACATGACTCTATATATCACCTTGGTCAGGTCAATTATTGATTACTGCTGTATGATTTGGTCTCCCCACTACCAGTGTCACATTGAGAGACTTGAAAGTATCCAGCGAAAGATGGTAAAAGTGATTTGCTTTCGTACAAATATGTACTATGATTCTGACAACTATAATATAGCTCTTACATATCTTGGTCTGCTGTCTCTTTACAATCGTAGGATTTATTTTTCTTTGTGCTTTGCTTTTCGGGTACTAAATGGGCTCATCGACTGTACATTTATAGTGTCCTGTATCTCTATAAGAGTTCCGAACCGCACGACAAGATGCCAAAAATTTCTAGCATGGGAAAGTCGCTAAACCTGGTACGGATTTAATTGTCCACGTAATACTCTCATAAGGCATGTTAATTCTTATTGCGACTCTATTGACATTTTTGGCATATCAGTGAGTACTTTTAAATCGAAATGCCGGAAAGCTACTGAGAGCACCTTTACGCCAAGGTTATAAATTATTTTGTACATTTTTGTATTGTTTTTATTGTGTATTTTAATTGTTATGTTATTGTACTGTACTGGCCATCCGTAATAAATGACTATGACTAATGACTAATGAAACCATCTCTAAATTTGACTATATCTACGGAGTTAGAAAAATTTTGTCGACTCGATCCACCACAAAGGCATTAAAACTTGATCAATTCCCTATGCAGGACTCAAAGAACGAAGTTCCTACGACTATTTGGCACCAAGTTATGGGTGTTTGAAAACAAAAGTAATTTTGAGGTTTTTTGCACATAACTCCGCGACTTTTCAACCAAATTTGATGACTCTTTCGGGAAAAAAGCCCACTTTGGCTCTACTTTTAGGGGGTAAACTCAGATTGGAAGATTGGAATAATCCCTTTTCGAACCCTTCAACCCCCGAACAAAAAAAAAACACGTTTTTGGGCAAAGAACCATCCAACTTTGGCAACGTCTACCAAGTCGGAAAAAATGTGTCGACTCGATCCACAAAAAGGGAATTAAACTCTATTCAATCACCTGTGCAGGACTCAAAAAACGAAGTTAAGTCCGAAGTTTTTCGACGAAATTGTTTTCGTTTTCACGAATGAAATTTTCTTTGCATGTCTTTGAGGTATGCACGAAAATTATTGTTTGCACGAAATCATGAATATCCCATTCTGTACCTTAGAACCCTATTAACAAAAAACTTTATTTTAGGTCAAAAAGGCTCACTTTAACGATCTCTGTAGGGTCGGAAAAAAATGTGGTCCTAAATCACCACCATTCGTCCATTTTTCATTCGTCAAATAAAAACAAACAAATTTCACTGACAGAAGAAAATGAAACACTTGAGATTTATCAAAATTTAGGTAATTTCATTTTCTTTTAAGAAATCAAAAGTAAAAAGTGTCCTCTTTAAGAGGGTTTATTACCCCTCAAAAACCTCTCCAAACGAAACAATAAAAAAAAACACAAAATGGACACCCATAACTTTGTGCCAAATCGTCGTAGGAACTTCATTTCTTGAGTCCCAGATAATTAAACACATCTGAATGCCCTTTTGGTAGATTTTTCCAACTCCGTACACGTTGCCAAAGTTGGACGTTTTTTGCCCAAAACGTGTTTTCTGTTCGGTGGTTCAAGGGTTCTAAAAGGGATCATTCCAATCTGAGTTTACCCCCTTAAAGAAGAGCCAAAAGGGGATTTTGTCCTGAAAGAATAATTAAATTTGGTTAAAAAGTCGCTGAGTAATGTGCGAAAAACCTTAAAATGCACTTTTTTCAAACACCCATAACTTGGTGCCAAATCGTCGTAGGAACTTCATTCTTTGAGTCCTGCATATGGAATTGGTAAAATTTTAATGCCTTTATGGCGGATCGAGTCAAAAATTTTTTTTCAACTCCGTAGACATCATCAAAGTTGGACATGGTTTCCTGAAAAAACATTTTTTTCGCAGGGGTGCTCGAGGGGGCGGAAGAGGTTACGCGTAAGTTCCCATACATGACTTTATAGAATACATTTTAAAGTTCTTCACCCTCAAAGATTCATTAAAATCGATTGAAAATATTATGGCGGTTTGAAAATGGTCAAAAGTTCACGAATTTCAAGTTTCATTTTTTTTCCATATTATACAAAATCGGGTGTAATAAGCGAATTGCTGCGGCCATTTGATGGATGTAATGTTGTTCATTACCCCCTAGTGAGAGAATAACTCGGACTCACGGAATAGTATTCGTAGGATTTTTGAAAAGTTTCAAATTGACACCAGGTACGTCAAAGTTTCTTGTCAACATTTTATAAACATTATTTTAATATTTAATGCAATTACAGAAGATTTTGGATAAAATGTCATATTATACTCGTGTGGAATTACTTAGTCTCTTAAGAAAATGAAACTTTTTCTTGCGGGACTAATTACGTACATTCCACACTCGTATAATAAATAATAATTATAATATTCAAACTAATAAATGTAAATTATGTAAATCTGAACAAACGTTATTCTATCAACATTTATTAAAATGTGTTCCATCAAGTACTAAATGATAAACTGATCCAAAAAATAAGTAGGTAACAATAATAATTATAATCAAAATTTACCTTGACCAATCTCAACGTCTACCTGCGTACAAAATAAAACACCTAATCGAATATACCACTAAATGTATATATACAGCGAAAGAAGGACAGAATTATCATTACAATTAATTAGGTCAATGATTTTTAAAAACAATGTGCCTTGGGGGAAACAAATACTAGTATTTGAATACCGAACAATAAAATATGAATTTTAACAGCTACCGACGACATGCAGTTGATCGTGTTGATAAACTTTAATAAATGTAGGTATCGCTCGTTCAAACATATCTTCTCGAAGTATATTTCTAATTTTTGTTGTAATGTTAGTTTAAATATTCGAACAAGAAAATGGTTTGTGCCTCTAAAAATAACCAATTTTATGACTTTTCGACTAAGTCGCAATGACCATATGGAAACCTATCAAGAAATTATATTTTGACCACCACAAAATAATCAAAAATAAACACGGAAAAACGCGTTTTTCCTTGGAAAATAAGCAACAATGTGACATTAGAAGAGAACTCTCTACATCAGATTAAAACTCCAATTGGCAAAATAGTATATTATACACTGCGCCCCTAAAGTATGGAATAAATTCAGTAAAACCGAAATAAAATATTTTCGGAAAATATCCGTTATATCCGAATTTAACTTTTCGGGATAATAATATTAATAATAATAATATATTTATTTCCCAACAGACACTACATCTAATTACAGGGCAAGTTATCAGAAAATATAAGCTAGTACATATACAGAGTGTATTTGAAATAACGAACAGGCTCGTAACTACAAAGAGATTATATTATTTTTAAACAATATTCGCAATTATTTTGTTTATAACTGTAACAAAAAGCTCGCAATGAACTATTAAAGTTAATGAGTGAAAATACGCAACTTGTTTGGGGGCAGTGGTAATGTGACCTAATTTTTAAACGGCATCGGCTTTAGATATCGAATTACAACAAGCGCGTAGGAAATATCTGAGTGCCCTTTAAGCGTCAATGAACTTGAGGACTGTTTATCTTTTACAAAAAAAAAAAACGTTGCTATAACACTTCAAATTTCGGAGGCAAGAAATCGTATCTCGCGTTTTAAATGAACAAACACACATTCCATGCAGACCTAATTAAATAAGAAAAGCATCGGTTCTCAAAATGTTTAAAAAACCTCGAAAAATTAGGAAAATTAAAAACAAAAAATTTCGAATAAATTTTGACGGAAATGAGTTTCAAATATTTTGTGTATGTGCCCTTAAATGCCTGTTCGTTATTTCAAATACACCCTGTATATATAAAAGTAAAAAATAAAAATTAAAAATTAAAAAGGGTGTACAGTAGAGATTTATCATAATTATTGATATAACAGAAACTAATATGATTCTCAAAACTTAGCAAAAATAACGAAATAGCGAAAGAAAAAAATATATAATTGCAATAGTGGTAACAGTACATATTTTATATTTTATTTTATAACTAAAGTAGGTCGGATATTTTCCTATAAAGTGATCATTCGGATCACAATTAAAGATATCAACAGAATGCTGAACGGATGCATATACCTTAAACATATTGTTTATCGGCGAATTGTATTGAATGTTAGAATGTGACCTGCTATATGAAAAAGTAAGTGTATTTCTACTTGCAAAACGAGGGACGCGAAAATTAATTAATGATAAATAAATGGATCATTGATTCCGTTATTAATAATTTTAAATAATAATGTCACTGAAATAATGTCACGGCGACAAGTTAAAGATTTAAATTGAAACATAGAAAGCAGGTCAATGTAATGAACAGAATGGTCAGGATAGGCAACTGTAAGCTTAAAATACAATTATCTTAAGAATATTTTTTGGACTCGCTTAATTGTAGCAATATGTGTGTGATAATATGGTGACCATATAACAGAGGATAGGTTTTTACTTTCTCCGTTACGAAGTACGAGGAAGTATTATGATCGTGATTTTTTTTTTACGGAAATAAACGTTTTGGGGTCCCTAGATGCCATTTCAAAATATTTAATGATTTGTTGCAATGAAGGGTACAGGTGAAATTTTATATTTGTCCCAGTGATTGACGTTGAACCATTACAATCATTTGGATTGTTTGGTTGAAGGTTCGAACTATAGCGCCAGCCATAATTTCATATAAAAAATTATACAGGGTGATAAGAAATATAGGGTGCAAAATCCTAACTTATAAAGTTGAATAACTTCGTTTTTTTCAAAAGGCACACGCTGTATTTAGTAACGTATTCTCATGTAGAATCAAATTATCTTTTAGATTGTATAAGGGTTCCCTATATCTAACCTCAATAGTTTTCTTGTATTTATTATTACCGTATTGTAAGTTATTCAACTTTATAAGTTAGGCTTCTCTACCACATTTTCTTATCACCCTGTATATTTTTATATGAAATTATGGTTGGTGCTATAGTTCAATCCTTCAACCAAATAATAGAAATGATTTTAATGTTTCAACGTTAATCACTGGGGCAAATATAAAATTTCACCTGTACCCTTCATTGCAACAAATCATTATACAAGGTGCTGTAAAAATGGCGGATTAACTCAATAGTACGTTGTCGAGGATTACTTCGAGAACATGGAAAAAATAATGAAAAAATCGGTATTGTATTTTTTCGAAGATGTGACGACTTTAGTGTAAATTATTTCATTGCTTAAAATTTGCATTACATTAATTAATTACACTCCAGCTCATCAAATAAATTTTGCAGAGATACATACTTTCATGCTTATCAATATTATATACAATGGGTTTTTTCAAATGCGATAATTTGACTGTTAAATAATTGATATTCGCATTAAAATAAATCTACTGATGCCATATTTTTTCCATACCATTGAGTTAATCCGCCATTTTTACAGCACCCAGTATATTTCGAAAACTGTAAACGATAACGACTTAACTTTGATGTGGATCTTTTCTATGGGACATTCTGTATATCTGGTAATCATTTTAAATTATGTATACAACGATCCCACGTCTATACATATAAAAAGAATAACACGAAGTTACATGGTTTTCCATAAAATGACCGCGTCGCGTTGCCCCACCCTGTATTTAATACTATTTCAAACACAAAATTCTCTACGTTTTAACAAATAAAATATTATAATCAAAACTTGCGTTCGACACCTTAGCAATTTTTAAAAATCCAAAGCGCGATTTTTTTTTACTTTCAACTTGGAAAAACCGGATTTTGGTCATTTTCATTCATCTCGGCATGATTATTTACTAATACTTTTTCACGTTAAATTCGCCACATTTTGGCATTTAAATCTTTATAATCAAATAACGCGTTCGAAAGCTAAGCAATTTTTCAAAATCAGAAACGCGGTTTTAACGTTGATTTTGAAAAATTTTAGATTTTAGATGAGTATTCTTTTATACTTTTGAGAACACACTAACGCCCGGTATTATCAACTTTTTTAAACAGGCAGTTTAGGATAAAGGTGCATTTAAAATTGTCATGGGTATTATGAATATTTTTAAAGTCTTAAGTAAATGTCATTTTAAGATCTGTTGGCAATAGATTGTGTACGGATTTTTAGTGAATTTTATATTTGCAGGTAGGTAACACCGAATTTTAACCTTTAAAAGCCGCAGATCCGTTGACGCGACTGATCCGTCATCGCCGCCGATCGGCCGGAACAACTGAGTGAACATTTTATTTTCTCCCGTGATTGAACATTTTTGTCATTGTGCGTGAATAATAGCGATAGTTATCGCGCCAATTCGCTCTTCTCTGCCTCTTATCCCCCTTCCTTTGTGGTATATTCTAGCAATTCTCATCGCGATGGCGACTCCATGAGCTAATTGGAGGTCAATGAGGTGTTACTCATAACCTCCGTGTTATCATAATTCTTACGCACGTAATTTACTATTTCTTCATCAAAAGAGTCGCCGATGAAATTTGACGAACTTGAATTCATGATTATAGACCAAACTGATATTCTGTAACCTAACCACAAAACTAGAAACGTCAAGTTAAATCGCCATTAAAATTGTTAATGGGAGAAATTTCGACAATTAATGTTAACGGTCATTTATCGGCTAAAGGTCATTTAAACTGGTTGATAATACTACACATTCACTCTTCAATCTCGTTTAGGCTTAACTGTCTTTTAAAATGTGTTGATAATACCGGGCGTCAAGCATATTAATGATCATAATAAATAAATGCTTTTTTTCTACGTCCGTTATAAAATGTACAGTTTTTTTTTTATTAATTTTGGTTTATAAAATATATGATTCCTGAACCCTACAAATAGCGTGAAAAAAGTGCCATAACGGTTCATTTTTTCACTCTTTTGCGTGAAAAAAAGTGTCGTAGCGGTTCATTTTTTAACGCTACTATAAAATTGTTTGCGCAAAGTCTGTCATGAACGCTTCACAACACGCCGCGAGTTCCGCCGATTAATGTCAAACATTCGTTTTCGATCAAGAAAACTTGATGATTATTATTTTTTTCATTTAAAAAAGTATTATTACTTATAAAAATTGATTAAGGTTTTATCGAATTTATTTAAAGTTACGGACGACGACGAAATTTTTGTATGAAACTCGAGAGTAAAGCAACTTTTTTCACTTGTAGAAATTGCCTTTTCTACTCATGAAAAAAGTATTACTTTACTCACTTGTTGCATAAATAACTATTAATGCCTTAGCAATGTTTAAAAATTTAAAAAAAACGCGAATTTGTTGCCTTTGAACTTGGAGGATTTTGTCAGTTTTCGTTAACTCAACATGAATATTTTTTAATTTCTTTATAAATCACACTAAATTCACTAACATAATCAAAAACACGTTCAATATCGCAAACATGTTTTAAAATAAAAAAAAACGCGGTTTTGTCGATTTCGAACTTGGAAAACAACAAATTTTGGCAACTTTCTTTGAACGATAAGTATATTTCTTCATATTTTTCTAAACACACTAAATTCGCTACATTTTGGCATTTAAATCATCAAAATCAAGTGAAGTTTCCGGGAGACCAAAATCGCAATCTTGTTGACTAGTTCCGCTTTTGACAAACTTCGTTGCTTTGGCATGAATATTTCTTAATACTTTTTCTTAAACACACTAAATTCGTTACATTTTAGCATATAAATGATCATAATCAAGAAATGCTGCAAGAAATCTGCAATTTTTAAAAATCGAAAACGCTAATTGGTTACCTTTGAATTTTTAAAATACACCAAATTCTCTGCATTTTAGCATTCTAATTATCAATATCAAGTAACGAATTTTGAAGTTAGTTAATTTTGTGAAATCAAAAACGCTGACTTTGAATTTGGAGAGAATTTTGGCAACATTATTTACATTTTAGCATAAAAGTCATCATAATCAAAAAAACGTGTTCAACACCTCAGCAATTTTTATAAATCGGGAACGAAATTTTGTTGCCTTGGAAACTTCCGAATTTGACAAATACATGAGTCGACATGAATATTTCTTAGTAATTTATTAAAACAGACTAAATTTACTACAATTCAACATACAAAGCAATAAGAAAAAGTGATGGGATCATTCGAATGATGATAATCGATTCATTCGATTATGAAAATAATCGATTATCTCGAGAACTTATTTATATCATTCGAATGATCATACGAATGATCGGTACTCAATTATCATTCGAATGGTCACTCGAATGATGATTCGAATGATGATTCGGTATTCGAATAAATTAATCGAAACCCACCAAAGCATTTCGATAATTTGAACGAGCATTCGATTAATAGAATATCATTATATCAATCCGTACTCGAATATATATCATTCGAAACTTAACTTTTTATTGAACGATTTTAACGAATTTACACCAACCAATATTGTTTACAGCTGTAAGGTTTTTAGTGAAATGCAATACAAACTGGAAGCAAACAAGAAAAATGTGTATACACTAAGAAGATAATAGTTAAAAGTGTAAATAATATGTACAATATGTAGCGACATATTATATCGGTCGCATTCAAATCATAATCAAAAGTATTTGAGTCACAATAATTAAATCATTGGAACTATTATTCGAATAATCATTCGAATGAATAATCGTATACCGATCATTCGAATGAATAACCGATTTTCAGATCATTCGAATGATCACTCGAATAATCATTCGGATGAATAATGGATTTTCAGATTAATTCGAATAATAATCATTCGATATAAAGAAAACACTTAACTTTTTTATACCACTTTTATTTTATTTAAATAAAAGTGGTATAAAAAAGTTAAGTGTTTTCTTTATATCGAAATTGAAAATGTACCACGAAGTGAACGCCTCCAAGATTCAAGAAATAATCATTCGATTATCGCAATCATTCGATTATGTCCATCACTAATACATATTAGAAGGCGCTTTCAACAACTCGGCAAATTGTAGAAATTGGAAACGCGATTTTATACCGATTGACGAGAAAAACGAGATATTGTCAATTTGCGCCGATTTGTGAAATATACTAAATATTAGTGATGGACATAATCGAATGATTTCAATAATAGAATGATCACTATTCGATTTAATCTGAAAATCGATTATTCATTCGAATGATTATTGGAGTGATCATTCGAATGATCTGAAAATCGATTATTTATTCAAATGATCATCCGAATAAAACTTCGAGTATTAATTCGAATTATAATTCGAATGATCGTGAATCGAGTATTTTTATTTTTCAAGTGGTATAGACATATCTGAATGATCAGTCAAATTATCTTGACTTAAATACTAAAAACAGAACCCCAGTTATTTCGTTAAAATCGTTCAATAAACACTTATATTCTGATTTCAGCAATATGTCATAATAAAATTATATATAGAACATATTGTAAATAATACCGAAGTACTTCGCCTTAATGTCTCGTGGGAAAGATTACCGACCGGTTTAATGTATCGAATTATTGCGTCTCGAGTTTTTCAATACCAAAATAAACAACGTCTTTTAAGTGCCGTGCGCCTCCCGTTTATTTATTTTTGTCAACTTTCATTAATTTATTTTTTCACCTATTAATGTCAATCGAATGATCATTCGAGTATAGATACTTCAAATGGGCATTCGAATGAGCATTCGAATGATCAATTGAACAATTCATTCGAATGATCACTCGAATACCGATCATTCGAATGATCATTCGAACTAAAAAATGGGTTTTCGAGATAATCGATTATTTTGATAATCGAATGAATCGATTATCGTCATTCGAATGATCCCATCACTACTAATTAGTATAATGGCATTCGAATAGTCATTCAAATTATCCCAATAGCTAGTTTTCGAATTTTTATTCGGGTACCGATCACTCGAATAAATCATTCGAATGATCATTCGAATGCCAATCGAGTATAGATAATTCGAATAGACATTGGAATGCTCATTCGAATGATCATTGGAGTACCGATCATTCGAGTGATCATTCGAATTAAAAAATAGGTTCTGGAGATAATCGATTATTTTGATAATCGAATGAATCGATTATCGTCATTCGAATGATCCCATCACTACTAAATATCTTATGATTTGCATTAAAACTTGAAATTTCATGTAGAATAATATTTATATGTTGTAACAATTATAGTAATCATTATTTTCTCTTTATGGTATCTCAAGTTCAAATAATAATTTCAATTGTGTTGTGTGCAACAAAGGAATTTGTGCAACGTTACGTTTAGATAATAGATGTCGCCCTTAAGGTGTATCTCTTCAAATAATAAATATTAAATGTTTTACTCTTGATCCTCTCAGTTTTTGTTTGTTTATGTCTTACTAACTTGTAACCTAATCACAAGATACATTATTTTAGGGATTATCATGTAATTTTAAGATGTTAAAAATTAAAGTGGGCGAATTAAGAAACATACCTGACAAAGTGGGCGTTAGGTCCAAAAAGGTTGAGAAATATTGATGGTTTAAAAAAATACAAAAACAATCGCCACCTATTTGAAACTTTTAAAAATTACTCAGAATATACAGGGTGTCCTAAATAGAGTAGGATTGCATGGGTATCTTTCTTATTCTTAAAGCTAGAGATCTGGTTAAATGGGCAATGTTGTGCAGTTTTCTATGCTGATTCAGGTTATGTTGAGAAATTTTCAAAATTCCGAGCAGTTTAGAAAATATTTAAAAAAAACTGAAAATCGCGATTTTCAAAAAAACCAAATATCTCAATAATTATTAAAGATGCGAAAAAAAGTTTACACGCATAAATAGACTTTTTTTTCTCTTTTCAACGATGTCGAACAACCTATGTCAAAATAAAAAATAATGGAAATACTTTTTTCGCATCTTTAATAATTATTGAGATATTTGATTTTTTTGAAAATCGCGATTTTCAGTTTTTTTTTAAATGCTCGGAATTTTGAAAATTTCTCAACATAATCTGAATCAGCATAGAAAACTGCACAACATTGCCCATTTAACTAGATCTCTAGCTTTAAGAATAAGAAAGATACCCATGCAATCCTACTCTATTTAGGACACCCTGTATACTGAAGAAAAAAAAAATGAAACACTTGAAATCCGTGAAATTTGGACCATTTTCAAACCGCCATTTTGATGAATCTTTGAGGATGAAAAACTTCGTCTTCTTTAAAGTCATACATGCTAACTTAAGCCCCCCTCTAGCACCCCTGTGAAAAAAATGTTTTTTAGGAAACCATGCCCAACTTTGACGATGTCTAGGGAGTTGGAAACATTTTGTCGACTCGATCCACCATAAAGGCATTAAGATTTGATCAATTCCCTGTGCAGGACTTGAAGATCGAAGTTCTTACGACTATTTAGTACCAAGTTATGGGTGTTTGATAAAAGTGCAAAAACCTCAAAATCCACTTTTTTCAAACACCCATAACTTGCTGTCAAATCGTCGTAGGAACTTCGTTCTTTGAGTTCTGCATATTGATCAAATTTTAATGCCTTTATGGTGGATCGTGTTGACAAAATTTTTCGAACTTCGTAGACATCGTCAAAATTGGACATGGTTTCCAGAAAAAATCTTTTTTTTTTCACAGGGGCGCTATTGGGGAGCGGTAGGGGTTACGCTTAAGTTCGCATGCATAACTTTAAAGAAGACATTTCAAAGTTTTTCGCCCTTAAAGATTCATCAAAATCGATTGAAAATACCCCGAGTTATGGCGGTTTGAAAATGGTTGAAATTTCACGAATTTTAAGCGTTTCATTTTTTCCCACCAGTGAACTTTAGCTTCAAAATTCCATAAAAAAATCAAAACACCCCTTTACTACAACACAGTTTGTAGTCATGCTGAAGTTGCCCACTTGTTTTAAAAAATATAAAAACAAATAACATCGACACGAAATTTTCCAAATTTACTCAAAATTCATTCTGGATTTATATTCCATTAAAAATTGCAAATACTCCATGCATTGATTGAGAACTGAGAGTCATTTTTTGAAAATTTATAATAATCATGGTGACTCAAATAGATACAAAAACAATTACCATCGATTTGAAACTTTCCAAATGTACTCAAAATTCATTAAAATTTAAAATAATTTGACGAAAACTATTAACCGATCAGCCCGTCCATAGATGTTTAATTTTGGCTGTAACTCATATAAATAACTAAATCATTTCTTTTAATTATTTTTCACTTTTTAGTGATTTTCCTAAACTTAGAACAAAAGTTTTTTTATGGAACGACGCGGAATATTTTCTTCTTTCACTTGATGCCATTGCTATTTTTTGGCCATTGATAGCGGGAATATGCATAAATATGACATAAAATGTAAATGTCCTATGTTTAGATATATGACCAACCAGTCTGTATGAAAATGTAATGTATTATTATGATTAGGTTAACTGGAAGAGCATTTAATAGTTACATAACTAATTGAACTTCTACTTTTATAAATTTTACTTCTGATTGATTGTTGTCGTGATACCAGCAAAGTATTTAATTCAACATCCTTACTAATTTTACCTCGGTTTATGATTACCTTTGAACTAATAAATACAGCTTATTATTATTTTTTTAGTTTAGTTCCATTTTAATACACTATTGCAATCGTCGTAGATATACATACATCAAGATCTTTATTAAAACAAATAATCATACATTACATTTTATACCTATATACAGGGTGTTTCAAAATTCATGCACCAAAAATTTTCTGCGTACTCCTTGTAGATAAAAAGAAAAAAAACCCTTATGACAAATCTCGATTTTCCACAAAATAACATGGATTAAATCCCCTTGCAGAAATATTAAAGAGACGCCAATGCTCCCCATTAATGAATAGTTTCGTTCGCGCGTAGAAAGGCGAGAACACCGCCGTACACGTTCGCGCTCGCCTGGTCTCGGGTCTTCGTCTCTCGAGCTTGTACTGCCGGCATTAGATAAACAAACGGTGTGGATTTTAGTGTTTATGCAGCACACAAATTAGGTCAATGTACCATCCAGTTATTTAGAAGTAAATGTCGTGTCAGTCAGTACAAATTTTCGAGATTATCAAACGGTATTAACGCCATAATTACCAACTCAGTTTACAAGCAGAAACTAACTGAATTCTTTTTCGGTTTTTCACCGTCTTCAATTGATGGGGGTGAATTTGTAGAGGGCATTGATTGGTCAAACTGTGCAGCCCCATCGTCGCCCTTGGAATTTTTAAAACCGATTTGAATCTTCGAGGAAACACACATGTTTTTACGGACTTTCTAAAAATGTGTTATTCCAAATAGGGTCTTGGCCTTGGGTAACAAAGGAATATCATTTTACAGCACCTACCCCCCGTGATTTTAAGTAATAGGACTGCAAGGGATACAATTGTACAGCAATAAAAATGCACAAGTGTAGGAAGCCGCCAGGAACAATAAAAAAAAATGCATAATAAATAAGATGAACTTGAAATTTCTGCGTCTATTTTATTAAGCCTCGCCGTACTGTTTATGTTAAGATCAAATTTCAACAGCCCGCTCGAAATTAGGTCACCATTCATTCATGCGTCCACACTTAAAATCGGCACCGTGTGTTTTTATACAAGCGAACGAAAGTATTCATTGATAGATGAACAGTGGCGTCTCTTAAATATTTCTGCGAGGGGGTTTAATCCATGTTATTTTGTGGAAAATCGAGATTTGTCATAAGGGTTTTTTTTCTTTTTATCTACGAGGAGTACGCAGAAAATGTTTGGTGCATGAATTTTGAAACACCCTGTATATAGGTATAAATTACTGAAGGGTGTTGGTCTGTCTGGGCTATCGACATCGGTCTTTCTGCCCTTATAAAAATATTATCCCGCATTCGCGCAAATGAAGGCACTTAGTCGCTCGTTCTACAAAAATGCGTTCACGTGGGAACATTGTCTTCCCACGCTTGGTTCGTAAATGACTATTTCAGTGCTGACGTATATTACAATTAAAACTATCTAGTGAGTTTTATTTTAAAAATAATTCCATGGCTAAATCTAATTGGAACACTCGTGCCACAATAGGCCCTCTTATTAAACTTGTGTAATAATATACTATTGTTTAACGGAGCTGAAAATTGTTTCGGATCGGTTTAAAAACACATTTTTATAGAAAACCGTATTCAAATAATTTTAAGACAATTTTCCCCACAATTAACATGTGCTATATCATCAGATATATCAGGCCAACATTTATCAAAATATTGGAATTTATCTCGACGCTCATTTACAGACGGTACTTATAGTTACGTTCAGACGAGCCTTTTCCCAGTAAGATATGAAAATTGAACCTTACGTATCGAAGGTAATTAAGAAGATAAGAAATACTATTTGAAATCTTGACGTAAAAACGTAATGAGCAGTTATCAATATAAGTAAGGTTGTTCAGTTGTGTATTTAAAGTACTGAATATTGTCAAAAGAGCATATCATTTTAGGTAATTGAAGATAAAAAATATGATACTTACTTTTACCTTACATAAACAGGTTAATGTAATATAGAAGAAACTATTAGAATATATGTTTTAAAGTCTATAGCTGCCCCTACTTTCCAGAGAGAAAGGTTTTACCACTCTTGCACTGACTAAACTTTTTCCAAACTCACCGAATTTTCTACAACACCTCTAGCCCGCATCATCTCCCTAACCTTTAAATCGGGTCTTGTCTCTTTATCTCACCCACAGCCCCTGTGGAGATTTTCCGGAGGAAGAGAAACACCTTGTTTTCACGCCTTGAATTTTGTTTGTATCACACAATGGTTACAGAGGACATCAATTTGCAATGGCTGAGCCACTTTTTTTCAATTCCGTGTATGGTCGTGAGATATCAGATGTTCTCGGTCGCCGATCGATTTCTGAACAATTCCAAAACGCTGCGGATCCTTATCTGATGAACGTGTACACTTTATTTCGAATAACCAAACGATAAACTAAATGTAATTATTACGTTTATTTAGGATTCACATAAAAATCTAAATAGTATTACTGACGTCAGTTTGTTATTAATTAAAGCTATATGCAATTATATTGTTGTTACCTTCTATTCATGGATCCAAGTACGAGTACTTTACATTTGCACATGCACAACCAGCAATAATCAGTGTTTGCGTTTCAGTCTTGATAGTACGTATCAGCTCTTTATATTTGTATAATATTAATTTTACCGATAATATCATTATGTTTACATTAGAACTAGTAAAAAAATAATGAAAAAGTTTTCTTATCTTGTGAACAGCGAGATGCCCATAGGAGTAGTCGACGAGCTCACCTTAGCTATAGGGGCTATTAAGGCTGCAGCCCGAGGGCGCCGAAACTTCCACAGGCCGTCCGCACACGGCTAATATAATGGACGCCATATTTATATTTGTATAAGAATAATTTAATAACACGATATTAAAATGTACACAATATAATTAATGTTTAATGTCCAGAACAGAAAACGTTCATAATACTGGCTAATGTTAAGATGAAATATAATTATTATAACCAGCACAATAGTTGGGCAGTTTATCAGTGATAGCGCCCAGCTGTTTGCTTCTAAATAACTTTAAGAGAAAGAAAATATAATGCTAGAATCCAATCCATCAGCAGAAAATATCGTTCAAGAAGATTGAAATGTAATTAAAAAATCTGATTCATGTCCAGGACTTGTAGATTTATACAATAAAGAAATAAAGAAAATTTTGACAAAAATTTGATCATCAATTGAGATCCTGCAACATAGGGAGTTTTAAACGATAGTAAATGTTTAGTAATAATTACGAAAGTAAACACATTACGCAGTGATATAGATAAAATAGACTTCTCTACCTTAACCACTTCGCGCCCATGTAGCTTTGATTGTGCTATAGGATAATCCTGAAAAATTACTTTTTTCTTGTTGTTACCTTTTTCTACGACATATTATTCCACTGTCACAAATTTACTCATTTATGCAAAAAAATATGAAAACAATATTTCATAGATGGCGCTAAAGGTGGATTTTTTTTTTGTAAAATATTTTTGTTTTCAGTTTTTTGTTTGTCGCCACATGTGGCGACCTGGGTGTGAAGAGGTTAAGGGGGACTTACACCTTGTCGGTTTCAAAAAATCGATTTTTTTCATTTTTCTAATCTAAAGGATCTTAGAAATGAGACTGTAAAAGGGTTTGTCAGATTTTTATCTAGTTCGAGAGTTATAGCTAGTTAAACATGACGGCGCATGGCCAATTCGCAAGCTCATGGGTCGCGCCTGCGTGCCATGCTTATTTTTGAATTTTTTTATTGTGAAATGGGCCGTAAAGGGTTTCGAGTGTTTCGACCCAAAAAAACATAAGCCGTCGAATCCAAAAACTGTCGAAGAAGAAGTACGTCAGCGCAGAAGCACAAGAATAGGCATATACTAGAAACCCCAATCACACCTGAATTCGTTTTCTGTATTCTAGAATTTGTCTCAGTTTTTACTGCAATCTCTCAATTATTTGTTTGCAAAGAGTGACATTCGAAACGAATTTCGTTATTTTGATATTTTTTTATATACAGTACGTTTTTTTTATCGTGGGCCATAGGATTTTACATGTTAAAAATTATACCTTGTTTTAATGCATATTTCAACATATAATTTTAAAGCAAATTTTAGTTAGTAATAAATCAATTACTTTTCCACATGATGCGCTTAATTAGATTACCTTAATCATGTTTTATTCCATTAAAAAATGAAATTAATTCACTAATCAATCTGACATTTCAGAAATTCAAGGTACTTTGATTATGTTTGCTCAGTTATTTATTTTAAATAATTTCATTTTTTAATGGAATAAAACATGTTTAAATTATTCTGACTAGCGCATCAAGTAGAAAAATAATTGATTTATATTACTAACTAAAATTTTCTTCAAAATTTTATGACAAAATATACATTAATACAAGGTATAATTTTTAGCATATAAAATCCTATGGCCCACGATAAAAAAATACCCTGTATGTATCAATTGAAGAGTAATTTTATATAAAATTATTGGTAA
Organism: Ocypus olens; assembly: GCA_910593695.2. NCBI lineage: Eukaryota > Metazoa > Arthropoda > Insecta > Coleoptera > Staphylinidae > Ocypus > Ocypus olens. Next base: position 37,233,429 of record OU343053.1, read on the forward strand.
TATTTTAGTATTAATAATTTTCATTTCAGTTTCGTATAAATAACCCCATTTTTGCCAAAATATGATCTTGAAACCCTCGATTATAATAATCTGAAAAATCCACATATATTTATTACCCAAATAAAAGGTTATTTGGGGTGTTCATTTTTTTTAAGTTTAACCATTTTTTTTTCGATTATCAATGGACAATTTAAATTATTTTTTAAATTACAAGTAAAAAACCCCGCAAAATTCATGTAGTAATTTTAAAATTTTTGAACACGTGTTTTGGCTCAAAAAATATGGAGATACTGGAAGGAAATACATTTTAATTATTACTTTATTATCATGTATTTCAATTCCATTGAGTTCTATAGATATTCAGTTCTATGAATATATGTAAACTTTTATTTACGGAAAATATTCAGAGATTTTATTCCTTAACACATGTTTGTGAATATAAGGTAGCGATAGTATTTAATGTTTATATTACCTTTTTCAAACTAAATTGCTAATAAACTTGAAAAAAAAACGTATTTAATACAAACATTTACTTAATTTGGTATTTGCGACAAAAATATATATATATATACATTTTTCAGATTTTTATAGTGGTTAAAAAACAAAAACCTATTTTTCGAGGGTTTCATGGTCATATCTTGACAAAAAATAAAGTTTATACGTAACTGAAAAAAATACTAAACGCGTAAGCCACAAAATCACGTGTTTTTACAATATCTCGAAAACGCTTATTGACGGCGATTTGAAATTTTCATGAAAAATAAAAAAAAAATTAAGAAATATACCATAACAATTTCAACCCTCTGGAACAACCCCTTTAAAAAAGGGTTACCAACCCCTCAAAAAAAAACGATAATTTTTTTTTCCCGAAAGCCGGAAACGTTCTCTAGGGGCCCGTGAAAACCGATTTTCCAACTCACCCCTAGACTCGGGGGTGAATTTTTGAAAATCGATTTTTCGCGATACAGAGGTTCGCGCCAAACCTATCTCCTCCCAGGATTTTTGAGTTGAAGGATTTAAATATGGCTAAAAAAATCCCCAATGCATCGGGGCACAGCGTTTGCTGTCGCAAGTTCCCGTAAAAAAATCCGTTGCGACCCCTCAAGCGTTTTTCTAAAAAAATTAATTTCGGACGCTTCCGGAAAAAACGGCGCGCTTCCCTTTACGGTCAAAACTTCGAATTTTACATAGTTTTGTAGAACTAACTCCCCTCTACATTTTATGTCTCTTACGAATTTTTGATATCTCCAACCCCCGATGAGTTATTCAAAGAAAACCATCCCCGATTTCAATAAAAAATTCTACAGCGGCCATTTTTTATCACACGCGAGAAATTTAAACGGCATGCCATTCGGAATTGCATTTTGCGCCGAAAAGGTCAGATCATATTTTTTGTGGGGCGCACCGTTTACGATCTACGGCCGATTTTTGATTGTTTTGTGGGAATCTTTCGAAGAATTTTGCGATTTGTTTTTCCAAAATTAATAATCTGATGACGGCATATCAGTCTCTGATTTAATCCGTATGAAAGATCCCCATAAAGTTTTTCGATCCGATTTGTGGTTTTCGAGATATGACGTTGTATACGGAAGGGGGAAGCGAAATTTATTACACCACCGAAAAGCCCTCCTCAAGCCCAATAGAAAATCCAAATAAAATTTCTCGATTCGACCCCTCCTTCTAATTTTAAAAATTAATTAAACTTTTATTTATTTTGCCGGTAAATATTTTCGATCGTTTTAAAATGAATTTGTCTATTCCTTTTGAAATCACGAGTCTAACGACGGATTATCATTGCGGTATTGTGTGTACGTAAAAAAAACTTTGAATTTTTAAAATCGCCCGGTTATAATAAATAATTTCCGGGAGGGTTAGAACAGTGAAACTTTGGGAAATCATTAAGCGTTCCATTTGAAGCAGACCACCAAAGTTTGGTAACATTTCGGTCACCCCGTCAGCCCCACCATCCGCAACGGGGTGCCAAAGACCAAAACAACCCCTATCTGTAGCTGCCTACATTTTGTTTGTATGTTGGTTTGTAATGTGTATACGCTTCTCAGACGCTCACCAAATAATTTTTAGAGGCCCAAAGTTTATGAAAAAAAAATAACCTTCTTCCTGTTAACGTCCAAGTGCTTTCTAAACAGCAAATTAAGAAATGCATTGATAGTGCATTGTCATATTTGACAGATGTCAGATTCAGAAAGTGGGGTTACCACCAGATTACATTTTCGAAGTTCCTCGACGCGTGTGGTTTGTGAAAGTTCATTCTTATTTTTCCTTAAATTCGTTCGTTACCTGGTACCTTCTTCAATTTTAATAGGCTGCGCACAGTTTAATTGCTTAATTTTAATAGGCTAGGCACTAACGACGGCGCAGCACAGCGGAGCCGTCGTTCGTCACGTTTTTTTTGCGCAATTCTAATAGGCTACGCACGGACGGCGGCGCAGCGCAGCGGAGCCGTCGTTCGTCACTAGTTACTTTGTTTAATTTTAATGGGATACGCACAGACGCCGGCACTGCGCAGCGGAGCCGTCGTTCGTCACCGGTTTCTTTGCTCAATTTTAATGGACTACGCACGGACGATGGCGCAACGCAGCGAAGCCGTCGTTCGTCAACAGTTACTTTGTTCAATTTTAATAGGCTACGCATAGACGACGGCGCAGCGCAGCGGAGCCGTCGTTCGTCACCGATAACTTAGCTCAAATTTAATAGGCCACGTTCGTCACCCGTTAATTTTATATTTCACTATTTCACATACAGACCACAACTTCACATACAGCAACTTAAGCTTGAAAAACTAGTTATTAATACTAAAATACTAATCATAATTTTACATACAATGCATACTACTCAATTGTTGATAAATTTATAAAAAAATATCAAAATATCATAAAAATATGAGTTATTCGAATTTTTGAAGATGTCACACCAAATGTTGCAGAATGAAAAAAATGGTGATGTGGCCATCATGTTACTTTCTCTGACTAGATAATATCATTTATATTTACGCTTCCATGGTTTATTTTCAATTAAAATCATATTTTAAATGTACATCGAACGTTTCGTAGACTCGGATGAAACTGACGTTTAAGACGTCAAAATTATTAAAGATGGAAAAATCATACTTCAAATTCAAAAACTCAGTTTACTCAAAAACCAAAGGGATTTCGAAAGAAACTTATTCTTTATAAGTTGTTCATTTTGACACAATTTTTTTTTCCAGAAATTATTGAAATTGAAAATTTTTTCACGATAATAATACTTTCTCGTACTTCGTAACGGAGAAAGTACAAAATTACTTTTTTGGAAAAATGTCCGCCATTTTGCGAAAAATCGGAATTTGGAAAAAGTGAACGATCGGGACCTTGCTGTCACAACAACAATTAAAAGTCTTGCTGAAAATTATGTTTCAGATAACAAGGGTTGATCCTTGACAGTTGTACACTGTTTGACCCATCACTTCTGACAGGGGCACTGTCAATGCCATCTCCAGGTATTTGGAGAACATTGACATGTAAAAAAATCATGTGTGTAATTCAATCTTTGACTATATACTAATGGACTGCTATTCCCCCTCCATTTCCCATATGATCACTGCTCCAAAAGTTGTCCACGAGCTGAAGCCCGATATAAGTCCCGCCCCGGAGCCGAAAATGGAGCGTAATTTAAAACCCGGAAAGCAAAAAAAATATTTCTCGATGTATTCATCAGCAAGGGAGGTCACTAAGGAAGCTGTTTTAGAGTGCAGGAATCCGAGGAACACAGACTGGGGCCTCTACAGAGAGTGTCTAGGTCTGGGAACCGAAGATCTATGCCTCGACATCCAAACTACAGGGGAGCTGGAAATAGCTGCGGCTCTCCTTAAAAATTGCATCTTAAAGGCATACGAATCCAGCTGTCCTCCATGTAAGAGGAGATCTCATTCCAGAGATGTGCCCTGGTGGAATAAGGATTTAGACCGCCTGAAGACGCAAACCAGAAAAACCTTCAATAGTGCAAAGAAGACGGTCAACTGGGATGCCTACAGACAGGCACTATCAGAATACAACAAGGAGCTGAGGAAGTCGAAAAGGAAAACTTGGAGAGCTTTCTGTGAGGGAGTGAACGACACAGCCCCGACAGCAAGACTCCAAAAGGTCCTATCGAAAGACCACTCCAATGGCATTGGTTTAATTAAAAAACCTGATGGGAGTCATGCAGAGAGCCTCAAAGAAAGTCTCAGTGTGCTCCTGAAGACACACTTTCCGGGCTCAACATCTGTGGACTCACTCGCAACAACTGCTCAATCTACGGAAGGAAGCACATTCCTACCAACCAGAGAGAGCAAAAGAAAGGCTGGTAAACTAATTACTAGAGGAAAAATTGAATGGGCAGTCAAAAGCTTCAAACCCTTCAAAACTCCAGGGCCAGATGGCATATTTCCTGCATTGCTGCAATATGGGCTAGACATACTAGCCCCATACCTGCAAGCAATATACAAAGCCAGCTTCACGCTGGGCTATATTCCAATGGAATGGAAGGAGGCCAGGGTGATTTTCATCCCCAAAGCGGGCCGTAGGCCACCTGATGAGGCTAAGTCCTACCGCCCAATCAGCCTCACCTCTTTCCTCCTCAAAATTATGGAGAAAATCGTGGACAACGATATTAGGTGCGGCGCCCTAAAAGCGAACCCGCTACATAGGCAACAATTTGCCTATCAACCTGGCAAATCTTCGCTTCGCTTCAATACAAGGAGATTGCACTAGGTATTTTCGTGGATATTGAAGGGGCGTTTGACAATACGACCTTCATTGCGGTCGTCATAAGGGGTAAATACGATAGCATCGTATCGTCCCTAGCCCAAGAGGCCCTTAACACCATATCAAAATGGTGTCTGAGGGAGGGTTTCAATGTCAACCCGAACAAAACTGCGATTGTACCTTTTACTAATCGCAGGAAACTTTCAATCAAAGCTCCCAAAGTAAAAGGACAAAAAATTGCGCTTTCCGACCAAGTGAAATATTTAGGCTTAGTGCTTGATAGGAAGCTTAACTAGAACGCGCATCTGGAAAAAACGATCAGCAAAGCAACGGCGGCACTCTGGATAGGCCGCCGGCTCTTTGGCAGATCATGGGGGCTGAAACCTAAAATGATACACTGGTTGTACATCATGGTGGTCAGACCCATTATCACATATGGCTCACTAATATGGTGGACCAAAATAAAACAAGTAACGGCACAAAAGAAGCTCCAAGTTCTTCAAAGATTGGCCTGCCTTGGCATCACGGGAGCTGCACATAGCACTCCCTCTGCAGCAATGGAAGCTTTACTAGACCTACTTCCTTTGCACGAACAAATCAGAAAGGAAGGTCTAATGAGTGCACTGAGACTAAACTGGACCAGTACAGGCCACAGAACCGGACACTCAGAAATTCTGGACCTCGTCACAAGCGAGTTCTTACAAACACCATCGGATATAATGCCGATCAATTATGACTTCGAATGAAGATTTGATGTGACTATTGATAGTCGCCAAAACAGTCTGAAACGAGTCACAGAACTAAAACATAACTCTGTACTCTGGTACACAGATGCATCGAAGACAGAGGTGGGCACCGGCATAGGCATATATGGGCCTAAGCATAGGGAATCAGTTCCCCTCGGACATGGCCCTTCTGTCTTACAGGCTGAAATAATAGCTTTAGAAAGATGTGCTCAGGTGTGCACAAAAAAAGGGCTACAAAGGGGCACGCATATATCTAATCACGGATAGCCAGGCTGCCCTAAAGAGCCTTAAAGCGTACAGCTTTAACTCCAAGACTACTTGGAACTGTAAACAGGCTCTGAACCAACTGGCAAAGGGCAACAAGCTCACCCTAATGTGGGTACCCGGCCACGCAAGCATAAAAGGCAATGAGCATGCCGATATACTTGCTAAGGAAGGAGCCTCAACTACCATCATTGGACCAAAACCGACCTGTGGGCTACCGAAAGCACATAAAAAAGGCGTGATCCAAGAATGGGAAAAAAAGTGCAAAATTGACTATTGGAAAAATGCACCAGGTCAAAGGCAATCCAAAATGTTTATTGACTTCTCGCCAAATAGAGCCAAACAGCTCTTACGCCTCACTAAAACCGAGATCAGACTAATCACCGGTCTCCTCACAGGACACTGCCCAGTGAAGTACCATCTTCACAATATGGGCAAAGTGGATGACACCACATGCAGATTATGTGAATCGGCAGAAGAAACGGCCAAACACATATTATGCGAGTGTGTAGCTCTAGCTACCACTAGGCAGGCCCTAACCGGAGGTATGGCGGTAACGCCAGAACGGATCAGGGCATTACCTCCCAGAAAGTTAATTGACCTTGTCAGGGAAGTTGAATTTCTGGGAATCAAATAGCAGTAGGGTACTAGTACAAAAGATCTAAACAGGTCGCAGTGCTGTAAGGCTAACCACAGCCAATCGACCTCGTCTAATCTAAAAATTCATCAGCAACGTGGAGAATGCAAATGCGAGCATATTTCGGCAACTCAGGTCCACTTTCCTGCCTGTTCTTTACAAGCAAAGCATCAACCCATAATTTGCGAAGTCCCGGATTTCTAATACATAATTTTAGGTTATAAGTCAACAGTCAACTGACGTGTACGTACGTGGACGTATTGCAGCCTTTCGCATAGCTATATTTTGACATGGTGTGAATATTTGACAATATACATGTTTATATATTCGAAGGTGTGAATAAATTGCAAGGTATCACAATATATAAAGCGAGCTCATAGAGTCATATGTCATAGACACAAAATAGCTACCAATTTAGTAACATACCGCAACCTCTTAGGGTCCCGCCGCGCCACCGTTGCTTGGAGACACACATGCAGTGGCGCTAGCAGTCCATAAGTATATAGTCAAAGGATGAATCACATACAGCTTTTAGCGGCCCGACTATACATTGCTTTTTATTTTAACTTCCATATTAATAAAATTGTGTCGCATTTTTTTTATTTTATACTACCTCTGTTCCATAATAAGTGAGCCATTATCGATTTTTATTTTTTCCATAATATGTGAGCCATTACCGATGTATATTTTTACAAAATAAGTGACCCGTTTTCATTTCTACGTACTATACAGGGTGTCTACCGTTCGTTAAAAGTTTACTGGGATGCCGTTGTATTAAAAAATTGAAAAACATCCTTATCACAGTGTTGAATCAGTTCTCCCCGGTTCCACCGGAAGTAGCACCAGCGGAATTTCAACTGCAACTGATAACGACCGCAATGTCCATCTTCTTTTGTGATCAACTAATCGAATGTTGGCAATTTTTTCTGTTCTATCAATTTTTTCCGACCCGACTTTCCTTTCTTTTTAGAATCAACATTCATAAGCGTATTCTCATCCAAACCACAAACAGAATCATTACCTTATTTTCATATTCTTTTTATAGTGGCTCTTGATGATCCGAATTTTTCAATTGTCAAAATCACCGCTCCCTTTTTCAGCCGTCCATTTTTCTGATGTTTCAGTAAAAACTGAATAATAGCTGTTTGTTTTTTGTTGATAAAATTTGATCTTCTCATCGTTTGCTTAAAAAAACGAATGTTAATTGTTGCTTTTGAAAAATTAAACTGTCATATATTTTGACGTCCATGGCACATGGATTAAGAATTTGGTGTGTATTAAGAATATCAAAATAGAAATTAAAAAAATAACTAAGTGTCAATAAGTTTGAAAGAAAACTCAAATGGCTCACTTATTATGAAACAGAGGTAGTATTAAATATTGCGCGGATCCCCTGGCGTTGTTCAGGTACCCCCAAATCAATTTTAATTTTCCACGGCCCCCTGAATGATCCCGGGGACCCCTAGGGGTCCGTATGGATCACTTGGCGAACCACTGGGTTAAACAATGATTGTTTTATATATACACAGTGGGCCAAAAAAAAGGGTACAAATTGGAAATATTCTTATTTTCAATAATAATTAACGCATCAAATATAGCTTTGAAAAACATAATGTTTATACTTTATAGAATGCAAAAATAATTAACTGAATTATTTAAAAATAATTTTTTGTCGATGATATTTCACATTAATGAAGGCTCTGCAAAGGAGGGGAGTTTATAATCTCTAGACATTAGCTGTCACTTCTATCAGTCATGGAAGACCATGTACAGTACGTATTCCTGAAAGGTTAGAAAAAGTTTACGCTTTAATTTGTAGTCAAGTTGTAGTGATCCGTGCAAGTTTAAGTACTATTTCTTTAGAGCAAAAGTACTTCATCTTATCTGCAAAAATTGGGCTTGTCACTGATATATTAATTATTTAAAAATATTAATAACTCACGAAGATATATAAGAATACAAAATTACTTGTTCCGTTTTTTTGGCTCACTGCCAAACTTTTGCTTTGTTTAATTTACTGATAGTTGTGATGAAGTAAATGAACAAACAAGTTATAAAACAAAATAGTGTTTAGTTTCTAAATCTATTCTAGTGAGTGACATATTGCATCAATAATCTAGTGCGGAAATAGAAAAACAATTTGCAACTAAAAGGTAAGGTTGAATTAAAAAAAAAAACAATCACCTCACTCGATAATGTTGCAGCTCCGCTCATCGTCCAATGTAATTATCTTCTGAAGTTGGGGAGGCAAATAAACACGATCGCATGCTACCTGTAACTACCTCAAGCAGCTACTAAACATTAATTCATTTTAAAAACTGCGACTTCTGATTGGACGATACCAGAGTAGCGAATATAAATCAGCATGTGCTACGTGCATAACCTTAGCATAATTATTTTTTTTTTTCAATAATTCAACTTATTACGTAAATGATGTTTACATTAAAAGTTTCGTTTTTATACAGCGCGTCAACAATTTTTTTTGTTTTATTTATTCATAATTTTTCCTTATTTATTATCACGTTATCACTACATATAAAATACCCGTAAAATTAAATTTTATATTATGCTTATGGATTGGTTGTACTTTTACAATCAACCTACTATCAGTTCCAAAAAGCGAGTCACCTCATATTTATCATTCAGAGGGCACGAACGAATATTCCAAAATTTATACCATACATCGTTTTCCTATATGTATATTAATTTGTATGAAAATACTTTGATAAATACGTCTTTTTCCAATGCATTTGTTTGAAAAAGTACAAGAATTTTCGAAACTCTCATCTTTGTGTGCATATAACATTGTTATTAATCACTTTGAAATTACAAAAAAAATATATGTCTAGCGATATTCTATTCTGAAGGCGTAGAACTAAAGAAAAAAATGTTTGTTGTTTTTATCATAAGAGTTCAGGCCTAGAATCGAAGTATCTGTATCTGTTATATTAAATAGTTTTTTGAGTACTTGTTACCTAGTAATTTAACGAGACAATAACATTTGTTGTTAACAACAAATGTTATGTCGAGATAATTTACCAAAAGGTAACGGGTATGAAAAAAAAAGTTTTTTGATAATTCATCTAAGCTCGCGGTATATTTGAAATAATAATAATGAAGAGGAAAAGTTATGGTTTATTACAAGTTGAATAGTTTAGTTTGCTACAAGAGTAATTGTACAAATTAAAACTTAATGACAGTGACATAATGTCATGACCATCATGTTTTTATAATTTTAAAAGCTACTCACCTAATTACCGTTTTTCTGTTATCGAACATAATTTTATGACAATGCAAAACATTTTTGGAATATCAAGCTACCCCATTAATTATCGTTTTTCTGTCATCGCACCTATTATTATGTGGTACATTATCTCGGTAATTGTACAACGAGTTGAAATATGGCTTTCACTTATATATTAGTTAAATTCAAAAAACGAAATATAGCCTGAATATATAAATATTCAACCTGTTCGTAACTCTGCAAGCAAAATTAAGTCTTACTAAGACTATAAACAAATAACTTATTGAAACAACTATTTCCCTGGCTAGTGCCACGCCGGATATTGAATGATACAAAAGAAATTTGCGTTATTACTAGTACTAAGTACCAAGTGAAATAACATTGGTTTAAGATCCCTTATTTCTACCCACAGGACTAACTTGAAAAATAAAACTAAATTGGATTTGAAGACTTTAAATTATAAAACTGAACCCAAAAAAATATGTAAAAATTAAGTAAATAGCCATCTGCAGACGCGTTTCGAGATTTATCTCTCATCAGTGCAGCTTCGCATTTAAATTGAATGTTAAAGAATAAAATACACTTACGTGAAGGTGACCGTGACCGTGAAGGAGTCGTAAACAAATGAACCAACAACTAGCATAGAAAAATTATTCTCTCCATAACATGACATTATGGAGAGAATAATTTTTCTAGTCAGATATCAATTCACGCATTGTAATTACTATGAACAATAACGTTGGGCTCGTTGTTAAGTGTGAACTAACATTCTTCGGTAAAACAGACAGACTGCAAAAAGTTAAGCTTAGTTTAGTTTTTAGTTAGTTTATTAATTCGCAGCATATTAATGTAAGTATGTATTCTCCTTAAATGAACTACGGCAAGTCTCCAATCTAATTTGTTAAAAAAATAATCTTAATATTCTCTTTTGGACTATGAATATCCTTTGAATATGACTTCTTTCTCACGCTGCTATATTATAGGAGAGATAAGGATATATCTATGAGTAGTAGAGAGTTATGATTGACTCTGGTGGTAAAATTGGTTTTAGTTTAAGAACTGCATAGTAAGCAGTATTTAATTTACTACACACTTAATCAACATGCTGACACCAGGTGAGTTGCTCGTCCTCGGTAATCCCAAGAAATTTGGTGCTCTGATTTAAATTAACAATTGGTGTCTTTCTACGAATAAACTAAATGTTTACTGTTTTCTTGTTATATGGAAGTAAATTATTAGCATTCATGATGGTCTGTATTTGATCGATCCTCCATTATTTCGCAGAATACACGCCTCCTTTCTTCATCCACTAACAGTGTCTACTGATGACATTGATATTTTAAAGAATGATAACCATGCTTCTTCAGAATTTTCTGTACAGAGACTTTAGATACGTTGCACTCACGAGCAATGCATCGTATGCTAGTTGTTGGTTCAGCATTTATCAAACCCAAAACTGTCAAACTCATGGCAAGGGTTTTTTTTAATGGTACATTGCTCAACTTATTTTTATTATTTCTGAGGTAAATTCTGGTACAAACGTAAATTAAATGCATGATTCGTTTACAATTTTTAATTCTCTAAAAAATATTCCTTTACGATTTTTCTCTAAAATCAATAGGGGAGCTAATAATTACACATATTTAATTTTACATGTTAAATCCCTATGTTCGCCCCTTATCCCAGACACTCGGTATATTTTATTAGTTTTTTTTTCCGAAATGATAGCATAACTTTTACGCATAAATTCTTGTTACTTCAACAAACTCGTAATGAAGCGTTCACGTTTAATTAAATTAACCAAATATAATAGAAACCAAATTGGGACGATCCGTTCGGAGATATTTACGTTTTTGATTTTCCCGCCTGTAACTCGGGATTTGACGACAGTTGGTAGTAAACTTTAGCTGGTACACTAGTAGAACACGGCACTGAACTTTAGTTTACAGTTGGTACACTTGTAGAACTCGGCACTGCACTTTAGTTCACAGTTGGTACACTTGTAGAACTCGGCACTGAACTTTAGTTCACAGTTGGTACACTTGTAGAACTCGGCACTGAATTTTAGTTCACAGTTCGTACACTTGTAGAACTCGGCACTGAACTTTAATTCACAGTTGGTACATTTGTAGAACTCGGCACTGAACAAATAACCAACAAATGACTGTTGGCAACACTTTTAAATTTACTTTTTAAGCTTGACTTGCACTGAACTTTACTTCACAGTTGGTACACTTGTAAAACTCGGCACTAAACAAACAACCAACAAATTATTTTGGCAACAATTTTAAAGTTTTCATTTTAATCTTGTCTTGCACTTGTAGAACTCGACACTGAACTTTAGTTCACTGTTGGTACACTTGTCGAACTCGACACTGAACTTTAATTCACAGTTGGTACATTTGTAGAGCTCGGCACTGAACAAACAACCAACAAATGACTGTTGGCAACACTTTTGAGTTTACTTTTAATCGTGACTTGCACTGAACTTTAGTTCACAGTTGGTACACATGTAAAACTCGGTACTAAACAAACAACCAACAAATTATTTTGACTACACTTTTAAGTTTTCATTTTAATCTTGTCTTGGACTTCTAGTGCTCCACACTGAACCTTAGTTCACTGTTGGTACACTTGTCGAACTCGGCACTGAACTTTAATTCATAGTTGGCACACTTCTAGAACTCGGCAATTAACTTTAATTTAATAACACAATTTTGAAAATTAAATAAAACTGAGTAAGTATGGTTGCCTACCTATTAATGCGTTGATGTGATTATTTTACGATTAAACATTAACAATCATATGTTCAGAGTTAAAATAAAAGCCCTGTATACTAAACATACGGAGGACCATCAAGATTATGATATCATTTTTACAGATGGCTCCAAATCCAGCAATGGTGTTGAGTTGGCATACTATATTCAATCGAATAATACCACACTGATGAAAAGATTGCCAATTACTGCAACGATATACATGGTGAGTTTTTTCGAGGTTGTTTTTCTTGACTTGAGCTTTCGCCATTCAGTCACGACCGTTTTTCGATGTTCTCTATGGGGATCTCGGAAACTATAAGAGATAAAGAAACGGTTAAATGGGAAAAGAAGTGCAGTTTTACGAGCCCAAAAAATAACACTTTCAAAGTTTTCAAAAAAGTGAAGGGTAACTTGATATTTTGAAAAATGTAAAAAGTGTCATTTTTTTGAAATAAATATATCTCGGTTATTATGACAGATAGAAAAAAACTGTAAAGGGAAAAGTTGTAGATAATTTTATGCAGCTTAATAAAATAAATTCAGAAAAATTTTAGCGCCATTATTTTCTGAGATATGACAAATTTACATTTTTTTAATGAAAACTATAGTTGGCTATAGAAAGACCATTTTTTTCTCTTTAATCCGATAACAAATATGACATGGTTATTTCTTAAAATAAGTGAGTTACAGTAATTTTTAAATTTTATTATAAATGAAAATGATATACAGGTTCCTACATCTCACCTCCCGTCTTCTATAGCTCAGTTACTAATTAAGTTAGGATTTCGATTTTGTAGAACATATTTGTATCCTATGATGCATTTCAGGAAAATATTTTTGATTATACAGGGTGTCAAAAAAAACGTGACGTCAATATGATATACTGGGTGTTTCAGAGCTCTGGGAACGGTCAATCACGTGCTTATTTTTCAAAATTTCGAAAAATGTTTTAAACAAAAGTTGTGTATAATAGTGAGCTGCACGCCCTAAAAGTATTAAAATTTATACAGGGTGTCTCATAACAAAGTTATGTTTTTTAAATGGAACACCATGTATTTTTTGTAATTTTTGAATTATATGGAGCAAATAAAGGTGAATTACTTCAAAAACACCCTTTACCTATTGTTTGCCGTTTTCGAAATATTTGAAGATTTGTTGAAATGCATGGTCTGGGTGAAATTTTATTTCTGGCCCAGTGATTGACGATTAAAATCATTTTTATTATTTGGTTGAAGGTTCGAACTATAGAGCCAACCATGATTTCATACAAAAAATTATACAGGGTGATGAAAAAAATGCGGTAGAAAAACCCAACTTATAAAGTTGAATAACTTCGTTTTTTCAAATGGCACACCCTGTATTTAGTAACGTAGAATCCAATTATTTTTCAGATTGTGTAAGGGTTCCCTATTCCTAATCTCAATAGTTTTCTTGTATTCGGCGACTATCATATTAGGAATACTTATTATTATAATCTGAAAGATAATTCGATTCTACCTGAGAATACGTTACTAAATACAGGGTGTGCCATTAAAAAAAACGAAGTTATTCAACTTTATAAATTATTATTATAAAATTTTGACAAATAAGCACGTGATTGACCGTTCCCAGCTCTGAAACACCCTGTATATTTTTAAATTACATGCTATGTATTTTATTGCTTATATATTGGGTACCTTTTATGGTTGCGTACATACTCCTATAATTTTATTGGAATCGTAAGGATCCGTACTTACCCAAATTGTGGTACATTCTTCTGAATGTTGGTACGTACGGCTGGCGGCGGTCAAAATATTTATTTATTTATTAACAAAATGAACCAAATATGTAATTGTTTTACTTCCCCAAATTTTAAGACAATCCTACTTGAACAGAGCCAAAAGTTGTAAGAAATTGTAATAATTTTTTGGCTTTAAATTTTCCAAATTCATCCTGAATTAGGATTTTGTAAAAAGTTGCAAACAACTCTCCTAATATTTGAGATAAACCCATTCAAACAGACCACAAAGCTATAAGATTTTGTAATAATTTCTACGATTAGAAAACATATGAAAACAATTGCCATTAGTTTCAAACTTTTTGAATTTACTCTTAATTCACTCTGGATGATGATTTTGTGAAAAGTAGCGAACACTCCTTCATTAAATTCTACGATAATCTCATTTGAATAGAGCCAAAAGTTGTAAGAAAATGTAGTAATTTCGGCGACTGAGGAAAAATATAGAAACATATGGCATCGGCTTTAAAGTTTCAAAATTTGAACACTTTAAATAGTTGATGATATTATTAAAGTGAGAAAGCTAGAAATCATTTAGACAAGCATACAAAACAAATTTCGGTTCATTTTTACATTTAGTTATTGAGTTTTCAGAATATACGTGATTTAATTAGTTAATGTGGAAACTCGATACCTATTTTTATAACCTAATTAACTGACATAAACAAGACCAAGCCTTGACCATATTGTTTCTCTCCTTGATTAGAAGAGTAAATACATAATTCATGTTCACAAGTTATCTGCTACTTGCAAGGCAGCAGCAAACTGCCTAATACACAAGTTTAGCATAAATTTGCCTTAAATACGCTGTCAAACAAATAATTAAGAATATACTTACATAATATGCACAAATGTTTATTTTTTAAATTTCGACTTTGCTCTTCGCGATAATTATGGTATTTGAATATCAGCTTCAATGTTACTGCCAGGTACGTTGTTTGTTTTGTATATACGCACATACATATGATTATAATTAATTATAATAATTTGTTTTATCTCCTTATCACGCACAGCTATCGGAAAGTATTTTGAGCACCCTGCTCCAGGCGCCAGCAAAACCGGGCTTAATATTTTTCACATGAATATTTGTCTGGTATTTGTGGCCAATTTTCCATTTTCATTGAAATTTCGCTTATTTGCAAATTTGTATTTCATTAAGCATTATCAAAGACCCATAACATATGAATATGTTTAACAAGTTTATTGTCCGATAGCTTGTACATTCCTGTTTGACTCCATTTTTGTAGATTGTACCACTAGTGTTTCGCACCATTTTTTTGGTATGTATTCTTCACGCCATGCCCCGTTTATTATTTTGAGTAACATTTTCATTCATTCGTCATCTAAATTCTTAAACATTTCCGATACTAGTATGTCCTTCCCAACTGATTTTCCATTTTTTCATCTCTTTTATTGCTCGCTCTAGTTCATTCAATTATGTGTTCTCTTCTGCGATCTCATTATTGAATTCTACTTCGATTTATTAATATGTCGTTCGTTTTCTTGAATCATTTAGGATCTGTTCGAAGTATTTTTTCCATCTTTTGTTTATGTCTTCTACTTTCATTGATATTTCGTTATTTTCACCCCTGATTTTTGTTCTGGTATTTCCAACTTCCTTCTCTGCGGTTAATGGATTTAGGGTTCCATACAACAGCTTTTGGTTTATTTTGCTATTTTTTTCTAGTTTAGTACCGAAATTATACCGCGTTTTCTGCTTTCCTTTTCTAACTGTTATTTTGACTTTTTTCCTACTGTTTTTATAGTGGCATTAGTCTTGTTATTTAAATACTGTTTCCAGTATTTCTTTTTTATTCTCACTTCTCACTTGATTTTCGGTTTGTTTTACTTGTCTGTTTTTTTGTGTAGCTGCCACATACTTATCTTCCTGTTTGTAGTTAGTAGTGTTTTTTCATAATGTATCTGTCGTAGGCTAATTGAACAATCCGGCTTGTAAAGAGCGCCGTCATTTTGCAATACGCCGGGCTAATTGAAAACTTATCTAGCACTTT
Source organism: Ocypus olens (assembly GCA_910593695.2). Lineage (NCBI taxonomy): Eukaryota > Metazoa > Arthropoda > Insecta > Coleoptera > Staphylinidae > Ocypus > Ocypus olens. Next base: position 37,249,610 of record OU343053.1, read on the forward strand.
TTAATAAGTCCGATATTTTTACTTTCTCCGTTACGAAGTACGAGAAAGTATTGTGATCGTGATTTTTTTTTTCGTTGCGTGTGCGCTGTATCTCAAAAACTAATAGAGCAATTGATATGAAACTTTGAACATACGTCTTATTTGATAATCCGAAGAACTGAAAAGCTTTTGGCAAAATTTCGTAAACCAGAAGTGAGTGTTTACCTTTACGGTTTTTTGGTTTTTTTGCCAATATTTTCTTAAATATGAAAAATATCACAAAAACATTTAAACAAATATTGAAGACAATAAAGATATGAGATTATTTTGTTTGAAAACATTTTTCATAAAATCATTTTTATTCGAGAAAAAAAAAAATTTTTTTTTTCCTTTTTGGTTTATAATTATAAAACGATAATAGTTACAGTAAATTTATATTAGTAATAATTATAGAGAATGCCAAAATGAACAACTTATAAAGAATAAGTTTTTTTTTGAAATCTCTTTAGTTTTTGAATAAACCGAGTTTTTGAATTTGAAGTATAATTTTTGCATCTCTCATAATTTTGACGTTTTTAACGTCAGTTTCATGCGAGTCTATAAAACGCTCGATGTTCATTTAAAATATGATTTTAAAAGATAATAAACCATGAAAGTGTAAATATAAATGATGTTACCATCGGAGAAAGTACCATGATGGTCACATCACCATTTTTTTATTTTTGGTTTATAATTATGAAACGATAATAGTTACAGCAAATTTACGTGAATGGTAATTGCAGAGAATGCTAAAATGAACAACTTATAAAGAATACATTTTTGTCGAAATCTCTTTAGTTTTTGAGTAAACTGAGTTTTTACATAAGTATAATTTTTCCATCTTTCATGATTTTGACGTTTTAAACGTCAGTTTCATCCGAGTTTACGCAACGCTTGATGTACATTTAAAATATGATTTCAATTGAAAATAAACCCATGAAAACGTAAATATAACGTCGGAGAAAGTAATATGATGGCCACATCACCATTTTTTAGGCATATTGCAATGAGCCTATGCACGTTTAGGCTAGTTAGAAAATGTGGGATTATTTACTCAAACAGCCTGGTTTCTTGCGGGCGTATTGTAATAAGCATTATCTAACGCCATCGACCACTACTTCTTATGCATTTGTGACGGGTTCGTCGTCACTTCGGCTACTCCGGGTAAAACAACTAGCCATCAAAAGAGGGGGGGGGGCCTTAAGGGGTCTGGCCACCCTGTCGGCATGGAAAATAGGTTTATTCTAAGAAAATTTACAAACTCGATAATTTTCAACAGAATTTATTGATTTTTGCACAAATGCTACTTCATAACTTGATAAACATCTGTTATAATTTTTGTCCAAAAATATTTAAAAATGGCGGCTCTACAGGTGTTTCCGCGAAGGTCCTCTGCCGCACATGTGCGTACCTTGCAGGCAAGAAATCTCGAGAACGGGTAATCAAAACAAAAAAGAAATCGGCAGTTACTTCTTGAAGAGGATGACTAAAATGTAGCGTAGGATTTTTTTGTTCTGATCACTACAAACATTTTTATATGGAAAAATAAAAAAATTGAATTTTTTTGAAGAAATAAATAAAAAATAAATCAACTCAGTGAAAAATTCCTACTCTACATTTTATATAATACATCTGAGAGTATTGTGCCACAATTTCAAGGCAACCGGACCATAAGTTTCCGAGATTTACAAGCAGCAAGGTCAAAAAATGTAGTTTCGAGATAAAAGCAAAAGAAAGTAAGAACGCAGTTTTGCAGACGATGGTGCGTTGTTTGTCCAGGTTAGTTTTAAACAGCGATTCCTGGCCCATATAATTGTCCTTCTGTAGCTGTTTGAGCATCTTGAGCCTGGTTTTGAAGCAATCTACGAGCTTGGCGAGCTATTCGTGTTTTGTTGAGCTCGTATCTCTCCGGTTTCGCAACACAGTTTGTCGGTTTTCTGGCAGAAGTCGTAGCAGCGATACCCGATTTCCAGGTTCAACATGTTCATCAGTGTCATTATACTTTTATAGCCATCGTTGAAAATGATGGTCGCAAGATGGGTAGCAATTTGGACAATTGCTGTACCACTTGAACTGATTTTCGGAGCCATTGACCAAATAACCGCGCTGAGGCTCTCGTTGCTATTTTTCGTGAACCCTCCTTCACACCGCTCCAACAGTTCATCTGAAGTGAGGTCCGTGTAAATTGATTCAAGGGCATCTTGAACGATTGTTGCTAAAGGATTCCTGTGAGTATACTGATCCAAAGTGCCGATCGCTTTTGATTTTTGCCAAGTGCACCACGAGTCTTCTCCAGGAGGACAGTCATGCTAGGGTTTTTTGTCTGTCGAGATTTTGTGTTTGTAGATTGCCTTCTTCATTTCGTCTTTGGAATGAGAAAATCTTCGAATAGCAAGACCATAATATACTGTTAACTCATTGATTAGCTCATCGGTAAGTTTTTTTTTTTTCCACCCAGCCATTTGGTTGTTTTTTTTTACGTGACGAAGTCATGATCCCATTCTTTTCGGCAAGTGTCCAATACATTATTTTTTTTATTACTTTTCTTCGTATGGATTCGCATCAACAATTCCTCTGTAGGTTTTTGAATCCCCATCTCCGATGTAATTCGTGTAACGGACAGAATATTTTTTTATTGACCCACAAATATTTCCTTGACGCTATCGACTTCCATTTTCCCGGACGATCCTTCATGATTCGTGGAACATTATTCGTTGTGATCTTCATACCATAAGTTGTATTCAAGTGTATTGAGTTTTTTGATCTAATACTCGCAAGCTTTACAGTACGAAGATTTTATGATAGAATCAATTACTTTTCCTGAGTAATATTCAATAGTCGTCGATACACCACAGTGCGAACTGTAGCCTCGTTTACGCCAAGTCCCGTCGCCAGAAACAGTCAAACCTGGACCCTTCCCCATTTCTGATGTCAATTTCAGTTCCTCTTGCACTGCATTTTTCATGAACACGTTACACACAGTTTCTGCAGCAGTTTTGATATTCCCGATGACAGTGCCGTAGAACGAATGATACACTGCGTTCGGTAAATCCATAATCCCACAAACTTTTTCTATTCCTCTAAGACCTATCCCTAACAGTCGGAATGCTAGGATAATCCGTCTGGTTATGTCATAGGCTTTGCTGTTGATGAGTGGACTAGAATCAACAGTTGTTGCTTTGCAACTGCCGGAAGAAACTACTAATTTGAGACCGAGTCCATGAATGCTCGATTCCGTGAACCTTACTTCACCGTTGCATGTCTTACACTTGACGACGCTGCTAATTACTTGAAAAACAGTACAAAAATTGAGAATCCTATACCCAAAACTCGCCGAAACCGGTACATCGATATCTTGGCCAGCGTTCAGTTTCTTGGCTGCTGTGCTGGTACTTTTCGTTTTGTGCTCCATTTCATATCGATTGGCTGGCCGATTTCGCTTTTTTACACTGGTTGATCGCCTCTTCCGATTTCTTGTTCCTTTGATGTCCAGATAAACTCGATATTCTGGCTGTTGAAATTCCATTTTCGTCGTGAACTTAAACTTTATATGATGCGTGTTTCTATGTTGCTCAAATTCAAAATAATGCTCTATAGTGCAACGTGCCGATGAACGTAATGATGCAACGAACACTATCATCAGCGAACACCTCTCAGGATTTAACCCTCACCCTCAACGTTCAATTTAGCTCATTTAAAATGCTGATGACGTCTCAAACCTGTCGCGGTCACTCCCCTTAATTTGAACTCAACGGCTTATTTAAATCCTGATTATCCTGGTCACGTACCCTATTTGATCTGAATTACGTTTTAATTAGATATTCAACTAAAAAATGCAGATCATCTTGTTTTCAATAGACAGAAAGTTCAAAATTCCGTGTCTGTAGACGGGGAAACGCGGAAAAGCGAACAATAGAACAAGTGTTGATAAATAGCCATGCAAGTCAAAGCTGCTTGTCAAACCGTGCATCATCGGCTCGGAGGTGCGCCGCAAAGTTGTACCTAAGAATAGCTGTAACTTCGTCATTTTTTGAATTTTATCACGGGTGACGGCTTAGTTTGAAGGTTTGGCCTTCATTATAGGAACGGAAAATAAATCGATTTTTTGAAAATTTCAGGGTGGCCAGACCCCTTAACCATACACTAACCTAAGCATAAGCAATGACTCAAACGCGCTGTAGTTTTCAATAAGTCGTCATGAAATAAGTCTTATTGCAATAAGCCCAGATAAAATTAGGCTGTTTGAACAAACAATTGCTCATTTTCCAACTAGCATAAAGATGCAAGGGCTCATTGCAATAAGCCTAAACAATATTAGGCTGATTGGAAAGTGCTCCCACAAATTTCCAATTAGCCGGGCGCATTGCAAAATGATGGGTCTCTTTACAATAAGCCGAATTTTTCAATTAGCCATAGTGTTTCTATGTTTTTCTCTTCTTGTATTTCTTTCCATTTTGTGCGGAGTTTGTACCGAGATGCTACATCGTACTCATTTAGTTTGCGTGTCTTTATTGTTTCATACACCACCTATTCTATCTTTGTATTTGATTCATAAAGTGGGCTTTTGCGTATTCATTTGGGAACGCAAAGTAGACGATTTCCCAACGCTGTACTTTGCCGCACGTTGCTATAGGTAACGTGCGGCAATGTACACTTTCCCGCACACTTCAATTAAATGTAGGCCGTCACTGCTAAAGAAACCGGCCCTGGCATGAAGGGGATGTCACCGCTCTATACTTCCTATTAAAATTAAACTCTCCTAGGGATTGTTGAGGAGTGCGGCCAGTGAGGAGGCTGCATTTTGTGGATTTGCGTTATCACACAGCGTGGGAGTGGTGTAGATCCCAAACGCATTTACGCTGTATTTACAGTCTGCATACCGGATCGCCAGGGCCGATCCTAGACCCTAGGCCGCCCGCGTGCAATTGATGAGTTGGCCGCACCCTCGCATGCAGTAAAACATTTCTTGGGGCCAGAGAATTTTATTTTTCAATTCGAAAAGCAGAAAAATATTATATCAGAGCATATACAGATATTTCAAATTTGAAATAAGTTTGATCTGAATTGAAAAAAAAAATGACGAAAGAATCTGCAAGTAATCCGGGACTGCCAGACGTATTTTTTCTTTGTAAAATTCTGGATACATTGCCGAGGAGTATTTTTCTATTAAACCCAGCTGGATGCTGGATGCTGAGAACAAAACGTGATAGAACTGTTAATAACTTAATCAACCAACTATGTTCGTATAAAAGGGCCTTAAGGACCAAGGGAGCTGGATCCACCAAGCAGGAAGATCTCATCTGCAATCATCGAAGAAGTCATCACAGCAACGAAGTTCAGTCGATGCGACTATGCAGCTACTGCAAGAAACCCAATCACATGGTTAAAGTATGCAGGAAATTGATTACTGTCCTCCGAAGCCTAGTAAACCGGAATTCGATACAACTGAAACACATGCTGAGTCGTCGAGATGCAGGGATGACAGTGGCGCGATAAGCCATATTTTAAATGATCAAATTTTCTTCAGAACGTTCGAGTCTTTTTCAATTCGACACACAGTGATCACAGCAAATGATAAGAAAATAGAAGGCATTGGAATACGTAAAGTAGAAGTTGGGGTAGCAATCCAAGGAAAATGGTACTGATATTTGATGTTTACCCGGAATCAAGAGGAATCTGTGCTCCGTGCTTGCAGTCCAGGATAGTTACTAGGACAGCCAATCCATCTTCATAACCTGAAGTCAGGTCCAACAATTGGAGGACACTCGTCTGTTCAAGTTGGGCTGTTCAAGTTGGTGAGAAGTTTGAACCCTATCAGATGAAGTCAATGCAGTGAGTAAGGGAAACCTGCTGCAGTTGTTGGTCGATTCGAACGTCAGCAGAAGCGCCATGTGAAATCGCTACTGAGTGGGGAGCTTGACGTAAACGTATAAATGCATAGTGAACTGTTTGAAGGTTGCATTTACGATAAAGATCATCGCCCACCGTTCGGCACGAGGTCCAGAATAACGGCACCTGGCTAGCGAATGTTTGCGGTCCATTCCAGGAATCGAGGTCTTGATATTGATATTTTGTGCTTTTCTAGGTCGATTACACAAAATTTATTTTCTGCGGAAAAAATCCGAAGTTGCTGAAAATCCGAACCAGTTCCTAACTGAGGCAGAAACAGTCGGGAGCTGCTGAGTGATATTGACAGGGAGTTCGACAACATAATCAACGTCTTATAATGCCCTCTACTCAGGAACAAAACGGGTCTAGTGAGAGGGAAAATCGTACGGTGTTGGAAACTGCTAGAGAAATGATGCACGCGAATGGAAACATTCCTTAGGCACTTTGGGCTGAGATGATACAAACAGGTACCTACATCCTTAACAGAGTAGGGCCTACCCACGTCCCAGGAACATGACATTTCAATTTGTCGTTGATATGGCAGGAAACCAGGTTTGAAACATTGGTTCAAATTGCTGTATTCATGTATATTCATATCAAAGGAGCAAAGGTCAAAAATGGATCCGAAGTCCACTAAAGGAATCCTCATCGGCTATGATAACGAAGACGGATACAGTATCTGCAGTGGAGAGGACAACAAGCTCTACAGATCCAAGGACATCATCTGCGACAAAAAAATGGTGGAAAGCGGAGTTATTATAGCGGCGTTGTTCTACGTTCCACGGGCTTCGCCGGTTTCGCCGGTTTCGCAGGTTTCGCTGGTTTCGCCGGTTTCGCCGGTTTCGCCGGTTTCGCCGGTTTCGCCGGTTTCGCCGGTTTCGCCGGTTTCGCCAGTTTCACCGGTTTCACCGGTTTCGCCGGTTTCGCCGCCCCCCTAACCGCCGCCCGTGTGCCATGTATGCTCTAGCCCCCCGGTAGGATCGGCCCTGGGGATCGCTGATGGGCCCTTTCGACCCGAAATTTTACCGGCCCACCGAGCAAATCCCCAGTTGCCCGTGGCTGTATCCGCCGCTGAATGTAGATATTTGCTGTGTACTTGCCAACTTTTTGTTACTTGCACCAATCCCCTGGAATTTTTCATACTGCTTTTCTTACTTTATCTTCTTTTTCGGTAACAAAGCTCAGGCGAAATAGAGCTCACAACATGTGCAATATCGCACGGTGTACTTATGCAATCCCTGTCGTTGCTATTTTCACTATTTCAGTCATAATTATTTGTTGAAATAATATTTTTTTTTTAAGTTAATGTCTTTACACTTTTTTTTACATAAGTTTTTTTTTTTTTTAAGGAAGGATGGTTGTTGGGATTTCGGGTTAAGGAGAGAGAATGATATTAGGGAAATTGGCGTAAGCTACTTGGCTATTCTGCCACAACCGATTCTTTGTAATAAATTCATATATTGATATGAGAATACAACTCATGGCCTACTAGAATGTATTTTGAGCCAATCAGATGCAAGGAAATGCATAGCAGGATGTGTATCACCGCGATGATAAAAAACAAAAGTAGCGGTGATATTTTATTGTGGTCCTGTCAGAATTTTAAACCTCAAAATGGACACACTAAATTATTGGGATGCAGTTTCTAACAGTAAAATCAGTGAAATGGTGACAAATACGACGCCCAGAAATACCGCGAGGAATAAAGAGTCGCAGTGCCGACAGTTTACGGAGTCTTTGTGCGGCAAGAAACTACAAGACGAATTAAAACATTGCAATATGTGAGTTGTCATCAAGATTCTAAAATGTTATTCGTTATATTCTCTCACTAAATATAACTCGTGGTACGATTAATAACCGATGATATTTAGTCGTTGAAACCGAAGCAGCACATTCAACTCGCGCTAGCGCTCGTTGAATCTGCAGCTCGGTTTCAACTCCAAAATATCATCGGTAATAATCATACCACTTGTTGTATTACGGCTGAAAGGACAACCACTAGACATCCATGGACCCGTACGTTTTCATTCAGAAAAAGTGACCGTCCGGATGGGATTCGAACCCACGACCACGAGGCCCAGAAGCAGGAGCGCTACCCACTAGGCCACCGCGGCCCCCATAAGTATTTACATATATATTTAATTTTTACTTTCTCCGTTACGAAGTACGAGAAAGTATTGTGATCGTGATTTTTTTTTCAAAATTTTTTTTTACGGAAATATCTGTTTTGGGGTTCCTAGATGCCATATCAACAATTTCTGGAAAAAAAATAATTGTGTCTGTGTGTACGTGTGTGTGTGTGTTTGTGTGTGTGTCTGGCTGTGTGCGCTGTATCTCAAAAACCAATAGAGCAATCGATATGAAACTTTGAACATACGTCTTATTTGATAATCCGAAGAACCGAAAAGCTTTTGGTAAAATTTCGTACACCGGAAGTGGGTGTTTACCTTAACTGTTTTTTGTTTTTTGCCAATATTTTCTTAAATATAAAAAATATCACAAAAACATTTAAACAAACATCGAAGACAACAAAAAAATTAATAGCTTTTGCTTGAAAATATTTTTCATAAAATCATTGCTATTCGAGAAAAAAATTTAATTTTTTTTTTAATTTTTGGTTTATAATTATGAAACGATAATAGTTACAGCAATTTTAAATGAAAAATAATTGTAGAGAATGCCAAAATAAACAACTTCTAAAGAATAAGTTTTTTTCGAAATCTCGTTAGTTTTCGAGTAAACCTAGTTTTTGAATTTGAAGTATAATTTTTCCATCTTTCATGATTTTGACGTTTTAAACGTCAGTTTCATCCGAGTTTACGCAACGCTCGATCTACATTTAAAATATGATTTCAATTGAAAATAAACCCATGAAAACGTAAATATAAAGTCGGAGAAAGTAACATGATGGCCACATCACCATTTTTTTTTTATATAGGTCGTTTTTTTATTCTTCCCTTTGTCCTCACCTCGGGATGTAGTGGAGTTGATTCCATCTCGGGCTAACGGTGTTAAGGGATGTATATATTCTTCTCTATAATATATTGCTTTCTACTGTAGTTTGTTGTTTAGGATTAGGTTTTTTAGTTTTAATTTGAAAGGTGTATAATTGAGTGTCGTTATATATTCCGGTAGGTTGTTGTATTGTTTAATGGTTTCCGTTGTTAATGATTGTTTGTATTTCGTTGTGATAAATTTTTCTGTTCTTAGGTCTGATCTTCTTCTTGTTTTATAATTGTGTATTTGTTTATTTAGTTAGCAAAGGTCAAGGTTAAATAATATAAACGTTGCTGAATTATTTTTGATTGAGAAAGTTGTCCATTACTCGCCCGAATCATTTTCTCCACAGGTGACGTCCAATAAAATGATAGCAGTTTCATTGCCCAACAGATTTCAGCCAATGAAATGATAGCAGTTTCATTGCCCAACAGTTTAGTTGTTGTTATGGTTGCCATTTGTTTGTATAAACACGTATTCATAAACGTCAAAATTTCTCCAGTGGAGTGCTCAACAGATTAGTGTTTTAGGTACGTTCACATATACACTCTTTCGCGGGTTATTGAATACCGTTCTAACCGTGCCACTTACACAGGTCGTACAGGACAAATTCAAGTGTGTGAATGCCAAAACTGTGTTATATCCGTCGCAATTGGAGTGGGGCCTAGAATTTTAAGCAGACTAAAAAATTTCTAGGATCTAATTCCGTGCGAGACAGGCGGAGACAAAAAATGTGCGTTTTTTATATTGTGCGATGTTCTTGCATTTACTCGTACGTTCCTTCACACGGGATTGGAAATGGCCAGTCCAATCGTGCAGGATTGCGCGTGAGTGCCTCTTTTTAGTAGCCTGTGCTCCACCATATTTGTTTTGTTACTATGGTTACCATTGAAAACATGAATTCATAAACATCCTAATTTTGTCAGCATTTTTTCTTCGTTATAATTTAATATAAGCAGAAAAGTCTTTAGGTAATTATTTAATGCATATAATGCGAAAAAGTATAGTATTAAACTCGTGAGCAAGTTGGCCATTGCCAACTTTCTCACTCATTTAATAATATACTATTATCAATGTCTCACAATCAACTGACGTTTACTATCATAAACGTCAGTTTTGTTTCTGTTTACCCGCCCCCGAGTGCGTCCAACGTTCGCCACCTCGTAACAAAGCGAAATAATAGCATATGGTTGATATTTATGTATATTAGTTATACATATTTATGAGTTTTGTTTGGATTTTTCTGCAAAACGGTCGTAGAAAAAATATTGTGCGTAATTTCGTGCGCAAAGTGTGTTTGTCGACAAACACATACTTTGCGCACTTAATACACAAATAGCTATTGTTCGATACCTCACCAGAAAGTGAGTCCGTATCCATAGCTACCAGTGAGTGAAAGTTCCTCATTTGCTTATTTTACTTTCGCTCACTCTCTTTCACTCACTGATTTTCATACACGCTCTGATCTGTCATTGTGTGCATTTTCCCAATTCTTTCTGATAACGTGATTTTGATTATTCAGACACCATCTGATACCTTGGGGGATTAGCGGCTTCCAGGACATCATCAGGAACATCCTCAGGAACATATAATCCATCATCCATTTTCACAATTAACACAATTTGCACGTAACCACTTTATTGACATTTCAGAACATTTTTTTATTTAAAATTTTGAATCTAAAGTTACAGACTTTCTGGGGAGGTATCGAACAAAACCAAATACAGCACTCGAGAGTAAGGCGGCTTTCGTTCACTTGAATTGCATCAAACACGCAATCGGCGTGAACGAAAGCTTCACCTTCCGCACCTTAGACCATTTACACTTATAGACGCGCCCTCTCCCAACGCAGCGAAGCCAACATAATAGGCGTGCGTGACGTCACGTGTGGGCAAGAACGCAAATAGAAATACGCCTCGTATTGGAAGTGTGAACGAAATCAATTTTTTTAATTTACTTAAAAGTAATTAATCCTGTAGAGGGAAGGTAAAACAAGTACAATAAATATATTTAGCAAATTTTATTCACTGCACATGATTATTAAAACAAACAACCGTGCTATTTGTCAATTCTATTATCGGGAGTAATATACCTAGATCGAGGTTAATTATCAAAAAATAGTTTTTTGAGTACCTTGTTACCTAGTAATTTAACGAGACAATAACATTTGTTGTCTGGTTATTAACCGAGAGCTTCAGCTCGAGGTTAATAACCAGTTGACAACAAATGTTATGTCGAGATGAATTACTAAAAGGTAAAAGGTACGAAAAAAATGTGTTTTTGATAATTCATCCAAGCTCGCGGTATATTTGGGTAGATAATTTATCGAATGAAATAATAATAAGGATCTGGAAAAATTATGGTTTATTACAAGCTGAATAGTTTGGTTTGCTACAAGAGTTTTTGTAAAAATTAAAACTTAATGACAGTGACGTAACGTCATGAACATCATGTTTTTATAACCTTAAAAGCTACTCACCTAATTACCGTTTTTCTGTTATCGATTATGACAATGCAAAACATTGTTGTAATGTCAAGCTACCCCATTAATTATCGATTTTCTGTTATCGCATCTATTATTATGTGGTAAATTATCTTAATACTATTATAAGAACATTAAATTATTATAAGAAAATTAACCCAAAGTAATGTCTGTTGTACCTATACAGTATACATGTATCAGGAAAAAATAAATAAAATTAAAAATAAATAAATAAGTAATTAATTTTACAAACATTTATTTATTGTCCAGAAAACAAAATCATTTTAGTCAGTTTGCTCCTAACTCTATCAGCATTATTATTCTTACTTTCACCCAGATGATATAATCTAATACTACAATAATGGAAACCAATAATTTTAATTAAATTTATAATGTGGTTAGATTCAATATCATTATCGTACATGTGTCCCTTGTAATCATCGAAAACTGCACCGCGGACATTGCACATAATATTGATTATTAATTTAGTCAACAGATTATTTCCGTTTAACATTTGCATTTTGTCCATAATTCTAATTTCACTTTCTGCTATTTTGCAAATGTGAATGACATCCTTAGATGGCTGAATTAAACATTGTCTTACATTACTATAATTTTTACCGATCACCAGGGTTGACTTTGAAATGTCCGACTGGATCGCGCTCAAACAAATTTCACAATCCATTTTTTTTTTAATGTTCTTCACCACAAACCCAGCTATATATTCCACAACATCATTTACGTACAAAGATAATTTATTGGAATAACTTAAACTAGTTAAAGCGTAATCGTGGTCGTTAATTGTATCTTCCTCAGTACCTAAATTTTCAATCAGTTGTTGGTCAATCGTCCTCATTTTCACTTTAGTTGTGGTACTCATTGCCAAAATAATGGATGGTGCTTGCTCAATACAGTTAGCTTGTGAGGAAGCTGTAACACCTGTGTGCATTAACAACCTCTTGTAAGAAGCTTGAAATTGTTTTGGAGTTGGATTATTATTATATCCTCCATGGCTCCTTATGGCACTAAATAAAACTTCTATGTGATCTTGGCATAGCTTATACGCTGAAAGATACTTTAGATCACCGCTTTCTACGTGCTGCTTCCATATCCCCATGTACGATTTTAAGCTGACGACAAGACCAATAAAGCCAGTTTTTCTCTGGCTTAAATACAGAGGCTCCCCATTTACTGTACATTTAAGTGACATAATGTATTTAATTGATTCGTCAATTTTTTGAAAAATAATATCCTTGTTGTAATGCTGGAGACTTGCTTTAAAATTTTTGGCTAGTAGGTTTCTGCTATTTAAAATATCAAAAATATCATTCATGAAAATAATAAATCTCTCAGTTGCTTCACTTCCTTCAAAATCTTTTGAATAATGAGTTTCTCTCAAATATTGTAAAGCTTTTGCAACTTTTAAACTAAAAGTCTGTGCTGCTAATTTTACTTTCATTTTTTCTTTAAACCAATTTATATGTCGTTTGGTAATTTTTGTTGCTAGATGCAGACCTTCCTTTTCTTGCACCTCTACCAATTTTTCAATATATTCCCATTTAACAGGCTCATTTTTATCATCATACAAAACTTTATATGTACCAAGAGTGTTTCTTATAAGTTTCAGCATGTGAGGAGGATCTAATAAAATGTAAACGTGCTGGTTTGTCATGGGATGCATAAAATATGTTTGTGATGAGTTAATAGATAAATCTGCTCCAAGATGATTTGCCATACTTATATTGGTTGCAGCGCCATCGAAAGTTAGGCTGGTGATCGTAACATCAGCATCATGTAATATAGTTAAACACATTTTTATCAGGTTACTCTTTTGAATTCCTGTAAGTCCATTAATTAAAAAATAACCTATAGGTAGCTTCCATCTATCGTTCACACTATTAATTAAAAAACAATTGCTTCCTTTGCTTCTGCTACAGTATCACTTTCAAGTCCACTGCCGATGTTAACATACCTACAATATAAAATTATTTCAACCAACATATAATATGTACATATTATACAATTTTTACTTTTTTCATGCATAAATACAAAATATCATGCAATTTACAAATAGTCTAAGAAACAAACCCTAAAAATTTTTCTCCATCCCATTCGATTTTTTTATGTATTGCCATCTCATCAATCATTAAGGAGCAAATGCAAGGTTTACCCTTTTCCCGAAGCTCTAATACCTTCTGTTTTAAAACTTTTACGGATTCTGTTTGAAAGCCTGGACCACATGTTATTGTTTGATACCATTTTTGAAGAGTTCGTGGATGAGGAAGCATGTTAGGAAAAGTTTTTCTGACATACGAATAAGCTTTAGGTGAATAAAAGTTCAAAGTAAGTACAAAGCTCTTCAATTCCGGTGGATACGTTTTGGAACGCTTAGATTTCAACAACTGTTTAAATATTGTTTTAGTAGCAGCAGACATTGTATCCTAGGAGAAAGTTAACCTCACACTTCAAACACCAATCACCATATTTTTTGTATTTCACTTACCGAAAGTTTCAGTGAGGAATCTTCATCAATCATCCGCTCTTGTTTCAAATGTTCCAGTAAGGACTTTAAGTTAGACACTTTCTTAATAAGCCGCCGATTCCGTTGTTGTAGAATTTTAATGTGTTTCTGCTTTTTTATAAGTGCCTTTTTAACTGCAAGTCTGTAATGCTGATGTCTCATTGAAGAATCACGTTCTTTGAAATCACCAACATAACACAGTCTTCTCTTTTTGATAGGGGGCTCTTCGAGAGACTCTTTGGAGGTCACTTCATTTATTAATATTACTGGGTTACTTTCATTTTGAACCTTGACATTTCTTGATGGCGGAGGCTTTCTAGTTGTTATTTTCTTTGTCAAATGACTAGGAAAATTAAATATGCTTGGCACAGCATCATTTTTAAGTTTCTTTGTTGAACTCCAATTATTGGTAATAAAAGAATCATGTGTGAAATGCTTCGAACAAATTCTAGTATGTTGTGATGGGTTAAAATTTTCACGTCGCATTGCAATAATCCATTGCTTTTTGATTAGGGAATCTCGTGGAAATCTGTGAATGATTCTTTTTGTGAAATAGGTTACAATTTTGAAATTGCGTTTACACAGGGTGATTTTTACTTTCTCCGTTACGAAGTACGAGAAAGTATTGTGATCGTGATTTTTTTTTCAAAATTTTTTTTTACGGAAATATCCGTTTTGGGGTCCCTAGATGCCATTTCAACAATTTCTGAAAAAAAATTTTTTGTGTCTGTGTGTGTGTGTGTGTGTCTGTGTGTGTGTGTGTGTGTCTGTGCGCGCTGTATCTCAAAAACTAATAAACCAATTGAAATGAAACTTTGAACATAAGTTTTATTTGATAATCCGAAGAACTGAAAAGCTTTTGGTAAAATTTCGTACACCGGAAGTGGGTGTTTACCTTAACTGTTTTTTGTTTTTTGCCAATATTTTCTTAAATATGAAAAATATCACAAAAATATTTTAACAAATATTGAAGACAATAAAGAAATTCAATTATTTTGTTTGAAAACATTTTTCATAGAATCATTGTTATTCGAGAAAAAAAATGATTTTTTTTTTTTCATTTTTGGTTTACAATTATGAAACGCTAATAGTTACAGCATATTTATGTTAATAATAATTGTAGAGAATGTCAAAATGAACAATTTATGAAGAATAAGTTTTTTTCGAAATCTCTTTAGTTTTTGAGTAAGCTGAGTTTTTAATTTGAAGTACATTTTTCCATCTTTCATAATTTTGACGTTTTAAACGTCAGTTTTATCCGAGTCTACGAAACTTTCGATGCACACTTAAAATATGATTTAAATTGAAAATAAACCATGGAAGCGTAAATATAAATGATACCATCAAGTCGGAGAAAGTAACATGATGGCCACATCACCATTTTTTTTAAAATGTTACAGGGCTATATCTCGAGAACAGTTTTATATATTTTTATGAAATTTTGGTAAGGTAATAGGGACATGGGCGGACAGATTTTACCATATTTTCTACATTTTAGCCATTTCTCGTTTTTGAGGGGTGGAGGTAACGTGAGAATTTTAAATGGATAAGGTATTTATGTTTCTAAAATTCCAATCTAAATGAAAAACTAAGTATGTGTTCAATTTTTTTAACTTGCTCTCTTGTAGAAAATTATGGTAAAATGAGCGAGTCCCCCATGTCCCTATTACCTCATCAAAATTTCATGAAAATATTTAAAACCGTTCTCGAGATATAGCCCTGTAACACTTTAAAAAAACTCACCCCTATTTCGAGGTTATGCACATAAAAGTTTTATTTAAAAGTAAATACTTACAGGTGAAATGATATATCTGTACCACGTTTATATCGTTCTGTACAATTATATACTGCATGATTGCACCATAATTATAACCGCAGAATTCGTAGAAATAAAACGATTTTAAAATAAAAATGAAATGAAAACAGTCGTGAAACAAACACACCAACTTGTCTTCTGCCCACCCGTGACGTCACACGCCTGCTCCGAATGCTGGCTTCACTTCGTAGTTGGCGAGAAATAGCGCACGGCGCGTCTATAAGTGTAAATGGTCTAAGGTTTACATTTTGTCCCAGACATGCACTAAATCTGTAACACCATTATCGACCACGTAACTTCACCATCAAACAATACACATGGAAAATAAAAATAATTTTAAGATTTAATTAAAAATTCTTGCTGAGCTAAAACTACAGTTAGTGCCAGGGCTCCTTGGCTCTATATAACGAGCCGCCCCTGACTTTAATCAACCTACATTTCTTTCCTTACTGATGGTTTCATCAATAAGTGATCGTATTTTTATCACAATCATTTTTCATTCCATGTCATTCATATTAAAATGATTTATTATTATTTTATGGAATAATAAATAATAGTCGATTATAATATTTTTTCTACGTCTGTTATAAAATATACAGTTTTTTTCATTAATTTGGGTTCATAAAATATGTGAACCCTATAAACAGCGTGAAAAAAAGTGCCATAACGGTTCATTTTTTCACTCTTTTGCGTGAAAAAAAGTGTCGTAGCGGTTCATTTTTTAACGCTACTATAAAATTGTTTGCGCAAAGTGAGTCATGAACGCTTGGCAAGACGCCGCGAGTTCCGCCGATAAACGTCAAACATTAATTTTCGATCAAGAAAACTTGATTATTATTTTTTTCATTTAAAAAAAAGTATAATTACTTATAAAAATTGATTAAGGTTTTATTGAATTTATTTAAAGTTACGGACGTAGAAATTTTTTTGTATGAAACTCGAGAGTAAAGCAACTTTTTTTCACTTGTAGGAATTGCCGCACTCGCCTTCGGCTCGTGTGGCAATCTTTCCTACTCGTGAAAAAAAGTAGTACTTTACTCACTTGTTGCATAAATAACTATTTTCTACGTCCGTAAAAAAATGTACATTTTTTTTCATTAATTTGCGTTCATAAAATATGTGTTTTCTGAAGCCTTCCGGAAGCGTGAAAAAAAGTGCCATAACGGTTCATTTTTTCACCCTTTTGCGTGAAAAAAAGTGCCGTAGCTGTTCATTTTTTAACGCAACTAAAAAATCGTTTGCGCAAAGTGTGTCATGAATGCTTCGCAACACGCAGCGAGTTCTGTTGATAAATGTCAAACATTCGTTTCCGATCAAGTAAACTTGACGATTATTTTTATTTTCTTTACTTAAAAGTATTATTACTTATAAATATTGATTAAGATTTTATCGAATTTATTTAAAGTTACGGACGTAGAAAAATTTTTGTATGAAACTCGAGAGTAAAGCAACTTTTTTTCACTTGTAGAAAATTGCTACACTCGCCTGCGGCTCGTGCGGCAATCTTTCCTACTCGTGAAAAAAAGTATTACTTTACTCACTTGTTGCATAAATAACTATTTAACCTTTCTTTTAATTTCTGTCACACTTAATGGCAGATAAAGTACGACGAACGGGCTGTCGCAAGCCGCGTAACGCGTTTTGCCGCACGAATTAATTTATTTCATACTGATGTAATCAAATGACCATTCTAAAAAAATATGATTTCGGTATGAAATGAAACGAGGGATACACGAAACACATACATCACTATATCATATGCATCCACTTTAGCCCAGGAAAAACGAGTAATATAAAATTGGTATAAGATAATTTATTTCTATGTAAGGAATAAATTCAAAATTATTTGAAATTCTATTTGAAAAAAGTTGATGTTATTATTAAAACTCATTTTGACATCTTTTAGTTCATTTTTACATTTAGTTATTTAATAGTTTTCAAAATATGCGAGATTTAATTAATGTAATGTGGAAGCTTGATACCTATTTTTATAACCTAATTCACCAACCTAGCCTTGACCATATGTTTTCCTTCCTTAATTAGAAGAGTAAATATTTCATGTTCGCGAGTTATCTGCCAGTTACAAGGCCAGCAAACTGCTTAATACACAAATTTAGCATAAATAATATGCACAAATATTGCTCAAATGTCTATTTTTAAAATTTCGACTGATATCCGCAATCATCATGGTATTTGAATATCAGCTTCAATGCTACTGCCAGTTGTGTTTGTTCTGTCTGGATGCACATACATATGATTATAATTAATTATAATGAGTTTTTTTTTAAATCTCCTTATCACTAAAGCCAGACAAATATGCTCAAAAAAGTGAAAATATGCGCATATGTATGCACTCAAAATTAAAGAAATATGCACCAACTGTTCAAATATATGTGGAAACATACGTTTTAAAATGAAAAATATATTATTTGTATTAACATATACGAAAATAATTTTTAAAAGTTTATTGATTAACTTTTAAATTTGGTTGTGATTGAATAACGAACGCTTAAGTCAATGGTGGGGAAACTTTTTTTAAGACGGGCCATTTGTAATAACTAGACAATCGTAGCGGGCCAAAGAATAATGCTTAATCGTTAACTAATTTATGTGTTCTATAAACATATACATATATTATTACATACACTTATTATTTTAATAGTAAAAAAGCAAAAGGTAACAAAATTATAAGCACAAAATATAAAATGAATTTAGTATTGTTCTTGATGTGAAGTATTATCACTTTATTTTCTGGTGTCATTACTGGTTGATGGTGCATGAGAAAAATGAAATTGAGACTGTTTCATCAAAATTTCATCATAGTCCGGTTCCATTTGCGAAGCAGAAATTCTTAAAACTGATGAAAGGTGCTCATCTGTAATTCTGTTTCTTAAAGAAGTTTTCCTAAGCTTCATTGTTGAAAAGATTTGTTCGCATATATAAGATGAGCCGAACATTGTCATTATCTTCATTGCATGAGTAATTAGATTTGGGAAATTATCTAGACTTAAATTTTTATAAAATTCTAGTAATGGTACTGTATGAAAAGTTTGTTTCAGGAGAGTATTACAGTTCAGTTCTATTAACTCAAGTTGAAATTTTGCATCAACTTCTTCGTAATTAACATTGAATGGAGTCGCAAAAATACTACACTCTGGTTCCATTTTTCTAAAGTCCTGAAATCACCTTTCAAATTCTGTAGATAGTTTTCTCAAATTAATTTCGTATTTTTTAATCTTATTGTTTGATATTGTTCAGTACATATTTACGCGGAACGTTCAATTCGCGAAATCCAAAACCAAAAAACCTATCATGTGATCATCCCTCCCAAAACTCTCATCCATCGCCTGTAGGAAGGAGGATGAACAGAACGAGAAGAGCAGTGATCGAGCAAATGTGTGTCCATAGTTTTAAGTACATTTAATATAAGCTAGCTAGCTACGCGTGTTCTTCGTAATCGTATAGTCAACAGTGCCATTACAGAGGAGTTGCAGCCTACAGGTGAGTCCAACTTCCTTTCCGTCGTCCATTCATTGTCGCTTTTCGCTTATCACATATAGTCGGGAGAATTCTAGAAATAAAAATTCAGTCCACGGTCCTCCCGAGTTTCTCTCTCAAACAGATATAGTGAATTTTAAAGATTGTATTCTTGGAAAATGAGAAAAATCAGATTTACAGATCTGATTAGCAAATAATAATAACTGTAATTTGAAACTTTTCAGGTATTGCCAAATATCGTGAAGAAACTGATTTTTTCCTTGCAATTTGAGATTAAGTTTATTCATGTGTACGAGGAGGTCTGTGAAAAAAGCGAAATCAGAAAGCCACGTTTCGTTTTCTAAGACGTCAAATTGATTATAAATGTCTTTATCAAGAAGAAAATTCACAATATCGTCTTTTAAATCCCAAATTCTTTCAAATACTTTTCCAGCACTTAACCAACGAACTTTTGAATAATACAGGATATCGGAATGCTCAGCATGTACGGACTCCAAAAACTGTTGAAACTTGCAATGTAATAATCCTCTGGAACGAATCATATTTACTAGTTTTACAACAATATTAAGTATATGGTCAATATCTAAAGCCGATTTACAGAGAGCATCCTGATGTATAAGGCAAAGCAAAAAACATCATTTTCCGGATACTTAGAATTAAATTGAATAAAAAATAAATTTTTGAGTTTTTGTAGTCAGTTGTGAAATTAGATTTTTATCAATATTTACAATTCTCTCGGTGATCGTTCTTCTTGAGAGAGACAGTGACTGAAAATCCTTTTTCTTGTCAGGGCACATAATATCGCACACATCTATCATGCACTGTTTTATAAATTCACCATCTGAAAATGCTTTATTAGATTTAGCAATATTATAAGCCAACACATAACTGGCTTTCGTAGCGCATCTTTGAGAATGATTAGCTCTCTGAAATAATTGTTGTTGACTTGATAAATTTTTTATTAAATCTTTCGATTTAATTTTTTTCACCTCTTCACTTAACGATGAGTAGGAGTGGTTTTCATGTTTGCTCTTGAAATGGAGTTGAATGTTATATTCTTTTAAAACTGCAACAGTTGTATTGCAAAGTAAGCACACAGGGTTTTCTTTAAATAAAGTAAAGAAATATTTCCACGTCCATTCTTATTTAAAAACTCGACATTCTGAATCCACTTTTCTTTTTTTTTAACATCCATTTTAGACGTTACCTACTACGGAGAACAACACACAGAAACGCAATTGACGAAAGCTTACTGCTAACTAATGCTCTTACGCGGGAGTTTGTTGAGGCACTGGGAGTTTGGGGGATTACACAAACAATTACTCGAGTCACAGCGGGTCGTTGCAGATGACTGACTAAGTCGCTAACTAACTGATCTTCGGGCGGCCTCGCTTGTATTTATACCTACCTGCGAGAGTGTCTGGAAGTTTCGAGCGAAGATGAGTCATCTGTTTAGGTCGGATGGATTTGTCCAGAATACTATTGTGTTTTGAATATCGCCGCAGGTAGTTTTTATGCGGGTCGTCACATTACGAAGTATAAACGCGTTCAAACATTCTCACGACCAAGGTGAATTAAAAGGTATTAAACGGGCCGGATTAAACCTTTCCGCGGGCCGTAGATTCCCCATCACTGGCTTAAGTCAAAAAAACTTCTTTTTTTTATAAAAAAGGAAGGATGGTTGATGGAATTTCGGGTTAAGGAGAGTGAATGATATTAGGGAAATTGGCGTAAGCTACTTGGCTATTCTGCCACAACCGATTTTTTGTAATTAATTCATATATTGATATGAAAGGACAACCACTAAACATCCATGGGCCCTACGGCCATTTTTCATTCAGAAAAAGTGACCGCACGGATGGGATTCGAACCCACGACCACGAGGTCAAAAAAAAAAAAAAAAAGAACTTGATTATTAAATATTTTTCCAAATTTCCCATATTGAAAGAGCGCCTCGCTTAAGGTGTATGAAGAAAAACTTCGGTCCACATCAACAGAAGTTATTGGAGCAGATTTAAAACAGGCAACTATTGAAGGAAGTAGATTTCCGTCAAATTCTCCTTATTAATATTTGGCATTATTTTTAGTACCTGAAAAGCTTCAAACACTTGTTTAAGGGGGAACACCACCTTGAGCGCTGAAAAAATAGGTCATTTTCGTATTTTATTTTCGGCATGAAAACAAGTCAGGAGGGCAAATCGTTTTTGATGGTTTTATTTAGTGATAAACCGGCTTTCAAACTATTTTTTTTCGCACTGATCGGGGCCACCTTGAGTAGGGTGGGCCGAAACTGACCAAAAAAAATTTTTTTTGGGAAATTCAAACTTGGAGACCTATGAAAACTTGTGGCTTGGTTATACAATACACCACTCAAAATTTAAAATTTTTTAAAAAATATTTAGCCGGCCCCCATGGGGCTCAAAAATTTTAATTTTTGATTTTTAGAAAATTGACGGGAATTCATTATAAAATGAATATTTATTAATTTATATAGTTGTGTATAAACAAATATTGAAATATTTTAATAAGTAGTCTTCTTTCACAACGATATTAAGAAACATTTTTGTTTCATTTTTATTTTTTTTTTAATTTAATGTGTTATTAATTGTTATGTGCAACTGTGCAGCTCTTGGCTTAATTTAATATTCAATATTAGTGAGTTGAATATTAAACCAACCCAGAACTCACCACGAGGAGGTGGCCACACTACGAGTTCCACCCAACCCACCCACCCTGCTTTATTGGACTTATTTAATCATTTCTTGCAACGTAATATTATCCTTTATTTTCAAATTTTGGTAAGTCCTTTCTTGCGTCAAGCTTGGCTAGTATGTAGCCATCCCTGGATTTTTCACCGCAGACTTTTAATGATGCATCCGTAATTGTCTTAATGCATCTTTCGACTGCCCGAGTGTGACAAGGAAAATTGTCAAATTTCTTCTGTTTTATTACGATATCTAAGAATTGTTCTTCAGACATATTCATTGTTACGGGAGGTTCAGTCACAATACAGTTAATCCAGTCAATAAGATCGATATAGTCTTGTGCGTTGAAATTAATATTCGGAACTTTAAAAATTCGATTTTGGAAATTGTCATGTCTGGCTTTAAGAATTCTTCTGACGGCCAGTTCTCTAATATGTTGCCTTGTATCAGTTGGCATCTCAATAAGAAGATTTTCAGGGTATGCGAAATAAGCATTTCCTTGTATTACTTTGTCAATAATAATTTTGACATTATTTGGGAGATCTCTTGATATATTAATTCTTTTCCACAGAAGCATTGAGCCATTTTCCAATCCGGGCTGTGTTTTAATTTAAAACCACATTCGGGAATATACTTTTATGACAAATTTAGCCAGTATCAGCAAATTCTCGGAAGGATCTTTCAATCTAAGAAGTCGGTTTGCAGTAGTTAGCCACCGGGAGTGTGCCATTTTACTAGGACTGTTTTTCAGCTAATCCTGTTGGGCACGTTCCTGTACCAATCGCTTGACACGTCTTGAATAAATATTGTTGGTCACTGCTAAGATCGCTCTCATTCACATGGGGTAAATCAGTTGTAATTGCTTTAAATTTAACAATTGCCATTTTTTCGCAGGCTGTAAGGAGGGAACCAATTGGTCCTGAGTAAGTATAAAGGCCTCTTGTATGGCCATCTAGTATCTGTAATAAATGGCGCAATGGAGCTCATTAGCATGCAGCATACAGATACTCCACTGCAGTGATTTATTTAATTGGGTTTCTAGTAATCGAATCACCCCACCTTTCCAACCAGTATTGACATTAGTCCTATCACATCCTACAACCATTAATTTTGATAGATCCACATTGCGACTTCCCATGTAACTTACAATTCCTTCGGCAATATCTTTCGCTCGTGATTGCGTAAGAGCTACATGACCAAAAAATAAACTTCCCGGTTCTTGGATTAATGCTACGTGTTCTTCGGTTTTAATTACCCGGCGATCCTTCTCCTGGAACATGGTTTGATCATTTCTCCCATCAAAATAGAGTCCTTTCATCAACACACTTTCATTCTCTATTGCTTCTTGTAATTGTGGTCTATTTTTGGTAACCTCTCTTCTGATCTTATTTTATCAACGACTTTTGCTACATCATCTTTCGATATTAACTGCATATCTTCCAATACGGCATTCACAATTTTCACGACAGTTCGACTCGACACATCTGTTAAATCTGCAGCTTTTGCAGTATATTTAAGCGGAAGCCTCATCTGGGGTACATAATTTACATAGTCTTTTAATCTCGGTCGCTTTATAGGAGGGTATGACCACTTAAAATATGCATCATTTGCAACTGTATCACTGTCACTTTCACTGTCATTACATGTGACATTTTTATGACTTAATTTATTACAAAGTCCACTTGGACCAGGTACAGACTCATCAAAATTTATGTTAGTAGTCATAGTTACAATGTTTTGTTTGGCATCTTTAACTTTCCGATCATTTTTTTTTTTGTTCAGATAGCCGTAACTTCCCTATCAATTGTGCCAATCGCCATTATTCTTTCACCTCCTTGGTCGTCGATGAAGTTCCATTCTATTGTCTGAGACGAGAGTACAGGTTTAGCCTCCCGGTTTAGTGGCCGGAAGGCAGGCCCTCCGGCAAACCTTAACGTGTATGCCCATCCATAGATTTTTGGGAGGCCGAGAGTTCAGGCCTTGCCTTCCGTGCGATCTAACCACTAACGCTACGGTTTGCCTTCCGGATTAGCGGCCGGAAGGCTTGCCTTCCGGCAAACCTTAACGTGTATGACCCGCTTTTGGTCGTCGATGAAATTCCTTTCTATTTCTGGAATCTGGACTTTTCACAATTACACAATAGTTTATTTAAACATTTGCAGAAACAAATGTCAAACAATAGTTTAGCATCATTTTTAAATGTTTCCAATTTTTTTGTTAGGGTTACGGTCTTCCTAGATTGAATAGGCTTAATAACCTTTTGATACTTGATATTATATTGAATAATTAAATCAATTATTGTTTTGCTGGACACAATTGGAAGAGATGCCCTAATCCAAAAATCCTCTATTTTTTTAGCAACAATACGAGCAACTGCTTTTGTTTCTGGCTCCATCCCCTTTAAGTTTCAAACGAACACTTTGAAAACATCGTATCATATCCTCGTATGTTGGCAATGTTAGATTTATATTATTAAAATTGTTCATCCTAACGCCATCTATTGCTTTGTTCATGGCAGCGCCATCTATTTTCACTTGTATTAAACATGTTGTATTAAAATAAACGAGTTAGTCTTGTGTTGAATGTCACTGCGTGAGCATTATTTTCTAACAGGTTATGGGCCCAGACTTGAAAAATGGCAGCCGTTAATTATTTGTCGAGTGTACCGAAGCTGAAAGGAAGAGAGAATTACGCAGAATGGGTGTTTGCAATGGAAAATCTTTTAGTGTTAGACGGATTATCCAAGAGCGTACTTGGAACTGAAGAAGGCGCGGAGAAGGTTGGAAAAGCAAAGGCCAAGCTAGTTCTATCCATCGAGGCTTCGTTGTATGTGCACATTAAGGAGGCAAAGACTGCAAAAGACGTTTGGGATAAGTTGAAAAAACTATTTGATGACTCGGGTTTTACGCGGAAAATTGGATTATTGCGAGCTCTTATTTCTATAAGGCTAGAAAATTGTAGTTCCATGGAGTCGTACGTGAATCAAATGGTTGACACAGCGCAGAAATTAAAAGGGACAGGATTTCAAATAGATGATGAGTGGATCGGTTCATTATTATTAGCCGGATTGCCTGAAAGGTATTCGCCGATGATAATGGCGATCGAACACTCGGGAATTCTAATAATGGCCGACAGCATTAAAACAAAATTGCTGGACATGGAGCCGGAAGTCGGTAAGACAGGGAGTGCATTTGCTAGCGCCAGAAATGCAGGAACCAAACAGCAACACAAATACGGGCGCAGCACGGCAGATGGCGGTAACCGTGAGTCAAGTGTCAGAATGAAAGATGTTAAATGTTATCGGTGTAAACAGATGGGTCATTTTAAAAATAAACGTCCGAATGAAAAGGTGGAAAATAGTAGAAACAGTAATAATAAAAACGAACACGCGTTCAGTGCGGTATTTTTAAAGGGTGCATTCAACAAAAACGACTGGTATGTGGAATCGGGCGCGAGTGTGCATCTAACGGTTAATAAACATTGGCTGCGAAATGTGTCAAAGAACGTGAATTTAAATGAAATCATGGTGGCAAATAAAAGTACAATACCAGTGGAGTGTACGGGACAAGTTAATATTATAACAGTTGTTGGAAAAGACAGACATAATGTAACAATTGAACGGGCAATGTGCGTGCCAGAACTGACAACAAATTTATTGTCGGTCAGTCAACTAATCAAGAATGGTAACAGTGTTCAGTTTGAAGAAGATGGGTGCAAGATTTTTAACCGAAATAAAGTTTTGATTGCAACAGCAAATTTAGTTGAAAATGTTTACAAGTTAAATGTTGAAAATCCAGTTGAATGTGAAAGCAGCCTGATGAGTACATCAGTAGTCACAAGTAAAGTGTGGCATCGAAGATATGGTCACATCAATTATGCAGACCTAAAAAGATTGCAAGGCGGAATTGTAAATGGAATTAAATATAAAGGAAGTCAGGAAGAACAGTGTGTGGTTTACTGTGAAGGCAAACAGGCGAGACTGCCGTTTAAACACAAAGGGACAAGGGCAGACAATATTTTGGAGGTCATTCACACTGACGTGTGTGGTCCAATGCAAGTAACGTCCTTGGGAGGTTCCAGGTATTTTGTGTTGTTTGAAGATGATTATAGTCGTATGACATTTGTATATTTCATTGAAAACGAAGGATGATGTTATCAACCGATTCAAAGAATTTCAAACAATGGTGGAAAATCAAAAAGACTCCAGGATAAAGAAAATAAGATCTGACAATGGAGGTGAGTTTTGTAGTAATGAAATGGAAAATTTTCTAAAAAGAAATGGTTTCATACACCAGACAACAAATCCCTATACGCCGGAACAAAATGGTCTATCGGAACGAATGAATAGAACAATTGTAGAAAAGGCAAGGTGCTTGTTATTTGATGCGAACCTTGAAACCAAGTTTTGGGCTGAAGCTGTACATTCAGCGGTCTACCTGCGAAACAGGTCAATTGTGTCATGTTTTGAAGGAAAAACTCCTTATGAAGTTTGGCATGGTCACAAACCAGATGTGAGTAATTTCAGAATTTTTGGGAGCCCTGTAATGGTTCACGTTCCAAAAGAGAAACGCACCAAATGGGACAAGAAGGCAGTACACATGATACTAGTAGGATATAGCGAAACTACAAAAGGGTACAGATTGTACGACGCTAACAGAAATATTGTAACCACAAGTAGAGATGTAGTAATTATGGAGGACATTGTAGAAAACAAAGTAAGCAAAATTTGAAGTATGAGTCGTGATTCGAAAAATAGGTAAATTTCTAGTGCGGCGATTATTAACATTTACATGAAAATTTATGCACCCTAGTATATCTGCAGAGGAAACCCGACCATTAATGATAGCGTGCAAAAAACATAAATCACTCATATTTCTTCTCATAGCTAATGAAAGGATATTTAATCGAGACATGATGTAGTTGTAAGATCCATATACATGCTGCTGGCCAACTTTAAATTCAATGCATCTTAAAAACCGTTTTTGGACGCACTCGATTAAATTAATATCCCTCAATAAATACGGATTCCAAATAACAGTAGCATATTCTAAATGAGATCGCACAAGTGAATAATATAGTATTTTCAGACATTGAATATTCAGATTCTTACACGTTTGCCAGATAAATCCCCATAAACTTCTGGCTTTATTACACTTGGATATAAATAATAAATAAATAAATACTTTATTCCTCTCTTAAATTAACAAAATTAATACATAAGAAAGAAAGAGCGTCACAGAGAAAATAGCTAAATATTATATATATACTAAACAAAATAATCTTCTACACTATATAGTTCTTTTTCGAAGAGCAACTTATACAGATTTAATTTGAATCGTTTGAAATTATGTTCAGATTTTAAATAATTAGGCAGATTATTATATAATACGATACAATTATAACCTAAACATTTCTCGGAAGCTGTTAACCTGTGCTTGGGTATGTTATAAGTTACCTTTGTATCGCGTTGAATAAACGTGATTTATTTCGTGTGCTTCAAATAACTGCTTATTTTTGTATAAGAAAGTTAAGCATTCATAAATGAATAATGCGTGGATAGTGAGTAGATTATTTTTTTTAAATATACCTCTACACGACGTATTATAATTTAATCCGTAAATTATCCTAATTATCCTTTTTTGTATTATAAATACATGGGAGGAGTATTTACTATGTCCCCATAACAGAATACTAAATCTCACATTGTAATGTGGGCCCGAAAAGTTAATTTAGAATCAAATATCACACCAAGATCTTTCATTTCAGGCACACAGCGTAATTCATTATTGTTAAGCCTATAAATAAACCCAATCTGGTTTCGGCCCCTGCAAAACGTTATTGAGACACACTTATCCGCGTTTAAATGGAGTTTATATCGGTTACACCAAATTGTTAGTCTATCAAGATCTTCTTGAATCATGGCGCAATCTGCAAGATTATTTATTATTCTAAAAAATTTCAAATCGTCCGCATATAATAAATACCTACAGTTCTTAAATATATCACAAATGTCATTAATGAAGACCAGAAACAAAATCGGACCGCAGTGTGATCCCTGAGGGACCCCAGATGTAACATTAAAACAATTTGATGAGATTCCATTTATTTTTACAGATTGTATACGGCCATTTAGAAAAGATTCTAACCAGCTTACAACATTTGTGTTAAACCCAAGACTTTTAAGTTTACGCAACAATAAATCAACATTTACTCTATCAAATGCCTTGGAGAAATCAGTATATACGACATCGACTTGTTCGTTATTCGCCAAGGCATCAGACAAAAATTGTTTGTACAAGTAGGTTAGTCAAGGTTGACTTTCCAGGCATGAAACCATGTTGATCGCTAGAAATTATCTGTCGGGCAATCCACATTAATTGCTCGGCTACAATTTTATCCAGTAACTTTGGTATAATGGATTGGATTGCCACTCCGCGATAGTTTTCAATCCTGTCTCGCCTACCAGATTTAAATATTGGCGCAATAAAACTGTGTTTCCACAATGATGAAAATTTACGGGTGTTGATAGAAGCTTGAAATAGTCTGTGTATTGGTGTCACTAATGAAAAAATACAGTGTTTTATTATGCAGCTAGGGATTCCATCAGGACCTGAGGTGAAGCTGTCATCCAAGGCCATAATTTGATTAAATACTTCTTCTCGGCTGATAGTAAGTTGATTATCTGGAACTTGTCTGTCGACCATCGGCTCCACGTATGGTCCATTCGGTAACTCATCAGAATAACATGATTTAAAATGATGTGCAAACGACTCAATTATATCCTCAGCAGTTGATACTTCATGACCTTGGTACAGCATATCAGATGGTATTCCATTTTCTTGCTTCAATTCCTTAATGTACTTCCAAAAGAAATTAGCATCTTCTTCAATCCCCATTTCTTCGCGACTGATGTAGTTCCGATACAAAGACTCAGTTAAATGTTTACGTTGACCACGTAACTGACTAAAAATTAAATAGTCTTCATTTGCACCGCTCTTCTTAAATTTAATGTGGGCCAGCTTCTTAAGTTGAATTAGTTTTTTTTAGTTCAGTGTTCATCCATTTAGGGTAACGGTCACATTTCTTGAAAATATTTCTTGTTGGAATAAACATATCCATTCCTGTTTTAATAATTCTGTAGAAATTAGATACGGCAATATCAATATCTGGATGGTCTAAAACTGCTTCCCAATCAATTGATGCAAGATGCGAGTTTAAACTATCATAATTAGCTTGTTTATATAAGTAGACTTTTTCACAAGATTGTAAGGATTCCCAAGAATTGATATCCATAGATAAACAATGAGCTTTGTGGTGTTCACTAGTATTCAAAAGTGGATCACTTGATTCATAACTTTCAATAAAATTCACATTTGAAAAAAATAAGTTCAAAAAATTTCCTCTGCAGTTAGGAATTGTGTTGAGTTATTTTAAATTTAGGAAGGAATGCGTACTAAGGATTGTATCGGCTTGAATATCATTTGGGTGCAGAGTATTACATATTAAGCCGTTCGAATTCCACTTCAATGAAGGGAGGTTGTAGTCTCCGCAAATTAAAAACTGCTTGTGACTGTAAGTGTTGAATAAATCTTCGAGCGTGTCACAATGAGATTGGTACGATGTTGCGGGAGAATTAGGAACAATATATAAGCCACCTATTATGTAATGACGCTTATTTATAGTGGTGGAAACGAACAAGTGTTCCACTGTATTATCACAAATAATTAATTTTGGACTAAAACATTTTTTGATAGCGATTAAAATGCCACCACCTCGAATATTACCGCTGACGGTTTTATTGGTTCTGTATATATTATAATTATAAAACTGCAATGTACCAGTGACGGTTCGCGGGGTTTTTTCTGGTACGGCCGAGGAACAAGAGGTGGCAATACAGATAGGTAGGGTCAGTTGCAGAGATGGCTGGCTGCATGACCGCACCTATCTGTATTACCACCTCTTGTTCCTCGGCCGTACCAGAAAAAAACCCGCGAACCGTCACTGCAATGTACTATTACTAATGTCATCAAATAGCCACGTTTCAGTGATAATAATAATGTCGTAATCATTGCTATTAACAGTTAACAATAACTTATTTAATTTGGTGCGTATTCCGCCAGCATTTTGATAATAAATGATTACTTTTTTGAAAAACTTGCTTTAACTTCTACATTTGATGAAACAATACAGGGCCTATAATTGTTATAGGAGATCTTAAGAGCACTTTCTCCATTTGCACGTCTTGATTCGAGTTCTGTTTGAACCTTTTTAAATACATACTAACATTTGCACGAGTTTGCTTTGACATTGTAAAATGTGCATAAACTGTTTGTGTTTAATATATTTCACTTCAATAAAATACACACACAATACAAGTTCTCAATTTAGGCACTAATAAAAACACAACTGAACACATTCGTTTTGAAAGCCGGACTGATAAAATTAAATTAAATGGCAGATCCAATATGGCGGACCAAATGAAATTGGTATCCACCAATTTTGACCGAAATTTGGATATTAGGGTTTTCGCGGTCGGCGAACGTGAATTTATTATCGGTAGTAATATACCTAGATCGAGGTTAATTATCAAAAATTCAATTTTTTGAGTACTTTGTTACCTAGTAATTTAACGAGACAATAACATTTGTTGACAACAAATGTTATGTCGAGATGAATTACTTAAAGGTAACAGGTACGAAAAAAATGTTTTTTTGATAATTCATCCAAGCTCGCGGTATATTTGGGTAGATAATTTACCAAATGAAATAATAATAAGGATCAGGAAAAATTATGGTTTATTACAAGTTGAATAGTTTGGTTTGCTGCAAGAGTAATTGTAAAAATTAAAACTTAATGACAGTGACGTAATGTCATGAACATCATGTTTTTATAATTTTAAAAGCCACTCACCTAATTACCGTTTTTCTGTTATCGATTTCGACATTACAAACATTGTTGTAATGTCAAGCTACCCCATTAATTATCGTTTTTCTGTCATCGCACCTATTATTATTAGGTAAATTATCAACAGTAATATAACGAGTGCCTATGATTTTGCCGGCAATTATTAGCGGTAGCGATCACGATTGCTTGTTGCGACGAAAATCGGCACGACTGCGAAGCAGGAGTGCCGATTTTCTAGAAGCAACAAGCAAGAGTGATCCAGACGCTAATAATTGCCTAGGAAAAATCAGTCACGAGTTAGATTCGGGAAGACAATTGGCCGAACAGAAAGTTCACACTTCTTAATTTGAAAAATTAAATTTAGTGACACCAAGTGTCAGACGTGTATTTATCTGCGCCACAATAATTGTAGTAAAAATGAGCTTACCAAGATTTTGAGAAATGCCTATGAATACTATTACTGATGAAAGCACTAACACTTCACCCGCAAATACAAACAGATCGAATTCAGGAGCAAACTGCTTAAAAGTCCGGCAATAACTGACGTTTTATACGCTATAGAAAATGAACCAACGCGTTGCTAGGCAATACCAACATGAGAGATTATCTGATTAGATACGACCCAGGGTAAATTGCCATGCATAACATAGAGCGTGGTCTGTTACGCATCGTAATTAGAATTTTATTGGATCATCTCATCAACGTTATTCGATTTCATTAGTTAGTAAGTAAATGAGGGCAATTGTCAGATTAATCAAATTCAAGATGGCAGACCAAAAAATGTTGTATTTATCAATTTGTAATGTGTCAACTTTACTTGCTTAATAGCAATACCGGTCGCGATGTCTACCACTGACTTCCAGGATGGACAACTTTTGGAGCTATCTGCCAGAGTGTCGCGTTGAACCTTTCCAGCAATTGCTGTGGTTGTGGTTTTCGATACCAGCTTTACTACGAAGTCATTAGACAGCAGCAAATTCCGTATCCTAGAGTTATGCCTCTATGACCAAATAGCACCAATGACTGCACTGAACAAAAGTCCCAATCGGGCAACAGTTCAAAGACTTGGTCATTCAAAAACTCCTTTAGTAATTCAACCATTTTCGACCACAACAAAATTCAAAGATTTTCTATGACCAACGACCGAAGACACCCAAGATCGTCGCCCAGGACGCCTTCTCCGAGGAAAAATAAGAACCAGGTTCCAGCCAAAGCCGGGCAGCCTCCAAAGGAAAGGAAGCACCAGGGACTTGACGAATAACAGCAGCTTCCCCAAGTATATCCTGGATCCTAAAACACCAAATATTGTTATTAAAATACATTTTAAACTAAATAAATCTAATATTTCTGGACATACGGAAAATAATTATCGCTACTCTACGCCCCCGCCACTCATTGTCACCAGAACACCTGGGTAAGCTGCCGTATTCGGGGCTGTTTTCCTGGCACTGACTAGCATGCCCTGCGCACTCCATACGAAATAAATCGTTCGCATTGGAGCTTCGCACTGGAAACATGGGATGGCGTAAGTATCGCCAAACGGGCTAGAATTTGTTACAGCAAATGACGCTAGATGGCCCAACCTGCTAATACAATTTGAAATCTCGTCCGTAAATCATTCAACACCAAGCGATAATCAGCGAGGCCGAGTATATGTAAACAAACAAAACCGTAAGTATGTGAATATTCGATTCCTTTCAGTTTTTCGTCTGTCAAAACGAAGAGAAAATCGTCCATTCCCTTCGCGTTATAAAAATATTATAAATAATGAGTCGTTATTGTGCCATTCAATCCTGCAAAAATTACAACAGAAACACTTATATGCATTCCTTCACCAGAAAGGAACCGGTAAGTGATATTTATTACAAGTACATTTCTTTATTGTCTGAATGAAATTTTGAATGTCATATTGTTATTTTTTGGGACAAAATATTGTTATCGTTTATTTCTCATAGGTGACGAGGAAATAATTCCATAGTTTGATTCTCCTCATTTTCTAACGTGTGTGAGAAATAAGTTAATGAAATACCATGCCACATTCAAATGGAAGGGAACAACATTTTCTTCTTGCTGGTTGGATATCGATATATAATATTGTTATTATACTGTAAGTAACCATTTGTGCAATTTGCAATAAATATATTATTTTAATCAATGACTTCTTATTACTCCTACATTTGATTTTAATCAAGTACTGTAAAATTTGGAAACCCACTAGCTCTGCAACCCATTCTACTCGCACCCGCTTTTGCTTCGCCAGCGCCATCCCATGACTACAGTGACAAATTAAAAATGCGGTAAATATTTTATACAGAGAGTCGCCGATCTATTTTATTGTATCTATGCTGACTAGTGTCAAGATTTCCATGGGTTACGATGATGTTCAAATATTTGAGGATTCTTCGATTATCGTGAGCATTGTGATTGTAAGATTTTCAATTAATTTTAATTTTTGTGAAAGTTCCTATAGTTTTAATTACTGCAAGAGGAGTTATGAGTGATATTACTTTTAACTTAAATTTCTATCACTCTGTGGACTTGATAATATGCAAAAAATTATGTTCAGACCTCAGATAGTTCTTCGACCAGATGTCGTGGTCTGCATGTCGAGCCTGTTGTCAGGTCAGAAGTCAGGATTGGATTGGTGGGGGTGTTGAGCCCAACTAGTAAGATATTACGTAGGAAGTTTTCGTGAAATGAGTTTCCGGCCATTTTAGTTTGCGAGTCAACTTTTCGAGACTGGGTTTTAGCGTCCTACGATGACCGTTGAATATAATATTCCGATCGAGTGTGAGATTTATCTTGGCCAAAGATGTAAGGGTGGTGGCCTAGGAGACTCTCGGTACGGAGTCTGTGTTATTTCGGCATTTCGGGGCCCATTTTAGTTGGTGTCAGCGGGTATCACAATTGGCAGAGGTTTCCTCAGTGTCATCGTAAATGTGAGGGCGGGTCCTGGTTGGCCTGGGGAGTCGCTGGCTTGGTGACCTTGGGATCGGGGATTCCTTTGGGTCGGGACGTCCGGGTCGGTATGTAATCAGTGCTTGTATGTGCATGTCTCGGTGTTTCTTTTCTTCCTCCTTGGACAAGACGAATCCGTTTTCCGAATTTGTTTCCATGTCCAGAGGGGCGAAGTTCTTGTCTGTCAAGGCAGTAGTGATCTCATGGGCGGGTTGGGCTTGGCGTCCCAGATGTAGTAGCGTGTAGTAGGCTCTCTCAAAGTAGATGGCCGAAGCCATCTCGGTGGATTGATCATTATTCGATGTGTCGACGTGTGGTTTTTTTGGGTTGAAGTGCGGTGACAACAGTATAGCCTCCGCACATTTTTGTTGTGCAGTCGTCACGCACGGGATCTGATATATATATACAACGAAGGGGTATAACAGCCGTTATAGTTAGAAAACCGAATTTAAGTAACGGGTGTGCGGCTTGGGTCTGGTAGGAAAACTCTTGTTATTTACTGCCAATATTTCACCGTTTATTTACAGCTTCATCAGGGCTCTAAGTGAAATGATCAACACGTGGTATTAGTTAACATAACCTACAATATTTATGTTATACTTACTAAATAGTGAGTTTTTAGTAAAACTAGCAACCGTGAATATTGGAAACATCTTTAAAAAGTTACATAGAAGCACAAGGGACAATGATGGATGATGAAAACATTACGCGTGAACAGATTAAAAAACTTGATTAATTAACATGGTAATTGAACCATCACCTATCAGTGTCTGTTTTGAAATTCATGACAGACACTGATGGGCTGAGCACCATTTACTCGTACCTCCTTAGTTGCAAAAAGTACTTGCCGCTACGCTTGGATGATTCTGACTAGTTTCCATTGCTACCGTTTCTCATTTTCACAAATTCTCCCAAAATTCCGCGAGGGTTCGAATCCCAGCCCGGGCGAACGATTTCGGGGTCGCGGAATATTCGCTCGGGACCATGCACATTGCATTTGTCTTTCATTATTCAGTTATTCATTTAATTTCTGATATATTACAATACAATGATTATGGAATCATCATAGACGACGCCAATTTCCCGAATAATTCAATCTCCTTAACCCGCAGTTTCATCCACGTCCAAATATCAATTCACGCATTGTTATTACTATGAACAATAATATGAATTATTCCAATGGAGAGAGGGTATTATTTATTATCAAAATATTTACAGTGGCGTCAGTTTACACAGAGTTCGTGACTTATTTTCGGTTACATTTAACAATCGACCAATTCCGTCTGTATCAACAATTTCCAAATTTGTGAAAAAGTTCGAAAATACAGCAAGTGTAGCGGCAGATGATTCAAAAGGTATTTCAATAGTCCAATTTCAACAAATATTATTTCAAACATATTAAAATTAAAGGCAAACGGAACAGAAGAAGCAACGATGAATTGAATTAAAGTGGTGTCAGATTACACACAGTTCGTGATATATTTTTGGTTTTACCGTAACCAGCGGTCAACGGGAAATTTTAGAGCAAGTACTCAAAAAGTTCTCCGTTCTGGTGTAAACAATAACCCAATCGGTTATAAAATGCATGTCTAACATTAGCCAACTGCCTATCTGTAATCAATGTGCATTCCGCAAAAATTGCTTCCCGCAAAGATTCAATATTTGGATGGTGTTTTTTGTAAATTTTGTTTTTCAAGTGACCCCACAAAAAGAAATCACATGGTGCTAAATCAGGAGATCTTGGTGGCCAGTTGATAGTGCCACCGCGACCAATCCAGCAATTGGGAAAATTAGCATTTAAATATTCCCTTACATTTAAACCATAATGGGCTGGACATCCATCATGCTGATACCATATCTCCTGATTGTCACGTGCAACTTCTTCTAACGCAGGGCCAACCTGGTTGATTAAAAGGTCTAAATAAGAATTCGAATTTAAATTTCCACATATTTCAAACGGCCCAATAATATTATTTTTTTAAATACCAGCCCAAATATTGATTTTTTGCGGGAACTGGGTTCTAGTTCTAAGGCATATCCGCGGATTTTCTTGGGTCCAGTATCGCGTGTTCTGAGTGTTGGGCTCGTTGTTAAGTGTGAACGTGCATTCATCCGTAAAACAGATAGACTGCAAAAAGTTTCTGTCTATGTTTGATCGATCCTGCATTATCTCGCAAAATACACGCCTGCTTTCTTCATCCACTAGCAATATCTCCTGATGGCATTGATGTTTGTAGGGATAATACCCATGCTTATTCAGAATCTTATACACTGAGAATGTAGACACGCTGCACTCACGAGCAATGCATCGTATACTAGTTGTTGGATCAACATTTATCAACCCCAAAACTCTTTCTTCCAATTCATCGTTGCTTCTTCTCTTCCGTTTGCCTGCAATGTTAATGTTTTTGAAATAATATTTGTTAAAATTGGACTATTTAAATACCTTTTGAATCATCTGCCGCTACACTTGCTGTATTTTCGAACTTTTTCACAAATTTGGAAATAGTTGATACAGACGCAATTGGTCGATTGTTAAATGTAACCGAAAATAAGTCACGAACTCTGCGTAAACTGACGCCACTGTAAAATGTTTTAATAATGAATACCCTCTCCTCGTTGGAATAACTCAGATTATTGTTCATCGTAATAACTAGAATTGATAACTGACTTGCAATATTATTATTTTCACTATAACATGAAACATGACATTTGTCAAAGTCATGGCAAGGGTTTTTATTAAATGGTAAATTGTTAAACTTATTTTTATTATTTCTGAGGTGTATGCTGGTACAAACGTAAATTAAATGGATGATACATTTACAGTTTTTAATTCTCTAAAAAATATTCCTTTACGATTTTTCTCTAAAATGAATAGGGGAGCAAATAATTACACATATTTAATTTTACATGTTAAATCCCTATGTTCGCCCCTTATCCCAAACACTCGGTATATATATATATATATACAGGGTGTCCCACGAGGTAGAGGACAGCCGATATCTCGAAAACGGTTAGTAGTACGAAAATGAAATTAGGTGACTTTAAAAGGTTTGAAATGATGCCCCTTTCTGCATACATAGATTTCATTTCCGTTTCTCCATTTCCGAGAAAATGACATCAACTTCAGAATTTCAAATGGGATACCCTGTATATTTATGGATTTTTGGAAAGGTGATTGAAAGACAAATGCAGCAATACCATATTATTAGGAAGTTTTATTGTAAAATGAGGGAGTATTGTTGAAGTAATAATCGAAACAGATAATCGCGGTGGCATGGATTAACAAAAAGAAAATAGCGTAAAAAAATTGAAAATGCTTCATGTCAAATGTTCGATGTCAAGTTGACAATACATTCTGATTACGTGTAAGTAATGCTTCCCAGTTTTACGTATGGCAAGAATGTCGACGTGCTCCTTATCTATGGAGAATGTTGCAAAAACAGTAGACGCTCTCGAGATTTGTACAGAGTTAGATATCCTCAGAGCAAAAATACCTTCGTGAAGTTAGAAGAAAGATTGCGTAGAGGTTCTTTTCCGGGTTGGAAAGCATGAAATACCCCGAAAAAGGTCAGTTCTAACACATTACGTTATAAATATTTTGGCATATGCACAAGCGAACCCGCATGTATCTACTAGACTTCTTTCTCAATAATTAGGCGTTAGCAAATCATCCATCCACAGAGTGTTGAAATTTAATAAATACCACCCATTCAAAGTGCATTTAGTGCATGGATTAACACCAGAGGTTCCTGGACGAAGATTAACTTTCATTGCTGAAATATTAGTCAAACTTGAATACGATCCAAGTTTCTTAAATAAAATATTATGGAGTGATGAACGATGATTTCATAACAATGGTCTCCGATAATCCGCGTTGGATGATAGAAACTCATTTTCAGCACATTTGGGGAGTAAATGTATGGTGTGCTTTATTTGATGGTCGTGTGATTGCTCCTTACCTTTATCAAGGTACACTGACTGGCGCTGTATATTTAAATTTCCTCCAAAATGAACTTCCAGAATTGTTAGAAGAAATTCCGCTAAATGAAAGAGCAATGATGTGGTTGCAACATGACAGTGCACCCCCTCACTATTCTCGACGAGTGAGTGAGTATATTGATACTACTTTCCAAGGACGCTGTATCGGACGAAATGGTAAGATATATTGGCCAGCGCGATCCCCAGATATTACACCTTCGGATTTTTTCCTTTGTGGATATTTAAAAGATGTCGTATATATCGCACCACCTACAGATCTGGAAGACTTGCAGGATCGAATCTTAGCAGCATGCCGAACAATTACTGCAGATATGGTGAGAGCAACTTGCACAAGAAACCTTATAGCAAGACTTAAATTTTGTGTTAACGAATCTGGAAATCAATTTGAACATCTTATAGCCTGAGTTCTTGTCGCATAAGTTTTATTAATTAGTTTGTTATTTTTGTTTGTTAATTTGTTCGTTGTTTTTATATACATTGTTATTTTGTTTTTCTAAAAACAATATATGAATAATATGGCATCGCTGTATTTGTCTTTCAATCACCTTTTCAAAAATCCATAAATATACAGGGTGTCCCATTTAAAATTCTGAAGTTGATGTCATTTTCTCGGAAATGGAGAAACTGAAATGATATCTATGTATGTAGAAAGGGGATTAATTTCAAACCATTAAAAGACACCAAATTTTATTTTCGTACTACTAACCGTTTTCGAGATATCGGCTGTCCACTACCTCGTGGGACACCCTGTATATTAGAGTGGTTCTTATTTTCGAAGTATGTGAAAATCAATGGGACAACCCGGAAACTTGTTCGTATAGATAAAAAACTAATAACTGTAAATTTTGAGCCATATCGAACGTTGCGTAACCGGGCCCTAGCCCTCTAAAATTTGAAAAAGTCGTTTTTTTTTTGGTTCATCCTAATATTAAACGGTCCACCTAAATGGCCAAAATATATATTTTGTAGATAAAGGACGTTAATATGTATCCAAAAAGTATTTATTTGTTGAAATTGGACTAAAATTGACGAAGTTATGAATTTTTTAATGCCCCTCTATTCATTGAAATTGAAATTACACTATAAGAAAGCCATGAACCCGACGCTTCACTTCAATTGGTAACCCCATCTTATTTTTATCTTTTGACATTTGGTAATATTAGTTTGATGCACCACAGCTCGCAAGAGATAATCCGTGCGTGCCCTTATGTAGGCATAATAGAGTGGGTGATTTTCTTACGGCCTGTGGCGCAGATTAACACCTGGTTAATCTGGTTTGATGTTTTCGGCGGCATTTTTTAACGATGTTATAAAGTTGCTTTCAAAATGAGTGGAAGAACCATATTTGTAGATGCAATTTATTTGCTCGGAATACCGCATAGCCAAATACTTTGTTCAAAACTACCATCTAGGAAGCAAGTAGTATCTTTGGTTTTCTCCAATCAGCGTATTTAATAAATTTACGCTTCAATGAAATGCCTGTTGTGGAAGTATTGTAAGCGTTCTTCTCGAGAAACTGCAGCACATATAAGTAAAGAAAAATAATTTGTTAAAAGTTTCAATTTCTTCGTTTTTGCTTCTGAAAATGCATTGCAAACAATGACAATTGAAGAAGACAAACCATTTCTATTAATGCAGAGAAAGAATGGAAGATAACGATCAATCAATGGCATTGAAAGTTTCGCATTGCAAGTGGAAAGTGACGTTTGAAGCGGTTAGAAGTAGAGAAGGAAGAGAAAATCTGATCAAGAAATGGCAGTCTCGTCCAGTTCTGTCTCAATGAAAACAAGAAGCCA
Organism: Ocypus olens; assembly: GCA_910593695.2. Classification (NCBI taxonomy): domain Eukaryota; kingdom Metazoa; phylum Arthropoda; class Insecta; order Coleoptera; family Staphylinidae; genus Ocypus; species Ocypus olens. The sequence continues at coordinate 37,289,196 of OU343053.1, forward strand.
GCGATTCAAGCGAAAATAGTAGTAACAGTCCAGCTGATTTGAATATTAATCCTATCTCATCTATCTAGATCAGGACATAGAACCACAACGAGGAAAATTGCATTTATCAATAAAAGGTTCTCATCTCCTTTAGACAAGTGTAAAATAAGTGACATAAATGCCGTTCATCTTCTGATTGCCATCGCTGAAGGATTAGGTCACAATGTAAACGATTTAATTATTATTACATATTATTCATCAGTGCGGGCTATGAAATTTGAATCCAACATTTGGCCCCAATGTCAGGATTATATTGCCGGTAGTGAGATTCTTAACAAAATTCTTGTTGTGAATGACATTTTAGAATGAAAAGTCAAATTAATCGAAGAATGTAATACTCTATTAACCAATGACAAGGAACAAAAAAGTTTTTATTATTAAACTTTGAAGAGTATCACACGAGATTTTAATAAAAATGCATTAATTGGTAATATCTAAAAACATGAAAAACATGAAATATCGAAATATACAAGTATGATGTAACTAAAAAATCATAACTCCATTAATTTTAGGCCGATTTCAAAAAATAAATTTATTTTGGATTCGTATTAACCTCCTCTGTTAACACAATATATAATTTCACCATTAGAGTGGACTGTTTAATTTCAGGGGGGACCAAAATAAAATTAAAATTAAAAACCTACTTTTTCAAATTTTAGAGGGCTAGGGCCCGGTTACGCAATGTTAGATATGGCTCAAAATTTACAGTTATTAGTTTTTTATCTATACGAACAAGTTTCCGGGTTGTCCCGTTGATTTTCAAATACTTCGAAACTCCACCATACAGGGTGTCCCACGAAGTAGTGGACAGCCGATATCTCGAAAACGGTTAGTAGTACGAAAATGAAATTTGGTGGTTTTAAATGGTTTGAAATGATGCTCCTTTCTGCATACATAGATGTCATTTCCGTTTCTCCATTTCCGAGAAAATGACATCAACTTCAGAATTTCAAATGGAACACCCTGTATATTTATGGATTTTTTGAAAGGTGATTGAAAGACAAATACAGCAATACCATATTATCAGAGAGTTTTATTGTAAAATGCGGGAGTATTGTTGAAGTAATAATCGAAATAATCGGTGGTATGGATTAACAAAAAAAAGCGTAAAAAAAATTGAAAACGCGTCATGTCAAATGTTCGATGTCAATTTGACAATACATTCTGATTACGTGTAAGTAATGCCTCCCAGTTTTACGTATGACGAGTATGTCGACAAGCTCCTTATCTATGGAGAATGTCGCAAAAACAGTAAACGCTCTCGAGATTTGTACAGAGTTAAAATAATACCTTCGTGAAGTTAGAAGAAAGTTTGCGCAGAGGTTCTTTTTCGGTTGGTAAGCATGAAACACCCCGAAAAAGGTCAGTTCTAACGGAAGGTAACGTTATAAATATTTCGGCATATGCACAAGCGAACCCGCTCTCTACTAGACTTCTTTCTCAAGAATCAGAAGTTGCTGAAATATTAATCAAACTTGAATACGATCAAGAGTTTCTTAAATAAAATATTATGGAGTGATGAAAGTCGATTGCACAACACTGGCACTGTTAACCGACATAACTGCCATTACTGGTCTGATAATCCGCGTTGGATCGAAGAAACTTTCAGCACATTTGGGTGTGCTTTATTTAATGGTCATGTGATTGGTTCTTATTTTTATCAAGGTACACTAACTGGCGCTGTATATTTAAATTTCGTCCAAAATGAACTTCCAGAATTGTTAGAAGAAACTCCGCTAAATGAGAGAGCAATGATGTGGTGGAAACATGACGGTGCAACCCCTCACTATTCTCGACGAGTGAGTGAGTATATTGATACTACTTTCCAAGGACGCTGTATCATTGGCCAGCGCGATCCCCAGATATTAAACCTTTGGATTTTTTTCCTTTGGGGATATTTAAAAGATATCGTATTTACCGCACCACCTACAGATCTGGAAGACTTGCAGAATCCAATCGTAGCAACATGCCGAACAATTACTGCAGATATGGTGAGAGCAACTTGCACAAGAAACCTTATGGCAAGACTTGAATTTTGTGTTAAAGAATCTGGAAATCAATTAAAACATCTTATAGCCTGAGTTTTTGTCGCACAACTTTGATTAATTAGTTCGTTATTTTTGTTTGTTAATTTGTTCGTTGTTTTTATATACATTGTTCTTTTGTTTTTCTAAAAACAATATATGAATAATATGGTATCGCTGTATTTGTCTTTCAATTACCTTTCCAAAAATCCATAAATATACAGGGTGTCCCATTTGAAATTCTGAATTTGATGTCATTTTCTCGGAAATGGAGAAACGGAAATGAAATCTATGTATGCTCAAAGGGGCATCATTTTAAACCATTTAAAGCCACCAAATTTCATTTTCGTACTACTAACCGTTTTCGAGATATCGGCTGTCCACTACCTCGTGGGACACCCTGTATATGCTAAAACCACTCTAATATATATATATATATATATATATATATATATATATATATAAATGATTTTTGTCGACTTATCGGAATGAAGGGCAGTGGGGCTAGGTTTTATTCTCAGATGAGTTCCGATTCCATCTATTCCATAGCGATCATCTTGTTAGCGTTTTGCAAAAACCAGGTGAGAGGTAGGCGCATTGCAATATTCCAGGAATTGAGAAAATTGATAACGGAATGAAGGGCAGTAGAGCTCGTATAAATTCCCAGATGATTTCATCAATCCTATAGCGATCATGGTGTTTGCATTTTGCAGAGACCAGGTGAGAGATAAGCGCAGTGCAACATTCGAGGAGTTAGAAAATTTGGAGAATCTTTGAAGGTATAAGTTTGAATGGTCGCACAGAGTTCGTTATTGTGCGCAATGAATCGCTGACGACAACATGATATAGGGATGATGTTATTGTATCTCATGAACAGCCATACGCTGAAAATTTTGACTCAGTGTTTTCATGCACGACAATGAAAGTACGCACATTGCTTATGTTGCAGCAATTATCTAAGAGAGGCAAATATTGAGTATCTAGAATGGCCAGTTAAAGGTCTAAATCTAAATTCCATTGAGCCTTCAGTAGCTCTTGAACAGCTGTCTATATGATACCACAAGAAAGCCTCCGAGTTCTCATTAGGAGTACGCTGAAATGGACAAAAGCATATACAGTTGCGAGAGGCAGAAGCACGCGTTATTAGTTCATGCTAATTATTTTTCTAAATTTACCGTTAATCGAAATTTTGATATTTTTTGTATTAAGACACTTTGGGGTCGTTTGTGTTCGGTTTATATAATAATAATAATATTGTTTATTAATTCATTACGCTGTATTAAATACAGATTGAACATGTCAAAAGAAACACAATACAACAAACATTTAAATGAGATTGATACAATACTGAATTAATTGAATTTAAAATTATAAAATTAACAAAAAAGAAAATTATAAAATTAACAATCCACATACTGTTCAAATTCGTTAATCGTATAAAAACAATTAGTAATCAACATATTTTTTAGTTTATTTTTAAATACCTTTAACGTCTTACAATCTTTTATGTATTGAGGTAGTTTATTGTAAAATCGACAGCCTGCATAGATTGGAGATTTTTTGTAAAAGCTATGGTGGTGTTTTTTTAAGTGAAAGTCATCCTTATTTCTGGTGTTATGGTTATGGGTGTTATTGTTCAATAGAAATTTATATTTATTTTTAAAAATATGACATAATAATTTCAATAAATAGATTGAAGCTACTGTTAAAATGTTTTCTTTAACAAAAATTTCACGACAAGATACATTATATGGTATATTGAATATAAGCCGTAATATCCTTTTTTGAATTATAAACACGCGAGATATTTCAGTGGACTGTCCATATGATGCTATGTTGTAGGAGATATATGAATATACAGACGCATAGTAAACTGTTAATATAGCTTCCAGTGACATATTATTTCTTAATGATTTTATCATGTAGTAACTTTTATTGAGTAGTTTGCACATATGCTGAACATTATCGCACCAATTCAAACGGCTATCAATATAAGTACCTAAGAATTTGAACGATAAGCAAGTTTCTAGGTTAAAATCGTTATAATTGATTTTTAGGTTTAATTTAGTTCTATTTGTATTATTAAATTCTATTAATACACTTTTAGAATGATTAACGATTAACCTATTACGTATACACCAGTTTTCAAACTGTTTAATGGTTAATAATATTTTCTGGCGGACTATATTTGGGCATTTATCTGAGATGACTATACATACATCATCCGCATACATAAATATTTTACCACAGGTTATGTAGAAAGGTAAATCGTTAACATAGATTAAAAACAATAATGGACCTAATGTGCTTCCCTGGGGAGTGCCCATTTTCATTTCGTATTCAGTTGAAGTTACACCATTAATTTTTACAGCCAGTTTCCGGTTTTGTAGATAGGATGTCAACCAATTATTTAATGATCCACGAATGCCCATAGCTGATAATTTATCCTTAACAAATTCATCAAAAACTGTATCAAAGGCTTTCGTAAGGTCAAATGCAACAGCTACTACATATTCGCCATTATCAAGACTATTATTTATATGTTGTGTAAAGTTAATTAAACTGTCTTCGGTGGAATATCCCCGTCTAAAACCATATTGATTTTCTGTTTAAATATTAAATTTGTTCAGAAATGAAAATATTTTATTTGCCATTATTTTTTCTATTACTTTGGAGATTATGTAGAGAATAGCTATCGGTCTAAAGTTATTTAAATTGTAACAATTTTCTTTTTTATAAATTGGTACTACTGCTGCTACTTTCAGACATTGGGGAAACTCGCCATTTATGATGGATGCATTAAAAACTTTCGCTAAAATAGGTGATATTTCTTCAGCACATGCTTTAATAAGGTCAGATGATATTCCATCGAGGCCAGCAGTTTTTTTTTGAATTCAAACTATGGATTGCATTAAAAACTTCCGCCTCTGTTATGGGTTCAAAGAAAAATGTATTGTTTTCAGTAGGGGAAGTTGTAGAATCAAACGAGAGATTATTTTTAAAATGTTCATTCATCTTATTTATAATGTCATTAGAAAAATAATCACCAAATATCTCGACCATTTTTTTAGGTTCATCTATTTCGTTATTGTAATTAATTTTGTAATCAGTACAAGAAGTTGTTTTACCCTGAATTTTTTTAATCAACTTCCAACTTGCCTTAGTTTTATTTTCAGAGTTGGATACTATAAGATTATAATTATTTTTCTTTTCTTTTATAATTTCATTATTAATTTCTTTTTTAAGGCTTTTATAATTTTCGTTTGTATTGTTGCTAGGTATTTGTTTTTTTAACCAATTAAGATTTTTTAAAAGTTGAATTTTTTCTACCAAATGTTTGGGAAAAATTATTTTAGTGGTGTTAGATTTTTTTATAGACAGTGGTTTGTTTCTTTTAAATGTCAAGTCAAAACACCACATAAAATCTTCCAGAAATGATTCAAATACCAAATCTTTATTATTGACATCGAATGTATTAAAGATATGAGAGTGTAATATGTGCTTAAATTCTATAATTCTGTTAGGATTTATACTTCTATGAGTACTAAATCTGTTGGATTTCTTTGTGTCACTGGAAGGTACATTATGATAATATGAAACTAGTTGACCATAGTGGTCTGATATTCCCGTTTTAAAGTTCTCACATTTAATATTATTAGGATCATTGGATACAATATAATCAATTTGACTCGGCGTTTTAGATTTAGATAAAAGCTCGACGCTTTCCGCATTACTGTACTAGCTAATACGAGTGTCCTAGCTGTGGTACCTCCTGAAGGGTCATCGCGTCTTTACCCTAGGAATACTCTAGGCGCGTCCTCTCTCGCCGGCGGGTGGTACCGCAGCCCCTGCTGGTGGCGCGCCCATCCCTTGCCGGGATGGCGCGTCGGCTCGTTCGCTGGTCTCGCGTTTGCTCGTGGTCGCTAGGTAGCGTGTATGCGTATATATGGTTGTCTAGCGTCGGTCCCCACAGACACATTTGTATATGAAGTCAACAGGCAACTAACTAAAGATTTTACAGCCTGTAAGCTAGATTGTGTCTTATTTGTTCATTTTCTTCTTACCAGATAAATAATATAGAAATCATCGTGCATCTAAATTTTCATATATTATTTTTTTATTTTTGTTGGCGGTTCTATAATTTTATCCAGAAGTGTATTTAAAATAAGGTAGAAAAATAAATAAAACTTACTATTAACTATTTTATCAAATAATATATATTTGAGATACAAAGTTAGTTACGTTTAAAGCATATTATAATTCGGTTATAACAAACATATACAAAAAAATACAACAGAATCAATTGCATTATAAGACACTTTTATAAATATATTTAAATAAATAAACGATAATAGAGAGTAGTCCCATTTTGGCTATTTTATCTAGAACATACAACCTGAAAATAAAGCAGTAATAAAAAACATGATAGAGCTTTTATAATATTTACCAAAAAAATTTAGTTTTTGCAGTTTTTACCGACTCTTTGGTCATTGGATCTTTTAATAAATACTTCTTAATGCCCATGGGAGCATTCTTACAGTATTCATCCCAGGAAACAAGTCTTATGTCAAAAATCAATTCTCTTTTATCCTCTTCTGTCAGTTTATCCAAAACAGTGTAAATGTTATTATTTTCGAATTGAAACGGCTTTAGAAAAGGCCACATTTCCTTAAAACCCATCATAAGTTTTCTATTCATCTTAACGTATCTAAAACATTCAGAAGAAACCGTTATTATATTGGTAGGGATCGATCATGTATGGCTTTCAACATGTCTGGCGATATCTGTGGCGTTGAAGAAATTGTCTCAATTGACTATGAGATTAATTAATTTTATTATTTTATAACACCTTTGAATTTTCAAAATCTCTGCACCTTTTAAAACAATAGCTATCCCTATCTTAATACATATGTAAATTTATACTCTATAGTTTTCTTTAATTTCCCAGTTATCTTCGAGTTAAAAACATTTCGGGTCTCTTCCTCTGGATCGAACCCCAAAAAGAAATATTCTGGGAGCAACCAATGACGCCGCTGTTAACGTGTTGGTCCTTTGACTATACAGGATGTCCTAAATAGAGTAGGATTGCATGGGTATCTTTCTTATTCTTAAAGCTAGAGATCTGGTTAAATGGGCAATGTTGTGCAGTTTTCTATGCTGATTCAGATTATGTTGAGAAATTTTCAAAATTCCGAGCAGTTTAGAAAATATTAAAAAAAAACTGAAAATGTTGATTTTTTATTTTGACATAGGTTGTTGTACATCGTTGAAAAGAGAAAAAAAAGTCTATTTATGCGTGTAAAAATCAAATATGGCGGCCATTTGAAATAAGAAAGTTGGTATTAATATCTCGGAAACCGCCATCTTGAATTTTATTTTGACTTGATTTCTATGATTCCCTAATTAAACCAAGTAACTTTTATTTAAAACTTTTTTTCGCATCTTTAATAATTATTGAGATATTTAATTTTTTTGAAAATCGCGATTTTCAGTTTTTTTTTAAATATTTTCTAAACTGCTCGGAATTTTGAAAATTTCTCAACATAATCTGAATCAGCATAGAAAACTGCACAATATTGCCCATTTAATCAGATCTCTAGCTTTAAGAATAAGAAAGATACCCATGCAATCCTACTCAATTTAGGACACCCTGTATACTAATGGACTGCTATTCCCCCTCCATTTCCCATATGATCACTGCTCCAAAAGTTGTCCACGAGCTGGAGCCCGATATAACTCCCGCTCCGGAGCCGAAAATGGAGCGTAATTTAAAAACCCGAAAGCAAAAAAAATATTTCTCGATTTATTCGTCAGCACGTGGAGAATGCAAATGCGAGCATATTTCGGCAACTCGGGTCCACTTTCCCGCCTGTTCTTTACAAGCAAAGCATCAACCCATAATTTACGAAGTTCCGGATTTGATGGAAATTTAATACAGAATTTTAGGTTATAAGTCAAAAGTCAACTGACGTGTACATCAGCTGACGAGTATTATAACCGCGTTGGTATATATACGTGGATATATTGCAGCCTTTCGCATAGCAATATTTTGATATAGTGTGAATATTTGACAATATAAATGTTGATATATTCAAAGGTGTGAATAAATTGCAGGGTGTCACAATATGCAATGCGAGCTAATAGAGTCATATGTCATAGACACGAAATATCTACCTATTTAGTAACATACCGCAACCATTTAGGGTCCCGCCGCGCCGCCGTTGCTTGGAGACACACATGAAGCGGCGCTAGCAGTCCATTAGTATATAGTCAAAGAGTTGGTCACTCCCAGTCAAACTGTAGAGCTACATTCATGTGCGCGAAATCCGCCGAAAACCACATGACATCTGAATGCGAAATCTTAAAATCCCACAGCCATATGCGCTAATTGCAATGGTGCACACCCAGCAAGCTACAGGGGATGCGTCATGTTCGCGAAAACGCAGACAAAACCGAACACAACAGACAATGTAGCCCTCTGCCCGCCAGTCTGGCAAGCACCCCCTCAGCGAAATTCGAATCCCGGACAGCTGACTGCGCCAGTTATGATATCGAGCTTGGCCTCCTCGGCGACACCATTGCAAAGATGATGGCTGCCATGACATCAGAAGCCGAAAGACAAAAACTTGTAACCGCGTTCACGAGAAGTCTCCCACTGCTACTAACAGTATACAGACACACACAATAATTGCAAACAAATCACCAACAAAAGCATCAATCGCATTGCGTACTGGGTTTTACGATAAGTGCCAAGAGCTAGAGTATTTCGTACAAGGACGACATACACATCGTGCTATTGAGTGAAACCCATCTCAACATCTCACATCGTGCCGGTGAACGAATCTCGTCTCAACGCTAATCTTGAACCCAGAATACAATATTTTTCACAATAAGCTACATCCATAGAATAAATAACGCAGACTGAGGCATAGCTATGTACGTTAATTAGAATATCAATCACTTCCACCTCCCGATAACAGGACTAGTTAATCTAGAAGCATTCGCCCCTGCCCTCAACACGTCGGAAGGTCCGCTAAAAATCGCGTCAATGTACCCGAAAAACGCTATTCTTGAGGTCGACCTTAGACTCATTATTAATGAAGACATGCTAACCATCGTGGGACTTCAACTCTAAAAGTCCGGTTTGGAAGAGTAGAACCACGAACAGAAACGGCAGAAAACCACACAATATCAGAACGGTGCTCCCTGACAGCCCAACCATCATTTCGTCCAACGATAACCACCGCCCAGATATTATAGACACAGCACTAATGAGCAATTTGACTTCCACCAACCCTAAAAGTAAAAAGGTATCGTAGATCCATTTCGAAGAAAAACACCGACAAAAGCGGCCTCGCTGTTTCTTCAGTGCTATTCATTTTGCAAACAAAGTGATAATATAATAAATTACGAACTGTTGGCCACTAGTTACCATGAAACCTCGCCACCGAGCGCTTGGTGAATTCATGAGTCCGGCCGTTCTGTGGTCATCCAGAATTTTTCATGCCGGTAAAAAGTGAAGAATATTATGCCAGCGGCCGTACAACATACGTACACGCTATTTTTGTGCTCCGCTTCTTTTACCGTTTTCAACTGTTTAAACAAATATTTAATTGATCTTCTTTGGTATACAGGGTGTACTTGAAATAACGAACAGACATTTAAGGGCACATACACAAAATATTTGCGAACCCATTTCCGTCAAAATTTATTCGAAATTTTTTTTTTTGAATTTTTCTATTTTTTAAACATTTTGAGAACCGATGCTTTTCTCATTTAATTAGTTCTGCATGGAATGTGTGTTTGTTTATTTAAAACGTGAGATCCGATTTCTTGCCTCCGAAATTTGAAGTGTTATCGCAACGTTTTTTTTTTGTAAAATATAAACAGTCCTCAACTTCATTAAAGAGCAGTCAGATATTTCCTACGCTCTTGTTGTAATTCGATATCTAAAGCCGATGCCGTTTAAAAATTAGGTCACATTACCACTGCCCCCAAACATGTTGCGTATTTTCACTCATTAACTTTAATAATTAATTGCGGGCTTTTTGTTACAGTTATAAACAAAATAATTGCGAATATTGTTTAAAAATAATATAATCTCTTTGTGGTTGTGAGCCTGTTCGTTATTTCAAATACACCGTGTATACATAATACAATCAGTGCAGTATTATGTAGATAGTGTTGAGATCATAAATTTATTTTTCCGTAGCCTGTTATTAACGTTTATTTCTATAATATCATAAACATGGCCAGAGTGTAATTTTCCACTGGCTCAGGAAAGAAAGAAAAAATTCGATGCAAATAAAACGGTGCGACTAGTCGAGTGCAAAAACGAAATTAATTGAATTCTACTACGATAACGACTTAGAATTTACGCGGACGGCGCGGAGTGCATATACGAGGAGCGGTCAAAAAGTTCAAGTCAAGCGAGCTGTCGATAAATGGGCAGTAGGCAGCGCACGAGCAGTTGCGGCGACCTTAAACAATTCTTCGAGCAAGTAAGCAAAAGGAAGAGGGCCGAAGAGAGCAGGGGCGATAACATGGAGGAGAAAATTGATAAGATTCTGAGCAAATTGGAAAAGTTAGAACAGAGGTTAGATAAATACGATGACCATATAAAGGAACTCAAAGAAGAGTTAAGACAAAAGGAGCAAAGTTGGGAGGTGGAGAGAAGGAAATTGGAGGAGAGAATAGTGAAGTTGGAAAATATGGAAGAAGTCAGAGAAAAGGAAAGAAGAAGGAAAAATATAATTATTAATGGATTGAGTGAGGAAGGGAAGGTAGAGGAAGTGGTGAATAAACTAGTGGAGGATATGAAAATCGTGATGAATTATGAAGAGGTAGTGAGGCTAGGGGCCAAGGAGGGAAAGAGACGGCCGATTCTGGTGAAATGTAATGACATGGATGATAAAAAGCGAATTTTGGTTAAGAAAAGCTCTCTGAGAAACAGAAATAGTGATGTATACATAGATGATGACCTCACAAAGAAAGAGAGAGAAATACAAGTTAGTATCAGAGGAAAGGCGCGAGAAGAAAGAAAGAAAGGGAAACAAGTTCAAGTATTCTATCAGAAAATGCGGGTAGAGAACGAATGATGGAGATGGAATACAGGGACGGGGATGCTAGAGAAGGGGCCAGCGGAGTCAAAAAACGCAAACAGAGCCTAAGAGAGAATGGAGGTAGAAGAGGGGCGGGGAGCAGAAAAGAGAAGGGGGAGGGGATGACTGCCTCGTTTTGGAATGTCGCGGGGCTAAAAAAGAAAGTGGAAGAGGTGGTGGGGATTTTGGAGTTGGAGGAATGGATAAAGGATAAAGATATGGTGGGTCTAATTGAGACATGGGTAGAGGAGGAGGAGTGGGAGAAGGTAAAAAAGAAGATGCCATCGGAATTTAGATGGGAATGTACAGGGGTGACAAGGGATTATGCAAGGGGGAGAGCGAAAGGTGGAATTGTAACAGGGGTGCGGATAGAATTGAAAGAGGTGGAGGAGGGGGGAGAGAGAGAGAAGGAGGGAAAGGTAGTACAGCGGTCGTTTTGGAAAGGAAACCGCATTTGGAGAACCGTAACGATATACAATCAGAAGGAGGGAAAGGAATTACGGAGTGAGATAGAGAGACTGATAAGGGAAGGGAAGCACCCTGGAAATCTGATTGTGGGGGGAGATTGGAACGTGAAAATAGGGAAACAAGATACCAAAGGGGTGAATTAAGAATGACAACAAAGAAGAGAGAGAAAGTCGAAGGACGGGACAATAAATAAGGAAGGAAGGGATTGGATTAGATGGGCTGACGAGCAGGGACTGGAGGTGCTAAATGGAGCTACGGAGGGTGATTGGGAGGGGGAGATAACCTACGTAGGATCGAGGGGAATGTCAGTAATTGATTACGTGCTGGTGACGCAGGATATCAGGGACGACGTGGAGGAATTCAGGGTAGAGGACGGGGGTAGTTCTGACCATTTTCCAGTGACGGTGAAACTATGGGGGAGGGAAGAGATAGTAACCAACAGAGAGACGGAGGGGTGGTGCTGGTCTGAAAGGACAAAAAGAAGATATAAGGACAAAATAAAGGAGGTCAATTTTCAAGCGGTGAGGACAGTAGAGCAGCTGGCGGAGACGGTTAAACAGGCGATGACGAGAAGGAACAGAGGAAAAGTGGAGCGTAGAGGCTTGTGGTTTGATGAAGGGTGTAGGGAAGCGAAAAGTGTGCTAAGACGAGCGATAAAGGCTTGGAGGGAAGGGACGAGGGGAGACAAAGAGATGAAAGAGGCAAAAGTTAGGTTTAAAGAGGAATACAATAAGAAAAAGGACATGTGGCTGGGAGACGAGGTGAAGAGAGTAAGGGAGTTGAAGAGCGAAAAACAACTTTGGAGGTACTTGAAGGAAAGAGGGTCGATCAGGAAAGTAAGAGGAGAGGGTATAAACATCGAGACATGGAAGGCACACTTTGAAGAGTTGCTAGGAACAAAGGGAATTCGAGGGAATCAAGTCGCAAGAAGGGTTTTCGAGAGGGAGGCTGATTTTAGTATGGCAGAGTTAGAAAGGGTGCTGCAGGAGATGAAGGATGGGAGAGCGGCGGATCCCGATGGGATTCAGGCAGAAGCATGGAAGGGATGTAGTCCGGAAGGGAAGGAGAAGATGTTGGTGCTGCTGAACGAAATATGGAGAGGAGAAAGGCAGTTTCCAAAGGAGTGGAGGGAAGGAGTCATTGTGCCAATTCACAAGGGAGGAGATGAGTGCGATCCGTAAAGCTATAGCGGGGTTTCGTTGATGGTCTCTATAAAGTAATCATGACGATGGTCAAGAATAGCTTGGAGATAGAGGCGGTAGATCAAAGGTAGCTACCGGATATACAAGGGGGGTTTAGGAAAGGGCGGTCCACGGTAGAGCAGATAGCTACACTTAACTGGGTGATTGAGAGAGAGAGCTGAAAAAAAAGAGAGATTGTGTTTGCTGTTTGTGGATCTGAAAGCGGCGTATGATTCGGTGGATAGAACCTTGATGATTGAAAGTTTGAAAGGGAAGGGAGTGTCTGAGCAGGTTGTGGAGTGGATAAGGAAACGTGGTGTAAAGTGAGAGAGGGAGAGCATGTGTCGGGCCGTTTTCAGGTGGAATGTGGGGTGAGGCAGGGGTGTCCATTAAGCCCACTGCTATTCAACCTATACGTCGCAGATATGGAGAGGGTGTTGGAACTGGGGCAGTCAGGGGGAATAGTGGTGGGTGGAAAGAAGGTGTGGAGTCTGGCGTATGCTAATGATGTGGTAGTGATGGCGAAAACAGTGAAGGAAATGAGAGAGATGAAGGTGAGATTGGGAGGGTACTTTGGAAAAAGAAGATTGACTGTGAGTGTGAGAAAGACGAAATGGATGATTTGTAAAAATGTAGGAGAGGAAAGGAGGAAGAATTGAGTTGGCTAGGAGAACTGATTGAGCGAGTGAGTGAGTTTAAATATCTTGGGTATATGTTCAGTGAAACAGGGACGAAAGCGCGTCATGTGGAATTTGTGTGCAAGAAAGCGAGAGTGGCTATGGAGCGTATGCGGGGTATATGGAACGGGATGCTAGGTAAGAATGTAAGTATGCAAATGGTATGGTGGGATGCTTGTGTGAGGGCAATAATATTGTATGCATCAGAGGTGTGGGAGTGAGTGGGCAGGAAAATATCGAGAAAGTGCAGATGCAATACCTGAAGAGGATATTAGGGTTGGAGAGGACCACGCCAAATTATCTAGTTCTGCAGGAGAGTCAGCGATTGTCGGTAGAGTGGGAAACGGCCAGAAGGGTGGTCAAATTTAAGAGGAGGATATGGGGCTTGGGGGATGAAAGAGTAGTGAAAGAGGTATGGAAGGTGTGTTACAGAGAATGGATGAGGAAAGGTGAAGGAATAAGGTGGATGCATGAGAGGAATAAATTGTATGTCAGGGCGGGGTGGTCAGCGATGGTTTTCGAAGAAAAGGTATCGAGGGGAGAGCTGATCGAGAAGGTGGCGGAAAGGTTACTGTCAGTGGAGTTACAAGAGAGGCAAAGCAAAATTAACAACAGTAGATATAACCCGAAGTTCCAAGGTCTGCAGGTGTTCGCAGGCTCGCCTCGGTATTTTAAAATTTTGAAGCCGGACGAAGTGCGTTTGTTGGCGAGGTTCAGGTGCGGGAACGAGGAGACGGAAAGAAAGGTGTGGATGGGAGAAGAATACTCGAGGTGTGGGTTTTACGAGGAAGAAAGAGATGAATGGGAGAACTGGATGAATGGATGTGAAGAAGTGAGGGAGGCGATAAGGATGAGAGTGAAAGATAGAAGTAGGAATGTGTGTCTGTGTGAAAGCGGAAGTGGGATAGAAGTGTGTAAGTTATTGGTGAGATTGAGGACAGAGAAGTGTATCTAACTGGAGGTCGAGAGGACTGTGAGAAGAGATGGGGGCGGGTAGGTAAGGGAGATGTGTGTACATATATATGTAGAAATATGGAGGTTAAGTTTATAAGTTTTGATTTTTCTTTTTTCGTTGTTATACGAGGTTATGCCAAACAAAACTTTTTTTTTATGCCAACGTTTTTTAACCTTAGTGGTTAAAAACTCCCCAATATGCATTATATAACATTTTCAGTATGTAACGCATTGGAGGGTTCCAATTATCCTACGAATTATAGTTAACGGCAATTTTACGTTTTGATGTCGACACCAGTGACGTTTAAGTCCTGTAAATCGCGACAACTAAAATTGTAACACAAATAGTTAAATAATGTGCAGAAACTGTAACATAAAAAATCTCATTGTTTAACTGTTTTTGATATAAAAAAAGGACGATTATTAAACCAAAGTAGAAAAAATATATTAAGTTTCTCTTACATTGGTTTCTTGTTCAACAGCAGCAAAACAAAATCGCCAATATATGCAGGGAGACTTTGCAGAAAAAAGCTGTATGTTTTGAAGCGAAATAATGACGATTCTTTGATGCACATCGGATACCAAATGCAATTTTTAAACGGTGCCTTATTAAAATGTTTCAATGTTTTTTCTATAATTTCGCTCCATGAAAGTGGGTTTCCTGCTGAAGTGTAGTTTACTACTGCAGCCCCAGATTTTTTTCTGAAAAGGAATTAAAATCATATTAGTCTAATTAATAAAGTTAGATTTTCTTCTGAAAAAAGATGATAATGTTAGTCTAATTAATAATGTTTATTCTTATTAAAATTGAAAACCCTCACTTGTTACAGAAGCATTAAATAAATTAATATGAATTTAAACTGTTCGTAACTCTCCAAAAATAAGTCTTACTTAGACAAAAACAAATAACTAAACTGAATGGATGCATAAATGGGGAGGTAAAAGAAAGATAGAAGTTTGCTTCGGTCTTTGCCTCCCTTACCGTCGAAAAGTAGGATGAGCCCGTCGTGACCTTGGTTGTCACTTTTTAGGAAACGCCATGTCGCATGCCACCCGTAGCCTTTTACAGAAAGCCCGGCATGCAACATCTGTGTTGCTAGCCACAATATGTTGACCACTCATAAACCGGACCAATTCCTCCGTGTCTATTTTTAGGACGTCCCATCTCGATTAGACGAAGGTGGAAGTCGAAATACTTCTGTGATCAAGACGCGTTCGATTTTCCAACCCCGATGTCCGCGAGGAAATTAGGCCGATTATTGACTCAGCGTTGGACTTCACTAGGGTTTGTCTCCCTATCCGAGTTGACGACCTCAAGCTCCATTGCGGCTAGGCTTTTCAGGAGAGACTGTTTATCCTTGCTACCCTTAACGATTACTTTGCCCCTTCAGCGCCTTCTGGTATACGTTTATAGTTCAGTGAATCAAGCTACGATCACCCCCGTAGTCTTGTTCGGAGAGGTGTAACAAGCAACTGCCATCGCCATCCAAACGATCCCCTTACAGGGGCTTCCCAAGGCGGCGGTGAGATATCGTCATGTCTCAGGGCCATAACGATACCACTGGACTCCCATCCAGGAATCGTTGGACTCACCGACGAGGAGCACCTGTGCTTCCTGCTCTCTGGCGGTGGCCTCAAGGAGATCGTGGGGAACTATTTAGATTGATTTAAAGGAACCTTTAACTACTACCCGATATCCGATACCGAAAACTCAGGGATGCCAAAACTAGCATCACCACACCCGGCCAACTGACGACAAGCGACGAGGCAACGGTGGGCACGATCAACAACAGTAAAAAATGCCACCAAATCCTGAGCGAATTCCCTAAGATCTGCAAACCAGCCGAGTTACCAACAATCACACGACATGGAACAGTGCACCACATCCAAACAACGCCAGGCCAAACAGTATCCAGCAGACCACGCCGACTCGCACCCGAGAAGCTACGAATAGCGAAAAGCGAATTCAAAACAATGTGTGAAATGGGGATAGTGAGACCAACGAAAAGCCCATGGTCCTCGCCACTTCACCTAGTGCTGAACGCAAGAACGATCCCGGATAAATACTCCGTTCCGCATATCGAAGGTTGTGCCCAACAACTACATGGCAGCACACATTTCTCCACGATCGATTTGGTCAGAGCCTACCATCAAATACCCGTAGCAGAAGACGACATTCCAAAAACAGCAATCACCACGCCATTCGGACTATTCGAATTTCCATTTATGACGTTTAGTCTACGCAACGCATACGCAACGCAGCGCAGACATTCCAACGGTTCACGGACGGAATCCTGTGAGACCTGGAATTTTGCTACGTGTATATCGACGACATTCTGGTGGCCTCCAAATCAGAGGACGAACACGAGAAGCACTTGCGACAACTGTTCCAACGACTACGAAACAACGGAATAGTAATCATCCCAGCCAAGTGTGACTTCGCAACATCCAGGATGGCTTTTGTAGGATGCATGATATCCGGAGAAGGAACCACACTGCTCAGCGACAAGATAGTGACCATCCAGAACCTGCAGCTACCCGAAACAGTGAACAGACTAAGAAAAATGCTCGGAATGGTCAACTACTATAGAAGGTTCATTCCCAACGCTGCTAGCATACGAGCCCCGCGGAATGACCTCCTGAAAGGCAAGAAGAAAGGCAACCAACCCGTCGAGTGGACAAATGACGCACGAGCAGCGTTCTCGAGATGCAAGCAGCAAATCGCAGAGGCAGCACTATTGGCGCATCCAGAGCCCAACGCACCTAGCACCTAGCAGTCACGACCGACGCTTCAGACTACACCCTAGGAGGCGTCATACAACAAATGCAACAGGGAGAGTGGAAACCACTAGCTTTCATGTCACGGAAGTTATCACCAGCTGAACAAAAGTACGCAGCGTACGACCGAGAGCTTCTTGCAATATACGCCACCATGAGGCAATATCAGCACCTCCTGGAGAGACGAACATTCACGATATTCACAGATCACAAACCGATCACGTTTGCTTTCGCACATAAGCCTGAGAAGTGCTCGCCGAGACAATTCCGATATCTCGATTACATCGGCCAATTTTCCACCGATATCCAACATATCAAGGGGAAAGAGAACATCGTAGCAGATACACTCAGCAGGATTGAGCGCATCGATGCAGGGATAGACTTTGCAGCCCTAGGAGCCGACCAGCGGTCCGACCTAGAACTGCAGCGAATCCTGAGCGACACGAAATCCAGTCTACAGCTAAAAAACTCTTCCTACTCAAATATAACTGCGAAATTTTCTGCGACACGACAACCGACACAGCCCGACCCTACATCACACGCGACTACAGACAGGCAGCATTCAACAGCCATCATCAACTGTCACACCCTGGTGCCAACGCAACCACAAAACTGGTCACACAGAAATTCGTATGGCCCGGCGTACGAAAATATTGCAAACGTTGGAGCAGGCAATGCACAGCCTGCCAACGATCGAAAATCACCCGACATAACGCCCCGACAGCAGGAGAATTCAGGCTACCATCAGCGAAATTCGAACATGTACACATCGACATAGTGGGACCACTGCCCGAAGCAGAAGGGAAGAAATACCTGCTAACGTGTATCGACCGATTCTCACGATGGCCAGAAGCGATCCCAATGGCCAACATCAAAGCGGAAACAGTCGCCCGACTATTCACGACGCATTGGATAGCCAGGTTTGGCACACCAGCAAGAGTCACGACAGACCAAGGACGCGAGTTCGAATCCCAGTTGTTTAAAAAACTTGAAGAAACCACAGGATTCACGAGACACTGCACCACGGCATATCATCCACAGGCAAACGGTCTATTAGAGCGATTCCACAGACACCTGAAAGCAGCATTAATGTGCCACACCGACATCCGATGGACAGAGGCACTACCGATCGTCCTGCTAGGCATACGGACGGCTTGGAAGGACGATATCAAAACCACATCAGCAGAGATGGTGTACGGTCAGATACTGCGACTCCCAGGAGAAATGCTAACCAATCAAAGAAGCCAAAAGTCAATCGAAGCCGAAAATTACGCTATACAGTTACAACGCGCGTTCAGAACAATCAAACCCGTGCAAACGACACAACACAACAAATCGAAGCCCTTCGTTTTCAAAGACCTAGCGTCGACTTCACGCGTTTTCGTACGGGTCGACGTGATGCGAAAATCTCTGCAGCCCCCCTCCGAAGGACCATTCCGAGTGATTAAACGAACAAAGAACACCATCACGATCGACCGGCACGGACAAACTACGACAGTCTCAACAGAGCGAATCAAACCAGCATTCACGGAACAAACTCATGATGACCCGACCGAGCGAACCGTCATCGCAAAACAGACCACGAAACCACCTATGATCACACGTTCCGATCGAATCAGCAAACCCACGATGCATTTCGTAGAGTGACTCCATCACAAGGAAGGGGTATATGGCGATCCGCGCCCGGGCACGTTAAAGACGCTCGCCACTGGGGTGACTCACCACCAGCGGCACTCGCTACGCACGATCTCCCACCAAAGGAAAAGGGCCGCCCGCAACCTGAACAGAGGGCGCGCCCTACGCTCGCACGACGGTTGTGGCCGCACGACCCAATTAAATAGGGTATGTGCCCCCTCATCTCGTCACTTCGATCAGCGCACTGCAATCGAACAGTCAGTACAGTCGGTAAGATAGTCTGACAAGCGAGCTCGCCAAGGCACGCAACACGAGCTCACCAAGGCACGTGAATCAAAGCAAGCTCACCAAGGAACGCTACGACAAGCTCCCCACGGCATCTGATGCTACGCCTTCCCGTCCGGAGCATCAGACCCGGAGCACATCACGCCGGAGTCGACGCCACGTCAGTAAAGGAGTACGATGCTACTGCGTGGACCACCCGAGGCCATTATCACCAATCCCATCGACACCACGGAGGCGAGGCCCAGAGCGAACCCGAGGACCAGCAAGGACGCGTGCCATCCCGAGGCCCGTGTCACCGCTGCCACCATCGCCGACGAGAACCCCCACGTACAGGACACCACGACGACTGAACCTGACCGAGGTCCAGTACACCGGAGTGAACCCGACCACCGTACACCCACAGGACCCGCGCCGATTTTCAGTCCGCGGCAGCGCCCGCGGAATCCGCATCGTGATACCGGCACCGCACTAACCTTAATTATCTGTACCTGTATATATTCGTATTCTGTAAATAAACTGTTACGACCACATCGAATTCTCTTGGATCCAACGAACTACACAACGCAACCCCCACACTATAAAATAATTCACTTCATAAAACAAAAATTTTCATGACTTATGCTAAGTTGAATATTTAATTATATAAAAGTTTCTTTTACCTTTGAACACCCGTATCCCACAAAACAGCAATAATTGCGTGAGCAACATAATCGCAAGGTACCACATTTGTATTAGTTTTTGGATGAGATAAGTAAACAGCTCTGGAGTAACCTAACCCTGCAGCTGCCATCCAACAATAAGGCCCCATATATTTATTTATCCAACCTGGAAGAGGCTCTCCGTATGGTGCTGCAACTACAGAAGGTAATTAATGATTTGAAGACAAATAAAGATCTATTCAAATACGTACTTATACTGGGCCTGAATATCACCACTGGCATCTTATGTCGATATGAATATACCAAGTTCTCGGCAGCGTTTTTGGTGTACGTGTAGGTGTTCGACCAGCTACCGATTAGAGTAGGTGTAATTTTCTCTAAGGTCTCGTCATCAAAAGTATCGATTAAATTGATTAATTTTTCGGGTGCTATCGGGTGTGGGTAGATTTTTTCTTCAGCTGTATCTTTGTGACTGTTACTGTACATTGTAGAAATGTAGATGAAGCCCTGGAATAAAAAAAATATGAGCACCCGAATAGAATAAATTAATTTAGTACTCCTAATACATATTGAGCCATCCCCTTGGCTTAGCCGATCAGGACATTTGCCTGAGTCCGGCGCAGCCGGGTAACAGCAAGACCGATTCAGAAATCTGTGGCTGAGAAACTCTCACAACTTAATCAAAAGATGTATGTTAATCAATTTAATAATAACAACATAATTATGTTTTTCACTTTCTTCATACAAACTACAAGTTATTTTCGTGAAAATTTTCGAATTTAAAATACCCATTCTGAGGTCTCCCAGGACGATTCCAGCCGTTTTTGATTAACGTTTTTATGTGGGCATTGTATCTCAAAAAAGATATTCAAATAAAAACTTAAACTGAAGCGTAGTGTGATAATCCCACGAACTGAAAAGCTTTTGATAACATTTTGAAAACTGAAAAAGTGTATTTACCTTAACTCGCAAGCTAAACTTGAAGGCTCAAGTCCGAAATTACATATTTGTTACATAAATAGCTATTGTACTCTTTGACTTTGAAAAAAAAAATGTTTGTCATTTTTGGATTATAATTACGAATTGACCGTAGTTACATTAAATTTGTAGAGAATGCCAAAATGAAGAGATTGTAAAAATTACAAATTTAGTCACTAGTTTTTGTAGAAATATTGATGAATACCTAAGAAAGTTACATGATGGCCGCATCAACATTCTTAATTTCTCCGTACAAAGTAAGGAAATTGTTGTTTTCTATTTTGCTGTCCCCGAAACGATTCCGACCATTTTTGTGTGTGCCTGTGGGCTTTGTGGCGCAAAAACGAATAGTGATTTTTAAATGAAAGTTAAAACTTCAGCTGTATTTGACAATCCGAAGAACTAAAAAGGTACAATTTTGATAACTGGAAGTAGATATTTCCGGTAAACCTTTCTTTTTTCTCGGTATTTTTTTAAATATAAAATATTATACCGAAAAACAATTCTATTTGTCATTTTTGATCTATATTTATGAAATGATAATAGTTATTTTAAATTAACATCACCAAACGCTCGGCTACAATAGGTCATTTTATATTAATACCAGGTGTATGCATAAGTGTTTTCCGGTTTAACTAAGAGATGAGGCATTTTTGAACTAAAGAACTAATAGAAGAAACACATACGGCATTTTATTCGTCTGACATTAAACTACAAACATACACAAGTTTAGTCCGCCTAAAACTAGCGTCTTTGTTTTATCGTTCAGAGATCATGTCGAGTATTGTGCCTGAAAATTACGTATTTTTTGTACCAAAAAGCCGGAAAAAACTTATGCATACACCTAATATACTGTTTAAGCCCCAAATTAATTTCTGATGTTAGATCCAATTAAAGCCATAAAATTCAAAATTTTAGCGGAAAATTTTGAATTTTATGACTTAAATGATTAATTTTAAAGTTAAAATATTCGTTCTGTCATAAAATGAAACCAAATCTTACCTCTAAATCCTTAATTTCATTACACAGTTTCAGCATATGCATTGTACCACGTACGTTTATATTCACAGAAGTCCTCAGCAATTCATTAAACTTAATCGTCGCTGCACAGTGAATCACCAAATTCACTTCTTTGTGAATCCATTCAATCTTATCGAATTGCAAACCACAGTTTTCCATCGTAACGTCACCTTTCAAGCCAACAACTTTCAACAAAGATGCAGGGTTTTCTTGTCTTACACGATCAAACACCTAAAATTAAAATTGGCTTACCAAATTAAGTACTGTTTTTTGTCAAAGCAATTAACTTCATTGTCGAAGTAGTTCTCCATCCGTTCGAGGCTACTCTTCCCCCGTTTACCTCTAATGATTATGATCATTTGTTTAATTTCTGGAAAACTTCGAATTAACTTTTCTACGATAATCATACCCAAAAATCCAGTTGCTCCCGTCATTAAAATAGTCTTGTCTTTGTAGAATTCATGTAAGCCATAATTACATGCGGTTGCAGAAGACATCTGTAAAAAGTACTGGAGGATCAGATTTTTTATGTGTGGTTTGATAGAAATCAAGAAAAATGATCAAATACAAAATTCGAGGAGAATGTGTGTTTGATAAATCGGGTGTGTATAAATTGGCGGGTAATCTACACGTGGCGATATTCTTCATAAAATTCTGAATGGAAAATGTCGATGCAAAAATGTTGTGCCTCATAGGCCATCGGGAACCATTTAAAAGAAATGTACATATGACAACATAGCATTCAAGAGCTGTCCTGTTTTTTTCAATAATCTCATGATTAATTATTTGGGTTGGGTCAGAGTAGAAGAGTAATAATGATAGAGCGAGGTTTATTTACAGATGTATACATATAAGCAAGCTGAAAAAGATTATGAGTAAATAGTGTCGAGAGAAGTATATTTTGACACGCGGGAACTAATACAAACCGATAATAACCAGGAAAGCAGAAATTGTTGTATTTAGAGGTTGTGTCTACGTAAGTATGGCGCATGTGCGTTTCACAGAATGACAGTTGACAAGTTGTCTTCATTACCGACCGGATATATTTTAATAATTTTAATGGAATCAAGGTCCATATAGTTGCATTAGTAAGTTTTGGTAATTCTGACGGAGTCCTTTGATTTTTTGGTGAAATTAGTAATGACAACGTAACACGACACACAATTTAAATAGCGTTAATGTATCAGTTAAATTGAGAAAGATCGCTGATGGCACTAACGTTAAAATTTGGTACTAATTCGGCGGAGGTTTTTAAATCATATTGTAACTATGTCTCATTTAATAACCAGGCGGACTAACGCCCGGTATTATCAACTTTTTTTAAACATTCATTTAGTTAAATGATGTTTAGGATAAAGGTACATTTAAAATTGGCATGGGTATTATGAATAAGGAGTTTTAGGTAAATGTCATTTTAAGATCTGTTGGCAATAGATTGTATGCGGATGTTTGGTGAATTTTATATTTGCAGGTAGGCAACACTGAATCGTAACCTTTAAAAGCCGTCGATCCGCTGACCCGACTGATCCGCCATCGCCGCCGATCAGCTGGAATAGCTGAACATTGAGTGAAGTGTCTTTGACTTTTATTTTCTCCCGTGTCTGAAACATTTTTGTCATCCTGCGTGAATAATAGCGATGATCATCGCGCCAATCCGCACTTCTCTGCCTCTTATCCCTCTTCCTTTGTGGTGTACGATTGGCATCGTGTAAACGCGGCATTATGTCGGGGCCAGTTGTATTGTGCTAGTTGCGTGAATGTCTGAAGCCAGTCCAGTTGAATGAGAACTTGTTCACACGGTGAAACCACAGAACACATACCTTTAGAAGTGAAACCTGCATGTTAAATTTCGGAAACACGATTTTTGGCGCCGCCTGGTGCCGGGGTGGCAAATGACTACGATTTCCGCCAAAATTTAAAAATATTATACTCGTCTACACGATATATTTCATTTTAATAACACTAAAAATATAATCAATTATGTTTTTTGAGCACATGATTATACTTTTAGATAGTACATAAAAGAAGAAGTTACTGGTTTTGGTAAAAGAAAAAAGATTGAATTTCACAAAATAAAAATAAAAATAGGCCTACATGGAAAAAATATATTTAACAGAATAATTATATACATTGTTATTAACAAAATTATAAAATCTAAAAATATCACAACAATCGGGTATTAGGGTCTTGTCCAGGTGCAATGTTCCATCAGGTCTCTTCGTTCTTCTTAGGATATTTCTTTCAGGCGTCGTAACAGGTCAGTTGTTTGCTCGTATCCAGGATTCATGGCATTAAAATAGTTAAAAAGTAAATTAGTGTAGTTATATTGTCTTACTTCTTGGTGTCGGAACAGTATTGCAATTCAATTTTTTGCGGAAATGGTTAACAAAATGTTTATGAATAAAATGATCTTCACATGAATGAAAACTTAAACAATGAAGACTGTTCAATATCACAAATGGTTTTCCATGTTTTAAGATAGTCTTTATGTTTGGAAATGTTAATTTTTGTAGTCAACATTAGTTGTATTGGAAAAGAAAGAATTTTGACATTCTGGATATTTACAAGAATATTTAATACGGCCATTTGATGTTTCTATTATTAATGAATACAAGTAACGTGTTTATAAAACAGAATATATAATAACTTACCTTCAAACATGAATTATTAGCACTCACAGCACTATTGAGGTTAGTTAATAAAAATGGTTAGACTTCATTAAGCGTTGCCGCATATACATCGAAGAGTAAAATATACAATGCACATGATTATATTTAATAAACAGTAATATTATACTTTCATAAGTTATTATTACAAATATAAGCGATAATGAGTCTAATTATGTTTAAAACATAATTTTAATTGTTACAATTATTACTTTGTAGTGAAATTTTAAGATTATTAAAAACGGTAATCCCCATAATAAGATCTTTGATAAATCTGGCAACATCGAGGGAACCATCTTTACAAAAGCGGCAAATTTGAAATTCCCCCTCGCGCCACTGTCCTGGGGTGGCCCACATACTTTCGTGTTGCCGATATTCGTATCTCGGCTTCATACCCGTGGATGAAACTATTGCCACGGTAGTTGGTGACGTAAAATGGTGGAGTGCTCATCGTCTGTTGTCTAGCAGTCTCGACTGACTAAGGCCAACTGGCCCAAAATGAGAGATCTACTGCCCTACAACGTTCACACGGCGCCAATTGTCTAGACAACTCTTGATAGAGCGGTGGGGGTGTCACTGCGCGCAGCCAATTGTCTTCTGTCTACTCCTGGAGACAATCGAATTTCAGGACAACTGGCAGGACAGTTGGCACGCCAATTGACCAGAGGTTTTTACACGTAGCCAAAAATTTTTATGCCAGTAAATTGTCCTCTGACAATTGTCTCCCCAATTGGTATCGTGTAAACCCGGCATTAGGGAGTAAAAGGAGATTGGAGCTTTAACAAGTCCTAAACGTCTTGGAGGACGTCCGGTGACGGAAGATGTTCACAATGATATTACGAAATATAGTATGCGGAGAATTATGCATAGTTTTTTCTTTAAAAATGAAATCCCCTTTGACTATATATATATATATATATATATATATATATATATATATATATATATGCTGGAGGGAAGTAACGGCCGTACTTGTTGGAAAATAGTAAAAATGTCGAAGAAAAATCCTCGTATCAGGGAATCCGACCAAAAAGGGTGGTTAATAAATCATCTATTTATCATAAAACCGAGCTTTCGCCAATGTTTATTAGCTTCTTCAGGGATAACGCTACAAAATAATTTACAAGAGAGAAAAATTTTATAAGTTAATGAATTGAGGTTATGCACGTGTTCGCGACGCACGTGTTGGCGAAAATTTACTTACATGGAAGATGTGAAAAAATAAACCGTTGAACATACGGGATTAATGAAATGGCTCGATGCAGTAATAGTGAAACATATTAAAACTTGTTAAAAACGCTGATGTCACAAGATTAAAATTTACAAACTTTACAAACACACATCGCCGGACATGTTGGTTCGAGGCGATGACTAACAGTGATTGTGAACTAGGTTAGATTGTAATGGCCGAGGTACAAGCCAAACTGGAGGGAGAGCACTACACAATTAGTGCCAACCCTGGGAATTGATGCCGTCAAAGTGGCGGTAAAATTTGAATTTGACATTTTTAAGTGTAAAAGAGTAAAAGTGTAAAAATGTATAAGAAAAAAAAAAGGGGGGGTGGTGTTGTCTGTGGCTATCAATTTAACCTTTACAAATGTAGATTATAACATTAACAATGACTGACTCATTTTAACGCTATAATAAAATGTAGGGGTTAGGATTAATAGATGAGTTAAAAAATAATTGTTAGAGGTGGTAGTTAAGTGATGGTGGTTAAATGGTGAGCACACCATTTATGGTGAAAAATGTGGATTAATGTAACCCCCAGATTGTAAGTTGTAATATTAACAATGTACAAGTCATTATAGTATTATAACACATTGCAGCGGTTGCAGGGTTGTTATTGAAAACGTATAAGTTACGTAATGTTAAAGATATATAAAAAGTAGTGTGTAAGAGTTTAAATTATTTAGGTGTAATACAGCAATTTCAATAAATTGCTGGGGGGTAAGAGAGAAAAAAGTGAGATGTATAATAATAATTGGTGTGATTACTGATAACGAGAACAATTAACTAGATCCAAACGAAAATCAAGCAGCAGAAACTAAGGAGTTGTGTGAATTATCAATCAAGGGATCGTTATTAGTTTTATGATGGTCTGAAAGACTGATAAGGTAGGAATAGATATTACTTAAGTGATCTGTGTCTGATTTGAAATTCATTGTTTTTCCACGGTTCTTCTGAATGTGATACATCTCAAGAAACAGTCTGCCCCTGTTGGATTTACAAGTGTCGAGAACTTTTACGTTGTTGAAGTCTGGGTTGTGGTTTGAAGAGTTGCAGTGAATCGAAAGAGCACATGACTTCTTGCCCAGTCTGTAATCGCTCCTGTGTTGTGTCAAACGTGACTTGAGCCACTGTGAAGTTTGACCCACACAGGAGAGATGAGAGATCACAACCCGAGCAAGGTATATTGTAAATTACATTGGACAAGACATCAATTGAGTTCTTGTCTTTTAGCCTAGTGAAAAAATGACTGTTAAGGGTGCTAATGTTAGATTGAGCTATTCTGACTTTGTCGTGGCCCAGAACGTTAATAAGTTTAGGGGTGAGGCCCTCTGCGTAGGGCAACTTTCTGAATGTTATTTGGTCGGGGGGGTTTGGGGGAGGTTCAATAGGGACTACTGTTGGTGGAGTAACAATAGGATCTTGTCGGTTAAACATCAATTTGGACACAAGTGAACGCGGAAAACCATTGTTAACCGCTATATCAGCTAATAAGTGTAGGTTTTTTTCCCTGAAGGAGTGATGGCAAATTTTTATAATTCTAGATTTCAAACCTAATAAGGTGTTAATTTTCACTCGAAAAGGTGAATGTGAATGAAAGTTGATATAACGGCCGGAATTCGTTGGCTTGCGGTACCAGTCCAGGACAAGAGTGTTGTCAGTTCTCCTAACAACCCTCGTGTCCAAGAAGGGTATGCATCCATCGACTTCCGTTTCAACTGTGAATTGAATATGTGTGTTGAACGTGTTAAAAGTGTCCAGAGTGAGCTGAACCAATTCGAGGGGCACTGCAAGAATTAAGTCATCGACATACTTCTTGATGAAGGGTAGTTGGAAAGGTAATTGAGGGATGACCGCATCCAGTAAGTCGTCCATGACGATTTGAGCCAAAATGGGACTCAAGGGGGAACCCATTGGTGTCCCAAAGGTTTGCTTATAGAAAGACCCATTATAAGTGAAATAATTATTATCCCCAATGAATTTAATAAGTTTAATGAAGTTAATTTTATCTAGACCCGTATGGGGTATAATTGAATTGAATTTTGAATCAATAATATTAACTACTAGATCCATAGGGATATTAGTGAATAAGGAGACCACGTCTAAGGATATCAGCACAAAATCAGGTGGAAGTTGAAATTCGTTGAATTCTTCCGCAAAAGCGAAGGAATCCAAGACATTATAATCTGTTCTACAGGAAAAAGAGGAAGCCAAGATGTTCGACAAGAAACAAGACAATGAATATGTCGGAGAATTAATTGAAGATATGATAGGGCGCAAAGGTAAGTCGGGTTTGTGGATTTTTGGCAGACCGTAGTATTTCGGTGCGACCGCACTATACGTTACGATTTTCTTGACAGTTATATCGTCAAGTAAGCCTTGTTTGCCTAGATCTTTTGCCAGCTTTGTTAGTCTACGCTGGATCGACGCTGTTGGATCTTTAGGCAGGCGGGTATAAGTGTCGGTGTCGTGGAGCAATAGCTCTGATTTTTCTACATAATCTGCCTTGTTCAGCAAAACCGTGACTGCACCTTTGTCAGCCTTAGTAACAATTAATGATGGATTATCTTTTAAAAATCTATTTGTTGCTTGAAGAGCATCTGACATAAGGGGGGTGTGTGGGGTAAGAACGTAATTCGTGAGTAAATTAGTGATCTTTGCACGAATGAAATTGTGTTGATCCTCAGGTGAGGTCTCGAGAATGGACTCAATGTCGCTAAGAAAATATGAAATGTTAAAATCTTTGGGTTGAACTGGTAAGCAAAACTTTGGGCCGAGTGAGAGTAAAGTATTAACGTCCTGGGGGACGACAACGTCAGTACAGTTAACAAGCCATTTGGCGTTATTTATTTTGTAAATAACGCCATTTGGCGTTTTTTCGTGATATATTTTTGGTTTTACCGTAACCAGCGGTCAACGGGAAATTTTAGAGCAAGTACTCAAAAAGTTCTCCGTTCTGGTGTAAACAATAACCCAATCGGTTATAAAATGCATGTCTAACATTAGCCAACTGCCTATCTGTAATCAATGTGCATTCCGCAAAAATTGCTTCCCGCAAAGATTCAATATTTGGATGGTGTTTTTTGTAAATTTTGTTTTTCAAGTCACCCCACAAAAAGAAATCACATGGTGCTAAATCAGGAGATCTTGGTGGCCAGTTGATAGTGCCACCGCGACCAATCCAGCAATTGGGAAAATTAGCATTTAAATATTCCCTTACATTTAAACCATAATGGGCTGGACATCCATCATGCTGATACCATATCTCCTGATTGTCACGTGCAACTTCTTATAACGCAGGGCCAACCTGGTTGATTAAAAGGTCTAAATAAGAATTCGAATTTAAATTTCCACATATTTCAAACGGCCCAATAATATTATTTTTAAAAATACCAGCCCAAATATTGATTTTTTGCGGGAACTGGGTTCTAGTTCTAAGGCATATCCGCGGATTTTCTTGTGTCCAGTATCGCGTGTTTTGAGTGTTGGGCTCGTTGTTAAGTGTGAACGTGCATTCATCCGTAAAACAGATAGACTGCAAAAAGTTTCTGTCTATGTTTGATCGATCCTGCATTATCTCGCAGAATACACGCAACATGTTAATGTTTTTGAAATAATATTTGTTAAAATTGGACTATTGAAATACCTTTTGAATCATCTGCCGCTATACTTGCTGTATTTTCGAACTTTTTCACAAATTTGGAAATTGTTGATACAGACGGAATTGGTCGATTGTTAAATGTAACCGAAAATAAGTCACGAACTGACGCCACTGTAAAATGTTTTAATAATGAATACCCTCTCTTCATTGGAATAACTCAGATTATTGTTCATCGTAATAACTAGAATTGATATCTGACTTGCAATATTATTATTTTCACTATAACAAGAAACATGACATTTGTCAAAGTCATGGCAAGGGTTTTTATTAAATGGTAAATCGTTAAACTTATTTTTATTATTTCTGAGGTGTATGCTGGTACAAACGTAAATTAAATGGATGATACATGTACAGTTTTTAATTCTCTAAAAAATATTCCTTTACGATTTTTCTCTAAAATGAATAGGGGAGCAAATAATTACGAAGAGAGCGTATTCATTATCAAAACATTTTGCAGTAGCGTCAGTTTACTCAGAGTTCGTGACATTACATGCAAACGGAACAGAAGAAACAACGATGAATTGGAAGAGACAGTTTTGGGTTTGATAAATGCTAAACCAACGACTAGCATACGATGCATTGCTCGTGAGTGCAACATGTCTAAATTCTCTGTACAGAAAATTCTGAAGAAGCGTGGTTATCATTCTTAAAAACATCAATGCCATCAAGAGATACTGTTAGTGGATGAAGAAAGGAGGCGTGTATTCTGCTCAATAATGCAGGATCGATCAAATACAGAACATAATGAATGCTAATAATTTACTTCCATTTAACAATAAAACAGTAAACATTGTTTTTTTAATAGAAAGACACCAATTGTTAATTTAAATCGGAGCACCAAATTTCTTGGGATTGCTGACGAGCAACTCACCTGGTGTCAGCATGTTGATTATGTGTGTAGTAAATTAAATACTGCTTACTATGCAGTTCTTAAACTAAAACCAATTTTGTCACCAGAGTCAATCATAAACTCTCTACTACTCATAGGTATATCCTTATCTCTCTTATAACATACCAGCGTGGGAAAGAATTTTCTCTAAAATGAATAGGGGAGCTGATAATTACACATATTTAATTTTACATGTTAAATCCCTATGTTCGCCCCTTATCCCAGACACTCGGTATATATAAAATTTAAAAACCGGAAAGCAAAAAAAAATATTTCTCGGGTCCACTTTCCTGCCTGTTCTTTACAAGCAAAGCATCAACCCATAATTTGCGAAGTTCCGGATTTGATGGAAATCTAATACAAAATTTTAGGTTATAAGTCAAAAGTCAACTGACGTGTACATCAGCTGATGAGTATTATAACCGCGTTGGCATATATACGTGGATGTATTGCTATGCGAACAGCTGCAATATGTCCACGTATATGCCAACGCGATTATAATCAAGGGCGTTTCCAGCCAACTAGTATAGGGGGGTAATTAAAAAAAAGATAAATAAACTGGTGCTTCCGCTCTCATATACCACACCTGTTTCGTGAAATCTCCCTATCCTTTTCCAACGTTTTAAAGCGTTGAAAAAATTTACCGGTTATATTATTTGTTTGGAATATGGAATACCGGTAATTTTTAACAATAAAAATTGATAAGCGAAAAATTCTTAGGGGGGGGGGGTTAATTACCCGATTATCCCCCCTTTGATACCGCCGCTGCAAAATATACCAAAAATTAAAAAAAATAAAAATAGTGGACCAAGGAAACAAACATTTGAACAGACAAATAAAAATAAATAAAGAAAAATTTAGGGCAAAAGATTAACAAAAAATCTACAATGTTGGTCAAAAAGTCGAAAATTTAGACAAAACATGGAAAATTTGGGCCTAAACATAATAAATGCAGACTAAACGAAAAACCAAAAATGGGAGCCAAAAAACCGAAAAATTTTAACAATAAAATCGAAAAGAAAAATTTAGGTCAAAAGATTAAAAAAACAAAAAAATATTTATAATGTTGGCCAGAAAGTCGAAAATTTAGACAGTATATCGAAAACTCGGGCCTGAAGATAATAACTGCAGACTAAAAAAATTGAAAATTTCAACAAACAAAACTCGAAAATACCGAAAAAAATAAAAAGAAATCTCGCATATAAATCAATCATTCAGGTTATAGATATTTTAACCAAAATTAACTCAAAATTTTGGAACTAGAATTAAAAAATCGGCCCGAAAAATCAAAAATGCGGACAAAAAAATCAAAAATTTTAACAATTAAATCGAAAATTTATGTCACAATAAAGAATATTTAGGTCAACAGATCAAAACTTTAGACCAAAAATAATCGAAAATACAGGTCAAAAATCTAAAAAGTCGAAAATTAAAAAAAATAAATCGCAAAAGGTCTAAATAAGGGATATTTGACCAAAAATATCGAATATACAGGTCAAAAATTTATAAACCAAAAATTCGTCAGGAGAAATAAAAAATGCGGACCAAATAGTCGAACATTTTAACAATGAAATCGAAAATTTAGGCAAAAATAAAGAATATTTAGACCAAATGATCAAAAATTTAGCCAAAAAACAAATCGGGAATACAGGCTTAATAATAAAAAATGCAGAATATTCTAAGAAAAGGGTTTAAATTAGTCTCAAAAATCACTCTATTGTTCAAAATCATTTTCCAATTTTTTTTAATAGGAAAATATTTTTCTTTAATTTTCGCTTTAATTAGCTTTAAAAGTTGAGACAAGGCACTTTTTTACTAAATGAAATCAGTGGCGGCTCGTTGATGGTAGAGCCACTTATACAATATACCCCCGCCCTTATTTTTTGAAGAAACAAAGAACCATTTATCTTGCTAGAAAAATCGAATATTTTGGCCAAAAAACCAAAAATTTGGAACAAAACAGCCGAAGATCTAAATTATCGGCCAAAAAATCAAAAACCTGGTTTAAAAATAAAAATGCACACCAAAAAATTGAAAATACAAGCAAAAGAAAAATAATTTGTCATTTTTAGCCGCAGAATAACTCTTTTTAGCTTAAAATAAGTTCCAAAGAGAAATTTGAAAATAATAGCAAAAATAAAAATCGATAGCCCTTTCACAACCAACGGAAAGCGGATTTCAAGTTTTTAACATAATGTATTTTAGATGTTATTTCTGTGAATAAAGATGTTTGCATATATAAAAATAAAAAATAAATTCGCATGAAAATCTAAAATATGGGACAAAAAATAAAAAATGAAGACCAAAAATCTAAAATTCATACCCAAAAATCAAAGCTGTAGACTAAAATATCAAAATTTTTAACAAACGAATCGAAAATTTAAGTCTAAATAAAGAAAATTTCGGCCAAAAGATCAAAAATTGAAACAAAATATAGGCCAAAAAAGTACAAACCTAAAAAGGTGAAAATTTAGACTAAACAACAAAAATTCGGGCGTAAAGATAAAAAATGCAGACAAAAAATCCAAAATTTCTACAAACCAATCGAATGTTTTCGTCAAAATAAAGAATATTTAGACCAAAAAATAAAAAAATCTACAATATAGCCAAAACGGTGAAAATTTAAACAAAACATCGAAAACGAGCGTAAAGATAATAATTGCAGACAAAAAAAAACGAACATTTCTACAAACCAATCGAATATTTTGGTCAAAATAAAGAAAAATAAAAAAAAGTTGGAAATGCAGAAATCTCAAATATGGGCCAAGAAATCAAGAATCCTGATCTAAAAATAAAAAAGCAGACCAAAAAATCGAAAGGTAGAAGCTAAATAATTTGCCATCAAAAATAAGTTTCTGACAAAAAAAATTAAAAAATCACGAAATAAAATCAATAATCCAAGTTAAATAATGTAAAATATATTATATTATTTGTTTGGAATATGGAATACCGGTAATTTTTAACAATAAAAATTGATAAGTGAAAAATTCTTAGGGGGGGTAATTACCCGATTACCCCCCCCTTTGAAACCGCCACTGATTATAATACTCGTCAGCTGATGTACACGTCAGTTGACTTTTGACTTATAACTTAAAATTCTGTATTAGATTTCCATCAAATCCGTAACTTCGCAAATTATGGGTTGATGATTTGCTTGTAAAGAACAGGTAGGAAAGTGGACCCGAGTTGCCGAAATATGCTCGCATTTGCATTCTCCACGTTGCTGATGAATACATCGAGAATAGTATATTCTGTAACAAGGTTAGAATGGAAATTCGATGCGAGTGGAATATTTCGAGCGCGAGCCGTGAGGCGAGCGCGAGGAACCACGAGCATCTGAATTTCCATTCTTACCGAGTATCAGACTATACTTTCTCCTCGACCAGATAAAATAGACTAATAAAATAATGAACTTACGTTTTATTATCACGTTTGTGGTTATGTTTATAGTATTTTGACAATTATGATATCCAAGGCTAATTGTTTTATTCGAAACGATGTGAGAATATTCATTCTATCCCTTGTTATGGAATGAATTACATGCAAAACGCATAAGCGCATAGTGTTTTGTTCCATAACAAGAGTGAGAATGTGTACGTTCTATAATCAAAATTGATTTCAGAATTCTTAAATTCTATGGTGGTCGTGGAGAAATATTTTTTTTGCTTTCCGATTAATAAATTACGCTCCATTTTCGGCTCCGGGGTGGGACTTATATCGGGCTCCAGCTCGTGGACAACTTTTGGAGCAGTAATCATATGGGAAATAGAGGGGGAATAGCAGTCCATTATACCTCATTTAATAACCAGGCAGACTAAATCAAATTATAGCCGCCAAAATACGTTGTTGTGATTGGCCAATTGGGCGCCGTTTTTACACAGGCCCAAATTGCTTAAAACAGTAATGGCCGTTGTTATGATCAGCTGATCTCTAACCGATCCTTGTGTCTCATCGTTTTCACGCGTTTCGCCTCAGTTTTTGTGTTTTTAGCCAGTTATTTCTACTGTTGCTAGTGTAAGAATCGATTCTTCTCATCCCGCGATTTTCGAGGAAATAGTTATTTTATTTTTAACTACGGATAAATACCCAGCAAAAGTTTGGTGTCATTTTCGGCCCCCAAGAAACGGAAATGGTTGGATTTTAGAGCATTAACGCTGGAGGAAAAACAATCCAAAATTATCTTATATAAAGCTTTAATACAAGAGGCTTTAAAATCTATTGCCGTTGTATACAAAATTGTGATTCATTAGGTAAGTGTGGCGCAAGTTATTGCAATATGGAATCAAATCATAAACATACATTGTATTTAGGATTGTGGAGTTTCACACAATTAGGGGGTGAAAGGAGATTGAGGCAGTAACAAGTCCTAAACGTCTTGAAGGACGTCCAGCGACCGAAGATATACTTGAATCAATGGATCTTTGCGTGCACGTCATAGTTAGCTGAACCTGTCTCCGACAACATTTTCATATGTTTACTCCCTCTATGATAAGTTAAATTAGACACAATAATATGTGTACGTATGTCGTCCATGGCGAGGACGTACGGCACTCGGTAAAACCATGCGTTGAACAAAGACAAAACCTTGGTCCGTAAGTCATTTCGTGATTCGTAATGCAGTGGCGGCGCTATAAGCAGTGTTTTCCGTTTTGTGTTCGTTTTTGCATATTTCTTCGATTTTACAACGTATACAGTACAGTTTGTGTCGTAACATAAACACGTCGTGATAAACATTGCTTCGTGATATATAAAAAACAGTTCTTTTTAGAACTTTTATAACAATCAGTGAAATCGCTTGGCCTAACCTCAAAATGCCGGGCAAACGTCTAAATTCTCAGTCGCGGAATCTCGTGGTCAATCTAATGGCCTATTTTACAGCAGAAAAGGAAAACAACGGCCCTTTAATTGCACTAAATGCTGTTCAAGAGGTGATTTCTTTCTTTGTTGTCTAATTACCTGCTTATTAATATTACATCGTTTCATAGAGAGTTGCTGATGCTTTAAAAATAAGTTTACGGACTATCTCCAGTATTAAAATTGCGAGTGAGAGAAATCAGTCGCTTTATACCCCTGGAAAATTTAGACCCCGGAAGAAATCGAAAACTCAAGACTTAGACGAGGGTGCTAAAATGGCAGTTCGTAATATGTTGTACAATTTATATGCAGCAAGTAAGTAAATTATTATTGGTGGGAATATTTAGGGAATGGTATAATTATACCATTATAAATAAATTGTTACGCACTTGCGCAACACTAATGATTATTTCTGCTTTAGGCAGTATTAAGCAGATATTGTTTAATTTTAGGAAAACATGTGACGATTAATTTGTTAAAAGAAGAACTGCGTCAAGAATTGGCATTGAATTTTAGTTATGGTTCGCTACGAACGTTACTTTTGGATCTTGGATTTAAATTTGAGAAGGACGATAACCGAAGGGCGTTGATGGAGACACCCATAATAGCATCTACGAGAGCATCGTTTCTAAGATTGTACATGGACAATAAAAATTCAACATTTAGTCGTACTCCCGTGTTCATAGATGAAACATGAATTTTTTCAAAAGGAAGTCGTAGGAAGTCATGGCAGGACGCCAATGTTGAAAAGTGTACGAAAACCTGGAGGATATGATGGAAAACGTTTCATTGTTCTTCATGCTGGATGCAGTGGTGGTTTCATTGAAAATGCAAGTTTAGTTTTTGCAACAAAATCGAAATTATTAGATTATCATGGAGATATGAATGCAGAATTATTCACTAAGTGAGTTGAAAGTAAGTTAATACCAAATTTAGAAGAGCCTTCGTTAATTATTATGGACAACACATCATCAGATAGCTGAGTGGTTAGATAAAAATAATATTAATTATGAGAAATCAATGTTTAAAGTAGAACTGCTAAACTTAGCAAAGGTTCACAGAAAGCCGAAGAAATATAAAATAGACCAACTGTTGCGAGCACATGGACATGATATTTTAAGATTGCCCCCTTACCACTGTCACTTCAACGCCATCGAAATGATCTGAGAACATGCATAATCATATTTCGACAAACACATAGGAGAAGACGGCCTCGGAGATGAGAAAGTGGTGCAAATGTGGAATAAAGCATTACAAAAATGTACACCAGAAGTGTGGCATGCAAATGTTTGTCATACCGAAAAAATAATTAAGGAATGGTATGATCGAGACAAAGTAATAGAGGATATTCCTGAAATTATTATTCATGTAGACAATGACAAGAGTGGCAGTGATACTGATTTCAGTTCAAGTGATTAGTTTTTTTCTATATCGGGTGTGTATAAATTTGGCGGATAATCTACATGTGACAATATTCTTCAAAAAATTCTAAGCAGCTTATCTTAGTTCTAAAATGTTGTACCATTCTTCGTGAAACTTCATGAGGTCCAGATGTTTAATATGGATTATTATACAGAATTAATTTACAGAAAACTCTGCAATTTCAGTAGTATGATTAGTTTAAAAGTTATTTGTCAGTGTGTGTGTGTTATATTTTCATCCCAAATGTGTATTTTTAACACTTCTTTACACTCGGCAATTTTGACTCCCGCTTATGTCACGTTTGACACAACGAATTCACTCAAACTTGCTAGTACCAATTTTGTGGTAATTCTGCTTTTCTTATTATTATCAGGTTTGTATTAGTATCTGCGTTTCAGTATATTTGTGTTTCTGTGTTTGATTTGTTCAATTACAATGGATGTTTGGTTTAATGAGTACGCCGACATGTACATGATGTATGGTTTCTGTAATGGAAACGCACATATAGCAAAACTACAGTATTGTGTAGGTTTTCCAAATAAAAGGCATCCTTCTGCCAATATATTTCGAAGACTAAATCAACGGCTATGTGAAACAGGTATATTTGTGCCTAAAAATCCAAACAATGGTCGGCCACAGCAGAGTCGCACAATCCAACTTGAAGAGCAATCCCTTCGACAGTACCCGATTATATTAGATATGCCTAGTAACAAGACCGCTCATTTGGTCCTACAAGAAAACCTTTATCCATTTCATCTTATGAAGGTCCTGCAGCTCTATGAAAATGATAAGATATACCGAATGAATGTTACCAACACCATTTTAAATAGAATTTGTGGCGATGGTGGATTCACGACATGTATTGTCTGGAATGGCGAGAGTATATTTACCAGAGATGGTTTTTAACATTTACAACAATCGCTATTGGTCTGAGGAAAACCTGAGTTCAAGAAGGTTTTCTGTTGTGGGGACAGGACACTCCACTACAACAATCCAGTCGCTTCAACAATGCTTTCGTGGACAGCTCGCTCATCCAGATGACTTCCAAAATAGACTTCTCTCAACACTATTTACTCATAATCTGTTTTACCTTGCATATACATCTGTAAATAAACCCCGATCTATCTATCTATTACCTTCTACTCTAATCCCACATAATTAATCATGGGATTATTGAAAAACAGGACAGCACATGAATGCAATGTTGCCTAATGTATATTCCTTTTAAGTGGCTCCTGATGGCATATGTGGAATGATAGAACATTTTTTCATCGGCATTTTCTATTCAGAATTTTAAGAAGAATAACCGCCACTTGTAGATTATCGGCTATTTATACACCCGATTTATTGTATGTTTTTTAAATAAAATATATCAATTGTTTATTTCCCCTCTAACACGTTCGCAGACGTGATTGCTATAGCATTCACATCATCCTGTTTGAAAAATTTGGTCTGTAACATCGTGGATGCTATAGCAGTCATTGTATATAACGGTTAATAGATATTTATGCATCATTCGTGTGACATATTTAGTGATACATAGAAAATGTTTAAAACCAAACTGTCGGCAATATTTGCTCCTAAGTTCATTTTATTTATTTAATTAGGTAATTAATCAATTTGCAACAACCTGTTATGTTAAAGGTATACACATGTATAAAATAGTATTTTGTATTGTTCACTTTAATTTCATTTAGAACTGTTCATAATTTTAGTTAAATAAGTTAATTAAGTCTAAACTATCTATAATTATTTTTAGTTTTTAATTCTATTAGAGTTATTTATTTTTTATTTGTTAATTGTAAAATTTAACTGTAATTGGAATATTTTTTTGTTCTGTTGGGAAATAAACCTATTATTATCATTATTATTATAAGGGAGATATGGAATGTTTTTCTCTCGAGGTTGACAGGGCAAACCGAGGGCCTCTGGCCCGAGGTTTATAAGTCAACCAATATCTCCCGTGGTGCATACAATACTTTATTTTTTAGTTAAATATTAGTACTTCATAAAAATATTCAGTATGTTGATCTGCAATATATATTTGCATGGTTGCTATGATTCTGTTTTAAATCAAACCGCCCGCATTACATGAATGACGATTATTTAATTTGATTTGATTTGACGTTAATGCTTTTATTTTTTAGTAGTATGATATTTACTATTATTGTCATGATTACAAGGCATGAAAACATACTTATAACTCCCTCGGGAGTTATGAGATATCTCCTGTGGGAGTTATGAGGTCTACTCATGTTTACCTGACAATTTCCAAATTCTCCGCTCAAGATGATGGTTGAAGATGGACAATCTTGCGTCTGCTCATGACCAACTTTATAGCAAGACAGGAATTAAACTTTTCTCAGGTTTGTTTACTATTTTATTCACAACTGTACATTTGTTAAAGCATTAACGTCAAATCAAATTAAATAAAGATCAGTTGATGAAATGCAGGTGGTTTGATTTAAAACAAGCTCGTAGCAATCATCTAAATACATATTGCAGATCGATATACTGAATATTTTTACGAAATACTAATATTTAACTAAAAAATAAACTATTGTATGCACCACGGGAGACATTCCTGTTCTTCACCCTCGGTTGACTGGCCAGAGGCCCTCGGTTTGTAACCCTGTCAACCTCGGGGAAAAAAACATTCCATATCTCCCTTAATGCATAAATATCTATAACATCAAACGTACGGTTGTGAATAAAATAGTGAACAAACTTGGGACAAAAGTGTAATTCCTGTCCCACTATGAAGTTGGTCTTGAGCAGACGCAAGATTGTCTATCTTCAACCATCATCTTGAGCGGAGAATTTGGAAATTGTACATACTTGTTGTCAGGTAAACACGAGCAGACCTCATAACTCTCTCGGGAGATATAACTCATAACTCCCTCGGGAGATATAACTATAACTCCCTCGGAGTTATGAGTACGTTTTCATGCCTTGTATCCAGGACGATAATAGTAAATATCATACTAAAATAAAATATATTTTGACTATTCTTATAAAATATGTCTAATCAGATTTCGGATTTCACAACTAATTTAAAAAAAAATTGCAGCTCACTGAAATTTTTACAATTCGCGTACGTGTTAACATCACAATTACAGTGCAACTATAACAATATCAGAGAGGACTTTCAAAATTAACTTGTGTATGGTCACTTTTATTTTTTATTTGGGGCTTCCGCTTATCTGCCCAGAGTTGGTACAAAATTGGAATAATGTCACACAATAGTGAATAATTTGTCTTTTAATTTCGTAAGTGTGACATTAACCGGCGAAAGGCCATCTCGCCGAACGATCGGAAATTATTATTTTCCGCCAAACCTAAAGAGTAGACAAATGTGAATAAAAGGTATATTATTTTGCATTTTTTAAATTTAATTTCAAGAAGGTGGGACCGATAAGTGGAGTTGTTCTCATATAATTTAGTGTTCATATTATATAATAGCCCGCGACGCAAACCATTACCTTTAAAACAGCAATATGAGATGTATACGCGAATATGCCTTTAGTGACGGAATACGAAACGCTTGGTCTGTAGGGCCGCATTTGGCCGGAAGATAAGCAAATCAAATTCTTTATGAGCCGAACATTTTAGATTCCATTACTTATAAACTAAATGCCGCTTCACAACAACCCGAGAACGGGCACCAAAAGTTAAATGATATGATTCGCGTGTTGACATACACAACTAATAACTAATTTCCGGTAACGGGAACGAAAAGCTGGGTATATTTTCGTTCCCGGGTTATGAAGCCGCCTTAAGAGGTATCTAAGATCACGGTGTAGCAACTCCATTAAGATCTGTCCCTCCTCGCTCGCATACCGAAATTTACTGACGTTTAAAACGTCAAAAGTATGAAGGAATGTTGGGCTCATAATGAACGTGATTTGTTTACCTTCCGGCCAAATGCGGCCCGACAGACGCAAGCGTTGCGTATTCGGTCACTACAACGGCATATTTGCGTATACATCTCATTCGTACTGTTGTTTTAATCGTTTACGTCGCGGGGTCAGACTAATTTCAATTTGTTGTTCATTTGTCTGATGCGCAATTTGTTTCGACTACGCCACTGGTGGAATCCATAGCGTTGATTGTACCAGACGACTATCGGTAGTGACGTGCACGCAAAGATCCATTGATCCAAGTATACATTGGATTAAATTTTGATTGAATTAAAGGATAAAGA
Source organism: Ocypus olens (assembly GCA_910593695.2). Lineage (NCBI taxonomy): Eukaryota > Metazoa > Arthropoda > Insecta > Coleoptera > Staphylinidae > Ocypus > Ocypus olens. The sequence goes on from OU343053.1 coordinate 37,329,921, forward strand.
TGACCTGCCAAAGACGTCCCGTTAAACATTATATAAATTAATGAATGAGATTGATCTTAAATAAGTTATTATACGTTTTTAAATAGCAAATTTATTTGATTTAATAAAATTTTATTTCACAACAATCTAGTATTTATATTTCAAATCTTTTACAGAATTATATGTATTTTTAAAATACACCTACTACTTCAATCCATATTATATGTAAATAAATATATGTAAAACTTGAGTTTTTCAGTGTGACCCTAAATTCTTAAGAGGGCCTCATAGTTACTTTAATTATTATTTTAATATTATATACTACATCATTGAGTATATGATCAAGAAAGTATGCCTAGAATTAATATATGTGTTGGTATAAATGTTGAATGAATTTTATGGATAAAAGAAATTGAAATAATTTTATTTTTACCGCCAAAATATGTCTGGTTACTTTTCTGGTTACTTTTTATAAACGTGTAAACGTGACTTTCGCGTTTAGTCCGCCTGGTTATTAAATGAGGTTATAGTATATAGTCAAAGATTTACATGTTTTCTCAATGCAGAGAACAGAAAATTAATAATCCACCATCAGAGTTGAATTAAATGAAAATTTAAATACAAACAATGAAAATTAATCGGAAATCGACACACCAAACGTTATTAATAAAACATTACTCTGATAGTACTCACCCGATTTCAAAACTTGCCAGAGAGAAGCCAATGCGGAAGAGTTCGTAAAGATGCCAACGAAAGATGACGGGAAAAGTCAAGATTGATCCACGTTACATGCACTCCTAACAGAGAATCCGTAATTCTGACGTTTATTAATTGTCTGGAATGAGTGATAGTGGCAAGCATTCATAACCTGAAATCCCGAATTTGACAGTACATGTCACGTTTGACGCTTTTGCATTTTTCAATTATTTCAGGGTTGTGAAATGATAAAATCTGCAAGGTCAATAAAAAACGGTCATATATTCTAAACGGTTTGCCGTACGTATAAAATACTGGCTACCAAAATGATGCAGAATATATTTGTATACAATTTTTTATAGCAATATTTTCTCCTAGAGATAACGGTTGACGTTTTAGGGGTTAATATGTAAAAAAATGGGGTGTTCTCTCCCTAATAACTCCGCAATGGCAACAGCTATAAAAACAGCGGTAATAGATAATCATAGAGAAAATTTCCTATAATAAACATTAATACGATTTTGCGATATCTTCAAAACTGACCGCGCTATGGTGGCCCAAAGTTTTTCGTTGCAATATATTTTGCTTGCACCACGGGGGTGAAAAAATCATATCTCGAGAACAGGGCAAAAATTCAAAAAAATGGAACCCAACTTTGTGGAGGGATTATTTGCGAGTATTTTCAGTTACAAACCTCTAACTCGAAAACCGTAAAAGAAGATGGAATTTGTATGGAAAAAAGTGTTAAATAGATTCCCCTGGCCTGGGGGGTGGGGGTGAGTTGAGAAGATTGGATAAATATGGATAGTTGCGTAAATAGTAGAGCCACAGTTTGGCATAAAAAAATCCGAAATTTGATAAACTCTAACCGCAACGGTCGAAAAGGGTGTTTTTCATTTTCGCGGGGGGGTTGATTTGGGGGGTAGAAATGTTCAATGACCACCCCCTTTCTACGTTTGTCCGTTCTCCCGTTATTAATGGTTCTTGTCTTGCGTTTAGTTGTATGTGAGCATAAAATTGCTCAAAAGGCAAAAGAAGCCATTTTGTAATCCCCAACGTTAGGACATCGGAAGTATAGAGAACTCCAACCAAAAAGACGTCGCAGGTTTCATTTCTTTAACATTTAATTCCCACAGAAGCTTAATTAGAAATAAACCATTCAATAATAATAATCAGGGGCGGCTCGTTATGTAGAGCCAAAGAGCCATGGCACTACCTCTAATTTTATGCTCGGAAATAATTTTGTATTTCTAAAAATAATAACTCTAAACAATGCCTATGAAACTTTAATGAGTAGAGAAAAATCTCAATGCATTTGTTCCCCAACGCAAACGGAGCCAACTTACTTCTGGTACGGCATTTCATTAGAATGTTGGCAGCGGAGGGGAGGTGCGCAGTTCGGGGAGGGACGCGTTCTGAACCTGCAATTGGAGCCAAATCATCTCGTGCACGCGACAACGTGCACTTGTAGTCCTATTTCCGCACCGCACACGATTAATAAATTTAATTCATCGCCGAATAAGCCTTTTTGCTCATGTACTATTGACAAAATTTACAGGCAAGTCGTGTACTTATTAAATACATCTAAAATGAGAAAAAAACGGAAATTCGACGATCAATTGTTTTTCGATTTTTTAACCCGCCAATGGTGACCCTACTGGTCTGTGAGACCGGGTGTGTCGAATAACTTTATTCTCCGTTATTGTTTTTCTTGCAATTTCGAGTAGCTGCCGCATTGCAGAGCTTAAATTGATTAAATATCTTTGTTTTATTGTCAAAGAGCATAAATTAAAAAAAAAACATAACTATTAGTAACACGTTTCGAAAAATCTTCAAAACCCCGGTGCGTGAGACCGGCGTCGCTATTAAGTTTGCGTCACCTATGGCGGGTTAAGGATAACTCTTGAACACATTACCAGATTTTCAAAATTCTTGGTGGAATGTGTTGTTCTCACCAAATGATGCAGATAAAAACAAAAAATAAATTCGACATTGTTTTTTGATCTTTCAAAGATAACTTAAACATAGATTTTTTTTATCAAGCCCGATATAAAAAAAAATCAATTAACCGCTCAATTGCTTTGTGGTTTTGAGAAGTTAACTCTTGAGCAAAATGGCCGATTTTAAAAATTCCTCCTGAAAAGTATTTTACTCATTGAGTACAGGACCAAAAAATAATTTGTCTTCAATTGTTTTTTTTAAGGTTAACTTGTGAACGGATGACCAGATTTGGCAAATTCTTTCAGCAAAGTGTTGTACTTGCCGAATAGATGCAGATAAGACACAAAAAATTAAATTTGTAGTTTAATTGTTTTCTGTTTTTTTTTTGAGGATAACTTTCAAGCGAAAGAACAGATTTTGTAAATTCTTTCGGTACTCATTAGTGACGAGATAAACAGTTATTTTCCAGAAACGGTTACTGTTACTACAAATAACTAGTTATTTAAACGGTTATTTAATAGTATATTACGTAACAAGAGTTGTAAATAGCAAATTACGCGCAAGTGAAAAAATTGCGTACGAGCCGCGTAGCGGCGAGTAACGCAATTTCACGAGCGCGTAATTGCTTTACAACTCGCGTTATGTAGTATACTTTATCTACGACCACTCTCACCTTAATTTATATAAGAGAATGTGCGGAATAGCGAAGTGACAGCTTCGGGGTGCGTGATGTGACGTTTAACAATCGCGGACTACTATATTTAATAAAAACGAACAAACGCGCAACTCTCAACCAATCAAAAGTTCGTAAACGAAACTCACTAGTATGTTATGGCAAACACACACGTACCTTTAATTTACAAGCGGGCTCTAACATACGTGGGTGTTTTGGTGTATTTACGCAGTACGCGCATTGTACGATAATGGGCATTTACAGTAGTGGTCGTAGATAAAATAAATTACTGTTACCACAAAATAACTAGTTATTTAAATAGTTATTTAGTAACCGTTATTTAAAATAACTTTACTCAGTAACAGTTTGTAACAAAATGAGTCTTAGTGATCAATTAATACAAAATGTTCGAAAGTTCGAATATTTTAAAATCGTGATTTTGATTTTGGAAATTGCACAACTGCTAAACGCGTTGTCCGATTTTGATGATTCTAACGTAACCATTTGGAGAATTTAATGCAATTTAAAAACAGGTTAATAATCTTTTTTTTTAAACATGCAAACTGTAAAAATTGCACGAAATAAAAGTCCGAAGATTAAAATTACGATTTTAATTTTTGAAATTGCACAACTGCCAAATACGTTGTCCGATTTTAGTCATTCTAAAGTTAAAATTGTGGTAAATTTCATGCAATTTACAATCCGGATTAGTTTTACTTTTTCATGAAATCAACGCAAAATACCAAACTCGCACGATTTCAAAAATATTGATTTTTAAAAACACAACTGCCAAATGCATTGTTAGATTTTGACGATTCAAACGTCAACATACGGAAAATTTAGTGTACTTTTACAACGGATTACGAAATGTTTCTGTAAAATTAACACAAAATGCAAAAATTGCAATCCAAAATTTAAAAATCGTGACTTGAAGAACTTCCGAATTATTTGTCCGATTTTGATGATTTAAATGTCAATGTATGGCGAATTTAGTATTATTCAAAACGGTTCATCCTAGGGAGGGGAAAATAATCTCTTCCTTGAATCTATAGGTTTCTTGTCGGTCGTCGTGAACTTTTCGAATATGTTAATAATTAACGCAAAACGCCTAAATTACGAAGAAGATCAAAGATTTAAATTGCAATTTTGATTTTTAAATTGCTCGACGCGTTGACCGATTTTGATGATACAAATGTCAAAATATGATGAATTTAATGTCATTTTAAAACGGATTTCCAAATTTTCTTTTGAAATTAATGCAAAAATAGCAGTTTTTAAATTTTCAAGATTTTCGCGACTTTGATTGTACAGCTGCCGAATGCGTTGTTCGATTTTGATGATTTATAATAATAATAACAGTTTATTCGTGCCAATACCAGGAGTTTATACAAGTCAGAAAATGGCTTTTATGGATTTTAATTTCAAAATTTGAAGAATTTCGTGTAATTTTAAAACGGATTATATTTTCTCGTAAAATCACTGGCTATTTTGTATTTGTCAATTTTATGTCAAATTCTTTTCAATATTCGTTCGAGTTTTTTTAGACGTGATGCGTTATTGAATCGATTGAATTACTAAGAACTGATTCGTTATTGAATCGGTTATAAGAGTTACTGTTACTAAGAAGTTATTCGTCATTTAATCGCGTTCCTTTCATAAAATAACTTTTGAGAAAATCACCGTTAGTGGGATTTTTCAATAACGGTTACCGTTATTATTTCTCAGGAACGGTTCCAAAGTAGCAGTTGGTGAAAATAACGTGCTTCACTAGTACTCATTAAAGAGGTGTAGATACGATCAACGAATAATTTTCCGTTTTTTAACCAAAAATAAGTTTCAAATTTTTTAAGTATTGCACTTATTAAGGAGATGTAGAAAAGGTTACAAAATACAATTCGTTGTTTAATTGATTTCCGCGGATGAAGAACGGTATTACAGGTTTAATGCGGGCTATTTTTCGTGTTTATTTAATTTTTGAATGCTTCTGCAACAAGTAAAGGTTTTTAATGATCGACTTTTCTTTCTTCAAAAATGAGGCGATGAGATATACATATTGTGTATGCTAAGTGGCTCTACCATCAAAATTTTCCACGAGCTGCCACTGATAATAATGTTTTCACAATTGATCATTGCATAAAACATTTACTACTCAAGTCCTGCTTCATTACCAGGCATCATAAATGCTACGATATTCAAATCATTACCATTTCCCAAGATAGAAAAACCGTGTTTTAAAGTAAAACTGAAAATTGTACCTTAAGACAAAGATCACAAACTGATTAAATAATGAGTAGTAATGTACGCAAAAAAGTTTGTTAACTAACAGCTGCCCACAGTTGTAGCCTCCGAAGGGCTAAAAGGTTATTTATATTCGAAGGAAAGATGTTAGCGCAATAATTAAAAAATTAAAATGTCCCACGGCTTTCCGCGAAATGAAGTAATAGTTATTTAAGCAACAAGGAACGTAAGGACGTATTAACATTTGAGGTAGGCGAACACGAACCGAGGCGGAGCCGAGGCTCGTCGCCAGCCGAAAATGTTAATTGTCATTACGTTCCGTGTTGCTTATTAATTTTTTTCCGCTACCGGAAATATAATACTTAAAAAAGATCAGAAAATATTCTAAAATACGGCTTGTAACATTTGGGATTCAAATGTTTATAGTCACCTATGCGTTCTATGGCAACCCAGCAACCGAGAAAACAACGTCGAATTTTGTTTGTTTGTGTCAATCCAGTGACAGTTTTTGCGGGCACGGATGCAAACGAAGCTGCGAACATTGCGTGTTAGAATCTGTTACCGACAAAATCAAAAAAAGGTATGTGTCCTGTTATGACTCTTTTAAGCAGTGGCTATGTAAAAAGATTGCCGATGCTATAGGTATAGACGAAAATGTGTTGCTCACCTATATGTTGGAGCGTTACGTTTCTGTTTATTATTTTCCTAGGTCCGTAAGTAAAAAATTTAGTTCCGTCGTCAAGGACAACAAACGCCACGAATGTTATCAGCCACTTACGGTACCTGTAACCATGGATGCAATGCGTATTTACGTTCTCGGTAGCGGAAAAACGAAGTTATATTCGTAATTTTGTTGAAGACGTACATGGTGAAGTTAACAATTATTATAGCAATGTTAATAGTTATTTCTACAACAAGTGAGTAGAGTAATACTTTTTTCCACAAGTAGGAAAGTTTGACGGCAATTCCTACGAGTGGAAGAAAGTTGTTTTACTCACAAGTTTCATGCAAAAAAATTTCTACGTCCGTAGATTTAAATAAAAGTTTCACAGCTTATCGGCGGATGAGCGAACTGTTCATGACATTTTGCCCAAAAAATAAACCGCATTAGCACTTTTCCATGCTTTTTGAATGCTTTAGGAATCACATATGAAGGGTACAGGGAATAAACCGGCTTAGTCCAAAATATCAAGTTTTTGCGATTTTGCCCCATCTTGTAGTGCAAAATACACTCTACCAGGTAGCGTCTAAGTCCGCTATAATAACAACTTAATAATTCACCGTACAGGGAAAGAAATAGCTAAGTCAAACTTTAAAAACGCATTATCCACAAATTATGAAAATGTTACTAAGCCGGTTTATTCCCTGTACCCTTCATATTTTATTAATGAAAAAACTGTGAATATTATAACAGACGTAGAAAAAGTTATGAGTATTATATACTATATATTATATACTATAATTTAACGCGAAAAGTATAAAATTTAATTTACTACAAATATAATTTTAAGATTAAAATAAATAAGTATCATAGTTCACAAATCAATATGGCAATCATAATGCGAATTATTTTGTGGTTAAGCAAATTATAACAATATAATGAAACAAAACCGTATTACTTAAGACAAATAAAATACCTTTCATCAATTGAATATAATTGCTAGCGCACCAAAAATAATCTAAGTACAGATGCAATCACTTACCTTAAATGATTCGTATTATACAATAGGGTTATAATACAAATCAATTCTTAGCATTTATCCACAGACCGCACCAACAAGAACTGAAACTATACTGAATTGCATAATTGAGTTTAAAGAAGTTGGTAATAAACTGTATTATCGCCCCTCTTATTGGACCATTATAATGCCGATTTAAATAACCTATAAATGAACAGTATCGATCCTTATCCATGCACTTAATTATTAATAAGAGAAAACGACTTGTTACACGTTCTTTATTAAATTATTTATCATCAGACGATTTTTCACATTATACATAAACTATATTTATTGTTGAAATAGTCGATTTAATAAATGAATGTATAATTATGTTAGTTTATTGAATAATAATACAAAATACTATACTTATCGAATACACAACGTGAGTCTTACAAAGAGTACAAAATATAAATAAATTACTTATTGAGTTCCACGACGAATATTGAATTGTACAATAAATTATTTGTGCGGGAAAAATATGAAAGGTATCAATTAACTTACGGTGAAATATATTTATCACTGCATAAAGACACTAAATAAACAAAAAAAAATTAGATTTATATTAGGTTTCATACTAAAATTTGAATGTTTTTTTAAGGAATTACGATTGAGGAGAGTAAATTATAGTGAAATTGGTGTCGGATTCATGGACATTTCACCACCAATTTTGAATTTCTAATTTTAAATTTTGACTAAACATTAATAAAAGCTACCACCAAAACGTAGGGCTCAAGCCCACATCACCTCGCACCAAGGGCAAATGCCAAAACGTTCCGTAAAGGAGCGGACAAATACAACTACTTAATAAAAAATCAGAAATGTATTATATTTTTACGCACCTTGAGCTTCTGAAGTAAATCTCACAAATAATTAATTTTTCACAATTTTTCAAAACATTTAATGCAGTTTTTGTTAACTCTGTTCAAGTTTGGATTGTTCCAGTTTTGTTTCTAAATGGAATATGGAAATTGTTTTAATAGAAAATCAGAAATGTATTATATTTTTATGCATCTTGAGCTTGTAAAGAATGATTTTTTTACAATTTTTCAAATCAAACGCTGGACAACGGAAAAAAATCCAAATTTTTACTCGTGGAGATATGAAGACATTTTTGAACCAAGCTCCAAATAAAACTTATCTATTAATGAACGATTTTTCATTAATAAACGATTTTCATTAATAAACGATTTTTGGGGTCGCGGTGGTCTAGTGGGTAGGTGTCGACATCAAAATGTAAAATTGCCGTTAATTCATAGGATAATTGGAACTCTCCAATGCGTTAGACACTGAATATGATCAATAATGCATATTGGGGAGTTCGCCACCAGTACCACTAAGGTCAAAGAAAACGGAAGCGTAATATTGTTCACTTTTTACCGGCGTGGAAAACTTAGGAACCCGGTGAAAGAATGACCGGACGCATGAATTTATCCCGCGCTCAGCCACATTTTAGGCAACACAACAAAGGAAAGGTTGTTGCTCATATTTCCCTAGGAAAATATAAACATCAGAAAAATGTCATTGGAAGCTTCTCGCAAGATTTTTTTTTAATTGCTCTCGGGCAACACCTCCGATTTCTTAGGAACGTATCCTTTATTTATTTATTGACCTTGGCTTCGATAATTTTGGCCACAACGTATTTGGTAAATATTTCTGCGACTACGGATATAATAAACTAGGCATACCTCAAAAAATAACAAAAATCGTAGCAACAATCAAATCAACCAAATCTTCAAAAAAACGCCAGTAAAATGTTTTCGTCGACATCGTTCGTCAAATGTTTGCTCTTCCAGTCTTCAAAATATTCATACACTTTGGTGTAAGCAGCTTTGGATTTTAGCGGAACCAAACATTCACGTGCTTTCGCCGCTTGCGTTAACATATAGTTTGACATTTCACCAATTTATGAAACAACAAAACAAATCAAAGCAGTCAACTATGATATTTAAAACGAGGCCCATGGCAACCGATCAATTCAAAAATGTACAATCCAATATTTTCCCATTTTCAGAACAATATTCTTTTAATAAAAAAAAACTATTGATTACAACACGGGAAATATGAATACAATTCCCTTGGTTGTCTATACATTCCTCAGGCTTCGCCCTCGGGATGTAACTAGCCAACCTCGGGAAATATACTATTCATATTTAACTAGTAATAATAGCTATTAAAATTAACTATTGAAATCGCCGTAGAAATACGTATGTCAAATATTACATTCGTTCGAAACGAAACACTGCTGTCAGTGCTGCCACATGTTAAAAGATAAAACTCACTATGTTTAAGTATATATTTTATTTTAGAAATAAATCGTTAACTAAAACCAAAGTAGAAAAATTAGTATTATACACTTGTTTAATAAGAGGCATTGTGGGGCACTCGTTACATTGGAGCACCCCTCGCTGCGCGAGTCGTGCTCCAGTCCCACTCGTGCCACAATATACCCTCTTATTAAACTTGTATAATAATGTACCAGGAGCGGCTCGTTATATAGAGCCATGGCACTACCTGTAGTTTCAAGCTCAGCAATCATTTTTAATTCATTCTTAAAACACTTTTTCACCAGTTATTTTGGCCTAGGAACATAAATCGTTCTTTCTTTTTTTCCAAAAAGGAGGAGTGTGGTAATTTGTATAAGTTACTCTACCATCGACATGTTCCACGAGCAGGCACTGGTTATAACTATTCGTTGTTAAACCTGCATTTTTTTAATTGCGTTCAGAATTGGCCATTTTCTAAAATAAATAAAAAATATTGAAAATTGTTTAAAAATTCTGAAATAATTCTATACAACTCCTTAATTATCATATTTTGAGAATGTAGTCAACTTCTTAAATTCTAACAATGTTTTAATGGGTTATAACTGTTCGTTGTTAAACATGCATTTTTTAATTGCTTCAAAATTGAATATTTTCTAAAATAAATAAAAATTAGTAGAAATTGTTAATTATACACAACTCCCATATTATTATATTTTAAGAATATAATCAACTTCTTAAGATCCTCGTGAAGTATAATAATTAGCAATGTTTCTAACGTTCTACATCTTATCTTGACCTCCGTGTTAAAATTCAACCAGTTTTTAATCTGCCCCAGGCGATTGAAGATAATCAAAATATTGTTATTTTTTTCTCTCGCCCGGAACAAGATTAAATTCGTATCACCAATTCGCGGCGTACATGTTGATAACAATTAAGTCTACAGTTCGCGATCGCGAAGAATGTGTGTGTTCTGGTTCGGAATATTTATTATTCGAAAGTCTTAGTGCCCGCTGTGTTGTGATACATCTTCAGGATTTGTGTGTGTGTGTGTTGGTGTTTGTGTTTTTCCATCAATCTGAGGGAAGCAAAGAATCATCATCTATGTAAACATCCTAACCGCCAAAACGCCTCGAAAGGATTTTGATTTTCTTGCATTTATTTCTTTCACCGAAAGTGAAATAAAGTATTGTTTCAGTAGCTTTAGGAAATTTCAAGTGTCTGGCAATTGCTTTTTCAATTGCGTTTAAAATTGAGAATTTTCTAAAATAAATAAAAAACAGTAGAAATTGTTTAAAAATTCCGAAATAATTCCATACAATTCCCAAACTACTATATTTTGAGAATATAATTAACTTCTTAAATTCTAACAATTTTTTTAAATTCATAGTTAAACATGCGTTTTTTAATGCGTTTTTTAATTGCGTTCAAAATTAAGCATTTTTTAAATAAATTTAAAAAAAATAGTATAAATTGTTTAAAAATTCTGAAATAATTCTATACAGTTCCCAAATTATTATATTTTAAGAATATAATCAACTTCTTAAATAAAAAATAAAATAATGCGTTATAACTGTTCGTTGTTAAACATGAATTTTTTAATTACGTTCAAAATTGAGCGTTTTCTAAAATAAATAAAAAGTAGTAGAAATTGTTTGAAAATTCTGAAATAATTCTACACAACTCCCAAATTATTATATTTTAAGAATATAGTTAACTTCTTAAATTCCAATCATTTTTTTAATGTGTTATAACTGTTCGTTGTTAAACTTGTATTTTCTAATTGCGTTCAAAATTAAGCATTTTCCAAATTAAATAAAAATAGTAGAGATTGTTCGAAAATTCTGAAACAATTCTAAACAACTCCCAAATTATTATATTTTAAGAATATAGTTAACTTCTTAAATTCCAATCATTTTTTAATGTGTTATAACTGTTCGTTGTTAAACTTGTAATCTTAAATAGTTAAAATTTACGCTACCGGTTTCAGCAATTTCGGGACCTATATTCGAACTATTTGAGTATGACTCTTGAAAGTAATTGCAAAATAGATTCGCAATGTCCAGTTTTGAGTTGGCAACAAGTGTCCCGTTGGTCATGCTAGAACGAAGGCCAACGCCACTACCAGCTTTGGATCAATACTTCCAAAATATATTAATATTATTGGGTAAGTTCGTCTCAATATCCTCAATATAATCTAAATGATTACTAATAACTAATTTTTTACACTCAGTTCTTAAATTTGAGAAAATAATGTAGTCATTTAGAGCCTGTTCTCTTAAATTTTGTATGCGCTGCCCGCTTTTGTTTAATTAACCTAATTAGACATGAAGAGAACCAGCTAGGAAAATGAGATTGTAACCTCTTACGCTTAGGAACATATCTATCAATAGCCTCGTTAATAATTCTGTAGAAAGCATCAAGATCTAATTCCAGAGAGGTAGACCTTAGAACAGCAACCCAATTAAAACCACTAATATAATTACAAATATTTAGAATATCACAGTTAGCAAAATCCAAGGAAAATGACTCATCTGAAATTGACGAGCTAGAGGGTACATTAAAATCGATACATAATGGCGGATGATAAATATCACACTTAACTAATGGATCATTATTAACGCAAGTTACAGTTGACACATTGGAGAACACGAGATCCAATATATATTGTTTTGAATAATGCTCTTTCGATTTTCAAGCGCCTAAAAATAACCATTCTTGGCTTGATCGTGATTATCTGGAAAGCGAAATTAACATGCTTTGATTTTTCAATAATATTAAAGCCAAGTTATTCGAAAATCCTGTAAAAGTCTGCATTTCTTTTGGTTTTTTTGAAAAATCAACGCTTTTTCGATTTTTGAACGTTGAAAATGGATATTCTTGAGTTTGATTTAGAAAACTAAATAATTAACAGGGCTTGACTTTTTGGACTATTAAAGCCCAATTATTCCCCAATAATGCTATTCAAGTCAGTAGTCAGTTTTTGAAAAATCAATATTTTTTCGATTGTTGAGAGTTGAAATTAGTAAATTTTGAGTTTGATTATTTGAAAAACTCTGTATTTGTTTCTAGTTTTGAATAATCAAAGCTTTTTCGATTTTCAAGCGCTCAAACTTGGCATTTTGGATCGATCGTGATTATTTGGAAAACAAAACGGTTGACATGCTTTTATTTTTCAATATTTTTAATACCAAATTATTCCGAAATAATGCTGTAAAAGTCTGCATTTCTATTGGGTTTTGAAAAATCAATGCTTTTTCTATGTTTGAGCGTTAAAAATGCTCATTTTCATGTTTAATGGTGATTTAATGAATAGCCAAGTAAATACACTTCATTGATTTTGCTTGAATATTCAAGCCTAATGATTTCGGAATTAATCTGTTCAAATTAAAAGTAAATGTTTTCAGTTTAAAAAAAGCAATGCTTTTTTAATATTCGAACGCTTAAAAATGCTCTTGCTCGGGTTTGATGGTGATTATCTGGAAAATTAAAAGGATTTTTCTAGAATTTCGAATCTCAATTATTTTTGTATAATGCTGTAAAAGTTGGTCAGGTTTTGAAATCAAAACTTCTTCGATTGTCTCGAAAAATACCTAAACCTAATCATTTTTGAATAATTCTTTAAAAGTTAGATGTCTGCATTTGTTTATTGTAATTTAATTTTTCTTTTGTTGAAAAAAAAAATATTTTTTTTAGAAAATATTTACGAACAAAAGATATTCATTTGTTTGTTGTCTTATTAACATGCACTGATTTTTCCACAAAATTAAACCTAATTATTTTTTAATCATTCTTTAAACGTTAGATGTCTACATTCGTTTATTATAATTTAATAATTTATTTTTTTGAAAAAAATGATTTTATGAAAAATATTTTCAAACAGATGTTTATTTGTTTGTTGTTTTCAATTTCAGTTTAAATGGTTTTGTGATATTTTTCATATTTAAAAAAATATTGGAAAAAAACCAAAAACTTTTAAGGTAAACACCCACTTCCTGTGTACGAAATTTTACCAAAATCTTTTCAGTTCTTCGGATTATCAAATAAGACTTATGTTCAAAGTTTCATATTAATTGCTCTATTAGTTTTTGAGATACAAATGCGCGCACACACAGCCACACACACGCACACACACACATTTTTTTCATAAATTGATGAAATTGCATCTACAACGGATTTCCGTAAAAAAAAATTGAAAAATGTTTCACGATTACAATACTTCGTAACGGAGAAAGTAAAAATGGTCTCCGTGGATCTCAAAACGTTGAAATTTCAAATTCGAAAAAAATCACGTAAACAATACTTTCTTCACTTTTAATTTCGAAAATTTCATAATAATAAGGTGACGTCACTTTAGAAACCTACCCTAAATGAGTCACCACCAATGTTGCATGCAAATGCCCGATTGCTGAGAAAATTGAGAGACAAGCGCTTTACAAATCCAAGAATCCGGTTGCCCTATTGTCCACATGATCTACATATTGTGTAAATTTCAAATGGCAATCAAAGTGATACCCAGGTCTACACTATTTACCAATCTTTTGAACTTAGTGTTATTAACCCTTCGTTAGTGTGGTGAAAAAAAGTTACACGGTTAGTGTTGAGGGGTATGTCATACCCCAAACAAATTTGTACCTCAGAGACTGAAAATTTTAATGTTTGATAATTTTATTATCGAAACATTATTACTTTATTAACATAGAAGCTAAATAAAAGACGCAAATGATATAAACAATATTTATTTAGATAATAATAACATATATTCGGAACCACGACAATGATGGTTAAAAATAAGCATTGCTCCTTATTATGGTAGATTAACATACATTGAATATATAATTTTATCTTAAACTGAACAAAAACCTTAAAATGAAAGCTGAATTCACAAAATTGAAAATAATTTAAACGGTTTTTTATAAAGCTGAAAAAGTTACGGGGCCTCCAAATGTGCGCATTTTTCGCAAGTTAGACATGTGTGATCTAGACATAGTGCAACATTGCACCGCATACAGCTATAAAATATTTTTCTGTACTTACTCCTTGGACAAACAGAACATCTACTTGAGAATAAGTTACTAAATACAGGGTGTGCCATTTGAAAAAACGAACTTATTCAACTTTATAAGTTGGGTTTTTCTACCGCATTTTTTTTATCAATCTGTATAATTTTTTCTATGAAATCATAGCTGTCTCTATAGTTTGAACCTTCAACCAAATAATAGAAATGATTTTAATCATTCAACGTCAATCACTGGGGCAAGAATAAAATTTCATCCAGACCATGCATTTCAACAAATCTTCAAATATTTCGAAAACGGCAAACAATAGGTATCGAGAGTATTGAAGTAACTCACCTTTATTTGCTCCATATAATTCAAAAATGACAAAAAATACAGGGTGTTTCATTAAAAAAACAGGTTTGGTCTGTAACTTGGTTATGAGACACTCTGTACAAAATTAAATATTTTTAGGGCGTGCAGCTCACTATTATACACAACTTTTGTATAAAACATTTTTCGAAATTTTGACAAATAAGCACGTGATTGACCGTTCCCAGAGCTCTGAAACACCCTGTATATATATGATTAAAACAAAAGTCAGAAACTTACTTTGGAAATTGTATACACAAAAAATTACGTAACTGGTGTTCCGGGGTATAACATACCCCAACCGACTTTCACAAGAGTTGACCTGAAGCTGCAAGTTTATAGAAAGCCGCCAACAAAAGGATTCATTAAAGGGATCTATAATCTTCAGCTACTGAGCACTAGATGTCGCTGGTTCATCTAATTTGGAGTCTAGAGTTATAAGTAATAGTACTGAGGTATGATAAACCCCACAACACTAATGAAGGGTTAACACGTTGATCGCATTGTTTTGTGCCGCAGTGACTTTGCATTTGGGGCCCCGCGGCATGTAAGTTGTGCTACAGCCAGGAACACTATTCAAAGTACCGCGGAGTAGTATCTAGCTATGTAGACTCATAAA
This sequence comes from Ocypus olens, assembly GCA_910593695.2. Lineage (NCBI taxonomy): Eukaryota > Metazoa > Arthropoda > Insecta > Coleoptera > Staphylinidae > Ocypus > Ocypus olens. The sequence goes on from OU343053.1 coordinate 37,345,418, forward strand.
ATAGATGGCCTGAACGATTGTAAACATGTAGGACTCTTGAATTTTCTTCTTTCGCTATTTTATTGTACTCAATAAATATTATACAGCGATTTTATCTGAAGAAACTGAAGAATCACAAGAACTTTCAACATCACCCGGCATATATTCATCTAAGGAATCGCCTCCTCTGAAATCTTCCACCATGTCATCGCCGGATAAAAGTTCATTCAAAGTAATTCATTATTTACCACGTTGTAAATTGTGTACTGCGCGCTTGACCTTGAATATTGAATATTGCGCAGTGTAGCGGCACACGTTCATGCCACCCGGTTTCAGCGCGGAAAATCTTATGTTTAGACTGTGGCACAAACATAATGCCGCATTATAAATGAACTAAAATCAATATTAAACAATGTAGAACTGCCCAATACATTAATTTATAGTAAGTACTGAAGTACATTTTGTTTTTTTTTATTAAGGTGGCGGTCAACGTGTTAAAGAAACAATCAATCTCTCTAAGCTTTGACTTGTGAAATATTGAAAAAATTCAACCAAATTTTAGAAAACAGTATGAACAGTCATTATTGTTCATGTTCTTCAAAGCTCTGAGGAGGAGCTGAAGCCTATCGAAGAGATCCTTATAGAAATCTATATCCACGACTCCACTTGGTATCCTGAATCAGAAAATACCAATTATATTTTATTTGTTGGAGTGTTATTATGGAAATAATTATTTATTATACATATTTTTAATTCAAATACAAAAGTACGAATACAGTATAATTGATTAGACTTTATTGGTTAAATTAAAATAATAGCAGACAGAACCCTTGACCAGCCTCAGGTGTCCTGAAAACCCTTTTAAATATTAAAACATTCTCACGAGCACTGGGAAGCGTTTCAAACAGTTACAAACGGATCTTTAATTATTAATTTTTATGTCCTACGTATTAAATACGTGGAAAAAGTGTATTAGTAATTTCAAGGAACAGATGGTAGCTGCATCTATTAAAACATTTATTCTATATTCACGATCAATATGGGGTATTTTCAGTGATGTTGTATAAGTAGATATAATACCCTAGCCGTTCTATTGTACATTGGTTCCTAGCACGATATCTCTCTCGCAATCGCGAAGCGGGCAAGCAAGCCTACGACGTACGTTAGGCGGGAACCCACCCGTAACCTTACATAACCTGGATCAGCTGTCATTTATTTACAGTTTATTCCGTGAGTGCGTTTTTAGTTGAATTATCTCTTTATACTAATAAAATGGGCCGAAAGTGCATTGTTTGTGGTGCTTCCCAAGAAATTTAATTGGCGATGTCATTCCAGTTCTTTCGTTTATTGGAACTTTTAATTTTAGCGCCCTATTTCGTTTGATTTGAGAAGGGGTATCCCGGTACTGCTATTGGTTCATGGGATTCGCGATCGCGAGAAAGACAGATTTATGCCCAAGTACATTATCTGAGTGAAATGGTGAATAAAAGTACCATGCATTTCATATGTTGTGATGTTGGCACCCTAATTCAGTATTTGGTATCTACTACATTTAAAATCACTGGGTATTTTAAATATATACTTATTCCTGATAAATATTTGGTTTTAAATGGAAACAATTTTACTTTATTAATTATTTATACATCTTTAGTTATGATGAGCAATGTATTAGGGACCGTAGTAGAAATTAAAAAAATATGTTTGAGAAGTAGAGTAAATTTAAAAATCAGCGCTCCTCTCTAAGTTGCTTAAATGGGCACTTCTATTACTCTTTGAAATCGAGCATTGCGCAATGGTAAAGATAATCTTCGCAATGTACTCACCCGGGATTTAGGGAATGAAAATATCGACAATGTTCTCAGTGGAGGAAAGCAACCGATTCAGGGAAGTTTTCTCGGATGTGACTTTGAAACCAGGAAGTGAAAATAGCAACACTATGCGCAAAAATAGCAGCGTGTTACCAACTAATAAAAAAATTAGGGTAATGTGATGTCGGTAAATTCTGTCAAAATTTGGAAGACTTTCGCCAAGCTTAAGTGTTGCCAACTGTCCAATTTGTATAGTGGTAAATTAATTACAAACTTAAAAGTGCGATAAACAAACTACTATCAAGTACCAATGTATGCTTATTGTATGTTTCGTAAATGTTTATTCAAACTTACAGGTTATGTTTACACTTCACACCCAGTGTTCCCAAATCAGCGGGAAATCCGCTAGATCTGGCGGATTTTGAATCCAAATTGCGGAATAATTTTCGTTTTAGCGGCTGGCGGATTTTATGTTGAATTATTGAGAAAACTATCGTAATTCAATTTAAATTTAAACTTTATTCTCAAAACATCTATTTTACACTTTCAAAACTTAAAGCTAGTTTCAAAGGTAGATGTTCTGCGAATATGCCAATATATTTGAAGGACTCTTATCATATCAGAACTTATTTTCTTTTCGATTTTTGTTTTGTTTAAGTGTTCAACAACTTAAAACATTAATTTTCAAAATTCATAACTTACGGAAAAAGTGACACATTTTCAAAAATCTATTATACTTACTAAAATTTTGGAGAAATTCTATCATATCAGTATTTTTGTTTTGTTCGACAACTTAAAACGTTAATTTTCAAAGATTCATAACACCCAAAAATGACGCATTTTCAAAAATCAAAGTTAATTTTCAAGTTAGTCGTTCTGTGTACGTATTAAAATATTTGAGAAACTCAATTTTGTTTTCGATGTTTGTTTTGTTTAAGTGTTCGACAACTTAAAATATTAATCTACAAAAATTCATAACTCACGCAAAAATAGACGCATTTTCAAAACTCTAGTTAATTCTAAAGGCAGATGTTTTGTGAATATACAAAAAATTTTGATAAATTCCATCATATCAGTATTCTTTTGTTCGACAACTTAAAACCCAAAAATGAACAATCAAAGTTAGTTTTCAGTGTTCGACAATTTAAAATATTATTTTTTAAAAATTTATAACTCACGCAGAAATTGACACATTTTTAAAAATCAAAGTTTATGTTAGAGGTAGATCTTGTGAAAGTATTCGAAATTTTGAGCAATTCCATCATATAAGAATTTATCTTCTTGAGATTTTGTTTGTTTTCAAAAATTCATGACTTACGAAGAAATTTGCAGACTTTTATAAATTAGGGTTAGTTTTAAAGGTAAATGTTTAGTAAAGATTTAAAATGTTGGAGGAATTCATATTATATCAGTCTTTATTACTTTCTCCGTTACGAAGTTTTGTGATCGTGATTTTTTTTTCAAAATTTTTTTTTACGGAAATATCCGTTTTGGGGTCCCTATATGCCATTTCAACAATTTCTGGAATTTTTTCTTGTGTGCTGTGTGTGCGTGTGTCTGTGTATCTGTGCGCGCTGTATCTCAAAAACTAATAGAACAATTAACATGAAACTTTAAACATAAGCTTTATTTGACAATTCGAAGAACTGAAAAGCTTTTGGTAAAATTCTGTACGCCGGAAGTGGGTGTTTACCTTAACCGTTTTTTGTTTTTTTTACAATATTTTTTTAAATATGGAAAATTTTACGAAAACATTCAAATAACTTTTGAAGACAGCGAAAAAATGAACATGTTTTGTTTGAAAATATTTTTCATAAAATAATTTTTATTGGAGAAAAAAATTTATTAATTTTTTTTTTCATTTTTGGTTTATAATTATGAAACGATAATAGTTACAGCAAATTTACATGATTAATAATTGTAAAGAATGCCAATTCGAACAACTTATAAACAAAAAGTTTTTTCGAAATCTCTTTGGTTTCTGAGTAAACTGTCTATTAAACTGAACTTACGTGCCACAATTTTAGGTTATGTCGCAGACGAGCGATATAAATTAAAATGCGCAAAAACTACTACATCAATTAACATCAAACTTTGAACAGGAGCCTTATTTGATATTCCAAAGAACTGAAAAGCTTTTTGGTAAAATTTCGTACACCGGAAGTGGGTATTTACCTTAACCGTTTTTTGTTTTTCTCCAATATTTTTTTAAATATGGAAAATACTATAAAAGCACACTCAAACAAAACTTGAAGACAACAAAGAAATTAACATCTTTTGTTTGAAAATATTTTTCGTAAAATGTCTGGTTTTTGAAAAATAATAGTTATTAATTTTGTTGTTGTCATTTTTGGTGTACAATTATGAAACGATAATAGTTACAGTAAATTTATTTTAATAATAATTGTGGAGAATGCCAAAATGAACAACTTATAAAGAATAAATATTTTTCTAAATAAAATTTAAAGTATAATTTGTCAATTCTAGCTTTCATAAATTTGACGTTTTAAACGCCAGTTTCATCCGATTCTACAAAACGCTGTATGTACATTTAAAACATGATTTAAATTAAAAATAAACAATAAACGCGTAAATATAAATGATACCACCAAATCCGAGAAAGTAACATGATGGCCACATCACCATTTTTTGTTAGATTTTTTTTGTTCTAGTCAAAATATTAATTTTCAAAAATTCAAAACTCACGCAAAAATTTATAACTTTCGCAGAAATTAACACATTTTCAAAAATCAAAATTTATATTGAAGGAGGATATTTTGTGAATATATTAAAAAATTTAAGCAATTCCATCATATAAGTATTAATTTTTTAGATTTGTTAGACAACTTAAGACATTAATTTTCAAAAATTCGTAACTCAGGGAGAAACTGTCAAATTTTCAAAAATTTAAGTCAGTTTTAAAGGTATATGTTTTGTAAAGATTTTAACATTTTTAGAAAGAAAATCTTTGGAAATTTTCTTAAGAGGGAACACAACCTTGAGCGCTGAAAAATAGATCATTTTCGTATTTTATTTTCGGCATGAAAACAAGTCAGGAGGGCAAATCGTTTTTGATGATTTCATTTAGTGATAAACCGGCTTCCAAACTATTTTTTTTAGGCGCTGATCGCAGCCGCCTTGAGGCCGCTGCACCAAGTGGCGCAGACGTCCTCTTGCGCGAGATCGCCCCGCTGCAGGGAGATTCCTGGTCCCCCAAGTCATCCTGCAATAAAAATCGGTTCAGAATATTATTCTACATAATATTTCGCAACGAAACACGGGAGGAAAAAGTTGATTTTTACGAAAATGGTGGCCTTCCGAACAAAAAACTCATTGTCAGTCACAAAAACGTGCACCAAAAATCGAATTTTCAAAATATCGAAAATCCGGCTCGTATTTCGTTAGACAATTTAATTCTTAATACAGTCGGCAAAACCGCATCGAAATCGGATGTAAACTCTCCGAGAATTTTCCCCCGCAGTTTTGAAAAATACTGTTTCGAGATAACCGCGTTTAAAGTTTTGGGAAAGTTTAACATGAGATAACTTTCTCGTTTGTTCAGTTTGCACGATGACTAACAGCTATCATATGTTTTCGGCATCGGTGAACACGAATCTGAATCTTGCAAAGTTAAACATGGCGAATCCAATATGGCGGACCAAAAGAAATTTGTATTCACCAAAATTTGGATATAATGGTTCTCGCGGTCATCGAATTTATTATCAGATTGGTCAAATTCAAGATGGCGGACCAAAAAATGTATTTATCAATTTGGAATTTATTGTACCTCGTCGGACCGATCTGAAGCTGCAAAACCTGCATTATTCGTGAAGTTCATCATTGTATTGCAAGCAGCAATACCGGCCGCGATGTCTACCACTGACTTCCCAGAATGCACAACTTTTGGAGCTATCTGCCAGAACGTCGCGTTGAAACTTTCGTTCCCATTTTGCGTAAACCCGCCTAGACACCTTTCCAGCAAGTCATACCGGCTCAGTTCTTTGTAGACAGGACGGAGAGCGTCGAAAATCTCCTTCTTCGTCGCTAGCTTGTGTCGATATCCCTGAAGTGCACCCAACGCTTTCGCCTTCTGCCAGGAGCACCTGACACTCGCATAGCGCGCCGGGGCGTTTTTTAGAAAATCGTCTCGTTAACCGGTTTAAATGTTTCTGGCTGACTTGAGATGAATGCTAAATTAAAGTACACATCCCTAGGAATATGTTAAGCCAAAAAACAAAAAATCGATTTTTTGAAAAAGTCAAGGTGGTGTTCCCCCTTAAGGGACTGAGAGATGAGTAATTCCACATGAGTATAATCATTTTTATTTAATTTATCCAAAATCTTCTGTAATTGCATTGAATATTGAAATAATGTTTAACAAATTTTGACAAGAATCTTGAAAAATTAACACATTAACATTCCCTTATTACACCCGATTTTGGATAAAATAATTTATTCTACGAGCAGGAAATATATCTAGACGCCAATTAAATCTTATTGAAAAATGTTGAGCAGATTCGGAATATAGCAGAACAAGCCTTGATACGAGTTAAACAAAAAACAATCAAAACACTGCTCATGTGTGTATCTATTAACTAACAATAGGATACAATATTTGCATGCATTCAAAGATTTTTTTTATTCAATGGGCAATGCTGCAGTTGCTTAAGAAACGACTTTAGTCATTAAAACGCGGATCTGAGTTATGAAATCATCGGAAAGATTAATGAAGTACCTTTATTAATTAGGATAAGTTGAGTGAGATTATGTGATGATGATTATACATATTAAATGTAAAATGAACTTATCAGCAGAGAAATTTACAATTTAGATACTCGTAATTTGTTTTGTAACCAAGCAAGCGTGCAGTTTCAAGGATTGTGGGTGGTTTTATTAACAGTCTATAATTTGCCATACGTGCTTACGCTTCTTTCTGTTACAGACCTTATTGCTGGGGTCCTTAAGTATTTGTATCAAGTATACCAATCTAATTGTGCGATATATCTTCTCTACCGCCTTCAGAACATATGCCTAGCTGTAGAACCTTACCTTAGGCCGATATTGGATTAATTTTCAATGCGGTATGTTAAATATTCACCATTTTGCATTGTAACTTTTACGTTAATACATTCTGTTCCCTGAATTCGTTCTGGAAAACGAAAACTAAAAAAAAAATGAGATGTGGCCATCATAATTTTGACGTTTTAAACGTCAGTTTCATGCGAGTCTACAAAACGCTCGGTGTACATTTAAAATATGATTTTAATAGAAAATAAACCATGAAAACGTAAATATAAATGATACCATCAAGTAGGAGAAAGTAACATGATGGCCACATCACCATTTTTTCCAGAATGTCCTCACGTAGGGCCAAATTTTTCAAATAGTGATGTTACTTTCTCCCATTTGATGAAATGTTACCTAAAGCTTTTCAGTTCTTCAAATTACCAAATAAAATTTCATTTGAAAATTATTAGTGGTCTTGAAATACAGACATTTTTCAAAAATGGTCGGATATTTCCGTTGAAATTTCGATTTCAATATTTTAAGTAAAAATCATAAGAGTTGACCAAAAAATACATTAAAAAGTCTAAATATTAATTTAAGCTCTCCCATCACCCAAAATTGGCTACAAAACTTACTCTTGATTTCTTTTGATAATTAGCTTAAACCTGGCCTTGGTATTAATTATCATTGGTCACTCGTATGATTTAAAAAACTAAAAAAGAACAAAAATTAACCCAATTGACGCTAAAAATCAAAAATTCAGACAAATTATGTAATTCTTAAACATAAATCGCACACACTATATTTTCTAGATAAATATCAAAGCAAATTAATTTGGTCTTAAAATAATCCCTATACTTAAATTAAAACCCGTTAAAACAAAAAATATAAAATCAAATAAATAACCTAAATTTAATACCAAAACCTTCAAAATATAGTCCAAAAAAATCAAAAATTTAGGTTGCAAAATCTAAAATAAAGGACAACAAATCAAATACTTGGACCAAAAAACTAGAAAATACGAACAAAAAATACAAAAAATTGTTCATAACTATAGACAATTAAAGTTAAAAATTTAAAATATTCGCCAATCCTAAAAATCAATAATTAACCCTTAAATGCACGATTTTTTGTTTACAGTTTATATTTATCAGACATTACTAAAAAAAGAGTGTATATTAAGGGAAAAATAAGGAAAAAAATGACATCTTTGTAAATACATATTTTTTTTACAAAATTAGCATATGTTGCCAAATGGCTACAGTGCGCATTTTGTTAATGCGTAATACGTATTAGTAGTTATTTCACGAAAAAATTCTTCAAACGGTCCGACTCCACATTTTTCGCATTTGACACGAGAGAATCCGTTGCAAGTAGCATTTTAATATCTATGTATTGGCCAATATCCAAATTGGTCTTGCCTTATATCTTGAGGCGCATTATTTGCGATTAAAAAATCCACGACGCATGAATGGTGTGCATTGTTTACAAATACTTGTGAGCAGTCTGTTACCTTTTGGCTAAAATGCGTAAAAAACATCCAAACATTCCTGCAGTGAATGTAGAGCTAGAAAATACATGTGTTGCCAAATGGCAACACGATGCATTTAAGGGTTAAGGTAAAAAAAAAAAAATATAAGTCAAAACAATCGAAAATTTTAACCATAAATCCAAAACCGTCCTGAACATAAGAAAAGTGAAAATTTGAACAAACAAATCAAAAATGTTGTCGAAAATCAAAAATATTTAGGGCAAAAAAATCAAAAATTTAGAAAAATCAAGTAAAGATCTAAACTAAAGTAAAGCAATTTATTCGTGCCAAAATCATACGGTTTACACATGTCATGTACATGCACATAGCTAAAATATGGGCAAAAAATTGTAAATCCTAGTAAAACCAAAATAATTTGCCATTCTAAATCGTGAAAATAACTCCTTAGCTCAAAAAAGTTTCCAACCAGAAAAATAATGGCCAAAATCTAAAACAAAATGCAAATAAAAACAATTCAGGTTAAAAAATCTAAAATAAAAGGCAAATACAGACAAAAGATTCAGGCAAAAAAATTAATAACTCATCTAAAATTGCTCTAAAACCAAACTTTTAGACCAATAATTAGAAAATTTAGGCCAGCATAAAGAATATTTAGCCCAAAAATTCCAAAATTTTGAACAAAAAACAGAATTGCAGGCCAAAGATAAAATATCGGCCAGAAAATCAAAAATCAATCAATGAAATGCAGACAAAAAATTTAGAAATGCAAGGAAAAATGATTTGCCGTTTTCATCCCCAAAATAACTCTTTAGCTCGAAGTAATTTTCCGACCAAAAACTAATGCAATAGAATTAATCATTCAAGTTAAATATGTAGAATCAAAAATCAAAAATTGAAAATTTTAACAAACAAATCGAAAATTTTGGCTAAAATAAAAAAAAATTGAGCCGAAGATCAAAAATTAGACCAAAAAATGTAGGTCAAAAATCTGAATTGTAGGCCAGAAATAAAAAATGCAGATTAAAAAAATCTAAATTTTAATAAACAAATTGGCAATCGTGGCAAACAACAAAATTTAAAGAAAAAATTGAAAACTTACGGCTAGAAATAAGAATGTAGACCAAAAAAGCGAAAATTTCCAGAAACAAATCGAAAATTGTTCCCAAAAAGAATATTTAGGCTAAAAAAAATCAAGAATTTGAAGAGAAGAAATTCTCACGATCACAATACTTTTTCGTACTTCATAACGGAGAAAGTAAAAATTGTGTCCGTGTGTCTGCGCGCTGTATCTCAAAAACTAGTAACAGCAATTAACATGAAACTTTGAACATAAGTTTTATTTGACAATCCGAATAACTTAAAAGCTTTTGGTAAAATTTCGTATACCGGAAGTGGGTGTTTACCTTAACTGTTTTTAGTTTTTTTCCAATAATTTTTTTAAATCTGAAAAATATTTAAACAAATATTGAAGACAACAAAGAAATCAACATCTTTTGTTTGAAAATATTTTTCATAAAATCATTTTTATTCGAAAAAAAATTTATTGATTTTTTTTCGTTTTTGGTATATAATGATAAAACTATAATAGTTACAGCAAAATTATATGGATAATAATTGTAGATAATGGTAAAATGAACAACTTATAATGTATAACTTTTTTCGAAGTCTTTTGAGTAAACTGATTGATTAGGATTTGTAGTATAATTTTTCCATCTTTCATAATTTTGACGTTTCAAACGTCAGTTTCATCCGAGTCTACAAAACGCTCGATGTACATTTAAAATATGATTTAAATTGAAAATAAACCATGAAAGCGTAAATATGAATGATACTATCAAGTCGGAGAAAGTAACATGATGTCCACATCGCCTTTTTTTAAGATCAAATTGTTGCCATGTCACAAAATTAAATACGCAGTCATAAAATACAACTTGTCATTTTAAGACCAACTGGACCTCACTACTATTATTGTTTTCTTGTGAACACGCCTTTTGAAGATTTTATGTTTACCTTTAGGTACAAAATATGATAAATCGTGCTTTGAGGAGTAAAATTGATGAAAATATTATATTTAGGGTATCTGATCGATGTAAAATGTTCCGTATAATCCGAATTTTGGTATTTTGAAAGATATAAATGCTTTGCAGTCACGAAAGTAGGAAAAACAATGAAAAATGGGAAAAAAGTAGAAAAAAACGATTTTTAATAGTGGCGCATCACTAGCAAAAATCCCAAATAATTCATGGGGGTAGATTTTCCAATTACTCATGAAATATAAATAAAATTCCATGCAACCGGAGATTTAGATAACCTAAAATCGATTCAAATCTTCTGCATTTTTTTAGAAGATTTATACAAGTTTCAAGCAGCTGAAAAAAATTGTGTTTGAAACCTAGTTTCATAATTTTTTTTAGAATTCAGTATTCAAAACACGTTTTTTCGATACTATAAAAGTAATTTTTGGAGTATTTTCGTTATTTATGATGGGGGGCATTTAACCTATCTTAACCGGGGGGACCCTTTGTCATGCTAACTGATGAAATGTACATATACAACCTGTTTTATGTAACACACTTGGTGTGTTAATAAATATTTTTTACGAGGATTCTTACCATTAATTACCGTTAAATTTGGTGTGCGTATAACTCAATTTTTGGTCAACTTTGATGCACTATAACTCTAGAACCGTTGGGTCTTAGTCACCAAATGTTTATCATTTGTTTATATCATGAAGAGGTGTTATATGGTATCATTCCTTTTGATCCCCGTACCAACATGCTACGATTATTATTTGTTGCGTTTCCGCTTTGCATGAAAAATTCTATTATGGCTGATTTATTAGTGTTTAAATGTAAGTTACTTTTCATGCTCCACTCCCCTATTTGTTTGGTTATTAAATTGCCATACTTTATGTTATTTTCAAAACTATTACTTTGGATTATAATTGCTGAATCGTCAGCAGATTGTGTTAGCTGAGCATTGGGTGCTAAAGAACAATTTTTGTGTAGGTCATTACTGTAAATGATAAATAGCAATGGAGATAATATTCCTCCCTGTGGTAATCCGATTTGTACTGGTTTTATTGTTGATGTATAAGCTATTTGTTTTAATTGTTCATTGTCTTGTTTAATTTGGGTTCGGTTGTTGAGGTAACTTTCGAACCATGATAGCAAAGGGTCTGAGAGGCCGTAGCTTCTAAATTTTCTGAACAATGTATGATCTACCGTATCGAATGCTTTTTTGTAGTCGTCGAACCAACCGATAGCAACCTATCTATTTGCATCAAGGTGGTGTAGCACATATTTGATTGTATCGTATAATGCTGATATGGTGCTTTTGCCCTGGATAAATCCATGGTGAGTGCAGGATAACAACTGGTTTGACTCGAAATAGTTTGTTAGCTCTTTATTCATCGTTTTATCTATGATTTTAGAAAACATTGATTGATTTGCTATACTCCTGTAGTTTTCTGGTTTCTGTTTATCCCCTTTTTTATGTATGGGTGTTATTTAAGATTGTTTAAGTTTTTCTGGGTATTTCCCTGTTGCAAATGATATATTTATGATATCTGTTAGGGGAGGTGCCACCAGATCAGCAACTTCCCCCACTATAAAGCAGGGGATGTCATCTGGTCCAGCATTTTTAAAGGATTTTATAATAGATATTGTTTCATGATATTGAATAGATATTAAATTTAGAGAGCTTGCCACAGCCGATTGTGGTTCTGTATGTGTTATATCAGTATGCTGTTGTTTATTGCAGATTTCCACTGTGGAAGAAATATAATAATCATTTAAAAATTCTGCCACTAATTTAGGATCAGAAATTTCTTTATTTTCCGATTAAATAGAGATCGAGCAAGATTGTGATTTGTTTTTGCTAACATGTACACTAGATTTAATTAATGACCATGTGGCTGTGGTAATGTTTTTTGACTTTATAATAATTTTATCGTTATATTTCTTTTTAGCTAGTTAGTAGCTCTTTATTATATAATTTCTTTAAGTCCTTATATTTGTTTTTTACTGTTTCATCACCTGTTATTTTGTGTAGCCATTGTAATTTTTTTAACTCCTTTGACTTATTAATTATATCAGTTGTTATCCAGCGATCATATGGTCTATTATGTTTGTGATCGACTACTTTTATCGGGAAAGCTTTATTGAAATAATGTATAAAGATTATTTTAAAGTTTGCAAAATTTGGATCAACATCTGGCACATTCAATACAGGAGACCAATCTGCCTTGGATAATTCTTGCTGAAAACACGTTCGGTTGGCTTGAGTATAGTGGTGTCTTTGCCATATTTTTTCTTTTGTTGAATTGATGATTTCCCTAGTTATCTTCAAAACCACTGTATCGTGATCAGAAAATTCAACTGGAATGACACGTGCCATCCAGCGGCTAGGACAGTTTGTGAATATATTGTCAAGCAATGACTTATCATGAGTAGCTGTGAATACGGTTTGTTTAAGCCCAAACGCTTTTAAATTGCCCAAGAAACTAACTGATCTATTTTGTGATTTATCTAGTAAACTTTAATGTTAAAATCTCCACATACAAATATGTAATTAAATTTGTTATAAATAAAATTTACCATTTCGTTTAGTACTGTGATGAATGCTTCATAATCGCCTGCTGGTGGTCGATATATTGACATTAATATACTTCTCTTACCCTCCAATTTGAAGGAAACTGCGGTGCACTCAAATGCCCCGACTATTGAATTGTTTGGAGTATTTATAGGAACTGCTTCCACATCGCTCCCAGCCATAATTAAAATGCCTCCTCCACCATTATCTACTCTACAATAACAATTTATTAATTTATAATTATGTATGTTAAGAATTGATATTTCGTGGCTGTGCAGCCAGTGTTCGCATATGCTCATTAAATGGGGGAAATTTTGATTTTTTAGGAAAATGTCAAGGTTCAATTTTTTGTTTCGAATACTCCTTGCATTTATTTGCGTTATATTTATGATGTTATCGCAATTTGTTGTTGTATTGAAGGATAAGATTTAAAAAATTTCTTACTATAATTTTGAACCGGTAAAAAAATTAGGAAAAATCAAAAATGTTGAGCAACGTGGTCTGGCATTTATTATGAATTAATGTTTGACAATTAAACTTGTATTTCTCTCCAGTTCATATACCGGGTGTTCGATAAAAAACGCCCAACGCCATAACTCTATTTATTATTCATTGACCGATTTGAATAAATTAAAAAACAAAGTCAATGGCCCTTTAAATACTAGAAAATGATGTTAATTATATATTTTTTTAAATTAACTTAATTGACAAATAATAGTCAACTTTAAATTTTTAAATGGCTGTATATACTTTTCTTATTAATATTAGACTTTGTTTTTCTGAATCCAATTATGCCCATTATGTTGATTTTAATTTAATATTTATGCCAGAAAAAAATACTAACAAATCTTATTCACATGATTTTTTGGCAATACAAGTAGTGTGCCTTGAAAAAAAAAATCGAATCGACAAATGCCATTTATTGTAATAAGTCAACCATTTGTTATTAGTCTGTTTTTCTGACATAATTATAAAAGATAGCGAATAACAGATTAACTAAATAGTCCACACCTTATATAAATAATTTTCAACAAAAATTTAGTGTAAACGTGTGGTGTGGAAGTCTAGATGACCGATTAGTTGGACCAAATTTTAACATCAAGAAAAGTACTATCGGTTTCTGACGGAAGATTTAGAATTTTGTCTTGAATATTTGCCTCTTGCAACTCAATCGCACTTATTTTCAACAGGATAATAATGCTAGAATAAATACTGACTCATTAAATATTGAAGTTGTTACGTAGGTACTTATTTTTTGGGGTCGTTATTATTCATCGTTGACATAGTCCTCACAAAAAAATGACATTTGTCACTTTTTTACCAAGGAACTCTATAATTTTTGAAGAATATAAATTTAAATAGATTTATTTTAATTTTTTTTTCTCGACCAAAATATTGAACGAAAAACAACATATTGGCCATTATTGGATTTAGAAAAATAATTAATGTAAAGAAATTAAATCATTACATGCAGCTATTCGAAAATTTTAAGTTGGCTATTATTTGGCAATGAAGTTATTATTGAAAAAAAATAATATTGATGTCAGTTCTTAGTATTTAAGCGGCCATTTACTTTAGTTTTTAGTTCATTTACATATAAATAAGAGAGTTATGGCGTTGGCCGTTTTTTATCGAACACCCAGTATGCATAAATTAAATTTAAAAAAAATATGTAAACTACATTTTCATAAATGAATTAAAATTATTTGAATAATAGCTACGTAAATTATTTTTTTTAATTAATTAAATAACATTTTTATATAAATTGCTGAATTTACATACAAAATTATAGTAATTTCATTTACCTTGACGGTTAAGTTTCATATTTTTTTAATTATCTTGATTAATTGATTTATGCCCACTTGCACCACAGCCGATTAACTTTAATCAGTGGTTAGTACCGGTTTGTACTTCTTTAAAATACGACAATTTTATTCGCAAATTGTTTACACAATAACATATTGATCAAAGAGAGATATTTGAAATATCTTACAAGTTTATAAGACTTTTATATTCCCGAATTTTGACTTAATCAGACGTTTAATCGTGATTAACTTTTTAATCACGATTAAGTACCTGCGGTGCAAGTGGGCCTAGATATTTAATAAACATAAGTAGTAATAGATTTGAATAAAGAACTCAATGCTTTTCATTATTTAAATTATAATTTCTAATTAGATATAATTTTAAAATAATAGTATAATTATAATTAAATTCATACAGCTAAAGTCTGTTATTTTTGTCAAAGTAATATGACTGTTAAGAGTCAAATCAGGCAAAAAAGAGAAGTTGCTATCATCACCGTCTCGGAATTTCAAGATATTATTTTTTGCGTTGACTTACCCGCGGAAAGAATAAATCTCAAATTCTTGCTTTCAGTTTTGGATTTAGGGAGCGTCAATAGTGGCGTATAAAAAAATTAACGGGCATTTATCTAAAGGATATTTAAACTGGTTGGTAATACTGCATATTGACTCTTAAATATCGTTTAGGCTTAACTCTCCTTTAAAATGTGTTGATAATACCGGGCGTAACAGTTGTAGATGTTCCCTTATTAGAGTTGACAAACAATTATCCAGTTTATAAGTCTGAAATACTTCGTTGTGCCTTTCGCTTTTCCTTTGAAAGTGCTTTATATTAAGCACATGTTATTATTTTTCGACCATCACTAATAATAAATAAAATGTTTTATATAATTATGTAATAATACACAAAATACAGATTATTATGTAGGTACCAATGTGGAGGCGACCATATGTTCGAACAAACTTTGTTATTCTATACAATCATAAACATCAGGACATATGAATGAAATAAATAAAACACCATTATTAAGCATTTAATAAATTATTAAAAACATTTCAACACACATCATAATATGTATTGAATATACAGACGAAAAAGTATGTAAATATTATGGTAAAATTATATAAGACAACAACGTATAAATACTAAGAAACATATAAGAATTAAACAACCATATTTTCTGTTTTTCATTTATACATCAAGATCGGATTGAAAATGCTTAAACGAATATTTACACCATTTAGAGATTATTTTTTCAAACAGGATTTCGTGCTACATTTACTGGTTGTGGTTGTGGTTGTATCACGTGTGTGTGAGAGTGTGGTTGTGTGTCGATCACAGAAAATAATTTATAATACATTCCTATATATTTAAAAAGAGTCGATTTTCAATTAACAAGTTTTTATACAGTATGTTTACATAAATATATCTGAGTCACCTTCGGGTAATGAATAGTTTGTTGGAGTTTACCGAACTAAAATTTGTCACCAGCAGCAGTGTTTAAGAAATTTCAGCTTTTTTCTTACATTACATCTGTCACTTGATTATCTTATTTTTAGTTAGAAAATAATAATAAATTTGTAGAATTGCACAGACTGTGGTGTGCATCAAAAAACAATAAATTCTGGTTTCTGTGCCTGAACCATTCAAAAATAGAAAAAGTGGGGATTACCGCCGGTGTCAAATTTTAAGACAACACAATCTTCACATTTTGTGACTTTATTCTTGCAAACACATTTTTTGTCTTTTTATAGTCCTTTATCTTTACTCAACTAGGTCATCAACCAATATACGCATGTGTTTGACGTAAAAGTAAAAAGTATGTATAAATATTTATGTATTACCAAACCAAAACTTCCCTTTAACTGAAGGTAAAGTTTGCGCAGAGTGAGAAAGTATTCGGGGAACGTGACAACAAATCTCTGCATGGAGAATTGAATAAGTGAAATTTAAAATGGCCGGTACACAACTTGCCAACAGGTTTTGGTATGGTAATATGTGTGTGTGTGTGTGTGCCTGTGTGATACTGTTGTATATGTTTACCTCCATAATTAAATCAATTGTGTTATCTATCACTAATCCAAAATGTTTGATTCTAACAAATAAATAATTGCGTTGACTTTTGTTAACACTTATCTTTTCATGTGTTTATATTACTGTGTTTTACTGACCTATTTGGTACATATTTCAATTTAAAAAAAAATATCTTAAAAACAAATACCTGAATACCTCATTGTTGGCATTTCAATTTTGTATTTTGTTTAATTGAATCAAATCTATGTATTTCTCGATAACCAAATCACCAAAACTTCTGCGAAGCTAAAATAATTTCACAAAATCATGTTCATGTTTTCTTCATGCAAAGGTGACTCTTATGGATACACACTGTATTAAAGCATATATTTATATGCTTTAACATTTCAAGCTCCACCGATTTTTAGCATCTAATACACTTCATCTAATAAACATCAAATAATATTGCATGCCTATAAATATAAAAAATAATATCTTAGATTTGAAATAATATTGCATTTCGGTAACAAATTTAAAACATTTGTAAAACTTAAGTACGTAATTTTACATTTTATTAAAATGAATAAATTGTTTATGTTCAACACGAATATTTACAATAAAAATATGGCTCTTCTATAAACTTATATATACATTAAACTTTTTAATTAACAATGTTAAAAAATACGTAAGCTCATTTTTATGAGTTCATTCTACAGGGTGTAAACAAACAGCATACCTGTGTTATTATTTAAACGCTGTTAATGATAACGATTTTGAAAGATATGACAATTTATTGGAGTTAGTAATAATGATAATAATGATAATTAAATTTATTTTAAAAAATAGTACATAGTTTGCATAATATAAATATAAATCTTAAGCAAGCTATATATTGTAGACAAAAATTACTTATAGATTTATATTTACTGCTCGATCAGTAAATTTCAATTCAACAAAGATATGCCTGTTAACACCCTGTAGGGTAATAACTAAATTAGAGGTGCTACATTTTAAGAATCGGCTTCATCTAAAAACTCATCTTTGGTTGCGTAACGTGCTCGCTCGATAATTATTAAATAGTTTACGATACAAATGGTTTGACCTTAATTATTAAATCACAAATTCAGTCAATTTATGCCTAGAAGCACCACAGGTTATTTTTTTTTACAATTACAAATAAGTACTAAGTAAATGAAGACAATCGCTATACTGATGATGTATAGGGAAACTTGACGAAAAGTCGGCGAAAAAGTTCACATGGCCAGATGTATTGACGTTTTCTTAAGGCTTAAATATTACAGCATAATCCAGTTTCAGTAAATGTCAGAGTTTTGAAATTGCTGTTTTGAGTTTATTTTCACATACATTATTTTTTTTAAACTATTCTGGGTATCTTACATAATAAGGACTTCTATAGCATAAGAAACCCTTTAACATGATAATAATGCAGCTTGCACTTACATATTGTTAGTATGTCAGGCAACATCAAGCTGCATAGCACATGAAGGTGCTTCTTCTGTTCTAGAAGTCCATATGATATTTGTAAACATGGTATTTTCATTCAAACTAAGCAACAGCTTTATCTTACGCATAAAGCAAGCCATGATTCTTTTATGGTGTTTGAGGTGGGAAATTTTGATGTCAAACCGAAGTTTATCAGATATATTTGTAAAGCAGCATTGCCTACATTACTTTCGAGTGTACTTCAATTTTTCTGATAATTCACTAGGAAATTTAAATTATACAAGAAATTGACTCATTTCTTGTTCAATAAATTGTGTAATGTAAAACTTAATTGCCTTAATTTTTAAAGGAGAGCCAACTATTTTCTACTTTTGATATCAATGTACTTGCTATAGTCTATTTTTTCTTGCGAGTCACAGACGATTGCGCGGATTTTGAATTGGTTAAAAATTGTTAATTTTAGAAGATAAAATCTGACACAAGTATTGTTAATTTAACATTTAAATTTAATAAATATGTAGCTTTTTTGTGTTTGATCTTTTGTGTTCAGTTCTAAAAAAGTGTTCTCTATTTAATCCACGTTGTTCTGCCAAGTTCTTTTGTTGATAAATATGTATAAGTAGCTCTGTTGTGTTTGTTGTTTTGTGTTCAGTTCTAAAAAAGTGTTGTTTATTTAATTCACATTCTTCTGCCAAGTTCTTTTGTTTTGCATCTTGGCAAAATTTTGTCAATGTGAGTCTACCAGGAAAAAATAGACTACAGTTGATAGACGATAATTTTCGGACCTAAACCACTACGAGCCTAATGTTTAATGGATGAGTTATGGTATAGATTCCAAAACTCTTACAAATCAACAATTCAACCACTTCATGAAATGACAATTGAAGCATAATTAGCTTTGATTTCATAAGTAAATTATTCCTATTTTACAGTTTACCCAAGACTCATTCTGTGGAGGATTTTGTGTTTTATTTCTTATTTCGTTTCAAGGTCAAACAATGCCAATCAAAAATCAATCCAGGATGTAGATTGCAGATTAAGAGATGACTCTGGTAGCAATGTAACAAATCAATGGAAAATTCTCAGACTCTCATTGTGGAAAAGTAAGATAATTGATTTGTTTTTTAAGATTTTGACCAACACGAGTCCGATTCCAGCAGCACCAAATGTATTGACCTTCATCGAACTCCGAGTGATGAAGATATGATCAGTAATATTTCCGGTAAAACCAATCTATCTAATATTCGCAGTGATTCAGATGATTATCAAAAAGATACTAATGAAGTTTCTAAACCTAACCGCTGTTTTGCTAAGGGATATCAAGAGAAAAAACGCAAGTATAGTTCAAGTAGTACTACTAGCGGTTACTCTTAGGCGCATAGTGATCTAAAATGGATTAGCTACTAATGCGGTAGAGATGGGTAACTCATGAGTGAGTCGACTCCTTTCCATGGGTCCTTCTTCTTCTTCTGCTATCCCTCTTTACCCCTTAGGGCGTCGGGTACTTCTTTTCAAGCCATCTTCTCCATTTCAGCCCCAATTCACCGTGATTTTTCTTAGCTTATCTGCTCTTTTGCCACATCTGTCTCCTATTTCCTCAATTATGTTGTCCATTGTCTTTCCGGGTCTACCTGGTTTCCTTTTTCCTTCCATAGTTGTTTGTTCTACCAGTTTCGTTAATCTATGATTATCCATTCTCCTGACGTGTTTTATATCTTTTTTGCCTAGGAGTCTCTTGTTTATCGCTAAGTAGATATACTTTGATCAATGGATATTTGTGTGCACGTCATAGGTAGCTGAAGCTAGCTCTGACAACATTTTCATACGTTTACTCTCTCGACAGTAAGTTAAATAAAATGCAATAATGTGCTTACGTATGTCGTCCAAGGTGAGAAAACTCAGTCTTCAGTAATGACACACATGCAAAAATCCATTGATCAAACTATATTATTTGCTTTCTTATGTTTGTTGGCTATTTCTGTATCTATTTTTCTGTTGTTGCTAATTTCATTCCTAAGTAGTTGTAGTTAGTTACCTGCTCTTATCTTATTCCTTTGTATGTATGTTCTGTGTTGTTGTCTTTTTGGGTCCCTTTTACTTCTATTATTTTTGTTTTGTCCATGTTTATAGCCATTCCCATTTTTTCTATTTCTTCAGCCATATGTTTATTAGTTTTTGCATATTTTCTGGTCTATCCGCTATTAATGTTATATCATCTGCATATATTATTCCATGAGTCTCTAGTATGCAGTATGACGAGTTCAAATAGTGATGTTTTTATATTTGCAAAGCGTCTCGCCATAGAAAAGAGCATGGTTTCACGTAAAACTCAAATAAAATTCAAATGTTGAATTAAGAGTTAAACATAAGCAAGAAAATTAAACCTAACGTTTGTGGGATTTGTATTATGTGACTATAAATTATGTTGTTTTTATGTTGTGAAGTATTGTCCATGTTCCAGGTGGGTATAAGGTCCTCTCACCGTTCTATTCAGTTTTCTTTTAATCTGCAAACCACTATTTGGTTGAAGGCATTTCTTCGTCGGATAAGTTGAAAATTTGCCAGTCACTAGAAACAGTATTTGTAGGTTAAATTATAGTTGATGGGGACAGTGATCGCCGACCACTGGTTGGTGGTCCCAATCCACCCTTCAACCCTTCAAACATAAGCGACAGTTTCCCTTATGGAAAGCAATAAACCAAATAGACAAAAACAAACAACTTTCTTTGGTAAAACAATTGATCTGTCTACACTTGCTCGTATTTAAAAATTGAAGGGTGCGATAGAGTCCATATACCACCCTCCATATCATCTTTAAAGAATCCTGTTTCATGCGATTGGTAAAATATTTACTTCTCCGATGATTCGACGAAGAAAAAACTTTAAAGAAATAGTGCTTAAATAAATTATTTGGTGGGTGAGCTCCCTTAATTCAAGAAACTAGATGTCCATTGATTCCTTTTCTCTTTGGTTCATTGCTTTCATTGCTTTTTAGCATGCAGGATAGGGCGCCCCCACTACTTTTCATATTAGTTTGTTGAACCTACAAACCACTGTTTGATTGAAGCAATTTATTCAGTGAATTGTGAATTTAAAGAAGGGTCTTACTGTTCGGAAGCTAGAAATTGATGAATTTAGAAAGTACACAGGAATGCTGTCTGTGAACTCTTCGCTCCTATTTAAGATTTTGGAGGATGGGATAAGATTAGGATGATCGCGTGGGAACAAACAAACCAAATACTGAAAGAAATAACTGCTGTTCACCCATGGTATGTGACCGAAAATGCACATGCGCAAAAATCATTTGAAATGGTCAGCAATGTTACGTTTTATGTGAATTGGTGTAGTTCTTTTTAAAACCAGCTTGTCTTCACTTACCAGTTAGCAGTTGCAACTATTGGTGCTTATGCTTAGGTTAGGATTAAGATAAAGTATTTTTTAGGAAGTGGTTCGAATAGAGTAAAACAGACGAATATAATCTGTTTACTGTCATAAGAGTTATATGAGAATTAAATACTTTGAAAATACGTTAACACCCGTGTGTTATGCCTATGCATACTTAGAATTCAACCATAGCTGTGATATTGCTACGAATTAATAGTAGTGATGTTTGTTAGGCAATTCGCTCAAGCAAGCGATAATGAAGTGATGCATTTGACGTTACACTGGCACCATATAGTGTCGAGAATTGTCACATATAAAGGAGGAAAATGTGTGAATTATTTTTGCATGTACAGAATGAACGCAAAAAGGGATTATAAACAAGTTACCGATAACTATTAGAGTTTAACAAAGGAGCACTGAGTTAAACTATAATCATAGCACTAATAGGTAATTTTGCCGTTGCGAAGATAAATTTGGAATACATTTATTCTGATGAAGCTCTCATAAAAGAGGCAGGCATCATACCCAATAAACGTATTTGTTGTACTAAAGTAGATATGCATATGGGACATTAACATAATCTTAACTGAAGCAAGAAAATAGTACGTATTTTTTCCACTTTCAGGGGTTTATCCCCAGTCCTTAATCATACAACGAATGCTAGAATTTCAACAACAAAGCCCGATTTTTATACCCTTTTTTCCTAAACTTACATTTTTGTATACCACCCAGAAAGTCATCCTGGGTGCTGATTACTTCAGCCACTATCAACAAAATTTGGGCTTTTCATGGAAAAATCAACTTCTTAAGCCTTCCTATTCTTTTTATCATCTCACAACACCTGATATATCTGAAGTATACATCAGCGGTGGCTCATGGATCTTCATAGAGGAGGCTAAGATAGAGTTGCCGCTCGTACTACACTTACAGAGATTTTCTTCCATAGCTTTCTGGCTGAATATCCACAAGCTGACGTTGGTATATGCAGAGCCTATATTCCAATAGAATCCATCAACTACCGCTGAATTAGGAGAGAAGTTACTTCTTTTGTATTCAGGAAAGTGAATCATTGTCTGCAATGCACATATTATACCTCTATCACACACGAAGAAAATAAACTTACATTTCACTTTCAGTATTATTAGTTTTAATACACAATTCAGGTAATGCAGTAAGCACTAATTTTGATTAATTAAAACACTTGATTTTGTTTCACCTTTGGTCATTCTCAAGGAGATTTCTCCTTGAGAATGAACTAGTCGGAGAGACAAATAAAAACAGTGAAACAAAACCAAGGGTTTTAATTAATCAAAATTACATAATAATGTTTCACCACAGGTTAAGTGAGAAATTAATGAATCATATAATAAGCACTAAACTGGTTTGAAATAAATCTTTCGCCTTCAAATAGTTCTACACACATTTAAAAAATTCAAATCAATGTTTGTTTACAAGACATTTTTCAACCTCTTTATATTTACTGAAACTGTAATTTCGTACAGTACTCAAGCTCCAACTTCCGTGAAACTTTTTGGGCACATGACATTTTCGATTTTAAAATTTTCCCTCGTCAAAAAACATTCAAAATCAACAGTCACTATAATCCTTTCCTCGATCCGATCTTGACCTCTAACCGTGTTACATTCTTTTTTATATATAATATCTGTATACATGCCCAGCAATATTTGTTTATATATTTTATAGAGGAATCTACATTTACCTTACTAAACATTATATTAAAAAATCTATTTTCAATGAAAAATGATTATCTAGGAGTAAGCGGTGTTTAATCATTTTTTGATGGATTTCTGCCTTTCGAAAGTTTTCTATTTTTAATATGAAAATGGAAAGTACAAATTTTTACAGTTTACCCTTTTTGAATTATTACTACATGCTGATACTGTATATCTAAACACATTTATTATCGGACACCTCTGGATAACAAAAGCGCAGAGTTATACAAAAAAATGTTTAACAATTGCGACTTTATTAGGTTATGTGAAACTATTCTATAATACATTCGCCAAACCGAGACGATACAATGTCACAGCATCTTAGATCCAAAGTACAATTCCTATAATCAGCATTGCATGATCAGCCTAATGGCCTCTCTGATTTGTTGGTGTAATGGTGTTTATCAAAAAATCAGTCTACATAAAGCATGATATGCCTAAACTTGCTTGTCTCAGCTATCATTATAACTTTTTTTTTGTTGGATTAATATAGTTTACATAATAATACACAAACTGAACCTTTAATGACATGAATTTATTTTGGCAATCTGATTAAATACGACATTTATTCTAAAGCTTAACAACAATTTCTTTCTTTATATATAGTTTATCTTTCATTATTGAGCTTGTTCCCACAACTAACCTTTTTCCTCTATACTATAACCAGACACCTATTACTCTAATGATTTTTGTAGGTTGAATAATTTTACATAATCTAATAAAAAATCGTCTTTGAACTTTATAAAACACACATCTTGTTATCCAAAGGATAACTCTGACAGCAAATATATTTAAACGCATTAAAGTTTGAACTAAGTACATGTATTGCAAAAATTAGCACCTTAAAAGAAATTATTGCAAATGAATTACGAAAATAATTACAATTAATAGGCTTGTATAGAATTACCGTAACGTTATCACATACAGTTTCTTTAAAAAATCCTGCATTCATCTACTAACCGTACCTCACTGAACGTTCCCTCCCATTACGATATGCTCAAACGTCACTGTCCGGATCAGTTTCACTGCGAGGCTGTCCAAAGTTCCTCGTGATGCTTTCACTCATCGACCTAATATTTGCCAGATGCACCTCGTTAACCGGCACAGAGAAATAATTCAGTCTGTCAAGGTCCGGCATCGCGTTTAAGTCATCGTCCGTTCTGTAACAATTGTCGTACTCCGAATCGTACAAAGCACTGAGGGAATCCAGGGACATCATCGCGTCCGAATCGAAGATCCTGGATGAGGCCCTCGATGACATTGAGGTGTTGTCGTCCATGTCGCCCTCGTGGTTGTGATCATTGTATGCTGAGTTGACATCACTTAAAGCTCCTAGAAATATGAAACGCAAGGAATTGCAATTAAATGAAACAGGAGTTTACTTTTATAATGAACAAGGTGCATAGGAAAAGAATAATTCTTTGTAATTATAAGAGAAAGTTGACATTTTGAAGCATTGGCTTTGAATTTTGTCCTGCTTACGACTGTGAGGTGGCTAGTCCAGAATGCCTATACTGCGACAGAGAGGATACCACGGAGTACACGTGGTCCAATTCCAAGGCTGGAGCGAGAGAGTTCATTTTTCCTAAGCTTTGAGTGCCTCAGTAGAGGTTTTCAGCCAGGTGAACCACATGCTCTTTTTGCCAAAGAAATGGAAGGCAGTAGTTACCTTCGCCCAGAAGAGAACCCAATAGCCGAAACAGAGCACATTAGTGCCTAACTGATGATTTTTCTTTTACTTGTTTGAGAGTTTGTAGCTGTATATTTATATTTAGGCAACTAAATACAGTGTCGGCATACAGAAGTGGTACAGGGTGTACCAGGTGAAGGCCAACGGGTATTAGCACAAGTGCACCGATTCTGGTCCCTCATGACTAGTCCGTCACCCAAAAAAAAAACTTGGCAATGCATTGTCAATGCTTTGCCCGGATCGCTTAGATACTGCTTTTTCAATGTCTTTCTTTCAGTGACAATTACATTTTCTGTACTAATCTGTCTCACGATCCAGGACTGCAAGAGTAAAGTCACAGTTGCCTAGAGCCTCCATGCTGCCATCTGCCTACCATACTTATTTATAAAAAACCTCCTGTGAAAAGTGTTATCGACCAGGGTGGTACATAACGGGTATGCAACGCGTGCTAGTGACCTAAAAAGGGCGACACTGTATGAAGGAGGGTATATTAAAAATATTTAAGTGAACAGTAATAATCCTAAAAAGTTAGTGGTAACATTGACGGATAGCCGTTATAAAACTATTATGACATTATTACATAGACAAGAACTGTAGCCTGAGTATATGCATTCTAACCTGTTTGTATTTCTATAAAATTAGGTCTTATAATGTCTAGAAACATATTTCTCGAAACAACTATTTTTCTGGCTGTTTTAAGAAATTATTTGTTTTTAGTATTCATAAGCCTTAATTTTGTAGTTACGAACAGGTTGAATGCTCATACATTTAGATTATAGTTTAGTTTTTGTTAACAGATAAACTGGAAAAGGAAGTAGATATTGCTTCCTAAATTGAGTTTAGAAATAGAGATGGAAAAAAGTGTATTTGCTACTTAAAAATTTGTGAGCAATTAATGATTTAGTAATCAAAACATTTGACAGGTACACTATAAAGGCGACATCTATTGTCTAAATGTTGCATAAATTCCTTAATTGAGTGCAACAATTAACAGATACTTGGAGGGTTATAACTCCATAAATAAACAACCATTTCCCTGTCAGCCTCTATAAGGAGGTCCAATAATATCGAAACCTGTCTGATTGGCCCACAGGGCCAATATTTAAAACATTGAGTCCATTAATATGCAGTTTTGAAACTGCATCTGTTATATAGCACCCCATTGATAATAATTTTAACAACATTTGTCATCATAATAGAAAGAATACTATTTACCTTCAGCATCTGTTAATCCAGTTTCATTAAGCATTGAGATGTTCTCCAAGGCAGGGTCGTCGGTGGTGTATCCAGTTGATTCTCTATCGTTCAATAGAGGTTCGGATGCACCACCTTCTTCATCTTCGCTCCACTCTGATTGGCTACCTTCATTGGGGGGATGTTTTTCAGCTTCGAGTATCCTTAATTTTTCTTGTACTTTTTCTTCTAATAAACGCTTTACTTCTTGTTCCTGCAATAAACATGATTCAATGAAATTGCGTTGGAAGTGGTTGGTTTCTATTTACCAATTCTCTGTCGATAGGCTGCGTGCAAAAATTACAAAATGAATTAAAATTTATTTTATTAATCTGTATATAAAAATTTATATATAATTTTGTGCATTTTATTGAGAATTTACACGATATTACCCTTTTCATTCCTTAAGGATCCCCTTCTATCGCTAATACTAACATCTTTGTTCATGACATCTACGATCCTAACCATTATTACCTTAATCCATCTGCCTAACCACTGCTGTATGCAGATGATACTGCTTTGATAGTGCAAAGCTCTTACCACCCTAGTGTAGATCGATACCATACAATTGTGATTCGGGAAATGGAGAACATCCGTAAATCCAAACAAATCCCTTTTCCTTTTCATCTCTCCCACAATTTGTCATACAAAATAATTATAAACAATCACTTAATCTCATCATCTTTATGTTGCAAATAACTTGCAATAATATTTGATCTAAAATTAACATTTTAAATCCGCTCAGAAAAACTGTAAAGCAAGGGTTAAGAGGAGGGCTTAGCATTTGATGCACCTTTACAAACCCTTCTTTAAGAATGAAGCCATTCTAAAAGCTCATGCATTTTGGAAAACTGTGATTTTTAAGAAATTCATGCGAGGTCAAGCTAAGTTTTGAAGTGGGTTTTCTTTTTTATTTGCTAGAAAATTTAAGTACCCGACCCCCAAAAGGGTAACACAGGGTTCAGTAGAAGAAGAAGAAAATTTTAGAACTTTTTAAAATTGTAAGTAATATTGTGGCATAAAATACAATTTCAAATACCACATTAAAAGAACCATCAACATATTTCAACACATTTAAAATGTTCGTCTCTCATTTGACTTCTGGACATTCTAAAAAGCACTACCATTATACGACAATTCAATCGATCATATTTAAAAGGTGATCCCTGGTCCAGAATTTTATATAACATTTCATTTCTGGAAATTCTGCAAGACATCTCTGCTGAACAAGAGTAGTTCATAGCCTTGACATTATTATTTTGTAGTTTTTTTAAAACTTTTGTAACATTATGTAGGACAGGATAAATATGTATTGCAGCGTTAATTATTACTCGCCATCAGGGGAGGGACTGGATTTGAGACGAGATGGTGTTAAAAAGTTTAATCAATCAAATATTTCAGCAATAATACAAAGTTTTACTTACATATAATTAAAAACAAATTATAGATAAATGCTGCATAATACCTTTGCATGCTCCTCTTCCATTAGTTTCTCGGCTCTCTCGAAGCTCTCAATATCAGTATCATCATCCCTACGTTGCTCTAGCATGACACAATCTTCACACTCCTCCTCATCCTCGTATTCTTCTCCATCAGTCTTTTGATTAGGGCTTCTGGTAGAGAAAATTACAAAACTCAAACAAATACACAACAAAATAAGCACCGCCACCTAGGATAAGTAATAAAGCAAACGACATTCGGTACAGAATGCTATCCACTTCATTCAGGGTTATACTTGTGTGAATGGATTCCCCGAATATAAATGATATGGGTCAGCTACAACTATGCAAGCGTGAAGTGCTAGCAAGCAGCATGGAGTTAGAGCGTGTTATTTTAAGCATTATGATATTTATTTATTAGTGTACAAGTTACTGTTTGGTTTATGTAATTAATTTTAGATATCGCCTGCAGATAAATCAATTGTGCATTGACGAGGTACGTAATTGAAGTATCTAAAGGCGGTTTTATTAAGTGTTTACATGTTTAACCCCTAATTATTCTAGTGCAAAATACGTTAGATGGTACTGTGAAGGGTATGAATTATTAAATCTCAAATTCAGTAAAATTTTGGGTACAAATATTTATTTATATACATGTGGTCATTTTCAAAGTAAGAATAGTTAGAATGGCTTTAAAAGTATACTATTATCGAAACAATAAACTACTACTAATATCAAAGTAAGAATAGTTTCTAATAGTAAAATGGTTTTAAATGTCTCCCAATAACAAACTACACGTGGCAAGAAACATAATAGATTGTAATCCATTCACGGTCAACTTTTTCTGAGGTACACCATGGTGACATTGTTGTTGGCAGGATTTAGTTAAGTACAAAGTAATTTTGTTTTGAAGTCATAATTTATGGTAAGTCATGCAATAATTTCTAATATAATACTCGCTTCCCCATTGAATATTGTAATAATGTAGGCAACACTATTTCGTGTTTCAAAAACATATTTGTCAAGCGACATTTGTCAAAATTTCACATGAGAACCTGCTGTAACTGTACCTTGTACAGCATATGCGAATGCTATCAGCAACAGATTTCCCTCACTTCAGTGCAAATGTGTTGTTCACTGATGAGGCGTCGTTTCAATGGGATCAGATCACAAATTATCATAATCAGCATGCATGGGCTGTCGAGAATCCTCGCAAAATTGTGCAATCACCACATCAACAAAGATTTTCTGTCAACGTTTGGGCCGACACTGTTGGTAACTGTTGATTGGGCCTCATGTTCTTCCACCTAGTTGTTTTGCTTACTTCGCTACGTACGTTACTAAACTACAAGATTACCCAAATATCCTTAAAAAAGTTATATTTGCATCTGGTTATCCACAAGACATAATACTATATGACAGGTACTAAGACTTATGAGAAAAACCAAACGGGTAATAAGAGCTGCCAACTGTTCAAACTGTTGCGAAATATTGTTTGTAGCAATTTGGAGACCAAATACCAAGAACTAATAAAGTAAGAGAAGGTTATAAAACCTGAAAGAATTCTAGTCACAGGAGAAATGAATAAAACAGGTCCCAGTCTAATGCATGATTGTGAAGAGTGACATGACTTGACTCAATTTGAAATAACATGTCTACATAAATGATAGGACAAGTTCAAGGTACTGGCAGTTCGTGAACTTTCATAAAAGAAGAGGTCTCTCCGTCAGCGGCGGCTCTTGGAAGTTTGGCCAAAACTGCAGCGGAATATTTGCTTCCTTTATGAGAAATGGTGCAGTAAGAACGGCGTCTTTGTTTTAGCCTCCTCTAAGGAGATCCTCGAGCCACTGCAGATCTCCATAACAACCACCTACCTACTCATGTAAAGGAAACTTCCTCTCCGAACTTTCACAACCTGCCGCTGGATCAAGGTATAGATTGGAGGGGTAAAATTAAATATTAACTGTTCTTAATTTGAAGATGACCCCGAGATTTTAGATATACTAAAGTAAATTTTGTTAAAAAAAATATACTTACCGCGTGATACCTTACAATTATTATTTTGCAAAAATGAAATTTTAACTAGAGTAATTAAGAGTTAATATTAACATGCACTACAATTACATGTCCAATAGTATGTTAATTGACATGTCATCTAGATAGTCACTAAAATACCTGTCAAGAGGTGAAACTTTTTGTAGCTTATAGTTCTGCGAAGGTCCAGGGGGAGAGGGCCCCCTTTTTAACGACCCTTCCTTGCTGCTTACTATGGGAGGGGACATGCACTGTAAGGTAACACTCCCTGTTGGGTTAACTCGTAATCCCAGCGCCAACGCTTGAATAGCTGCTAGTCCAACCTGGTGGTTGTTGTTGTACCTTACTAAGGGCTCCAGGGCAATGTCTTTACTCGTCTGGGTCACTTCCAGTTTAGGTGGTATGTTCTGCAGCAGGTTTTGCTCGTCTAGCAATTTTTGGATTTCGCGTTCGAAGGGCCCCACATCTTCCGTATTATTCAATTTAACGTTCGGCGATAATTTTTCACGACCACAGGGCGACGCGCGCAGCCTTCTAATATCCTTTTTATCAGTCTGACAGCAGCCATCTTTCTTGGAACTTTTTTCGCTGCTAGCGTACTTGTAATCGTCGTTCAACAACTCGCGGATTTCCTCAGCTTCCTTAAAACTGGGCGATCTCTTGCAGTTAGCTGAAACCTTATTGCATTCTAGTATCGAATCACTATCATTTCGTGTACGCTTCTCCAGGCTGCGTTGCTTCTTAGCCACTGCGCCATTCGAGGTGTTCGATCTGAGGAGGGAGTTGGGTTTCTTGGGTTTTGTAAGGAATTCGAAACTAGCGCAACTCTCCCCTTTACAACTTTCATCTCCATCCAATACAGGAGGGCTCGTTACTATTGAAGAATCTACTGTGTTACAAGTGCCGGCAATTGCAAGGACAGCTCCTGGAGGTAAGTTGTTCCGCTTTCCATTCCTGTCAGTTGAATTATTTCTTAGGGAACAGTTCGGAGGTATATAGTCGAGAGATGCTCGCGGTGATGTTTCAGGTGAAGAGCATGGATTAACTTGTATATCAGATGGGAAAATGAATTGTTGAGCATCTGCTACAGGCAATGGAGGTGAAACACAAGGCGAGGCATCAGCATCAGTAGTTCTGCTGTAGCTTTCATCCGAACTACTAATACTGGGCGAATGATTTAAGGAACTAATCTCATCTGCGGAACTGTGTATCCTCTGTGGAGCGCTTGGTGGGTAAATCCCCCCAAGGCTCTCATCCGAGTAATGCCTTTGTAAAGGGCTATGCCTATTATGATGTGGACTCCTGTTCCTCAACGGACTATGCCTACTCTGCAGCGGGTTATGTCTATTCTGCAACTTATTCCTAAGTTCTGGCGCGCACTCTGGGGTCTCCAGTTTACACGTTAATGGAATCATATTGGAAGTATGTGGTAACTGTATACTGGTCGCTGATAAATTCTTCCTGTGCCTACTAGGTGATTCCTTTCCAGGAGGTTTTGGTAAAGGCTTCAGATAGGGTATTATATTATCTACTGTCGCTTGCGATGATGATAAACTCGCGTAAGGATTCGGAGGGCCGCGGGGCCACGGCGGGGTATACTTCATATCGACTTGGCGAGGATACATGATTTTGTGAGGGGGTAACGGAGGTGCGGATATAATTTCCTCATGCTTTTTCACGATACGGTTTGACTTTGTGGGTACGGGCAGTAGGGGTTCGTTTTCGCACCCGATGTTCATCTCCCGGTGGCAACTCTCTCGTAACGGTGGCAACCTCATGGCATTCCGGATGCCGTAATTATCGTCGCGTGAGTTCGAACGGTTTTGCAGCGCGCTGTGTGCTTTTGTGCGTCCGTTCATTTCGCCGTGGAGAAGTGCTAATGGTGTCGCTACTCCGCCGTACATATTGTTCATGGCTAAAATTAAAGAAAAATGATAAAGTTTATGGTACATAATAAAATAAATTTACCAAACTGTTTATAGGTCGGAAATATTTATTATACCGATTTTCTACTACCGTGTACTAAGCAGGGACTTCACGCATGGATTTATTATACTATAGATATGTTGGAAAGTCCTAACATATCACATATAATAAGAAGGCTTTAGTAGTGGGATATTAAGTAGGGTTGCCAACAGTGTCCTTTTGGGCTGGAGACCGGCTTTACTCCGTGCTCCTGCCATATAATAAATTCTCCGGCCTCTCGTTCGAATTTTGCCAGAACGTAATATTTTTCGAATATCCTATATATGCCGATAGAAAATATATTTCAGAATGACTCAAAATGAATGATTTTGTTACAGCTAGGAGTGACCCGAGGGGTGGCAACCAACAATCAATGTTCCGGCTACAAGGGGTTGTTCCAACTGGTGCAGCGGTATTTATTGAGGAAATTTAGATAATCATGATGCTGTTTTGAAGTATAAACTTTTCTGTTCGCAAACAATATGCATTTGTTAAGGATTCTCATGCGAGTTATTCACCTTATGTTAATTGATGCTTCATGGAATATGAACCATATAAATATATAAGTTAAGCAAATAGCTATTCGCAAGACGACTTAGTTGACTAACAGTTGTTTTTTTATACACTTTAATTTCGATTACAGTACTAAATATCAAATAATTATAATTGTAGTCATTGAATTACTATGGAATAGAGGAGTTTTAATGTCTTAAATATCCCCCTTAAAATACATTCTATGATTTAGTGTTATCCTTCAAAGGATCCCCTCAGTCCTTCAATTCCTTTTCACTCAACAGCAGCCACTACTGATAGATGGCTGGTTAAATTACGTTTGCATGAACCAACTATCCGATCTATTTAGGTTAGTTCAGAAAGTTATACACCGTTCACATTCAGTCGCAGTAGGCTTTGTTAGGGTGACATTTTTTTTTGGTAGTAAAAAAGGTTCTAACTATTTGGTTATGGCATTGCATTTTTTTGGTTTTGTGTAGTGCAATGTTGCATTTTATAATATCCCTCATTCACATTCACTCTTGAAATTAGTTTTGGCATTTTGCCACAATGTTTGGCAACGTTTTATTGAAATTAAAGGTTAACAATATACTTCAATCATTATCAAAAATACAACATGCCAATGTAAGGACCAAAAAAACACCCCAACTACGGCGAGAATAAAATGCGAACAGAGTATATCTAGTTTGCGCAGGGTTTATTCAATCGTGTATTCGATGCGGGAAGGGGATGCTAGAGATCCCTGGGCGTTTGCTTATTTTTTTCACGGCAATAGAACAAATAATTTTTAACACAATTTCCTCAAACTTTAAAATCAATCGCAAAATAGAAAGAGTCAAATGTGGAAATTCAAAGATTACTGACCGAATGACTTTCCAAAAACAGTTTGGTAAATGTATTCATCATCAGTAAAAACCCACGTGTGTCCAAAAGAACCCAAAAGTGCAAAAATATTAAAAAAAGCTAATCTAAACAACAAACCAACTGTGTTTACTACTTACAATAATAACGAATAATATTTAAAAGCAATCAAATTAGAAATAATTTAAAATAATTAACCAAAGATAGGTGTTTCTGCAAGAAATATTAGAAAATAACATGGAGAATATTGAATCGATGATTACATCGCTTACCAATAGGATTACTTGCTCCACTTCCACCCGTTCTGAAGTTATTAAGTTCTTCCACACGTATCGTTCCCGGCTGTTTTCTATCTATGAGGAAATAAGTCGTCATGTCACCTTTGCCCTTGACTTTAACCTTGCCACGACATTGAAATTCGTAAGGATACGTTTTTAGCACTTGGTATACTTCCTCGGTTACTTGGGTGTGATTTGGAAGACCGGTCGAGTCCATCCGACTAGCTACATTTACAGTGTTACCCCAAATGTCGTACTGAGGCTTTCTTGCGCCAATTACACCAGCAACGACTGGACCTATGTTTATACCTGTCAATAATAAATATTTCCTTAAGCTATTTTATAATTACAATGTAATAATATTTGATAGAATCATACAAACCACATAATTCATAGAGCCTTCATATATACAAGGAAAATTCATAAACTGTGAACACGAGAAAATCAAGGTGAATTTATAAATACCGAGAATTTGACAGTAATACCATTTCAAACTTAAAATGGATAACTACGAAGTATTGGAGAAAGTGCAAATTGTAAAATGGTCTTATTAAAATTAAAAATTCTTGTACGGCAACATTTGAAAATAGGCCTTCACCTAATCTCCATCGTTATTGACATTGCATACAATTATTCAAAATTTTGAAAAATTAGGATGTTTTTGTCCCCCCAAAAACACAAAAAACCTACTGTTCTGAATGAAGAGAGGGATTTAAAGAAATTGATGGTTTGTCCTATCGTTAAGGATCATTCAGAGTATTCTCTTAAGCAAATTGTTGATGTAGTAGATTCAGGTGCTTCCACCATATGAAAAAATGGTTATCGATCTTATAAACTACAAAGAACACACGAACTTCTTTCTAATGATCAATTTAGAAGTATAGAATTTTGCGAAGGAGTGATAGAAATGGTGAATAATGATGAAAATATCACCTGGAAAGTCAATTTCACTGATGGACCGATATTTCCACTGCATGGCCGCCATAACTCACAAAATGTGTGTTAGTTTTGAACATGAGCTAATTTAAACTCTTGAATTTTGTTATTTTAATTTAATTTAAGTTTATTTAGAATAAATTATTTATTTTACTCTTCATAATACTTTCTACATTGGTAACTAATTAATGAATACCTATTATTAATATTCGAGTATTAAACACCATCTTGACGAGTTTTTAGGGATTCGTAAATTCGCCTTGATTTTCTTGTTTGTTCGCAGTTCATGTATAAAATAAATGTATCTGATAACAAATGCAAAATTCAAGCTTGTGCTTTTTCTAACAGTCTCAGTGAAGACACACTTCTGTAATTTGGATGAATCAGAGGTTTTGATAACAATATTGACTTTACCGAGATTTAATAGAGAAAGCATGTTACACGAATATGACAGCTATTTAACGAGGTAGTTATCAGTTGTCACTCACCATAACTGCATACAAACAGATACATTCACTGCAAACACATATCATTTACACACACACCCCCTGGCCTATTCAATGTCCAAAACTCAGGCTTATACAGATTTTATTTTTTAGTAGTATGATATTTACTATTATCGTCGTGAATACAAGGCATGAAAGCGTACTCATAACTCCCACGGGAGATATGAGTTATATCTCCCGTGGGAGATATGAGATCTGCTCCTGTTTACCTGACAAATAGTATGTACAATTTCCAAATTCTCCGCTCAAGATGATGGTTGAACATAGACAATCTTGCGTCTGCTCACGACCAACTTTATAGCGAGACAGGAATTAAACTTTTCTCCCAGGTTTGTTCACTATTTTATTCACAACTGTACGTTTGTTGTTAAAGCATTAACATCAAATCAAATCAAAATAAATAAATGTCAGTTTATGAAATGCGGGCGATTTGATTTAAAACAAACTCATAGCAACCATGCAAATACATATTGCTGATCGATATACAGAATATTTTTACGAATTACTAAAAAATAAAATATTGTATGCACCGCGGGAGATATTCATGTTCTTCGCCTTCGGTTGACTTACAAACCTCGGGCCAGAGGCTCTCAGTTTGTAACCCTGTCAATCTTGGGAAAAAAACATTCCATATCTCCCTTGATGCATAAATATCTATTCTATGACTCTGTCACAATTTAAATTACTACCATGTAGCAATAGTAAGGTGTGAGCCACATAATTCTGTTGCTCAGTTGGCCATGCCTGAGAGAGTGAGAAACATAGCAGTCATGTCTGAGATTAATTCATTTTTTTACATCTAATTCAATTGAACTAATCTAGTCTCATGATGTAATAATATCGACATACCTCATTTATCTCACAGCGAAACAAAATTTTGTGGCTCACACAATACAACTGAATTCTTAATTAAACACATGATAAATCTTTGATTTTCTAGAAAGAGATTTAACAAACAAAGTATAGCGATTCCTATACACATACACAAATTTAATGAGGTAACAAATTTAATGAGGTAACAACATTTGTCAAAGCCGATTTGTTTGGGTATATCTACTCATTATCGTCACCAAAATGTTAATAATAGAAGATATGGGAAAAGAAATGTACTTACCAACTCTCAGCATAAAATTATTGTAACTATTCTCATTAATATTCAAAAGGCGATCCCTCATGGCAAAAACAAATTCAACCAGGGTGCTCAAGTGCAATCCAGCCGTACTCTCATCATCATCCAAAATCCTTAGATCGGGCATCAAACCAACGGCGGCCATATACGTCGATCCAACAGTCTTGATTTTATCAATAGCCTTGAACCTCTCCTCGCTAAGCAGGTCATCGAAATCCGCGATGATTTCATTCAACAACCTAAGGCATTCCACCCCTTGATTGTTGCCGTCCAGCTCTGTGTAAAACTCATGGTAATTGGTAATGGATGCGAACACAACACCTACTCTCGAATAACTCTGATGGTAGAGTTCCTGCGATAGAGTATTCTGTAATAGAATTAGCCGGATTTTATTGCATGTGCAGCCTCTCTTGGTCCAAATCTTACACGGGTAAAAGAATTGCAGAGATCGACAAGATGCCCAAGCTTCGTGTTAGACACCTTGTAAGACCACATCGAGTAAACAACTAGAATTTACGTGCGTACGGATTTTTGCGTGCATTTTGCGCGACAGTACAGGCTACACAATACAGGGTGTCGAGAATAAAGATAAGAAAACATTTTAAGCTGTGTGTAAATTACAGTCAACTAATGTGTAGGGTTTAGATTTAATACATTTAACAGAATAGTTATTTATGTGCCAAGGGAAATAGGAGGATGATTATGCACATATGAGGGCGAGGCCCTCGGGTATGTAAAATGCCCGACGGGTTAAACATCAAGTAATGCTCGTGGTGCATATAAACTTGTATGTCTTACTAGTTTATCTATTCAATCACGGAAAGATTATATCTGTCATTGCAAGCTTGCATCAACATGATTAATGTTTTCTAAACAAAAGTGACTTAATTAGCAGGCTTTTTGAAATTTCATGGCCCTAGGGTATTATGCAGGACCGGGCTCACTGGGTAGTGAGGGTATTATGCAGGTAAAATGGATGTGGCCAGGCATGGGGAGTCCTTTCCGATGCCATGAGAAAGACGAGGAAGCTGCTAGGACACTATCCCGCCGGATGCAGGAGGCATGCGGTGTTGCGGTCCCCAGAACGTGACAGAAGGATCTAGAAGAGCGGTCTATTGGCAAAACAGGAATATCAGGGAACTTCACAGG
Organism: Ocypus olens; assembly: GCA_910593695.2. Taxonomy (NCBI): domain Eukaryota; kingdom Metazoa; phylum Arthropoda; class Insecta; order Coleoptera; family Staphylinidae; genus Ocypus; species Ocypus olens. The sequence goes on from OU343053.1 coordinate 37,382,430, forward strand.
GAGACTAGTACGCCCATCGGCGTATGATGAGCGCCAGAGGGAGGGCCCACCTGTCAGAGGACTTTGTAACCGCACATAGAGAGGCTAAACGGGACCTAAGGTCGGATCGAAGAAATCAAAGACAACCCCTAGGGGATGCGCATGTGGTATAGTTACCAAGCGAATCATAGTCCGACTTCCAGACCCTGGAATCCTAGTCCTCAGAGGAGCGAGGATAGTAGTTCAGGAGCTGTTCCCGGCGGGTAATGGGATGGGCGAATGGGCAACTAGAGAGATGGTGAGTCCAGACCATATCCCCACACCTGCAGTATCGGCGGTAATTTGGGAGCTCCCAGGAAAGAAGACAACGGGCCCGGATGGGATTACTAACGAGGTGGTTAAAGCGGCAGCAAACGCCATATCGGTGGAGATAACCCGTGTTATATATCTTTTCCTAAGGAGGGAGTCTTTCCAAGAATCAGGAAGGTGGCCAGACTGGTGTTTCTGCATAAGGCTGGAAAGGATTAGATTAGAGGAGACTGATGGACGGCCGAGAGAGACTTACCGTAGATAAGTTACAGGTAGTCACTCAGGCGGGAGGCTTATCCCCAAATCAATTTGGTTTCCATAAAGGACTCTCCACGGTAAAAGCAAACAGAGCTGTCTTTGCGACAAAGGCGAATAACGAAATCTGGATAAGGCGCCAGCACTGTTTATTCATCACGCTGGACATCAGAAATGCGTTCAACTTCTTGCCATGAAGCACAATCATGGAAGCTGGACTGAATTGGAAACCCCGCCCTACCTGGCAAATCTAGTTAGAAGTTACCCGACGAACGAGAGGTAACTTTCGCGGACGCAGGAATGGAAGCCACGTATGAGATTTCTTAGCTCCACGAGGATCGGTTCTGTTACTCTGGAACGTGACCTACGACTGGGTGCTTCGGGTCAACCCCTCCAGCAGAAGTGTACAATGGCGTTCTAGCAGTAGCGGTGCTAGGGTGGAGCAAACCAAGGTGGCTGCCGAGGCTGTATGCAATATTTCCACGTGGCTGGACAACGAGGGACTCTCGCTGGCCACTCGCCAACATGAAGACTCCGTCACCTTGCTGGGCGAGATCATCAACCGTAGAAAATCGGTAAAGTACTTTGGGGTTTGGATGAACTCAAACCCAAAGCATACGCTGCATATTGGCGAGGCGGTTAGAGGGGCAGCACACACCGAGGTAGCGATCGCCAGAATACTGCCGAACTTTGAGGGCTAAGAGGGGGATAATTTTGAGTGTAGCTAGATATAAATTAGCCTACGCCGTGCCAGCATGGGCTGACTCAATTATTGTCGGGGCATGACTGCTTCCAGGTCTACCTGGCGAGATTCAAGACTCTTGAAGACAGCTCGTGCCTGTACTGCATGGACGACGCCGAACAAACACTACTCCACTGCCAGGAGTGCAACAGGCAGAGGGACATGCTTAACGAGGCCTTGGGCACTCCAGTGGAGGAAGAGAGCATCTCCGAGAAAATGCTAACGAACAAGAAATGCTGGAAGGGGGTAACGAGCTTCGCACACCAAGTACTACTTTCGTCCTCATGTAAATATGTAAATGTAGGTGCAAATATGTAAATGTAGGTGTAAATATGTAAATAAAGTGTAACATATAAATGTAGTGCTGTCCAATCTGATAAAATGTACATTGACTCCCGACACCCGCGAAGAATGCCGTATAGGCGCTGCCAGAGTGATTGGGACGCACATCCCACATGCGGACCATCAGCAGAGCCCCCGCGCATTAGACACCGGGGGTAAATAGACCCAGTAGCAACACTGAGGTTGTAAACCCTTTAGTGGGATGAAATCATTAAAAAAAGATATTATACAGGGTGTTTCAAAATTCATGCACCAAAAATTTTCTGCGTACTCCTTGTAGATAAAAAGAAAAAAAACCCTTATGACAAATCTCGATTTTCCACAAAATAACATGGATTAAATCCCCTTGCAGAAATATTTAATGGAAAACACCGCCGTACACGTTCGCGCTCGCCTGGTCTCGGGTCTTCGTCTCTCGAGCTTGTACTGCCGGCATTAGATAAACAAACGGTGTGGATTTTAGTGTTTATGCAGCACACAAATTAGGTCAATGTACCATCGAGTTATTTAGAAGAAAATATCGTGTCAGTCAGTACAAATCTTCGTGATTATCAAACGGTATTAACGCCATAATTACCAACTCAGTTTACAAGCAGAAACTAACTGAATTCTTTTTCGGGTTTTCACCGTCTTCAATTGATGGGGGTGAATTTGTAGAGGGCATTGATTGGTCAAACTGTGCAGCCCCATCGTCGCCCTTGGAATTTTTAAAACCGATTTGTATCTTCGAGGAAACACACATGTTTTTACGGACTTTCTAAAAATGTGTTATTCCAAATTGGGTCTTGGCCTTGGGTAACAAAGGAATATCATTTTGCAGCACCTACCCCCCGTGATTTTAAGTAATAGGACTGCAAGGGATACAATTGTACAGCAATAAAAATACACATGTGTAGGAAGCCGCCAGGAACAATAAAAAAAATGCATAATAAATAGGATGAACTTGAAATTTGTGCGTCGATTTTATTAAGCCTCACCGTACTGTTTATGTTAAGATCAAATTTCAACAGCCCGCTCGAAATTAGGTCACCATTCATTCATGCGTCCACACTTAAAATCGGCACCGTTTCTTTTTATACAAGCGAACGAAAGTATTCATTGATAAATGAACAGTGGTGTCTCTTAAATATTTCTGCGAGGGGGTTTAATCCACGTTATTTTGTGGAAAATCGAGATTTGTCATAAGGGTTTTTTTCTTTTTATCTACGAGGAGTACGCAGAAAATTTTTGGTGCATGAATTTTGAAACACCCTGTATACAACATAATGTAGATACCTTTTATCCCCACAATAAATACACAATAATGTAATAGTAGGACAAATAATTTGTATGTCTTACTGATACATTATTGTGTATTTAACCCTTTGGGTTTCAGTGGTTTTTGGAAAAACATGGTCGGAAACCGCCATACAGCGCAATAGCGCTTGTTTTTATCGACTGCGAAGAGGCCAATCGACTGCGAAATGCCAATCGACTGGGAAATGCCAATCGGCGCGATAACGCTTGTCGTAGCTTAGGTAAGGTTAGATGTCTGCATTGTCACAGTTGAAAATGTACTGAGATTTTTCGATACAAAAAAACTACGCGATTGCACTACTTGGGACTCAAAGGGTTAATACTATCCTAGGTTATAAAGAGGTTCATAATACCTTCGGGCTATAAAACTTACGTCAAAACTTTCAAATATTATTCATAAAATGATAAAATCACGCTGATGCAAGCTTGAAACTTCAAAATATCAGATGTAACCTTTCCGTGATTTGAGAGAAAAACTAGACATAAAAGTTGCACTTGGGCATTACTTGATATTTAAACCCTTCGGGGACTTTACACACCCTCAGGACAGAAACACTTGGGTATGTAAGCTTGTCACCTTCGTATATGCATAAATATCTTCCTAATACCCTTAGTACATAAATAACTATTTATGGTTTTATAAATACCTACTAGTAAGCACACAAACACTTCTTGATTTATATATTTTTATATAGGTAAATAATATTATCGTAATACTAGCTTTAACTTAAGTACTAATGAATAACTAATTTATTTAGGGTACAGTAACAGTACCGATTCAGATAATCATTTGGTCTGCATTATTTTTCATTAATAGTCCAGTTATCGGCTAATTTTAAGATGCAAAATGTGAACCAAGACACAACTTGATACGAGCCTTCACCTGGGGATATGAATTATTGAATTTTCCAAATATAGTCGATTCCGCGTTAATTGAACCTCCACTTAATTGAGGCAGCCAATTTTATATATCTGAAAAAAAGTTGTGAACGGTCAATGTGGGTTTTAATTTGATACATTTTTAGTTTTTTGAGAAATATATTTATTTATTATTCTGAAGAAATTAGAATTTTATTATACGTGATTTTTCTTTTAGCCCTGACCGGAGGAATGGCTACGCCAGAACGGATCAGGGCATTGCCTCCCAGGAAATTAATTGACCTCATCAAGAAAGTTGAATTCCTGGGAAACTATTAGCAGTAGGGTACTAAAACAGAAGAAGGTCGCAGTACTGTAAGGCTCACCACAGCCTATCGACCCCATCTAATCTAACGTGAATTTTGTACACACAAGTTGTTCAAAATTGATTAGGTAACTATCGTATTTTTAATAACAGATATTTTGTAAATTGGACAAAGTTGTGAAGATTTAGGTGCTTTGAAGGGAGGTTCTCATGTAAAAATTTTAAAAAAAATTAGATTTTTTTCGCATTTTCGGATAGGCTAAGTTGTTTAGAATGTTGATGTGAAAGTGTTTTCTGATCCACGCATTACAAAACTATCTAGAACCTATTTATCGAAGTATTGTGACCCCTTCCATGGGACGCTCTCATGCGGATTCACCCGGCTTAGGGAGAAAACTTGCCGCGCCGTGCTGCACAGCCATTTCTACTGGAGTGTTCGTGTCTACACGCTTTAAGAAGAAGGCAGTTGTCAGAATTAACTGTAGGTGGCAGCGCAAAGTTTACAGCTCTCTTAGAATTTGGACCCATACGATGACATTACTCTGCATAAAAAAATGTATAGGTCATATGCAAAATAGAAAGCAGACGACTTCGGCTGATGAAAAAGGAACCAAGGGACTCGGAGAAAAAAGCAAGTTCAAGCTATTGAGCTTATAGCAGATTAAACAATTTACTAAGGACTGGCGATCAGAATGTACTCTGATTCTGCAGACAAAATGAAATATGCTATATGGACTACATTTTATCACAAATGTTCAACTGCAGCATTTTAAATTTACTGAAGGTGCTGAGAGCGTGTTGTGGAGACCAACAGCGAATCATTCAAACACGACTCTTCTCTTCATAAAATTGTTCAAGACGACATTAAACCCGTCTAAGAGGCTTTTTCCGCAGATGATTTGCTACAATGATATACGGGAAGAATACAAAAAACTCAAATGAAAGTTTCAACGCGTGTGTTTGGAGACTGGCTCCGAAACACCTGCATTGCGCCTCTGAGACTATCAACATCGTCACCTGTGTAGTTGTAAATTTATCCAATGGACGATACTCGTCAATGCTTAAGACCATGACTACGCTAGGAATTGCTGTCGGGTTCGATGCACAAAAAAATTGTGTAGAATCAGTTATAGAAAAACGTGTGCAGGCTGCCCAACTAAGGATATCCAGCGCAGCAAAATCGGCTATTCTCGCCAAGAAATACGAGGAATCTGCTCTCCAATATTAAGGAAGTTACTAAAGCATACACACATTTTACAAAAATGATTGGAGCCTTATCTGGGGATCTCAAAATAGATAGTTCTGTTGGAATTTCGAATTCAAACATTTTTTATTAAAACAATACATACCCATATTTTATATGGAGAAAATAAAAAGTGAAAGGTAAAAACACACTTTTTTACGGATTTTAGTCCTCCATACTTCCCAAAAAACCTTCAGATTAAAGTTTGATTTAAAAACCTCTATTAGTTTTTGAGATGCAGCACCCACAGACACAGACAGATGTATTTCAAAAATGACCAGCATCGTCTCGGAGATCTCCAAATGAATTTTTGCGTTGAAATTTCGAATGCAAACACTATCTCGAAAACAATACTTTTCTGTAATGTATTCAGAGAGTCTAAAAAGGAAAAATTTCTCCTGAGCGTCTTATTTTTTTATGTACGTATTTGATTAGTGTAATAGTTTTTTTTTATTATACACGGTGAGGCAAAAGCACAAATCTGTATACAATTCGCCGCCGCGATAGTGGGAGGGGAAATGGCAGAGAGCGGGACTCCATTTCATGATGTGCACCGTATTACCTGCGTTCGTAGTTCTCACAAAAATTCTGTCACGGAAGTGCAGCGTGTCTACCGACGACAATTCAATATTGGTCGACATGATCACATATCGTCTCGCAATACCATAGCGTGTTAGAGGTAAGGCATGGAGCTCCACGAACAGTGCAGATGCCAGAGAACCAGCAGACAGTGAGGGAAGTTTTTAAACGCAATCTTCGCCGTTCGGCGCGCCAGCAATGTGGAATTTTTTTTTTTTTAGTGGAAGAAGTTTAAGACGAATGCGAAAAGACACAAAATTTCACCTATACAAACTGCAAGTTGTGCAACAAATTAACAAAAGAGACAGGAAAGCAAGATTTTCTTTCTGTATCAGCATGAGTGGTTTGTTACGGGAAAACACAGACATTCTGAATAATTTTCTAGTGACCGATGACGCACATTTTCATGTTTCTGACTGCGTCAACAAACAGAACATGCGATGGTCACCAGTGAACCCTAAGGAACTGCCTGAAGCCCTTGCACTCTCCTAAAGTGACGGTTTAGTGTGGATTTGGTGCTTTCGTATTTCTTCGAAAATGACAATGAACAGAACGTGACTATGTTGGAAGGTTTTATTGGACCAAAGTTACGACAACTTGGCATTGACCGTAAAAACCTATATTTTCAGCAAGATGGGGCAACAGTCCACACCGCGCGAAACAGTATGGTTGTAGATTGTAAAATGTTTGGAACTGTTATCTCACGTTCCGGCGAGGCCAGCTCGGTCACCCGACCTCAGTGTACCAGACTTTTGCCTGTGGGGGTTCCTGAAAGACAGTGTGTTACAGGAGCATATAATAAGTATTCAAGGACTCGTGCTATTGGTGACGAAGTTGCAGCCATTGATGAGGACCTACGGAGGAGCGTGTACTAGAACTTTAAGAAACGTTTGCAACAATGCAGTGACGTAAACTTGGGACATCTGCCTGATAGTAGTTTTAAAAATAATCATGTAATCGGTGGTAAATAAATGGCATACTTGGTCATATTTATAGACACGCGCATCATGAAATCTCCCTCTGCCATTTCCCTTTTCGTCAACCACGACAAGCTATAGCGGCGGCGCACTATCCAGATTAGAAAAGTGTTAGTTGGCTCTGCCTCACCCTGTACATACTTTTAACAGCGCTGAGAAATATATCTTTTTGTAATTCTTATTAAAAAAATTGATGTTTCCCAAAATCCTGCAAACGCCTTTTAATGCCAATCACTAATGCCTATACTATTTTTGCAATAGCAATGGAGAATTGTCATTGTGATATACTTCGATAAACACTAAGTACCTACCATATCAAAATTGAAATCAGTTCCTACCTACAAAGATTGAATGTATTACTTTAATCCTGACTTTTTTGTGTGTATTTCAAGAAGGCCTGCAAGACAGACAACAAATCATCTTATCGCTGATTTAATTATTACTAGAGATATGTAGGTTTTAGAGTATTCTTAACATAGCATTCTTCTGGAGTTCTAAACAGTTCAAGCAGTTAGAGCTCATAAAACGTCATCTCATAATTTTGTCTTTCTTAATTTTCTGTTGCCATTTAGGTTTATGACTACGATTATACAGGGTGTCCCATTTTAAATTTCGACACCAAATATCTCTAAACCTGAGCAACATGGCAAAAAATGTTTCAGATAAAAGTTGTAGAGTTCGGAGGGGGACATATGCTGGTAATCTTGACCTTGGCGGTAATTTTCAAGGTCAAATGAAGGTCAACTTTGATTTTTCAAATAGAACCCTCTATTTTTTATTGCGGAATCGTATTCTACGGGCAAAATACAAACTTTTTGTAGGAAACGTTAAATGCTTTTTTTAAGAGTTTTTTCACGAATTTTGTCAGTCATGTTGTTTGAAATCTCAGATTCATGCATTACCCTCGGCATTGTCATCAAAGGTGCGGGTGCAAGATCCCCGGATCTTACTCCCCTTGATTTTTTCCTCTGGGGACTAGTCAAGGAGAAAGTATTTGCTGAAGCTCCGACAACAGTGCAGAACATGAAGGAGAGGATTAGGGCTGCATTTCTAGCAATTTCCATCCAAATCCTTCGAATTGTTCAACTAAACTTTCGCCAGCGGGTACAGAAGTGCATTGACGATGATAGACACTTAATCGAGCATTTGATCTAAGAACGGGATTGAACCTCCAGCCACTTTTAGGGCCAATGATCTGCAAAATCCCATCGGCAACCTCCACATAGTGCACATCGGGTGACGCTAATGCTGAGGGTAATGCATGCATCACGGCCTGGATTTATCTGACAAGCAGAGGATCAGATGTGTGACTCATCGATTTGATCCATCTTTGGCACACGGGGAGGTCATGACTAGGAGTATAACAGATGCAAGTAATAGGGCGCACTATTCAGCCGTTTTCGAGAAAAAAATTGATTGATTCTAAAATTAAGATATTTAAATACACATAGATTTATAAAAACTATAAAAAGAAAATGAATGAACCCAAGTTCAACAATGGGGTTCAATCCTTCGACCTTCGGACTACGAATCGGAGGTTTTATCGATGCGCCAAAAGGTCGGTATATATTTGTTAACGCAAAAGGTATATAAACATACGAACGAATAACAAATTAAAAAATCATGTTTTCTCGAAAACGGCTGAATAGTGCGCCCTATTACTTGCACCTGTTACACTCCTAGTTATGACCTACATGTGTGCCAAAGATGGATTAAATCGGTGAGTCACACATCTGATCCTCCCCTTGTGAGATTTCAAACAACATGACGGACAAAAGTCGTGAAAAAACTGTTAAAAAAATCATTAAAAAAAAGTTTCTTACAAAAAGTTTGTATTTTTTCCCGGAGAATACGATCCCGCAATAAAAAATAGGGGGTTCAATTTGAAAAATCAAAGTTGATCTTCGTTTGACCTTGAAAATTGACCCCAAGATCATTTTCAAGGTCACCAGCAAATGTCCCCCTCCGAACCTTACAACTTTCGTCTAAAATATTTTTTGCCAGGTAGCTCAGGTTTCGAGATATTTGGGGTGGCAATTTAAAATGGGACACCCTGTACAATATGTTTAGAAAAAAAACACACTTATAGAATAACGACTTACGGATAAAACATCAAACAATTTATATGAAATAGTGCGAGAAAGAAAAACAGTATGCTAGCATATTGAGTGAAAGCCAGCGAAATTAAAATCATGCTAAATACAAGAATCAGTGAAATTGAAAAATAAGAAAAAGTGTAGTAATAAGAAGTGAGTGTGCTTCCAAGTAGGACAATGCTTAAATAACTGTTTTCTCCAATACATGCAAAAATAATTCAAAATTTACCATGTTATTCCTAAATTGATTATCTAAAAAGTGAGTAGCCACATGAGCCGGCAACAAATTGAATAATATCCTTTTGTTTGAGTGTTGAAGAGCATCCATTTCTCGTTTCTCTTCGTTCGCCTGAATTTGCCACAGGAAATCCAATCTTGCTGTCCATTCAACTTGTCTTCCATGTAATAACACAGCTAATACAAACATAAGTACTTGGACTATACTTAATACATGTATTGGAATTATTGAGCTGTCATTGGAAATTCACATTAGTTTCTAAAGTTAAACATGTATAGCTGTACTTACTTCACTCTTAAGTCATAACACATGAACAGATCGATGTGGGATAATTCGATCAGGAGGATGTACACAGTGGCCATTATTATAAGTAAGGATGTTTTGAGTAGGATTGGAAGTCTTAAGAATACAGCAACTGCTAGGTAACCTAGAGTACAGGATAAGACTATGTATTGGGGAAGAGGGCAAGCTCTATGATCTCGCTCCATAGTTCCTCCATCTAGTGTTATGTTGGTAGTTGAATGCACTATGCATGGGATATCTGATCTGCAAGTAAACTGGAAACAGAGAAGAGAAAGTTGTTAGAGGTTCTTATGCAGTATTATTTAATGTCTAGGGTTTGCAAAAATGCTCCATGTTCAAATTTCATTGTTTAGAGCGAAAATATTAAGTTGGATTGATGATTGCGTCCACTTTAGTCATTATTATTGATAAGGATGTTTTCAGGCGACTTCTTGAGAAGAACATACAGGTAGCGGAAAACTCGTGCCTCTTACAGGTGCTATACAATTTCGATTGGTTGGAATCCAATGTAAACTCAGATCCTATCCAAATTTACTTTACAAAAGCACTTTCTACACACCAAGCCAAGTTACCAGGTACAGGTCATCAAAAAATCCTGACGTGGCGCAAAAACATTTAATGCTATTGTGTCAAGGCCTTAAAATTAAATGCAATGTGCAATTCATGTTTATTTTCGAAGGGCTGTATTAATAATAATAATAAAATTCACAGTACTGTACAAATTATTTTATAACCCTGGTGGTGTTGAAATGATAATATTTACAAATTTACAAAACAGGTGTGCATTCCTTTTGATCTCTTCCGAAGACAGTTTGCAAAGGGGTTTCCTCAAAAAGCTGCCTGCTCTTTAATCTTGGTATTTCCAGTCTCTTAGATACTCTTGTACAATGACTTTACCATTTTAAAGACCGCCCTATGAATCTTAGCAAGTGCTGCTGCCTCGTAAGGAGCTAATGTAAATTAAGTTCTCGTTCTCTTTCTTATTGGGTTACCCTTTCGTCAACTTTACCTCCCTTCCCCCTTACATACCAAAATGAAAATATGTGCGAATTCAAAATAAATACGCTCTACTGAAAAACTATATTTAAAAGACCATGTATGGTAAATATAAGATCTAAATGACATGCAGAAGTTACTTACCACATTGACTTGTGCAACTGTGTATATCAAGACGATGGTGAAGACTGTGATGGCTAATCTGAGGACAAAACTTTGAGAAATGTCCCACAATATCCACCTCAATCGTACAGCGAGTAAGAGCATTAGGACAACCGATATCCAAACGAATGCAGTTAAAAATAAAAGTAATAAAATGATGGTTCGAGGTAAAACGGCCGCTTGCAACGCACCAAGAAGGACTAGAAGAGCGAGAGAACAGGCCAGAGAGGAACTATAACCCACATCAACATCATCGTGATACTGAAAAATAAAATATTATGCACATTTATTTTTGGTCATAAACATCTAAAATGTTCAATCTATCTTATATTACGTTTCTAATTACCCAAGTTTTAATTATTGTTAGTCTATATGAACGTAATTATCGTCCGAGCTAGAAAAATATATTTTTTTTTAACAATATCACATCCAAACTGATCGAATTCGTAAAATAGGTTCAAGGCCGATAATTTTGTTTGTGTTTTGATTTTTCTTGTTGGTTCACATACACGTACACATACATGCACGCAGCGACACACAGAACATGTAATACAAAAAATATATAAAAAATGAATGAGGGGAAATTCACAAATCCCTATTATTCTATAGTAGTGCCTCTTTTAAATTTTTGTTTAAAATGTTGTTTTTTTGAAAGCAAACAGTCACTAAATTTTAAGTTGTAAGTACTATTTAGATGCGTAATTATTAATAATAAACATAAGGTAATTACAAAGTTAGCACTTGGCTAAGTTTATCGATAATAAATATTGAAACTAACTTAATAAAACAGAAATAAATTAAAAATTGTACATTACCTGATTTTCCTTAGAACTATCCTTAAAGCAAAGTGTGATCAGGTTGACGTGATTAGACTTCTCCCTATCCACACTTCGAGCCTCGATCGCCTGCGCCAAGTACTTATTGACCCTGTTAGAAGGCTGATGGTAAACACTAGAGTGTCGTTTTTTAAATGGCCTCTTGAATTTCTCAGTGACTTTATTCTAAACATAATTAATCACAATATATAATAAACATTGACAATAAGATAAAACGAAAAAAAAAGTTTAAATATGTGCTGCTGCAAATTTTTTAAAAACCATACATTGTGCTTGAATTAATCCAACCTATTCTTGGTTAAGTTAGGCTAGTTCATTTAATTAAGCTGAATCAAATAAGCAAAAAAAATGGATTTGATTCTCTAGTGTCTGCTCTATTCTATAGAACTTTAAGCGAATGCTGTTTTTATCACCTAGGAACTAATATCTTCAGTCGAAGTCGTTTCTAGTTGTCTAAAGTAGATGCATTTATCTCAGCACATATTAAAATATACATTTAAAACATTGAAGCCAAAATAAAATACTGGTTTTGGAAGTAGTTTTTTTTTATAACAAAAGTAATCCGCAATTTAACTTCTAGAGAAAGAAAAATGCTCAGAAAAGCCGTTTCACAATTTCTAAGGTGTTCTTACTATTATGGGTATAATTCAACCTTCGAAGTATCCAAAGAAGCAAATTCGAATATCTTGCAAAATGAAACGTTTTTATTTGTTTTGAAATAATAATAATGATGTAAAGTAACGTTTTCATTTGTTAATATTCGCGTGATGAGACTTCGAAACTTCGAAAATTCGAAACATAAAAAATTCAAAGCTTCGAATCTTCGAAACTTAAATGTATATTGAAGATATTTTTCTATTTTGCGTCTAAAACGTATTCATATGGTTTCGTTAAGGGGTCGCTCAGTGTCAATATCAATCAAGGTTGGCACCGTTGAAATGTTGAGCTGTCTACCTGCTAAATTTTCGGCGATAGTTTTGAGGTTATGTGAAGTGTGGAAATCGCAAACTAATTTCAAATTGAAATGTCAATTATTTGTGTTACCAATCACCACACACTTTTCTAAATATGAATGGGCGATATTTTAATTTAGAAATGGAATAAAAGAGGCAAAATAGAAAAAAATATTGTAAAGAATAGGAAACGACGAGCGCAGCGAAGAGTTTTCTAATGGACAAAAAATCGTTATTGAACTCGTTTTTTAATATACTATTTATGAATCTTCGAACCTTCGAAATTGGAAATCTTTGAAGAAATATTCCAGCCCTACTCATTTTATAACAGAAATTCCAAAACAAATTTAATAAAGATATATGAATATACAACCTGCTCGTAAATTCAGACTATTTTTCGTCTTTAATAAATTAATTTTTTGCATCTGCAACAAGTGAGGTTTTTCAATTTCTATTATTATCCAAAATACATTGTATGAAATTAAAATTGAAAACTCTCATTTGTTACAGGAGCTTTAAATAAAGACGAAAAGTAGCTTGAATACATGAAAATTCAATAATTTTGCAGAGTTACGAACAGGTTGAATATCCATGTATTCAGGTCTTTATTTTCTAAGCGATTTTTGAACTTCAACTACATTATCTTTCGATAAATAAAATGTATTGATAGTTCCTTAATTTAAACGTACGAAAATAAAAAAAAAATTGTTTGATATTTTTAGATTTAGAAATAGCCAATTAAGATCTTTCGTTGATTATAATATAGCAATTTCGAAAATGGCATTTTCTCAAATTTAGATTACTTTTGTTATGTATTCTAAAATTTAATTTTACTTCCTTTGGTTTTAATAAAACATAAATGTTAGAACTGCTAAAATTAAAAGCGAAATATTATCGCTAGCACAAGTAATTCCATACCACACATAAAATAACGATAAGCAAAAGTTAGAAACAAAGTGCATATCATGAGAAAATACGCCAAGTGCAGAAAAACAATGAAACGGTGTCATTAAAACACTACACTTCCAAAATTCATACGTTTGGCTATGAATTTGGGTATCATAAGCTATGTTTTCCCTTGCAAAATCACCATCTTTACAAGTTGTGAATTTCGGAAACACCACATGGGCTGTTCCAAGTCATCTTGGAGGTGGTTCTAGGAATATTCTTCGAAAATGTTTTGTTCGACGGTAAGTTATTCGAGATTTTAATTCATTATAGCAGGTGTAATTAATTTTTTTATGGAGTTGGCAATGATTATGAAAACATATTTTTTGTTCATTGGTGCAGATATAAAATAAAAGAGATGTAATAAATGTTACTTTAAGAATTTATAATTTACCATACAGTACTGCCAACTATTTTGATGCCAACTTCACAAAAATAGTCTGAATTACTATCACCCATAAAAACTAAATATATCATGAATATATGAATACTTGACCAAACAGGTGGAATATTCATATCTTCAGGCTTTATTTCGTTTTTATTATATTTAATGCATTTGCAAAAGTGAGGATTGCCAACTTGAATTTTAATATATTATCCGAAGTTTATTAATGAAAGAAATTAGCCGGAATGCTTATTTATTAGAAAGGAAATTTCTACCGTAAGAAATTAATTGAAAAATTTGTTTACAAGCGAACTGATTGCTACTTCAGATAAGAAAATACATTTTGGTGTCCAAACCCTTGTCAGTTTTACTCGACTCGGTCTCATAAACTTTCTGGCTGCGCCTGTAAAGGCTATCCTAATGGACTTCTACTGTAAAATACTATAATAGCCCCATAATTAATGATAATTAAACATTTAATCAGAATTATTATGTATTTGTGAGTTATGTGAAGTTGCGTAATTAAATAATTAAACACAGTCATATTCCTTACTTCACTCGTTTATTTATAACACTAAGGCCCGTATTCATAAAGATTCATATAACGCTTGATTACGTAACGGGCCGTTAAAATATAACTATCGTTAAAAATAAAATCGTATTCATAAATATAACAGCAGATATTTAACGGATGATTTCGTAACATGAGATGTAGGGAATTTTATTAAAATTTTCTGGTGATTAATAAAAGTCAGGTGACCGTAATCGCAAGTGATATTCATAAAAATGGAGCAAAATAAACATACCAAAGGGAAGAATTTCACCGAAAAAGAAATGGGTCTACTGTTAGACACAGTAGAAAGTTATTTAACAATATTGGAAAAAAAAACTGATGCCGTCAGTAGTAAGGAGAACGCAGCTACCAGAAGCGTAAAATCTTAAAGAAATGAATACTTGATTATTGACTGTAAGCGCTTTATTTCTTCTGGTAGGTCTATCTAATTGCCGACCAGTTATTTCTATTATTTCGTGTACAGTCGCCTTATCAAAACGATATCGGATTTTAAAATCGAAAATCTAAAAATTCAAATGGATTTTGTCGATTTCTTATAAGCCTTGGCCTCGACATAGCGTCCAATATTTCGTCCACAAACTCTATATCCTCTTCACTGGATGACATGTCATAATAATATCAAATATGCACATTACACACCACCTAAATAATTAGGGAATGTTCTATATAAATTATTATTAGAAAAATTTTCGGCGCTATTGTGCAAAGGCGGACCCACTTGGTGCGCTATGTTGTCAAGTCTCTTTTTGCCCCTTTTCGATTTCCCTAAAGTACATCCTTGTCTCTTTTTGCCCCTTTTCGATTTCCCTAAAATACATCCTTATCTCTTATCGACTTGCTTTACCGCGAAACATAACCTGTAGAAATGACTATTTGACGTCTCGTTAAATTTTAATCACTCGACAACGGCCCGTTAAATTTACGGACGATTTAACCAGAGATTTATGGTGTTATTCTGAACAACTGTTATTAACAGCGATGTTATTAACATCGATGTTATTAACATTGCAATGTTATGTGAAATTGAACAGCGCTGTTAAAAACTGTATTCTGAACAATCCGATGTACACAAATTGGCAACAGTGCAAAGTCTGCAGCGCAACCAACTTCATGTATATTATAATAGATGATTAATAATACGTTTTTGAGGATGTTTTTAGAAAGAAAATGAGTGTTTCATAAAGCATGCATATAAATATTGAAATACTACTATCCATTTGAGTTTTTTGTTGATGAAAAACACAAACTACGAAATAACCTCAAAATATCACCATTAACAATCTCGTAATGTCGACCGTTTTGACAAGTGTTGTTTAACATCGAAAATGTTGATTTACATCGATGTTAGTTGACAGACAGTGTACAGAATAGTATATTCATAACATCTGTCGATGTTAGCAAATAACACCGCTGTTAACGCTAACATTTTTGTTCAGAATAACACCATTAACATTACAATCGTTTGTGAATACCAAATTGATACTTTTAACGGTCCGTTACGTGTAATCAATCGTTAAATAGTTTGACGGACGTTTATGAATACGGGCCTAATGGTGTTATTCTGAACAAAAATGTTAGCGTTAACAGCGGTGTTATTTGCTAACATCGACAGATGTTATGAATATACTATTCTGTACACTGTCTGTCAACTAACATCGATGTAAATTAACATTTTCGATGTTAAACAACACTTGTCAAAACGGTCGACATTACGAGATTGTTAATGGTGATATTTTGAGGTTATTTTGTAGTTTGTGTTTTTCTTCAACAAAAAACTCAAATGGATAGTAGTATTCCAATATTTATGTGCATGCTTTATGAAACACTAATTTTCTTTCTAAAAATATCCTCAAAAACGTATTATTAATCATCTACTATAATATACATGAAGTTGGTAGCTTTGTAGACGTTGCACTGTTGCCAATTTGTGTACATCGGGCTGTTCAGAATACAGTTTTTAACAGCGCTGTTCAATGTTACATAACATTGCAATGTTAATAACATCGATGTTAATAACATCGCTGTTAATAACATTTGTTCAGAATAACACCATAAATGTACATTTCGAACACGATGTGTTCATTTTCATCAGTTAACTATTGAAAATAAACACATCCAGCCTTATTAATGGAATCACCCTTAGTAGAGTTTTAACAAGCCACTAGTTAGTGGCCATTAAGACCGTACTAAGATATCACTAATGTCCTACATTAATAGAACAATATTTAGACGCCATTAGTTAGTTGCGTGCTAACAAGGAAAATCATGTGGCAACATCGCTTTTGGCGCGCCAACTTGTCTTATCTAACCTATAAATTGTTTCATTGAGAGGTTTTTTTTTTTAAACTTGAATAGGCGTGCAAAACAAACGTCTGATTAATTTAATTTGCGATATTTAACACTAAATGCACGTAAGAAGTATGTGAACATTAATAACATTAATCAAATGCTTAATTATGTAATTATTATCCAACTTTCCTGCGATACAGTTACATGCACCACTCTTGTCTTTATTGCAAGATGTTAATTTTCTTTTGTTTTCTATAATGTTAATTTCCTCTCGGACCGAATGCAATAGCAATTCTTTTTCATAGATTCAATTTATTTGTTAATTCTTTTTCATACTCATTCCAGTTTTGGGATCTACAACATTTTCTCTAAGCAAATTATTATTTTTTATTTATAAAACATTGTAAACGCACTCCAAGACAAGTTTAAGCACAATACTAACATTTTGGCTAGTATCCATTACTTACATACACAACATACACAAATATAACTATAATAACGATTTCAAACGTCACGCGGTTTGAATTATAGGTTATGTTTAATGGTGTTGTTGGCGTTTAAACATGGAGTACAATGATACTAAATAGTTAGTGGAATACTAAATTTAGTGAGCCACTAAAATGTTCTATTAATACGGACATGTTAGTAGCATTCTTAGTACGGTCTTAATTCTGTGTACTAACATCTATTAATAAGGCTGAATGTGTTTGAAATGTACATTTAGTGTTATAAATAAACGAGTGAAGTAAGGAATATAACTGTGTTTGATTATATAATTTAATCAGAAAAAAATAGAAATAAAACTTATGTGCTTTTGAATTCCAATTACTAGTACGTACACAGGGTCTTTTTTTAACTCAGAACATATAATTGTTAATGTCTATGTTCTATGTCATAATATTCACCTCAACGTATTAGAATGTAGGCAACCATACTTACACTCAGTTTTATTTAATTGTCAAAATTGTGTTATTAATAAAAATGTATTGCACCACCGAAGAAAGAATACAAATAATATTTTGGTATAAGAGTGAGAACAGCATTCGACGTGTTAGAGATTTGTTTTCGGTTGAGTATCCGAGCAGACAAGTTCCATCCATCTCAACAATTTGTAATATTGTCCATCATTTTGACAATACTGGCTGCCTGAGTAATTTTCACCTTAAAAGGGCTAAAGGAAATCACATTTTAACGGAAGAGATGAAACTCAACATTTTATGTTACGTAGAGCAGAACCCCATATCATCGTTAAGAGTTATCGAAGCACAGTTTCAAATAAGTTCAGCTTCCGTCTACAAGACATTAAAAGGATTTAAATACAATGCTTACAAGTTTTCAAATCATCAGCAACTATCAAATGAGGACAAAGACAAACGAACAGAATTCTGTGAAACCGTATTCGGCTGGTGTTTACTTTAGGGTAAATCGACCCGGGGGCTGAAATTTGTTTTGAAGACATAGTTTTTTGAGCCGAGTTCAGAAATGTACGTTTTAACCCGCGGAAACGTAAGGGGGAAAAGTTATGCCCCCTTAAAGTTTCCATTTTCGACGGACAACTCGCACAAACTACGAGTTTCTGTGTAAAATAACTTGTAAACTAACAACTACAATCGACTAATAATGATTTTAACTTACGATTTAAGTGGTGAAAGTGCGAGTTTTATATCCTATTCTTCATGAAAATTCACATTTTAAGGTCATGTTAAAAATGCGTATTTTCATTAGTTCATCGTCCCACCGCAACTGAAGGAGTGGCGTGTCGAAATAAACACTCTATAAAGTTTTCTGTGAACTATCATTGCGTTAACCCTAGATTACTTATGTGCATTAACAATTGATACGAATTTTAAATTGTTCTGTTGTAAATCTATTTACAATTTCTTTATTTGTGCCCCACTTTTGTGGGTGTTTCTATTTTTTTTGGGAAAAGGTGCCCCTACCAAACATAAACACACGCATGTATCTTTAACCTGGATCCTAACGACACAAATTCATCTGGTAAAAATTAGGGACTTTAGTCAATGATTAAATGGCAATGTAATAGATATTTATGCATTAAGGGAGATATGGAGGTCCTCTGGCCCGGGGTTTGTAAGTCAACCCAGGGTGAAGAACAAGAATATCTCCCATGGTGCATACAATATTTGATTTTATAGTTATATATTAGTAATTAGTAAAAATATTCAGTATAGCTATCCGTAATATGTATTTGCATGGTTGCTATAAGTTGGTTTTAAAACAAACAGCTCGCATTTCATGAACTAACGTTTATTTAATTTGATTTGACTTTAATGCTTTAACAAAAAACGTACGGTTGTGAATAAAATAGTGAACAAACCTGGGCGATAAGTTTAATTCATCATTACCTACCAGTTAATGGTTGTAAATGGTAGGTGCTTATCCTTAGGTTAGGGTGAGGTTACATTTGCCCCCCTTTAGACCAGATAGTAGTTTTACACGCAGTTGATTAGGTGATGGTGAAGCCCCGTCATTAATACATAGGAAGTAGTTATACGGGCTCCATGTGGTCAATGGCGGAGCAGAGCGAGACCGGTCGCTTATGCTTAAGTTAGGGTGAGGTTAAGCCCCTCCGCTTTAGACCGACTGGTAGTTTTACCCGCAGCGGATTAGGTGAAGGCGAAGCTGTCATGAATGCATAGGAAGTAGTTACGGTGGCTTGCTGTAGTCGATGGCGGAGCGAAGCGAAGTGAAGCCATCGACCACAGCCGCCTCGCTTGCTCATGCTTAGATTAGGGTGAGGTTAAGGTCCCCCCTTAGACCGGCCAGTAGTTTTATCTGCAACGGATTAGGTGAAGGCGAAGCCGTCATGAATGCATAGGAAGCAGTTACGCTGGCTTGCTGTGGTCGATGGCGGAGCAAAGCGAAGCCATCGACCACAGCTGGCTTGCTTGCTTATGCTTAGATTAGGGTGAGGTTAAGGTGCCCCCTTAGACCGGCCAGTAGTTTTACCTGCAGCGGATAAGGTGAAGGCGAAGCCGTCATGAATGCATAGGAAGCAGTTACGGTGGCTTGCTGTGGTCGATGGCGGAGCGAAGCGAAGCCATCGACCACAGCCGGCTTGCTTGCTTATGCTTAGATTAGGGTGAGGTTAAGGTCCCCCCTTGGACCGGCCAGTAGTTTTACCTGCAACGGATAAGGTGAAGGCGAAGCCGTCATGAATGCATAGGAAGCAGTTACGGTGGCTTGCTGTGGTCGATGGCGGAGCGAAGCGAAGCCATCGACCACAGCCGGCTTGCTTGCTTATGCTTAGATTAGGGTGAGGTTAAGGTGCCCCCTTAGACCGGCCAGTAGTTTTACCTGCAACGGATAAGGTGAAGGCGAAGCCGTCATGAATGCATAGGAAGCAGTTACGGTGGCTTGCTGTAGTCGATGGCGGAGCGAAGCGAAGTGAAGCCATCGACCACAGCCGCCTCGCTTGCTTATGCTAAGATTAGGGTGAGTTTAAGGTCCCCCCTTAGACCGGCCAGTAGTTTTACCTGCAGCGGATAAGGTGAAGGCGAAGCCGTCATGAATGCATAGGAAGCAGTTACGGTGGCTTGCTGTGGTCGATGGCGGAGCGAAGCGAAGCCATCGACCACAGCCGGCTTGCTTGCTTATGCTTAGATTAGGGTGAGGTTAAGGTGCCCCCTTAGACCGGCCAGTAGTTTTACCTGCAGCGGATAAGGTGAAGGCGAAGCCGTCATGAATGCATAGGAAGCAGTTACGGTGGCTTGCTGTGGTCGATGGCGGAGCGAAGCGAAGTGAAGCCATCGACCACAGCCGCCTCGCTTGCTTATGCTAAGATTAGGGTGAGTTTAAGGTCCCCCCTTAGACCGGCCAGTAGTTTTACCTGCAATGGATTAGGTGAAGGCGAAGCCGTCATGAATGCATAGGAAGCAATTACGGTGGCTTGCTGTGGTCGATGGCGGAGCGAAGCGAAGCCATCGACCACAGCCGGCTTGCTTGCTTATGCTTAGATTAGGGTGAGGTTAAGGTGCCCCCTTAGACCGGCCAGTAGTTTTACCTGCAGCGGATAAGGTGAAGGCGAAGCCGTCATGAATGCATAGGAAGCAGTTACGGTGGCTTGCTGTGGTCGATGGCGGAGCGAAGCGAAGCCATCGACCACAGCCGGCTTGCTTGCTTATGCTTAGATTAGGGTGAGGTTAAGGTGCCCCCTTAGACCGGCCAGTAGTTTTACCTGCAGCGGATAAGGTGAAGGCGAAGCCGTCATGAATGCATAGGAAGCAGTTACGGTGGCTTGCTGTGGTCGATGGCGGAGCGAAGCGAAGCCATCGACCACAGCCGCCTCGCTTGCTTATGCTTAGATTAGGGTGAGTTTAAGGTCCCCCCTTAGACCGGCCAGTAGTTTTACCTGCAATGGATTAGGTGAAGGCGAAGCGGACATGAATGCATAGGAAGCAGTTCGCTTCGCTCCGCCATCGACCACAGCCGCCTCGCTTGCTTATGCTAAGATTAGGGTGAGTTTAAGGTCCCCCCTTAGACTGGCCAGTAGTTTTACCTGCAATGGATTAGGTGAAGGCGAAGCCGTCATGAATGCATAGGAAGCAGTTACGGTGGCTTGCTGTGGTCGATGGCGGAGCGAAGCGAAGCCATCGACCACAGCCGGCTTGCTTGCTTATGCTTAGATTAAGGTGAGGTTAAGGTGCCCCCTTAGACCGGCCAGTAGTTTTACCTGCAACGGATAAGGTGAAGGCGAAGCCGTCATGAATGCATAGGAAGCAGTTACGGTGGCTTGCTGTAGTCGATGGCGGAGCGCAGCGAAGTGAAGCCATCGACCACAGCCGCCTCGCTTGCTCATGCTTAGATTAGGGTGAGGTTAAGGTCCCCCCTTAGACCGGCCAGTAGTTTTATCTGCAACGGATTAGGTGAAGGCGAAGCCGTCATGAATGCATAGGAAGCAGTTACGCAGGCTCGGTTGCCTGGTTGCGTCAAGGTCCTCCCCCTTGAGACCGGGTAGTAGTTTTACCCGCAGTAGATTAGGTGATGGCGAAGCTGTCATGAATGCATAGGAAGCGGGATTCTTTGTCATGTTAGCACATACTTTCACTTTAAACACCCTAATAGCACTATAGCACACAAATGGAAATAACAGTAGCAATTACTAGAACGTAAATACAAGAGGTTTCAAAAAAATCAGTGAACTTATTGGGACTGTGTGAAAATCAACTAGAAATTAAGGACATGGTAATTTAAATATAAATGTTAACTGTTTAACCTCTTAACATACACATTTGTTTTATTATTAATATAGTTAATTTCAGAAATATAATTATTTTTATTTATATCGTACTTTATGTATTCACATATTTTCCGTGAGAATTAGATTGGTTTTCCGATTATGATGTGACCAGTTGGCAACCCTAATAATCACAGATAACTAAATAGAGTGTTCAGTTTGCATGTCCGTCAGTTTCGGCGGTTCAATGAACTGCACATAACCTTAAAATGAAATATTAATGTAAAGAAAAAGATATAAAATTCGCATTTTTACTACTCAAATCGTAAGTTTACATCATTATAAATTGATTGTGGTTGTTGGTTTACCAAAATCTACCCAGAAAAGCAGGTTTTGAGCGAGTTGTACGTCCGATACGAGAGAAACTTTAAGGGGGCACAACTTCTTCCCCTTATGTTTCTCAAAGTTAAGATATACATTTTTGGACTCGGCTCAAAAAACTACGTCTACAAAGAATTAAGAAGAAATAAAAAAACAGCCCACTTCCCGATTTTTCCCGATTTACCCTAAAGTAAACCCTTACCCAATGCGAGAGTTAATGTGTGGGCTGGACTAATTAATGATACCCTTATTGGTCCTTTTTTTATTAATGGAAATCTAAACAGTAATGTTTACTTAGATCTTCTGTGAACTCGTATAATGCCAGAAATACATACACTAAACATTGCTGCTCCTTATTATCAAATGGATGGAGCGCCTCCACATTCAACAGCTGCCATTAATAATTATTTAAGTGAATTACTTCCTGATCGCTGGATAGGTAGATTTGGTCCAATACCTTGGCCACCCCGGTCGCCTGATTTGTCTCCAAATGATTTTTTATTGTGGGGGTATCTAAAAAGCAATGTTTATAATAACATTATTATAAACAATACTTCAGAGTTTAAAGATCATATATTTACTGTTTGCGATGAATTAAGAAGAAATCCGCAACACATTAGAAATGCTATTCAAGGATTTTATAATCGACTTGGCTACTGCTTCGAAAGTAAAGGTGGTCATTTTGAATATTTATTATAATTACTTACGATTTATCATTGTTTGTTTCATTAACCTCACTTTATTCGTAATAATTTTAAGCTTTTACTGTACTGTGACAGGTCGACGGGACCTTTGTGTACTTGGTTGCCTACATTGTCAATACATTGCAATGCGTTGAGGTGATTATTATGACATAGAACATAGACATTAACAATCATATGTTCCGAGTTAAAAAAAGACCGTGTATATCCTAATAATTTTTCGTTTTGGGAGAAAATCTACATAGTTATTATTACCCTAAGAAACTCATGTCATTAGAATAAATTACAAGTTTTTCATTTTGCACCACTTTGAACTTTTAAAAATTGATTTAAATAAGCATCTAAAATTATCTCGGGGATAATGTTTGGAAAATGTGCTCGAATAACTTCCTAGATACCACTTTTTTTAAAAAACAAAAGCAGGCTATTCCAAAAATCATATGTTGAATGAATGATCAAAATTAACAATTTCATTAATTATTAATTTATTAAATCCGAAAATTGGTTAATCAAATTTGAATGTTATAATATATAAACAGCAAACCGGCTATTTCAAAATTCCTATTTTTGTTATTCAATGATTTTTGAAAATAACTCTACGCGACCAAAATAAATAATTGCATATTTTTGATACCAGATGAATTTTGCAAAGACAAAACAGGTTATTCCAATATTCAAAGCCGGCATGAATTTTAGAAACACCAAGAAAACAGAAGAAAATAAAAATTGAAAACTTGAACTATTTTACTGTTAATATAAATAGCTGTGAAGTCAAAATAGTCCAAAAGAGTATGTATCGCTAATTGTGAGAGTGAAGTCAAGTAAAGGATAGTCAGAGACCCTCTGGAATTGTAATGACAGTCAGTGAGTTTGTTTAGGACTCACTTCAACCACGGTGTCAACAACAGGTGATGTGGTTTCAGCAGCAGTACAGGGGACGCTTTCTGAGAGCAATGCTTTCCTTAATTCTAAGACCTACAAATTCATATTTTAGGCGCGGATGCGATTTTGGAAACATTACTGTTTCTCGGTATTTATGTTGCATACTGTTCTATTCGGATGAGTATATCTATGAATGATTTTGTTTATGATGTCGAGTGGATTTTGAATGTAAGCGTGTTTAATACGCATGCAAACTCCAGCTGTGTGGGTGTGTTGAGTGGTGTTGGCGGCTATGTAAGGTATTATTTCTGTCCAATTTTGTTAGGTAATGATTGCCTTGTTATTGGTTAATTGGACTTAAGCCTATTTATGCTCTTTTGATATTTTCACATTACTTTTTGATCTAATTCTATTCTTCTTTGTGACAAAAATAATCTAATTCTTCAGTGTTTTGATGAGGAGCATAGTATTTGAAATTTAAAAATGGTTCATTTCATGTATATTTAAAGTACTGTATTTGTCCTTATGTTTTGAGTTTCTGAATTTTCTAAAGTTAACATCTGATAGTTTCTAAATATTCCAAACTTAACATCGAATGGTGTCAATTTTTTAAAATATTGCGAGTCAGTTGGCAGAAGCTACTTTTAATAAATTGCCAGTATTTTGCCATTTTTTATCGAGTTTTGAAAAATCATTCCTTTATAGCTATAAAATAAGTCTGTTGTCCATTTTTATCATAAACATACCAGTCCAGCGACCGCGTCTATGCTCAATTTTTCCTTCTGTGGCCGTTGCATGTTTTACAAGGTGGCGACAAAACTGCCTGCGTTCAAAAAGTCTTTAGTGTGCGCCTGGCCTTAAGATATTGCATGAAAAGTTCCCGGTTAGTGTCGATGAAACAGAAGCATATATTATTTTTAGCCAAAGCAAGTGTATGCCAATAGGTGAACCCGTATAAATACTTAAGGGGGTTATTTCCTCAGCCGTTTTCCATTAAAAAACGTGATTTTTAGGTACACTTTTCTAGAAAACTACTGGACCGATTTCTTTGAAATTTTGCACACATGTTCTTACCTCCAAAATAAGCATTTATAGCTGAAGAATTAAAAATAGTTATTTAAGCAACAAGGAACGTAAGGACGTTAATTGTCATTACGTTCCGTATTGCATATTAAATTTTTTCCGCTACCGGAAATGTAATACTTAAAAAAGATCCGAAAATTTCCAAAATACGGCTTGTAACATTTGGGATTCAAACGTTTATAGCCACCTATGCATCCTATGGCAACCCAGCAACCGAGAAAACAATGTCGAATTTTGTTTGTTTGTGTCAATCCAGTGAAACTTTCTGCGGGCATGGATGCAAACGAAGTTGCGAATATTGCGTGTTAGAACCTGTTACCGACAAAATCGAAAAAGGTATGTGCCCTGTTACGACTCTTTGAGGCAGTGGTTATGTAAAAAGGATGCCGATGCTATAGGTATAGACGAAAATGTGTTGCTCGCCAATATGTTGGAGCGTTACGTTTCTGTTTATTATTTTCCTAGGTAAGTAAAAATTAAGTTCCGTCGCCAAGGACAACAAACACCACGAATGTTATCAGCCACTTACGGTACCTGCAACTATGGATGCAATGCTTATTTACGTTGTCGGTAGCGGAAAAAAATATTAATTAGATTCAGAATTGACATGAAAAAAAAATATGAAAATTTTTATTTTGTAAAAACCTTCTTGGTACATGCAATAAAAAGTCACAATATCAAAAATTCAAAAATGCATGTGAGAAGACTTTTTTAATCTTAAATTTTAAGTTAATACAGGATTTTTTTAAATTGCCGCCCCAAATATCTCGAAACCTGAGCAACATGGCAAAAAATGTTTCAGATGAAAGTTGTAGGGTTCGGAGGGGGACATATGCCAGTGACCTTAAAAATGACCTTGGCGTTAATTTTAAAGGTCGAACGAAGGTCAACTTTGATTTTTCAAATGGAACCCTCTATTTTTTATTGCGGGATCGTATTCTACGGGAAAAAAATATAAACTTTTTGTAGGAAAAGTTTTTTTAACGCTTTTTAAAGAATTTAAAGAATTTTGTCCGTCATCTCAGATGAATCCAGGCATTTTCGTTTTTCAAAATTTGTTAAGAAATGCAGCCATCATGTTACTTTATCTGATTTGATGAAATAAAAGGGATTTTAATGATACATTTCATATTTATGGATTTTTTTTTCCAGATTTCGAAAAATATTTCTTGTTGGCTAATATGAAAATAATCAACGCAATCCGTCTGGAAAAAAAAATGTCGTCACTCTGAACTTGAATTTGATGGTGTAATGTGCACCTCGTGATTAATCAATTTTTCAAATGCACTCAGAAATTACATATTTTTGACATAAAAAAAAATAATTGATGCACCTTGCTTGTGCACAAATTGGCAGCACTCTAAACTTAAATTTGAGTGAGAGAAACGTGCAATTCTAAAAATATCATCGCACGTGGAATTACCTTCCATTTTTCAAATGCTCTCAGAAATGATATATTTTTGACATATCAAAAACTAATTGAAGCACCTTGCTTGTAAACAAAATGCCGGCAGTCTGAACTTGAATTTGAGTCACTGAAATGCGCACCTCACGATTAAAGAATTTCTAGAAATATTATCGCACGTGGAATTTCCTTCAAGTTTTTCAAATACGCTCAGAAATGACATATTTTTGACATATCACAAAATAGTATACGCACCTTGCTTGTAAACAAAATCGCGGCACTCTGAACTTCAATTTGAGTTTTAAGAAATGACATATTTTTTCACATATCAAATAATAACTGACGGCTTTGCTTTGCTCCCGCACCTTTAATGCTAATGCCGAGGGTAATGCATGAATCACAGCCTGAGATTTCAAACAACATGACGGACAAAATTCGTGAAAAAACTCTAAAAAAAGCATTAAAAAAAATGTTTCCTGCAAAAAGTTTGTATTTTTCCCATAGAATACGATCCCGTAAAAAAATAGGGGGTTCCATTTGAAAAATCAAAGTTGATCTTCGTTTGACCTTGAAAATGAATGAATGAAACCATTTTCAAGGTTACCAGCATATGTCCCCCGCCGAACCCTGCAACTTTGATCTGACATTTTTTGCCATGTTGCTCAGGTTTCGAGATATTTGGGGTGGCAGTTTAAAATGAGACACACTGTATAATCATACAATCTAAAATCATGTATCACATATGATATATGCAAATAAATCTTCAGCCATGTCGTCGATTCATACACTGTGGCAATTCCAACGGTCATCAAAATAATAATTTTTCGTTCTCTTGGTGTTCCTGGAGTTTTCTCATTTGACTTGCTTAGTTATGTCAACAACGGAATCGGAAATCCGAGAAGTATGTCTCTTGTACTATTTTCACAGTGGTATTTGATTGAGTGATCAATTAGTTAAGTGATTAGCTACGCTCATCCTGTTGATTTGTATTTTTATACTTCGCAAGAAGAAAAAAACTGGTTTCAAATGGACGGTATAGTTCTTTTCTAGTTTTTCGAGTTTTCTGGCAGTATGAGGGCTAGAATTATCTTGACGGCACAGTTCTGTTAATGTGTAATGGGTATATTCGATCCAACTGCTCGCAGTACACGTCGGGATAGTGCCCTACCTTCTAGTACCAGTTTGGAGTGGATAACACCTTCGTAGTTTTATCAAATGCAGAACTTCACCTTTTTACAGTTTTGCAGATTGGCCAAGGCTTAACCACTGATTTGATTGATTTGGATTAAGATCCAATTTTCGCCACACGTTACAATTAGTTGATAGAAACTATGATCCTGATGATTGGCAAGTAGTTGGTTATAATTTTTCACTCATCGTTGTGTTTGTTCTGCAGTTAATCACTTCTCTGCTTTGTCCATTTACCTTTCCCAACTTTGTCATGTAATCAATCCACGCAAAGGAACAAGCTCCTGTGCCAATTTTCCTGAACTGGAAACTGGAGGGGCCTCAATTTTTTGGTTAATGATCTCTTAGTCAACGATAGAAGCTCTTCCATCGAAGATCTGGTGGACTATCCCTGTATCAAAAGTACTCGAATCTTCATGTACTTTTTTTTTAAGTTGTTGCTTCTAATATTCTCACTTCATTGGCAGTTCTTGATACTTGTCAAAACCAAATCTATCGAAGATATGGTTGACCATTCCTAAACAATTGATACCAGTTTTATGGAATCAAATCTGAGATTACATGCTGACCTTCAACTTCATGTATCATATGTATAAAACATATTTAGATGGCCATGATAAACAAAATCTTAGATTAGTTCAGCACGTTGTTGACTTTATGTCAATTAAAAGTCAGTTTTGATTTAATCATGATATTCTCACAACTTCACTAGCGTTTCATCATTGAATCTTATTTCCGTAATGGACATCTTAAAAATGGGCAATGGATTTATAATACTCGTCCATGCCGTCGTAGTATATAGCAGCATCAATAACGCTTCGGCCCAATATTCAGAAATGACGCAAAATTGCCAAAATTCTTAACAAAAGAGGGAAATATACCAAAATTTATCTTTGAAAATATAATTGACGTATATACACTATCATATTTTACGGTAAAATTTTGGTGTAAGCAGGTTCAATGAGACAGAGAATCAATCCAAGATGACCCAAGATGCGGAAGGTCTGTGGAAGTACAAACTAAGCATCAAAAAGGTTGAAGATTTGGTTTTGACAGGTATCAGAGCAACAACCTTACAAATTTTGCTTGAAGATTTGGATATGAACAAAATATCTGTACGTTGGATTCCAAAATTGCCCAATCTAGTGGAAACGTTTTGTAGGCTAGAAATTTGCGGCTTGATCATGAGGACTTTATAACTTTTGCTGAGACGTGGGATCCACCAACCAAGCAAGAATCTATGCAGGGATTTGCACCACCAAAGAAGGCAAGGAAAACTGATGACTAAAATAAAGGAAATCTTGTTGCTTGAATATTTAAAGAAATGTGCTATAATTACTGCAGACTTATTTAAGCATACAAATGACCATTTAAAAGCAGCTTTAAGGTTAAAGAGACCAAATAACAATGGACAGAAAATTACACTGCTTTATCAAAATTGGAGGGTGCATGAAGCTTCAAAAGTCGAAGAAGTAATCAGCAATTGTGGCTTCCTAGAGATAAGACATCCACCTTTTAGTCCGAACTCGGCACCGAGTGACTATAACTTATTCCCAAGGCTCAAATAAACATTTTCTGGATAACGTTTTTCCTGTGATGAGGAGGTGAAAGAAACTGCAAAATAATGTTTTGCAGACCTACAAAAGATTTCGTTTCATTTATGGAGAAATGTTGGACTTGATGTATAACGTCGAAGGAAATAAAATATTCTGCGTTAAAAAAAAATGAACCACCCTGAAGGAGTTGATGTAGGACACTGACATTTCTTGGCTGTTAATGTATGTTGATTAAATTTTGAAGGTTAAGTGTCACTTCTAAAAGAAATTATCTCTAATTATCTCTTTCATATCATCTGAGAGTTTATTTTAGTTTACCTTATTTATCGCATTAGTTTGTAGCCTTTTATTGTTTGAGGTAATTGTTAGTGCCTTAAAAAATACCGCGCGTGCAAAGACGTGGAAATTTTCATCAAATTACACCATTTAAAAAAGGACAAATTATCGGAATGTATGAGGCTGGTTTAGGATTCCGTGAAATTGGCAGACGTGTTGGTCGACCACACGTCAGTGTAAGTCGAATTTGGAGAGATTAGCAGGAACAAAGCCTAGAAGCTCGCTGTAGAGGCAGTGGACGTCCCAGAGTGACACAAGAACATGAAGATCGACTCTTAAGCCGTATGCACACGGGGATACCGAAAAGGAATTTATCACTCCCTGTGTAATACTATGGGACGCCGCACACGGCGCTGCTGGTTAGGGACTCGTCTGTGATTCACAAAACCAGTTTGTAAGTAGTCGTCTGGGCGATTCGCATGTCGGGTTGACTGGTGATTTGAGTTTTCAGTTCATTGATGACGAGTGACCAAAAAAGCAAACTGTTGCTTATGGGAGAGGTGGAAAACGCCCTATTTATACAATTTCCATCTTTCTGGTTATTCAAAGAAGCAGGAAACGGAGAAGGCGTGGGCAGAAATCGGGGACGTCGTAAAATGGACCGGTATGTTCAAGTACCAACGTATATTTTCTACAGAAACAACTACTTCTACATAATAGGTACCTAATTATGTGAATAGTTCCGATCCATGGAGTCATATATTTCCACTGCCACGGCAGAGAAGCTTGTGGTGTTAGAAAATAGTTGGCTAAATAGGCTCTGAGATCCCCTGCTCGTGACTTGTTGTTTATGGTCAGCTGCTGCGGAAGGAGAGGCTGTCTCATGACTTCATCTCCACGTACATCAATATTTGCATGATTTGACGAGTAATGCAGTCCTTCTAGTTTTCTCACAAAATTATGAAGAACGCAAGAAGCTTTTATGACTGCCGTCACGATCTCAGGATCTCGGATGCGGATAGGACCGTTCAAAACAGAAAATTTCTCGCATGCCATCCCGAAAGTGCATTCAATTGTTTTTCTTGTTCGGCTCAATCTGTAGTTAAATATTCGTTTCACATTATCCTGTCCCCTCGACGCGATGGGTAGGGTCTCATCAGATATCGTAACAATGGAAACGCTTCATCAGCTACGAAGTAACAGGGGAAGGGACTACCACTTTCATCGTATTTTAGTGGCGAAGGAGGAGAAATCCTAAGTCCATCGTTTTGAATCCAGTATTTCATTGCTGATGCACATCACTGTTTCTTCCAGCGTAACCCGTTTCAATCATTGTGAAAGTACCACCAACATCGCAGGAATCCATCAGCACTATTGAATAAAACGATTTGTAGTTGTAATTAGCAGAGTCCTGGGAAATTTCTCGATATGCACATGTTTTTTCCACTCGTCTCTAGTAGGAACAGCCATGTATATCCGTTGAAGTAAATTCGTTCTTGTCAAATACCTAATGTAATATTTTTTCCTTTGTGCATAAATATATTCTTTGTTCCTTACCTGAGCGTGATCAATAGCCGTTACTCAGCGTTCCTCATGGTTGTGTTTTACTTATGCAGTAGAGGGGAAACCAATTTCACCAGTTCCAAATAACTTTCCTTACTCATTCTGTAGAATGCTAAGAATTTCGCGTCAGAAAACTTCTTTCAAGGCATGGGTGTACTCAAAACCTTCTGGCTATTCGTCTTCTCCTCCTGAGGTAATAATACAGCACTACAGTTTCGTCATCACTCGACTCTTCCGACATTGCACGATCGATATCCATGACGACACTGAACGAACTAGAGACTTCGGTTGCTGATGAGTTGCCTCATGTGTGGAGTTAAGTACCCATTCAGTCTGTAACTGGTGAGAAACCCAAGTTACCATGTACCTTAAGGAGAAGTGCAATTCGAGATAGTGCAGAACCAACACGATCGATTGCAGTACATTGGTTAAGAGCAATTGGTCGTAGAGTCTCTATGAGCACCATTTATAGGCAAATATGCTCTTTCGGTATGCGGTCTTATCGTCCTTATTTTCGTCTCCCTTTAACAATTCAGCATAAGGCCAACAGGCTGCAGTGGAGCCAGGACCGACAAGACTGGGATCATCAATGGGTAGAAATTGTCCTCAGCAACGAATCTAGATTTAGTTTATGGCACACCGACGGACTTTTAAGGGTTAGACGACCTAGAGGTCAAAGACAAAATTTACAATTTGTTCAACATCGTCACACGGCATAGACTCCTGGTGTAATGGTTTGGGGGCAATATGCTATGGAGGAAGGACCCCTTTAATATTCATTCCGGGCACATTAAACACGCGCCGTTACATTGATACAGTCTTGGGACCCATTCTACTTCCATTCATCCAAGACCATCTGAGGGCAATTTTCTAGCAAGATAATGCTCGACCTCATATTGCAAACGTAACTACAGACTTCCTAGAACTAAACAATATGAATCGTTTGCTTTGGCCATAGAGATCACCCGACTTGAACTCCGAACATGTCTGGGATATGATGGACAGAACATTGCGTCGTTTACAGCATCCTCCAAACACTTTAGATAAACTGCGTTACCAGCTTCTGGGACGAGCTGCCGCAAGATGCATTAGATCTGATTTCTAGAATGCCCAGAAAGGTTGCTAAAGCGTAAGAGCACGCGGAGATGTAACGCATTATTATTTTTTTTCTTAATAAATACTACTATTATTTTTCGATGACAATTTAATCAATTGTATATCAACATACACTAACTAGTTATAAGAAATTTCAGAGTTCTGAGTCAACTCCTGCAGTGTGGTTCATTTTTTTGAAACCCAGTGTATTACTTTGCATTCAATTGTTTTCCTTTTTGGCTAGTACTATACAATTAAACATAAAGGTAGAAACGCCAAAGTAGCGGAATCTATTGTCTGAATGCTGTACGTTTCCCCATCAGCAACTAACTACACTGATGAGATCTGATAGTCTGTAGGTGTTCTGATGGGGGAACAATATTTAATGTTCAAATTAAACATAAATCTATTATTATTTTCGCAAATTAAAGAATATTGTACAGAGTGGCTAAGAAAACCCTAGTGATTTTTCTTGCGGTGGTCAAGAAATGGCGTTTTAATAAAGAACATTTAAAGCATTACGTTGTGGATATTAGTATTGATATCAGCTTCTGTGTTACTCGAATTATATAAAGGACAGCTTCGCTTTGAAGTCCTAAAAAGCTCTTAGGAAATAATATATGCTTGTAAAATTAATGGTTTTAAGTGATTTAAGCAATCGCAATCAGAGCCACACTAGATGATTAGATTTTGAACTTCCAGATGGCCACACGATCGAACCCGGTAGATACTTCAATGCTCTTACAGTCGTTGGTTTTGTTTCGTTTTCGAAAATTAGCAAAATTCAGCCCGTAAGGCCACGTTTTGCAAGAATATTTTCTCGACTGTATGAACGCACATACATCTTGTATCCTAATATACTATTTGTGGCGAATGTACGCTGGTGAGCGTTCCACTAATTATTGATTACTAAGGGGAAAGGTCTCTGCATGGAACTCATTATCCGACAGTGATGCCAATTGTGCATTACAATTTCTAAAGTTGATAAAAAAGTCGGATGAAAAATTTAAAAAAAAGTTTTTAGCGAATTGTGAACGCATATGAAACTAGTGTATTGTTTAATAAAATTACAAGTCATTGGGACTGCATAAACATCCTAGTCTGGGGATGGGATTTATCACTGTGTAAATCTTCGGGAGATGAATAAAAGGAAAGATCATCGCCACCGAAATCAGTTTTAGGTGAAAGGTTGTCATTGGGATAAATTTGGTTAATGATCAATAAGAAAAGGTGTCCATTCGTACAATTTATGAATACGTAGCAGCATTCTTTCGTCTTTGTCCCACTAGGATGCAATAATTTTTAGTCAATTTTAGGCCCGAACGAAACCAGAGTATTGTTGCGATAAATCAGTCGTTTGGTTCATAATTAGTATTCGATGCTTCAAGCAAGAATATCCTCATCTGAGGAAGGCATCAAGGATTACGGGCATCTTCGAGAGACTAATGAACGTGAAGATCATCGCCATCGACAACGGGATTTAAGAAATGTTTTGTCCTTCAGCTGCGATTGGTTAACCAGAATTGTTTGGTGTGCACTGCACCGGTAATATTGATGTCAATAATTAACGCAATTTCATATGATAGCTCGGCTTAAGTAGTGTCAAGAAAAACAGTATGAGTCAACGAGAACGAACCTCTGGTAAAATGTTCCAAGATTTTGATTTTGTTGCTATCATAAGCAATAGTTAGCTTTGGCCTTCCTCCAGTGCAAGTGAGATATCCCTCAAAACATTGATAGATAATAAGAGCTGCTATATTATGGAGCATAAACGAACATGCTGGTGCTATAGTACAATCGCGCAGAGGTGACAGTGACTCATGCTTTTCCGATTTAATCATCGCGTCTGGATAAATATCTATACTCGTTCGCATGCTTAAGAAAAACGAAATGAAATACGAAACGTATGTCGATATGTAAATTCCAGGACTAAGTGTAACGTATATCTTTTTTCATTCTATCTATTCTAACCTCAAAATTCACGTCCTTGTATCTGGTTTTGACCGTCTCCGATTTCGATTTAGCTAAAAGCAGAATTGATTGTATCCATTTCATTAATAAAAAGGTTAAATTTAATGACCAATTTCCAGTTGTCTTTACCGATTGCCGAAAAATGCACTCGCAAAGTTTCGTCGGGAAAATATTTGCACGCTCGAGAATTTTTAAATTTCCCGCCTAGACTGAATCGAATTATTTTATGGACATACGTTTACTAGAAACTGAATTCAGGCAACATGAAGCGATGAGTCACTGTCACCTCTGCGCGATTGTACCATATCTATCCATCAAAGAAGATAATGCCAGACCTCATATATCTCGAAAATATCAAAATTTTCTGCAACAAGAATACGTGGAAATTCAGACTTGACCAACTTGCTCTCCACACTTAAATCCAATAGATTATTTTTGACATCACCTTATTGGACGCATAGCATACCTCATTAAGTTAGGGATGTATTTGTATTCATGGTGATTTGAACTTTTTAAATTCGGTGTTACTTTTCAAATCGAAATCATTTGCTTGATGCACATACAGTGTGTATCAGCCAAATGGAATAAATTCGATAATAAATAAATGGGAGCGTGTTCGAAAAAACGCTCGGATATGTCGATTAGTATTTTCAGTTGTGCATTTTTTCCAACAAAACCTTTTTATACAGGGTGTGCCATGTAACAGAGGCCAATACCAACTTTCTTATTTTAAATACAACACCCTGTACATTATTCAATTTTTGGATTGTTCAGAAAATTCTAGACATATTTCATGTACCATGTCCTATACCTATCTTCAACCATTTAGGAAACAAACACACGCACACACAGACATTTTTTTTTTCAGAAATTGTTGAAATGGCATCTAGGGACCCTAAAACGGATATTTCCGTAAAAAAAATTGAAAAACGTTTCACGATCACAATAGTTTCTCGTACTTCGTAACGGCAAAAGTAAAAAAGAATATTATTTGATTACAGAAATTCGCTACAATACACTCAAAAACTAATAAATAAAAAAAAACAGTTGAAGATAGGTATAGAACATGGTACATGAAATATGTCTAGAATTTTTTGAATAATCCAAAAATTGAATAATATATAGGGTGTTGCATTTAAAATAAGAAAGTTGGTATTGGCCTCTGCTACATGACTCACCCTGTATAAAAAGTTTTTGCTTAAAAAAATGCGCAACTAAAAATACTATTCGACGTATCCGAGCGTTTTGTCGACCACGCCCCCATTTATTTATTAACGAATTTATTCCATTTGGCTGATACACACTGTATACTGTTTTCTGATCTTTTATACCAATTTTACAGGTTTCTTATCACACTCGTAAAAATCACAAAATTATGCTTTAACCATAGTTTGAATCATCAAGCAAAGCGTGTACAATTTAAACGCTACTATGGGTAGTAATTTTTTTTCAAGTGACTGGCTAAATGAACCCCTTTCCCCCATAAAAACATTTAACTAATTATTAGACTTTACAATGGTATGATTAATGTTTAGACGTGTTAAGTATCGATTGCATCATCACACAGTTTGCTAGATATACTGCTAAGCTATGGAACAATATGCAACATAGAATAAATACGTATCCGAAAGTGTATCTTAAGACCTTCTTAAGGGCGGCGAATTACTTTAGGGATTCAGTGTTGTTTGGTGGTTTTTGGTGATGTGGTGCTGTAATTGTGTGCATTTGGAGATATATGTGAGCGAATAAGCCTTCATATTTCTAGATTTTAGACACTGTGACTCACTTTGGCGTCGGTCGGTTCTAATGACGGATCGCCGGTGGCAGGTTCTGCGTGAAGGGCTCTCTGCAGGTCTAAAACCTACAAGCGAAACAGTTACACCGCCGTCGCGCCAACAAAAGACCAACATGTGTAAAAAGGGGATGTGCACGGTGATTCCAAAATGCTTTTCACTCTATGTGCACTGTGCTCATAATGGAAAAAAGTGAAAATTGTGATTGGAACGATTACATTAAAAGGGACATCCATAACACTACAAATATTAAATTCTGTTTTTAAGTAAAATCAACGCAAACATGTTTGGTAATAATAAAATGAGCATTTCACTTCATTCCGAGTATTTTAGGCAGAGTCAATCAATCAAGGAACGAAATAAACAAAACAAGGGCTTATTTTACTATTACTATATCGTCGGCTTACAACCAGAACCAGATAAGTACAATTTTGTCATTTTTGAGATAATTGTAGTTCTGGGCCTAAAAATCACTATACTAAGTACTGGCAAAACCATATACCGGGTGACCCAGAGATCTGTAAAAGCCCCATAACTTATTTGCTGTTTGAGATATTGACTTCTATTTTTCACCCTTTCTACATGTGGGTACCAGTTTATGGAAAAAAAGAAGTCGATATCTCAAATAGCAAATAATTTATGGGGCTTTTACAGAATCCTGGGTCACCCTGTATGTGTATCATAAACAGTAAACTCGAATACGCATGTGTTCAGAATAGACTAAGTAGACTAGACGAAGATTTTTTATGTAATTTTAAACTTTAAAACTGTAAATCTCAAAACTGTTGAATTGTAACTTATTTGGTTTTGGTTGTAAGCCGGCGATATGTTTTATGAAGTATTAAACGATAACCTAATTTAAGAAACAACACTTACATATTCAATGGAAAATAACTCCTCTTCGATCTGCTTGACGTAAGGTATTTTTTTACTTTAAAATATAAGACATCCTAGGCGTTAAATTAAAAAAAATGCTTCCGTTCGCTGTGTTAAACAAAGATAGACTTAGATCATTATGTTGATATGCTTATACCGTTTTCTTTCCTTAAAGATGAAAATCCAATATTTCTACTTTTTAATCAGTTTTGTTATGGGCGCTTAATTTATCTACCCGTCTTAACAAATGCGTAATTATCTTAATTTGCATTTTATGAACTAACCATTGCTCCTTCAATATTAACATACATTTTGCATTATTGAAATTTCCAAACGAGATAATTTTTCGAAGAAGTACAGCTGCCAGTAACTACACAATGAAGATGAGCCTCTACCCGCTATGCGCCAATTTACCGAGGGCATCGTTAAGACTGTTTTCGCAGAACAATTAGTGAAAATGTGCAGCTGCGAGGACAACACAATGGACTGTTGATCCGCCCCCCCCCAGCTGCCTGCGTACGTGACGAAATCGGCTCAAACCCAAATTGTTCTTGGAAGAGCAATTTGCCGGATCGAACACGTGAGCCGACCTCGGCGCTCCTGTCACACCCTACCACCACCACCACCCACAACCCGGAGAAGAGTAGAGCGTGCGTCCCGTAAAAGGCTGTGGAGAGCTCCCCAGACAATCAGATGAAACACAAACATTCATCATCATTCATCATTCGTCACGACATTAAGTCGCCGCAACACTGAGCCAAGACGCCGTCGATCCACCGACGCCGCCGCAGCCGCCGACGTCGCCATAGCCGCCGCCGCCGCTTCCGTCGCCGCCGTCGCTGCCACTGCCATCAACGCCACCGCTTACAACGCCGCCGCTGCCATCGCCGCCGTAGCCACCGCCGCCGTACATCCATCCACGATCTCGTCGGCCTCTCTTGCCTCTCGTGAAGATTAAGTGAAGTGTTGGTGACTATTTTACTTTTTCGTGACTGTTTCTTTCTGTGACATTATTTCTTGACATTTTCAATGTACATATTTTATGTTTTTTTTTTTTAACTTTGAACATTTTTTTCTGTAACTTCGTGTATAAATAATTAGCGATTGTTATCGCGCCTATAAGACTTTCTCTGCCTCCACCCCATCCTTGTGTTCTTGTGCTGTTTCATAGCGACACCGACTTCATGAGCTAGCTGGAGGTCAACGAGGGTGGTTTTCACACCCCGCGCTGCGACCCCCCGTGACAGTTTTAACACCGACGGTGTTTGCTAGTTCTCATTGGAATTGTATCGATGCACCCAACATTTTTCAAAACTGATTTTTTTTGCAAATGAACTCTTTTAGGATCGGTATGGAAAGAAACCATATAGGTTGAATAATGCAGTGTGGCTAGTAAAACAGGTGAAGCCTATTGCTTGGTTGATTCGAAGGTAATAATCCTAATGCAAAAAAGTTGCATGGTCCCATGTGCAGGCTCTGCAATGGAGAGGAGAAAGCAGCCTCTTATATCATTTTCGAATGTAAAGCAATTGGCCGCAAGAGGAACAACCTCACAATAGATGATGAGGGGCTAGCGACCAACATAATTAGGAAGCTCCTAAGACTAGTAAAAGGACTCGAGCTATTTACACGAGTAACAAACGTGGGGGAAATACAGGGTCCGGCAGGGAGGTATGGAAGGATTTGAAAAACTGTAACTCATTTTTTTACCTAAACTCAAATTTTATTTTTTGAATGTGTACCTTAGATGTTGCCATTACAAAACCAAAAGAGTAAGAAAACAAAAATTGATTAGGTACGAAAAATAACGTCAGTTAAGTGCCGTCAATTTTTGGCGAAACACTCCTAAAGACGTGAGAAGTTCTGCACACTCCTCCGAAGCATTTCACGTGGAACTGCACGAATCTCTTGGGTTATTGTCTCACTTAGGGCTTCGAGTGTACGTGGTTTGTTCATGTACACTCGTGCTTTGAGATAGCCCCATAAAAAGTAATCACATGGTGAGAGGCCCGGTGATCGAGGGGGGCACTCCACATCTCCTCGCAATGAAATCAGACGTCCAGGAAATGTGTTCCTTAAAAAACCCATTGTTGCTCTTGATGTATGGCAAGTCGCCCCATCTTGTTGAAACCATACAGTATTCAGGTATTCATGCTGATACGTCGTCTTCTCAGTTTTGGCAGAAAATAATCACGCAACATCTGTAGGTAACGATCTGTGTTGAGAGTGATTGTCCGACCTTTTTGCCGAAAAAAGTACGGACCAATAATAAAGTTTCGACTAGTGCCACACCAAACAGTTACCTTTTCGATGTGGAGAGGTCGTTCATGGAGCTGTTGCGGGTTTTCAGAGGCCCAATAGCGGAAGTTTTGTTTATTAACCAGCTTTGACAAATGAAAGTCATTATCAAAACAATGTCATCTGTCAAGATTTCCAACATCGCTTCTGCAAACCTCATCCATCTGCCGTCGTTTTGCTGCAATTCTTGAACAACCATCATCTTATCATATATATATATATATATATATATATATATATATATATATATATGAGCGGTCTGTCATCAGTAGAGCCCGAGCGTGACGTACGGCCGATCACGAGGGCTGGCTTCAACTGCTTGACGCACCCTTTCAATGTTTTCCGGGGTTCTTACCGTTCGATCACCTCCTCGCGCAGTTTAAGGTCTAAAGGATCCAGTTTTTTGAAAGGTATTCACCCACTTCATGATCTTTTCAAACTTCGGAACACGACCGTGACGGCCAACGTTAAAATGATTTCGGAATCGTCTCTGTGTTTGAATGACAGAACGACCCGTTTCAATGAAAGTGTTATAAACAAACACACGATGTTCAATAGACCACGTTTCCATGGTAACTAAAATGGCATCTCGTGACGAGTAGATACGACCTATTCCGAAAACATTAGGTTCACCCCACCATGCTTGGCGCCCCGTTTAAATCCTCCATACCTCCCTGCCGGACCCTGTACAATAGGCTTTAGGGGGCTTCTGCGCCCCAGACCCCACATTGTTATAAAAAATAGTCCTTTGTTGAGCCTCACAAGCGAGGAAGTGTTGATTTGGTAACAGAAAATCAAACAAGTATCACCAGTAACTATGCAATTCAGTATAATATGCGAGTTTCGGTCCACAAAACCAAAGTAACAACACTAAATAAATTGTTTATACTGATATACAGGGTGATTTATAATGTAGGTGTAAGAAAATTATATCTCGTATGCAGAATCACATTCTAACCTAAAATAAAAGAAAACAGTCTTTTCAAATTTGCTTTCGTTTCTGAGTTAATTGGAAACCTATCAGTTACAGAACTGCAAGAGATGCAAATTTTATTGTATAGAGTGGGGCACAGGAATCGAGTGTTTCTGAAATGGTTAGAGCTCGGGCATTAAAAAAGGGAGGGGCATGCGGTAGGTTATATTTCTTTACTCATAGCATTTTGCTCTCACTTGCCATCATGAAGCTGTGTACATTAGAACCACGAATATGCACGTATGACTGCTTTGTTAGGTGCGGCAAGTAGGTGATTCGAGGTTCAGCGTGAGTTCTGCCGCAGATTCAATATTAATCGAAATGGCTCTGTATTTTACGTAGGGTTAATAATCTTCAAACAGGAGGGTCAATAATTACACGTACTCTGCGTATTCCAGAGAACGTTGAAAGGGCCAGACAAGCGATACTGCAATGCCTACGCCGCTCTGATCGAAGTTATTTAGCTGGACTTAAAATCAGCAATCATATTACGCGAAGAACCGCTGCGTAGCCCTAACGTAACAGTTTGGTGTGCAGTGGGAAAGTTTTCCGTCATCGGCCGCTATTTTTTTGAACAAAATAGAGTTACGGTCACTGTAGGGGCTCTATCACACCAGGCCACCATGGTGGTGGCACCAGTGGCGCCACCAGTCAAATGTATTAAGTGAAATAGAACATAATACACCTGGTATCGGACTAGTGGCGCCACCACTTCGGTGGCGCCACCAGTCCAATCCGGTCGGCCAGACTTTACTGGTGGAACAACCAGGATGGTGGCGCCACCAGCAAATTGTAAAGGACTCAATGAGGGCTCTCACACTAATCCACCATTTCAGCGTCGCGTTGCGGCCATCACTCAGTTTTTCTTCCGGTGTAATAGCTTTTCGAAGAATAGTGTCTTGTTTACACAAATCATTTTTGCACAAATATAGTAATTCGTCAAACGATGCTACTGACATACGAACACAGTTAATAAATGTGTTTAGATATTTTCGTAAATCAGCGTACAGGGTTATATGCACTCCTCTTATAAAACGGTCAGCAACGAAAGGGTGAACCCAATGTTTTCTATATTTTTTTAAATATTTTTCAATCATTCGTTTACGTCTCACATACATAACAAGTGCTAACTCTTCCACGTCCATCTTAGCAATGCCGACTGCCTGGTGTCTCGACTGGTTGCTTTACTTGGTGGCTGGATCCACCATGGTGCCGCCACTAGTGCCGTCACCATGGTGGCCTGGTGTGATAGAGCCCTAAAATCTGAACGTTAAATTATTATGATGAATACTTCTTTCATCCCAGAGGGGGGATCGTCAACATTTGTGGTTCAAGCATGATAGGGCTGGTTGTCCTTCGTCCCCTTTTTCCTAACCGTCTCATTTCGAAGTTTGTTGACGTTTTATGGCCACCTCGGTCTCCTGCTCTGTCTACTAGTGATCATATCATGACACAATTTTACGTTGGTTTAATAATCTTCAAACAGGAGGGTCAGTGATTACACGTACTGTGCGTATTCCAGAGAACGTTGAAACGGCCAGACAAGCGATACTGCAAAGCCCACGCCGCTCTGATCGAAATTATTTAGCTGGACTAAGAATCAGCAATCGTACTGCAAGACGAATTACATGAAGAACCGCTGCGTAGCCCTAAGGTAACAGTTTGGTGTGCAGTGGGAAAATTTGCTATTTTTTTGATCAAAATAGAGTTACGGTCACTGTCAAATCTGAGCGTTACATTAATATGATGAACACCTCTTCCATCCCAGAGGGTGGATCGTCAACATTTGTAGTTTAAGCAGGATGGGGCTGGTTGTTCTTTGCCCCCTTTTTCCTAACCATCTCATTTCGAAGTTTGATGAAGTTTTATGGCCACTTCGGTCTCCTGCTCTGTCTACTAGTGGGGGTACCTCATGTCATATGTCTACGAGGGCAAACCTCGTACGTTTGATGAATTGATGGAAGCGATCCTTCAACAAATCACTCAAATCAAAAGACCTTCTGGAAAGA
The DNA here is from genome assembly GCA_910593695.2 of Ocypus olens. Taxonomy (NCBI): domain Eukaryota; kingdom Metazoa; phylum Arthropoda; class Insecta; order Coleoptera; family Staphylinidae; genus Ocypus; species Ocypus olens. The sequence continues at coordinate 37,424,362 of OU343053.1, forward strand.
GTGGAGGTCAATTTTTGGACATTAAATAAAAACTAGGGATTCTATTATTATTTCAATAACAAAAACACTTGGTTTCGGTGCCCCGCCCTGTATTAGTAATGTTTATTAGACAACAATTTTAAGTAAGTAATGAAGAAAAATATATATTGCCTATAACAAACAGTTGTTCAAAATGTCCTTCTTGAACTCGAATGTAAGTATGACATCGGCGACAATTGAGTCGCAAACACGCGCTATTATTACTCCATCTTGATGAATCTTATTAATATTTGGTCAAGTAATTGGTCATGTGTGCTTATTTCCACATTGTAAACCAATTGCTTAAAGTGGCCCTAAAAAAATCAAAGAAGTTTAAGTCGGGAGATTTTGGAAGCCCGAGTAATAAAACCCCCGCGACCAATTTCAATTTCAATTTATTCCATAGTGAGCTGAAGCGCCATCATGTTAAAACCATATTTGTTGACGATAAAGAAGCGGAATTTTCAAAAAAATTTATATAGAAAAGCTAGATAGTGTGCAAAATTGCTGTGTGGTAAAATTGTTAATTTAAGCAGCACAATCCACATATTCAGTTGCACTGAACTTATTCGTGTTCAAAACTGTAACTTAGTTCTATTTTTTTTGTCTAATTATATTATTTTAAACCAAGGCCCATATTTTTTTTATCAAAGAAAAGAAAATTTCTTTCATTTTAGCTTAGAATGTGATTCTGCATCGATTTAATTTTTTACACCTACCATAAATCACCCTAAACAGGGTGCTCCGATTTGTAGGGACAACATGGGCAACTTCTGTTAGATTACTAAAAATTTGTACAGATAGCATTGGTTTTATGAAGTGCCAAATAAAGTGTTTAAATTGTCATGGAAATTGGTTCAAGCCGTATCTCAGTATCTTGGGTAGCAGAGAAGTTACGGCAAATGAAAGAAATGAGGAGATTTGTTTTTATTTTAATTTCGAACAAGTGGGCCATGACAAGTGGGATTTGGGGGCAGATCTCGAACCTGCACCTTTTTGCTAATTTGACCATTTCTCTATCTCTTCAAATGCAGAAGTTGTCCCTACGAAATTCGGACACCCTGTATATTACCAGTTTTCAGGCAATACAAATTAATGTATTATTTAGTGGTATTAGTATTGATTCATTAGTTACAATGTTACTGGATAACAGAAGCGGTTCCCGTACTCATCCAGCGCACACAGACGATAATGTTGTTGCTGTAGCCCAAAGTGTGCAAGCCAGTCTAAGAACATCGAGTCGCCGCAAATCACAGCAACTGAATATTAGCCGCATATCATTGATGAGGATACAGCACAAAGATGTCGGTTTATTCCCTTACAAGGCCCAAATGATTCAGGAATTGAAGGCCAACGACCATCCGCTTTGTTATAGCTTCTCAATTTGGGTCGAAGATAAACTCCAAATTGACGACGCTTTTGTTCGAAAAATATTTTTTTTATCGATGACACATTTTTATTAATGCGATTATGTAAACAAGCAAAATTTCGGTATTTGGGGCTTGGAAAATCCACACGAGATCGTAGAGAAGCCTCAGCGTGTGACTTTTTGGTGTAGTTTGTGGAGTTGGCCCAATATATTCGAAAATGATCGATGGAAACCGATTACCGACTTTTTGTGGCCAGAAATTGAGGACATGGACTTGAACTACCTTTGGTTTCAGCAGGATAGAGCGACATATCACATGGCCCATCAAACAATCGATATTTTGGGCAGTAAGTTCGGTAAAAGTCGTTTTGGAGATGTCAATTGGCCCGCACAAAGCTGCGATTTGATGCCCTTGGATTTTTTTGTGGGGTGCCGTTAAAGATCGAAGCTACGCAGATAATCCACAAACGATTCAAGCATAATATTGGCAAAGCTGTTCCTGGAACAGAGTCCTGCAGAAGCGGGTTTTTGAAAGCCCGGCCCGGCCCGGCCCGACAGTAAAAATTTAAAACCCGGCCCGGCCCGATAAAATGAAAATGTGTTGCGGGCCCGGCCCGGCCCGGCTCGGAGCTGAATATTCAAATAACTTTTTTTCAATTCACCTAGTTGTTGCTTTCCAAATTACAATAAAATTAAATTTATCCAAGCCCGGCCCGGGTTAAATTATCCATCGAAAAGCCCGGCCCGGCCTGACCCGGAGTTTCAAAAATGCTTTGCCTAATGTCGGGCCGGGCTGTGCCAAAGCCCGGCCCATGCAGGCCTCTGTCCTGGAATACTGTCTGAAACCATCGAAAATGTACTGAAAATAAAATTGGATTGGTAGGCTGGGCTTCTGCCGTGCCAGCCGAGGAAGGGAAGGATTGAAATTTTGAATGTTGTTTTCAACTGCCAAACAGGCTAATTTTCAAGTGTCGGAAACGACCATTTTAAGCTGCCAAAAATGACAGTTTTCAACTGCCAAAAAGGGCAATTTTCAACTGCCAAAAGGCCAATTTTCAAGTGTCTGAAACGACCATTTTTATAACTGCCAAAAATGACAATTTTCAACTGCAAAAAAGGCGAATTTTCAAGTGACGGCAACGACCATTTTTAACTGCCAAAAGTGACAATTTTTAACTGCCAAAAAATGACAATTTTTAACTGCCTAAACTGACGATTTTCAACTGCCAACAAGGCCAATTTTCAACTGCCAAAAAGGCCAATTTTCAAGTGTCGGAAACGACCATTTTAAGCTGCCAAAAATGACAATTTTCAACTGCCAAAAATGACAATTTCAACTGCAAAAAACGACAATTTAAAACCCAAAAATTAACACATATTCAAAAATGAAAGTTTTTTTTTAAAGGTACATAAATGTGTTATGACACCACCGGACTTTTTAAAGAATTTAATCATATCGATATTATTTTATTTTTCTATTTTTTCTTTGTTCAAATATTTCGACCAATTTTTAAAAATTCATAACTCACGCAGAAATTGGCAGAGTTAGTTAGTTTTAAAGGTAAATGTTTTGTAAAGATATTAAAATTTGTGAGGAATTAATATTATACCAGTATTTATTTTTTAGTCAAAATCGACTCAATTTTAAAAATCAAGGTTAATTTTAAAGATAAATGTATTATGATTTCATCAGAGTTTTTAAGGAATTCAATCATATCGATATGATTTTTTTTTCTAGTTTTTCCTTATAAAAATATTTGACCACTTAAAAATTCATTTTGAAAAATCAAAATTTTTGTTAAATCTTGTGGATATATTAAAAGTTTCGAGCAATTGAGTATTTATTTTCTCTAAATTTGTTCAATTGTTCGACAACTTACAAGAAAATAATTTTCAAAAAATCATAACTCTGGAAGAAATTGGCGAATTTGCAAAAAATTTAAGTTAATTGTAAAGTAGAACTATTTTGAAATATTTGTGGAGTTCAATTATATTACTATTTATTTGTTTTAGATTATTTTTTTGTTCTTCTTCAACAACTAAAAATATTAATTTTGTTTTTTTTAATTTTTTTTTCATATATTCACAAAAATTGACTCAGTTTCAAAAATTAAGGTTAATTTTAAAGGTAAATTGCATCCGAGTTTTTTTATGGAATTCAATCATAGGGATATGATTTTCTTTTCTAGTTTTTCCTTGTTTGAATATTCGACCACTTAAAAATTCGTTTTTAAAAATTTATGACTCGAGCAGAAATTGACACATTTTCATAAATCCAAGTGTATATTAAGGTAATTCCATCATATAAGTATTTATTTTTATTTGTTCAATAGTTCGACAACTTAAAATATTACTTTTCAAAAATTCATAAGAAATTGGCAAATTAAAAAAAAAATGTAAGTTAGTTTTAAAGGTATTAAGATGTATTGTAAAGATTTTAAAATTTTTGTGGAATTCTTTAATATCATTATTTATATTTTTAGATTTTTTTTTCTTCTACTACCAAAAATATTATTTAAAAAAAATTCATTCAAATTTTTAGGAATTCAATCATATCTGTATTTATTTTTCTTTGAATTTGTTCACTGTTTTACCTTTGAATATTAGGCAATTCGTACGCAAAACGTACTGTTGAACACCACTCTCCACTACTTTCAATGCCATTGCTACCGCGCGATACATTTGTCGAATTAAAAACGCGGTAAAAATGCTTTTATACATTTGTGTACGGTTTTAACATTTGGACCGTATACCGTACTTTCGCTCAGAATACCGTACATGTACGGTAATTACCGTACGTATGGCAACACTGGTTCAAAGCGACAGAGTGATACTACACGGACAAGCCAATGACAAGCGAGCGTTTCTCAATTTTGTCGCTTTAGAGCGGCAAAGTCACAGTCATTTACTCGAACAATTTCGCCATGTAAGATGGCAACATTTTTATACTATCAGTTCGAAAATGAACAGATCTTTCAAAATCAAGTAGAAAAATACGTGTTTTTCATTAGAAAAAATGGATGACGTTATTACCCAAAAACAAATGATGACTGAAAATCGACTCATCCAAAAATGTGTAATCGACCTGTTTTTTCTGATTTTTTCCCAAAATATTTTATTTCGGTTTTACTGAATCTATTCCATACTATAGGCGTGCACTGTATAATAATTATTTGCAAGTAAATAGTTCGTGAAAATATTCGTATATAAATGAATCAACAGCCCTTGATCATTTTCTGCGAAAACAAAATGATTGGATTAAGAGAGTGGGCATATGTGATCTGGCGGGACCGAAATTATGTGACTTCTGTGGCGCAAACTGTAACGCCCCAGCCCTAGCAAGCTGGAGGTTGCAGGTTCGATCCCCGTCGGAAGCATATTCACATTTTTGATCCTATTATATACGAATATCTTCAGAAATTATTTGCTTGGAAATAATACATAATACATAATTTAAAATTTAAATAATTCTAAACCTGAAAATGGGCTACCACATAATAAAAGTTGCAACAATTATCTTTATATATTTCAGAAATGGTAATTTTGATGTGCCAATGGTTGATCATCTATTGATATCAGACGCTTATGATGTAAAAATATTTTAATAAGAATAGGGCACTACTTAAACTCTCCACGCATTCGCGCACCTTTAAACTTCTTCATGCTAATCACTAAACATAACGATACAGATTCGTGTAATGTTTATTAACCGCGTGCGTATGTTATGCAGTAGTGGGAAAACGCTTCCGTTTATTTGATCGTGTTAGTACCTAAAGTGAGCTACAGTGTCCTGGACTATTGCATATTGCCCGTTTTACCCAAATTCTATCTCTGTCTAACACAACAAACGAACTCACCTGATCCATTTAACAGTTATGCATCAAATACTGCATTGGCATCTACTCGATGTTTAAATGGTATTATGATTTCACAGTCGATTGCTAAGGGAATTGACGATAGCATTTGGGGCGCCCTTTTAATGTAATCGATAAATGGTTATCACTCCATGTGCATTGTGCTCGTAACGTCAACATTTGTGCAAGATTGAATTCGTGTAATGTTTGATATTACAGGTAACAGTTATCAGAATGATGGCCTGGATATACTTCGTTCTTGTTCTCTCGTGTATAAACGCTAAATTGAGTAAATGCGATAAAAAAAGAACTGGGATGCCAATCAGGACGCGTTTGTACAGATTGCATTAAACGATGGAAGACATATAGATCAACGTGTCGTATTTGTACAAAAATAAATTGGATTTTAAAATTGGATTTGCGATAGAATTTCAGCGATTACTGCTATTTAGATAGGTTCGACGTTAAAAATAAATTTGACAAGACACGTTATTTAAATTCTGTACAGAACTTGGCAGGAAAACAACAACAGGCGATTAAAATAATCTCAAGCCGCTAAGCGTATTTTTTTTAATAAAACTTTATCGTGTGCGCTGCATTTCATATCGCGAATGATGGCGTTCACGTCATCAATTTATGTATATATCAAAGCAGGTTTTCTACCATTTTATACTATTATTTGCGTAGGTATGTCTTCGGAGTCCTGACAGCAGTGGCTACCGCGTAAAAACGTGTGTCAACGGTTAAACAAAGAAGCCGTTATAGCGATTGACAACTGTATCCCAGCTCTTAGCTTAGCATTAGTAGTGTGCCAACTAACTAATCGTTTTTTTTTCTAATTTGCAAGTTGTTCGAGTATTTCTGTTTGCTTTCGTTTTTTTATTAGTTCCTAGTATTTTTCAAACCTTATATTAGTATGCTTCAATTCAATATTCAGTGAAAAACATCCTTTTTAACGTTACGCCAATGCGCAATATTTCTTGTGACCTTGAACGCATTCATTCGGAACTTTGTAATTGACGTGAACACCATCATGCCTGGTATAAACTGTACTTGGGTTTAAAGTAAGGCACTTTTTCTGTTTTATAATCATATTTTCCTGTTTCAGCAAGAATGTAGAAATGGAAATTTTAACTATAAAAGGTGTCAATCGAGAATTTCGTTATTTTTCGTATGCAGGGTAATTAAGCAAATCTCATCATGGATCGTTTCGCTTTTAAGCTTATTTACTGACATGTATATTTATGTTTGTCGTAGAAAATATTTGTTATAAACATTACGTCGCTATGACTTTTTGGTTACTTAATTTTAAAGACATACGTTGGGTATACAGCAATTTTTTTTTATTTTTGACACGAAAACCCTCCTTTTTGAAGCAATCGTAAGAAAACCTATTTTGTCAATACCACATTCGAAAGGTTCAAAATCTTCTCTTTGCTGACATTCCTTCGGGGCTACAATTATGTGAATAGTTACGAGAAGTCGACATTATCCTTGCCGATATTATTTTCTGTGACGAGGTTACTTTCACTAGCGATGGAATCAATAATTCACGTAACGAGCACGTATGGGCAGTAAACGATCCTCATGCTTTGATTAGGACATACTTTTATTGGAGACAAATTGATTGGCCCTCCCATTCATATCGAAATTTCTTGGAAAATTATCTTCCAGAATTGCTTTCACTTGGAATCCGCAGATGTATGTGATTTCTATACGACAAAGCGCTGCCCCATTCTTGCAGAGTCGTAACAGAGTTTTTACATGAAAAAATCCTAACCAGTGGATTGGAAGGAATAAACCTGAACGGTTACCGGATTTAACTCCCATAGAGATTTGTATTTGGTGCTTCTTAAAAAGCATTGTGTATCAAAGAGAAAACCCAGCTAGAAGAGATCAATTAATTGTTCGAATCCATGAGGCATTTGAAAATGTAAAGGAAACTTCCGATTGGAACTGTATGTCGATGAAGAGTGTCGTCATTTTGATTCTAATTTTATTTACTTATTTCTAATAAAATTAATAATGTAAGGAAAAATGTCTTTAATTTTTTTAAATTTTGCAAACCAACTAACTATAAACAATAAACATACACATATCAGTAAATGCAAGTCCATGACAACTGCTTAAATTGTTCATTAGGCAAGTAGCATTACTGTTATGTAAAACCGCTAGATAAACAAACTTTGATCCCCGATGTCTCGAAAATGGTTAAGAAATCTTTGAGTGACGCCTTATATATGGTCTGCTAATTAGCATTATCTAATCAGATATTGTAAAATATAAAATGCTAACAGTGACGGTTCGTGAACTTTCGTAGAGAATAGAGGGGTGCACTACTTCCTCTTATTAAGGAATCAAGTATTGTGTCACTGTTTTCTTCCGTAGTTTCCTCTGTCAAAGTTTCACTAGCCCCCTCTGAATGCTTATCTATATTCATACACAGTTTACATGCTACTATTTTTTGTATCGCATCCTTCTCATTAGATCATTAGAGCTAATAGGTGTGTATTTCGTCGGAATTTTAACCAACGCTTAATTATCCCACATCTCTTGCCCAAGCAATAACAACATAGGTTATCTATTTAGAGTCACATTAAAACAAAGTCTCCAGGTGGAAAAATAATAGTCAATGCATATTTCATAGAAACCGAAAACGACACTACCAATGATCACTGGAATAATCAAATTATATGACACAGAACGAGATGACAGAACATATCTGTAAATAAACAACTCGCGAAAAAATCGCTAGTTCAAATCTACCAGAGCTCATGAATATGGAAATATGACAAATTACAAAAAATATTGATGTAGCCATCAAGAACTTTGACCGATTTAATGGTGTAAAAAAGAGTTTTGTAATATCTTTCGTATATTTTTAATAGTTGCATAATAAAATCGAGAAGTTTATGAAGAACATTTATTAATAAAAGATGTTCCCTCCTTCAACATTCTTTAAAATATTTTTTACTTGGTACCGATGGAAACCATTTATACAGCAAGGATTTTCCCTTAATGTTATAAATAAAACCTAGATGACAGAAATCAATAATCAAAAAAAGGCTAAAAACGTTCCTAGCGATAATGACAGTCTCTGTGCACAGTTCTGTCAATCCAAATAGCGAATGAGGAATATCTTTACGCCTGTTATTGGCCCTCATAATGATTTTACCAGAAGAACACACTATGGCGATCCTGAGCGTCTACAAAAACATGATGCAGCTTTGATATATTATGCGAATAGGTTCAAGCATCATCATTTGCTTCTATTGATGAACCATTTTCAGTCATATTCTTTGATCAACTGATATTGTCGTGCACGTCATAGATAGTCGAACCTAGTTCCCACAATATTTTTATACTCCCTCTGAACGGCTGACCCGTCATATTGAAAAGGCGGTGTCAATCGGCTTCATATGAAAAGATTCGGTAGTCTTGAAGCTACTCCGTTAGTGAAGGACAAAAAAGCACCAGGGCCCAATGTAATACCACGTAAGATTTTAGACGCAGGTGTAATCGGATTCATAACGAACCTTTCAATGTAAATTGCCATTCATAAGAAAGCTAATGCACATAAATGTAATGATCATAGACTAATAACTTTAATTAGTTACACTCTAAATATCTCTTTCAGTATAAAGCAAGCACGCAACAATTTTTAAATTCTCGAAACGGTTCAGGAACAAGGGAGGCATTCCTCTCCAGTCAAAACTTGGTCTAACGATAAAGATACGTTAACTGCCAATGTGCCTTCTACTTAAAAAAGCCTTCGATAGGGTCAGCTATGTAACGCTGATTAGTGTATTGAATGATTTTGACATAGATAATAGAGTCATTCATATTATTACAGAAGTTAATTCAGTTAAAAGGCAGCGCTTAAAATAAAAAACGAAACATCAGAAATCTTCGACATTAAGCGAGGAGTACGACAGAAATGCATTTTGGCGCCCTTATGCCGCGTTTACACGATGCCAATCGAAGAGACAATTGTCGGGGCCAGTTGTCTTGTGCCAGTTGCGTGAATGTCTGAGGCCAGTCCAATTGAATGAGAACTTGTTCACACGGTGAAACTATTGCCACGGCAGTTGGTGACGAAAAATGGTGGAGTGCTCATCGTCTGTTGTGTCTCGTGATGAATTGAAAGTAATGTGTGAGGATCTTTGTCGGAAATTTATCGCTGAGGCTTGCGAAGTTCTCGAGGAAGAGTTAAATAAGAAGAGGGAGTGGACCAGGAAATGGCTTTTGAAAAGAGACAGTCATGGAGCGTCATCACAATTGATCAAAGAATCATTGATCATTTAGAAGCCATAGTTTTCCAGTTAACAACAGACAACTTTAAAAGAAACAATTAAAAATACACACGTAGCAGTCTCGACTGACTATGGCAAACTGGCCCAAAACGAGAGATCTACTGCCCTACAACGTTCACATGGCGCCAATTGTCCAGACAACTGTCTTGATAGAGTGGTGGGGGGCGTCACTGCGCCCAGCCAATTGTCCTCTGTCTACTCCTGGAGACAATCAAATTTCAGGACAACTGGCAGGGCAGTTGGCACGCCAATTGGCCAGAGGTGTTTACACGTAGCCAATAATTTTATGCCAGTAAATTGTCCTCTGACAATTGTTTCCCCAATTGGCATCGTGTAAACCCGGCATTACCATTAAACCTCTATTCAGGGGAAATTAGAACAGCGGTCATTACGAAGATATAGGAGGGTATGAGGATCATAGTCAATAACTTAAAATACGCAGATGAGTCAGTATTAATTGCTGGAAATATTGAAGGACCATAACTGCTTCTCAATATCAATAGATTAAATAAAAAATGTGAACAATACGAACTGGAATTAAACACCCAAAAATAAGCAACAGCATTCGGTAGTAGTTAACTGATTTTTTTAAAGCATTTCTATTTGTATATTTTGTACTTTTGTATGACATTTGGAAGCAAAAAGGGCAATATTTATGAAGAATAAATAATAAAGAAAATTGCAAATATTGCCAAATCCAAAACTTTAAACATGTTGAAAAACTAATACATTGAGCGTAAATTGTTGTTTCCCATCAATGACAACTGCAGACCGGTTTCTGTCTACTGGTCGTCATCAATACACCGCCCGTTGATGAAAACACGCTTCACTAGATGGCGTAGCAAACTAATCTATTACTTAAAACCGCGGGTGCTTAATACTTATAGCAAAGCGTGTTCCCATCAACGGATGCAAAGTACGCACCAGTCGAACGGATACATTAAAGCTGTTTTCACAGCTACCGAAATCGCCGATAGCCATTTTAGCCGGGTAAACCCCGGGAACCACCGAGCGCCCCCTGCGCGACTTCGCCGCAGATTAAACCATCGAGTTGCAGAGAGAATCAATGCTGCTGGTGAAAAACACCAAACTTGAACAACGTGATTTCTAACGACAGGGCGAGATCCGGAAAAAGAATGCAGAGAACGACGAACTTAAACGCCGCCTGGCCGCGGCTACCCAGCCTGCGGTGAACAAGCTGTCAAAAACCAAGGACAAACCTGTCGACAATACCATGCCAGAGGCACTCACTGTGCCCACGGAAAACAGGTTCGCGTTGGCTCGCAATGGACACCGACGAGGATCAGGCCTCAACCTCGAAGCAGACGGCCAAGAAGAGAGTCGCGTCACCTGACGTGACCCAACATAATTCTAAAAAGACGGCTAAACGACCTGTCAAGGCAGCGCTCCCACTTACCAAACCTTCTCCGACGTCCGCCAACGCAGCCAGCACACCCGACGATCCCGCGACAAACATGCAGGTCCCACTGCCTGCGACGTACCATAAGAAGGCTCCTCCAGTTGTTCTTCCTTCAGAGGTCAACTGGAATCTCATCAGGAGCCTGATGGAACGACACTTCATCAGGTTTGCCCACGCCAAATACGCAGCCAAAGAGCTACGTATTTTCCCCGAGACGACCCAGGACTTCCGCAACCTAACGAGGATCCTGAAACAAGAAGCTGTCCCGTACTATACATACCAGCTTCGAGAAGAAAAGACGCTCAAGGCGGTGATCCGCAACATCGCCCCGCAGATCACGGAGGACCAGATTGCTGAGGATCTGGCAGCCCAGAAGCTCCCCACGACATCTGTGAAGAAGATGTCGCGACGTGACCCCTAGACTGGCGAGACTCATCTCCTCTGGATGGTCTACGTCCAGCTCGAGGCCTCCGAAGATGCTTGTCGCATCTTGAACGTCAAGCAGGTTCTGGGTGTTTCCGTCAAGGTGAAGGCCAAACGGCACGATGTCAGCAAGCGGCAATGCTTCCGCTGCCAGAAGTTTGGGCATATGCAGAACCACTGCACGATGCCACCCCACTGCGTCAAGTGTGCAGGAGCACACCTGTCGCACGAATGCGAGCGGCTACGGGAAGAGCCGGAGGCCCACCCAGCAAGCTACAGAGGATGCAGCAGGTACACCGCCAGACAGGCAAAGAGTGCCCCCACTATCGCCGGAGGCCCACCCAGCAAGCTACGAAGGATGCAGCAGGTACACCGCCAAGCAGGCAAAGAGTGCCCCCACCACCGCCGAAGACACAAACAAGGAGCTACGCCGCTGCCGCGGGGGCTTCCACCACCCAAAAGACCACGCCACCGAAAACCGCCCACCAGGGACCAGACTTCGAGAAGGTCGGCAGCACCGCCGCCGACCTGCGGCAGGCCCACAATCCAGCGAAAGGCCCGACGGACCACGCGACCATCGTTGCAGGAGCAATTCCCAAGATCGTCCTGGCGTTCTTGGGAAAGTAAAATGACAGAAGTAATTTTTATTTTTGTTTCGGGCCCAGTGCGACCCCCAAGCCCAACAACGAGTTCGGTGGCAATTCTCCCGCCACCGTCTCCAACCGACAAACCGAAGAACAAGAAGACCCAAACAGAGAGCTACGCTGTTGCCGCGGGGGCTTCCACCACCCAGAAGACCACGCCACCGAAAACCGCCCACCAGCGACCAGACTTCGAGAAGGTCGGCAGCACCGCCGCTGAGCTGCTACAGGCCCTCAACACAGCGAAAGGCCCGACGGATCACGCGACCATCGTTGTAGGAGGATCGTCCAAGCGGTCTTGGGAAAGTATCATAACAAAAGTAATTTTGATTTTTGTTTCAGGCCCAGTGAGACACCCAAGCACAACAATGAGTTCGGTGGCAATTCTTCCGCCGCCGTCTCCAACCGACAAACCGAAGAACAACGATGGCAGTAGATGAAACGACCTCTGGTACGACAACGTCTCCCACAGCGCGACAACGAGGAGTAGTTATAGCAGGTACGCCCTTCTGCGAATCCAGCACTGCCCCGTTATGGGGGCGTCTATAAAATATTTCTTCTCCTCACATAAATCAACGGATGCGTTGTACTAATGAGAACTAGTAACCAGAAACTGCTATGCAGTTGTGATTGACGGGAAACAATAATTTATTCCCAGTTCATAGTTATTCTTCTCAAAAACAAATAAAGCCCCGCCCGCAATTCACGGTAGAGATTCGTCGCCAGAAATATTTCGATTTCTGCCATATGTGTTTGGCACTAGGGAGCTAACCATTTTATTATTTTTATACATCAAGGTTTAAAAATCACACAACATAGATAAAATGCAACATTCCTTCGTTTTTAAAAGTGTTCTGCTTGGCTGAGTCCTTAGCCTAAAATTGTTCCGTGTCTGCTGCGATCTTATACGGTGTGTTTCAAGAAGAGATCAATTAGTCACACTTACCTAATAATTAAAATAACGCGCATGGTTCTGATTAAACATTCGTGGTTATCATTCAGACAGTTAACATCAAAAATGTGGACTATTCTGCAAAAAAAGCGTCCATCAGAAACACGCGCATTTCAACTCATAGGTGACTGCGATTAATTTTCTTTTCAATCACACGGTATGATGTAGAACTATGAACCAAGACTGAAGAGAACATTTAAAATAATCGATTCGACTATGAGTACGATGAACTAAGAAGTTGTTCTTGCTACAATGAATACGAAAAAAAATGGTCAACACTATTAAAAGTAGGAAGATGACATATTATTCGATATTCAGGGGTCTTTTGTGTCTGATACTTCGGAAAAGATTTTCGCTAGAAAAAGACCCGAAAGGAGACACCTTCTGGGGTTAAAGAACTCGAGTTAGTGGTGGGAGATCACAATATCACTTTTTAGAGCAACCGTCAAGGAAGTATTAATAACAAACATGAGTAGCAATGGCCCAAAATTGTTAACGGTCAAACAAGGACCAATAGACTCCGAGTATTAGACGTCATACAAATATTACACGCTAAAAATAGTGAATTGTATAAGGGAAAGTCAAATCTAAATGAGGCTTTTTTTATAATACTAAGGTGTGAGCCACATAATTTTGTTTCTGAGTTGGCTATGCCTGAGAGAGAGAAACATAGCAGTCACGTCTGAGATTAATTCATTTTTTAAATCTAATTTAATCTCATTACGTAATAATATGCAACATATCTCATTTATCTCACAGCCAACTTTGAAACAAAATTTTGTGGCTCACACGATATATTGAAGCAAAATATGACAACGCAACGACCCTTCTTCAGCGAATCTACTTGATTGCTGCGCCCTCTTAAGGCTTTCTTGATGGGCACTAATGATAGTCAGGGCTGTAAGGAGGGTGGTCCAGTGGGGCCCAAGGCATTTGCTCTAATTTAAATCGAGTTACGGCAGCGGTGTGAAGGCGAGAAGCAAAAGAACAAGGTTTGATTGAACTCCACGACTTTTGAAGCGGAAGGTGGTTTTCATCTTCACCGGCAGATTGCTGTAGTACTGCGCATGCATTGACTTTCGTTCGGTTAAGAAATAAATGAAAATTTCCAAAACACTGTTGCAAGCATCTTCCCTGCTGACAGCTTTGTTTAGACTTTTTAGTGCTTTTGACCTACTTCTCATCATACGTCAGTATCCGATGCAAAAATACTTCTTTTATTTGTAACGACAGATCCCTCCCATAGCCTATTTTTCGGCACTAAGGAGACGGGGGGTCATCTTGCGGACCTTTTTGAAATTTCAACATGTTTTCGATTATTTGCGGGCACAGCCAAGACTTTACCCCACTTTGGCACGATTTTTGTCATCCCAGGATCTTCATCCATAAACTCGCGAATTCGATTAGCTTATCCTTCGATGTTGCTGGTGCGAGATAGATGCTTGTGTGTTAAATTTTCGACCTTGCGTCGTTCAATGGCAAAACCTTATGCCCTTTGAACACCTTGCTTCTCGAAAAAGTGTCGTCGCTAAATTTACGAAGTTGTCTAGACAGAATATCGGATAATAATAATAATAATTTTCCTTGATAAAGATGCTTTGGGCAATGGTACTATGTACCTGATTTTCAGATATAGCATTTATTACTGACGGAACAATGTGGAGATGCGACCTACCATGTCAAACCAGATTGGCAGCGGAAACAAGTCTCGTATATCAGCAAATTCGTTAGATGCAATACCAATAAGATTAATATACGATCAATTAATTATCCTCACTAGATGGGGCCATGAGAACAACAACCTTTGGACGTATTGAAATAACCAGCAGGAGAAAGAATAACTTTTCGTCAGCAGTTTAGTATATTTACTTTAGTATACGCAGACGGGATATGTTCATATTTGACATCTATCCCCCACCAAATCTGACGCATCCCCCATAATCATAATGTTAACTCTACTCTCAGAAATTTGCTAGCAACTGGTAGTGTAGTTACTTAAGTCCTCGAAATTGAAAATGTATAGTTCAGGGCCTTCTATGACATCGGCTTTGTTTGGACCATTATGTACGAATATGGGAAGATGAATCGGCGTTCTTTATCAGGTGAGCAGCAGCTCAATTGGTGGAGCAACAATGGCTAAAACTTAAGGTGGCTACGTATTTTCCCCGTGACGCCCCAGAACTTCCACAACCTAACGAGGATCCTGGAACAAGAAGCTGTCCCGTACCACACATACCAGCTTCAAGGAGAAAAGACGCTCAAGGCGGTGATCCGCATCATCGCCCCGCAGATCACGGAGGACCAGATTACCGAGGATCTGGCAGCCCAGAAGCTCCCCCACGACATCTGTGAAGAGGACGTCGCGACGTGACCCCCAGACTGGCGATTTGCTAGCAACTGGTAATGTAGTTAATTAAGTCCTCGAAATTGAAAATGTATAGTTCAGGGCCTTCTATGACATCGGCTTTGTTTGGACCATTATGTACGAATGTGGGAAGATGAATCGGCGTTCTTTATCAGGTGAGCAGCAGCTCAATTGGTAGAGCAACAATGGCTAACACGCCCTATTAAGGTAATATTCGTACCGAGAGAGAAAACCAATTCATCTCCATTCATTACTTCAGTGGTCCGAATCGCTTCAAAAACTGGTAAGAATCGATGACTAACTTTTCAGCATTGTAATGGATGTTTTAATATTCAGAAATGTTTGAGTAACATAAAACTAACATTTTTAGGAAGAATAAGTTGATACAGTAAAAAGCGTAGTAACGCATCATAATTTTGTTCAAAGTATCCAGCCTGTTTACCATTCAGTTATGCATTATGAAATAATGATCATTATATCATTCATATATTTGAATATTCATAAATCCAGGCTACTTTTGTCTTTATCGAATTTATTATATCATTCGATAGTACTGTCTTCCCGCTACAAGAATCACTTCAAACCCTTTGCACTCGAGCGGCGCCGCTGCCGCTGCGGCGCCTAGGCGGTTTGATGCGTCCACTCGAACGCCCGGGAGGTGTGATGCATCCTAACCTAACCCAACCCTACCTAACCTAATCTAACCCAATGATTTTAAAATACCTGTAAACACTTCCCTAATATAGCCGACCTTGTCAAGATTTGGTGGTTCGCTCGAGCGAAAAAGGCCTAGAGTGCAAAGGGTTAATAAGTTACAATATTCCTTATAATAGATCTACTATTAAAAAATGCGAATTATCATCAAAAAGCAATCGAGTTATGTAAATAATTGGATGCACCAAATCCTTACCGCAAGTCACCGTGATGTGATTTAAAGGAAATAACACATCTATATTTAAAGAATCAAACTTTGGATTGCTTCTAACTGCGTTAGAGTTACAGCTAATAGTTTACTATCTCATACCTGGAAGTACAATATGTACAAGTTGTTAAAAAATGTATATCTTCTATAAAAATTAAGATAGCGGCTTCTTTCTCGACTCATTTTAAAGATAAAAGCAATACGTTGAACAAACAAATCAACAAAGAAAATTAAAGATCCAGCAAACTTTTCGGAAGAAACTTGGTTTAATTGCCGATGCGCCAAAATAGGGTGGATTAACAACAAATAATGGTAATTCTGCTGAAATTACGGATTTGAATAAGAAATTATTGCAAAATGATTAGAAATAACTTATTTTGTCAATATTGTCTTGAAACTGCTGAAATGTTCGCAAGCACTTATCCATGGTTACCAATTAGCGTACACAAATTATTGATCTATTGGAAGTGTTTCTGAAGAGCCACAAAAAGCAAGAAATAAGGATTATCACTAACGAGGATATTCTGTAAATGATTTCGGTATCTTCATCAGCTTTCATGTCTTTGAAAATGAAGAAATCATATAATTTGCAGAAGCAATGAAAATGCTTTACATACCTGAATACTTTTATATAATTTTGACTTTAGATTTATAATCAGCGACCTCGAAAACCTCAATACAATAATGTTCATCAAATCCTGATATCTTTTTCACATAAGTAGCCGCCATTTTGTTCACAATAATTTTTATTTTAGATTTGTAATCGTCGACCTCGAAAACCCTAATTTTCATCAAATCCTGATTCTTTGTCACATGTGTAGTCGCCATATTGGATCCGCCGTTTTGTTTTTGGTAATTTGGACTTTGGATTTGTAATCAGAGACCTTAAAAACCGCTATATACCAACATCTGCTTGAATCCAAGTCCATTTGAGGTTTCGGCCAGCTTTTGTAGCGATTCGGACCATTGTCAGACGCCGTAAACGGGTCTGCACTTTGTGTTCGAATGTGGGTACTTGAATCGGCGTTCTCTATCTGACCGTATTGTTGCTCAACTTGTATTTCTGTTCATTTTTTAAGTGTTGAATTGTGTAAATATTGTGATTTTAGAAAGTACCAATTTCCCGAATTTTCGACCAAGTAGCAGTTCTCCACTGACATCTGAGATAAACCTACCAACCAATGCGACTTGATCGAAACGTCATAAAATAAGATTTTTTAGAAGATTAAATTTAGTTTTTGTTGCTAAACCTAACGTAAGCATATATATGATGAAAAGAAATATATGCCTGCAGATGGGTTCAATTCCCGTCTGCATTCTCAAATTTTGAAATTTTATTATTATAAATGTATTCAAATAATAAAATAACTCTTAGATAAGGCTTTGCTCGGCCGTATGTTTATTAATATTGAAGATGTACACATACCCTATAAGTTTTCCTATGTAATATATAATATTATTTGAAATTGTATATATCCTTCCAAGGACTACAATAAATTCGTAAAACGGTCGCGCGGGAGCAGCAATCTTTTTACGCTTAAAAATCCGTATACGAACGGGCGTTTACGCCCGTGGCAAAGTTTAGCAGCGGGAATATACGCCCGACATGGTAGTTGGAGGGATATAGACACGCCTGTTTATTTAAAATTAGCCGAGAGAGTAGACTTTTGTAACGCACTGTATAACGATTTATATAATCCACTGGTGTTGAATATATAGCTATGTACACTTAATCTGCCATCATTCATAACTGTTACCTTAAAGATGGGAATATTAGCCTAAGTGAAATGTGTATGGAATGATACCTTAAATGAATATGATTCTTTTGAAAAAGGCAGTGCGAAAAAATAAGAGAATCACTTACCAAAGAATGCCTCTACTCGAGTGGACGGATAGTAATGGGGTAATAGGTAGGGAAGGTATTTTTGTGTAGAAGTAGTGTAATAGAGTGGGGAAGTAGTTGTAGTAGATGTGTAGAGAGTGAAGACAACAACACTTACCACATCCTAGAACAACACAACAAACATGCAACGTCACTATAGATAGGTACATCAACAGAATTTAGAGGAAATGTAAGAAAACAAAAAGTTGCAGAGAATGTTTTCGCGGGTCACTTGAAATGTGTAGTTTTGACCTATTTCTTAATTTCAGAGTTTGAATTATTCAGAATATCTTAGTACATTTCTTCTTGTCACTTTAGAGGTTAGATGAGTATAAGATAATTTTACACGAAATGAATGAGTAGCTTGCAATGCTGGCAAATTCATGAACTGATCAGTAAATTACATAAACAGTGTTTCATTATGTCAAATAAACAAACAACATTTAATTCTTTAAATATAATTAATATTAGTATTTATAATACAAACGTGACATATGTTTATATGAATTTTATTTATTTTGTGTAAAAAAAACAATTCCCTAAAATTTTGAAATACCCTGTATACAATAACGTGGTTTGCTAAAATGTTTTTATTAATAATTAAAGTTATTTATTTAAAATATATAAAACGACAGCTAAAATAATAGCCTTACATTAAATTACAAATAACATTAATGTTAACGGAACATTTATTTCTGATCCTTTGGTGATATTAATATAACAATAATATAATGATTAGATATGAATGATTCCCACTTTTTGCGAAGTATAAAAATAATTGAATTTGCAATTGAAAATATTTCGAACTAAATTACTTAATCGTATAAATTAGATTAAAAGTGTAACATCCTTCCGACAGGTATGAACTTGCAACCTCTAAATTGCTAGCCTGGGTGCTGATGCGATCTGGGAGGACCAAAATTGTGTGGCACAAATAGCAGCGCCCCAGAATGGAAATCTGGAGGTTGCAGGTTCGTT
Organism: Ocypus olens; assembly: GCA_910593695.2. Lineage (NCBI taxonomy): Eukaryota > Metazoa > Arthropoda > Insecta > Coleoptera > Staphylinidae > Ocypus > Ocypus olens. The sequence goes on from OU343053.1 coordinate 37,443,499, forward strand.
CCCTCTCGGAAACATCTTTTAATCCAATTTATATACGATAGTTCAAAATATTTGCAATTGTAAAGGATTTCAATGTAAGATGGGTTTCATCGAAATTGTCCCATTTTCTGTAGAGAGCCAGCTTTTGACATTCTGAACAAAAGTCGTTATGGGCGGAACAAAATCCTATATAAGGATTTTGAGTTATCCGCCGAATAAGGTCTCATTTCACCGATAATCGAAAATCGTAAAAATGGTGTGAAGAGCGCATACAACGATGTTAATATCTTCATGTTTGGATTATTTTGGACCAAGAAGTTCTTGTACAATGCTCAGCAGTCATTGCTGGGGACCCTGGGCATGTGTGCCCAACTCGTAGGGCGGCCATCAATATATTCAGGAAAAAACTAACCTTCAATTGAAATTCATTCTTTGTAGAGACTGATTTATTGTTGCCCGCTCAAACTTGGAACAGCCCTTGCCCAACGATGGTCGTCCATCGATGGTTCATGATGGGCAATTAAATATACCAATTAAATATACCAAAACTTCAATTGAAACTCGTATTTTGGACCGGAAGATCAATTTTGCGGGCGGAAAGGCCCTGCAAAGGTCCAACCATCGACGGGCCATCTGTTCTCTCAATGGTTCATCATAAGCACTACAAAACTTTGCACCGGACAATTTTCTTTTTATTCTACAATAATTGGTACAAACTTTAGAATATTAGGCTAGGCCTCGATTTCCTGCACATTCCTCAAATCCAAAACTCTATCCAATAGCATAGTTGAAGGCTATTTTACTTATGCTTGATTGGAATTGAAACCAATATTCTCAGGAACAAAGCGCGCCATTAGCGATTTCTTGATCAGTGAAATCTTGTCACTCGCCGTTTGACGGCTTGAATATTTAAAGATCACTTTAAAAAAAATCGTCACTAATTCCTTGCCGGGTCTTGCATAAAAAAGCAAGGAGATCTTTTTTGGTTATATATCTGGTCTTATCATTCACCTGCACTGGCTCGCAATGAGCAAACGTATCATCGAATTGCAGTTTAGAAATCGGGCAAAAACACTTAACTCCTCATCTGTAAAATCATCCGCATCTTTGTACGGGTTTTCCTTCTGTCTTAGAATAGAATTGCGCAGATTTTGCAAGAGAGCGTCTAATTTGCGGCCTCTTATTCCGTAAGGTCGATTCACGTATCTCAAGCCTTCCAATTCATGATCCAATAGTAACCCGTTATGATCCAAATGCTGCCTACACGCTCTGGTATTCTCGGTTGCATAAATATTGCGCTTGATAAATATTTGGGCCCTACATTCATCAGATAATCTATGAATATCCTGAACTGCATTACAAATGGAGCAACTATGAGAAGACGTTTGCGTTAAAATATTGATCCTGAAACACTCCGGATCATTTTCCAAAAGTTCTAGTTCTTGAATGATGGAAATGTTACAAGGGGCACAGATACGAGTATTTTCATCGATCACTGTGGGAGCTCCGCCATTGTTATCACGTCGACGAATAGCAACTTGTTGCATATATACAGGGTGTCAATTTGAAAATTTTCAATGTGAATTTCTCTGAAAATAAAGGAGTTAGAAAAGCGCAATTTGGTACAAATGTTATACAGTTAGGGGGAACTAGAACCACTGTATTTTGGTTATGGGGTGAGTGACCCCTTGGGCCCCATTCACCCTAACTCCAAAATTTGAAATGGCATCACCTCTTTTGTGATCCCTTAAATTAAACGTTTTTTCGAGTAGTATTCACCAGTACAAGAATGTTTTTAAAATTTAATACAATCAAATTGCGTTTTTCTAACTCTTTTATTTTCACAGATATTCGCATTAAAAGTTTTCAAATTGACACCCTGTATATTCCAGTACGGCCGAGATTTCGATTACACACAAAGCAGTTTCTTCTTAAACGAAACATGATTAACTCAAAAGTCCAATAACCTCAATCCAAGAAAATTTATACCATAATCGGTGAGGGAACCGATGGAGGAATTTTTCGCACAAAGATAATATTTTACTTGTTTTTCTTCCACAAAGGCACTAATCAATGATCTTGAAATGTTTTAAGTGACGATTAAAAACTAAGTTTTTCTACGACCATATATGCAATGAGCTTATTTCGTACGCATAACTATATTTCAAAGTTGACAATTACCCACTCCCTGACAACGGCAACGGTGAGAAAATAAGCGTGGCAATGATTGCCCACTCTGCAAATGCGCAAAATACCGATATGCTGATAACCATGACAACGCTGACAGCTGACCGGCTCTAAAATCAAACTACCAAAAATATCAACTGACAGTTGAATTATTTGTCAAAGTGTTGTGTTATCAACTATACCAATACTAATAACATGTTAAATAAAATGTGCGGTCGTAGAAAAAGTATAGTATACAACTTGTGCAGACGCTTATTGCTTACTTGTGTGATTGCAACTTTCACACTCGTAAGCAATAACAGCGTTTCTCCACGACCACTACAGAATCAATTGTAAACTGTAACTCTTCATTGTATGCCGATGACTTAAAGATCTTTAAAGTCATCCATACACCTGAAGACTGTGCTGAGGTTCAGGCTGACCTGGATCGTATAAATATGTGGTGTGTCAGAAATCGTTTGTCTCTGAATGTCACAAAATGTTTTTCAATGTCTACATATCGTTGTAATAATCCAATCATGCATACTTACACTATCAACTCAGTTAGCATAAAACAGGTTACCACTATGAAAGACTTGGGCATTACTTTCGATACCAGATTCACTTTCAACAACCATATTGCTAATATTACTAATAATGCATTAAAAATGTGGGGGTATGTGTGGTCCATAAGTAAAGACATGAATGCTGCAAGTTTGAAAGTTTTATATTGCTCTCTTGTTAGATCAATTTTAGAATATAACTCACCCATTTGGACTCCATTTACTACCACCAATATTATGCGACTTGAACTTGTCCAAAAGAAATACCTAAGAAGCATGGAGTTCAAACTAGGTCGTCATCATATTCGAGGTGATTACCAGGCAATATTGGACGTCCTAAGCATGAAGACACTGGCGGATCGTCGCATTGACGCGGACTTATGCTTACTACACCGTTTGGTTCACGGAAAGATCGACTCCCCAAATATTTTAAATATGTTTTTGTTTCATACTCCTAATAGAAGGACTCGATCAACTACTCTTTTCTACCAAAACACCCACAATACTGTATCTGGTCACAACAATTCGATTTCTCGGCTAACTACACTTGGAAATGAATTTAATTGCCATGACTGGTTTGATTTATTTGACAATTCATTTAATCGTTTTAAAAGAAACTTGAAATTTAGATAATGAAATTTGTATTTATTTTTGGTATTCTTTACTTTCACGATTTTAATATTATATCACTTAAGCATTATATAACTTTTATGTCAATTTTGATCTCTACCATTTATATGTTGTTTCTTTGTAATGGATGTACTCATTAAGTTGAAATGTTTCACATACTTTATTTTATTATTATATATTTTGTATTTTATGTATACAAAGGTGGTTACCGTAAATAAACTTTATTATTATTATTATTAATTTAAGTATTCTATAATCAATTTTGATCATAGAACGTGCACATTCTCACTCTTGTTATGGAAAAAAACACAATGCGCTTATGCGTTTTGCGTGTAATTAATTTCATAACAAGTAATGGAATGAATATTCTTACACAGTTCCGAATAAAATAATTGAGACGGAGGGAAAAAAGTGATTTTTCCAAAGTTCGTCAAATCGTGTCGAAAAAAAATACCAGTCGATAGAGCATAAAATTATCTATGTTTCTATATTTTTGTGGTATTTTTCTGACGTTTCAATTCGAAGAAAAAAAATTAAGACTGACTTTCTGAGAGCGCGTTTTTTCGATAGAAATCCCGATTTTTTATAAACTAAACTCGCGATATCTCCTACAAATATTAACAGAATTCATTTATTTTTCGACAACCTTACAGAGAATACTTCAGCGATGCGAAATATCTGCCCATAGCAATGACTAATTTGTTAATACAAATTGAATGTGAAGTTAAAAGTATTTTAATCCATGTGTTTTTTTGTTCCATTTCAAAAAATGTGTGACGAAAGTTGTCTGTCAACAAACTTCCAGCGACAAAGTTGCTCAGTATTGTATGGAGATTATTTTGGAAAAGATTCAGATTTAAAAAAATTAAAACTTTCAAAGTTATGAGCATTTATGTACTGACGCGCCCGGCGCAATAAATCAGTCTCTACAAAGAATAAATCTCAATTGAAGGTTAGTTTTTTTCTGGAAAATGTTCATGGCCGCCCTACGAGTTGCCTAATGGTGGGGACACATGCCCAGTGTCCCCAGCAATGACTGCTGAGCATTGTACAAGAACTTCTTGGTCCAAAACAATCCAAACATGAAGATAATAACATCGTTGTATGCGTTCTTCCCTCCGTTTTTACGATTTTCGAGTCGGTGATACCTTCTTTGCCGGATAATTCAAAATCCTTACATAGGATTTTGTTCCGCCCATTAGGACTTTTGTTCAGGATATCAAAAGCTAGCTCCCTGCAGAAAAATGGGACAATTTCGATGAAACCCATTTTACATTGAAATACTGCGGGGTCCTTTATAAGATTTAGTTCGAAATATTTGCATAACGTGCATTGAATCTTGAAATAAACGATTCTTGATCTAAACATGACAGAGAAGAAACGTATTCGGACGTACTGTAACTAAGGTCAGACAAGATATTAATTTCTGTTAAAAAAATTAATTCGATATTTAATATATAAATATAGTAAATATAGAAACATTATTTTATTGCAGATATGAAAATTTATGAAAACATTTCAATTTTATAACAGAATTGTAATTAAAACCATTAGAACCAAAGTTTGATATTTGATAAAATATAAAAAATGATGTGAGTATAATTAAAATTTATATTAGTAATAAGAAATGTAATGAAAGTAATAATCTGAATTAGTAAATTATATTTTTATAGTTTAAAAATTCTTCTCTAGTTTCAAAACCTATAATGTAATAAAACAGAATTTTCTTGATCATTTTCGTCGATATTCGCAAAACACAATTACAACTCGAATTCTTTCTTTGTAATTTAAATGCCGAACACGTGTTTGTGTTTGCACGAATTCCAATATAGGAATTAACGACTTAAATTGTAATAGAAATAAATAAAATAATAAACGTACATGGGTATAGAATATAAGACAACAAATGTGCTTCATTCTGGTAATTGATTGTGCTACATGTAAATGCTTCAAATTATGTTGTATAATGAATAAACATACGCAGTGCACGCAAATAATATGCAAATGTGTATAATAAATACATTGTATTTTGATTAAATTTAACTATGTTGTAAATGGTCTAATATTGGAATATTACTGATATAGGTAATTTTATTATATAATTAAACGATACACATATAGGTAACAGCTTACGACTTTGTACCAAAAATATAATATAATTGTAATATAATTATATAAATATATAAAATAATATCAGACATCAGTGTTTTTAACAAGTTTTAATATGTTTAACTATATTTAGTTTTCACATCTTCCATGTAAGTAAATTTTCGCCAACACGTGCATAACCTCATTTCATTAACATAATTTTTTTCTCTTGTAAATTAATTTGTAGCGTTATCCCTGAAGAAGCTAATAAACATTGGCGAAAGCTCGGTTTTATGATAAATAGATGATTTATTAACCACCCCTTTTGGTCGGATTCCCTGATACGAGGATTTTTCTTCGATTTTTTTACTATTCTAAAATAATAAATATATAATCACGAATCTGAAAGTTGAGCCCTAATTATATGAGTGATTAAGACACTTTCTTTTTTTTTCAGTTTTTTTCAAATACCTCCAGGAATACATAAATAAAAATTGTTACTTATATCCGAATTGTGCAATTTAATTGAACAAAAAAATCGAACTCTAATTCAAATATCAAGTTTTGAAAAAGTAACATTATGACAACTAATTAACGCTCTGATATTTATTAATATCAGATTTTTTGATAATTATAATAAAAACTTCATGTAGCAATTATTTTCAAAATAACGATCACAATTTCACGAATTATGAACTTAGTTAGCTACTAAACCTTTATTAAAACCTGGTTTTATACAGCGTTTTAAAGGGCAATTGACTAAAGTCTTTCAGCCCGATATGAACTTATTTCGGATCAATTTCACATTCTGTTAAAGATTTATCGAGCACTTTCGCCTCTCTGATAGGAGCCAGAGAAGTTTTGATTTAAAGAAAACTTTTGCATGAAAGTTCGCGCAATTCTAAATAAACCTTACGAAAACTCGAATATATAAATATAGATCGAGATTATCCCTTTTTGCGCCCAGGGAAAACTTAAAACGATATTCGATATTATTTCTAAGTATACACAATTTTCAAGCAGCGCAAAGATCTACTTTATAATTATGTTGAAGATTAGTTTAGTTAAACAAATATTGGTTGAATGTAGCTTTCTGAAAATGCGCTTTCATAAAGAAGTTTTATTAACTCCAAAGACACACGCGACTTTTACTTTACATATTTGTTTCTCGTAGATTCATTACGCGTTCTAGTAGATTTTTTATATCAGCAAAAAATAGTCCGTTCTACTTGTTGTGTATTACTTTACTCGTTATAGATTGCTGTAATTTTTAGACTAGATCAAGTGCACGTTTTACAAACGTACAGCTGTTCGTTATACCTTGATAAATTTAAGGTCCGTAATATTTGACAGTGGCGTTCGTCGCTTTTCGGGCGACACTGCATTTATTACCCAATAGTTGCCCCTCCGCCCAATCGCTGTTAAGGGAGTGGAGCTTATTTTGCCATGGCACATCGCTGAGTTTACGACAGATTTATTATGTATAACGAACGGGCTGTATATTATTATTTCCCGCTGTGTACAATACACTCTTGATCGGCATACATTGTTTATCAGCCAAATGGAATAAATTCGATAATAAATAAATGGGGGCGTGTTCGAAAAAACGGTAGGATACGTCGATTAGTATTTTTAGTTGCGCATTTTTTCCAACAAAAACTTTTTGTACAGGGTGTGTCATGTAACAGAGGCCAATACCAACTTTCTTATTTTCAATGCAACACCCTCTATATTATTCAAATTTTGGATTGTTCAGAAAATTCTAGACATATTTCATGTACTAAAAATACTAATCAACGTATCCGAGCGTTTTGTCGAACACGCCCCTATTTATTTATTATCAAATTTATTCCATTTGGCTGATACACACTGTATATATGCGTACATATGGTTGCAAATGATACGATAAAGTGACTGATATGAACGACATTAGCTTAGTTTTTATAAATAAATAGATCGTGTTACCGATTCGGCTGTAGGCTAAAATTGTCTCTTTATAATAACTATGCACAATCCTGGTAGTTGTTGCGGTCAGGGGCGGCTCGTTATATAGAGCCAAGGAGCCATTGCACTACTTACGTAGTTTCAAGCTCAACAAGAATTTTTAATTAATTCTTAAAACACACTAGTCAACTTTTTTTGACACGATATAAATATTTCTTTGTATTATTTTTAAATACATCATTAATCAATTTACAATTTTACCGTTAGGATAGAAAAACAATTGGGGTGACATCTATCGCCGATATATTATAATTTTTGAACATCGTAACATTTTCGGCGATAGATGTCGCCCTAATTGTTTTTTATATCCTAACGGTTACTTGATTGGTTTATAAGGGCATAGTCGAATTCCGTTTCTCCATCGACAATGACCGTAGTGTGCTGATGTGAGACTAATGTAGGTCCAAACCGTTCCCCAGTTGTTGTCGACGGTGAAATATAATCGAAATAAATTTTGATAAATTCGTTAATAATACACGATAACACTTTTAAATATAATTGGAGATGGGCAATTTTTAATATCAGTGATTTCAAACAGTGATCACGGTTAGTAAACATCGTAATACCTTTTGAAATTGTGATTATTTCAAAATTAATGAAGAAGTATTTCTAGACTGTCGCAGAAACGTAGAGTGGAATGTATTTTGAGTTTGTCTATGTCTCTGAAAAAGCTCATCTTCAAAATAACGATTTGCTCTGTTCTCGGAGAGTTGTTTTAAAATCTAGACGAGAAGCATTCAAAAATTTTTGCAGAATCGTAAAATTTTTAGTGATAATCGTTTCTTTCCATTTGTTTTGCCTCTGAAAAAGCGCATATTTAGAATGATGATTTGCTCTGTTCTCGAGGTATTCTTTTTAAATGAATTAATTAACGTCGAATCGTCCAGTATATTTTGAGTTTTGAGAGAATTGTTGTTATTTATTATTTTTAAGTTCGTGAAATTTGTAATTTGAAAATTGGTATAGTGCTGGTTTCGTGGTATTATTTGAAAAATTATATAAAGGGATGTTTAGATTTTCGCACCGGATATTGAAGTAAAATTAATTTTGAGTACATTTGGGAAGTTCTGTATGTGTTTTTTTTTCAGTTCATGAAAATCGCAATTTGAACATGAGAGCAAATCTCGGGCGACTCTTTAAAATCTAGACAAAAATGGGAGTATAAAGTAATTGTTAAGCGTTTGAATTGTAAAATAGGATCCACCCACCGCCAGCTGTACCAACTTTATAGCAACCTGCAAAACCCTGTAAAAAGTTAATTGGGAATTTAATTGAAGAAGTTGAAAGATCAGAAATAATACAAAACGTGATTGTGTTGTTTGAATCCGAGTGAATTCACGGACGGTTTTTGGACCCTGTCCCACCCTCCAATTAATTGATAATAAGAGTAAGAAAGACACAGAAGACATAATACTCTTTTGATTCGTATAATTATTGCTGAAAATCAGTGCGAGGGCAACAAGGTTGGATTGTAGGATAGGACCCACCCACCAGACGCAACCGGTTAGATTGTAGAATAGGGCCCACCCATCAGACATCTTTATTTTAACCCGCAAACCCCAGTCTGGTTGAAGAAGATTCTAGATATCCAAGTGTAAACTCTTGTTTATTGTTAATAAATTGGAGGATATGATCTGGCCCACCCACCTCCCTCGGTTACACTTTGATTTGCAAAATACGTTTCGCATTATTTTTAAACTTCATTTCTTCAAATTATTTCCTAAGAATTTTCTTCAACCATACAGAATTTTAGGTTAGAATAAAGTCGGTAGAGTGGGTGGTGGGTGGGTGTTATTTTATGTGGTGAGTGGCCATATCTTTTTGCCCACGGACCTCGTTTTCCACCAATGAATAAATTAATCAAAAGATAATAAAATCTTGATTTTGATCATTCGATTTCAAGTCGAAATTTTCAAAAAGGAATGAGGATTAAAGGTGAATAAAATCTTCATTTTGATCGTTCATAAGGAGAATATTGCCAAATTAACGATTTTCAAAAAAAATTCTCTAAGAATTTTCTTCAACCATACAGAATTTTAGGTTAGAATAAAGTCGGTAGAGTGGGTGGTGGGTGGGTGCTATTTTACGTGATGAGTGGGCCATATCTTTTTGCCTACGCACCTCGTTTTCCACCAATGAATAAATTAATCAAAAGATAATAAAATCTTGATTTTGATCATTCGATTTCAAGTCGAAATTTTCAAAAAGTAATGAGGAATAAAGGTGAATAAAATCTTCATTATGATCGTTCATAAGCAGAATAGTGCCAAAGTTACGATTTAAAAAAAATTCTCTAAAAAGAAAAACTAAGATTAGAAAATCAAGATTTTCAAGTGTAGTCGGTATACGTTTTAAAAATCGAATCCTCAATGACTGACTTTTTAAAAGGTCTAGAAAAGGTGTTAAACACTGCAAACCTTTTTTTTCTCATTGTAGAGAATTTCTTTTGATCATTGTAACGTCAAAATCGAGACATGTGTGTGTTAAATTTTTGCAAAAGGTGTTTGTCGATTTTTGAAAATAACACAACTTCCAAATGTGTTGGACAGTTTTAATAATGCAAGCTTTACAATGTGAGAAAAATCATTCAAGAAGAATATAAATGATTGTTGCATTTTTGTTATTAGTTTTTGCCGGTGAATTTTTCGAGGTATATAACGTCCAAAACGCGTTGGATGATCTCGATTATTTGAAAACTAAAATATCCTCAAAAAATATCCTCGATGATCTCGATTGTTTGAAATTTACAATATCCTCAAAAAATTGTTAAGAAACTTTTTTGTAAAATGTGTAAAAAATGTCCAAAGACAGAATTTCCGAGACCATGGAGGGTTTGAAGTTTAGAAACGTATATTAAGTAAAGGTTTATAATACCCGAACGTGTCAGATGATTTCGATTATTTGAAAACAAAATGTGCCAAAATTTACGGGCTTCAAAAAACGGTTAAGAAACCTTTCTATAAAATTGATGGAAAATGTAAAAAAATCAGGGTTTTCGCTATCAATCACAGTTTGGGTATCAGTTACAATTTTACGTAGCAATCACTGTTTAATTAGCAGTTACAATCACAGTCACAGTCACGGTGAAATTCGCCCATTAGTAACAGTAACCTGTGATTTTTTAATATCAGTGAAAAATCACAGGTACGTGAAATACCGCCCATCCCTAAATATAATGAATTTATCAACAATTATAAGCCACAAAACTATTCAATTATCAATAAGTTTAGTGCTGAGGTCAGGGGCAACTCGTTATACAGTGCGCGCCTAAAGTATGGAATATATTCAGTAAAACCGAAATAAAATATTTTTTGAAAAAACATCGAAACAGGTCGATTTTCGTCATTTGTTTTTGAGTTATGACGTCCGCCATTTTGCTTTTAAATGGCAACCCCTTATTTTTGTTCTTGATTTTGAGAGATCTTTTTATTGTCGAACTGGCAGTATAAAAATATTGCCATCTTACACAAAAATCTTTCCCATAAATGACAATTGAAGGTGAAAACTTGATATTTAGAGTATTTGCAAAATGACCTTGTTCCTGCGCTTTTTTCCAAACAAAAATGATTTTGACCTTCCATATAATCAAATAACACAATATGGTTTTACCAAGACGGCGCACCCCTGCATTAGGCGCGTTTATTGATAATTGCTTTACGAATAGGTGGATTGGCAGATGGGTACCGATAGAACAGCCCGCGAGAGAGATGAATGCGCAAAATTAGCCTGGAAAATATTCAAAATGTTTAAGAAGAATTTATATTTGTTCGAGAAAAAAAACGCCTATTGCGGGGATGCGCCGTCTTACTGAAACCATATTGTATTATATGGAAGGTCAAGATCATTGTTGTTTGGAAAAATTGTTACAAGCGCTGGAACAAGGTCATTTTGCAAAAACTCTAAATATCAAGTTCTCACCTTCAATTGTCATTTACTCGAACAATGTCTTATGTAAGATGGCAATATTTTTATACTACCAGTTCGACAATGAAAAGATCTCTCAAAATCAAGAACAAAAATAGGGGGTTGCCATTTAAAAACAAAATGTCGGACGTCATAACTCAAAAACAAATGACGACTGAAAAGCGACTTTCATGCAAAAATGTGTATTTTTGTAAAAGAAAATGGATCTGTTCCAGGATTTTTTCCAAAAATATTTTATTTCGGTTTTACTGAATATATTCCACACTTTAGGTTATATAGAGCCAAGAAGCCATGGCACTACCTGTAGTTTCAAGCTCAACAAGAATTTTAAATGAATTTTTAAAACACTTTTTCGCCAGTTTAGGAAGATAAATCGTTGTTTCTTTCTTTAAAAAAGAATGGGGGGCACTGGTTGTGGTACTTTTCCATGGAGAAAATAAACGTATAAACGGACAAAAAATGAATCGAAGATGTGATCATTTTTGTTTGAAAAATAATATAATAGTAAAAAAAAAAAACCTTTATTGGCATGTAACCTTACATATTTATCTATATTATATTTTTCCTCATCCCCCCTTCCACACCTCCCCTCCCTCCCTGTACCCTCCTTTTCCCAACCCACCTTCTCCAGCGTCCTCACTCCCGCCCCATCCTCTCTCATCCATTCCGTCACCTTTCTATTCCCTCTCACTCCTACCCATATAATAGTATATTGTTTTATTAAGAGTAAAAATGACACTTTTTTATAATGTCGGTAAGTTTGGATATTAAATACCGAAGAGCCACAAAAAGTTCCTTTTCTTCCGAATAAAACCCGTTATTTTTTCTTCAAACGCCGAAAATAGTTAAAATGACGATAACTAATATCGCTGCTTGAAACAGCATACATAACTTCAACAATTTGCTCCGTTTGAATCCATTTTGCTGTTTGGTATTCTGATAAGACCACCACAACTTATTACCGCTAGTTTGCTTTTAGCATCAGTTTAATACATACGGTTCTCGTGCTTTGATTGCATCTTATGGAAGTACTCTCAGTGCCGCTCATAGTAATTCGTGGCGCACATGATCCCGACAATAAAGCTCGACTTTAACATTTATTAAAAAAACCTGTTGTTTGAAGATAAAATACATTTTGTAACGAAACTTATTTTTGTCAAATGCTTAAGGGGTGATGCCTACCTGCATAGGTTCAAAAAATCGATTTTTTATTGCAGAAATCGAAAGTCATTTAAGTTTTTTTTCGTCGAAGTTTCAAGTCGATTGCCAAATTTCTGAGCGTTTAAAGAGTATCGTGTCAAATACCGCGCGCTACTGTAACGGAGCAGGTAGCGCGCGCCAGATGCGCGCGGAACAAAGCGCTCCGACTGCTGCCCAAATGAAAAGAGACATCGGCATCCTTCACGTGCGCACCGGGATGCGCACGATCGAATTTACGTTGAATGCCATAACCTCAAAAACTCTGTTTGCCGCGCGCGAAACGAGGTTGCATTTTTGTGTTGTTTTGGGATAAAGTAATGAGTCCTGGGTGTTCTAAGCGTAAAGGATCGGTCCTCGCTAGGTTTTCGAAAAAGTCAACGTCGGAAAAGTAAATAAACCCGCAGTTGATGGAAAGTGATCCTGCGAGTTTCAGTGCGTCTGCGAAGAAATTGAAGCTGGACTCTGATGTACCGGAGAATACCTCTGTGGAGTATCGAGTCATCAATTTCATCACCGTTTTTCCTGCAATTGCGACTTTCATCAAGTGCAAGGACTGTGGGAAAAATGTGGAGTTTGGAACCGCCAGCACTCGAGGACTCGGATTCAAAATCTCCATGTCGTGTGACACTTGCCCGACGCGATTCGTTCACTCCTGCTCTCTCATCAAAAATACCTACGAGGTGAACCGGCGATTCATTTTCACGATGCGGTTGCTGGGACTAGGCGTGAAAGGAGCTCAACGATTTTGTGGACTGATGGACATGCCGGCTTTTATCTACCATAGTACGTACGATATGATAATCAAAAGTGTCCATGGCGCGGTGAAGTTCGTTGCAGAAGGTTTTTTTTTCCGTGAAGCTGCCAAAGAAGAAATCAACGAGACCCGGAAGGAAACTGATCCTCAATCAATCGATTTAGTCGTTTCTGGGGATGGAACTTGGATGAAACGAGGCTTTACTTCCTTGTTCGGCGTTTCTTCCATTATTAGGTTTTGCACTGGCAAAGTTCTGGATGTACTCACCAAAAGTTTGTTTTGTAAGCAATGCGAATTTTGGAGCAAAAAGGAGGGCACGAAGAGTGGATGGACACGCATGGAGCTGAATGTTAAATAAATCACACGGGATCGTCTGGAAAAATGGAGGGAGATGCCATGTTCGAAATGTCTCAACGTTCTAAGGGATTTTATGGCGCGCGGTACAAATTCTACGTAGGAGACGGCGATTCCAAGACTTACTCGCAAATCGTGAAATCGAATCCGTGGTCAAGAAGGAGTGCGTCGGAGAAGTGCAGAAGAGAATGGGCAGCAGACTTCACGCTTGTAAGAAGAACAACAAGGGGGTCGGTGGTAAGGGTAAGCTTACTGCAAAACTGATAGACAAGTTGACTGTTTATTACGGCTTGGCTATTAAACGCAACTCTGACTCCGCCGACAAAATGAAGAATGATATTTGGGCTACGTTTCATCATTATCGATCCATTTCACGACAATTGTCCAATCGGATCCAAGTCGTGGTGCTCGTGGCAACGCGCGCATGCCGAGGGAACACTGGAGACCTTCCATCACGATTACAATCCTTTGCCAGCCGACGTTTTGAAAGTCATCAAACCTATATATGCAGACCTCAGCAAGGACGATCTCTTGGAGCGGTGCGTCGGAGGATTTGATCAAAACCGCAACGAAAGTCTGAACCAACTGATTTGGAAAATCAGTCCCAAAATCTTGTCATCCGGCAAGCTGAACGCAGAGATTGCAGCATACGCAGCCTCTACGGTGTTCAAAGAGGGACATACTGGACTTCTGAAGATGTTTGAGGCGATGGGAGTCAACTGCGGACGCAACATGCACATCGCGCGAATCAACGTCTCTGAGCAGCGGACGCACGAAAACACCCGAGAGACCCGAATGCTTCGCAGACACCGACAAATCAAGTTCCTGGAAGGCTTAATCAACGAGGAAGGAGTATCTTATGGACCAGGATCGATGATTCCATGTAAGTAGCGACAATTAGTCACTTATAATACCGGCAACACATCTCAAATCTTTAAACGCGATTATCTCGAAACCACATTTTCAAAGTCGGTGACACCGATAACTCGAAGAGTTTTCATTCAATTTGGCCGATTCTTTGTGTCTCTTATCCGAAACAATTTTTTCTAGTCATTGATCGTTCGGATTTCGCCTATTATTTAAATTCGATTTTTCACAGCCGTCCAAAGACAGATTTTTAGACCCGAAAATAGATATTTACGGGACCAGCTTTGTAAATTCATTTTTACTGGGCTCACTTGGAGTTTGTGAGGCTAGCGACGCAGGAGCGAGCCTCATAACCAAGTGAGCCCAGTAAAAATTAATTGCAAAGCGTGTCTTGTATAAAGTTTTATTTTCACCTTTCTAAAGCTTTTTTTAAAATAAATAATAAACAAACAAAAATAGGACGCTATGATTTAGGCGATTGTATTATGATGTAAGTAGGTCTTTCGTTAATAGGTGACGCGATTAGTGATCGCGATTAATTGTTGATGTAGTACACGTGAAATGCGATGGTGGCTATTGTGGCGCTACGCGCTGTTCGCTAGATTTGATTTGACATACGTTTTGTGAAATTATGGCTGAAGCTTATGTAAGTTATGTAAGTATACAAGCACTTGCGGATGCTGCAAGTGCGGAAATATTACCGATAGTTTCGAAAAAGTAATGTGAAGTTTGTCAATATGTCAATATAACCAACAAATTCCGATGACATGTTGGCAGCCATATTTACAAGATTAAAAAATAAACATTAATGAGAGAGATAGCGGTTTAACAGGTCTGCAACCAATGTGAATAAACAAGAAAGAGAGAGGTCGTTGACTTAAGAGTCCTGCTTCAATTTATTACAGGTCTCATACTTATAAAGACGAATTTACACTGTAACCAAAAATGCATGTAATGTATCATTTACATGGACGGTGGAAATAAAATACTTTTTTAAGTACGAGGCTGCTATTTTGCCAATTTTTTTTTCTAAAACCGAACGATCAACGACAGCTTTTACTCATTCTTAATGCAACCCGTATCGTATTTTTGATTTCAGATGATTTCTGCGACTTCAGGAGGTGTCACCGCAAAAGGCCTCTTTTCAAAGGTCATCTGCTGGGAAGTGCGCAGCGGGGACCCAGGACCTCCGGCGGATATGATAAAATTTGATTTTGAAGACTAATAAACTCACCTTATTCGATTTTACCTGTCTTGTTTAGTTTTTGAGAAAAAAATCCCGAATTTTTGCGATTTTTCGGTTTTGCAGGTAGGCATCACCCCTTAAGATATTACATTAACGATACGATGAAGAGAAATTTTCGGTTGTACAGTAAAGCATTTCCCATAAGTTATTTTTTCTGCAACCGTCCCGAAAAGAAAACTTTCGGTATGAATTATACAGTGTGGAAACTTTAACTGGAATAAAATTCATAACTTCGATATAGGCGATTTTTGCAAAAAATCCCGAAACACGCTAAGTATAGTTTTTTCTTGCCCTCATTTCTATGTATATGCTGCTTGTTTATCTGTTCCCGGAAGAGCCCAGCCACCTCCGACTTTTTTTTTTCAAATGGAAAGGTATGTCAAGTGACACCTCGTTTGAAAGGTCTCTTCGCAAGTAATACAACACACTATTTATTTCTTGAATATTTACAAATCCCACGTGATAAAAAAAAGAAAACCACTTTTACGTTGAACATGTTTCGGCGTAAAATTGTATGTTTTTGACATGTGTTTTGATGCTTTGGAACTGCGTTGCTTAGTTACTAGTGATAATAATAGTCACCAAAGCAGTCATATACGCTCGTCAAGTTGTCGAAGTGATTTCTAAAATGCAGTATTTAACCGAAAATCTTCGAATCGAGATTCTGATGATGATCGGTTATGGTAACAGAAGACGAAGTCAGCTTGAGGTTGCTCAGTTATTTCGAGAAGAGCATCCGGATTTATCACCCATTAGCCAAGGTACCATAAGCAAAATTGAGACACAATACAACAATTTGGGTCATGTCAGGGTTGTGCCCAGACAGCGAAATCCCACTGTTCAAGCAGATACCAGGCTAAACGTATTATTAACTCTTCAAGAAAATCCAGTGACTCCAGCCAGGCAACTGGCCCGTGACAACGAGATTAGTCATACTACTGTCCTGAAATTCTTAGATCAGCCAAGCTGCATCCTTACAAGATGCAGGCACTCCAAGAATTAACGGAGGATGACCCGGACCGCCGAATCGAATTTTGCGAGCAAATGATGAACATGATCGACAATAACCAGATTTCATTAGCATCAATTCTTTTTTCCGACGAAAGTACTTTTACCTTACATGGTGACGTTAATCATCAAAATTGTCGTTATTGGGCTGATCATAACCCTCATTGGATGCGAGAAACTCATACTCAGTTCCCGCAAAAAGTCAATGTATGGGCTGGAATAATAGGTGATCAGATTGTAGGACCAGTATCCTTCGATGGTAATCTTAATGGAGCAACATATCTTACGTTTCTTCAAGACGACCTCATGCCAGCGTTAGCCACTTTATTTCCAAATCCATTAGATCCAGATTTACCTGAATATGGTATCAACAGGACGGAGCTCCACCCCATTATGCTGTGATCGTTCGTAGATATTTAGACGAAGTTTTTCCCAATAGATGGATTGGAAGAAGAGGTCACATTGAATGGCCGGCGAGATCTCCGGATCTTAGTCCCCTTGACTTTTTTTTGTGGGGATATCTCAAGAGTAAGATCTATGTAACCAAACCAAACGACATTGAGGACCTTAAGCAACGTATTAGGCATGAAATACGGCAAGTCACACCAGAAATGTTACAAAACATTAGAGATGCATGTTATCATCGATTTGCACTTTGCCAAGAAATAAACGGTGCCCATTTTGAACATATGTTGCATTAAATAGTATTCAAGTTATAAAAGTGGTTTTCTTTTTTTTATCACGTGGGATTTGTAAATATTCAAGAAATAAATAGTGTGTTGTATTACTTGCGAAGAGACCTTTCAAACGAGGTGTCACTTGACATACCTTTCCATTTGAAAAAAAAGTCGGAGGTGGCTGGGCTCTTCCGGGAACAGATAAACAAGCAGCATATACATAGAAATGAGGGCAAGAAAAAACAATAATTAGCGTGTTTCGGGATTTTTTGCAAAAATCCCCTATATCGAAGTTATGAATTTTATTCCAGTTAAAGTTTCCACACTGTATAAGAAATCTTTATTATCAGTAATTGCATTTAGTACATTTTTTTTATTCCTACAGTTAGAATTTTCCATTTTTTGATCCCTGATAAGGGCTATCGACCTTAGGTCTCTCCGCCCAGAGTTCTGCTTGGATTGCTCAATTCAAGGTGGGGTTGTAGGATTTAGAGATGTTACGTATTCAAATATGGTTGAAGTTGGATTTTTAAATCTAGCCGTTATATTAGGATTTCTAGGGATGCACATTTTCCTAAGGATTTCAAAATTTGATTCTGTACAGGCAAATCGTTCTGCGTGAAATCGGATCCTATCTTCGATAGGTTGTGTGTTGGTGGTTTCGTAAAGGAGTTTATTGGAAGGATTATGGAGAGGATTTAATGGGTGTCGCAGTTTAGTTAGAGTTCGCAAGGAGGACCGTTCCCCCACTTGGAGGTTTCGAAGTGAGGCTGGACAAGGATTGGTATATAGGACAGCACTGTATTCAATAATTGGTCGGCAGATCATTTTATAAATCTTTGCACAGGTATTGATGCTAATTCCCTGCGACTTATAAGTGAGGGCACGAAAGTGTTTAGCCCGAGCTTCAACTTTGTTCTTTATCGATAGCTTGTGTTTTTTAAAGGATAGTTTCGGATCAAGTAGGATGTCTAGATATTTAGCTTGTGGATTAGAAGGAATTGCGGACCCATTTAGATGTATAGATAAAGAATTGGATTGAATACGATGGTAGGGGAGAAGAAGTTGGGATTTATTCATGTTTATTTTCAGTCTCCACTTGGAAAACCATTTGCATGTAATATTGGAAAATTGTTGTAGGGATTTTAATGCGGCTTTTGTGGATAAGGAATGCGTAACTAAGGCGGCATCGTCTGCAAATTCCAAAGGGTAGGATGATGGATTCATATATTCTGGGTCAGGATTGTATAGGTCGTAACAATAAATGTTGTATAAAAGAGGGGATAGAGGAGATCCTTGCAGAATGCCTTGGCGAGGAGTAAAGACTGAAGAAAGAGTTTGGTGGAATCTAACTTGTAATTTACGCTGGAATAGGAAATTCTGGATGATGTTAAGTAAGTGGGTGGGCAAATTTAGGAGAGTGCATTTGTATAATAAACCTCGGCGCCATACGGAATCGAAGGCCTTGGCAATATCTAGGAATAATATGGCAGATTTTTTGCCCTCGATATGTGTAGTTTGGCAGTTGGAGGTAAGAATGGAGAGGGGTAGTGCGGTTGAACGGTTACGACGGAAGCCGAATTGGTAAATTGGAATATATTTGGATACATGGGAGCTGATTTTCTCTTTTTGGAAGGCTTCATAGAGTTTTCCCAGGACTGGCAAAAGCGTGATAGGACGATAACTACCAATCTGGGAAGGGTCGTTTTTGGGTTTTGGTATGCATATAATTATTCCGTGTTTCCATTCCTGTGGGAAAAGCTGGTAGATATAAATATAATTAAGGATTTTTATTATATATAGGAGTGTATGGATTTTGGAAGCAATTTTAATATTTGTCTGTGAACTTTGTCACGTCCTGGGGATGTGTTTTTCGTGTTTTTTTAAAAGTCGGTAGTATGTCTCTTCATCTATTCTGTCGTCCGGGGGAGGTGGCGGCGGTGGGGCTGGCATGTCGCAGTTTTCAAACTACGTGTTAATTGTCTCGAAGAAGTCCTTGTCGAATGAACTGTCGTTGTTAATTTGATATGTGTTGTTGAATGAATGAGCGAATGCTTCTGCTATGTCCTTGTCTTTTGTAAGAGGTCTCTTCGTTATGGGGTCTTTGATTTCAGTAATATTATTAAAAGTCTTGTACTTGCTTAATTTTTTTATTTCCCTCCAATAAGTCTTTCCGTCTAAAGTATTTATATTTTTGCATGTTTCTATCCAAATGTGTGTTTTGTATTCAAAAATTAGTTTCTGTTTGTCTTTGTACAGTTTTTTAAATGTCCTTTTAATTTGTGCGTCTTCTAACTGTCTAAAGTCTCTATAAAGCTGTCGTTTGTATTTAATGAGGCGAAGGATACATTTTGGGAGGGGATGGTATGAATTATTAAATCGAAATACCACTTTACATAAATCGTATTTTCGGGACGATTTTGTTTCACTTTTGGAACGATTTCTTTTTTTAGGGACTATTTTTGTTACTTTCGGAACGATTTTGGTTATATAAGTAGGCGGCCTTGACAATAACATCAACTTCGTATTTCATTATGACAACGCTTGTCATATAACATTCATGTGTGTTTTTGATTTTTTAACATACAAAACGGCTGCAGAAAAAAAATTGTACGTAACACGTTCCAAAAGTGAATTTACGGGACTCGCAGGATTCCAGGACTCGCCTACGGTTCGTCCTGGAAACTTCCTACTCATTCCGTATATCACTTTCGAAACTTGTTACGTAAATTACTATTATCTTATGCCTATTGTAACAATACTGAGGTGTAAGCCACAGAATTTTGTTTCTGAGTAGCCATGCTTGAGAGATAGAAACACAGCAGTCATGTCTGAGATTAATTCATTTTTTAAATCTAATCTAGTCTCATGACATAATAACATGCGACATACCTTATTTATCTCACAGCCAACTCTGAAACAAAATTTTGTGCCTCACACGATATTCTTAACCCTGGAACGGCATACTGGAGTCAATTTGTTTCGTTTTAAAATGTTATTTATTTTTCCCAACTCTTACCAAACATATTGTTACTAATGCTACTGTACCAAATAAGTTATAAAAAATTAGTGTGCCAATCCAAGGTTAAGGAATGTCGCGTGGTTCCTTTGATCTTGATTTTGAACTAATAAATCTAATACATTGTCGTTACGTAGTTTTGATATACATGTTCTCGTTAGAACAATGGCTCAACATCAGCGGCGGCTCGTGGATGTTCGGCGGTGAGGCAACGGAAGAAAATCTGACCGAAAAAGCAACGAAATATTTACTTTCTGTATAAGAGTAAGTAGTGCAGCACGAGCGACATCTTTGTCTTTGCCTCACCTACGGAAATCCACGAGCCGCCGCTGCGCAACATACTTATTAATCAATAAGTATGTTGCGCAGCGTCTTAAAATGTTATTTATTTTTCCCAACTCTTACCAAATGTATTGTTACTAATGCTACTGTGCCAAATAAGTTATAAAAAGTGTGCCAATCCAGGGTTAAGAAAATCGATTGATTGATATCAAACCATCCGAACATAATCTCGTGTAGTGTTCAAACCACACAATGGTTAACTAATCAATATGTTTTTTTTGTTCTTCAACAATTATGACCATTCTTTGTTTTGCGATATCAGTAATACTTTCCATATTAGACCATTTAAATTTCGTAGACAAAATAAAAGTTGTGCAACTCACCTTTCTCGCGTTGGAGTTTTTGATGTCGTTCGGTTGGAGGGCCATGTTGCTAAAGGGCACCTCCATTGAATATTTGATCGAATGCAGGAGTTGGACGACGACGTTCGACACATTCTTGAAGCTGAGTTTCCGCCTCTGGGCCGCGCCGAGAGCAGATCGGACCTGCAGCGTGTTGAACAACAGAGGCTGGAAGAGATCCGCCGGAAACGCCGGGGTATGCAGGTTAGTCACAGGGGTTGTTAGCACTACTGTGATTTTTGATTTGGGCGGTGATGTGCACCGGGGTACTGAATTTTGATGGCGGTTCCGAAAGGTCGGGGATACATATTTCGTACAGATATACAAATGTGATTCAAATAGCGTTTTATTATGAACGGATAAACATTTAAAAATTGATATTACATAGTGATAATAATTGCTGATTACCAAACTGCTAACATTTTGGTTCACCCATTTTTTTATTTACTACATTATTTGAAAATATTGTTAATATTGTGGAACGAATCTGTAAGATTTGTAGATATTTAAGTAATGTCTTAGGCGACATCTAAGTTAGATTTCTGGGACTAAAACTGTTAGGCCGTGTTCTCACTAAAAGCAACTGACAACGGCAACGCAACTGCATGCGACCGCAACTTCAGTTGAGTTGCTATTGTGTTCTTACTGAAATCAATTGTTTTGAAGTCTTTTGTTTCGGTAGTCGTGAACAAAATCTCGTCCTCGTCTGACGAAGATATAGCCGCTGCATACGTGCTATTGAAAAACAAAAAAAGAAATACCGAAAATTTTGGGTTAACCCTTTTTATACAATAAATTTTGGACATAGTTCTTACAAAGTAGCACAGGAATTGAATAATGATCCTGTTGAATTCCATGGATTTTATCGTATGAGCAGACACCTTTAAAATTCTCCCCAGGCTTTTTCTTTGAGGTCGACTCGTGTATACAGTGCGCGCCTAAAGTATGGAATATAGTCAGTACAATCGAAATAAAATATTTTTGGAAAAAATCCTCGAACACGTCGATTTTCTTTTATGAAAATACACATGTTTGCATGAAAGTCGATTTTCAGTCGTCATTTGTTTTTGAGTAATGACGGCAGCCATTTTGTTTTTAAATGGAAACCCCCTATTTTTATTCTTGATTTTGAGAGATCTTTTCATTGTCGAACTGGAAGTATAAAATTTTTGCTATCTTACATAAGAAATTTTTCGAGTAAATGACAATTGAAGGTGAGAACCCAATATGTAAAATTTTTTCAAGATGACCTTGTTCCAGCGCTTGTAGCAATTTTTCCAAAGAACAATGATCTTGAACTTTTATATAATACAATATGGTTTCAGCAACACGGCACATTCCCGCACTAGGCGCGTTTTTTTTGTTTTTTTTTTTTATTTTTTTTTTTATCGAACATGTAAAAATTCTTCTTGAACATTTTGAATATTTTCCAGGCTAATTCTGCGCATTTATCTCTTTCGCGGGCTAATCTATCGGTCCTCACCTGCTAATCCACCTATTCGTAATGCAATTGTCAAGAAAAACGCGCATAGTGCGGGAATGTGCTTGCTGAAACCATATTGTGTGTATGGAAGGTCAAGTTAATTTTTGTTTGGAAAAAAAGCGCTGGAACAAGATCATTTTGCAAAAACTCTAGATGTCGAGTTCTCACCTTCAATTGTCATTTACTCGAAAAATTTCTTATGTAAGATGGCAATATTTTTATACTGCCAGTTCGTCAATGAAAATACCTCTCAAAATCAAGAACAAAAATAGGGGGTTGTCATTTAAAAACAAAATGGTCGACGTCATTACTCAAAAACAAATGACGACTGAAAATCGATTTTTAT
This sequence comes from Ocypus olens, assembly GCA_910593695.2. Lineage (NCBI taxonomy): Eukaryota > Metazoa > Arthropoda > Insecta > Coleoptera > Staphylinidae > Ocypus > Ocypus olens. The sequence continues at coordinate 37,466,490 of OU343053.1, forward strand.
GCAAAAATGTGTATTTTTAAAAAACAAAATCGACGTGTTCGAGAATTTTTTCCAAAAATATTTTATTACGGTTTTACTGAATATATTCCATACTTTAGGCGCGCACTGTATGATGGCTTTGTCACATCATATAAACATGTGTGTGCTTCTACAAGAGGCACAAAATTGAAAGATTTTGCTGTCTCGTCCAACATGGTACATCAGTTCTTGGCAACTGTAGATCGCAACTGACGACGGCGACGCGGTATGCAGCACTGCCGGCAACCAGTTAGCAACTAGTTGCGTTGCAGTTGAGTCGCCTTCAGTAGGTGGGAACACGCGTATTTAAAAATTAGCGCTGCGTCGCGTGGATGTTGAGTTGCAATTGCGTTGCAGTCGCCGGTTGCTTTTGGTTTGATTAAGCCCTTACAATTGACGAAGAAATTTTTCTTCACATTTATGTCAAAAATCTCGAATATGCTTAATAAAACAAATTACTAGAATGTTCGGGAATGGAAATACGCAAAAGTACTTTTGTCGTAAATACTGCTTACATCGACTGGAAACGCCTTCATAACGAGTAAAAAAAATGTTTTGAAAAATTTTCTCAAAGAGCTCATTCTGAACACTATTTGTCAATAAAAACTTTTTGTGGGACATCTGGGAACGGAGATACGCAAAATGACTTTTGTTGTAAATAGTGCTTAAATCGGCTGGAAACGCTTAAATACCGAATCATTTTTTTGTCTGAGCTCATTCTGAACACTATTTGTCCATAAAATTTTTGGTGGGACTGCCGGGAACGGAGATACGCAAATTGACTTAACCCTTTCAGCCCTGGATTTTTAAATTTGAAAAAAAAAATTGTTTGTTAATTTTTATTGATGGGGAGCTTCTTAAGACCACAAATATCAAATTTGAACTGATTTGATTAATTAGTATAGGAATTATCTAGTGAGGCTTTGTTGAAGTGACATCTAGTGATAAACAGCAAAAATATGGATTGTCATAGTAAGTAGAGACATGTAAATGTTACGGTGGTAATTGCCACCACCAGGACCGAAAGGGTTAAGCCGTAGATAGTGCTTAAATCGATAGGAACCGTCCAACTAACGATTAAAACTTTTTTCTTCAAAACAATTTTCTTATTATTTTTTTCTGAACGCTATTTGTCCATAAAAGCTTTTGTTGCTTAATGATTTTTTTTCACAGAATTTAATGCGGATTCCAAATTTGAAATAAAAAGTATAGCGTTCCGTTTAAATATGGAAGTCGGTGTTGAGTTCCGGTACAACCGGAAGTCGTATAATCTTGAAAACATTTTCATCGAAGAGCACACTCGATTACAAGCTGAAAATCTTATTACAATACATTAATTAAATATCCATATACTTTTAACGTGCTGTTTCGGTGGGACATTCTATATTTTAGCAGTAATGGTGTACGAAAATAACATTAAAATGTGTAATATGTAATTCGATTTGAACAATACATTATGAATTATAGCTATTATTACAACTAGGCAAATATGAATAGCATATTTATAGATAGAAATGTATTCATATTTCCCGTGGTGTAATCAATTTTTTCTGATTGAAAGAATATTTTTCTGTAAATGGGAAAATATTGGATTGTAAATTTTTGAATTTATCGGATTGGTAGCGTTGCTAAGGGTCTTGTTTGTAAATATCATAGTTGACTGGTTTGACTTTTGCGTTGTTTCGTAAGTTGGTGAAATGTCAAACTATGTGTTAACGCAAGCGACGAGAGACCGTGAATGTTTGGTTCCGGTAAAATCCAAAGCTGTAAAATCCATAAAGGATACCTCCCTAAGAAATCGGAGGTGTTGTCCCGAGAGCAATTAAAACAATTCTTGCGAGAAGCTCCTAATGACATTTTTTTGATGTTTATATATTCCTAGGGAAATATGAGCACTTCATATTTCCCTAGAGAAATATAAGTGTGTTATGACATATCGTAACCAAGGCAATATCACTCAATATTGTTGCAAGAAAAAAAAAAGTTTCATGAATGGTAATTTGCGTTCATTCTAATACCGATTATTATTCAGCTGATTAAAACAAAAAATATTCAAAAACATTTAAAACATTTGTATATCTGTGTATAATAATAATAATAATAATAAGAATAATAATAATAAAACAATACAGTACATTATAAGGCAAAGTTAGTAACTTGGTTAGTAACATTAATAATCAATCAGTCTATAACTATAACTAACCTAATGACAAGCAAACGAACTGATATCCTCGATATTATCAGTTTTTGAGGTAAAATTTTGAAATTCATATTCATGCAAGTATTACTTTTTAGTACGAAAATTATTTATTGCAGCAAAAACATAAGAGAAAAAAAGGAGAGCAAAAGTGAAAAAAATGGAACCAAAATGCAACATAACAAAGGTTTGAATTAAGGTAACCCAAATTTGGAAACACTGAACATTTAAGGATAGAGAAAGCACACTCAGAAACACATAAGTATAATTGGCACATAGAATTGAGAGATCATCATATTTATACTCGAAAATATTATTACGAAAAAACTTAGTCATATGATCTGTCGTGTTACAATTAATAAAAATGTGTTGCAGTTCAAGTACCTATATAAAGTAATAGATTTATAACGTGTAAAATGTACTACGAGCACGTATGTTTAGATGCGGTTATGCATGATCGTAGTATTGGCGGATATACTATAATCAAATAAAACCGTATCATCGCACAGTAGCTCATGTCGCAGCGAGAGATCAGAAGACGGATTTTAGCTTAAATGTGTATGAAGCTTGAACGAATGAGATTGCTCTAAAATATTTATAAACTTAAATTAAGAATTGTAATCTTATATTTTTATCAAATTAAATAGTGTGTATGTTTCCTACATTATACACTGTGCACATAAAGTAATGAATCAATTCGATTAAAATTCAGGGTATTTTCTTTCATAAAAATGCTCGGACACGTGTATAATTTTTTTTGCACGCGCATTTTTTGACATAAAATTCAAATGTACAGGGTGTCCTAAAATTGAGATACGACCCCTAAGTTAAAATTTTCAAATGTGAACCCCAATTTTTTGTTACATTTATGGATTCTATGTATTTTTCATGTAGCATACCCCATGTTAATATTCAGCTGTTTTCGAAGAAATGGTGTTATTGAAAAATCATTTCATTAAGTAACGATTTTTCTTTATTAATTCCAATGTTTCGATGAAACCATGTTATCTTTTACCAGAAATAAAATAGTAGCAGTACTTTTTTAACGCAATTTCTTTGAAAACAGCTGAATATCAACATGGGGTACGCTACATGAAAAATACTCAGAATTTTACGTAGAATCCATAAATGCAACAAAAAATGGGGGTTCACATTTAAAATTTTTACTTAGGGGTCGTATCTCAATTTTGCGACACCTTTGAATTTTATCTCAAAAAATGCGCGTTAAAAAAAAAATAATACACGTGTCCGAGCATTTTTCTGAAAGAAAATGCTCTGAATTTTAATCGAATTGATTCCTTACTTTATGTACACAGTGTATATCAAATTGTTTGCTATGTTTATATATCACTTCACGTGAGTGTCTTTATTTATGTATCAATATTACATACCCCAAAATGTACAGTCTACTATTCAGATGAAATTTGAAATTTGGTGTTCTGAACTTACAAGAAAAGCAAGATGTTATTTTTGTCCGAGAATTGCAGACAAAAAACTAAGACGGTGTATGAAAAATGCGGTAAATTTACAGGGTGTCTAAAAAATATCCCATAATGACTATATTCTTTTAAATTATAACTAAAAAACTCAAAACTAAAAGTGATAATAATAAAAGTTGTTTGGTATTTAAAAACGCATCTAGTAAGGCCATTGAATATATTATAAGCCTTATTGTTTCGTTGCTACTGCAACAAACTTTTTTTCGCCAAACCGCAACATACACTGTCTTTTTTACTTTATGGGTAGAGCATTTTTTCTCTACATGACAGTTTTTTATAGGGTCACACAGTGGGCCACAGCCCATCAAAACCTGGCCATTGAAGAAAAAACAAATTCGTTCCTTTTAAGTTTATTTCCATTATATAACATCAAGAAGGAATCAGTGCACACTAATCTAACGCTTAGAGTGCATTCTAGTCACACGTTTTTGTTTCCCGCGTCTCGGAAGTCACCAATCAACTGCTTACTAGAACTAAACAATTATTTCGAATAGATGTTCACGTGTGAGTATTGTGATTTGGGGTAACTGTTACAAAGTTTTCATCAACATACGGCATGCATAGGACCTCTAAGGGTAAGTTAGCCCTTTTTCAAATGATTAAAATGAATAAAATCCACAGTAAACAAATAAACATTCTAACATCTTTTTTGCAAATTGAATTTTAGTCAAAATGAGTACTACAAAATTAGCACCGCGCGTCACCGCTTTGTTATTAAGCTTGTATGAAGAGTTTATATGTACTTCATTGGATTTTACAAAATTTAGCTGCACGAGATTGCACGAATTTATTTTATCGCGACTTTTCGTGAAAATTCGTTGCAAGTACCAAGTAACATTTTAGTTATTTTTGACTTTCCCGTATATATATAACCTAATAAATAAATATATAAACAATGAATAATGAATATATAATAAATAAATGATATAAATAAATAACATAATAAATAAATAAAACGAATTGCAAATAACAAAATGAACTCAATATAGAATTTGAATTTCAAAATTTGGACATCGAATTCGTAATCAGCGACCTGAAAAGCACCCTTAAATGCAATTTTGCCCGAATTTGATGCATTTTGACATATTTGATCCGCCATATTGAATCCGCCATTTTGAATTTCAAAATTTGGACATCGAATTCGTAATCAGCAACCTCAAAAACCTAAATTAACGAAACATTTTGCAATTATAGATACATTTTCATACGATGGCCAGGTTTTTTAGGGCTGTGGCCCACTGTGGGTCATAAGGAAAGTTTTGATTTCAAAATAAGCGATTAAGCGGACCCACGAGAAGTTATAATAATTCCAGCCATAGATTTCCCGGCGCACCCACCAGAAGTGAGGCTTTGAATTTAATTTGTTTATGCAGTCCCTTTCTGTAAGTATATTTAGTATATGCAAACTGTTAAAAAACCGTATGTATTAATAAAAATATTTGTTTTATCGACAGCTCATTACTCCGTGGGTGACACTTCAAAATATCTCAATTACCTTCCTGCAAGTACATTAAACAATTACAAACTGTTAAAAAACAGTGACCGGTATTACTTACTTTTTTTTTCTAACTTGACGCTAGCCCCCCCCCCCCCACTTTCAATTTTTTACATTTTCATGCATTGGTTGGATTCCTAAGAGCTAGCACAGCATTGCACAACTAATTTTAGAGCTAGCTCAGCTAAAACCACCCTACAATTATATAAATAAAACAAAAATTGTCAGCCCCCCACTTTTACTTTTTTCATTTATTATTAGAGTAATCGATAGCCTATATTAAGCACTCCCAAGATCTATTAAAACTTTAACTTTAAAAAAATATTACATAGTTACAGGGCATTTTATAAAACTGAAGGAGCTTCTGGTTCCAGTATGCGTATTCTCAAATATCGTATATTATATCAAAGGAAAATGTACATAATTGTTAAAATAATGTGATACATCATAATAAAATTAATATTGTACAATAAACGAAACAAATAAAATTATAGTTCTAAAAGCTTAGGTGGCAAATTAACGAAAAAAATCTAATTCAAAATATAATATTGAAATCATTATTCACATATGCTTTTAAGGTAAAAATGTAGGAGTACTATTTTTGTCCCAAGGTGTGGACTAAAATTGATCGCTTGCATGCTAAAATTGAGTAGAAAATTGAAATTTTATTAATTTGAGATATCTATACAGAAAGTCTAAAGCTAATTAGTATTCGTATAATATACTAATAATAATAACCAGTGACAGTGGAAAGCAAATGTTGGCGTGTCAGAGCTAGCACACCTCAGCCGGACAATTAGTGCCACTTGAATATTTTATGTCTTAAATCCAAAAACTCTCTGACCCCCAAAAAATATAACAAAACAAATGCAATGCCTTCCTGCAAGTATATTTAACGACATTCGAGAGATTTGGTGATTAAGAGTGAGAGAAGGGCTTTCAGTAATTGACCACTGACTCTCTCTAATACGAAATGTGAAATTGATTCATCCAGCATCTGAGTAGCAATTTTGATACGAAATGTGAAACACAATTCACATTTAAGTAATCCCTCTGCTATGAAATACGAAACATAGATTCAATCAATAATCGCATGTGGATAATAATTCTGCTATGAAATGTGGAACACAATTCAGGTGTGAGTAATCACCCTGCTACGAAATGCGAAACTGTCGGACATGATGCCTAGCATAAGTTGGCGTACATTGAACGTACTGCTTTGTTCTTAACCTCCGGATTCTCTAAGCGCTGTGATATAGGTTATATAAGAAAGGGTATCTCGCTGCTGTTTTAACCCATTTAGAACCGAATTTTTTTAGACGCGAATGTATAATTTTCAGTATATATTTATTTAAAATATGCCTACCAAAAATGATTCTGTAATCAAATATTTTTTTAACTTATTAATTTAGATTGTCTACTGTTACGTTGACCACTAACATCTTAGAACATATAATCGAACTAGGAAGTTTACAAGTTTTTACCTACTCCCACTTTGTAATTGATGAATTACCGAACTGTTTCCACCAATTGTAAGCGACCCATTACGAATATATAGAGCATATATAAATGTTAAATGTTGTACCTAAATGTGAAACATGTACTATTACCACTTATATACCTCGCTATATTATATACTTATTAGCCAATTACAATTAACGTCCCCGAGTCCCCCTGCATTCATCTGTTCCTCTTTCAATATCAAAAGTGACAGTGACATTTAAATGTCAGATTACAACTTATTGGTTAACACAATAACCGACACAAAAAACTTCACGCCATGCCTTATTGGTACTTCCATCGCAATGGTATCTTACTAGATTAACACTTTGGAGTGAGTAAAACGATCCGTATCCTTAAATTTGTTCAATCAATATATTTGGCAATATATTATTCGACGGAAAATTGTTCGAACGGTAATTCGTTTGTTTAGTTGGTAGTCGTCCTACATTGCCATTACCGGCTAATTTAATACAAATTTAAACATCACCCTGACAAGATTCAGTTTCAATATGTCTTTAGTTTAAGCGAATAAATTTAAAGTCGATGGTAAAGTATAGTACATAACGCGAGTTGTAACGCAATTACGCGCTCGTGAAATTACGTTACTCGCCGCTACGCGGCTCGTACGCAATATCTTTCACTTGCGCGTAATTACAACTCTAGTTATGTAATATTCTGTATTATTGTCTGTGTTGTGTATGGGTAGGAGTCTTATGTTTGGTTGTGTTTTTGTTTTTGTTTTGTTGATTATTTTGTTTATGGTGTTTATGGGATAATTTTAAAGATAACTCTAATTTCGCGCATCGAACGTCTTTCAGAAATATTTCAACTTTGAGGTTGAACTGTATCTCAGGGCATGCACAAAAAAAACTGAAACTGTAGTCTTACGAGTTTTAAAATGCCCTTAATAGAATGGCATATTATCAATATTTTCAATTTGGCTTTCCCCACCACCAGTGGAGCGCGAAATAGTACAGTGTGCGCCGTACATTTGGTACGTGTCGATTGTATGTGGGCGCACGCGGTGACCATGTGCAATCGCACCGCTTTCGTGCTTGTGTTTATGTCGGCTGTTTTAACGTGAATAGACTACAAAATGCTCGGCATGCTCTGATTGACGTATACGAACAAACTGAATTCGGCGAGAACTCGTATCACTGAACGGAACAATCGTATGCATCTAATGAAGTGACCATGCCTCTAACACGCAGCTGGCGTTGTTTACATTTGCAGCCATTGGCTAAGTTAGGTAATATTACTTATTACTGCACTTAGCTTATGGCAGCAAGTGTAAATTACATTACATTCACGTTATTAGTAATGAGCCGCTTAAGATAGGTGGAAACAGTTTGTAGGTACGATATTAACACATTGGCTGCCAACAAGTTTTTTTGTAAAATGTCAAAAAAAGATTTATTTGTTTTAAAGTTTTACTTTATAAAATGAGTAAGAATATGCTTATTTAATTCATTTTGATGCATTTTTTAGCTAAATAGTAAGTTTAAAGTAGGTACTCACTGTCAGTCGGCGGTGACTGACTGGCCCCACTAGAATAATTCAGTGTCAGTCACCTGTGGCTGACAAAACGGTCAACGTGTTAAACAACTTTTATTAAAATCATTTTTATATTCTGTGAATAATTTAAAAAATATTAACAAATAAAGTGTTTTATTTACAATTCAAAATGTATCACGAAGTAAACGCCTCCAGTGTCAATCAATTTATTAAAAAAATTGTTATTATGCAATACTATTTAGGGTATGCGCCCACTGTGCTCACGTGACAAAAGTCACCACAGGGTAGGTTGCTACTTGAAAAAAAAGTTTGTTGCTATAGCAATGAAACAATAGAGGCTAAACAGTATTTAAAGTCTTTGCTAAATGCGTTTATGAATACCAAACAACGTTTATTAAAATCACATTTAGAACCGGTAAATATTTAAAAAACTGTACTACTTTTAGACACCCTGTATAAATAAGCATTAGTCATCAAAACACTGTATATTACCTTTTTTATTAGCCATAATGTGCATTATATTGAGGACTAAAAATACATTTTGAAAACTACTACAAATCCAAGGAGCCGAACGGTAATCTTTCGATGAATGAAAGTTACCACTGGGCGTGGACCTTAAACACCAAAGCAGGTGCTAAACCGTCACCGAATTTTTTGATATTTTTATTTGGGTACTTTGGGAGTATTAATGTACTTGCATCTCACCAGAATAGTTAAAGGTTAAAAACTCTAGAGCTTATGTTTTGAAGCAGTCGATTTGATTTTTTTTATATGTTTAGGTCTCGCCCATCAAAAATTTAATTATATCGTTTATTTGATATGAAAATTGGGTTAGAAATAATCTAACACTAATTTAGCTAATTATAGACAACCTCGCTAGCAACTTGAAAATATCCAAAATAAATAGTACTAAAAACACGAAGTGATTTATAAACATAGAATGTACCGGGTGTAACTGAATTCTGGTAGGCTCCAAATATCATTTACATTTTTACATACCGGGTGACCCAGGGATCTGTAAAAGCTCCATAACTTATTTGATATTTGAGATATCGACTTCTAGTTTTCTTGAACTGGTACCCACACTTATTCTACATATTTTAAAAATATGTTTGTTTTTGTATAGGGTGTCCCAATATACATAACAGAACAAAGTTATGTTTTTTTAAATGGATCACCCTATATTATATACTTTATTTTCAGCCCTCTTGAGAAGCTTATAAAAATAGTATAAGATAGTATGGGTCTATTATGGACGATTGTTTAGTTATGGGCAAATTTGTGGCAAAAACAAGGACACATTGAAAACATTGCAGAAGCGCTCTTAGCAAAGCTAGTGTCATTTTTTGTACACTAAAGAATTTTCCACATCATGAAGAATAATACAAAACGGCTTTGGTTATTTTTTGTTCATACTGCTATACAGGGTGTTAACATACGCAAAATATTGGATAACTATTTTGTTTCAAATGGAACACCCTATATATTTTGCCACCAATGCATGGAATTTTTAATAAGCTTTCCAATGATGTACAATTTGTATAATGAAATATTAAGGATACTTGAGATTTGTCCATAAAAACATTTTTCTTTTGTCACCTCCTGCTCATTTTTGGATTTTCAGCCAAAACTATGGTTTTTCTGAAAAAAATATTAAGAGACCAAAGTTGTAGAGCGGAAAATTTTAGATCGACATAGGTCTTTTGACTTTTCCAATAATGCGTGCATTGCCCACCAGAGTGCGCAAAATCGTGACCGTATATGCATTTAAGCGTTTTTCTCAATTTTTTTGTTAATTAATTGCACTATACTTTATTTTCCACGTCCTCTAGTAGAAAAACGGGTAATTATAGAATTATTCAAATAACCTACATCGATTGAAAAAATTCCTCTCTACCACTGTTAAAAGAAGCAATTTTTGCCCAAAATGCATAGTTTTCGCTAAAAATACAAAAAACCATTGAAAAACGCAAAAATTGATACAAACATTTTCAATTTGCATTTTTAGGGAAAACTATGCAGTTTTGGCAAAAATTTCTTCTGTTAAGAGTTGTAGAGCGGAACATTTTCAATCGATATGGGCCATTTTAATTTCCCGTTTTTCCGCTAAAGGGTGCGAAAAATAAAGCATAGTGCAATTTATTAATAAAAAATTTGAAAAGAAAACGCTAAAATGAATATACAGTCACGATTTTGCGCGATCTGGCGGGCAATGCACGCATTATCTTAAAAGTTGAAAGACCCATATCGAGCGGAAATTTTCCGCTCTACAATTCTGGTCTCTTATAATTTTTCCTGAAAATGCATAGTTTTGGCTGAAAATCCAAAAATGTGCGGAAGGTGGCAAAAGAAATATGTTTTTATTGATAAATCTCAAGAATCCTTAATATTTTGTTATACAAACTGTATATCATTGGAAAGCTTATTGAAAATGCCATAGATTGGTGGTAACTTATATAGGGTGTTTCATTTGAAAAAAAATAGTTATCCATTGTTTTGCGTATGTTGACACCCTGTATATCACTATGAATAAAAGAGAACCAAAACCGATGGGTATTATTCTTTATGATGTGGGAAATTTTCTAATGTATAAATAATGATGCTATCTTTGCTACGAACGCTTCTGCAATGTTTTCAATGTGTACATGTTTTTTCCACAAAGTTGCCCATAACTAACCAACCGTCCATAATAGATTCATACTATCTTATACTATTTTTATCAGCTTCTCAAGAGGGTTGAAAATAAAGTATAAAATATAGGGTGTTCCATTTAAAAAAACCTAACTTTGTTCTGTTATGTATATTGGGACACCCTGTACAAAAACATACATATTTTTAAAATATGTAGAATAAGTGTGGGTACCAGTTCAAGAAAACTAGAAGTCGATATCTCAAATGGCAAATAAGTTATGGGGCTTTTACAGATCGCTGGGTCACCCGGTATATCTTTATAAAATTTAGTATTGTGCTTTTAGACAATAAAGTGTGTCAATATGTAGACTTTCAATACAAATTTCATTTCAGGTTTAACCGGAAATGATCTTAACTTTTCTATTTCAAATGGAGCACCATGTATATTTTTACATAACTTAATTCGTCTCTGAATTCTGAGTTCGCAGATGTATCATAAGTGACCCTTGGGTTGAAACAAAATAACAAATTTAAATTAAATTTAAACAAAAAACTAACAACTAAAGAGTCCCTAATGATATATTTATAAACTCGGAATTTAGAGATGAATTAAATTATGTAAAAATATATAGGGTGTTCTATTTGGATTAAATATTTTTTATTAAAATTCCACTTATAGACACAATTTATTCTCTAAAAATACCATACCAAATTTCAAAATGATATATGTAATAATGAAAATGATATTCGGGGTCTATCAGAATTCAGTTACACCCGGTATATATTTCATTCAATATCCTGTTTAGTTTAATCTTTAACACAATTTATCAACCCGTAAGTATATGTCTCTTTATTCTATGCCATAGTTGAAAGTATAGGAAAAAAAATTTAAATATTTTCTGAAGCAAACATATAATGAAAGAAACTCGGTATTAAACATTAATACAGTTGTAGAAATATCTCGTACCGTTTTACGTGAATTAAAAAGTAATTTCAGATCGTTGTATTAATTATAATTAATTATGTGAGTTTCTGTTACTTTAGTATTATTTTGCGTTATATGTAGCAACGATAATAATTTAAATATACGAATATAATACAGTTTAATATTGGTGTTGAAAATAATTATTTTATTTATTCACCCCCCATATCCGTTCAATTGTTGTGAGAGAGCTAATATTATTTTTAGAGGAGATACTTGTTCATTATTAATAGAGACTACAGTAGCCATGGAAACAATTTGCCGTAGAGGGCCATATCATGTCAGTCGAAGAAACTTGGCCGCAAGTACAAGTATAATTAATTTTTATTTCTTTAATAAATACAAACAATTTCGTATTGATTATTAAAATCCTAATCATAATAAATAATAAATTTATGTCTTACTCTTATAATATTATGCCATTATTACTATGATAAGAGGTACGTTATGAAGTACATAATAACCTAGAACCAGAAAACGAAAAAGCTCGCTAATTACATCACAACTGTAAACTCTCATTAAGAAAAACATGAATCACGTTGATGCATGCTTAAAATGTCTAAAATGACAGATATAACCTTTCCGGTATGGAATAGAAAAACCAGTGAGACATAAAAGTTTGTATGCACCAAGGGAATTACTTGATGCTTATACACATCGGGCGCCTTACATACCCTCGAGCCAGAGGTCCTTGGGTATGTAAGCTTGTCGCCCTCTTATGCACATAAACATGTTCCTAATGGCCTTGGTACATAAATAAGTATACTTTATGATTTTATAGCTATTTATGTAACAAATCCACAATATAGCACTTTCTTGGACGAGACGTTTTATGGCCGAGCGAGCGAAGCGAGAGAGGCTAATAACGGAGGCGAATCCATGAAGTGCTATTATGGACGAGTTACATAGAAAGCTTTATGTTCGACTGCTTTATATAATATAACGTGTTGAACTATAGTTATATATGATGTTGAACTCTCACGTTAAATGATTCATTTCATTATATGGTTGTTAATTATGCATTCATTTATAACATGAAAGCAAAATTGCGTTCCATTATTTACATTTAAATTAACATGTATGTATACCGTTAATTGTTTGTTATTAATTTTGGCTAATGGAACGATAAGCAATGTTTAATTTCGATTAATCATGTATAGTAATGAGTTCCAGTGAAGAGAAAAATGGAAGCTATTTATAGGATGTAATATTTAATGCTAAATATAAAATGGTCCAGTGACTTTTTGGTTAATTTACGTAAATAACCTAAAAACGTTTAAGAATGTTTTTATGTCATAAATGAAAATCAGTATAAACCAGACTGTTTTTAAGCCAGTCCATTGTCCTATTATCCTTTATTATTATACCTTATTTTGTTTCCTGCCTTTGATGATGAGATGAAGTACATTATACTTCTAAATTAGCATCACCTGTCCCAATTATGCAGTTTCCTTCTTTTAATTGTTATTAGAAGTTCGCGACTTTTAGCCATTCATCGCAGGACTTCTTCGTTGGTAACATTTCTTGTCCACGAAATCTGAAGTATTCTATGATACAACATCTCAATAGCTTTTATTTTATTACAGGCGTACTTACTACACGCAACGTTTAATAAATCATAATCTTTGATCGTATTCGGATGAGTAAGATAAAGATGTGGGCGAACGATTGAGTGGCTGAACTGTCTGGGCTGGTTTCTCAATACTATAATAAAACAAATTATTTTTTTAAATTTTTTTTTGTATAATTCGGATATTTATTTTTGTGAGTGCGCTTACCATTTTCAAACATGACATATCCAAGTTATACAAAACAAAGTAAGAAGTGTTTTATTATAGTATTCAAAATGTACAACGAAGTAGAAATCTCCAACATTAACAATGGTTTCTCAATGTTTGGAGGGCCTTTGCGTTTCAATTGATGGTGGACCCGTTCAGATTTCCGGTTAATCGTTTAGACGAAAAAAAAAACGTAATACCGATATACGGCCCTAACAACTTTATGTTGGAACAAGCAGTTATTTTTTGAATAATATACCAGTTTGCTAAAATATTTTGGCTGATGTTTTATTAAATTGAATGGATGCATCTACCAACATGTTCGATGCCATTTTAATATATTCTTACGGCAAATTGATTTTTTATATTTTTATTGTAATATGATAGTGTTCAAATATACTGACAAATAAATTTTCCGACAAGTATTGTTATATTTTCTATAATTAAAATTAAAATCAGAATTTGCTAAGTAGACGTGGGCCAAGTCAATTATTCTTGATTTGAAACAGTTGCTTATTTTGTCAGCCATCAGAATCAGTACTTCTTGAATATAATTGCTAGAATAGGACGCAGAAAGCTTACCAATAGTAAAGTAAGCGAAATTATTATCCAACAATACCATAAAGGTAAGAAAATGCGTAATATTGCGATTGAATTCACTACAGCAAAGGCGAATATTTTTAAAATAATTTAAAAAACATGATAAAACTTGAAACTTCGACGGTCGTGAACTTCAGGCAGGAACAAAAAAGTTGAAAGAAATGTAAGATATTTGGTTAAAATATGCAAGTCTAGAAGAATAAATTCTTCACGAGAGATTGCTAGATGGTGGAAAAAGAGACGGTGTTGAAAAATTTCCCAAGAACGTTGTCGAAAATATACTGAAGGGAAAAAAAATTAAAAACGAAATACATGAATAACTCGGCTTATTTTCAATCGATTTTGATGAATCTTTGAGGGCAAAAACTTTGAAGTATCTTCTTTAAAGTCATGCATGCGAACTTAAGCGTAAAATTCAGGAAACCATGTCTAACTTTGACGATGTATATGGAGTTGGAAAATTTTTGTCGACTCGATCCACCATAAAGGCATTAAAGTAGAGCCAAAATGGGATTTTTTCCCCAAAGAATCATCAAGTTTGGTTGAAAATTCACCGAGTTATGTGCGAAAAACCTCAAAATGCACTTTTTTTAAACACTCATAACTTGGTGCCAAATCATCGCAGGAACTTACTTGTTTGAGTCCTTCATAGGGTATTGATCAAATCTTAATGCCTTTATGGTGGATTGAGTCGACAAAAATTTTCCAACTCCGTAGACATTGTCAAAGTTGGACATGGTTTCCAGAAAAAAAAACTTTTTTTTCACAGGGGCGCTAGTGGGGGGCGGAAGAGGTTACGCTTAAGTTTACACGCATGACTTTAAAGAAAACTCTTTAAAGTGTTTCGCCCTCAAAGATTCATCAAAATCGATTAAAAATACGCCGAGTTATGGCGGTTTGAAAATGGTCGAAATTTCACGAATTTCAAGTGTTTCATTTTTTTTTTCCTCCAGTTCATATTTTTTAGTGTGCATTATTTTTTATCTATGCTATAATTTATAGTCCAAAGAAAACCGTTATTATCTAAAACATAAAAAATAAAATCGTTACATTTGGGCAAAGTCGAAATTCACTTGGACTAAAAATGACGAATAAAAATTTGATGTCTTTGCTGGATCCTAGCGAAAACGTGTGATCCGAGATAAAACAGAAGCTTTTTCTAGGGATTGCCTTAAAAGAATTACGTCATGCCATAGAGCAAAATCCACAAACAAATGGTTTGGGGATAGTGGGTGCGTTCATCAGACAAAACAGTTGGGAGTTTACTGCCAATCGTTGGGGTATTTTTAGATGAACGCACTGAAAAAAAAAAATATGAACAAGTTCGTCCAGCGGTCGCCATTTTCCCAATCATATAAATTAGACCGATTGGTGTTGGAATTAAGCGTTCGAGTTGTCGAAGTCATGGAGTTGCCAAAGTCTTACGGTAAAAATATAATTTATCATGTAACTGAAATTGAGAAAATGCATGAATTGCAGATAGATAAGAAAGTAAATGCTTTTGTGTAAATAGCTTCATTTAAACTATACACAAACAAAGCACTGCTAACAGAATAGCCGAAGTAGCGTTCATCAAATACCAACAGCGTAAATGAAAATAAACATGTTGACAGTTGAAAATTTTGACGAACGCGCTCGATAATGTATTGACACATGCAGTAGCACGGACCTACATCTAAAAGAAACACTGGAGCACAAAAAACCAACACTTATAAAATCATCATCGGCGAACTATTCGCCAATTCCGTGCCAAATTACAAGAAATTTGGGATAAAACTGATCTTGTCAGTACAATGCCGACCAGAGTTTGAGCCGTCGTTAAGGCTAGAGGCAACATTACGTCTTATTAAAATGTTTTTAATTTGAATAAAATTTAATTGTTCCAATATTTAGTTCTTCAAAAATGTTATTTTTAGAAAAGCTTTAAAAAAGCTCCCCATCCCATTATAGCAATTATATTCACAAAGTACTGATTCAAATCAATAATAATTTACTTGATCCACGTTTAGGTAGTTAAACTCTGACTTCATTGATAATTATATTAAAAATAGCAATACTTGGCCCAACATTTAGTTGTCAGGATATTTGAACACTGGATAACTAAATATATTACAATAAAAATAGAAAAAATAAATTTGGCATACAATTATTTTTAAATCGTACCAATTACGTTGGTAACATAAAAATAAAAAAAATAAAAAAAAATAATATAGGTACAGGACTGAAGCGATGGACACGGATGCGCTCGTGCAAGCGGTGCAACAGGCGACATCAGGCAAAACTTCAATATTACGTAAGAGAGCTAACGATTCAGGGGTGGCGCTGTCGGCGGCACTGAAAGCGGCATGTGACGACTACATACCGAAGTCTCGCACAGGCAACACGCACTGGTGGTGCGAGGAGGTGGCGTTGGCTCGTAAAAAGGCCAATACCTGCCATTGACAGGCATACAAGCAAGAATCGGGAAGGGGCGATCTGTTACAACTAGAGGCGAATTGCGCTGCGACCAAGAAGAGCCCTAGGGCGGCTATCTCTAGGGCGAAGAATAAGAAGTGGCAGGAACTGTTGCAGGAGGTCGACGCGGACATCTTGGGGAGGCCCTACAAGATAGTTGCCAAGAAGCTAGGCCACACCTCGGTGGGTGCAGGAGTGGCCGTTAAAGGCGGGGCTAGGGAGATCGTAAGAGCTCAGTTCACTGAGCAAGTGCGGGCGCCGACCGAGTACTCGACAAGAGAAATAGCATGGCAGGGATTACACGAGATGGAGCTGTTTACCCAGGATGAAGTGGCAGCGGCAAGGAGTGCTCGTCCCAAACGTAAGGCGCCAGGATCCGGAGAATTTTCCTGCGAAGTACTAAGAGCCTTTTTGCAGCACGACCTCGCTCTGTGAACCAGTTTGTACCCTGCGTTCAACATTGTTTGATTGGCATTTGAATTTGGCGCGTTGTTTTTCATATTGCAATGTTGGTACCTTCGTGCGAGAGTGTCAAATCGATCATTAGCACCCGCAGAATTAACTGTCAGTGCGATCGTGTGTGCTTTATAGATATTTGGTTTTACATTTACGTTTTATACCATCTCATCTTACTGCAGATATTTTATTGGTAAATTAAAAAATAACCACATTAACACATACAAATCTTAATTATAAAATGTGATTTTAGGTTAAGAATGCCGTTCGAAGATCACCACAACAGGTTTATCCTTGAAGCATATTTTCGAACAGGGACACGCAACGCAGAAGGGAGTTGAAATTATTCCAATCAAAATTGCGAGGAACAATTACATGAGCAGTTTCCTGATGTTGAGTTTGGTCACAATTAGTTTGTGCAACATGTTCGCCGTATTGTTACCAGATTCCATGAAACCGGCAGCGTTTCCAAAGGAAAATCTACAGGCCGACCTACTGTCCTTACGGAAGCAGTCGTTGAAGATATTCAACAAAGACTAGATGTGAGTCCGAAGAAATCGCTCCGATGTTTGTCTGCTCAGACAAATTTATCGCTCGGTACATGTCAGAACGCTTGCAAAAATTTTTTACATTTACATCCGTACAAGGTAACTGCAACTCAACAGTTGCTGCCACCTGATTATCCTCGCCGAATGCAGTATGGCAATTGGTTTAACGAGTTCCTGAATGATGACGATTTGTTAGATTTAACGTTCTACAGTGACGAAGCTTGGTTTCACCTTAGCGGCTATGTGAACTCGTAAAACCATAGAGTGTGGGCTGCAGAAAACTCCCAAATATTTGTTGAGGTTCCGTTACATCCTCAGAAGGTTGGTGTATGGCTGGCAATGTCCCGAAGGAGAATCTATGGCCCTATTTTTTTTAATGACAATATTAACGCAGCTCGCTATCGGGAATTACTCTTGAATCCTTTTATCGAACAACTTCATGATGATGAATTGCAGCAAGGATACTTTCAGCAGGACGGAGCTACTGCGCATACTGCAAATAAAACGTTAAATCACCTGCGGCAGTTCTTCGGAGATAGGTTAATTAGCAAAGATCTATGGCCATCTCGCTCACCAGGTTTGACACCGCTGGACTGTTTTATGTTCGGATATTTAAAAAATAAAGTATATACTGATCGACTCCACACTTTACAAGGACTACGCAATACAATAACAGAAGCAGTGCACAATGATACACCTGAAATTTTACAAACTGTCTTCAACAACATGAATCGCCGGGTACATTTGTGTTTGGATCAAAATGGGCAACACTTTGAACATCTGTTATAGTTTAGTTCAAAATAAATTCCCTAATAGTCCTGACACTGGTAAGCACCAACATTAAAAGTTTTTTTAGGAGCGGGAAATTCAAACAGCTATCGAACAATAACGAACACACGGTATAACCAATGCCTGGACCAGGGTTGCTGGTACTAATTGCTAAGGCGGACAAAGATCCAAAAGACCCAGGGGCCTACATGCCGATCTGTCTACTGGACTATGAGGGCAAGGTACTAGAGCGTCTATTGGCAGACAGGATCACCGCGCACATCGAGAGTGTAGGCGGTCTGACCGACAGACAGTTCAGCTTCAGAAGAGGGCGGTCCACGGTAGACGTTCTATTGGAGGTGCAACGACTGGCAAGGGAAGCCAACACGGGTCCGGTCAGGAAGAGACGCCATTGCTTAGGCATTGCACTGGATATAAAAAATGCGTTCAACTCTCTGCCATGACCGGTGATCTTAGAATCACTAAAAATCAACGGCCTGCCAGGACACTTACTGAGGATGGTAGAGAGTTACCTGTCCGACCGGACTCTTATGTTCACAGGGCATGGCGGGGCATGAAGAAGTGTCGCTCACGGGAGTCATTCCGCAGGGATCCGTTCTTGGCTCCCTGTTGTGGAACGTGGCATACGATCAAATCCGGTGGGTCCCTCTCCCAGAAGGAGCGGAGAAAATTGGATTTGCGGATGACATTTTGCTGGTAATTAGGCACGGAGAGGTAGCTACTGTGCAGCGGATTTCGGAGGAAGCTACGAGGCAGGTGGCGGTATGGCTTAACAGCGTGGGCCTAGAGATGGCTGCCCAGAAGACCGGAGAGTGTGGCTCTCCACCAGGCGAGTGGGAAGAATTAAGAACGATAAAATTAACATCCTTGGCCATGAGGTCACAACGGTCAGTTTCCTAAAGCAGCAGTTCCCAAAGTGGTGGTCCGCGGACCACTAGTGGTCCGCGAGAAAATTTCGCTGGTCCGCAGAATCGTACTCTTTCTCGCGTAGAATAACGCCGCGGGAAATAAGTCGTACAGCTGCTGAATGTTTCAAGTTTTTTAATGTGAGTTATTGGAGTCAGTTTTAATATTAATATACTGCTGAGTATCTACATTAAACAATAGAACACACCGTAAGTACCAAACTTTTCATTTTAATAATTGCACGGTTACGTCAATACATAACCTCAATTTTCACACTTCATAATATTTATTTTTAATAACTAATAGCGTTCCGTGCTGAACCGAGGCCGACGAGAGAACAGGCCGGAATGAGCGCGCCATATTTGCTGCGCACTCTTCGCTAGTAGTCCTACCTCACCGTACGAGTAGCCGGCAGCACGGCAGTAGTAGTATTCAGTAAGCAGTTTTTTCTGTGCGAAGCGGTTAGTTTTTTTTTCTTTAAAATAGTTGCACAGTTCTTTTAAAAAGGCGATTTCTACGGCCTGTTCTCTCGTTGGTCTCGGCTGAACCCTATCGTTATGGACTTTTATATATTGACACATAGATTTAAAACAGGTATGATCTTAAATCTTAACCATGTACATATTTTCTTTTATTTGATATTTATTGGGATAAAATGAGTTGACTTTTCTAAATTTCTTTTTATTTTATTTTAGATTCAAATAAATTAAACCCATAATGAGTGAAAAAAAGCAAAAGAATATTTTGCATTTCTTTAGTAATGCAAAAGGTAATGAGAACGATAATAATAACATTAATAATACTTCACCTAACCGTCAACTGATCAATAAATCAGACCCTCCACAGTCTTCATCAGGCACCATTAGGAAACACGTTGGAACGGAAGGCGGAGAGAAGAAAAAACACAAAGTATCAAGAAAATATCATTCCTACTACTTAAAATTTGGATTCATTGAAAAACCTGACAGTGAGCTGGATCCACGGCCTCTCTGTGTTGTATGTTCTGAAAGCCTATCTAACGATGCATTAAAACCTTCAAACCTTGAAAGACACTTGAATTCAAAACCCGGATTTAGCAAAAAAACCGCTAGAATATTTTAAAAGAATGCATAAAAATATGCAAAAGCAAGTTATTGCTTTAAGAAAAATGACCATGGAAGATAAATCATTACTAAAGACTTCCTATCTCATAGCAAATCAGATCGCGAAATGCAAAAAGCCGTACACGATTGGAGAACAATTAATTAAGCCATGCATGTTAAAAGCCTGTGAACAGATTTTGGGAATGCAGGCTGTTCAGATATTGAAAGTAATTCCTATGTCTGATAATACTATCAAGCGCAGAATCGAAGATATGGCCGAAGACATTGAAAATCAGATAATAAAAATGGTGAAAAATTCTTCATTTTATTCAATCCAACTTAACGAATCTACGGACATTACAAACAAAGCACTTCTTCTTTGTTTTGTGAGGGTTGAGTGTGAAGGAGAGTTACATGAAGAACTACTTTGTTCGCTTAATTTGCCGGGTAGAACAACCAGCTCTGAGATTTTTGAAGCACTTAATAGTTATTTCCGGGAACACGAAATTGATTGGAAAAAATGTATTTGGATCTGCACAGATAGTGCCGCAAATATGACTGGACATCTTTCAGGAATTGTTGTAAAGGTGAAGAATGTTGGTCACCCAGACATTTTATCTACACACTGCATTATACATCGAGAACAACTTGCAGCGAAAAAAATGTCCCCAGAACTACACGAAGTATTATCAAATGTCATTGAAATTATAAAGGAAATTCGACACAAAGCACTCAATTCTCGAATATTTGAGGCACTTTGCGAAGAAATGGGTTCCGAGTATACTCATCTTCTTCGTCATGCTTAGGTGAGATGGCTGTCGAGGGACAAAATATTGACCCGACTATTCGCCTTGCGGGAAGAAGTCAAATTATTTTTCCAGCAGCAAAATAATCCGAAATTGCAAAAATGCTTGTCCGACAATGAATGGCTAGCAAAGCTTGCATACCTGGCAGATATTTTTTCCCTGTTAAATGAACTAAACATATCTTTGCAAGGACAACTTAAGGACGTGTTCACACTACGAAGTAAAATGGATGCGTTTCAAAAGAAAATATTACTGTGGCAAACGCTGTTGGCTGAAGACGATCTGCAAATGTTTTCTAATTTTGATGAATACATGAAGGAGAATGATGTTAACCAGCAAGTGGTAACCCTAGTTAAAAAGCACTTGGAATCACTTACAGAATCTTTTGCTCGTTATTACCCAAAGAGTGAAGATCCCAGACATGGTAATATGTGGATAATAGATCCGTTTGCAGCGAACATTCAGGATAGTAAGTTAAGCATGCATCTAAAAGAAAGCCTCATCGACCTATCGTCCGACGAAACTCTTAAATTTAAATTTCATTCATCCTTATCAAGACCTCAGTTTTGGCTTTCCATAAAAAGTGAATACCCTTTGCTTAGTGAACAGGCGATGAAAATTCTGATTCAATTCTCCACAACTTATTTATGTGAAAAGGCCTTTTCATCTGTCACAGTCATCAAAACACGGTACCGATCTCGGGTTGAAATAAATGCAGTTCTCCGTCTTGCAGTAACAACATTGTATCCAAATATCCATAATCTTATTTCAAGTAAGCAGGAACATCCATCACACTAGGAATGTATAACTCTAAAGGTTTGATATATTTAAACCATCTTTTTGTTTGTACAATTTTTGTTTATTTTGTTTATTTTATTATGGTTTATTAATAAAGCTTTCATAACTTGGTTACTATTAATAGTTTCATTTTATTAACTAGGTACATTTTATGTGTTCTTTGATCACAATTTTATTTTTATAAATATATTTAACACTTAAAAAATGCTATTAGTGGTCCGCGGGATTTAAATTATGAATTAACTGGTCCGTGAGGTCAAAAAGTTTGGCGACCGCTGTCCTAAAGTACCTCGGTGTCAGACTGGAAGCATGCAAGTTTTGCAGCATTCACGTATCCATGGCGGCAGAAGGGGCAGCGCGATTGTGCAGTGCAGTGGCAAGGATCCTGGCAAATTCCGGAGGGTCGACAGAGAAGAAGAGGCTGGTCCTTTTGGGAGTTGCCAGAGCCAAGCTGCTATACGCGGCTCTAGCCTTTGAATCCTGCACGAAGGCAAAGAGAAACGCTGAAAGGCTGCGACAGGCGCTGAGACCAGGCACATTAAGGGTCATAAGGGGGTATAGAACGGTAACCACCGAGGCGGCCGAGGTACTAGGGTCAGTTATGCCCCCGGATCGGGCGTGGATCTACCACAGGATCAAGGCTGGGGGGACGGGCAACTGCAAGGAAGGAAGGGTACGGCCACCTGCTCGAGAGATGGTAGGAGAGGTGGGCCATAGGAACAAAGGGCGCTTAGATGTGCAGACTAATTCCGGACGCCCGCGTATTGTCCCTTCCAGGTCATAATAATAATAATAAATAATAAATTTATTTATGCCAGAACTATAACGTTTTACACAGGTCAAGAAAAATGGAAATACGTATTAGATTCGATTGAGTAATAAAAAAGAGTTACATTTGTAGACAAAAAGAAAGCGTAATAAAATATTTGTATACACACATTAAAATTGAGTTATAATTAATAAAACTATCTTGTCGACATATTAAAATAGATTGTGTACAAGCAATTTAGTAAAAAAAAAGAAAAAAAGAAAAGTTAGTAAAGTAGCAGATACTAATCATACATATGCAAATGGTTGAACATGAAGTTATAAAATGTTAATGTTACTAGATAAAAACTCGTTAATGTTATAAAATGCTTGTGCTAAAAGATATACTCTTATTTTGAGCTTAAATTTGGTAAAAGATAAATTCTTTACATTATCAGGTAATAAATTAAACAGCAATGGCCCATAATAGTTAACTCCATTTTGTGATTTCGACAGACGGAGATGTGCTGGGCAAATTAGATTCCTATTTCTAGTATTATGTTCATGAATATCTATGTGCCGGTTATAGGTATGTAAGTTTTTATGAACATAAAGCAGGCACTCCAGGATGTAAATACAAGGTACAGTCATAATATTATGTTTAATAAAGAAGCACCTGCAATCATTTTGGAAGTGAAGTGATACAACTATCCGTAGTGCGCGTCTTTGCAATCCAAACAATCTATACATAATGCTAGAATGACCCCAAGCTAGAATTCCGTACGATAGATGACAGTGTATCAGCCCAAAGTATGCTGCTCGTAGGGCATTGATTGGCAATGAGTTAGCAAGCTGCCTCAACAAGTATATGTTTTTACAAAGTCTACTAGAGAGCTCCATACTGTGGTTATGCCATGTAAGTTTACTGTCCAGATGAACCCCAAGAAACTTGGCACTGGTAATAGTAATGTCATTTTGCAAGGAAAATATTACAGTCTGTGATTTACCTGCATTAACTGTTAATTTATTAGCAACAAACCAATCAGTTAATGTAGACCAAAAAAAGTAAAGGGCCAAGGATTGATCCTTGGGGAACACCGTGTTTTAAGTGCAACTCATCAGAGGAACATTCATCAACAGTGACGGTTTGCCGTCGGTTTGTCAGATAAGAAGTAATCATACGGCAGGCAAGCGGCGAAAAGTTGTAGTAATACAGTTTTCGCAGGAGAACGTCGTGGGAGATACAATCAAACGCCTTAGTGAGGTCTAAGAACGTAGCAATTGAGCAAGTCCCCGTCTCAAAGCAGCCAAAAATTTCCTCAGTGAGGGAAATAATTGCATCCACGGTTGATTTGCCCCTACGGAAACCGTATTGGCAAGGAGAAATAATATTATGATCGTCTAAAAAAGCAGCTATTTGGTTAAAGATAATTTTCTCGAGCACTTTTGATAGTATGGGTAGTAGGGATATTGGTCTGAAGTTGTTCACATCACCTCTACTTCCTTTTTTATGTATCAGAATGACCCGTGCTCGTTTCATACAGTCTGGAAATATATTAGTCGAGATACACAAATTTATTAACTTGGTGAGAGGAGAAATGATGACATCAGTAATAGATTTAAGAATATTAGAGCTGAGACCATAGATATCACGGCTCTTACTATTTTTTAGGCTCTTAATTACATCTCTCACTTGTGCTTCACTAACCTCATGTAATTTAAAATAACGACTTATGTTTGGGTTAGCGTTATGCATTAAATTTATTGGATCATTTGCAGTAGTTGGTAAGTTTAGTAGAAGTTGATCCGCAATGTTACTAAAATGTAGATTAAAATGATTAGGATGGATATCACATATATTATCGCTAGTTGACTTTAGTTGACTAGAGTTAATAAGAGACCATAGAGCTCTTGGGTTATTACCCGATTTTATTACGAATTCTGCATTAGCAGTTTTTTTTTAGTTAGACTTGAGGTTCGGATATTTGGTACTAGCATCTTTCATTAGCATTAATGTCTCACGCATGTTTCGAAGGTCATTATTAAACCAGAAAACCCTCTTTTCATTAGGGTCGAGAGTAGAAACTCTTTCAGGGAAGCAATCATTTAAAAAACTAGTTAATATACTATAAAAATGTTCTACTTTCTTATTTATGCAAGAATTGGTATAAACAAACCCCCAATCTGTGTTGCTCAATAGCATGAAAAGTTTGTAAAAACCACTTTGGGTAATTGGTCGAGTTACCCTCTTGTATTTGCGTACTAGGTTTAGGTTGGTTTTTATTTCAACATGAATTCCAGTATGATCTGAAAGCCCACAGTCTAGTGATCTGGTAATTAAATTTTCAGGATTAATATTACTAAAAATATTGTCTAAACAATTATGTAGCCTTGTATTAAATTTTACATGGGGTGCAAGCCCATGAGTAGCAAATAAATCACATATTGTAATGGCCCGGGAGTCATTGCTGTTAAATTTAACATTAAAATCCCCGCCAATTAAAACAACCTTATTTGTATCAATATGACTTAGTAGCTCGCTAATAATAAGCACAAATGGGGGTCTATACAGGGTAATAATTAATACATTGCAGGAAAGAAGTAACGTTGCGGCTATTTCACAATTAATTTCATCAGATAAATTATTTAATTTGCTTAATGTTTTGTGTTGAGAATTACTTTTATGTAGTTGCAACACTCCACCGTGAATATGATTTGAGCGTGCAAAGTATGATCCAATATTATAATCGCCCATTTTTAGCAACGGCACTTCGTTATTATTTAACCAGTGCTCACTAACACATAGTGCATCAAATTTTATGTTACTGTCGAGTAAGAAAGCCTCGAGTTCGTTTAATTTATGCCTTATGCATTGGATATTGACAAAATATAAATTTAACACTTCAGAATTTATTTTACTAGGTTTAATACAACTAGGTGATGCTTGGTGGTTGTCGGCTCCGGCGAAAAATATACCGATCAAGAATTATTCCCTCCGGCCAATTATTGGGATCTACTAATTTGTCGTGTTCTGCCAAATCGGCTCCTATCTTGAACGCAGAATACGCACTTTTAGTATTAACACGTTCACAGATGAAATTATTTGAGTTCCGGATCATTCCAATGTGTTCCCGCAGGTCTTCTTCACTAACATTGATTTTAACACGTTTTAAAAACAACCATGTTTTCCTAGGCTCAGCTGCCAATTTGGATCGAATACTACCGCCTGATCCTATCATCAACGGTTTCGCAGGCACCCTACGCCTCTTCTTATAGGATACAGTAGTGAAAGAAGTATTATCATTGGTAATTACTTCTAGCGTGTCACTCGTTACTTCCACCGGTAGTACGTTGAGGTTATTCTGTTTGTTTGCGGTTCGTAGCTGATCCGCGCCAACTTCACAATGTTTACTTACGGTGGCTTGTGCTATTGACTTTTCGTGCCGTGAGATGTTGTCGGTCTTCGCTACAGGCTTGCCAGCTTGAAATTTATCGGTTGAGATATTCTTAACCTCTAGACGAAGAATTCGGTTTTCTTCTTCCAGGCGTTTATTTTGATCTAGTAAGAGCGAGTTATTTAATTTTAATTCTCTTACTAGATCCTTCATGAGCATATAGGCCTCCTTTT
This sequence comes from Ocypus olens, assembly GCA_910593695.2. Classification (NCBI taxonomy): domain Eukaryota; kingdom Metazoa; phylum Arthropoda; class Insecta; order Coleoptera; family Staphylinidae; genus Ocypus; species Ocypus olens. Next base: position 37,492,922 of record OU343053.1, read on the forward strand.
GGAAGTCGATATCACAATCCAATACATTTTCTTGAGCGGAAAGAGTGCTTATGCTCCCACTCAGCACCTTTCCACAGCAGGATTTCACCCTTTTAACACATCCTGTATGGTAGATATTGTTACATACGATGCACTGTACACCAGATTTAGCTATTGCACCGCACCCACAAATTTTCTTGTTAATATCACTCGGATTTTTACTGTTTACTTTCGCAGTTAACAATTCACGTCCGTCACGTTCGACAGACATGTTGAAACGGCGAAACAGACTACTTCCTCACCCAAATCCTTACAGGGCACGGCTGCTTCCAGTCCTACCTGGTGCGAATAGGTAAGGAGGAGTCTGAAGATTGCCAGAACTGACAGAGTAGAATGGATGACGCAGAACACACGCTGGTAGAGTGCGAACCCTGGGCGTCCGAAAGAAGCAAGTTGGAGGAAGTTTTAGGCGGGGTGGGTAGGGCAGACTCAATTGTTGGGGTAATGCTTCAACGACCAGAGAACTGGGAGGCAGTTTTAAATTTTGCTAAGAGGGTGCTCCGAGTCAAAGACGAGGCTACAAAAGCTGCGTATGCAGCTCGGCAAGCATGCGACGAACGGCATACCACTCCTATACTTGTATAAAGTCGTATGGCTGGGCACACGACTAAAGCTTCGTCGAAGCCATAACCTAACATTAGATTGCTAATAGGTTTGAATCTCGGTGGTGAGGTCGCAGGGAGGGGATGGGGTGAGAATTTAATAGATTTATTATTAAAGGTAGAAACGCCAAAGTGGCGGAATCTATTGCCTGAATGCTGTACTGAACCAAATCCGGGTGGCTTTAACACCGACAAGATATGGACATTGCCAGCGGCGGCAAAGGTAACAATATTAATGTGAACATTAAATTTCCCCATCAGCAACTAACTACACTGATGAGACCTGAAAGGTCGAAACCGGTCTGTAGGTGTTCTGATGGGGGAACAATATTTAAGATTTATTATTGATTATCGATTGACATTGATTAATTAATGATTAAATGATTGGTTGATTATCGATTGATGACGTCTTATGGGATTATTTACATGGGAATGCTTTGTGACGTCCTCATGGGAATATTTAAATGGGAATGATTAGATGGGATGGGCTAATTCCGCTTCTTATAGAATTTTATCATGAGATTGGGATTGTGACTCATAACCTCCATGGGATTGGGATTGTGACTCATAATCCCCATGGGACTGGGATTGATATTGGCCTTATGTCCCCGTACCCGCTACCTTCCTCTACTCTCAACTCACAAACAAAATTTCATTTGTTCTTTGAGCATTTGAATCTTAAATACAGATCTGTACGCACCAACTGACAATAAATTTTCAGGCTAGTCATCCTTCAAAACAATGCAAACTTGGTTGCTTGCCTAAAATGCCATACTGGACAAAAAAGTGATGGAACTCAAACACTGCATTGAATAATATTAGAAATTTATTTTAGTAAGTCAAAATACGTTACTGTTTTGGTAAACTTTTCTTCGGTAGTGTATTTGAAAACAATTAATTTGAGTCTGCAGGAGAATGGGAATATTTTCGAACCCTTAATAAAAATAACTAACAGACATCGCATTTTTATAAATTAATTTATAAATTGCAATGAAATAACATATTTTGACTAAAATTAATTTCTAATAATTAATTAATCCATTGCTTGAGATTTTATTTTATTTCTGATTTGATAATAAATAAGTTCGGATAATAAAACAATTTCGATAATGAAAAACAATTATGTTTGTATTGGGGAATTACAAGAATTCTAAAGTCGACTAGAAATGCTTCAATTCCAAAAAAAAAACGTAAAACCATTATTTTAATTCCTTACAAGTAAGAACTCTCTTTCAGGTAATTTTAGCAAAAGATTAATAAAGGCGCGCCGAATTACCAAGTCCGTTGTGGTCGTAAAAGGGAAGGCCGCCCCCAAACACAGGGCGGACCCGTCGCACGGTCGTGAATGCCAGTGGTTCCCAATAAAATACCCATTCAAAGCAATACAATACGGAATTAGTCGATGGTACTTTTAAAAACCTTTTGAGAGCCACTCATTCAAATATCGAAGCGGACGTTGCAACAAGCAATACCAATGGGTGACAGGCCGAGTTGTAAATATTATTGCATGCAATATTTCTGAATACCAATGAACTCGGTTTGGGGGTAGGACCTACCAGCTTTCTTTTATTACCTCAACGGACTTGTTAAATCGGCGCGATTATATAATGATATGTATTTTTTTTAAGTTCAGTAGGGCCGTGTTTTGCCAATCTTGGATTACTAACAACAAGTCGTTAAGGCCTTTTTGCGCTTTTCTCTCTGCGAACTATAAGCTCTTATATAATCTGTTATTTCTTGTATTCTGAGTTCATTTCAGTCCTCGCAATAAAACTTTTTGTGCGGCAACGATTTATTTGGCCTGTTTATGATTTATGACCGCTGATTCTAAGTAGTTCATGGTTATTAGTACAGTCAGCTATCCTATATTGACCCTATTGTGCTAATAGTCAATATATTTGTTTAGTGAAAGAATATTATTCCTTCTTTTATGCCAATGTACAAGTATAATTGCATAAGTATTACCATTAAAGAAATTAATAATACATTTCTTATACATGTACGAGTATAATTGCATAATATTCGTTCTGTGTGTATCTGAATCAATTATGTATATGTAAGCTTGTCTACATTTCTTCGTAAATTCGAACATTGTGCACAATATAAACCCAGTTAAGCTTATTCCGTAGGTTCTATCGTGATGCTATCGGCATCGTCATGTGAGGCCAGACATGCAATGTTTACGGTCTGCGTAATATCAATTTATCAGTGCCCACGAAATCTAAAGCGCATATCAGCATAGAGATATTTTACTAGAGCAAATTGCGGATTAAAACTAGGTGGAGAGTTAGTAAACTTGTTGAAATATTTCAACTTTATTTGCTAGTCCACTTGTAAACGAGCCTCTTGGAATAAACGAATACTGCTAATTAACTAGCTCATAGGAAATATACTAGTAGCTACCACCACCTATTCCACATCCGCCATTGCATAAAATAGCGCGCTGGTAGAGAGTAAATGATCTTTGTCTAAAACACGCAAGGGTTTGTTTGGTGCCTCATTAAAATCTGCAGTAATTATCGATAATACAAAAAAACAGTAGGTTTGAATAATGCTACTGTAATAAATATTGTTAGTCGGTCTAAACAAAACCCACACTGACCTAATAATTATTTCAACTATTCCAGGCAGAGCAGATGCGCGAGAAAGACAGATTTATGCCCAAGTACATTATCTGAGTGAAATGGTGAATAAAAGTACCATGCATTTCATATGTTGTGATGTTGGCAGCCTAACTAATTCAGCATTTGGTATCTACTAGATATAAAATCACTAGTGACTACAACAACTCACCAATGGCAGAATATTATATTCTCAAATCAATAATTAAATTACTATTACCATTATAATGCAAAACAATATTTTCAAGTCTCACTCTCTCTCTCTCTCGTAAATTAATATCGTTGCTACATAAACATTTAAGCAAATAAGCTTTAAGAACGCGTATCTGAAATTAAAAAAAGAAATTTGTTAGTCAGTCCTTCTATAAGTCTAAATACCTTTCTACGCCTCGCAGGCGGAACAATGAAGTATGTCGTCACGCAGTGATCACGCAAATACTGGTTGCGGCTCGACCCCATCCCTGCTTCCACCTCGTACTCACCGCCCAAGTAGTCGAGGGTGGCCTGTGTTATGTGCACCCTCCTGAAAACCACAGAAAACACACAATGAAACAAATAATGCGGAGAGCACGCACATAAGCTTAATCCTGTAATGGTTTTTCTGCAGGGCTTGATGTAACGTCAAGTGCAAATGTTAATTATTGATCCAAATGCAGTAATAAAAAAAAAAATGTTAATGATTATTTTGTCGTAAATATGTTATTAGACAATTAATTATATGTTTAATGTTGGCGGCGTTTACTTCGTGGTACATTTTGAGTGTAGATTGGAATAAAACACTTTAACTTTTTTATACCACTATATTTTGTTTATGTGACTATAGTTTCGACCATTCACTGGTCATTTTCAAACTAAAATTAAAAAATTAAATTACGGCTTTACATTTCTTATATATTAAAGCAACGGAATATCTTAATACATTCATGTCCCTACATACGATCAGATCAATAATTTAAACATAAGCAAAAAAACCATAAAATCAAATTGAAAAAACTTTCTCTTACCCTGGTTCTCCACCAGCTTCCATATTATTGGCGAGGGTCACATCGTTCGACCAGACGTCGTATTGCCATTTCCTCAGTCCTAAAACTCCACACAATACTCTACCAGAATGTATACCGACCCTCATGTTAAGTTGAACGTCCGTGGCTTCAACGACACTGGCGATGGCATCAATCATATCCAGACCCATTTCCACGGTGCAATGTGCATGATCTGATCTTGGTTCTGGTAAGCCGGAGACGCAGTAGTAGCAATCCCCCAAAATTTTGATTCGAAGACAGTGATTATCCTGAAATAAAAAAAAAATAGTTAATTATCATTTAATACTAATAATTTAATTAAAGTGTACGACCAAATTCTTGCATTTTTTCATTAAAATAAATAGCCAATAAGGAGACAATCTAGTGAAAACACTCATAGATTTCACCAAATTACTTTTTAAAAGTAAGTTCCTTTCGGAAATTCCAAATGCATTCTTAGAAAATATAACTGTAGATAATATATATTATGTAACTAGGAGTTAACATTTCGTTTTTCAAATCCAATGTATTATCAGCCACAATATAAAAATTGGTATGATTATTTTCGATGATATTTTGAAGTTGAAATCCTACTGCAGATTAAATTAGTGTGTCTGTGCTGCTTCAGTTTTAACACTAAATATAATTTATTTAATCAATCGTAACACAAGTTATATTTAGGAAGAGAATATAATGAATAAAATTGATGTCAACTCAAACATCAAGCTAAGTTATCAGTATCTCCTCAGATTTAAACTGCCGCTTGATCTCCTAGTTAGGTAATATTTATTATTATACGAATGTGGAATGTATAAATAGCAAATATCATAAAGGATTCCATAAAACATTGATGGTTTTTATCCAAATGAAAATATAGCACAGATATAAACCTAAAGACGAAAAACATCAAAATGCAAAACTTTTCTTGATTTTCAACACGAGTCTTACTAAGATTAAAAAATGATGATGTGGCCATCATGTTACTCCGATTTGATGGTAAAATAGTTACGTTTCATGGTTTATTTTCAATTTAAAAATATATCAATCGTGCGTTTTGTAGGATCGGATGATACTGACGTATAAAAGTGACAAATTATACTTCAAATTATAATCAACTTTACCATAAGTTTACTCATAAACTAAAAAAATCCTAAAACCAAGTCTTGAAAAAAAGGCATGAAAAAGAGACACGAAAAAATTCCTAAGAAAAGTAATGAAAAAAGCACTCGAGTCCTTAAAAAAAGACCAGAAAAAAGTCATACATAACAGTTTAAAAAAAATTGTCCTAAAAAGTTTTGAAAAAGTCCCCAACAAAAAGTCCTATAAAAATGTCATTAAAAAAATAGACCTGAAAAACTGAGAAAAATTCTCCCCTCAGAAAAAAAAAATCCTAAAATCTTGAAAAAAGCTGTAAGAAAAATCCCGAAAAAAGTTCTGAAAAAAGTTCTAAAAAAGGCCTTGGTAAAGTCCTGAAAAAATTCTTGAAAAACATTCTTGAAAAAAAGTCTTGAAAATAAAGTCTTAATAAAAGAGTCCTGAAAAAAGTCGGGAAAAAGGTCCCGAAAAAAGTCCTGGTAAAAAGTTCTGAAAGAAATTGTGCCGTAACAAAAAAGTGTTGGAAAAAATCCACAAATTAGGCTTTAGAAAAGTCCTGAAAAAAGGCCGAAAATATAGCCTGAAAAAAAATTACCGACGTCATGAAACACTAGAGTCTTGAAAAAAAAAACATGCTGATAAAGAATTCCTGAACAAGAATTCCTAAAAATTCCTAAAAATATTATTCAAAGAATATTCTGAAAAAATATCTCATAGATCGTAGATCTTGAAAAAAATTCAGAAATTTGCAAAGGAAGCTGGTCCATTCCGCAAGAGGTATCATTTAACCCTGTGCATTGATTGCTATATATTTATTTTTCTACTTTGGTTTAATAATCGACCATTTGTTATATCGAAAATAGTTTAATAATGAGATTTTTTATTTTACAGTTTTTGCTCATTATTAAACTATTTGTGGTAGCATTTTAGTTGTTGCGATTGGCAGTATTTAAACGTGACATGTGTCGACATCAAAATATAAAATTTCATAGGATAAATTGGAACCTTCCAATGCTTAACATACTGAATATGTTCGATAATGCATATTAGGGAGTTCGCCACCAGTAACACTAAGGTCAAAGAAAACGGAGGCGTAATATTGTTCACTTTTTACAAGCGTGGAAAACTCGGTGACAATAGAACGGCCGGACGCATAATTCACACAGCGATCGGCGACGACGTTTCACGGCAACACAACATACACAGAGGAAAGATTGTAATTTATTATATGTATTGTTTCACGGCAACACAACATACACAGAGGAAAGATTGTAATTTATTATATGTATTATCACTTTGTTTGCAAAACGAATATCATCAAAGGAAACAGTGAGAGTATAATGTATATTTTATTCTCGGCCAAAAAGAGCCGCTTCAGTCGGTGTGGATTTTTAATAAAATCGATCGACTGTCTGACACGAGAAACGAGAGACAAATGTAAACATAACCTTAAATTTCGGTAAACATTTAGGTACGTGGCATTACTCTATAAGCTTAAATTGGTTAAAACTAACTTGTAAATAGTTTGTTTATCGCATCCTTAGCAACTTCCGATATTTCTGGAGGTGTGTAAGTAATATTCTTGATTTAGTATGTTTTAAAATTAACTATTGAAATCGCCATAGAAATACGTATGTCAAATATTAAATTCGTTCGAAAGGATCAAATGTTTTCAGTGCTGCCACATTTTAAAAGATAAAACTTACTATGAGTAAGTATATCTTCTATTTTAGAAATAAATGCTTAACTAAAACCAAAGTAGAAAAAATAGTATATTATACTTGTTTAATAAGAGACATTGTGGGGCACTCGTTACATTTGAGTACTCCCCACTCGTGCCACAATATACCCTCTTATTAAACTTGTATAATAATGTACTATTATATATAATGATTATTTATTATATAATGAATGGGAGGGGTGGGGGAGCATACACTGAACATCCATGGACCCGAACGACCACTTCTTCATTTCGAAAAAGTGACCGCCGGGATGGGATTCGAGGCCACGACCACGAGGAAATATATTTTTAAACAAAAGATTTTTATTTCTTTGTTATCTTTAATATTTGTTTGAATGATTTTACTTTCTCCGTTACGAAGTGTGGGAAAGTCGATGGTCGTGAGAATTTTTTAATTTTTTTAAATATAAATTTTGAGGTCCCTAGCGACGATTTCAACGATTTCCAAAAAAAGAATGGTGATGTGGCCATCATGTTACAAATTATACTTACCGTAATGAGTTTTCGAAAAAAAAAACGTATTCTTTATCAGTTGTTCATTTCGGCAATCTTTTCAATTATTAGTCATGCAAATTTGATGTAACTATTATCGTTTCATACCGACCAGTATATGACTACAATATACAGAGTCTTTTTTTAAATTCAGAACATATGATTTTTAATGTCTATGTTCTATGTTATAATAATCACATCAACGCATTGCAATGTATTGACAATGTAGGCAACCAAGTACATAAAGGTGACAGTGACACAGCTAAAGACATTACGAATAAAGTTAGGATAATTAAATTAAATACAGTTTCACAGAATTATGTTCGTTTGCCTTTATCCTCATTTGATAGTTGCTGATGATTTGAAAACTTGTAAGCATTGTATTTAAATTCTTTTAATGTCTTGTAAACGGAAGCTGAACTTATTTGAAACTGTGCTGCGATAACTCTTAACGATGATATGGGGTTCTGCTCTACGTAACATAAAATGTTGAGTTTCATCTCTTCCGTTAAAATGTGATTTCCTTTAGCCCTTTTAATGTGAAAATTACTCACGCAGCCAGTATTGTCAAAATGATGGACAATATTACAAATTGTTGAGATGGATGGAACTTGTCTGCTCGGATACTCAACCGAAAACAAATCTGTAACACGTCGAATGCTGTTCCCACTCTTGTACCAATTAATTATCTGTATTCTTTCTTCGGTGGTATAATACATTTTTATTAATAACACAATTTTGACAATTAAATAAAACTGAGTGTAAGTATGATGTCAATACATTGCAATGCGTTGATGTGATTATTATAACATAGAACATAGACATTAAAAATCATATGTTCTGAGTTAAAAAAAGGCCCTGTATACTGGTCGGTTGAAGTGAATGAATCCAATAAACGTTGACAAATTTTGATGTAATTTTCAGGAAAGATGTATTTCATTCGTATTTAAAAATTATTAAAATATCAGCAATTAAGCAGAAATTTGTTGAAAGTATCCGGACATTAATTTTAACCGCTGCTATAGTTGAAAAAACCACACATTACTCATAGTAGTCCCTTTATGCTTATATAAAATACAGTATTTTTATTTTGTTTGCGTGTTTGGTCTCGTCTGCATATTTCAGCTAAATCACTTTATAAGTGTTTTGGTAGTATTTTTGTAATCAGCTAACACGAACTTAAACAATGAATTTTTTTTAATCTATATATACAATCCCTTAAAATTTCGTTATCTCATTTAATTAACATAACATTTTGTTTCAATTCGAACTTAAAGAGAAAATAAAAAAGTAACATGTATTATATTAAAGTGATAGACTAAAATTCTTCCAATAAAAGTAATAGATATTGAAAATTTACACGGACTACAAGTTAGCCATGAACTTCAAGCCACGAGTTTTAGACATTATTTATGCAGTGCATTTCTGGAAGTATATTTAACAAAAGCAAACTGTCAAAATCGGTGAAAATGTTTAGAAATATTTTTTCTTTAAATATCGAACTTATCATAAATAAAAAAAAAATCATACGTCCAAAAGGGCGCTAAAATGTTTTAGTTTTATTTATTCAGTGTCCTCGAAGTATATTTAACAAATACAAAGTGTCAATAACAATGAACATGTTAAGAAATATTTTTTTTAAATATCGAGCTTATTGACGTGTGGCTGGCACTAAAAAATGGTTTATGTTATGTCTCTATTATTTAACAAATAAAAACTGTAAAAAAGCGTGATTAATGCCATGCATTTCGCATTGTTGCATTTGTCCGGAAAATCATGAATACAATCTGTCGGTGATATTTTGGGCGTTTAATTATTTGATTTTAGTCAAGATAGTTCATTCCATCATAGCTGTACATCAGTTAAAGCATTTGCATGCTTTCGTCGGGAAACAATGTCTTCTGGATTTTCAGTTGTCCTTATTAGGGATGGTATACCTGCATCAGTTATTTCGGAACAGTTCCGAGTCGACTGTTAAGTGATTGGGTACAGGCGAGCGCTTGTGCCGGTTGCACCGGTAGCCGTGTGGGTTCGAATCCCAGTGCGGCCGAAAGATTTTTCGGGGATCGAGAAGTATTCGGTCGGGTCTATGGTTGTTGTATAAGTTTTTCATTATTCATTTGTTTATTTATTCATTTAATTTATGACTTTAAATACATATATAAAAATTGATGATGGCTAATGGTCATTGCACCAAGGCCAGGCATAACGCCGAAAGCAAAACAAAAAAGTGATACAAAAAACTTGCACCTGCTGTTTCAGAACACCCTGTTATTTCTCCTCCATTTATGGACTCATTCCTTTTATGGACTCAAATTATTTCAAAGTAAGCGATGAATATTAGCAACTTAATTATATTGTTACCAACGTGAGAAAGAGAATAAGCCGATTTGTTTTGGGGTTAATCTAAATCTCCACTTATTCGGAACACGTGAACAAATAATGCTTATTTTTTTATTCGTCTAATTTAACTTTTCTCTTCGGTTATATTTCGGGAAAATGTCCCGATTCCGAGCGACCGAGGGGTCGATCGCAGTCTAGCAAGAGGCGGCGCGCTGAGGAATAATTTAATCTATTATAGATTACACGAGCTGCAGATTACGTTGTGAACTTTGTATGGTATTAAAATATGAATGACGAAGGCGGCGATGCGGGAGCTGCACATCTCAAATATCTCAACAATAAACAGAATTAATGCTAAACAGAAATCTTTTCAAGATAACCTATTTATAAAAAGATGTTTACGTTTCCATATCATAGAACTCTCTCGAGATCACATACACTCATATTATTTAGAAACGTAAAAAAATGATAAGGTAATGGTGCATATAATATTGAAACGATTTTATGAGACTTAAATATACTTCCAGAAAAATACTGCAAAAATGATTAGACATCTTTAGCGCCCTTTTAGATTTTTTAGTGTGAGCCACATATCAATGAGCTGCTCGATATTAAAACAAATATTTCCCAGCATTTTCACGCTTTTTTGACAGTTTCTATTTGCTAAATATACTTGCAAAAAGGCACTGCATTAAATTTTTTTACCGCCCTTTGGACCTCTATGCTAGTCGCGGATCAATGAGCGGCTCGATAGTTAGAAAAAAAAAAATTTTTTGAACATTTCCACGGTTATTTGATAACGGTATTTTGCATAAATATAATTCAATATATTTAACGCCTTTTTAGACTTATGATTTCTTTTAATACCAGCCACCGATTAATAATTTTAGTTCGATATTAAAAAAAATATTCCTCAATATTTTCACAGCTTTTTGATAGTTTGTATTTGGGTCATTCCATGCTATTTCAACAAAAGGTTGTGCTGCACCATTTTAATTTTTTTTTATATTTTGCACAGTTATTTATACATGTTTCTGGAGTTCAAAACTAATTTAAGAAAAATAAAAATTCTTGCCATGTGGCAGCAATGTCCCCGGATGGAGCATGAAACATGTACATTTTTGTAAATGCAAGCGTTTGCGCAAAGTGGCATAACTTTCTTTCCAATTGTGCAAATTTAAAAATTTTAAAAACTCTTAACTCAAATTAAAGTGCCGAAGAGTTTAGTGTAATTTTTATTCATTATTTGTTTTATTTTTTCAAATATAATGGCCGTCAAAGTTTAGCATTGAGATTTGCATTTTTTTCATTTTTCGGCCTTGCTTTAGACTGAGAAGGGGGCAATACACTCAAACCAAAATTAGTTTGCAAGTACAACGGTAACAATAGATTTTATCTGAGGCAAAAAATCTAAAGTGTTTTAAAACCTTCTAATTTTTTTTCGCTGGAGAAAATTGGCATTTTCAAGAAAATACGTATTTTTCTAAAGCTGTATCTCTAGTGGGGCACACAGTAAAAATCTGAAATTTATAATACCAATGCTTCTATCCGGGAGCAACACCATTACAAAATTTGGTAACTTTGTTTTGCCTAGTAATAAAAATATTTAAGTTCAAATTTGTAATAATTTTTATGCAATCGGATTAAAAATTGAACTTTAAATATTAGAAGCCGGCACTAAAATGGAACTCACCAGTACTAGCAGTGATTATAATACACTTGTGAATATTATAATCTCTGGTACTAGGCATTAAAGTACTTACCAAGGGTTTCCGTACAACGAGGTGATTGGCGACTCATTAATGCAAATCATAGTCCTGGTGATGAAATTTAAAAAAAAGGTACCATGGATCCTGAATAGAAACTTATTATTATTATTCAAAATGATTAAAGAATAAAATTGAATAAAACCATAAAAGTCATTAGACAATTGTCTTAAATTTGCGGCTGTTGGGAGTCAAGCTGCTGATTACGTTCTAGAATTTCTGTGTTAATCATTTTATTACAATTCTGTTAATCCTTTTATTACTATTGAATTTAATTTAAACTATAATATTAATGAAAGGGCACTTTAGTGCTGAGGTAAATGTATTTTTTATGTAATCGAAAATACTCTATTTTCAGATTTAAAATTGTAATTACTTACGTTTTTCATCTAAAGATGTTCTAGCGTTTCAGTGGTAGAACTTGCAGATGTAATTATAGGTTATGTTGATATTTGTTTAACGCAAGATCAGTAAATTTTTAAGGTTGGATTAGCATCGCGCGCATGGTTTAAACAATCACAGAAATTCTAGAACGTAATCAGCAGCTTGACTCCCGACAGCCGCAAATTTAAAACAATTGTCTAATAAATTTTACGGCTTTATTCAATTTTATTCTTTAATCATTTTGAATAATAATACGTCTATATTTAGGGTCCACGGTACCTTTTTAAATTTCATCACCAGGACTATGACGCATTAATGAGTCGTCAATCATCTCGTTGTACGGAAACCCTTGGTAGGTATTTTAATGCCTAGTACCAGTGATTATAATATTTACAAGTGTATTATAATCACTGCTAGTACTGGTGAGTTCCATTTTAGTGTCGGCTTCTAATATTTAAAGTTCGATTTTTACTCCGATTGCATAAAAATTATTACAAATTTGAACATAAATATTTTTGTTACTAGGCAAAACAAAGCTACCAAATTTTATAATGGTGTTGCTCCCGGATAGAAGCATTGGTAGTATAAATTTCAGATTTTTACTATGTACCCCACTGGAGATACAGCTTTAGACAAATACGGATTTTGTTGAAAATGTCTAATTTCACCAGCAAAAAAAATTAGAAGGGTTTAAAACACTTCAGATTTTTTGCCACAGGTAAAATCTATTGTTACCATTCTACTTGCAAACTAAATTTGGTTTGATTATATTGCCCCCTTCCCAGTCGAAAACAGGATCGAATAATGAAAAAAATGCAAATCTTGATGGTAAATTTGAGGGCCAATAAATTTGAAAAACATATCAAATTATGAAAGAAAATTAAACCAAAATACACTTTAATCTGCGTTAGGAGATTTTCTAATTTTTAAATTTGCTCAATTCGAAAAATTGTTATACCACTTTGCGCAAATGCTTGTAATCACAATAATGTACATGTTTCAAGCTCCATCTGGGAACATATCTGCCACGCGGCAACATTTTATTTTTTTCTAAAATTAGTTTTGTACTCTAGATACATGTATAAATATCTGTGCAAAATATAAAACAAAATAAAAATGGTGCAGCACAACCTTTTGTTGAAATAGCATGGAATGACCCATTTGTTAAATAAACCTCCTGAAAGGCAATGCGAATAATGAATTAAAATTTTTTAGCGCCCTTTTAGACTCATGATTTTTTAAATGCCAACCGCGGATCAATGAACTGTTCGATATTAAAAAAAAATATATTTCCTAATATTTTCACAATTTGTATTTGGTAAATATACCTCCAGAAAGGCACTGCTCAATTAATATCAAAATTTTAGCGCCCTTTTAAATTTATGTGCCAGCCTCAGCTATTGTATAAATACATTTCCAGAAAGGAACTGCATAAACAAAAATTTAAAAAAATTAGTGGCTAGGGACGAATCAATGAGCTGCTCGACATTTATAAAACAAATCTTAAAATCCTTACAGATTTTGACAGTTTGTACTTGTTAAATAAACTCCTAGAGAGTGTATCTAAATATAATTAAAAAATTGAAGTCCAATTTTGGTGTATGCGCCGGGAACATCCGAGTGAGTGGACACTCATGGCTAACTTCTCGTCGGTAAATTTTACAACCGTGCGCGGGTCTACTAATTATTACATCACACGCCCAGTTTACTTTAATTAATTAAATATTCTGTGCCGGTGTTTGCACTTATGTATAGAGGTGTCATTAGCATTAATTAAGGGCACTCATAAATATATGTTATTCAGGGAAAAAGGAGAAACACCGGTAAGAAGTAATGACTCCGGGCTCGGTTAAATGAGCTGTTCTGACGAAGGAAGTACTTATGGTCAAACAATTCAACACCTTTCATTTAACTCGTACAGAATACTTTACTCGGAAGATGGAAATGCATGCAAATTGGATCTTAAATAATTATGAAGCCCTAAATAGGAAAAGTTTATAATTGGCTATTAGATTAAATTATCTATAGATAGGAATGTAATTGAAATAATAATGATACTAATATAACCTTTTTCCGCTACCGACAACGTAAATAAGCATTGCATCCATAGTTACAGGTACCGTAAGTGGCTGATAACATTCGTGGTGTTTGTTGTCCTTGGCGACGGAACTTAATTTTTACTTACGGACCTAGGAAAATAATAAACAGAAACGTAACGCTCCGACATATCGGCGAGCAACACATTTTCGTCTATACCTATAGCATCGGCATCCGTTTTACATAACCACTGCTTAAAAGAGTCGTAACAGGGCACATACATTTTCTTTGTCATTAACAGGTTCTAACATGCAAGCTTCGTTTGCATAAATGCCCGCAGAAAGTTTCACTGGATTGATACAAACAAACAAAATTCGACATTGTTTTCTCGGTTGCTGGGTTACCATAGGACGCATAGATGACTATAAAAATTTGAATCCCAAATGTTACAAGCCATATTTTAGAATATTTTCTAATCTTTTTTAAGTATTATATTTCCGGTAGCGGAAAAAAAATAATCAGCAACACGGAACGTAATGACAATTAACATTTTCGGCAGGCGTATTCGCCTACCTCAAATGTTAATACGTCCTTACGTTACTTGTTACTTAAATAACTATTATATACATGTTATACAAATAAGATGTGAACATCAAACAAACATAATGTATAATCTTTTACTATAATATATACAGAGTGTTACAAATTCGATGCATTAGCAAAGATATCTTGGTAACTAAAAGAGATAGAAAGTTGAAAGTTGGTCAAGCTAAGGCAAAGTTGCGTATCTTAATAGTGAATAATGTTAAAAAAGAAATTTCAAATATTCCGACTACTACCGGAAATATTCGATAAAAACCGAGAAAGTCAATTTTGGTTTCTATTTTTTATGGCTTTATTACTGATTATTTTGAAAAAACAAGTACACTTTCTTAAAACCCTTTTGTAAGCTCTTCCTTTATTTTTTAAATACAATGTTTCGTTATTTAGATACACACATAAACTTTTTTACCTTTTTACCTCCTAAAACTTATGATGTGTCCCACTTGTCACAAAAGTGTTTGCTTAACAACTAGAATGTTATGGGACTCTATAAACCCCATCATTATCCTATTAACAAAATTTACATCAAATATTTTCCTACTTCGCAATGTGGCTAATTCGGCAAAGCGTGACGTACTCAGAGCTGCACATTATGCACTGTGCTAGTCACATATGTATACGGTTTGCTAATATGGAGATATTCTTTAATACTATCTAGACTTTTCTTACGACAATGTAGGGCGGTACGCATTCTGGCATGAGTTACAAATATATAACAAGAAATGCAATGAACCTTTATCCAGGTTAACGTAAATTATTTGGTTCGTGGGAGATTAGAAATTAAACAAATTCATATGCAGCAAAATTTTTCAATGCTATTCCACTTAGTGCCAGAGAACCACTTCGAGAGAAGTTTTTACACTTCATTATACAGTAAACACAAAATTTCGAAGAGCACTACAACTGCGATTTTGCAAGAATTAAGTGATGATACCCAATTTAAATCATTTGTTAAATAATTATCATTGTATTTATTTATTTAACATGTTAAGCTACATACGAGGGTCATTTTTAAAGTAAGAACCGTTTGCGGATTCTATCCGAGCATAGCCTTGCCCGAAGTTTTTTTACTGAGAAATGGCTTCTCTAAATATTGGACTATGTTGTCAGTTAGTCTCAAGTCTTTAAATGGGGTAGACGATATTTACAATTTAAGATAAGTTGTGTCCATTACTGATCCCGCCGATTGCAAAGTACGCGCTGTAAATGCAAAAAAACACTCGTCCCAACATCCATTGCCTCTTTGAAGCGTATGGGTAAGATGTGATGAATTATGGGAAAGTCCAAAACTGATTTCGTTTACATAATGGTTACAGAATAATCATCCATGATGAGTCGTCTAATCGTGATAACAGGCGAACTGAAAGCAACTGTTGTTGCACACATTCGGCAAAACAGGTGCTTCACTATTCATGAACTGTTTCCCGATATGTTGTCTGTGACATTATGACATTGTCATTATACACTTACAGAATGCAAAGACGTGGTGCCAGGTGGGTTAAAGGCACGGTCTGGGGTTTGTTTGGACTACCAGCCGACTTCTACGACGAGAGGAACATAAAACTCATCTCCCGCTCGGAAAAATACCATTATCGGGTCGAGCGTTTTGTCAAAAAATAGCGAAAGGATGGTAGTTATTGTAGAAATAAAAAAAAAGAAACGTTGGTTATATTTATATTTAAACTAGAACGGTTCTTACTTTAAAAATGACTCTCGTAAGTCAATTTTATATTTTAACATGTGTTTTAGCTATTTATATTAACTAACAGCAGTTGTTATCGCACATATACATTAAGTTTCAGCCAATAGCTAATAGTAATTATTTATCATATACGAGGGGAGTTCGATATTAAAGGTACAAGCTAAAATTGTATTTTGTTTATTTTTCTACATGTTCTTCATAAAGATTCAGACATTTATCCCAGCGTGACAGTAGTTTGAACATCCCTTCAGTAGTGTTACCTGCCATGTCGATTAAAGTAGTCCACAATTCCTGTTGATTTGCAAAGCATTTCCTCGCCAAATAATTTCTTCATGGGTCCGAATAAATAAAAATCGGAGGAGGCCAGATCGGGCCTATATGGCGGATGTTGAAGGACCTTCCAGTTCCGCTGTATCAACCACTCCTTCCGCCATCGTGCGAAAGTGTAACTACTTCTCGTAATCGCCCGGCCTTTTACTTCTAATGGCTGCAGGTAACTTATGGAGAGTTTCACAGTATCTGTCGCTGTTAAAGATTGTGCGCGGTTCAAGAAATTCGCATCCCAGAACACGGTGGCCATGGTTTTGAGAGCAGATGGTTGAGTTTTGAATTGTTGATGTTTCCACATCATGGAATGTTGTTTTGCCTCTGGGGTGAAGTCATAAACCCAGGTTTCATTTCCGGTAATGATGCTTTCAATTAAATAATCCCCTTGTTATCGGATGGGATGATAAAGTGTCGCTCTCATTCGATTGGTTTTGTGGTTCTCGGAGAGCATTTTCGGCATCCAACAGGACGAAACTTTAAGAAAGTTTAGGTCGCGTATGATTTCATGAACACAACTCTTAGGAATGCCAGTCATTTTCGCAATTTCACGAACTTTAATGCGACGATCTTCCCTAACCAAACCTTCAACAATTAAACAGTTTTCATCCGTGTGTTAGGTCCTTGGTCTGCCTTGATCCGGATTATCAATCAAGTCCGTTCGCCCATCTTTAAATTTATTGCACCAAACGCTGACTTCTTTTCAGCTTAAGACCTTCGGGCCATACGTTCCCTCTAATCTACCATGAATTTCGTGCTGGTTAACTCCTTCGGCTTACGAAAATCGGATAACCGCACGCACTTCACACTTCTCGTATGCTACTAAATTCAGCCGTACACACAACAACGCTCCAGACCCTACTACTCGTACTACGCGTCAACCTGACTAGACAGACATATTTCGTTTGTGGTGTTTGTTTCACGTTAATACCCCCCCCCCCCCCTCTTATTTAATGTAGGCTGTATTTTAGATGCAGTCTATGTCATTATGTATCACAACCATTTTATGCATGTAAGGAAACCCGGGACAGAACGCGGCACCGGGGCGGAATGAAGTTCGACGTTTTTCTATTATAGCTTCGTATGGTATTGCAACCCAGGTATGTTATAAATACTTATTTACATTACTACTATAGTTAGTATATGCGTTTAGTACGTTTAATTGTCTTTAGTTTCGTGTAGTTAAAAGTTTGTTTACGTATCTTAGGGTTAACTAACCTAACCTGAATCGGGTAGGGCAAAATGGGGAAGTACCTCTTTCTGCCCTCAATGTTTTAAATTAAAAGATCGTTTTTAGAACGGCCATTTTTTTTTCTATCGATTCCAAATGGTTTGAGACTATAACAAAACACAAATAGGCAATCATGGTCTACTGGGGTAATGAACAACGCTGCCGAGGCGGTTATTTCTGCCCAATCTGGCTTGAAGGCTTCGAACTAATCCTTTCGGCCCTGGTGGTGGCAATTGCCACCGCAACATTTACTTGTCTCTACTTACTATGACAATCCATATTTTTGCTATTTATCACTAGATGTCACTTCAACAAAGCCTCACTAATTAATTCCTATACTAATTAAGCAAATATTGGTATAATCAATAATAATTAACAAAAAAACATGTTTTTCAAATTTAAAAATCCAGGGCTAAAAGGTTTAATTTGATGTTCCCCAGTCTCTGAAAAGATATGTTAAAAAGAAGGAAACCCCAGACTCCAAGATTAATAGAATGGCTGGGAATTTTAAAACCGTATTTACGGAAAATCAGGAACTTAAGCTCGTTAACTACTTTAAAACTATTAAAGCTAGATTATTCGGTCTAAAAAAATTAAAGACTTACTTAACTTATTAGTTCATTAGTTCCGTCAGAAATAGCATTGGTTTTAGATTTCAAAAGGGAATCGGAGACCAAGATTGGGTCAATGGATTCCTTAAGAGACATCCTACTTTATCTGTTTGCAAACCCGAAGCAACACGTGGAGCAAGAGTCATAGGCTTTTAAAAAGTGGCTGTAGATAGTTTTCTTTTTTATTGCCAACGAATTTACTAGACAAAGACAATCTAACTGCTTTCCAAATATTTCATTGCGATGAAACGAGCATTTCAGTGAACCTTAAAAATCAATTAAAGATCATAGCTTGCAAGGGGAAACGTCAAGTCGGATCGTTAACATCCGCAGAAAGGGACGAAAGGCAGTTCCTTGTTTGTATGTCGGCAAGCGGAATTTATATACCACCAATGATAATTTTTCCTGGAAAGAAGAAGTAGAAAGAGTTTTAGTTAAGATCGCCATCAGGAGGTTGGGCTAAGGTGCACAGCACTGGATGAATAACGGCTGAGTCTTTTATTATATCGTTTCGAAAATTTGTGGAATCAAAAGGCTTCCGGGTTCTTCTTATATTAGATAATCACTCAACACATATTACGAATCTTGAGGTTATAGACTACGCGAGGGAGAGTGGCGTTTCGCTGCTGGGTCAATCCACATTTTTTTACAAGTTGGTATGACCAAATTATAAAACCACGAAAAATATTGTTAGCCGGCCCAAAAGACCATTGGTCGATAGCCCATTCACAAAGTATGTAAATAGTATTTTTTTTTTAGACAAGCATGTATTGGAAAATGTGAATAAAGAAATCTATTGTTGTTGTATTGTTAGCCTTAGCCTTTTCAAGATATTCAAGTTGAAAGTTTATGGGAAAATGGTGTTTTGCCTTGTCGATAGCCATTTAAGGAAATAACGTAGTAACTTTAATTTAAGAAAAACACTAACAAAAAAAATGTACAATTTCTTTAATAAAGATGTAGTATGGTATTTTGCCATTTTTGTGGCTCCGCAGCAGTGTTGCAGCTAGTAAGAAAAAAAATTAATAACTCATTAATTTTTTTTTTGACCTAGGCATGTGCCATTCAGTCACATCGAACATTTTAATTTTGTATTTTTAATTTTTGGGATGAATAAATGAACAAATGAATAAATGAATAATGTCAGACGTGTACACAACAACCATGGACCCGACCGAACACTTCACGATCCCCGAAAAATATTTCGGCCGGGCTGGGATTCGAACCCACACGGCACGCGGTGCAACCGGCACAAGCGCTCGCCTGTACCCACTACACCGACGGATTCGAATAACTCATTAAGTAATGTATATTTTGATGCCAAAATTTTTTCATTTATTGTGTGAAATATGCAGATACTGTAAAAAATAGTTTCAATGTAAGGTATATGCGTTGAATCGTAGTAAAAAGATATAACTATATACAGGGTCCTGCAACAGTTCGTCGGGCTTTCCTACCGCCTTTCCGGTGAAAAAAAGAAAAAAAAATGTTCCGTACAAAAATTTATACAGGGTGTCCCAATTTTGCTGTATAACAAAAACAAATATATATACACCCTGTATTTATTCAAGTTTTCTGATGACATTTTCATTGTGTTACAGTGTTGCCAATTTACAATATTTTTCTCCAAATACATGCATGAGCAAGTTCAACCTTAAAAAATCGTAGCGTCCTCGTTTTTTGAAGGTAAGAATAAGTTTTAGCAAAAATCTCAGTGTGGTTAATAAACAAAGTTATGTTAAGGAGCAATTTGAATTTAGTAATACAGGGTGTTACCTACGCTAAACTTTGCAAATTTCAAAGCGGTATAACATATTTTTTTTAAATTGATTGCCCCCTATTTTATTTAATTATTCAATAGGTCTTTTTCTTTTTCCCAAGGAAAATCTATTTCATATTTCAACGCTCAGACACAACTGACATCGGATTTGTTAGGCCTTCAACTAAAGAGGTGATCATTTCCGGAGCGGAACAACTCAAATTGCCTTAGCCTAGCGCACCAGTTAATAAATACGTACTTATCAAATAAATTGGAAACAACCTTACTTGTTGCAGAAAGCATTAAATAGATTCAATAAAACGAAACGAAAAATAGCCTAAATATATGAATATTCAACCTGTTCGTAACTCTGCAAACAAAATTAAGTCTTACTAAGACTATAAACAAATAACTTATTGAAACAACTACTTAACTACAATACTTATCAGGTTGAATGTTAAAGCTAGCGAGGTTTCAGCCAACTATAATTATGAAATTATGACACGCCTCCTAAAAAGGTTTAAGATTTAATGAGATTAGTAGTGCCCCTACTAAGTGCTCCTGGATGACATCTGGCAACAGGGCCTATGCCTTCTCCAAAAGTTAGAGAAAGCGCGAAAAGAAAGGATCGGAGGAGACCGCTGTCTAAACAATTTCTCCATAAAAAAAGTGAGAAAGCGCTATTAAGTAAACGGAGGAGAAAGCTTTGCCAAAGAAGAAAAAATTTCTGACGAATGTACCTTTTTTGGAATGGAACTGTAAATCGTCACCACTGTCGTTATTGGTCAGACTCGAACTCAAATATTTCTCATGAAGTACATATACAATATTCGCAAAAGTTTGTTTGGGCTGGTATTCTTAGAGATTGCATCGTTGGTCCATTTTTTACACGGTAATTTAACGGCAAGAATGGACCAGGAATTGCTACAAAATAAAATTATTCTTTTCATAACAGATCTAGTTATCAGAAAAAACAGCAAATGTTTCAACAGGACGGCCCACCTCCACATTTCGCTTTGGCTGTAATGGCAGTAACTTTTCCTGAACGATGGATTGGTAGACGAGGTTAAGTTAAGTTAAGATTATGAAGGTGGAAATGTTATCAAAAGTTGTCCCCCTCGAAACAAAAATCGACGTGTCTATTTATTCAAAAATAACAGTATCAGTGTTCTGTAATCTCATATTTTTCATCTACTTTTTCTCCCTATAAAACACATATTAATTTCGTAATATTTCACTAATTCGGAATTTCAACAGAAGTATTCAGTTTGAGGCTCCCAGAGACAATTCCAACTATGTTTGAAAAATACCTGCGTCTGTCTGTCAGTAATATACAAAATATCAGAAAAACTCCCCATTACACCATTAAAACTGAGAACGTTACATGATGGTCAATATATGTATTGACAGCAGAAATATAAATTCGTGGAAATAATTGAGCAGAATGATTAATGTGTCAATAAATGATCTGAGCCATTTATATTAAATTACTACACATGTATCATACTGTTATTGCACTAATCCTGAAATATTTCAATCTGTCAGAAGCTGAACTACGTCGGATATAAATTTACCACTGACAACTCTAATCAGGTTTAATAATTACATAAATTATTCTGTTAGAATATAACATATATTTGATTGCTGTATGTTCCTAGCGTTAATATTATATGCGTTTAGTTTAGTGTATTAGTGTATATACATATATAATTTTAACTTTTGCAACTTTTCTAGGTTTATAACTTCATAGCCATTCACCTCTTGGCCAACATACAACCTATGGAGGTTTATAACTTCATAGAGGGGCGCCGAGGTGGTACATTGGGTACAGCACGAGCATCTTCCTGCTGCACCACAAGCCGAGTGGGTTAGATTCCCCGACCGGGCGGAACATTTTTCGGATCGACAAATATCCGCTCGGGTCCGCGGTCGTCGTACTTGTCTATCCATTATTCATTTATTGATTTAATCATTTAATTTCAAATGTATGTTACTGGCGCCCACCCAATTCTTAACAATTGGTTTCCCACACCATAACATGTATATAAACAAAAATAAAAGCCACATAGACGAGAATACGAGGCCAAAAAAATCATAGTAATTGTTTCTTTTGCCAATATACTGCGCCCGCAAGAATACGAGATAAAACCAGGTAACAGGAAAAATCAATAATTGTCGATAAATGAATCATTATATTTATGAACAAAATTTAATAAAATATTGAACACTTGTACTCATTATAAACTGAAATCTTGTTCTAGCTATCTTCATTCTTTTACATAAAAAAAAATGTTTCATTTCACTATAAAGAAAAGCTCGTTAAAAATTTAATAAACCCGGGCACAAAAATCAATTTTCTTTCACGCTGGCGTCTTCGGAATAAAAAGTAGATGCAAATTGCCCTCGTAAAATATTTCTAGGATAATTCGCTACAAAACTGGATGTAATTTCCGTGACGAGCTTAATTAAAAATATCAACTCGACAGCAAGTATTCCACATTAAATGATATTCGTGTTAATTCATTTTCTTTGGGACAGGCTTTGAATTTGTAAGCTCCAGTTAGTTAATTGGACGCATGGAATTGTATACATCGCAGCACGGTTTGGAGTATCTATTCATTTTTCGGCTTTACAAGATTCGTATCTCGTTTTTGTTTAGTTATGACATGCATTTACTGACCTAGTTTATAACTATTTATGTTATAAGACTGGTAGCGACGGCTTCATGCCGCGCGAGTGCATTTCAGGTCGAGCGAGACATGTAGAACGTGCAAGGCCGTAAAGTACCTACCGGTCGTGTATCGTATAAGATTTTTAAGTTTACTGAAACAAGTGTTTTTTAAAGCAACTAATTTTAGATAATCGTTATCTTCATAATTAAACATATCGCATTTTCGTTTAAATAAAATTACTTTGCGTCGTTTCGATAACACAAATCAACAAAGTAAATATTTGAGGTTTATTTGAGTGTACGTTAATTTACATCCTTCAAAATGAATTTTTATAATGAAATTGGAGTAGATGCAGATTACACTTCCAAATTGATTTTTGGAGAAAGTAAATAACACGAGATCAAGCGTATTACACCAGAAATCAAGTTTGTGCATGCAACTGACGTATGTGTCGTGGAGAGAGAGAGAGAGTTATTGAGTTACCAAAAACCGACATCTAGGCCGAGAAATTCTTGTTAAAGGAGCAGCAAAAACATTAGTTGAAATATTTTTTCTAAAAAATGAAGAGAAATTTACAATAACACAGAAATTAGAAATGAAGAAATAATAGAAATAAATAATTATTCAGAGCAAGAAGTAAACTAAAAAATACCAAATTACAAATGAAATTTTAGATTTTTTGTCAAAATTAATTGAAATATGTTTTTAAATTTGTTAAAGAAATGTTTGAAAGAAGGATTTTTTCCAAAACCGTGAAAATAATGTTTAGTTCCAAAAATAGGAAAATCACCAATTGAACTAGGAGGATATAGACCTATATGCATACTTGACGTAATAGGAAAATTATTTGAAAAATTAATTCATGGGACTATATCCCGCCAAACGTAGCATGCCGAAATTCGAATGAATTAGAACCAATCAGATTCTATATAACTTCTGTTTTCAGGAAACATATCATGTAGAGTTCGAATGCGGCTTTGAGATTGGTTCTCTACTCGCATTATGTTTCAGCACATGATTGGTTTAAAGAAAAACAATGTTAAATGTCAAACGTTAATTTGCGGGTAGAACGCTATTAAAATTAGTGAAAACTCCGCTTTGGAAATGTTTCTCTTGAAGTAATTCAAGAAACCAAAGGCCCAGAGGCCCAACCAAAAAGTTTGAGCGGAGTCACTAACATCACCTGTACTCGGGAAGTCATTTCTATAATGTTGGAAAACAGGGCACATAACCTGCGAAACACGAACGGTACGAACTGTAAAGAAAATGTAAACTCCATGTGGAATACCAGTGCTAAGTTAGTGCAAGAGAAGTACGTTTCTTAATTTCAAATTTTTTTTGATCCGTTTAAAAATGTAATATTAAAACCGGCACTACACGCCCGCGATGACAGTAAATGTCATTCTATTTTGATGTAATATTTTTGTTGGGATATAGTCTGATAAATTGCTCTCGTGCATTGTAAATTATCGCAAGTTTGCACTCTTTCGACAAACTCAGTCGCATTGTTTTAGACAACAGCCTGTTGCCAAACAATACGACTTCGTTTGTCGAAATCGCACAAACTTGTTACCGATAATTTCCAATGCACTTGTGCAATTACTGTTGAGAATTGTAGAAGAAATAGGAGAAGAGGGATTAAGTAATAGGCAAATCGGATTTAGAAAAGGAAAAACACTATTGATGCAATTTTACAAGAAAAAGAAATAGAAATAAAGCAAATTCTCGACAACAAAGAAAAAGAAAACATTTTTCGATCATTGGATATAAAAAAAAACTATTTTAATTGTCCACCACGAAAAAAAAATTTAGAATAATTAGAAAATTTTGGAATATTTTAGCTTATGTGTATTTTATTATTTATTTACCTATTTATAATTTTAAACCTGACTTAGTTTTAAGAATTTGTGATTATAACCTGACATATGTTTATCATATATTTTTATCGAAAGCACTAATAAATAATAATATATAAAAAATGATTAAAACATATTTTAAAGATGGAAACATTTTCTATGATGAAAAATAATATAAAATTTCATGTGAAGTATCACAGTGTTCAGTTTTGGGTTCACTTCTATGGAACATGTTTTATAATGAAGTACTAAAGCGAATAAACAAATATCGTAAGATATGCAGACGATTTGGCTATGGTTGTAAGAAATAGAAGGTTACATAATCGAAAAAGAATGGCAAATTCAAGTTAATAAATTGGATAGAGAGAGAGAGGTTTGAAATTAGCACCAGAAAAAAACAGAAGTAGCAGAAAAATCTTATCGATAATTCAACTTATGTATAGAAAGGTGCATTTAAAACGGCGGACAAAAAAATTTGCAAATGGTTAAAAATTTATTTACCTTCACCATGACAACTATCTCTATATTAACAATTTTAGTAAATAGCCAACTTCAGTTGAACAGGGGCAGTTCGTGACAGTTCTGAATACCTATGCGGTGAAATATAATTGAAAACTGTTTCAGACACGCTTCCACGTGCAATTTTTGTCACGATTTTCATTCCGATCCATGTATGAGTTATCAATCAAGTAAGTATTTCATCTTTTAGTTACGTGCATTTGCAATAAAAGCCAGCGACGGCATTTCGTACTTCGGCCACGAGATGTCGCAAGCGTATGGTAGCGCTGATACAATGCGTGAATTAAAGAATTGGATTGCAAACAAATAAAATTTATCCGGCCAAATTAAACCTCTTGTGGTATTACCCCCGACAAAATTAAAATTCTAGGACATAAAATCGAAGAGGGCGATTAATTGTCAAAATAAATGTAATATTCAGCACTATTTTGCAAGTAAAACGATTAACTTAACGGCAAGTTATCCTTCAAGGCCACGTTCAATGCGATTTAGTATTGTGAATGATCCCAAACCTTAACTTCGGCGCCATGACATTGTAAAGAATACATTATTATTATTATTATTAATAAACGGTTACACCTTTTTTACAAAGTATTTACAATAATATAATTATAACACCTAAACTACAATCTTAAGAATTAAACAATGTATGGTGCTTAAACATAATAAACTAACGGTTAACATAAAATATTTAAATTCTCTCTAGAAACAGAAGCCTTAAATTTATTAAAAGTAGAACAAAACAAATTAAAATATGCGTTTGTATTAAGTAAATTAGTAAATCGCATCAATCTATTAATCGGATTATTTTCACTATAATTGTTAATCGAGGTACTTAATCTAAAAAGTGGCTTAGATCTTAAGGCGGCCATCCACTGTCGTACGTGTCGGACGGTTTTGCACGACGTACAGGTCTGCCCGTGCATGTACGATAGTGGATGGGTAAATTTGCAGGACGGACCAAAGTTCTGTCGCCGCCGCTTGAATTTTGGTCCGTCCCACCATCGTGCCGGATACACGTACCACGTACCACGTTCCACGTTCTTTTCCAGTGTCGTTCGTGAGAGGAGGATATATACATGGCAAATATATTACCGAATTTGTTTTAAAAAGCGGTGTTTATAAAATTATAATATTTACACTTTTTCGTAATACTTTTACACGATATGAACAAAAAGAAAATTGTTTTTTTTTTAATTTCTCAATAATGCATTCAATAATGTCGGAGATGAATAAAATAAAAATAAAATAAAACTGTTCATAATAACACGTGGATAAAGTGAAGCGTCAGCTAGAGCTATCATTATGAAAACATACCGATTTTTTTTTACAAGCACCAGAGATGATAAAATACTTCCTTTTCCTTTATACTGCTTGCATTTTAGGAATAATACGAGTCATCAATATTTTTTTAATTCCAAATTTGAAATGTGCTCTAATGATCAATTCTTTTCATTTAGTCGTTGTATAATTATTGCACGAGCAATACACTGTCAATATGAACGATACGCGTCCACATATTAAAACTTTCTTCATAGAGTTTATCGACCTATACAAAAGTTTTCCATGTATTTGGAAAATTAAATCTCCGGAATACAGCAACAGAGATTTGAAAAATGTCGCCTATAAACATTTACAAAATAAATTGAAAGAAATTGAAGGTGAGTTACGAAAGAATCCGTAAAAAGAAAAATAGACAACATGCGAGGCAGTTTCAGAAGAGAACTGAAAAAAATGAATTCATCAAAACGATCGGGAGCAGGATGTGATGACATTTATAAGCCACGTTTGTGGTATTTCGATCATTTATTGTTTTTACTGGATCAAGAAACTCCAAGACAGAGTGTTTCAAATATAGAAGATTTGGTTGATAATACGTCGATTTCAGAAACGGTGAGTAATTTATTTATGCAATAATATAACTATTTAAATTTACACAGTAATTGCACATTTTCAATTAAAAGTAAACATTTTATAATATGATTTTACATTAATGAAATCTTATTTCACATTAACCAAGTCAGATTTTACATAAATAATAACACTTGAACAATTATATTTATATATACAGGGTTATCCATCAGTGCGTTCTCAGACGACATCTCAGCTCTCATTAAAGATACAAAAGAACGGTTTCTTCACTAAATAAGCTGCATATTCTAAAAATATCCTCAAATATTCAGGATATTCTGAAATATCAATAACGGATATAACTTGAGTATTCCGGCATTTGTATAAAAATATGATTTTTACAGCGGTTACGTAAACATAAAAAGAAAGAGGGCGCTATAATGTTCAATATAAAGTAGGATTATGAGATATTTTCGGTTTATGAAATCACTCCAAACGTCATATTTTTCTAAAAATGTCAAATAAATCCGAGACGATACGACTTCGACGAAATATAATTGAACAAAGTGGTAACTATGCAAAATAAAGGAATTACAAATCAAATAATATACAGGATGATCCATTTAAAATAATCAAATTTTAGGTTTGAAGGCAAACCCTGTATATCAGAAATATTTTATGTTCTGCAGCTCTAAAGCCGAGCAACTTTTTGGAACAGATCCTCTGAAAGCGCACGAATGAAACAACCTGTAATTTAACATTTAGTTTTCATCCGGCAGCACATAAATGGATTTGTATTACATTTGTACTTATTTACTAAAATAATTCAAGAAGCAGGAAAATCTATAAATGTTCTTTTCGAAGTTAGATGATGTACAACAAATTCATTCAATCTAAAATTTATTATTATGAAATGTGTATTAATTTGTAAATTTGTCTTGCCATGATACGGACCCCTCATTATTAAAATATGTCGAATACAGGTCTCTGACTTGTTTTGCATCTCCTCCTGATTGTCTGTTGTGTCCTCGTTGTAGATCTATTAAATTGATACCTGCTGTCGAACCATAGTCTGTCTCTTCTGCTTCGAAGTCTTCTCTATCTACAGAAGTTACAGGAATATAATTTTCTCCTCGTTTTCTACGAAGAAAATTGTGTAGAACGCAGCAAGCTAAAACTACTTTTTCGGTATTTTTCAATTGTAGTTTTATAGGACGCTGAAAAATCTGAAATCGAGCTGCCAATATGCCAAATACATTTTCAATGATGCGTCTTGCCCTCGATAGCCTGTAGTTAAATATTCTTTTTTCCTTGTTCAATTCTTTTTGAGAAAATGGTTTCAAGAAATCTGGCCTTAGTGTAAATGCTTCGTCACCAATAAAAACATAAGGAAGTACATTTGTACTGTCGTGTGGTTTTGACGGTGCTGGCAAGTTCAACGAATTATTAATTAATTTATTATAAAATGATGTATTTTCGATTACACCGCCATCTGATATTCTACCATTTGTACCAAAGTCACACATAATAAATTCATAATTGGCATTAGCAATTGCCATTAAAACAAGGCTGTGACATCCTTTATAATTATAATAAAAGGAACCACTGTGTGCAGGAGGGATTATTTGTACATGTTTTCCGTCCACTGATCCCAAACAGTTAGGAAACTGCCACTTTTCTTCAAACTGACTTGCAATTAGTTCCCATTCCTTCGCAGTTTTCGGAAACTGAAATATAATGAATTATTTTAATATTTGTAGGAAGACGAAGAGATTAATATAGATGAGGATTCACAATCTCCATTGGTACAACCGTCACCCAGTACATTAACCACACCATCGTTTTCAATAAGAAAAAGAAAAGCAACGACTCGGGCAGACGAAATATTGGAAAAAGTAAACAAACAGTTGGATGTATCTGATGACAAATTCGACGTGATTGGAAAAAATGTGGCACATAAATTAAGAGATTTGCCAAAAGATTCTGCGTTGTTAGCAGAAAAATTTATAACAGATATACTGTTTGAGGCCCAGCTGGGTAATATTACCAAGCAATCCCAATTAAAAATAATTAATGGGCCACTACGTAACAATGTTCAACCGGATTGTTATTCTCACCAACCTAACCAACCAACATTATTTCCTAATTACAATTGGAAGGATGCAAGAATTGGTCCCTCAATCCATCAGACTCTACCACCAACTGATATACCACCAACTAAGAATCGTCATAATTTTTCGTCATACCCAGATTTTAACTTGTATCCAAATATGTAATGTTATACAGAGTAAAACAAGATTTTCAATGTTAATTTATTTATATTGGATTATTATCTTCCCTAATTATTTTAAAGCAAACTCGAAGATTTATTTGTGAAATACTCCATGGATGGATGCAATTATTTACTTTTTGCGTACAAAGAAACCCGAAAATAATAATAAAATAAAAATAATAATTTTCATCAAATTAAGCAATGCTGTATTGATTCATTGACTTCTGATTGAAACAGTATTTTTTTTATTGTATTTTAAACGTTGATTAAATCTACATAAATTACCAATATCTGCTTTTTAAATTAAATTGAATTCCTGCTGCATGTATGCCTAGAGTTTTGCAGCTTTAATAGAAAATTCTCAATCAATCGATTTGACAGAAGCCAACAGGTCAACACTACACCATTTCAGTTTAATGCCCTGAAACTGACATAATTTTTATTTTATTATTTGCGCGAGTTTTTATGAATAAAAAAAATAATAGCATGACACCGTGTAGAAATGTTTACTCTAGCAAAAAAGTAATTTACATGTTTACACTAAAATAATAGGGGAAGACAATATTTAAATCAGTGCTATTCCGTTCACAAAATGTGAAATTTAACATTTCCCGTACGGAATAGTTATAAATGTAAAGGATTAACATAGAAAATCCTATGTTTCAGTTTATCCATCACACCCCCATGTACATTTATTTATTGTGGTTCTTTTTTTAAACTAGAAGCCATATCTAGTAATAGAAAAGTAAATGTTAGAATAATTATTTTAGTTGAATTATTTGTATTTAGATATAAAAGGAATGAATGAATATTTTGTATTCGAGTTGTTTCTTACCTTTAAATACTCCTTCTGCAAAACGGTATATATAGCACTACAAGTCTCTGGAATGATGCGTCCTAAAGATTGAGCTGATATAATTGTCGAATATTTCAAATCTTCATAAGTCCTTCCGGTAGCGAGAAAACGTAAGGTAGCAATAAGACGTTCATGCGGCGTAATGCATGGTCGCAAATGAGTATTTTGCCTTTGAATTAAAGGTGTAATTAAATTCAAAAGGTGAAGATATGTTTCTTCATCCATTCTTAAATAATTATACCAATATTCTGGATCTAATCTTAATTCGTTTAACAGATTTACATGAGAAAAGGCCCTTCTTTTCAAGAGCCAATCTTTTACCCATTTTCTGTGACTTCTCTCCTTTTTTGTTTTAATAGCGATAACCGCCGCCACTGCTAACATTTGTTTTTCGTTCATTGCGAGCAAATGCTGACGAAAGACTGGCGATAAAACAGATGAGTAATATGTTTTGCGTTGCACGTTCTCTTTTGCCCGAACGTGCCCATACACTATTCGTTCATGTAGGACGCGCATGTACGTCGTGGTCCGTCCAACATGTACGACAGTGGATGGGCTCCTTTAAAGGTCCCATGTAATTAGAAATATAAAAATTAAAAAAACCGCAGTATTTTACAAAATATAAGACCGTTTAATAATTTATATAACAAATATAGATCAATCCCAATTCTACGAATTTCTAACGATTCAATATTAAGTGTACAACAAACAATACCATAATTGAATGAACTGAAATTGAATTGATAGTTAAACTTAAATGTTATATATGAAATTAATCGTTTCTAAACTCGCTCCAGTTGTTGCTTATAAATTTTGTAATATGGCGACCAAATAATCGACGCATATTTAACATTAGATCTAACATTAACTAGGCCATAGTATAGAATCCTAAGTGTATCATAATTAAAATTATTACAATTTCTAAACAGAAAGCCCATTAATTTGAATGTTTTTTTAGTAATAATATCAATGTGGTGTGCGAATGTAATTTGGTATCAAAGTAGACGCCTAGCTCTTTGATGAGTTCAAGTCTTTCCAAGATTACATAAGAAATCTTGTAATTATATTTTAAAACATTATGACATCTACTATTAGTGATGACTTAACACTTATTAATATTTAATTCCAAATGGTTGATACTACACCAAGAGGAAAGATTTTCTAAATCCGACTTGATTTTATAGCAATTGGAAATATCATCAACAATATGATATAGCTTTAAATCATCAGCAAATAATAGACATTTTGAAAAATTACAATAATCAACAATATCATTAACAAAAAGAATAAACAATATCGGACCGATATGTGAACCTTGAGGGACCCCTGAAGACACTTTAATAACATTTGATAAATGATTATTTATCTTGACAACTTGTGAGCGATTTGACAGGAAATTTGATCAGTAAACCCTACAGCTTTAATTTTTTTATTAAAACGTAATGCTGCACTTGATCAAATGCTTTAGAAAAGTCAGTCTAAACAGTATCCACTTGTCTATGATTATTAAAGGAATTCAATATAAAATTCTCAAATTATAACAAATTAGTTATTGTTGACTTTCCTACCATAAACCCATGTTGTTAACTAATAATCACATTTTTAGACATCCAAGCTATTTGACGAGCCACTAATTTATCAAGTACTTTAGGTATACACGATTGTAAAGAAACACCACGGTAATTAACTACGCCTTTACGATCGCAGTTCTTAAAAATAGGATTAATATAACTATTCTTCCAAATATCAGGAAAAGAAAAATTGTTAACTGAATATTGAAAGAATTAGGCAATTGGAATAGACAAGGAACATACGCAATTAGCCAGAAAGTGTCCAAGAATTCCGCCAGGGCCCACACTGAAATTATTATTAAGTAATATCAATTCATCATAAACTTCTTGTAAAGATACAACCAATTTTGCAGGATTCACAATCTTCGATAGTTTAAAATTCGCACCATTGTCATTATTAGGAATAACATTACTGTAGACCTCTGAGAAGAGCTATAACGTATATCCTCTAGTAGATATATTGTGTCCTTAAATGTAATTGCCGATATTCATTTTTAATAGACCAATATCAAAGATTCGATGGATTATGTTTGCCATGTAACGAAAACGTGGATTTGTCAGTAAACAGGATGTTTTCAATAGAATCGTATACGCATTTAAACATTACGTTGTACGTTTCATTGTCGTCTCGCAAAATTCCATTCTACGATAGTGGTCTTCAGGGAATATTTTCTGATGGGTTTGGTATTTACAGGAATGATATTTATGTGCTTTTAGAATCGTGTGAACTTTACCCACACTAATATTCGTTTCTGCTGAAATTTTAGGAATGGGAATATTTGAATCTGCTTCAATCATTGCACACACCATGATTTTCTTCATTTCGGCATCTTCATTTATTGTAGATTTCTTATGGCATTTACAAACCACAATGCATCCAAATACAGCTTTTATTGTCGACACGGGTGATATCTGGATATCGGAATGGAATGGCATTGAAAATACCATGAAATCATCTCAAATTTTTTTTCTGGATTGTACGTTATTTTATAATTTAGAACGATAAACGACGGTCGACGTTAACCTCTCACGAAATCCCAAGCGTGTTTGGTATCTGGTTTTCGAGCAGCCAAGCCGCAGTGGGACCCCACTCTTATTTCGAGTTACTCCGAATGCGTCTCCTGTGTTCCCTATGTTTGTAGAATTATTAAAAGCACGGTATATTTTGATTCATTATTATTATTACTCATTATTGTAAAGTGTCCTTCATTGTTTTTCCCGTCGGGCATTAATGATAATAACTATTATTATTACATAGGGTGCCTAAATAAAAATATTCACCAGTAGTAGTTCATCAATTAACACAGTTTTGGACATGCGGTAAAATATTGATGGAATTTCTGCACTTTGAATTGGTCCCTTAAGCCTGAATACAACCTTATATTCCGAGAAGCCAGTTTTTATTCAACAGGTACATAGATTAGAGCAAAGAAATTCTAAATATACAAGAAGTTTTACCTCACCTAAGCTAAAACACTTATCTGATTATGATTTTTTTTTATAATTTGAAAAGGTGGAAATTGCAGGGTGTTTGAAAAGTCTCACACCATACATTTAGTCACAGTAGTTCAATATGTTTTTGTCAAGTTCCAAATAGGTCTGAAGGTATACTCGCAAACTATTGAACTCACAGAAAAGCATAGGTGAGCCATTTGGCTAAATGTCATGGGGCTTTAAATACACCCAAAATGCAAAGTCCATCGAATTGAAGTCCGTTGATTCACAGTTCTGAAAATATATTATCCAGCTGAGAATTATGTGAAAATGTCTCAAGAAACATGACATGAAAGCCGTTTTCCGGCAAAATCCGGCATTTTTTTGTACATCACAAAATATATCCAAATTTAGAATAAAATTAACGATGAAATAAAAAAAAATATAATGACAAATAAATCGTTATCATGTACTTATTGTACAAAAAAAATCACAATTGTTTATATGAACTTTTACTAACTGTTTTCTGCATTTGAATATGTACGTCATACCAACGTGTATAGTATTCACGCAAGATGAGTATAGTTATTGTCGCTTTTCACAGCAAGTGTATCTGCGACAGGTGACTTTTAACTGTCATTATAATTGAAGTGTTGTGAAAAGAGATTTCCAACATTTATTTCGTCTTTTACAAGTATCATTTTTTTTACTTTTGTCGCCCTAGAATACTCATCCATCCCAGTGTGCGGCTGTCGTTAATTGCCCAACATTGTCAGATATTTTTTGCCGTCCACAGTTATTTTAGAAAAAAAAATCCTTCCACCGCTACTAAACCACACCATACCTGCCTCTTGTTATATCAATGAGGGTTGTTTTGAAGTGAATTGTGTAGATTATTTTTTATGAGTGTCCCTTCCACGTAAAAAGTAGCCTTCTTAGAAAACATCACATATAAGTAAATTATATCATTTAGCTAGGGATGAGGAACTTATTGGACATCTTATAAACTAGGAAGGTGGTATTAATAGCAGCATTGACGAGACTTTGGATACTCTGACTATACGCAACATGATCCACGACCCTGATGTCGAAGGTTAATCGTGGTAAGCGTAAGCATAAGACTGAATTGAATAAGACAAAATCAAAATTAAAATATTCTAAAATATTTTTAAAATTTTGAAGGTTCAAATAGAATAGTGATGTAATTATTCCTTATTTCTGAAGATATACTCGTGCGTCTGCGTATTCTGTCTGTTATTGTATGACATTTGAAGAAACGATTTCCTAAACTATCACATTTCATTTCAAAGATTATTCGGCATAAAACCAAGAATTGTAAATATCATCGTATTAATAATAATGCTAAGTCCAGTCTATAGTTTTTAGCAATGCGAAACAATAGTTAATACATGAAAATATGAATTTGGGTTTAAAACTTGTCAGCAATTACTATTTTTCTATTTTTTTAAATAATTTTGCTCTTGCGTATACACTGTAATATTTATGTAATCCTAATATAATAAACCGCAGATTTTTGGTAGTAAACATTCTTAATAATATTATTAATATTATTTTATTAAAAATACCTACTTATATATTTTCTTGTATTCCCTAACGATAAATTTCTAATTCGTATGATGAATTATTGTAATAATATTTTCTACGTATAATAAATTATTTATTAAATATTTAATATGATTAATATCTTGCTTTATTATCAAAGTACCGTCAGAAGTCCCAGAATCATATATTGTGTAAATAAAATAAGGATGACAATAAATAAATTTGGTGGTAATAAAGAATTTACGAAGATATCAATTGTTTATTAAAACAGCCTTCAAATAAGAGATATCACGTTGGGGATGTTATTGACGTTTACAAAAGAACGTATTATATTATATGTAATCCTTTTAGTAGCTTATATAACACAATACCTCATTGTACTAAGGTGGCGTGCTTTCGTGCACCTGGCGCATCCACCATATAAGCATACCGTATTTAGTTATTCCATTTCCTTGAGGCATGAAGATTACATTTACCTCAACATAATTAATATATTGAAAAAAATATCATTTAGAAAAGTAATTAATCAAGCAGTGTCAATAAATACAAATAATAAATTATACTTATAAGGGTATTAGCATGACATTGTATTAGTTAATAGTTTCATAAGAGGATTTATTCGCGGACGAGTTTGCTACGCGTTTTCCAAAGAACGTATTTTTTATACTATACTTTAAAAATGAATTTTCAGCCGTAATACAACGAGTGGTATGATTATTACTGATGATATTTTGGAGTTGAAACCGAGCTGCAGAATGTGCTGCTTCGGTTTCAACGACTAAATATCATCGGTTATTAATCGTACCACGAGTTATATTTAGTGAGAGAATATAACGAATACAATTTTATAATCTTGATGACAACTCACATATTGCAATGTTTTAATTCGTCTTGTAGTTTCTTGCGGCACAAAGACTACGTAAACTGCCGGCACTGCTACTGTTTATTAATCGCGGTGTTTCTGGGCGTCGTTCTTTTCACCATTTCACTGATTTTACTGTTAGAGATTGTATCTTAACGGTTTGTTACGTCCATTCTGACCTTTTACATTCTGACAGGACCACAATAAATTATCACCGCCACTTTTGTTTTTTATCATCGCGGTGATACACATCCTGCTATGCATTTCCTTGCATCTGATTGGCTCAAAATACATTCTAGTAGGCCATGAGTTGTACTCTCATTTTAATAAAGTCATGGATATGCTTATTTGATCATGGATAAATTGTTATGTCATATCTGTCAAATTAACAATAACTTTACAATACTATGGATCAATTGTACCAAATGGCGCAGTTACAATTAATGCCCATGAAACCAGTACGGTTTTTTTTACTAAAAAATACTTATTTGCTGTGCTGAGGAAAGGGAAGGAAAAGAGGGAGATAGGGGTGTCGTTAGAAGAATGGACCAGGAACTGCAAGGAGAAGTGCGGGGAACAAGGGACAGTTAGAGAAGTAGGACGAGGTGTTAGAGGAGAAGAATTTACGGAAGAGGAAGTCGAAAGAGCATTCAAGGAGGTGAAAGGTGAAAGGAGGAAAGGCGGCTGGAAGGGATGGGTTAAAAGCAGAAATGTGGAATGAGATAGGGGAAGGGGGGAAGAAGAAATACGGAGAGATAGTAAACCGAATGTGGGGTGGACAAGAGAATATGCCGGAATCATGGCAGGATGTGTCCGGTGCATAAAGGAAAGGATATGACAAAAGCGGAGAACTACAGAGGGGTGACAATAATGAACACGGGATACAAGATTATTATGATTATGGTGAAGAACAGATTACAATTAAAGGTAGAAGATAAGAGGATGCTACCAGAATCACAAGGGGGATTTAGGAGGGGGAGGGGCACGAGGGACCAGGTCTTTACCCTAGCGAGGATGACAGAGAGAGTGATGGAAGAGAAAGGGAGAGTGTTTGCGGTATTTGTGGATTTGAAAGCGGCGTATGATTCAGTACCGAGGGAGTATGTGATAGAATGTTTGAGGAGAAAGGGGATGAGTGACGGAGTGATAGGTTGGGTAAGGGACGTGTATAAGGAAACGTGGGTGGAAGCAAAGGTGGGAGAGGAGATATCAGAGAGGTTTAGGACGTGGAAGGGTTTGAGACAGGGGTGCCCTTTGAGCCCGGTACTGTTCAATATATACATTAGTGAGCTAGAAGAGGTGCTGAGGAAGGGACAGGAACCCCTGATTGAAAAGGAGAAGGTATGGATGTTGGCGTATACGGATGATATAGTGTTGATGGCGAGAGATTGGGAGGGAATGAAAGGCATGTTGAAAACGGTGGAGAGATATATGGACAAGAGAGGACTGTGTGTGTATGTAGAAAAAACGAAATGGATGAGGTTCAGGAATGAAGGGAGAGAGGGGAGAGTGAGGGAGCTAGAATGGGGAAGGGGAAGGTGATTGAGAGGGTAAAAAGTTTTAGGTATTTGGGATTTATTTTTAAAGGGACGGGTGGGTACGAAGAACATCTGAGATGGATTCAGGGAAAGGCGAGTAGAGTGGGGGAAGTGGATGGAGAATGATGTTAGAGTGACATGCAAGGTGTGGTATGCGTGTGTAAGGCCGGTATTAATGTATGGTGTGGAAGCGTGGGGGACGAGAACGTACGAATGTATAGAGAGGGAAGAGTTATGGTTCCTGAAGCGAATGTTGGGACTAGAAAAGTCGATGCCGGGAAACATTCTGCTACAGGAGACGAACAGTGTGAGATTGGCATGTGAGGCGGTAGAGAGAATGGTGAAGTATGAAATGAAGCTATGTGGGTTGGGAGAGGAGAGATTGGTGAGAGATTGGTGTGGGAGACTTGTATGAATGTAGAAGGGGGGATGTGGAGAGAAGAGAGAAAGATAATGTATGAAAGGGGAGGACTGGCTGAGTTGAAGGTGCAAGAATGGTTTGGTAGAGGTGTGAAAGTGGCGGCATAGATGTCAGAGAAGATGAAGGAAGTGGAAGCACAGGAGAGGCAGGGACGAATAGATAAGAGCGAGTATAATGATATGTTTGGAAGATGGCAAGTGTATGGGAGGGTACCAAGATACATGAGTGATGGAGCAGGGAGGAAAGGATGATAATGGCGAGGGCTAGGTGTGGATCTGGAGAGAGGCGGAGGAAGAAATGGATGGGGGAGGATTATATGAGATGTAGGTTATGTGAATGGGGGAAGGATACG
This sequence comes from Ocypus olens, assembly GCA_910593695.2. NCBI lineage: Eukaryota > Metazoa > Arthropoda > Insecta > Coleoptera > Staphylinidae > Ocypus > Ocypus olens. Next base: position 37,531,061 of record OU343053.1, read on the forward strand.
AGGAGACACCTGGCGAAAGAATGGGTGGGAATGAAAGGAAACAGAAGGGTGACCGAATGGATGGGGAGGATGGGGCTGGGGTAAAGACACTAGAGAAAGTGGGACGCGAGAAGGAGGACAGGAGGTGAATAGAAAAAAAGTATCTGTATATATAAGTATCTGTGTAATTATGCCAATAAAGGTTGATGTTTTTTTTTACTTATTTTTAATAGGAATGTGGAATGTAAAAAATTATCCCGCAAAAAAAAAAATTTTTTCTTACGAGGCTGACGAGTGATTCCACGTTAGTATAATATAACATTTTATCCAAAATCGTCTGTTATTGCATTAAATATTGAAATAATGTTTATAAAATTTTGAATTATTTCAAAAATCTTACAAAGAATCTATTCAGCGTTTCAAAAAAAAAATGAACCACCCTGTAGGAGTTGATGTAGAACTCTAAAATTTCTTGGTAATAGTTGATGTATGTTGATATACAATTGATTAAAGTGTCACTTCTAAAAGAAATGATCTCGCATTATTTCTTTCATATCATTTGAGAGTATAATTTAGTTTACCTTATTTATCGCATTAGTTTGCAGCCTTTTATTGTTTGATCTAATTGTTAATGCTTAAAAAAATGCCGCGTGTGTGAAGATGTGGAAACTTTCATCAAATTACACCATTTGAAAGAGGACGAATTATCGGTTGCATGAGGCTGGTTTAGGATTTCGTGAAATAGGCAGACGAGTTGGTCGACCACACGTCAGTGTAAGTCGAATTTGGAGAGATTGGCCGGAAGAAAGCCTATAAGTTCGCCGTAGAGCCAGTGGACGTACCAGAGTGACACAAGAACGTGAAGATCGACTCTTAAGAAGAAGTGCAACTCGAGATCCTGCAGAACCAACACGATCGATTGTAATAAATTGGTTAAGAGAAATTGGTCATAGTTTCTATGAGCATCATTTATAGGCAAATATGCTCTTTTGGTTTGCGGTCCTATCGTCCTTATTTTCGTCTCCCTTCAACAATTCAGCATAAGATAGGGTAACCAAACGTCCCGTAAAAACAGGATTGTCCTGTCCTGCTACACAAGTATCGACAAGTCATAACACGAAATGTGACGCGCACCTCCGCCCCACCTTCCCGCTTAAATTTATTTTTTGCCATTAGTTGTGATGAGTCCACAGACATCGCTAATTGTGCACAACTAATTATTTATGTTAGATATGTCAGCGGAAATCACATTGATGAAGAGATTTTTCACTCACAATCATTATCAGCAGGCACGAAATCTGAAAATATATTCAATTCAATATCGGACTTCATCGAAAGAAATGACTTGGATTGGAATACACTCATTGAACTCTGCACAGACGGCGCCCCTGCAATGATAGGTGTACGATCAGGCTTGGCTCAAAAACTTAAGGAAAATAACCCCGTGTTAGTTAGTACACATTGTGTTATTCATCGGCAAGCTTTGGCCTCAAAAACTTTGCCACAGAATTTGTGTCAGATTTTGAACTTGGTTATAAAGATCATAAACTATATCAAAAGTAGTGCATTGAACAGTCAGTTATTTACTTTACTTTGCGAGGATCTCGATTCTGATCACAAGGTCCTCCTATTCCACACAGAAGTGCGCTGGTTAACAAAAGGCAACATGTTAGCTCATGAATTAAGAGAAGAGATCATCCTCTTTTTTGAATTCAAAGAAAATAATCATTTTATGCAACTATTCAAAGAAGTGGAAGCTGGCCTATTTGGCTGATATATTTGAGGCCCTAAATCACCTAAACTTGAAACTTCAGGGCAGAAATGGCACTTTGATTAGTAACTATGATCATATTCACGGTTTCATATTAAAGCTTCAACTTTGGAAAACTAAGAAAAATCTGCTGAAAATGTATTTCCTTTTTCACGGCTATTCGAAGCAATTAATCATCAAAAACTGGATAAAGATTTGAAATCTGAAATAGAAACTCATTTAGAAGCGGTGGAAAACGAATTTCACCGATACTATAGAGATGTTAATTCCGAGTCACCAATATGGCACATGACCAGAAACCCATTCGTTGTCGATGTCTCACAATTACCTGTTCAGACGTTCAGGAAGAATTTCTGGAAATGAAGGCTGACTCGACCATGAAAGATGACTTTCATCTCTTGACATTAGAGAAATTTTGGATCAAACGATTCCTTGTTAATCCGAAAGTTGCTACTCTTGCTTTGAAAATACTTATTCCATTTTCGTCCACTTATTTATGCGAGACAGGTTTTTCAGCTCTAGTTTTAATAAAAACTAAACAGCGAAATCGCCTTACCGTCGATAGCGATTTAACCATAGCTCTTGCAAAAATAAACCCCGAATCGACCAACTGGCACAGAGCATGCAAGCTCAAGTATCGGATTAGTACTTTAAAAGTTTTTATTTATTTGTTCTAAAATTACTTTGAAAGTTGTTGATCAGTGCATGATATGGTTTTTTATAATTAAAAGAAAACTAAGAAATGTAAATGTGAAAGTCATTAATGATTTTTAAGTGGACTCTTCTGTTAAAGATCCTTAATAAATAAATACATTGCATTTGTATTATACCTAATTTAGTTTTTAGTTGATAGAAAAATGTGTTTCTTATTTTTGTTGAAACTTAAGGGGGGCATGAAAATATTATTTTTGGTGCGGGGAGGCTCGGTGAAATAAAGGTTGGGAAACCCTGCTCTAAAGAATGGAAGTACATTAAAAATGGACGCTATGACAATGAAGCATCGTGCACAGTTTGCAATTATGTTTTTAGTATTGCTCATGGTGGACGTTCAGATCGCATCAGTGAAACACGAACAGACTGAGTGCCCAAGTGGCAGTAAGTCTCTTGAAAATTATTTTATAAAACACGATTCAAATAAAGAAACGACAGTTAGGCTGCTGAGTTAATTCAGGCCTTTCATACGATCAAGCACTACTTCAGCTTCAGGTCAAATGACTGTATCAGTAAGTTAAACAGCCAGAACAAAGCAGTCAGCTCTGATAACTGGTGTTTTAGCTCCATTCAGCTTGAAAACTAGTATTGAAAAGATGAATAAATCCCCTTTTTATGGCATTTCAACTGATGCAAGTAATTACAAGGCTGTAAAAATCTGTCCTTTTGTGGTTCAGTTTTTTGACATAAATGAAGGGATACAGTCAAAGTTATTGAAAGTTGCTTCTTTACCGTGTAAAACATCAGATGAGGTATCTAGTTTCTGCTTAAATTGCATTGATAAGTTCAAGTTAAATATAAACTGTTGCCTTGCGTTTTGTGGTGATAATACAAATACAAATTTTGGTGGTTTGAACAGAGCGGGACAAAACAACGTATTTACATTAAAAACTACTTTACATGGTGGTATTGAAGGTGTGGGTTGCCCTGCACAAATATTACATAACTCCATTTGAACAGCAGCAGATAGATTAAGCTATGACATCGAAGGTATTATTGTCAAACTCTTGTCTTATTTTTCTATATACACGGTGCGAACAGAGAGGCTAAGAGAATTTTGTAAAATGGTCGACGTCGAATATAGCACTATTTTAGTACATTCAAAAACTCGTTGGCTGTCTTTGATGCCTGCAATAGAACGAATTTTAAAACTGTTTATTGCTCTAAAGGAATTTTTTTTAAACGAGAAAAAAGCTCCAAACATTTTGTTAATATTTTTTAATAATCCTTTAAGTGAGGCATACTCACTGGTTTGTCCATAGCCAATACAATATTTTTCAGCAAGGAATTAAAAAGATTGAAGGACGTACAAAATGTGTTATGGAAGTTAATGATGTATTGGAATCTACTCTCACAGCTTTGACCAGTAGAAAAGAGGAACAGTTCTTATCATTTAATGTAAAATCCATTCTTAAGCGTGGCAGTATTGTGCAACAAGACGAAATTAACTTCAGAACTGAAGTTAATGACTTTTATGAAACCTGCATACAGTATCTTGAAAAATGGAGTGTACCGTTCTCTACTTTCTCAAAGTTTAAATTGATGCTTTTGAAAGAGATTCCAAGTTGGGAACAAATTGAAGAAACTATTTGTTACTTCAATGAAAAAAATGGTGATGTGGCCATCATGTTACTTTCTCCGATTTGATGGTATTATTTATATTTACGCTTCCATGGTTTATTTTCAATTTCATATTTTAAGTGTGCATCGAACGTTTCGTAGACTCGGATAAAACTGACGTTTAAAACGTCAAAATTATGAAAGATCGAAAAATGTACTTCAAATTCAAAAACTCAGTTTACTCAAAAACTAAAGAGATTTCGAAATAAACTTATTCTTCATAAATTATTCATTTTGGTATTCTCTACAATTATTATTAACATAAATTTGCTGTAACTATTAGCATTCCATAATTGTATACCAAAAATGAAAAAAAAATTAATAAATTTTTTTCCCGAATATCAATGATTTTATGAAAAATGTTTTCAAACAAAATATTCGCATTTCTATATTGTCTTCAATATTTGTATAAATGTTTTTGTGATATTTTTCATATTTAAGAAAATATTGGCAAAAAACAAAAAACAGTTAAGGTAAACACCCACTTCCGGTGTACGAAATTTTACCAAAAGCTTTTCAGTTCTCCGGATTATCAAATAAAACTTATGTTCAAAGTTTCATATCAAGTGGTCTATTAGTTTTTGAGATACAGCGCGCACAGACACACACACACACACACACACACACACACACACAGACACACACACACACACACACACACACACACACAGACACAAAAAAAATTTTTCCAGAAATTGTTGAAATGGCATCTAGGGACCCCAAAACGGATATTTCCGTAAAAAAAAATTTTGAAAAAAAAATCACGATCACAATACTTTCTCGTACTTCGTAACGGAGAAAGTAAAAACATTGACATAAATGATACTTTGCTATTTGATCAACTGGCACCATTAGTGGATTGTGTAAGTGAAAAAATTAAAGAATGGACTGATGAAGATGAAAAACCACCTCAGTGTCACAAAACATGGGTTTGTTCTTTTAAAACGCATACCAGGCCAGAACAGCACTTTGAATTTTTGAAGATATGCCAGTATGTGTTTGTGATCCCTGCCCATAATGGTAATACTGAAAGAATATTTTCGCTTATGAACATTCAATGGAAGGAGGAAAAGATACCCTTTCTGCAATCTTGCAGGTACTCTACAATTTAAAAATGGACTGTTCTAGTTTTTACAACTATACATTGGAAAAGAAAGATGTTTTAAAATTGGCTGGAACAATTCAAATCCTAAAGATTTTTAACATAATTTTGACTAACAATTTTAGTTATCTTGTTTAATTATGTTTTGAAGTATGTTATAATACTTATAATAAATTAATATTCACTGCAAAATTGTTGTTTTTATTTATTATATGCCTCACTATTTAAATTAAATTGCATATTCATAGGTAAATTGAAAAAGATTTATAGGTCTCAAATTAGCAAAAAAGAGCATGTTTTAATGATTAAATTTAATCAATTTTAAATCAACATACACCAACTATTTAGTGATTGAGTGAATCAAATATAAATTCAATGCACGTTCAGCGGATTTAAATTAGGTGAATTGAATACCCAGTTGCGTATACAGAGTGTCCCAACCGTCAGTTTACGGAAGATTGTGTTCACACTAACGGCTTGGAAAAAAAATCTGTTGCTAGATTATCATAGATCGTATTTGAGTGCATGTTCTAAACATATTTCCACGTATACATTTTTTTCAAAACGGCGGAAGTATCACTCTTTAAACTTGCGTCTGTTTTCATGTAAAAGAGTAAATAACAAAACAATTGATCATTAAACTATCCTAGTATCTTATATCAATTTGTTGTATTTGTGTATCAAAATATTGAACAAAATACTGGGTGTTCCATTTAAAAAATAACTTTGGTGTTTAACTCAAAAATGGAACACCCTGTACAAATATTTTTAAACTATGCACTCATAATCAGACACGATTTATGATAATCCGTTTACAGCTTTTAGTGTGGGCACAATCTTCCGAGAGCAGACAATTGGGACACCCTGTATATGCGTCTTTGAAAATTTTAAATTGGTTTTCTTTTATCATTTACAAGCATCTCTTAAAATTTAGACTGCTCTATTAAATTGAATAAATGGATAGATAACGAATTATTTAAATTAACACTAACCGATAAATGTATACGATTTCTTTACAATATCAGCACCAGTGCACTACATATTGTCAATATCAACTAATGCTATTTAAAATAAGAATGTGCGAATACTTACGTTTGCCAATTGATCGAATCTGCCGAAGAGCTCATTTAGCAGTCTCACCAGCTCCTGCGCCGTACATTGCGAGGCAAGGACAGTGAAACCAACAATATCGGCAAACAGAATGCTGCAATGAAAGCAATCCATTAATCATAAAATACCCAAGCTACGCATCTGTGCATTGCCGAATACATAATGGTATGAATACATATGGAATTCAGGAATCGTTTCAGTAGAGATAACGTTTATGTTTACCTCAACCCTTTAAACGAGACCACCGTAATAAGTAATGTGTATATCGGAGGCACATCAAACGTTACCATATTTGTATTTTTTTTAATGGGGTAAAAACGACAGATGTAATAAAAACAAATGTATAATTAATGAAATTGGTAAATAATGAGAAGCGCTCCGCGGTTTAACACTTACCTTCGGTGCAGAGCACTGTGGGTTCGAGCCCCACGCCGCCGGGCGGTTAAATTTTTTATACGTAAGGGCATAGCCCCATAAGAGATAATATTTTTTTCGCATCTTATTAAATAATATAAACGTTGTTAAATCGTTTTTGATTGCGAAAGTTGTCCATTATTCGGCCGAATCATTTTCTCCACAGGTGACGTCCAATCAAATGATAGCGGTTTAATTGCCCAGCAGTTTAGTTGTTACTATGGTTACGATTCGTTTTTTGATGCGAAAAAGTATAGTATTAAACTCGTGAACATGTTGGCCATTGCCACTCGGGTGAATTGCAACACTCGCCTACGGCTCGTGTTACAAACTTCACCCTCGTGGCAATGGCCAACTTTCTCACTCGTTTAATAATATACTATTACATGCGGGTTGCGACGTTTGAAAGCACATTTATCTACCTCATTGTGGTATTTTTTTTTCAGATTTTTCGACTCGATAACCGAAAACTGGCGGCCATTTTAATATTTGAAACATGATTTTCAGCACATTTTTTTTTCGCGACAGAAAATCCAAAAACTGTATCATTTGTCATTTTTCATTGCCTTCAAAATGATATATTGCCAAAAAAATTGTAACTAGTGCAAAAGGGAACTTCTTGGAGACTTCTATCCCTCGAAAATTGTTTTAGCACCCTCAAAAACCTCCAAATTGAAATGTGGTTTTTGGAAGAAAAAAATTTATTGAAAAAAATTCGAGGGCCAGAAAGTCTCATTTAGGTTTTTTTGGGAGTGCTAAAACGATATACGAGGAATAGAAGTTTCTGAAAAGTCCTAAGGGACTTTATGATAACTCTATACCCCCAAAAACGTTGCAAGTGGATTAAAAACCGGTAAAAAATTACAAAAATTGCATATTTCGAGGTTTTTCGACCTTTTGCACCGCTTGAAAATTTTTTGGCAATAGATCATTTTGAAGGTAATGAAAAAATAACACACTGAGGCAGATAAATGTGCTTTTGAACGCCGCAACCCGCATGTAAAAATATTATCTCTAGCTCGAGTTATCCCAAAAATAATGAAAAACCGTTTTTTTGCGTTAGCGGCCGCTAGAGACGTTTTGAAACAGGCTGAAAATTTAGGAGGCTTAGTCTTTTTTGATACCGAATCGAATGCTCAAAATTCGGGACGGGGGACTTTTCACCATCTTATAGGGCTATGCCCTTTGCCGTTCGGGTCCATGGATGCTAGCGTTTGTCCTATTTTATTATAAATATGAAATTCAACAAATATTAAAATTGGTCGCGGCAGAATAGCCTACGCCAATTTCCTTCTCGAGCCGTAGGCGAGTGGAGCAAATCGTTTGAGTGATTAACAGTCATTATATGCGAGTTGTACACTATACTTTGTTCACGAAAATTAAAATTAAAAAAAAACAAAAACAAAATCAAAATTAAAATCGAAATTAAAGTTGTAATTACAATTACAATTGAAAAAAAATAAAATCAGTATTAAACAGGGTAAACAAAATATTATCATAAATCGCGTTCTGTGAATTAAAGCGCGAATTAGCGTGTTTAATAACCATATTAAACACGCAAATGCGTGTGCGTGTTTAATAAGCATATTAAACACGCAAATGCGTGTTTAGGAAATTGAGTGTTAAATGTACCCCATTAATGCCGCCCATAGAATTAAATAATGCGCACATTATAACATTTTCGTGAACAAAAAATATTAATTGTATTCAGAATTATGACATGAAACAGGATTTTTGGCATATCTACTAAACTACTAGACCAAACCCCAACACATGACACATCATCGTAAAATGAAAAAAAATCTGTATTTGAAAATATAAAAATACAAAATGGCGCCCATTTTTTTTTTTACTCTTTGATTTTGTTATATTTTAAAATGTTTGTAATTTCTCATTGTTCTATTTTTATTATGTACATGTAAATGCAGTTGCGTTAATAAATGAATAAATAACTGAATAAGAAAAAAGTTGATCATGTTTCCCGAAAATCGAAACGTCGAATTTTTATTATTATATCACCACGTTGAAGAGCGTATAAAGTGTCAATTGTTTTGAAGTATCTCTATAAATACTCTCGCAAAAAAATAAAAATATTTTTTGCAAATTTCGATTTTTTTCGGATATCTTCGGGAGTAGTCGGAATATTTTATGTTTCAAAACGGCATTATGTTACACTCCAGAGGTTTTTCCAATAGTAACTTGATTGCTCTGTTTGGGATATCGTCGGGGCCCGGTGCTCTTTTGTCTGAAGTTAGGCGGATTTTTCTTTTGACTGTTTCCAGGTCAATAGGAGGTGGAGTTTCCGTCGAAAGGTTCCAGATTCTGTTGTTGGTTTTTTGAATGTTGCGAGTGAGGAGGGGAGGCGCTGGGTCTTCGTTGGAGAATTGGGTTTCGAGGTGCTTCGGAATTCTTTCAGCTTTTTCCTCATCCCTGTACCACCTTTTGTTGTTAAAGATGATTGGAGTATTGGGGTTATTTCGTCTACCGATTCTTTTAAGAAGCTTCCAAAATTGACCAGTCTCCTCATTGGCTTCCTGGATTATGGCACTCCAATTTTCCTTCTTTTTTCTAGCGGTCATACTCTTGACCTCCCTCTGCAAGGAGTTTAGTCTAATTTTGTCATCTCTATATCTGGTTTTTGCATATAACTTTTTTGCAGAGTTTTTATTTTTAAGTAAAATTGTTTCCTCGGCATTTAATCCGAGTTTGTTCACCGTCGAAGTTGTAACCGTTGTTTGGCAGCTTTTTAAAAGAGATGAAATTTCATCCGTGAAGGCTTTAGTTTCATTATCAATGTCTTCCTTCTTTAGTGGGATGCTCGGGGCAGAAATCTGGTTACTTAGAATTTCATCCAATCCGTTTTAGTAGATTTATATACTGCGCTGAGTCCTTGGCCCAAGTATAGGATGACAGGAAAGTGATCTGACTCCGGCGCGAAGATGGTTTGTACAGATGAAGGGTCTTGCGCCCGCAGGAGAGGAAAATATCGATTATGTCACCTGTTTTTCCAGAAGGGATTGAGGTAGCGTCCTCCGGGCCCCAGGCCTTGAGCAGTGCATCGTCTCTCAGGATATCCGCAATTACTCTTCCCGATGGGTTAATCTTGCGGCTCCCCCAGATATATGGTGTATGGCGTTCAGATCCCCGCCAATGATGGTGTTGGGCTTTGATAGTAACGACTTGAATTCATCTACGTCAACGGATTTCAATGCCTACTGCTTCGAAGGATATTGTAATACTGGATCTTGTGGGCTGACATACTAGTGCGATAATAGATCGCCACCACTCCTTATAGTGCACCTGTCCTGTCTTGCCTGATAGAGGAGAATCCGGGAATACGTGCTGAAGAGCCGGGCTTGAGGTGAGATTCCGTGAGGAGAAGGATGGCGATCTCATTCTCTTCCAGGAAAATTTTAAGTTCTTCTAATTTAATCTTAACTTCATTCGCGTTCCAAGAAGCGATCCTTATCTGGGAGTGGGGGAGAGGGGCGTGATTAGCCATTGAGAGCAGCCGGGTTTTTAACCATTTGGGTCAGCATCTCCTGAACGATTTTCTTGATTAGCTACTCTAATGCGGTGTTGCTGTTATCAGTGGGCTACGGCTGCGTAGGTTTTCTCCTTCTGCACTTGGGCTTTCTCTAGTCTAATTCTCTTCGCTTCCTCCTTAGCTTTCGAGATGTTGATCGGATGGTGCCTGCACGAAGAGGAGTAGGCAGCGTGGTTACACGTTGCAGTTCGTACATTTAAGAGTTTTCTCCTTCTTATCCTTTAGTGGACAAGTAAACGTGGGGTGATTTTCTGCGCAGAAAGTGCATATGAAAGGGGCGGAGTAACGGAATTGAACATGTCAGTATTGTTGACAGCGGTAGCACTGGCTCCCATACGTCGGTTTTCGTTTGGGCTAGACCATGACACGGTGGTCAAGCAGGTTCGTAATATCAAAAATTGCTTCACCTTCTGGGGTTTTGGGAGAGCTGGCCAAGACCGATGGGTAAGTTCTGGTCGCTGTTTTCATTCTTTTAACCGAATTAAAGACGATACTTTTTTCCGCTAGAGCGTCAGCTACTTCTTCGTCTGAATAAACAGTCGGAATCCCTTTGATAATGACTTTTAGCTCCCTGTCCTCGGGCAGAAGGAAGTGGTGCTGTGCGATTTTCATCTCGTCCAGCAGTTGGATGGTCTTACGGTAATCATTACTGGTAGCTGTGAAGATATTGATCTGTTCGGCACGGTTGGTGTATTGGATGACCTCTACTTCATTGGCTTTAAGTGTGGCTTGGACCAGCTTGATTTTATCTTTTTCCATAAGGACGATCGGGGGAGATCTTTTTGGTTTGGTTTCCGCGCGTGTAACAGAGGGGGCGGAGTTTACCTGTGCTACGGGGATCCTGAGCCCGGTTTCAGGGGTCCTAAACTCCGTGGGAGCAGGTGCTGCTATGGCCTTCGCAGGTTGTGGTTGGCTTCCCTGCTGGCTGCGTAGGTTCTCTTTCCTATGTAGGGAGAGTATCTTGGTGTCGGTTTTGTGTATTTTAGCGTTGGTTTTGGTATCCGTTATATTTTTCCGCTTATATGTGACTGTTTTGAAACCGCCCTCTCCTTCTGAACCCAACTGGCTCATCTTGGCCTCCAGGTCATTGATGATTTTTAATTGTTGAGCCATGATGGCTTTGGCGTTCTTAATTTCTTCAGTTAGAGCGAACATCCTCTCGGATTTGCCATTAGAGTTCGCATTTCTTTGAAATTGCGAGTCGTTCTCCAAAAAGTCGTCATCACTTTCAATAGGTAGGATTTCCTTACTTGGGTATGTGGAAAAGGACACAGAATCCATTTCCATCTCATCATACAGAAGAGTGAAGTTTCGGGGCCGCCGGATTGCTGGGACATAGTGTGGTCATGTATTACCACCTCACTGACGGGCACTGCACGTGTTCACTGCTGACACTGCACTGATCGCTGTTGGCACTGCACTGCACTGCACTTGAACACTGTTGAAAACTGCACTGGCACACGTATACACTCGTTCACTGCCGGCGCTGCACTTCTTGAATTGTTACCACCGCCGGCTCTCAGTTTTATTCATTACACCGCAATAGTCATCTCCGTTTGCGAATATCCACGAACCGAGGTAATCCACCGCTATCATGCGAGGACCACGTGGACATCAAGGAAAGGGCCCTTTCACATCACCATCCAGACCAACAGGAAACTCGCTCAGCGAGAATAAAAGTTAGTGTCCTTTTCTTCCTTCAATCCAACCCCCGTTAGTTAGTGTGTCGCATACGCCACCCCCGCGCCGCAGATCATCTCCCTTTAAATAGGGCTGCTTACAGTCCGCTGTTGTCTCCGGGCTTTTAGTGCCCAACAGTACCAAATACATGAGTATTATTATTATAATTATTTATATCTAAGAATTTGTTTGACTAAATCCAATTATCTTCACATAATAAGTATAATAGCAATACAGCGATAATTTTGTACATTAATGAATTTCCAATATGGGGTTTACTTGGGTTAGAGATTTTTGTTGTTCTTTATTGCAATTTTTATTTTAAACTATGAATAGTCGTGGATAAAATGGCATATTATGGCTTCAATTATACTTCTGAACTTAGAGCCTACATACTATAATTTCCTACAATAACGATACATTTTCAACAACGTGCTAGAAGTTTTGCAACCAGTCTGCAATGCTTTATTTAATAAATTAATATAAATAATAAACTTGATGAACATTTTAATAAGCACTTTAATTTATCAGATCTGGCAGAATAATTATCCGCTCCAATTAATTTAACGATGCACCCTGTCACATTCATCTCAACTTAATTTAGATCCCGTCACGTTTTTGTAATTTAAATAAATGAATAAAAATAACTTCGTTCCGCGTATACGAATAATGCGCGTCATTAATTTTTTTAATGAAATAATGCTAACAAACAACGTACATGCACATTTTGGAATATAATTTCCACATGACTGTTGCAGGCAGGCTATTCAAACTCGCAATGGTCCTCCCAAAATAACGTGGGAATTTATATTTTTCCACCTGACACATTTGTTTTATGCGTGTTTTAATAGGACATAATTTAACCCATGGCTGCGATTTATTTTACGAACGATTAATCAAGTTTATGGTTTTTATCGTTGACAAAAGAGTATTTTTTTTTTAGAACAAACATGATAATTTATTGTGTTTGCGAGGCCAGGGGTTGGTGAATTTGGTTAAAACGCCCGACCAACGATTGTAAGAGCCAACTTCATGTTCGACTTTATTTTATTCTTAAGAAATCAAGCAATTTTGGAATGGTATAATCATTATTCAAAATAAAATAAGAATGGACTAATGTGATAAGGTTATTTGTGAATATTCGGAGTAAAAGTTGTAAGAACTTATGATCATCAGTCAACCAAGATCTGATTGAACTTTTAAACGCCTTTAAAAATTAAGTCTCACTAAGACTGCAAACAAATAACTTTATAATCTTAGTAAGACTTAATTTAAGAGTTTTAAACAGATTGAATATGTATAATTCAGGCTATTTATCGTCTATTTATTTAATGCTTCTACGAGAAGTGAGGGCTTTCAATTTTAATTAATGTTAATAATAATAATTGTTCACTTTCACCAATAACTTAAAGAATGTTTTGCTTCAGGTCATTAATCGTCAGCGGATTATCAGAATGGACTTTATCCTTGAGGAAGCCCCACAAGAAAGAGTCGAGGGGAGATAGATTGCATGATCTTACAGGCTACTGAATATCAAAATTTCGAGAAATGGCGTGTCCGTAACAAATTCAAGTTTCCATAGACGTATGACACGTATTCGAAATTCAGCATACGCATACGGGATTTGAAAGCTCTCCTTTCAAAATATGGATGTGAACAACTCTTCACCAGATTTTTTTGAAAGAATTTTTTTTTCATATTCGGTTAGCTCTAAACTATTATTTCCACCCAATTTGAGAATTTTTTTTTATTTTCTACGGTTGTGGGGGTGGCGCTAGCTTTTAAATTGGTGGCGCCAGCTCTGGGGAATTCGAATCAAGCGAAAACACTTAAAAATTCAAAGTTCGGGGGGCAACCATCAACCGTCGACTTGGCCCCTCCGGAATTTCGAACCACTGTAACTCTCTCGCCTTAGGGGCGCTAGTTCTATTTTTTTTAGCTAAGGCCCTTCTGGCATAATAGGTTTCTTCAAAAAAGTCGAACTTCTGGGGGATAAGTTGACGGACCCATATTTTCCTTGCATTAAGCACTACGTGAATGCACTCGAGCTTCAAATCAACAACCAATTTGAAAACTCAAATTTTCGAATAAGTTTGAGAATTGCGTTGGCACTGGGCACACGATTACGTCTAAAAATTAAACGGAGTTTACGAATTGTCTTCAAGCACGAATAGGAATTTTAGTAGTAAGTTTGCATAATTCTAACACATGCAAGATATAAAAATGTTCTAGGTTAAGTCGCTGAAAAATGGCGCTAAATTTAAATTTCGAAGTACCAATTAGGACATTCTTTACAACAGGGCAGTTTATTAAATAAAACCAAACTCAATAATTAGAAACACCAGTTATAGTCAAATAATAATCGTGTCTGTAATAACTTAGAGATTTTGTCAAAACTCTTTTCTATGTGGAATACTAGAATGATTATTAATTAATATACCGGGTGTAACTGAATTCTGGTAGATCCCAAATATCATTTGCATTTTTACATATATCTTTATGAAATTTACTATAGTGTTTCTAGGGAATAAAGTGTGTCGAGATGTGGACTTTTAATAAAAATTCCACTTGCGGTTTAACCGGAAATTACCTTAACTTTACTATTTCAAATGGAGCACCCTGTATATTTTTACATATTTAAATTCATCTCTAAATTCTGAGTTTAGAGATGTATCATAAGTGATATTTCCGTTGTTAGTTTTTTGGTTAAATTTAAATTAAATTTAAACAAAAAACACATTTAAATTGAATTTAAACAAAAACTAACACCCAAAGGGTCACTTTTGATACATCCATGAACTCAGAATTTAGAAACGAATTAAATTATATAAAAATTCCATTTCCGGTTCAACTTGAAATTACCTTAACTTTTCTATTTCAAATGGAACACCCTGTATATTTTTACATGATTAAATTCGTCTCTAAATTCTGAGTTTTTAGATGTATCAGTCATGAGTTACTCATCTCTAGTCCTGCCAAAACAAGTCCTTAAAAAAGTCGCGGAAATAAATCCTGATAATGTCCCAAAAAACTTCTAGAAAAAATTGACCTGAAATCCAAAAAGGAAAGTCCTGAAAAAGGCCTTTGAAAGAAAGGTTCTAAAATCCTGAAAATAGCCTGAAAAATGGTCAAAAAAATAGTCCTGAACAAAAGTATATTAGATAAAAAAATCATAATAATCATGAAAAAAATCCCAAATAAATGCTTCTGAACAAAAACTCTTATAAGAAAGTCTTGAAAAACAGTACTGAAAAAGAATCTTAAAAAAAGTGCTAAAAAAAAGTCCCGGAAAAAAGTTCTGAATAAAAATCCCCAAGAAAATGTCGTGAAAAAATCCAGACAGAACTTCCGACGAAAATAGTCCCAAAAAATTTCTGGCCAAAATATCCTAAGAAAAAGTACTGAGAATATTCTTTAAAGAGGTTCCGAAAAAAGTCCAGAAAAGCGTTTTGAAAAAATAACCTCAAAAAAAAACGAGAAATGTCCCGTAAAAGTTCTAAAAGCAAATTGTTAAAAAAAAGTTCTCAAAATAAAGTCTTCAAAAATTCTTTAAGAAAGAGCCTTAAAAAATACCTGAAAAACTACTGAAAAAATTTACGAAAATTGTCCTTAAAATGGCCCTGAATAGAAACCGCAGAAAAAAAATCTTGAAAAAGCTCTGCAAAAAGTTCTGAGAAAAAAATCTTGATAAAGTCTGGAAATTTCTCTTAAAAAAGGTTTGAGAAAGGTCACGAAATAAAGTTTTGAAAATAAAGTCTTAAAAAATCATAATAATATCTTAAAAAAGAAGACCTTAAAAAAATTTCCCGAAAACAATGTCCTAAATGGGACTTTAAAAGAGTCCTGAGGAAAGAAGTCTTGAAAAAAAGTCCTGAAAAAATGTAATTATCCTAAAAAAAATCCATAAATAGGTTATAGAAAAGACCGAAAAAGATTGTCCTGAAAAAAAAATGTCAAAGCGAGTTGAGAAAAAGTCCTAAAGAAAGTTTAAAAAAATTGTTTTGCGATAAAGTCCTTGGAAAAGGCCAGACGAAGTCCCGAAAATAAGTCTTGAATATACCCGGTGTAACTGAATTCCAGTAGATCCCAAATATCATTTGAATTTTTACATATCTTTATGAGAATAAAGTGAATTTCTGGTTTAACCGGAAATTACCTTAACTTTTCCAGTTCAAATGAAACACCCTGTATATTTTTACATAATTTAACTTGTCTCTAAATTCCGAGTACATAGATGTATCATATGTAACCTTTTGGTAGTTAGTTTTTTGTTGAAATTTAATTTAAATTTAAACAAAAAACAAATTTGAATTAAATTTCAATCTGAAACTGACAACCAAAGGATCACTCATGATACATTTATAAACTCAGTATTTAGAGATGAATTCAATCATGTAAAAATATACAGGGTGTTCCATTTGAAATAGAAAAGTTAAGGTAATTTCCGGTTAAACCAGATGTGGAATTTTTTATTAAAAGTCCACATGTCAACACACTGTATTCCCCAAAAACACCAATTTCATAAAGATATATGTAAACATGCAAATGACATTTGGGGTCTACCAGAATTCAGTTACACTCGGTATACTGAAGGAAAAAAAAATGAAACACTTGAAATTCGTGAAATTTCGACCATTTTCAAACCGCCATAACTCGGCGTATTTTAAATCGATTTTGATGAATCTTTGAGGGCGAAAAACTTTGAAGTGTCTTCTTTAAAGTAATGCATGCGAACTTAAGCGTAACCCCTTCCACACGCCTCCAGCATCCAAGTGAAAAAAAAAAATTCAGGAAACCATGTTGAACCTTGACGATGTATACGGAGTTGGAATAATTTTGTCGACTCGATCCACCATAAAGGAATTAAGATTTAATCAATTTTCTATGCAGGACTCAAAGAACGAAGTTCCTACGACGATTTGGCACCAAGTTATGGGTGTTTGAAAAAAGTGTATTTTGAGGTTTTTCACACATAACTCAGTGTCTTTTCAACCAAATTTGATGATTATTTCTGGAAAAAATCCAATTTTGGCTCTACTTCAAGGGGGTAAACTCAGGTTGGAATGATCCCTTTTTGAACCCTTCAACCCCCGAACAAAAAACACGTTTTTGGGCAAAAAAACTCCCTACTTTGGCAACGTGTACCGAGTTGGAAAAAATGTGTCGACTCGATCCACCAAAAAAAACGAAGTTCCTACGGCGATTTGTCACAAAGTGCACTTTGTTTTCGTTCTTTTAGTCCTGCATAGGGAATTGATCAGATTTGAATGCCTTTATGGTGGAGCGAGTCGACAAAATTTTTCCGACAAAAACTCCGTAGACATTCTCAAAGTTGGACATAGTTTCCAGGAAAAAACTTTTTTTTCACAGGGGCGCTAGAGGGGGGCGGAAGGGGTTACGCATAAGTTCGCATGCATGACTATAAAGAAAACACTGCAAAGTTTTTCGCCCTTAAATATTCATCAAAATCGATTGAAAATAAGCCGAGTTATGGCGGTTTGAAAATGGTCGAAATTTTACGAATGTCAAGTGTTTCATTTTTTTCCACCAGTGTATTTTTATTCACTACATTATTGTAGTAAATAAAAATATAAATATATATATATGTATAATTAGAACAGGATCCAAATATTCAGTTTCTAGATTTAATACAGTTTAATTACAAAATTATATATTAAATACTCGGTAAGATTAAATTACTATCATAAACTTCGGAAGACCCCGCGGCGTATAAATTTGTAACGGTTATTAAATTAAGATAGCCTTGATACATGAAAATCATATTTAACATAGTTCAACTAATACAAATAAGTAAAGTTTGGAGTATTATTGCACACAAAAAATATTACTGTAAAAGGCCTGCAACGCGAATCCAGCTCTTAAATTCAAGTGGTTTATTGACTGCACGGAGGAATAATAATTGAAGTACGTACTCATATTAGCGATATTGAATCTTGATGTAACCGCAACAGGGTCTTACTTGAGTGAATTTATTGCCCTCTCGTTGGGTTAACTATTATTGCCGATCATTAAAATTTAATAGAACGAACCATAAGGGTAGGGGAATAATAATGATTTAGAAAATACTTAGTAAATGCTTATCGAGATGTGTGTATTTGTATAAGTGAAACACAATGTAAACTAAAATGAAACAATTTGAATTATATGGTCTCCTTTATAATTTATAGGAAGCCTAAGAATACATCATTTGTAGATCATTTTAGAAATAGTTCTGATACCCTCAATTTTTTTACATGTAAATCCCCATAAGGCGTCACAAAGATACGTATAATTTGTTATAATGAACGATTTACAAGGTTGTTTACTCAAAGAATGTGGTTTTAGTGTAATTTAGTCAAGTTGTGGCTTAAATAAAATTATTTCATTAATACTCGTTATTAAAATGCGATGTGTAATGAACTTTACAATAAAAATAGAATGTGGAACTAAAAAAGATAATGCAAATCTCTACACCATAATTATTATTAGCTAGATGATATGCTAATTTAATATTTGATATTTTTTACATGTAAAATCTTTACATGTAAAAAACTCTCAGTTGTCTCTCAGACGATTCTCAGACGACTCTCAGACGACTCTCAGGTGTCTCTCAGACGACTCTCAGGTGTCTCTCAGGCGACTCTCAGGTGTCTCTCGGACGACTCTCACGCATCTCTCAGTGTCTAACACGCGCCTCTTATACACTGAGAGACACTGAGAGACGCGTGAGGGACACTGAGAGAAGCCTGAGTGTCGCCTGAGTGTCGCCTGAGAGTTGTCTGAGAGATACCTGAGAGTCGTCTGGGAGACACCTGACAGTCGCCTGTTAGACTGAGGAAAAGACGGACAGGAGGGGTGGTGATGGGGAAAAGTGAGGTGTGGATGTTGGCATATGCGGATGATATGGTGTTGATGGCGAGAGAGTGGAAAGGGATGAAAGACATGTTGAGGAGAACTGAGAGGTATATGGATAGGAGGGCACTGAGTGTGAATGTGGGAAAAACGAAATGGATGAGATTCAAGAATAAAGGCGGGGAGGGGAGGATGAAGGATTTGGAATGGAAGGGGGGAAAATAGAGAGGGTTAGAAAGTTTAGATATTTGAAGTTTTTATTTAAAGAGACGGGAGGGTGGGAAGAGCATACAAGATGGGTGCAGGGAAAGGGTAGAAAAGCGTGGGGAATATGGGGTAAATAGATGGGGAACAACTTCGGGGTGGCGTCTATAAGATGCGAATGTGAGGTCAATTATGATGTATGGGGGGCAAGGGCGTATGAGTGTGTGGAGAGGGAGCAGTTGTGGTTCCTGAAACTTATGCCGGGGTGGAAAGGTCAACTCCCGGATATATAGTGCTTCATATTATTGGTGTACCCATAAGTAATTCTTCCGCCGTAAAACCGATCCAAAATTAAATTACCAGGTCAAGTCGTTAAAAAATGGCTCTAAATCTCGCACCAAGTATTAAAAAGTGTACAGTGGATGGAAAACAACTTCGGCGTGGCTTCTAAGGTATAAAATGCGAATGTGAGGTCAATTATGATGTATGGGAACAAGGGTGTATGAGTGTATGGAGAGGGAGCAGTTGTGGTTCCTGAAGCGTATGTTGGGCTAGAAAAGTCAACTCCCAGATACATAATGCTTCAGGAGACAAATAGGGAGAATCTGGTGAGTGAGGCCAGGAGAGGTTGGTGAAAGTTGTGGACATGTGTGAATATATAAGAGAGTAAATAGATGGAGCGAAGGACAATGTATGAGAGAGTCGGAAGTGAAAGTGAAGGAATGGTTAGAGAGAGGAGTGACTGTAGCGGCGTGGTTGAAGGAGAAGGAGAAGGAAGTAGAAGGCCGGGAAAACAGAGGGGTATTAGGAGGAGTGAGTATAATGGTATGTATGAGAGATGACAGGTGAATGGAAGACCACCAAGGTATTTCAGCGAGAGTGGGTGGAGTAGGGATAAAATGGTGACAATGCCAAGGGCTAGGTGTGGGTCAGGAAAGAGAGGAAGAAATAAATGGATGGGGCAGAAATATGGGAGATGTGTGATGTGCATTTGGGGGAGGGATACGTAGTGTGATCTGGTGGAACAATGTGAGGGGGTGAAGGAGGAAAAAGGTGTAAAAGAGTAATGGAATGGATGAGAAAGAATGGGGCTGGGGTAACGATTCCGGAGAGAATGGGATGGGAGAAAGAGCGCAGGAGGGACGGGGTAATAGTGTAATAAGATAAGGAGTTTGTTAATTGTGATGTTTATGCCAATAAAGGTTTTTTTACAACGGCTGCATTCACAACTATCGATAATTCCCGGCGCCATACAGCGAAACTAAAAAAAAATGCATTGGGAAGTTAGGAGGGGATGCATCATGCGATTCCACATAACACGGCAATCGGATGCGGCATTTATTTAGTAAATCTCGATAAACGTTAGGAGTATGTTGAACGTAGCGATAGGAACAAAATACGCATAATCTAACATAAGAATTCATGTGCAACAATTTTTTCATTTATTTTTTACTAAAGTAAACACAAATATTACTCTTTTAAAAATAAAACTGTACTCGAAAACTAAATAGAACCTCTTTAAAATTAAAACTTTTAAATAAATTAAACAGAAGTTAAAAGCTAAATTTTCTCAGAGGCATGTTTGGCTAGTGTACAGATTTATTAATTAAAGAGTAATACAGTCTGCACGAGTTCACTTTAGAGAATGACAAAATTATTTTTGTTTGTTATCATACTTAGATTAGATGGGCAACAGAGCCCAAGGCGCACGGCCAATAAGGAGCCGCCTATATCCCTCCTAAGAACGCGACTTCGTAGCCGTTTTCACTCAAAGAATGTGTATCTCTTATTTCCAGCACTCTCGCACCCATAGAACCCGCCTGTGCCAAACGTTCTTTACTCGATCTGTATAATAGATTAAGAAATAAATACTTGATTTTATTACAAAGTTTGTTTAAAGTCTGCATAATGGCGTGATTGGTGTGGTGCAGTTTTTGGCCAAAGTGGTTAGCAAATGCTGGACACGGATGAAATTTGCAAGGGGATGGCTGCCCTATTACAGGGCGGAATAGGGTAGTCGCGGAGAGAGATGAACTGAAACGGGCAATGGCACAGGAGGCAGGGATCAGGGTGGTATTGGGCATGGGTAAAGGTGAGAAGAGGCAACATATTAGCGAGTTGTACGAGAAGGTGGATAAGATGGCGAGATGTCTGTAAACAAAGAGTAGTAAAAAAAGTCAATGGACTCATTAGTGAGTTCATTGGGGGAGGTAAGGTTTACACAGGTAGAAGACTGGAATGAGGTGTGTTCTACGGGTAAGCAAAACCCGTCGGGAAAGGTTGGTTGTGAGGTGACCCAGTAGTAAGAGGACTGGAATAAGGTGCTTGGCAGAAAGTCGAGGGGAAGTTCGGCATGACGCAGACAGAGGTAGTACTTTAGGAGAAGGCCTACAGTAGGCCGCAAGCTGCGGTACAAACTAGAGATGGGTAACTCATGAGTGAGTCGCTTAAAAGAGTCGCCCTTTACTATGTTTTCAGAGTATATTGCAAAATTTTTAACAGTAATCTAACAAGTGTCTATGATTTTTCCGTCAATTATTAGCGTTAGGATCACGACTTTCTAGAAGCAACAAGCAAGAGTGATCCAAACGCTAATAATTGCCAAGGAAAAATCAGTCACGAGTTAGATTCGAGAAGACAATTGGCCGAACAGAAAGTTTACACTTTTTTTTGCGTTGTTTCATGAATTGGTGAAATGTCAAACTATGTGTTAACGCAATCGACGAAAGACCGTGAATGTTTGATTTCGGTAAAATCCAAAGCTGTAAAATCCACAAAGGATACCTTCCTAAGAAATCGGAGGTGTTGTCCCTAGAGCAATTGAAACAATTCTTGCGAGAAGCTCCCAATGACATTTTTTTTATGTTTATATTTTCCTAGGGAAATATGAGCACTTCATATTTCCCTAGGGAAATATAAGTGTGACATGACATATCGTAACTAAGGCAATATCACTCAATATTGTTTCATTCAGAAAAAAAAAATAGTAAACATACTGAAGAAATAAATAGCTTGAAGCAAACAACATATTATACAAAACCCAAAATATTGTTTCAATCAGAAAAAAAAAAAAGTAAACATATTGAAGAAATAAATAGTTTGAAGCAAACAAAAAATTATACAAAACCCAATTTTGGATTCGTTCCAATGTTGATGCTTTAACCGGGTTAACAAATGTAATTAAAGATTGCACTGAAGGTAAAACCTCTTGTAAAGGTTTATTTATCGATCTACGTAAAGCCTTATAAAAGAACATGTTATAGTGATGAGTGGAGCAGATTCAAAATGCGGTCCCCAAAGGGCACATCGGCTGGTAGGACGACCACTACACAGGCAGCTCCAGGTGCCGAGTGTTTAGGATGGTCAGTAAGCAGATGAAGCAGGGGTGTAGCGAAAATTTGAAGGACGGGGAAGGACCCTATAAGATATCCGAAGCAGAGGCGAGGAGTGGCCAAGGCACACTGGAAGGTGAAGAGGAGGATTATAGCACTGGTAGTAATTAGTAGTTGTTTCTAGGGTTCTAGGTATTGTTTAGGTATCCGAAGGCTGGAATAAGTAATAAGTTGTGAAATATTTTTGATTCGGATTTTTCATATTTAGGCAGATGGGCCCCGGCTGAAGCTATGCTTTATAAGTAATTCCGCCAATACCTCGTTTCGGGGGTGCTAATGTTGGTAAGTATATGAATAATATGTAGGAATTCAAATAATATTATTCAGTCGTATTTATACATACAAGTATACGTTATAATCATAAATTAGATTGTAGTCTTTCATTTTTATAAATCAGTAAATAACAAATTTTACTTTTTTGCAACAAAGGTCAAAGACTTAGGGACTATATTCACAGGGGTCATACAGTATAACGACTGATTACATATAATTAACCTTTCAATTTCGTATTCACAAACGATTATAACGTTAGATCTCTTGTTAAATCGGACGTCAATATAAGGGGCCATTTTCAGCTGTTAAATCATTATTTTAATAGGTATTTGCGTATTATAATCATCAAAAAATTAATTTTATAGAGAAATGAGCTTGCTACTGGACATAATTGAAAAATATTTAAAAATTAACAAACACCTAGAATTTGTTGAACGATTTTATTGAAATTTTCATAAAATGTCTATTTTCATGAAACAAAGTGATTAAAATTTGAATAAAATCTAGCCAGTAGTTTTTGTTTTTTTTTGTTTTTTCCTTTGCTATAAATAACAATAAATTTTAAGAAATAAACAAGTCAGTGTGTAATTAACTGTCAATTTTGCAAATTTTTTGTTCATAATTTCCTTCTAAACTTGAGAACAATGCCAAGAGTACGTCAACATCAACATTTTTTCCAATTAACTGATTTTGAACGTGGCCGTATTATTGGCATGAGAGAGGCCGGACTTTCGCTAAGAGAAATTGCTCGTCGTGTAAACGGAAATGTTACAACAGTATTGAGATGTTGGTCCAAATGGTCCGAGGAAGGGGTTTAACAACGTGGCCATCCACGGAGGACTACAGATCGCGAAGAACGTCGCTTAAGACTTTTGGCCACAAGAGACAGATTTTCAATAACTCGATCAATTGCGAACGATTGGATGAGAGGAATAGGATCCATAATATCAATGTTATCTCTTTATCTTATGGGCTGCGTTCATATCGTCCATTTTTATGTCTTCCTCTTACACTACTTCACCGTCTACGCAGGTTAGAATGGAGCAACGAAAGAGCGAATTGGGCGTAAGATGGAAAGAACGGTTTTTGAACAAACCTCCAACGTTGATTGAGTACTGTAGTTTTGACCAATTTTTCTAAAACCACCATCTTTAAAATATTTCTTTGTACAGAAATTCTAAAAAGAGAAATTATAAATGTATTACCCATTTGCTATATTATAGCATTAAAATTTATCAAGCCCAAACGGAAGTGCCATTAAGATAAAGAATAAACCATTCAATATTGTGATTTAAAAGATTCGTAAGATACAGATTAAGTTATAAACGAACACATCCATATTTATTATATTGTGTGTTTATAAATCCATTTAATATGTAAACTCGAGGTAGATAACATTCTGTAACCCTCCCTAATGCATTAAGCAGACGACCCTTTTAAAAGTATTACTCCGGTTCGCTCTTTATTTTTAGAAAACCCCTGCATCATCTTTTAGGAAAGCTATAATTTCGGGCAATTATTGGCGAGGGGTCAGTCCAGGAACGGAGGCAATCTTACGACCGAAGGCGAAACATGTTGGCGATTTATGGCTAGTTTCCGTGCGAGGGGTGCCAACCGTTACATTTCATTCAGATAGCCAGTTTCACTATTTCTATATCAACTGTATTATTGATTTTTTTTATATTACATAAATCATAAAATAAGACGCCTAATATTGGAAAGTATTTCTTTACCGTACATCTGGAAAACATATATGAAAAAATATAATTAACAGGATGGTTACCACGTGTTAATCTGAATTAAAATATTCACTGTCAGTATCAAGTGATAAACACGAGACGTGATTTTTTTAATAGATTTTTGAACTGTCTTCTCATAGTTATAAAAATATGCTTTATAATTATTGTTAAAAAATTGTGCATTTTTCATTTCAGTTGAAAAATAACAGCCCTTGTTGATATGTCAGTTGGCTTCTTAGAGCGTCTGAACTATATAAGTATGTAACTATAATACTTATATAGTCCAGACGCTCTAAAGCTACGCGCACACTTATCGGAACGGCACGGACGGCACGCAACGGATAAAATTGCTTAACACAGTTGTAAACGAGTCAATGCACATTTATCGGTACGGCACGGAACGGATAAATGTGCGTTGACTCGTTTACAACTGTGTTAAGCAATTTTTGCCGATGCGTGCCGTCCGTGCCGTTCCGACAAGTGTGCGCATAGCTTAAGAAGCCAACTGAGATGATCAACAAAGACCGCCTGCATCTGGGCATTAGGGGGATACTTTGTGTTGCTTGAATGCTCAAGGTTCGAGCATACGGTGTTAGGTACCATGCATATACATTTGTAAATTGATCTGTATTCTTCTACGAACCACTGATGTATAGTATTGGTGGATAGTACACCAATAGCAAGCAGGTAAAGCTGTAAACATTTGTGAGAGTAAAGTAAACAAATATCAATCACTTATGATTAGGGCGGTACTTCCAACCCCTCATGAATATTTTTGGAGCATCTGTAGTATAGCTAATTTTATTTTACTTGCACCTGCTGCGAGTTCCAGAGAGCACTGTGGAACCCTTCAGGCAGTTTTCTCAACCCTGGGATCAATTTGACTTCAGCGCATAATTTATACGTATGAAAGTATTGTGACAAACTTCTAGCATCGGTTTTCCGTGAATGTTATGTTATCTTTGACCCCCGACAACTTGAAAACGGTTGAGAATTCGATCCATGTTTATTAAAAAAAAAAAAACATTCAGAATTGCGTAATTAGTCCACATCCGAAGTATGGCGAAATCCTCGAGTGATACCTTGTATATTGAATCCGATAACACAAACACAATGTTTTATTTGTATTATTGACAATGCTAACAAAATTATAGATTTACAGGTCAGCAAATGTTGATAATGATCTGCAAAAGTAGAAACCATAACTGTGCCAGTATTGTTTACAATACAGATTAAACATCGTGTTTGCGCGTATTATTGAATAAATAGCGGCATAAAACGCTAAATATAGTTTCATTTCAAATTACCTTAAATAACGTTATTTTCTTACGAAACTAAGAACACACTTACCTAACGTTTTCATGCTTTTGTATGTAAATCTTGTGGAACTGCCCTTCCACAGGTGAGATGATGTCGTTTTTCATTTCCATGGCGACATGTTGAGGCAAAACGGATAGCAGCAGTCTTTCCTGCAAGAAAAAAAAAAGAAAGTTATTGGCAGTGATCCCTTTGTTTTTCCCTGTTCCGAGGGCTGTTCCCCCCACTGAAGGGTAGAAAACGTTCGGTGAGCGGCGGAAATTTAAGTGCCTTTAACTTCCGTTTCTTGCTGTACTCGCAGAACTCATCAATACTAAAACAACTGGTCTGACTTTTCATTTTGTCTTTTCTTTGAAGCAGTAAATTTAGTCCCATTGCAAAGGCGCTTGATTTTGAATTAAATTTTTTGAAATTCATAATAAATTGGCTCATTCCAAATATATTATACGGTGTGTCCCTTTTGAAGGATTATCATAGGGAAATCCCATGTAATTTTTTTAAATGTAATTTTTATCTCCATTAGTTGACTTAGATGATCATAATCAAATTAAAATTATTAAAACATTTTCGAGGTTGTTTGTTTATACAGTGTGAATCAGCCAAATGAAATAAATTCGATAATAAATAAATGGGGGCGTATTAGAAAAAACGATCGAATACGGCGATTAGTATTTTTAGTTGCGCATTTTTTCCAATCAAAACTTTTTATACAGGGTGTGTCATGTAACAGAGGCCAATACCAACTTTCTTATTTTAAATGCGACACCCTGTATATTATTAAATTTTTGGATTGCTCAGAAAATTCTAGACATATTTCATGCACCATGTATTCCGATCTTCAACTGTTTAGAAAACAAACACACACACAGACACATTTTTTTTCCAGAAATTGTTGAAATGGCATCTAGGGACCCTAAAACGGATATTTCCGTAAAAAAAAATTGAAAAATTTTTCACGATCATAATAGATTCTCGTACTTTGTAACGGAGAAAGTAAAAAAGAATATTATTTAATTACAGAAATTCGCTACAATACACTCAAAAACTAATAAGTATAAAAACAGTTGAAGATAGGTATAGGACATGGAACATGAAATATGTCTGGAATTTTCTGAACAATCCAAAAATTGAATAATATACAGGGTGTTGCATTTAAAATAAGAAAGTTGGTATTGGCCTCTCCTACATAACACACCCTGTATAAAAAATTTGGTGAAAAAAATTCGCAACTAAAAATACTAATAGACGTATCCGAGCGTTTTGTTGAACACGCCCCCATTCATTTATTATCGAATTTATTCCATTTGGCTGATACACACTGTATGTTGTTCAGTTTTTATGCGAAATATCTCCTAAAAATAATGAAAAAAAAAGTTCTTTTAAGATCCTCAAAATAGTAGTTGGTATAACTGTCATGTCATGCACGTCAACTCAAATTATTAGACATTATTTATGCCCGAAAAGTCCTTATTGTAACACACACTATTCTAACATCGAATATACAAACAAATCACCCACGGAAAGTCAGCCATATATTTCCAGTCATAGATTTCCCGGCCCATCCACCAAAAGTGCGCTACAAATATTTATTTTATTTATGCAGTGCTTTTCTGCAGGTATCTTTAATAAATACACACTGTCAAAAAATCATGAAAATATCATGAAAATTATTAAAATTATTTTTTTAACTAGCAGTTCATTGATCTGTGGCTGTCACTTAAAAAAACGTCAAAAAGGGCGCTAAAATTTTATTTTTGTAATGCCTTCCTGCAAGTATATTTAACAATTACAACTGTCAAAAAAACACGGTATTATATATATTTTTTTAATTGTTGAACAGAAATCAGGATTAACATGTAAGGACGTCTACTTAGACAATCATTTAAATTAATTTCATTTTCCAAATTCAGGGAAAAATCATTATTTACTTAATGAAATGGTTTTTCCTTATTAATTCCAATGTTTCGATGAAACCATAGTATCTTTTACCAGAAATAAAATAGTAGCAGTACTTTTTTAAACGCCGTTTCTTCGAAAACAGCTGAATATCAACATGGGGTATGTTACATGAAAAATACTCAGAATTTTACGTAGAATCCATAAATGCAACAAAAAATGGGGGTTCACATTTGAAAATTTTAACTTAGGGGTCGTATCTGAATTTTGGGACAACCTGTACATTTGAATTTTATCTCAAAAAATGCGCATTAAAAAAAATAATACACGTGTGTGCCCTGAATTTTAATCGAATTGATTCCTTACTTTATGTAGACAGTGTATAAATTTTAATCATAGTGTGCATGTGCTGTCACAAAAATGTCATTTATTATAAATTTAATATAAAATTGATGACTACACGGTTTTTGACAGTTTGTAATAGTTAAATATACTTGCTGAAAGACACTGCAGAAATAAAATTAAAAATTCCCGACGCACATTTTGTGGCTGCGCCGGGAAATCTGTGGTTGAAAACTTACGGCTAATTTCTCTTCGGTAAACAAATCGCCTTGAAGGAAATGAAACTGTGCTGCTAAAGCATTTGGTACCACATTAAATAAAGGTTTATTATACAGGGGTTTTATATCAACTCTGAACATATGATTGTTAATGATTGTTAAATACACTTGTAGAAAGGCATTGCAAAAATAAAATTAAACTTTTTTTGGCGCCCTTTTTGACTTATGTACCGGTCAATTTCTGTTAAATATAAAAAGTAATACCGTGCACGGTGTCCTCACATTCGGGAAGACGCAACATTTAATCTACGTTTTCTACGTCCGTTATAAAAAATGCAGTATACATTTTTTACATTAATTTGCGTTCATAAAATATGTGTTTTCTGAAGCTTTTAAAAAGCGTGAAAAACGTGTCATAACGGTTCATTTTTTCACGCTTTCGCCGTAGAACAGTTAAAATTTATTCCAGTTAAAATTTTCTAACCTCAAATTGAACGCATTTTGAAACCAAAATACGTAAACTTCAAGTTAAATATAGCGAATTAACGATGTATATCAATTAATTAACATCTTATCGAATTTATTTAAAGTTACGGACGTAGAAAAAAATTGTACGAAACTCGAGAGTAAAGCAACTATTTTTCACTTGTAGGAGTTGCCTATCTTGTCTACTCGTGAAAAAAGTACTACCTCTGTTCCATAATAAGTGAGCCATTTGAGTATTCTTTCAAACTTATTGACACTTACAAGGAGAGGATCAGATGTGTGACTCACCGATTTGATCAATCTTTGACATCACTAGGAGTGTAACAGGTGCAAGTAATAGGGCGCACTATTCAGCCGTTGTCAAGAAAAAAATTGATTGATTCTAAAATTAAGATATTTCAATACACATGGATTTATAAAAACTATAAAAAGAAAATGAATGAACCCAACTTCAACAATAGGGTTCGATCCTTCGATCTTCCGACTACGAATCAGAGGTTTTATACATGCGCCAAAAGGTCAGTAAATGTTTGTTATCGCAAAAGGTATATTAACATACGAATTAATAACAAATTAGAAAAACATTTTCTCTCGAAAACGGCTGAATAGTGCGCCCTATTACTTGCACCTGTTACACTCCTAGTTATGACCTACACGTGTGCCAAAGATGGATGAAATCGGTGTTAGTTATTTTTTTAATTTCTATTTTGGTCTTCTTAATATACACCAAATTCTTAATCATATGTGCCATGGACGTCAAAATATTTGATTTTTCAAAAGCAACAATTAACATTTGATTTTTTAAGCGAAAGTCTTCTAACGCCGGAAGTTTCAAACGATGAGAAGACCAAATTTAATCAACTAAAAACGAACGGCTATTATTCGGTTTTTACTGAAACATCAGAAAAATGGACGGCTGAAAAAGGGAGCAGTGATTTTGGCAATTGAAAAAAAATTCAAAACATCAAGAGCCACCATAAAAAGAATATGAAAACAAGGTAATGATTCTGTTTGTGGTTTGGAAGAGAATACGCCTATGGATGTTGATTCTAAAAAGAAAGGAAAGTCGGGTTGGCAAAAAATTGACAGAACAGAAAAAATTGCCAACATTCGATTAGTTGATCACAAAAGAAGAGGGACATTGCGGTCATTATCAGTTGCAGATTCGGTAATGGCTCAATCATTATGAAAAAAATATAAAACGGTAATGGCTCACATATTATGGAAAAAATAAAAATCGATAATGGATCACTTATTATGAAACAAAGGTAGTATTACTTTACTCACTTGTTGCATAAATAACTATTATTATTCACCAACGAGTAAGGCTCACGTAATGCAAAAAAAAATATGAGACAGGAGCCCAAAGTTTGGAAAATCATGTGACCTTGATTGGCGGGTTGTTGTTACGTTGGCTTATGACTCATCGCAGCGGCGGCTCCTAGAGGAAACTATTCGAATGAGATGAAATGTGATCGCTCATGTTGCATTGCTTAATCCTTAGAGGAAACATGTTTTCGACCTTTTACGAGCCGTATCTGATTCATCACCAGATGATTACCCTAAAATGTAAAGTTTCAACAGGTATATTATATTGGTTTTAACTTGGTTTTTTTGTTTCTACCATTATTTTTACTTTCTCCGTTACGAAGTACGAGAAAGTATTGTGATCGTGAAAATGTTTTCAATTCTTTTTACGTAAATATCCGTTTTGGGGTCCCATTTCAACAATTTCTGGATTTTTTTTTTCTGCGCGTGTGTGAGTCTGTGCGCGCTGTATCTTAAAAACTAATAGAGCAATTGATATGAAACTTTGAACGTGTCTTATTTAATAATCCGAAGAACTGAAAAGCTTTTGGCAAAATTTAGTACACCGGAAGTGGGTGTTTACCTTAACTGTTTTTTCGTTTTTTTTTTCTAATATTTTTTTTAATATGGCAAACATCACAAAAACATTTAAACAAATATTGAAGACATTAAAGAAATGAACATCTTTTGTTTGAACATATTTTTACTTTCACCGTTACGAAGTACGAGAAAGTATTGTGATTTTTTTACGGAAATATCCGTTTTGGGGTTCCTAGATGCCATTTCAACAACTTCTGGAAAAAAAAATTGTGTCTGTGGGTCTGTGTGTGTCTGTGCGTGCTGTATCTCAAAAACTAATGAAGCGATTGATATGAAACTTTGAACATAAGTTTTAATTGATAACCCTAAGAACTAAAAAGCTTTTGGTAAAATTTCGTACACCGGAAGTAGGTGTTTACCTTAACTGTTATTTTGGTTTTTCCCAATATTTGATTTAAATATGAAAAATATCACAAAAAGATTTAGACGAATATTGACGACAACAAAGAAATGAACATCTTTTGTTTAAAAATATTTTTCATTAAATGATGTTATTTGAGAAAAAGAAATATTATTTTTTTTCATTTTTGGCTTATAATTATTAAACGATAATAGTTACGGCAAATTTATGTTAATAATAATTGTGGAAAATGTCAAAATGAACAATATTTACAAGGGATATTTTTTTTTCGAAATCGCTTGAGTTTTGAGTAAACTGAGTTTTTGAATTTGAAATATAATTTTTCAATCTTTTATAATTTTGACCTTTTAAACTTCAGTTTCATCCGAGTCTACAGAACGCTCGATGTACGTTTAAAATATGATTTAAATTGAAAATAAACCATGAAAGCGTAAATATAAATGATCAAGTCAGAGAAAGTGGCCACATCATCATATTTTTATATTAAACATAACAAATTATATATTTACAAAAAGCGAAAAAATCTCTCTTCAATGGTACCATAGCGAACTATGACCCCCACAAGAAAAAACAAAGTTGACCTTTGATAACAATTTTCGAAAAACAAAATTTTCTTGGAAAAGTGCCTTAAGAACATGCAAATTAAATTCGACTTCCTTTGAAAATATGAGCTATAACCGTCCCATTTTAAATTGCCACCCCAAATATCTCGAAACTTAAGCCACATGGCAAAAAATGTTTCAGATAAAAGTTGTAGGGTTCGGAGGGAGACATATGACCTTGGCATTAATTTTCAAGGTCAAACGAAGGTCAACTTTTGTTTTTCAAATGGAACCCCCTATTTTTTATTGCGGGATAGTATTCTACGAGAAAAAAATACAAACTTTTTGTAGGAAACGTTTTTTTTTATGCTTTTTTTAAGAGTTTCTTTCACAAATTTTATCCGTCATGTTGTTTGAAATCTCAGATGAATCCAAGCTGTGATTCATGTATTACCCTCGGCATTAGCATCAAAAGTGCGAGAGCAAGATCCCCGGATCTTACTCCTCTTGACTTTTACCTCGGGGGACTAGTCAAGGAGATAGTATTTGCTGAAGCTCCGACAACAGTGCAGAACACGAAGGAGAGGATTAGGGCTGCATTTAGAACAATTTCCATCCAAACCCTTCGAAATGTTCAAGTAAACTTTCGTCAGCGGGTACAGAAGTGCATTGACGAGGATGGATACTCCATCGAGCATTTGATCTCAGAACGAGATCGAATCTCCAGCCACTGAAACCATCGGCCCTTTGCAGGGCCAATGATGTGCAAAATCCCATCGGCAACCTCCACGTGGTGCACATCGAGAGACTCGAATGCCAAGGGTAATGCATGAATCACAGCCTGGTTTCATCTTGAGATTTCAAACAACATGACGGACAAAATTCTTAAAAAAGCATTTTCAAAAAAAAAAACGTTTCCTACAAAAAAATTGTATTTTCTCTCGTAGAAGACGATCTCATAATAAAAAATAGGGGGTTCAAATTAAAAATCAAAGTTGATCTTCGTTTGACCTTGAAAATTGACCCCAAGGTCATTTTCAAGGCCACCGGAGTATGTCCCCCTCTGAACCCTACAACTTTCATCTGAAAGATTCTTTGCTATGTGGCTTAGATTTCGAGATATTTGGGGTGGCAATATGGGACAGCCTGTATGTTATAATAACGGAGATCCTCATATTGAGAATGAATATGTGGATATCCTGTATATTTGTTATCAACTATAAAACAACATTTTTTTACTGAGAAAACCCGGATTTTCAATTGTTAATTATACTTGTCCTGCAAAAATAAAATTTAACATTTTTGAGCTGGTCGATTAAAAAAAAGATTTTTAACTATTTCAGTGTTTTTTCATAATTTGTATTTGTTAAATATACTTGCTGAAAGACACTGCAGAAATAAAATTAAAAATTCGTGGCGGACTTTTGGTGGGTGCGCCGGGAAATCTGTGGTTAAAAACTTATGGCTAACTTCTCGTCTGTAAACAAATCACCTTGAAAGAAATATGAAACTGCACTGCTGACTGATAATAGCAAAGCATTTGATCCCACATGGCGTAAAGGTTTGTTAAATAAAATATTCCTCTTAAACGTAGACCCACATCTAATAAACCTCATCCGACAATTCCCTAAATGCCCAAATGTTAAAATAAATAAATAAAATTACCTCCAAACCCAATCATTCTACACAAAGTCTACCTCAAGGGTCACCGGTCTCCCCTCTCCTTTTTAATATATTTTGTTACGATATTTATCACAAATACCAAGATTTTTCGGATGACGAACAGACTACAATTCTCAGACGATAGCTGCTGGATAGCTTCTCGCAAAAATGTATATGACAGAACCCTTAATCTCCAAAACCACACTAATAAGCGCATGGTTTATAAAATTGTGCCTCTAATTAAACCGCGACAAATCAAAAGTTTTCATTCCCTTCCAGTCTACTACATATAGGGAACACTGCAATAAAATAAAACAAAATGCAATCAAGAGAGCTAAATGTTCCAGAAGCCACCCACAAATTTCTGTTAAATCTTTAAGAAAATATAATTATTATCCTGCACGGTTTTTAATTGTTAAATATACTTGAAAGACACAGAAATAAAATTAGAAATTCTTGACGCAGTTTTGGTGGAAGCGCCGGGAAATCTGTGGTTGAAAACTGACGGCTAATTTCTCGTCGGTAAACAAATCACCTTGAAGGAAATGAAACTGCTTATCATAGAAAAGGTATTAACAAAAAAACAGCAACAAACATATACAAAATGACCCACATCCCGTCCCTGTTAAATTGAAATTATCGGTTACAGAGACAACATGTTTTCGCTCGTAAGACTCGTCTACACAACCCCTCTAATATCCTATTGAACAGCTTAAGAAAGGTTTCCGAATTCCATTTAAGATCACGTAAACTGTCCGTGAAATTTGGAGAAACATCAATCTGGATGCTATCCACACTTTATTTAACCACAGAAACAGGGATAAACATCAGGCCTTAAAATTTCCACAGGAAACAATCCTAGAATACATAGAATGCATAAGGGAGCAAACTAACTCTCAAACCATTCAAACATTGTCCCTATTGTTATAATTATATCTGTAATTGCTATATAATTTGTGAATACACTAAAATCATAACTAACTTATTACTTACATTGTTGTATAATTAACCCATATTTTCTTGAGATTTTAATGATATGTTCCTCTAGATCAAGCGATTAAGATCTAAAAACGCAGACAACATTTTTCGTTTTTCTGTCAAATGTTAACGAAGGATCACCGAACGTACTTATTCGAATAAAAAAATTATAGATGGCGCTGACAATGTTCCAATATATAATTGTAGGAGGAAATTTCCGTCCTACATTTAGAACTATAGGCATATCTGGGTTAATAATACGTATTGTTATTATATAAGAGATTGAAAGACTTCGATTGATATTCTTTTGTAATTTAAAATAAACTAGAGTTCAACAAATGGTGTTTATTATTATTATTATTATTATAAAAATTCCTTCTATACCATCCAATCGAAGAAAGTAAATGATGGCAGCATCTCCATTTTTTAAGGACCATTAGGTGTGTTGGTGTCAATATAATTTACGTTCGGATAATCGACGTTCTGCTGTACTTACATATATTTTATAGGTAATTTTATACGAAAGCCACCCTCGATAGTTATCGGCACTGATAACCACTGTGTAATTTGAAATTGATACCTACCGATTACGTGATGGCGAATTATCATGTTGGCAACACCTGGGGCTTAACGCTTAACATGACTAATGAATTTATATGTAGTAAAATGTGTGCTATCCTCCTGAAAACACCGACCCACAACGCTTATAGAAAGACCTTTCCGTAATGAATATTTAATGTAATGTTCTTTGAGGCAATACATTTAAAATTACCATCATTACACCTAAACAAAGAGAACTAAATTGAACCTTGAGATAATTAATCCCACGTTAACCTGTAGGGCTTAATAGAACCGGGTATTATTAGACAAGCTCTAATGAAAATAGCTGTGTCACATTTCAGCGGAATGGAAGAGGTTTAATTAAAGGTCATCTGAGGTGTTACTCGAGACACGAATTTGATTAAATTACGTAAAAATAAACCTATTACACATCGACGACCTGAATTACGCACTAAATATATAATGCCTCCATCATTTCGCTTGGAAATTGTCGGCATAATCTCGAGTCAGCAGAAACGTAACGTTGTTAGACATGTCTTAAAAATCCTCTCACGAATGGGTAATTCAATTTCATAAAGGACAGCGCCACGTTAAAAGCTACCTAGGTCGTAATAAAGTTGGGTCTATCAAATTTGAGTAGCTTTAATCGTGCGGGATTAAGCTTTAAACAGGAAGCCTTGAGAATATTTTATGTTATATCCTTGTTGTAAAATTTTATATTCATATTAACTATCTATAAAAACGGACCATGCATTAAATCTACATTCCTTATTACACAATCATGCAGTCGCAACAATAAAGGGAATTCAGTCAAACACATCAAATCATCTTTTTCCATGCAGATAGAATTTTTTGAGCTTACACACTAACTTTCAATGTAATGGATTTTTTCTAATGTACAGGGGCTAACTAGTTTTAAGTTGGCACCACTGCGTGACTGGAGGGAGCTAGACTGGTGTGTGGTGATTGCGTTGAGACCTTGCAATTTAGTAGGCATGGCTCGCTAACCAGTGCGGCAACGTATTTTTGCTTACAGAACTTTATTGAAACAAAGTCCATTTCAGCATGCGCTGTGAGTCCATAGCGTCAATTTCAACTGCCTCAGCGTGAACTATTATTTTCAGGGCACAACATTCCGCCTTTTGGTGACATTAATTGCCCCTCAAGATCATCAGACTTGACGGCCACGTATTTCTTTCTCTAGAGTTGTTTGAAAGATAAAGTGTAGAAAACCAGAGTCGAAGTGTTGAACAGTTGAAGGCAAGAACTAGAGAAGAGTGTATTGTTAGAAGTGCATATTTAAAGAAAAGTGTTTTTCACAAACAGAGTTAATGTAATGTAAATGTAAATTGCGCTGCCTTGTATAAGTAGCAGTTATTACAATAACAATTGATACTGTATCATTATACATAATAAATAATAAATACAATGGCCATCGACCGGAGTCATTCAGCCAAGAATTATAATATTATCTTCAAATATATTGTCAAGATGAGCGTTGGTTTGTGATTCTCCCTTGTGCTTATGTGTGTGTAACCAGTTTAGTGCATATTTTCATATGAACTGTTAAATCTGAAATAAGTATTTGCGTCGATTAACAAAAGCAACTATTTGTTCAGTGAAGGTGAAACCTATTTAATAAATCATAGTGTAAAATTAAAGTCTAAAGACAATAATTTTAGGAAAAAAAGTTGAACGTTAAGTTGAACATTCTCCAGAAGTGATCAAGATAAATTGCAATGATATAAACGAAAATATTGCCAAGAAAGAACAAGTAAAGCAAAACGAGCTCGTAAAAATAATCACGTAGAGATATAAATAACATTTGTCTTAGCAAACATTATCAGTTATAGTGTATCGTAAAGATAGAATAATATAATTATAGGGGTGGACTTTATAGGTTATAAAAAATATATTGTACATTTATAATATTATGAAACTAATCCAGTATACATGTCAGTTATTTATTTATTTATTTATCATACATTACTAACTGAATGGTTATAGTTGTTATAAACAATCTCTAAATTGCATTATTTATTACTCATATTTTATAATGTGTCATATAAATCATAATGGTATTATTTAAATCATCTTCATCAAATTATGTTCGTTAATTAATATCGTGTAAGCCACAAAATTTTGTTTCAGAGTTGAGATAAATGAGGTATGTCGCATATTATTACGTCATGAGACTAGATTAGTTCAATTGATTTAGATTTAAGAAAAATAAATTCATCTCAGACATGACTCTCTCAGGCATGGCCAACTCAGAAACAAAATTCTGTGGCTCACACCTTATAATACTGCAGTTAGGTAAATTATTTATAAGAGTCATGATGATAGAATTATGCAAGTTAGGGAACTTATACTTCTTATATAAAGGTTTAATTTTCGCGAAGAGTATTAATACATTCAAAATGGCCGCCCGGAAATTCATTTATCCGCACAGGTTTCGAAATTTATTTTTTATTACCACAACAGTAATATAAAAAAAGTATCCAATATCAATATCAACTTTTCAAAACGTACAAGTCAAAACATATACAATAATTTAACAACTGAAGACTTGCTATCAAGATGCCTCAGCGGGTACACGCAAGTCAATTTCTAGAGGTAAGATTCTCGACATAGTGGTGGATATAGCAGCTATACTATTTAGTGAGGGTTTCAAAGGACTCCTCCAGGTAATGACTGAATGTTCTACAACTGAAAATTGGCTATGAAACTTATATTTATTGTGACGAACACTCGTAGTCGACATCCAGAAAAAATGCTCTTAAAGACCTTCCGTCAATCAGGACAGATACTGAGGAGCATAATTTGAACTTATAAAGGATACTTTACGGTCCTGACATGGCCAAGTACAGATAAAAAATCAGTAAGCCCCTTTCTTGAAAATTTCATGTAGAAAAACAGTTTTGAACTTTATACGCGATTATTAAGCCATGTTTTCAAAATTGAGCGAAAACATTACTCAGGCAGTTTTCATCCGATTTACATGAAAGGATCTAGCGGGATAAGTATACAAAATCTGCCCCCGCACGTATTAAGCTCTAATTAATGTCATACGTTTGCATCCATGAGTAAAACTCTAAGAAATTTTCACCTCGAAATTTAATTTTTACGGGAGATATGGAGAGAGAAAGAAAAAAAAATATTTTTCTCAAAAACGGTTCAACCGATTTCAATGAAAAAAAAAATGTTATAACTATCAATGAGACTATTTTCAAAAAAAAAAAATTAAAAATGTAACAAAAATTTCAGGTAAAAAATATAATTTAAATTTTTCAAAAATGTTTTTTGAGGTTATGTTTTATAGTGACACCAACCATTTTTCAAATATATATTCCTCAAATTGTGTCCATCAACATATGTTTTTACTAAATATTTTGGAATGGTGCAACATTGTGAAATAAAATAAAAATCGTGTACTTGATACTACGTTGTGTAATGGCGTCCCGCTTTTAAACGGTTACCCCTGTTGCATTTTAATAGCCGAAAATGGTATTATTGTCTGAATTAGCAATGTAATACATGTTAACACATATTCTTCTAGGATGTCTGCAGTTAGCTTATAACAATTTTCTTGCAATTTCTAAAAAATTGAAAGTGGCAGGACATCGTTTCCGAATATTTCATTATATCTTTATTCCAGCTGGAAATCACTGTTGTGAATCTCATATCATAAAAAAACGAATATATGAGGAAGATCTTGGTTCTTTAAAAGTATATTCAAATACAGCCAGTCTCAACGCGTTGTAGTTATCCAAAGTTATGGAAACTCTTTCCATCAAATGTGATTCAACATTATTTGACAAAATCAGAATTCAGCCTTTCAGAAAAACAGATAGAAGTTTTTACTGGGTTATCTTGGGAAAATGAAAGACATGATGACTTCATTGCGAAACACCCAATCTCGCACAGTTATTCAAGGTCTTGTTATATTTCTGTTTAAATTACGCACAGGAAATTCGAACAAAATGATAGCTTTGGTTTTTAACAAAAATAATGAACAATCCATTTCAGAGAATTCTAAAAGTATAGTTAAACCTTTTGAAAATGACGTGCTGCCACTTCGTTTTGGATTACATTTTGTTAACAGGGATGATCTAATTCAAAACCACACTACAGACATTGCGAAAAGATTGTTCGATGTTCATAATAATTTAATTTTTATTTATGATGGTACGTATGTAAGACACCGGAAAAGTACCAATAATGATTATCAAAGAAAATCTTTCTCTGGACAGAAAAAAGTAACACTTTGCAAGCCCTTTACGATTTGCACAACTTATGGATATCAAGTTGACGTGCTTGGGCCGTATCTCGCGAATGAAAATGATGCGAATATCTTAAAAATAATTATTGAAAATTTTAATGATTTATGTAGAATCTTAGAAAGAAGTGATGTTTTTGTTCTTGATCGTGGCTTTCGTGACGTACAGAAAGATCTGGAATAAAAACATTTTAATGCATTAATGCCTGCTTTAAAAGGTAAAAGGAAGCAATTGTCCACAGAAGAATCAAACCATTCTCGTTTTGTGACTAAAATCCACTGGGCAGTTAAAGCTGTTCACGGCACAATAAAGTAAAAATATCGTCTTCTGGACCATAAAATTGATAATAAGTTAATACCAAAAATTGGAATCTATTCAGGATTGCATCCTTTCTTCAGAACACTTATAGGAAAAAGCTAGAATCTGACTCGATAACTTGGGATTAAAGAAAGGATGCAATTTCAAAAATATATACAAAATACTACTCCTATTAAATAGCTATGGAAGAAAAAGGCTGTATCCGTCGAAAAACTCCTTTCAAAGCAGTTGAAATTCTAGATTTTCCAGAAATGACCGAAAAGGATTTAATGATTTTTTCACAGGATCGTACCAACTTTCTCAGGCTGTACCTTATTTAGCGAAAATGATAGACACGGATGGCAAACTGACACTTGAAAGAATAATCCACTGTCCTTAAATTCAAAGTTCTATCCCGACATATTTCCCGAACATCATACAAATGTTTCATTAGATACAAGCCCAACAGAGTAGGTATTTCTGATGTGACACACAACATATGTGACTGTGCTAATGGTAGAACTGTCGGCTGTTGTTCGCACATTGCGGCCATTGTGTACTACCTACCTCATGCTATCAACCAGCACGAATACTTTGCGATATATTCAAAACAAATCATTGCCCTTCAGTGATTTATGAAGGTAGAGAAGAGGATTGAGATAGTTTTCAAATCGTGAGAGGCAAGGGGACTCACGATATCAAGCACCCAACTCACTAAAGAATATCATCACCTCTAAAAAAAATAACTGAAATTTTTGTCAATTTTTTTTTTATTTTTCTACAAAATAGTCTTATTGATAGCTATAACATATATTTTTTTCATTAAAATCGGTTGAGCCGTTTTTAAAAAAAATTTTTTTTCATTTTTCTTTCCCCCTCCATATCTCCTATACAAATTAAAATTCGAGGTTAAAATTTGGTAGCGTTTCATACCACATGGATGCGAACTTATAACATTAATTAGAGCTTAATACGTGCGGGGGCAGATTTTGTATACTTATCCCGCCAGGCCCCTTGAACTGTAGCTTCTTAGACAGGTTCTCTAAAGAAGTACACTCGATTTTTAAGGTTGATTAACAATTACTAGATTAATAAATAAATGAAGACCTATTTTTAGATAAATATTTTTAAGATGATGCCATTTTGCAAAAAAATCATATTTCTTAATAATTGTGTGTACTTTTCTAAATTAAGAATTTTTTTATACAAATATGTATAATTAAGTCATGATTTTTTTTAGAGTAGGCTATGTAAAGGTGATATTTTTGTTGATTTGTAGCAATAATAACTAGACCAAAAAGAAAAACATTTTCCATTTGTGGTTCATTTGATTTTTAGTAATTATGTTCGAGGACACTAGGCTTTCCAAGAATAGCATACACTACTTACAATTTATCCATAATTGCACTTGTCAGATACGACAATTTCACTTATTGCATTACAGTATGTTCAAACCTGACATTGTACTGTATGAATCTATTAATGAAACCAATTTTTAAATGTCTGCCCAAGTTATGTTGCCCAACAAATTCTCACTCATTAAATCATACCAAAGCAAGAGAATTGCCTGATGGCAACAACTGAATTACTCAAATCACTGGTGGGGCATCACATGTGACGTACTACGCCTGTTGGTATGGGGCATGTTATGAAGCAATTGCTTGATTGGGAACAGCTGAAGATTACGTTAAATCTATCTCCTAGAGCCCATTGAAATCAGTGGCCATACATCACATTTGGTACTACTACTCTGGCAGTGTGATATTGACTTTATTAGTTTCATCTTAAATTGGATTGATTTTCAGGAGCGCAGACGTTACTCCTCGATTTTAATTTTTCAGGCCATCTGAAAAACATTGTGATAAAATAACTCGTAGTGGTAATGAATCCAGCTGTTATTTCCCGATTTAATCAGACCGTCTATAATTCCATTTCATTCCAAACGCCCAAAATGAAAAAAAAAAACAATATTACAAAAACCCCCTTCCCAACTACATAGACTTTTGAAATTAAAAGACAACTTTAAAAAGACATTCAGTTCTTCACTCAACAAAAAAACAAACCAAAAAAAAACATAAAAACACTTATTCTAGAGTGAAATAAATATATATGGGCCGAGACATGCAACAAGATTAACGAAAAGAAAGAGATGATGCACTAGATAAAATTATGAACCTCTCAACAAATAGTTCTAAAAAGGGGTCCTAATCATTCAAAGCTTGAATAATCGGAAGAAACGAAGAGAACTTCGAATATCGAAGTTGCGAAGATTCGAAGTTACAAAGTATCAAATTTTTCGAAGAATTCGAATTTTTGAATCCCAAAAACCCCAAACAGTTAGGGATTTAAACTTTTATGTAATATCAATACTGTTACCTCGAAAACCCACAATCGAAACTTAAAATGCGCATGCCGAGTTGTAGTAATAATAAATTACTAATGTAAAAAAAACAAGTGTAGTTTTGAAATATTTTTTTTTAATTTTGCAAGATTCCCCCTTATAATAACGAGCGTTCTGATGTGGACGAATATTATACTGCAGCATTTTAGTTGGTGCTACCATGTCGTTTGTCCAGTTAAACAATAGAACCAAAATACAATTTTCTGAACACTTACGCATAAAATACTTAGAAATTAAGCAAATTGATTAATGCAAGATTGTTTTCTGTTCACGATGATGTATCATACTTAACGGTTTCATTTGACGTTTGAGCCAAAATTTTAAATTTATTATTTTTCTAAAGAGTGCCATGTAAATATCACACTTTTCTACAACAATGAGTATATCAAAGCCTACAAAAACAAATTGTTTCGCATTTTGTTTGATTATTTAAATTAATCTAGAGTTGTCTATTGTTTTTCCGCCATCTTTAAAGCTAAAAAGCTTAAAAAGTGCCTTAGTGAAAACTACGTCGTATTAATACTTCTCGCATAAAAAAAATAAACAAAAATTTTTATTTTTTGACAATTTTTTGAAAACAGAAAAGCTAAGTCAAATTTTTCAATAGTATGGTAGAGAGGTGAACTATTTGGATGAATTGAGGGTTTCGTGATTCAAGCATGGAATTTGGCAGACAATTAGGAAGAGTGTTTTTAAAGATATTTTGTTATAGGGCCATTCCAAATTAAATCCATGAGCGGTGTGGCCGCCATGTACAAAATGGCTACCAAAATATCTTGTCGAATAGTGGTCGGACTTTCCGCCGACTATTTGTAAGGACCATTAATGGACTACCCATTAAAACACTTAGATTAGTATGTACGCTATTTATTTATAATAACTACCCTGATCTGATAAATTTTTATTTAAAGGAAAGATGATTGACAAGAGTTCGGGTTAGGGAATCGAGGATGATGGGGACTTGGCTTAGCCAGCTAGGGCACTCAGCCGCAACCAATTAATAGTAATAATATTCATATTTAAATGAAATGGGGACAAACATTAGACAACCAGGGATCCGTACGGCCATTTTTCGTGTTGAAAAAGTGACCGTCCGGACGGGACTCGAACCCGCACCAATGGGGTCCAGAGGCCGGACCTCTACCCACTAGACCACCATGATAAATACAAATAATGTATTGCTCGATCGATTTCTGCGAGGTGAGTGTCTTTACATTTCTTCTGGAGCTCTCTGCGAGCTCGTTGGGGGTGGTGTTTCTCCCTTCTCCTGGAGTTGCCGCTAATTTCTCCAAGTGGTCTTGTAATCCCTAGTCCGTTCCATCTTGCACATTTATTGCTTCTTTGTTCGGCAGAAACGTGCCCTTGCTTATATTCTGCCTTAATGTTTTCTCGAAGTGGTTTGTTTATGACATCTGTCCACGGCTTTCTAATATCTGGTGAACAATGCACAAACCGTCCTTGCTCTCC
Source organism: Ocypus olens (assembly GCA_910593695.2). Lineage (NCBI taxonomy): Eukaryota > Metazoa > Arthropoda > Insecta > Coleoptera > Staphylinidae > Ocypus > Ocypus olens. Next base: position 37,574,171 of record OU343053.1, read on the forward strand.
CCAGGGTGTTTGGATGCCTATTGGATTATAATAAACCTTGGTAAAGGCGACAACAAATAGTATTGCTTCCCTCCTTCAACATGTAGACAGGCTAGACATTGTCTGGGATATGTACTTGATAGACAGTTTGAAGGCACACACTTGCAGCAAGAGAGAAAAGGGAGTTAGGAGACGAGTAGAGCCATCAACTGCAGTTCCTGGAAACTGGCAGGAGTTTCTCCGCATCAACAACAACAAGACCGATCTGTTCTCGTTCTTAGCTTCTAACGTGGCAGACATTGCCACCAGTAAATAGATCATACCGTACAAGGCGTTCTTCGCTGCAATCGCAAGGACGGGTAAGCTCTAGCGCCATGCACACAGGAGGAAGCTGATACTCGAATCATCCCACATCTACAGGATGCCGTCAAACAGGGGTACAATACGCACAGTTGATACAGATATGGTGGCCCTGGCTATAGCAGTGGTCAACGGCCTCAACATTTGTGAACTCTGGATTGCCTTTGGAGTTGGGAAGAGCTTCAGGTTAATCGCTGCTCATGAGATCTCAAAAGCTCTTGGTGCTGACCAGTGGCGGCTCGTGGAACATCTTGATGGAAGAGCCACTTATACAATGTAAACATGTACCTTTGTTAAATGATCCAAGGGGAAGTACAAACGTGTGCCGCAATCTGTTACCGCGTTATCCGTTCTCAACGGTTAAAAATTCTTGCTTAAATTGAAACTACAGGTATGGCTCCTTGGTTCTATATAACGAGCCGCCCCTGGTCCTGACCGATATGTGACCTTGCCAATATACGGTGTCTTGTTTTGTCAGCAGGGGCAAGAAGACTGCATGAGACACCTGGACTACGTATGGGAACGTCACACCAGCTTTCTGTGCCTTCGGTACCATGACAGACCTAAATGTCATTGAAGATTGGATGAAACTTCTAGAGCGATTTGTGTACGATCGCTCTAGCACAGAGGTGGGTGTGAACCAGGAAAGGAAACAGCTGTTCAGCAAGAAAGGCTGAGCTATTGATGATCGGCCTCCTACACAGGCTGCACTCAACTAACACACCAAGAGAGCTACATACTAGGCAGGTAACTGTTGGGCCCAAATGATGACAGTCAGGTATAAACTGGACGACCCTACCAGAGGCGTCAGAAGCTTACATCTTGTGGCTGCAAGACCGGATGCAGGGGACGCTGAAAATGCCAGAAGGCGGGTCTTCAGTGTACAGCTCTTTATCAGTATGATGATGCTCTGAGTGACGCGGGTCACAAAGCACTTATTTATTAATTATTGTTGGGCAAAAAATCTGTCCTGTTGACTTTCAAATAAAATTTTGTACGCTATGTATGTATCTCTCTAACTACGAAACCAGAATTGATATTTGTTGCACTTGCCGAACTTTTCCTGATTTAAAATATGTTACATGAAGGAAACATGGTCGACATTCTATGTTTTTAGTTCAAACTGTTGATTGTTTCCCATTTAAACTGTTATTTGTGCAGTACAATGTCTCGTCTATGTATTTTAATAACAAGGAAATTTATTCCCGGACTTAGGATTAATTTGCACGTACAATACCAGAGATTTTCACGTATGGTATGGGGGCCATCTTAGAAATAGCCTCCATTTCCGGCACAGGTCGAATCTGAGATGGCCTTATATCTAAATATCAACACTGAGATAGTTAACTTGCCAAATTACACGATTCTTTCATCAAACCCAACTTCACTTCACCTATGTGCCGCACTACAACAGATTATTAATCAATGTTTTACTATTTTAATACACAACTTTTCCATAATTTAACCAACTCCGTTTTAAGATCCCCATAGTGCTCCTCGAAAAAAGGTCACCTGTATAATCATATAATATAATCACCTAAGAGGTGCGCCACTGTTTGAAAAAGTATGAATGAAGATGATTTTTGTTGAAATCCGAAGATTAGCTTTTTGTCGCTTTTATCAATTTTCGGCAAATTATCCAAACATTTTTATTACACAATTTGATACATATTAAATTTTCAATTCAATGCACTCGACCGTGCACATGTGCTCTGTGTATATTACTGTATATTATCGTTAAAAGAAGGGATTTTATGGAAATAAATACGTGAGTGTTTGCTAAGTAGTACGGTTTTAGTTGATGCATAATTAGGCCTTATTCGTTTCTTGAAATTGTGGTCCCAAAAGGTGTATTTTGAATAAATAGTGCAGCGATCTAATTATTCAGAAAGTGTTCAATGTCACATTGGACCCCTCGTATCAGCTGTCGCAGGTAAATCAAAATTAGCGATTATAATAAAATTCCAAAATATTCGTTCCTCTTTTTCTAATCACATATTTTATCCTTTTCCGTGGCCTTCCTTGTTGTGTTATTGCTAGTCACTACGACGGGCCCCGTTAGTGCAGAAGAAGTGTGCCCCTTGTCTATAATTCCTTTGTAAATTGTGAATTGTGTAAGAAAGCGTACGATTGCATTGTGGGTGGGAGAACTTGTTCCTATTGTAATATTATTATTCCACCTAAAAACTACTCTGTATCAATAAAATGTAGCGGCAAGTGCAATAATTGGTATCATCCCGAATGCGTCAAATTGACCGAAGACGAATTTAAGTTTTATGCTAGTCTGAGCGATAATTCCAATACAAAAAAATGGGCCTGCCGGTTATGTGATTACTCCAATCATTTGAATGCCTCTAGTAGCCATACAATTGAGACTATTAAAAACATACTTTTATCTCAATTCTCATCATTTAAAGAGGAATTTAAATCCTTTAGTAACGAAATGTAAAACTCATTATCAACCGCGTTGGAAGCAGTCAACTTAAAATTACTAGACTTAGAAATCGAAAATTGTCTATTAAAGAAGCAAATGGAAAATATCCTTGCAAAAGAAAAGTCCCGCTTTGAGGAGTTAAGCGACGAAATTTTTGATAGAGAACAACGTTTCCGCAGTATGATATTATTCAATTTACCAGAACCTACTTCAAATATTCCAGATGAACGCAAAATCATGGATTTAACATTTATAAATTCTCCGATAATATCATTGCTCAACACTGATCATCCAGAATCTGCATTTCGGCTGGGTAAAAAATCTGATAATTCACGACCTCGTCCTCTTAAAGTGTGTTTTGAAACAAGAAACCCCGTAGAATTAATCACGAAGAATCAACACAAAATAAAAGAGGCTAGCCCGCACATAAATATTAAAAGGGATCTTACTCCTTTGCAACGCGATGTTATAAAAAAAAAACCTATGTAGAGTATAATGTTCGTAAAGGTAATGGCGAATCTAATATTGTCGTAAAATTTAAGAATAATCATCCATTTATCATGAAAAATAAGGATTCCAGCAATTCAAAAAAACTAAAAACAATTAATATTTATTTTCATAATGCTGGTGGATTAAAAACCAAATTACAAGAATTTACGTCAAATATAAATCTCAGCAATTATGATGTTATTGTTATTGTAGAATCATGGTTAAATGAAGATATACTGGATGCTGAACTTACCCTTAATTCGTTTAATATTTTCAGAGAAGGCCGAAATATATATTCAAGTGAAAAGAAAAGAGGGGGTGGCGAGTTTATCGCGGCCAAAAAGAACCTTAATGCATGTCGTATTGATGTTAATTGTCCGGCGGTTGAACAATGTTTTATCTCTTTAGAATCTTCTAATTATAATATTGGTGGAGTTTATATACCTCCTAATTCAAATATATCAAAATATGAGCAACATTGTATATGCATGGAAAGAATTTCCGAATTTAACCCGAATAAAAAGTTGTTAGTATGTGGGGATTATAACTTACCAGCAGCCAGATTTTTCAACACTAATCTCGGAGTATCATCAGAAAATATAAACAATGAAAAAGCCCAAGTAATTGCGGATACTTTTGGATTCATTAGTTTATATCAAATTAATAATATTGCAAATTCCAATGGAACATTTTTAGATTTGGTATTTGCATCAGATTCAACTACTTTAGTGGAACCTGCAACTGATCCCTTGTGTCCAAATTCTCTACATCATACTGGCTATTTGATTTCCGTCAACATCTTGGAAAACTCTCGGATTTTGGAAACCTGTGAGTGCGTATATTTATTCGACCAAGCTGACTATATATCTATAAACAACATTTTGGCAAGTGCAGACTGGAAGCTTCTTTTTACAAATCCATCGCTGGAAGATAAAGTTCTACGGTTTAATTTACGAAATAATTGACGATTATATACCGAAGAAAATGGTGTGTACAAATAACTCTACTTATCCGGTTTGGTTTACCAGTGAATTGAAATTATTAATAAAAAAGAAGAAGGAATGCCATTTGAAATATAAATTAACTGGTGCGATAGACGATAATTGCCCGTCAACAGTGTAAATCGTTAAATAACTCCCTTTATACGTCATATGTTTCAAAATGTGAACAAAACATGACAAGCAATCCTAAATTATTCTGGAATTTTACTAATAAGTTAAGAAAATTTAATAATGTTCCAAACTGTATGACATATAATAATGTTATGTATGATAATGGTTTAGATATTGTAAACAACTTCTCTGATTTTTTCTCCTCTGTTTACATAAGCGATAATTCAAACACTATTCCAGACATTGATTATTCAAATAAAGTTCAAGGCAATTTATTAACAATAACATTTTTAATATACTTAAATGATTTGCCCAAATGTGATAACATCTCCAACATCATATTGTACGCAGACGATACTACCTGCATAAATAAATCCTCTGACCTTGAATCGGCATTAGACAGCGAAGAGGCTTCAAATAAAAATATCTTGGAGTGGTTTGTGTCCAACAAATTGACACTAAATGAAAATAAAACAGTCAAGGTTATGTTCTCTCTTAAATCTAATACTGAGGTTTCATCTACAAGATTTTTGGGAATAACTTTAGATAGTAAACTCAACTGGCATGCACATGGTGATGTTACAGCAAATAAGCTATGCAAAGTTATCTACCTACTCAGGCACTTACAAGCTAGTTTACCACAATCAGCGGTAAAATCTGCTTATTTTGCATTATTCCATTCTCACATTGGGTATGGAATATTAACTTGGGGTCACTCTGCCATCAGTAATAGATTATTTAGCCTCCAACGACGTGCTATTCGAGCAATCCTATCTATTGGTTTCAGAAATGATTGTAGACAATACTTTACAACTCTTAAAATCCTGACACTGCCCAGTCAATATATATTGGAATGTGTGGTACACGTTAAAAAGAACATAGCGTCATACTGCACCCATTCAGGAATTCATGATCACAACACTAGAATAAAATTGAAGATATGCTTGAAGTCTCTGCGTTTATCTAAATGTAGAGATGGTATTAACTACTACGGGCCTCATCTATACAATGCTCTACCTGATGACATAAAACTGCTCAGTGGTCAGAAGTTTAAATCAAGGGTAAAAATCTATTTATATAGGAAAGCTTTTTACAGCATACAAGAATGTTTATCCAATAGTTTTCGTGATTTTAACATTTCCTAATATTTTGTATTAAGTTCTATATATTATGTCATTCATTAATTTTATTCCCTATATTTTATATTTTATATACTTGTACATGTTTCTGTTCGTTTGTCATTTACTATTTTATAACTTAACTTATTAATATTTTAAAGTGTTTTGTGTTTTTAAATATTTTTAACATGTATCTGTGTAAATTTTAGATGTAGCACGTGAACTTTTATCCGTGAATATTACTTTTATATACTTCTGACCTGTTTAAACCTTTGTATGTGCACCAATAAGTGAATTGAATTGAATTGAATTCAAGATGTATTCGATGCGATTCAAAATCTAAAATTCTCACACTGTTCTGGACCCGACAATATTCCGAATAGCTTTCTGAAAAAATGCTTGTACACCATTTCAATACCTATTCATTTATTGTTTGTTAAATCAATAAAGTTAGGCTACGTACCTTTAATTTGGAAGAGAACTGTTATAATATCGATTTTTAAATCAGGACGGAGAGATGCCATTGATCATTATAGAGGCGTATGTATACAGTCGGCGATACCCAAACTTTTGGATAAGATTATTTCTAAATCTATAATGCAAGAGGCCAAGCATATTTTAATTGATGAGCAGCACGGTTTTGTAGAGGGTAGGTCTACGATAACCAATCTTGCCATTTACACGGACTACCTGTTGAATGCTTTCGAAAAAGGTTATCAAGTTGATTGCATTTACACTGACTTTTCGAAAGCATTCGATAGGGTTAATCATTCAATTTTAGTTAAAAAAAACTATATGCACTGGGATTTAATGACTTGACTGTTAACTGGTTTGAATCATTTCTCACAAATAGAATACAAGTTCGAATAAAAAACTTCATTTCCGCAGAATCAGCTGTCCATTCGGGTGTGCCGCAAGGTACATACTGTGGACCTATTTTGTTTCTATTATTTGTAAATGACATCAAACTTGTAATAAAATGTTGTGCGTTCTTGTTATTTGCGGATGACCTAAAACTTTACAAAGCTGTGTTGCATCCATTGGACCATCTCTCCATTCAAACTGATTTAGACAATTTAAACCAATGGTGTCTTGTTAATAAAATGCCACTAAATTTCACCAAATGCAATGTTATATCTTTGAATAAACAACGTGTAATGAAAGAATATCACTATTCAATAAACAACAATAATTTGACAAGAGTAAGGGAAATTAAAGATTTGGGAGTAATTTTAGATTGTAAATTAAATTTTGCATCTTATATTTATTACATAAAAAAGAAAGCCTTAAGGATTTTGGGTTTCGTTACTAGATTTTCCAAAGATTTTTCTGTTAATACTTTAAAGATATTGTATTGCTCATTGGTGAGGTCAGTACTGGAATATGGGTCAATCATATGGTTTCCACAATATCAAATATATGTTGACAGTATTGAAAAAATACAACGTAAATTTATAAGACTTTGTGGCTTTAAAATGGGCATTAGAAGAGAGAAGGTTGATATAGCGTTAATTTCTAGTTCTTTAAATTTAAACACATTAATGAATAGAAGGATAATGTTTGATTTGTGTTTCAGGATTAATTGATTGTGTGGAATTAGTTGCATCAATTAAATGAGTAGCTCTGGTATCGGATAAGCGTACCAGAAACCATGTGACATTTACGGAATCTTACCATTCCATTAACTATGGTGCTAATTCTGTTATATCACGCATATCTAGATTTGGAAATATTTTGTTAAATAATTACCCTTCTTTTCTGTTCACTATGTCCATCACTTCATTTAAAAGTAAAGTGTTACGGTTAAATTACAGTTTATTTCACTAAAAATATTTTATATTATTATTTTGTTATTGCGAAATTTTAGTTGTATTTTAGTATATTCAAATTCACATTTAGTTTAATTTCAAGAGTATGTAGTATTACACAAAACTTAATTGTAAAATGACTACATTCGTTAAATAAATAAATTAAATCTAGCATATCTTACATGCCAAATTCTTCCTATGTATGTTTCAATAAATTTATTTTAAAATTCTCTTGAAAATGCAATTTAAAAACAAAACTAGTCAAGCAATTTAAACAGTTGTGCTCTGAAGCTGTCAATTTATTATTAGGTATTAGTATCTATTATTTCATTCATATTGCAAATTTTAATAACATGAACTACCAATACCCAAGTATTAAAACAACGACCGTTTTCTCTCACACTGGAGATATATTTTTAATATAAAAAATTCCAGATCCCAAAGCGCAGAACATTATTTAATATCGAAGGAATAATGTTGTAAACATATTGGACTGCACAAACACATATAATGCGGTTTATTTTGCATACATATACCAACTTAAATTACACCCCATTTATGTTCCCCCCCGGATATGTTCCGAAGCACCGCTTAAGAAGCGTTTCGATACACACTGAACTAAATGACCTGAATTCTAAAACTATGGGGAGTCGGCTTTAGGAAATTGCCGGGTCATGTAAATGACTGTTTAAAATGTTTTCAAACAAAATATCGAATTTAGATGTTACTGCCGTGAAACACGTCACCCTCCCACTTTCACGTCAATTTCCATATCCCTTCGTTCTTTTTTTGCTGTCGGGATTTAAATTAAATCGTTATAATCTGCAACGTGAGCGTATAAACTAGGATCAAATTTGTACAGCGAATGATGTACTTTTTATAATTAATTTTATTTATTTTATAGCGGATTGATGAAACAATTAGTGATGCTGGTATATGGAAATTGATTCGGTTTTTGTTCTGCTGTATTTTATTAAATTTAAAAATAATATGCATTGGGTGTGTTCAATATTTAGTAGAATTGTTAAAACGTTGCTGATATTGAAAATATGTCCCGTGACTTGTATAATTGATACTTGCCTAGGCAGCAGTTATTATAAAATTAACTCATTTGATCAATCTTATCTGTCGTTAATGATTTGACAATGATTAAGAGAGAAAGCAAGTCTCAATTTTCAGTACCAAAAAGGTTGTTGTGAATTTGTATTACGTAATTATTGGTGATTAGAAAAATTGAAATACTTAATCAGTTGCAGATTAATTCAGCTAAAAACTTTAATTAAACTACAACTGATTAAGTATACCAATTCAACTCAAAACTTAAGATTATTTTAAAAAAATCTTAAAAAGGGATAACGACGATTATTGAATTAAATAGATGAATTTGTTTTTATTTATTTCATAGTCTCACAGATTTATTCAGTATCTTGGAGTATTAAATCCATTTTTTTAACAGGTTTGTATATTTGGATATTATTTTTTTTTTTTATTATTCAGGACACCTAAATAAATACATGCGTATTACATGACAATTTGTGTTTACGGTTGATATCTTTTTTAAATAAAAGTAGCCTGAATATATGAATATTCAACCTGTTCGTAACTCTATAAAATTAAGTCGTAAGCCCGTTTGACACGATGTTTAAAAAATGGGCATGTCAGTTGCATACAGAGAATTGTGCAGTAATATTTCATGTGAATTTTCTTGTAAATTATTTAGAACTCGTTCTAATTCGGAGGTAAATCTGTGTGAAAAAGTGCGCACAGAGCACGCAGCACGAGTTGCATAAAAATCCTTCTTCTTCTCGCAGACCTCCCGAGGGAAAGGAAATTGGAACATTCACGATACGATGTAAGGATGGATTAAAGTTGAAGGGAAATACCGGAAAAGGAAAGATGAAATGGAAGTGATGAAATGGGTTAATATGGATGGGACAGTTGCAAATGTCCCTAAAACGTGTATTAATACGCAAGCTTAATTAATTCCACAACAAAATATGTAGAAATGACAAAGAGGAAAATAATTTCTCTGCATAATTTACAGTGCTAATAACTAGTGAATTTATCACAAAATTAACATGTGAATTTTGTAGAAAATTAAGCATCGGTTTAAACGCGCTTTACTAACAATAAGACATTTTTCTTTGTAAGATATCTTTACCGCTGTATTCTTCAAGAACTACCGCCCGAGATATTTTTATCCTCGAATGGGGATTATTATTATTAATTTTATGAAAGGTTTCAAATTTCACCGTTTTGACTTCTGGAGCAAAATATACGAATCAATTCAGAACTGTGAATAACATTTTCCAGTTTGATTAGTAGACGCTGTAATAAATAATATGACTGATTGTTGAAGCCAGTACTTTGTGAAACATATTGAATTACTAAGGAGGGTTGCATTAAAATACTTTGCTGGTCACGAAGTCGTGATACCAGCAAAGTGTTTAAATTCAACCTCCTTAGGTATAATAAATAAATTAACCTACCAGTTTCTCATTCTCGTCCTCCATTTCGAGTCGAGCAGCGATGCAATTTCGTGTATCCAGGAAAGCTTTCCGCTGTGCATGTTCCATCAGATTGTGCATAAATATCCCCACCACGTTCACGCATAAAAACACTATCACGTTTGCGGTGATCTGAAAAAAAAAAAAAATTTAATCAATGTGTGTACCACTACTTCCTTGTATGAGTTTTAAAGCACATTGCTGTGTTTAAAACATACTGTAAAAAAGTAAAGGGAAGTAGTTGTTTCAATATTATTATTTGTTTATAATCTTATAAAGACTTAATTTTGCAGAGTCACGAACAGGTTGAATATTCACATATTCGGGCTATATTGCGTCTTTAATAAATTTATTGGGCGATTGCTGCAAAATCTTTAATGCCGGCATTATTGTTACAACTGAAGTATCCGGTCACATCAGTACGCATTTTGTAATTTAATTTCGTTACATTCTAAAAATCCAAGTTTATTTTTTGTCCTGTTATGACACAATCAAATATTTAACTGGAATGGCATGCAGACATACAATTTTATACCATTACAACAATTCATTTCCACATTTTCACAATCTGCAAGTCTGCATAAGTGCATGCAGAAAAGTAATTCTCCTTTTCTAGCTAGTTCACGCTTTAGTGTGAACGTATGGATAAAAACCTAATCAATTCCTACATGTTTATATACAGATGGTATCAGTTGATTACTTAATTTATAGCCGTATTTATTTCCCCATAAACTACTCGCTATCACTGCTGATATGAAGAAAAATACCCCCGGCTTTAACTACCCATCCCTTTTCCACCCTTCCGAAATGGCTGCGGGGCGAAACCGTCGCCATTTAGAGCATGTTTTCCATTTCCCCGGTGGCAACATTCATTGAATTTCAGGGCCACATAAAATTTACGTAGCTAATTTTATTACATGAATCAGCATATATTTGTGTGTCTGGAATCGCCGAGAGGTCAATCAAAGTTTTATATGTTCCAATTCTTTTTTATTGTCTTATTGCAGGATGCGTTAAGTAAACACATCTTTTCGTACACCACCATATTTAACTCATTTATTAACGGTATTATCCGCAGTTTTTTTCAACTTAAACCCTATACATGATTTTTGTGGAGTGTCTATAAAAAAGGTAGAGTAGAGCCATCCCAAAATGTCGTAAGACTTGGAGGTAAAATTTGCGCAGAGTGAGAAAGTATTCGGAGTGAAAGCGATAGCAAATCTAGGCGGGGTCGCCTTACCGAATTGAAGATGAACCATCACTTCGCGACCGATTCTGTGAATATGCAGGGTGTCCCAAGAGGAATATGCCAAAAATATGGTGAATTACTTAGGTCGTTTTAAGCAAAAAAAGTTATATCAACATAGGATTCGGAAAGGTTCGTGAATTATGAAATATTGCTTCGCCTAGTAGTCTTCTTGTCTAAGATTTGATTTTTTTTTATAAATGGTACGGATATGAACCTGCATTTTGCAGTGTTTTACACACAGTAGTACGAGGTATTCCAAGACGCGAAGACATTCTGCGAGTGCTATGTATAGGACTGCGTTGTATCATCTGAAGGATATCTTTTTCGTGTTCTACTTGTCAAACAGGCACCCCTTCTGAATTTATTTTAACGATCCTGTTTCTCGAAGTCATTTATATGTATCGATAAATACTTGTCGATTTGTGAGTGTATTACGATAAAGGAAACGCCGATAATATTCTAGCATGGTAGCTCTAGCGTTACCATTACAAACGCCGTGAATAAAATGAATACCTGCATATTTTTCATTTGTATACGTTAAGGACATGATTAAAATAAACAAATTCGAAACAACTTTACTTGTTGCAGAAAGCATTAGATAAATACAAGAAAACGAAATGTAGCCTGAATATATGAATATTCAACCTGTTCGTTAATCTGCAAGCAAAAAATTGAGTCTTACTAAGACTATAAACAAATAACTTATTGAAACAACTACTTCCCTGGCTAGTGCCACGCCGGATATATTAATATCCGTTAAGTTATTTGTTTATAGTCTTAGTAAGACTTAATTTTTTGCTTGCAGATTAACGAACAGGTTGAATATTCATATATTCAGGCTACATTTCGTTTTCTTGTATTTATGATTAAAATAGTTACATTTACCAGTTAGGTTAAACAGAAAGCAAGTAATGGTAAAGCAAATGCTCTCCTTCGGCAAGCTATAATTCACTAACCTTTCCGAATTGGACCTAGGTTTATGTAACTTTTTTTGCTTAAAATGACCTAACTAATACACCCCTAAAGTTTGGAAGATTCACATTTGTATTTACATTATATTCACGTGGCGCTCGCTGAATAATTATGAGTTTCCGGCATCCGCGTCCCCTCCCTTGAAATGTAAGATGTTCACTGCGCAAAGTGATTTTGGGAAGGCTCTAATGATGAAAGGCGGCGAAGGAGAGTTCATCTCATAGATGAACTCCATCCGTTACTTTCCGGTCTAAAGTTTGTTAAGATTCCACAACAGTTTATATTATTTCTTAGTCGCAATAACTTTTATATTAAACGAAAAAACAAAAAACCGGTGCACCTGTCAAATCTGTCCATCGAAGGGGACCTGGGGTATTCTCTTCAAGGTCTTTGAACAGGTTCTTGTCCAGATTTCCAGGGTGATACGAAGGGAAGTTTTTATATTGTGTGTTATTATATTGTTATTAAATTATATTAGACGTAAGTTATTACTTGTACAAATATTGTTCTTTGACGTACCCAATCTGTTATATGTAACGGCCAAATGGGCAAATAAAAATTGAATTGAATGAATATTCTTACTATTGTACGAGGGTCACATAAACTCGCCAAACAAGCCAAATAAGTTCAAACAAACCTTCAACAACCGAAAGGTTATGGCTACCGTGTTTTGGGACCAAAAATGTGTGTTGCTTTTGTAGTTCATGCAGTCAGGGACTACGATTAATGCAGCTGATTATTGCGAAACTGCGGAGAGCCATACAAAACAAAAGAAGAGGCATGCTGACTTCTGGAGTTGTATTGATCCATGACAGCACCTGTCCTCACACGGCTGCTCTAACTCAACTGCTTGAGCAATTTTAGAGGATATTTTCGATCACCCGGCATACAGTCCTGGCCTAGCGCTGAGTGACTTCCGTGTTTTCCCTGAACTAAAGAAGTGGCTAGGAGGGCGGCGCTTCCAAAATAACGAGGAGCTTCAAGACAACGCCAAGACATATTTAAATTCATTGGGGGCAACATTTTATGAAGAGGGTATTGGAAAGCTTGTACACAGGTACGACAAATGCCTTAATCTCCAAGGTGATTATGTTGATAAATAACCATAAGTGTACATAACTTTTGGTATAAAAATCATTGTTTTATATAGACTTGTCTTTTTATTACCGCCCATCGGAGGTTGAAAAAAAACGACCCTCGTATTATTAAGGTTGTAGTCATATACATGATTAAACCAGAAAATAAATGGCGTCATTCGTCTCCGTCCGCATCGTAATATGTGTCACACAAACAATATTAATTCAATTTCCTAATTATTTTCTATATCGTTAAATATGTCATCCATTTATAATCTTATCATATATTTTGCAATAAAATTGTGTCGTGAATAATTACTAAACATGTTATAGAAAGACTCGTATATTGTTAAATAAACGAGAACGCAGTGCTCGACATATTTGATATGCAAACGGGTTGAAATATTTAAATTTTATTTACAGCAATCTACAAATAAAGGTTTTATATATTTCCTGTTTTGTTTTACAGTTTTTACATCCAGTCAGTAAATTTCTACAAAACGTTAAAGTTGACCATTGTAATTGATTTATTTTATTGTTTATATATCTACTTCGTTATACATGATGTATAATAAATGAATACTTTGTTTTGTATAACTTGCATTTATTTTTTAACGAGTATAGTTTCGGTAACTCAGCTTACCATTATCAAATAAAAAGTTTACTTTACTTGTTACTACTTTTACTAGTGTAGTTATTGAAACTATACGAGCTAAAATTAAATCCAAGTTATATAAAGCCGAGTAATAGTGTTCATTTATAATTATTTATATCTCGATAAATAATGATGATACAAATTTGCCATTGACAAAACCTATAAGAAATATTCCAAGGAAGGCAAATCTGTATTCAATTTTTTTTTGTAATTTCTAGTTTTTAAAATGCAGCATCTGAAAGTGCCATGTCTCGCTTTTTACTTTCTCCGTTACGAAGTACGAGAAAGTATTGTGATCGTGATTTTTTTTTCAAAAATTTTTTTTACGGAAATATCCGTTTTGGGGTCCCTAGATGCCATTTCAACAATTTCTGGAAAAAAATTTTTTGTGTCTGTGTGTGTGTCTGTGTGTGTGTGTGTGTGTGTGTGTGTGTGTGTGTGTGTGTGTGTCTGTGTGTGTGTGTGTCTGTGTGTGTGTGAGTGTCTGTCTGTGTGCGCTGTATCTCAAAAACTAACAGAGCAATTGATATGAAACTTTGAACATACGTCTTATTTGATAATCCGAAGAACTGAAAAGCTTTTGGTAAAATTTCGTACACCGGAAGTGGGTGTTTACCTTAACTGTTTTTTGTTTTTTGCCAATATTTTCTTAAATATGAAAAATATCACAAAAAAATTTAAACAAACATTGAAGACAACAAAGAAATGAACATCTATTGCTTAAAAATATTTTTCATAAAATCATTGCTATTCGAGAAAAAAATTTATTAATTTTTTTTAAATATTTGGTTTATAATTATGAAACGTTAATAGTTACAGCAAATTTATGTTAATAATAATTGTAGAGAATGCCAAAATGAACAACTTCTAAAGAATAAGTTTTTTTTTTAAATCTCATTAGTTTTTGAGTAAACCAAGTTTTTTAATTTGAAGTATAATTTTTCCATCTTTCATAATTTTGACGTTTTAAACGTCAGTTTCACCAGAGTTTATGCAACGCTCGAAGTACACTTAAAATATGATTTAAATTAAAAATAAACCATGGAAGCGTAAATATAAATACCATCAAGTCGGAGAAAGTAACATGATGGCCACATCACCATTTTTTTGAAAACGATAGTAGTAAACTAACTTCTAAAAACCGTAAAAGTTGACCATTGTAAAAATCTTCAAAAATTTTATTTTGCAATAAAAGATGTAGATTTTCGCAGCCTTTTTGCACATTGTTATTTTTTTAAAATATAATTTATTGTGCCAACAGCAAAAAGCTTTACACTTGTCAAGTATATTTACTACTAATATAGTATAATAATATAATATAATTTAAAACTAACATTTCAACCTTTGAACCATAATCCAGTAAGTAAAACCATGCCAATTTTTATAATTTCGACGTCACTAATTTAAAAAGAAAAACGACATATACAGTAGAAATTATAAATATTAAAAGAATTAATTAAAATTAAAATTAAGATATTCGTCCCAGTTGTAGAATACATTTTCACCGCTTCTCAAAAGGTTCACCTAGCAGAGCCTTCTTTACAGGGAAGTATGTTATAAAATTTGATTGCGTAATATCTTACGCCCGTTTGGGATTTGGATAACCTCATCGGATCTAGGTATAGATTAGTATTTTGCCTAGTGCAGTAAGTATTAATGCTTGGATGGGTATTGTATGACTTAATGTGTAACAAACATCCATAAACGTATAAACATGGAAGAGTTAAGATTCTAGAGGCGTAGAAAGCCAGAATGGCCCCAGACAATTAGAGCATAAATATGTTATGTGTGATTAAAAAGGGAGAAGTATGCAACACGAAAGACTCCTTTTGAAACTTGTTTTGAAAGGGAGAATAAGGCAAATATGCTTGAGCATAATTTACTTGCATGAGCATCCCCGTGTGCAGACAGATTGTTCGTGATGTAAACACCTAGAAATTGTGTCGTTTGAATTTGAGGGAAAATGTCATAGTTGCAGATTTAGTATCGTTAAGCTTTAAGCGATTGCTGCAAAACCATTGTGATGCGTTCGATTGTGTATCAGTATGTAAAGGTGCGTATCCACCGGCGCTCGCAAACAGCTCGTGATCATCCAATAACCTGTTCGCCTAATGTTGTCGGGCTGTGCGCGAACAGCTCGCGTAACATTAACGGATTTTACCCTGTTCGTGTCGAGTTCGCCAAAAGTCCCTCCAGTTGTCGGTAACTTTAAAGGGTATGTTCGCCGAACCTCAGTCAGGTGTAGACGGTGAAACTGTTCGCATCAATTTAAAAACGAAAAATTTCGGTCGGATGATAACGTACTGACGCTTATAGAAAGCTACGGGGAAAAGGAAGTGTTGAGGAACGTCAAAATAACTGACTACAGGAATAAAATAAAGACATGCGGGAAAGTTTGGCAAAAGAACTGGATTGTTGCCGCGAATAAGTTGAACAAAAATAAACACTCTTTTGGCTCAATTTCGACGCGAACGACAAAAGGCAGAAAAAATGATAAAATCTGGGATGGGCAGGAATGAAATATACGGTAGGATAAATTTGATCCGTTTTATCAACACAAGACATGTCTATTTGATACCGATAAAACTGGAACACTGAGCGAACTTCTTGGCGAACAACGTTCAACGAAAATTAATTTCATCTAGACATGTTCGTGTAACTGCTCGCGTACTGAACGCGGGGTGATCGAGATTTGTTCGCGAGGCTAATCGCGAACAGAGCTTGTTCGAAACCTTAAGGTTTCAATCACATTCAGTCCGTACCATCCAATGCCCCCGGTAGATTATTTATGTATATTAGGAATAATAAAGGCCCCAGAATAGATCCTTGGGGCACACCGCATGTAATTGGAAATACAGATGAGGTAACATCCGTACTATCCAATTCCCCCGGTAGGTCATTTATGTATATTAAGAATAATAAAAGTCCCAGAATAGATCCTTGGGGCATACCGTATGTAATTGGAAGTACAGATGAGGTGGATTTCTGTGACAAAACGCATTGTGTTCGGCCAGAGAGGTAGGATAGTATTAGTCTGCAGCTGTCTGGATGTAGGTTATAGAAATATAATTTCCGTAAGAGAATTCTATGAGATACACAATTGCCTTTGAGAGGTCTAGGAAAGACGATTTTCGCCTCAAAACAATTAATTTGCAAATTGCTTCTGTAGTTGAACTGAACCCATATTGTTCCTTACAGAAGTTGTTATGATGTTCAAAATATTCTGTTAGTTGCATTTGTAGAATTTTTTCCAATACTTTGGCAAATAGAGGCAGCAAAGAAATTGCACGATAATTGTCTGGATCCGAGTGATCACCCTTTTTATGGAGAGGTATTACTAATGCTCTTTTTAGCGAATCGGGAAAAATATTGTTTTTGATGCACTTATTAATGAGTTCTGTCAAGGGATGAATGATTGTTGTAATTATTGACTTTAAAACATCAATCCAAATACCATAAATGTCTCTGCTATTACTGGATTTCAAACTCTTGTCGGCGTTAATCACAGTACTGATTGTAAAACCTCAACAAATTTAAAATACATTCCACAGCTTGGGGGGTTGCGACACATTAAAATTATGGGGTCAACGTCAGACTCAGGTAAATTATTTTAGTTGACGCAAATGAGAAAAACTGATTAAATTCGTTTACAGTAATACTGCATTCTTGATTGATGTGGTTCGATGCTCTATTAGAATTTATAATTTCCCACATTGCTTTAGGCTTAAAATTTGAATTTTGTAAATACGAATCATTGATTTCTAACTTGCAAGATGCAATTGCACTTGTATGTAAGACTATATCTATTTCTTAATGGATCGTGCGTTTGATTATAAGCTTCGGAAAGTAAGGCAAGCGTACTGTGCAAGCGGTTGTTATACCATCTAGTTTTCTTGTTTTCACTTTTATTTGTAATTTTCTTTACTGGAAATATTTTGATAAACAATTGAGACGTAAATTTGATTTTTCAAAAATTATAAAGGACATTCCAAAGAATGTATATCTTTAGCAAACTGCTGTAACAAAAGTTAACAAAAAACAGTTCAAGGAGTATGAAGAAGAGTTACGTTTCCAAAAAAGTAAACGTGATCTGCCATCAACAAAAATAATTCGTTTTAAAGCACGTAATCATCATAAGACATGAAATAGATGAAAACCAACTTTAAAACGGTTTCAAACAAGATTTCAATGAGGAACGGGAATAATTATACAATGGAGACTATTTCACTTCTTTGTCTTCGTCAACATTAAACATAATGTAAACTAATTATTCATGAAATTGTACCGCGCCTATTCATCAAAAGAGATAAATTTACCACAAGTAAGTGTGCCCACATTTGCCGAAAATTATGAAGATTTGTGTTCATCTAGAGATCTGTTTAAAAAAAATAATCCACGACAATTTCAAAATCAGCAAGAAGATACAATTTTGGAATAAAAGATGTCCTATAGATTTTCGCAACCAACTGTACCTTTTTGCACATTATTATTAATACCTCGATAAAGAATTGTAATGTAAATTTAATTTTTTTCAAAAATTATAAAGAACATTTCAAAGAATGTAGATCTATAACACTGCCCAAGAGACGTTTTAGTGCCTGCGTTTTTTTATGAAAATATGAATTTTGATGTTGAATTATGGCTGATTGCAAACTTTGACAAAAAAACGAGAGGGAAATCTGATGCCGGACAAAAATAAGCTATTCTTTCAACAAGATGGAGCTCCACCTTATTGCGTTATAAACTACCTCAATCGGAGATTTTAGAATCATCAGAGAGGGAGGCGTGGAGCAATATAAATCCCGATTTTTATCTCCGGGATCATTTTAAATATGTTGATTTTAAAACTAAACCAGTGGATCTAGTGGATTTGTGACAACAGGTAATTACTGAAAGCTGAAACTTTTTAATGGGTTAGGTATAAATTAAAAACAAACTGCCTATTCTACTGCATAGAGAACACTGGCAGTCACTTTAAAGCAACTTTTATAATTGCAATAAATAGGATGCTATTACTTTGTATAACTTTAATTTTTTTATGATTTTGACTTTTTTAGTTTGTTAAAACCTTTCTTGTATATATTTAGAATAAATTTTCTTAACTTCCTATAACAATTCCGGGTTATGCACATTTAATCGAAAAAAAAACCAATTTAAATTAGTTAAAGTTAACATTTAAAATCGAGCATTAAATATCTATAAGAATTAAAAAAAAAATCGGTCTAATTTTATTAATCAAATTCTTTACTTGCTTAAACTTAATTAAAATTAAAAATTGATTAATGTATTGTTTAAAACGAAAACAAAATAGGAGTACGATGTAGGAATATATTTGAGAAATACAAAAACATTGTACATAAATAAAATAAAACTTACAAATAAGGAGAAAAATAGGGCAGAAAGACCTAGGTCGATAGACCAAACAGACTAACCCCCCTTTTAGTGTATGTAATCCGAATTGTAATTACGTTTTCTGTGTCTGAATATGTTATTCTCTCTCTCTAGAAGGAAAATACGAAAATAATTAATGACACAGTTTATTTAGTTGAAAAATTAACATCGGAAATTTAAAATGAAAATAAAATTAAAAATTCGACACATTATTATGTCCTATAAATTTGTGTCTGATAGATTTATTCTTATATAAGTTAATTATAAATATTAGTTCCGAAAAAAATATTTCTACACTAATTTATGTAGCTGATACTTCGACAACTGATTGTTTTTTTATGGATTTTGAGTGTTGGATGCATTTTTCTTTCTCCTAGTTCAGGTTTAAAATGTTGTCGTTATATTCAAATCGTTATATTTTTTATATTGATTTTGAGCTTTTGAGGCAATTTTTTTTTATTGGTGTTTCTTCTCATTAATATCTTCATCGTAATTAAAGTTTAGAATTTTGTTGTTTTGTACACAGTTAGTTTATGGCAATTGTTTTTAGTAATATCAAATTCGAATAGTTTGCTTGATTGATATATTTTTCACATTTCAGAAATCGTTCAATACATTTTTTCCTAGATTAAGTTTGGAAAATTGCCGGTCTGTACATAGCTAGGTTATCATAATTGCTTTAAAGCGAAATCAAAAATATATAGCTTTTTATGGACTTTGAGCTTCTAAAGTAAATTTCTTAATTGATATTTTCTTACAAATTTTAATATGGTACAATGCATTGTTCATCATCGTAGTTAAAGTTTGGGATGTTGTCGTTTTATACACAGTCAGAGTATAACAATTGTTATTACGTGAAATTAGAAATCTATTGTTTTATATGGATTATGAGCTCTTGAATCAGTTTTCTTACAATTTTTCAAATGTATGAATGCCCTTTACTACTCGCTTTACTCGTGACCAGACATATCCGCACAGGAAAACTGCTCACGAGAAAACTACGCACAAAAATGTGCGCACAGCGAAAACTCCGCACACGAAAACTTCTCACATGGAATAATGCTCACACGGAAAACTCCGCACACAGAAAATAACGCACAGTGATAATTGCGCACACGAAAATTGCTCACACTGAAAAATGCTCACATTTATCAATCCTCACAGGGTGCGCACAACAAACATTTTTGCTATAATTATTACATTTCACATTAATTTAAAAGCAATGTACTGTGTTTTTACTGTAATTTTTGAAAATGTGTTTATTTTTTGATGTAATAAATTTTTGAAAATTATTGTTTAAAAAAATACTCATATGATGCAAAACATCTACCTTTAAAATTAAACTACGATTTTTGAAAATGTATACATTTTTGCGTGAGTTATGAATTTTTAATATTTTTTTAAGAATACTTGAACAAAGAAAAATAGAAAAAAAATATTGTCATGATTGAATTCCTAAAAAACACCTCCAATGCAATAATAATACATTTAACTTTAAAATTAAATTTGATTTTTGAAAACGAGTCAATTTTTGTTAAACACTTAAACAAAACAAAAATCGTAAACAAAATTGAGTTCCTCAAATATTTTGATACATCCACATAACGACTGCCTTTAAAACTAACTATAATTTTTGAAAATGTGTTAATTTTTGGATGTAATAATTTTTTGAAAATTAATGTTAAAAAATATACTGATATGATACGAAACATCTGCCTTTAGAATTAACTACGATTTTGAAAATGTATCAATTTTTGCGTGAGTTGTGAATTTTTGATATATAATTTTTAAGAAAAATAGAAAAAAAAAATACTGATATGATTGAATTCCTAAAAAAAACCCTAATGCAATTATAATACATTTAACTTTAAAATTAACATTGATTTTTAATAATAATAATATAAAGGGTGAGTTTTTCTTTGATGTTTTCTACGGGGATCTCGGAAACTATAAGAGATAGAGAAACGGTTAAATAAACACAGAAGTGTAGTCTTACGAGTCCAATAAAATAGCACTTTCAAAGTTTTCAAAAAAGTGAAGGGTAACTAGATATTTTAAAAAATGTAAAAAGTATCAATTTTTTTCAAATAAATATATTTCGATTATTATGACAGAAAAAAAAACTGTAAAGGACAAAGTTGTAGATAATTTTATGCAGCTTAATAAAATAAATTCAGAAAAATTTTGACGCGATTATTTTCCAAGAGATGACGCAAACTTACATTTTTTTAATGGAAACCATAGTTGGCTATGACCTCATTCGAAAGACTATTTTTTTCTCTTTAATCCGATATCACAAATGGCATAGATATTTCTAAAAATATGTGAGTTACAGTCATTTTCAAGTTTTATTATTGCACCGCGTGCCGTGTGGGTTCGAATCCCAGCCCGGGCGAAAGATTTTTCGGAGATCGAGAAGTATTTGCTCGGGTCCATGGTTGTTGTATACGTCTGACATTATCATTTGTTCATTTATTCATCCAAAAATTGTACATAAATAGTAGCCGCCTTGAGCTGGCCATATGGGCTACGATCCCGAGGCCAAAAAAAAAGTTTTACTATAAATAAAAAATAGTTAGCCCTGAAAAAGGTGAAAGTAAAACAATTGCAGTTGTTAATAACCACAATAAATTATTGTAGTTATTATTTTTATAGAGATAAACAAAGTTGACAAAAAACACCGTATAATAATTCTTTAATTATAAAAATAATAAAGGATCATTTGATTAAAACTGCAGTCACTAATACATAAATAGTGTGATATAAACTAAGTAAAAGTGCATTTTATTTCAATAATAAGACACATTTTAATATTACAAAGTATGCTCAAAAAGTCCACCATTAATATTATGGCATAAATTACATCTTTTTAAAATTTAATTTGTCTTCTATTATTATTTAAATAAAACGCACTTTTACTTAGTTAATATCACACTGTTTATTTATTAATGACTGCAGTTTTAATCAAATGATCCTTTATTATTTTTATAATTATTATTATTTATAATTATAATTATCTAAATTTGACCACAAACAAATACCGATAGATATTCGTGATAAATTAGATTTAAAGTCAGAAATATTATTTGAAAACAGTTTAAAATTGGCGTTACTTCTCAGGCCATTCTCTACTCTTAAAGTCCGTGATAAGTGTGTATCGAAAACCAGTTTAAGTACAAAGTTTAAGTACAAAGGAGCAATCAATGTGACTATTGAAATCGAGTCAATTTTTGCGTGAGTTATGATTTTTGAAAATTAAAATTTTAAGTTAAGTAATAAAATTTGTAAAATCCTACAAGTGTAACGAAATTTAAATTCATTTAAACTTTAAAATTTGTACTCTATGATAAAAAAACCAGAAAAAAATATATTGAATTGCAGTGGAATTTGTAAAATTCTACAAGTGTAACGAGTTTTAAATTCTAATCAAAATTAAATTTCTGCATTAGTCCGTGATAAGGGTGCATCGAAAACCAATCAATTTAAGTACAAAGGAGCAATCAATGTGACTATTGAAATTGAGTCAATTTTTGCGTGAGTGATTGAAAATTAATATTTTAAGTTAAGTAATAAAATTTGTAAAATCCTACAAGTGTAACGAATTTTAAATTCATTTAAACTTTAAAATTTATACTCTATGACAAAAAAATCAGAAAACATATATTAAATTGCAGTAGAATTTGTAAAATTCTACAAGTGTAAGGAGTTTTAAATTCCAATCAAAATTAAATTTCTGCATTGGTTTAATCATTGAATTGATGAGCCGAATTTGCTTTAAAAGATTAAGATCTATGAACAGGACAATACATTTCTGATTTTCCGTTAAAACAATTGCCAAATTAAAGCTGAAAACAAATCACAACATTCTAAACATTGTCTGGGGAAACGAAATATGCGCATTCTACGAATTTAAAAGTTGTAAAAAAATATTATAGTTCAACTTCTATGTAAAAAAATAAACATTTTTGATTTCTCATCTTAGATTAAAACAAAACAGCAATTTTCCAAACTGAAAATGGGAAAACAAAAATTGCTTAGACGGATAGAAAAAATAATCAAAGGAGAAATTCGATTTAAGAGTTTAAAATTAATTGAAAAAAATATATATTTCGGATTTCGAATAAAAATGAGTGCTAAATCCGAGATTGAAAAGAAACAGCAACACAAATCGAAAATTGTACGATTTAAAAAATTAATCATTGAATGAATATTTTAATTAGTTATTTAAGCTCCAGAAAATAAACCCATTCGATGGTGAGAACGGTAACTGCAAGTGGTATTTGGTAAGAAGGTAAATGTAATTATAAGATTCTGTACGATTTGTCAATAAGCTACTAATTCGTATTTTTTTTATACATTATTGTAGCATAACATAAATGAACTATTGATCTGATGGTGTCTATTACACCGTTATTTTTGTATTCAGATATTATTAAATCGCATTGAAAAAATCATTATTGTGAATAATTCATTCCATAAATTTTACATTGATTTGATGGTCTCTCTACTCCAAGCGTTATTTGTGTTGATAGATATTATTAAATCGCATTGAAAAATAACAATAAATTATTTATTCAATAAAGTTTAATTAATTTCATTTAATCGCTTACCAACAGTAGGAACTATCTTCATAACTGATAATCCATTTCCATTAATGTAATTTTCAATATTCTGCACACACTAAAACACGCGAACACTCACTCACTGGGTGGAAGGTAAATTGCCGAATCGAACGGTTTTCAATGACTAAAAAGAGATTTAATCTGGAATGCGTTCGTGCATCGTGGATAAGGATTGATAACAGACGACGAAAGAATGTGTTTTTTTGCAAACATCTACGCCGGATACTAATTGCCTCCGGGGCAAAGGTCAAATGATTCGGCGGTTCGCACCTGGCAAAATTTTCCAGTTCCACCGCTGAGTTTGTTCGGTGTTTTAGATTTTAACAGCGCGGCGGAGTGTTATTCTTGAATTTTAATTTTTGAGTTCACTGGAATTTGAAATACATATAAAGGCGGCGAAGTTGTGAAAATTTCAAGCAAGTTCGCCGGCTCGAAAAAAAAAATAGAAAAATAATAGCCATCGACGTTAAACTTTCTAGAATAACTAGAAATGCATTCTAGATTATGATTTCGTGAAAATCCATTTACACCCCTTAATTTTAAAATATTTTCATTTGATCAGGCGGAGAAGTTGTGAAAATTGCAATATACGAAACAGCAGAATCATCGTTTATTAATACACACTGCAGCGTAAATGCAGTATAAGCTTTGGAGTGTTACAACCCTCTATTAGAATCTTCCAAACACATGCATATAGATCCAGTAAAATTTAATTCTAATCTAGATCTTCAATGACCAAACCTTAATAAAACTAAAAAGAAAATAAATTTAACATACCTGTGATGGCATTATCATTCAATTGTTTATTCAAATTAATATATTAGACATTTATACTTTTAATTGAAACAAACAAATGTGAAATGTAATAATTATAGCAAAAATATTTGTTGCGCGAACCCTGTGAGGATTGATAAAAGTGAGTAATTTTCCGTGTGAGCATTTTTCAGTGTGAGCAATTTTCGTGTGCGCAATTATCACTGCGCGTTATTTTCTGTGTGCGGAGTTTTCCGTGTGAGCAGTATTCCGTGTGAGGAGTTTTCGTGTGCGGAGTTTTCGCTGTACGCAGCTTTCTGTGCGCAGTTTTCGCGTGAGCAGTCTTCCTGTGCGGATATATCACCGAACCTGTTTTATTACATCTATTATGAATTGTTCTCCTTTTGTACACAACTTAAGGCATTATGGCAGTTGCTGTAACATGAAACCAGAAATGATTCTTATTTTATGAATTTTGAGTTTTTGAATAAAAATGTTCCAGTTATTTTTTTCACAATTTTGAATGAAATTTTGGTTTTTCCAGATCAAGTTTGTAATCTTGAAGTTTTGTTACCAGCATTATTTTTTTGCAATTTTTAAAATCGGTAATTGCATTTTTCTGAAGCAAATTAAATCATTTTGTCTAAATTTTTTAAATTGTTGAAATGCATTTTTCGTTTTCCTAGTTCAAGTTTGGAACATTGCCGTTTTGTTAACAGCTAGAATATGTCATTTGCTTTTATTTGAAATCAATAATATATTGCTTTTAATGGATTTTGAGCGTTCGAACAAAAATGCTCTATTAATTTTAAGTTTTTTTTTAATTTTTCAAATCTTTGAATGCAATATTTGTTTTTTCAGTTCAAGTTTGTAATGTTACCGTTTTGTTTACAGTAGAATTTGGTATTTGCTTTTACTTAAAATCAGAAATGTATTGTTTTTTTTTGTATTTTGAGCTCTTCGAACAGTTTGCTCGATTGAAATATTTTGCAAATTTTTTCCAAATGTTGAAATGCTTTTTTCGTTTTCCTAGTTCAAGTTTCGAATGTTGTCGTTTTGTACACAACTAGATGTTGGACATTAATTTAATGTGATATGAGAAATATATTGTTTCTTTGCGGATTGTGAATTTTTGAAGTAAATTTCTTCATTCATCATTTGTTTGCAATTTTTGAAATCGTTGAATGCAAAGGTTGATGTATTGCCGTTTTCTGTAAACCCAGGACATAGCAATTAATTTTATGTTAAGTCTTTGTATTACTTTATGTACGTGTTTTGAGCATTTGAAAGAAATTACTAAATTAATTCATTTTTTTATGATTAAAAGATCATCCTTCTTCAAGTTTAGATTGTTGGCGTTTTACTTTTACCTAGAATATAATAACTGTTTTTAAGGTGAAATCAAAAATATATTATTCTTTTGTGGATTTTGAGGTTTTAAAGAAAATTTCTTAATTGATCATTTTTTTTACAATTTTTCAAATCCTCGATTGCAATTTTCGTTTTTCCAGTTCAAGTTTAGATTGTTGTTTTGTTTTCACCGAGAACATTAAAATTGTTTTTTTTTGTGAAATCATAAAAACCGAAATTAAACTTGATTATTTTTTTGGATCCAACCGAAATTAACCGGTTTTAAAATTTAATTAAGTAAATAATGATTTTTCCTTATTAATTCTAATGTTTTAATGAAACCATGTTATCTTTTACCAGAAATAAAATAGTAGCAGTACTTTTTTAAACGCCATTTCTTGGAAAACAGCTATATATCAACATGGGGTATGCTACATGAAAAATACTCAGAATTTTACGTAGAATCTATAAATGCAACAAAAAATGGGTGTTCACATTTGAAAATTTTAACTTAGGTGTATCTCAATTTTGGGATACCCTGTACATTTTATCCCAAAAAATGCGCGTTAAAAAAATACACATGTTCGAGCATTTTTCTGAAAGAAAATACCCTGAATTTTAGTACTAAAGTACTATAGTTTTTTATAGCGTTTTTTTCAATGATGTCTGCGTCAGAGGCCCGGAAAGCCCGGCCCGGCCCGACATCGGGCCGGGCCGGGCCGTACCGTATTTTTCAAACTCCGGGCCGGGCCGGGCCGGGCTTCGATGAATTTAATTTTATTATAATTTGGAAAGCAACAACTAAGTGAATCGAAAAAAAAATGTTATTAACATGAATTCAATGTATTTTTGAAATTTTAAGGAGTACATAGGTCCAGTAATTTTATTTATTTAATTCAACATTTTTCGGAGACGGGCTCTGCAGGGCTCTGGTCTGCGTAACGGATAAATAAATCTGACTCGATCGATTTTCAATGTTTTATATACAGTGCGCGCCTAAAGTATGGAATATATTCAGTAAAACCGAAATAAAATATTTTTGAAAAAAAAATTCAAACACGTCGATTTTGTTTTTTAAAAATACACATTTTTGCATGAAAGTCGATTTTCAGTCGTTATTTGTTTTTGAGTATTGACGTCATCCAATTTGTTTTTAAATGACAACCCCCTATTTTTCTTCTTGATTTTGAGAGATCTTTTCATTGTCGAACTGGCAGTGTAAAAATATTGCCATCTTACATAAGAAATTTTTCGAGTAAATGACAATTGAAGGTGAGAATTTGAATTTTTTGCAAAATGATCTTGTTCCAGCGCTTTTTTTCCAAACGAAAATGATCTTGACCGTCCATACATACACTATGGTTTCAGCAAGATGGCGCAACCCCGCATTATGCGCGTTTTTTTTTTGACAATTGTATTACGAATAATTGGCAGGTGAGGACCGATAGAATAGCCCGCGAAAGAGATAAATACGCAGAATTAGCCTGGAAAATATTCAAAATGTTGAAGAAGAATTTCTACATGTTCGACTAAAAAAAAAAAAAATAAATAAAAAAAATAAAATAAAAAAAATAAAAATAAAAAAAACGCGCCTAGTGCGGGAATGCGCCGTTTTGCTAAAACCATATTGTATTATATAAAAGGTCAAGATCATTGTTGTTTGGAAAAATTGCGACAAGCGCTGGAACAAGGTCATTTTGAAAAAATTCTAAATATCGAGTTCTCACCTTCAATTGTCATTTACTCGAAATATTTCTTATGTAAGATGGCAACATTTTTATACTTCCAGTTCGACAATGAAAAGATCTCTCAAAATCAAGAATAAAAATCGGGGGTTGCCATTTAAAAGCAAAATGGCTGACGTTATTACTAAAAAAAATTACGACTGAAAATCGACTTTCATGCAAAAATGTGTATTTTTATAAAAGAAAATCGACGTGTTCGAGGATTTTTTCCAAAAATATTTTATTTCGATTTTACTGACTATATTTCATACGTTAGGCGCGCACTGTACAGAGATCATGTTTAACAAATATTTAATCAAACGTGAAAGTAGGAATAATTTTAATTCAATTCACCGGTTTATAATATCATTTTTGAGTGGAAAATATAATGAGACTATACATTTTTATAAGGGTATTATACGAGCCACTGAGATTGATTTAAATTTGTGACCGTGCATTTTTTCATCCACGCTCCAATAATCAAATTATGTCCATGCTAGTCGCAATATGTCAGAGGACTTTAACCGACAACCAAATCTTATCTGAGCTCTTCATGCACAAAGTAATTCAACGCGTAAATTTTAAATCAGTTCATAAAAGAGTATTAGCTTTGCTGCATATTGTTAATAAAGGGACAAATTGATACTAATTGCTATATAAAACTTGATTTTACGTTAATAGATTTATTTAATAATAGTTACGGTACATATTTGGTACTATTTAATTGTCAATGCTAAGTGTTTAGAAGCGCTATATCAGTGAAAAATAAAACGCATGTTGCTAAGTGTGCTTCATAATTTTTCACGGATTTGTGTTAGTGCCGGACTACACATTGCGTTTTTATCGTATGCGTTTCTGCCGTTGAACCGACGACCCGTATGCGTTTTAAACGCAATGTGTAGTCGGGAACGTAGTGCATGAACATAAACTTTTCTTTCTCCACAACTCCTGTAGAATTGAAATATTCTGGAACCAATTTTGATCATAGAACGTACACATTTTCACTCTTGTTATGGAACAAAACACAATGCGCTTTGCTTGCAATTAATTCCATAACAAGCTATGGAATTAATATTATTTTTTTCTGATTGAAACAATATCGAATAATATTGCCTTAGTTATAACACACTTATATTTCCCTAGGGAAATATGAAGTGCTCATATTTCCCAAGGAAAATATACACATCAAACAATTGTCATTAGGAGCTTCTCGCAAGAATTGTTTTAATTGCTCTCGGGACAACAGCTCTGATTTCTTAGGAAGGTATCCTTTATGGATATTACAGCTTTGGATTTTACGGGAACCAAACATTTACCGTCTTTCGTCGCTTGCGTTAACACATAATTTGACATTTCACCAATTTATGAAACAACGCAAATACCAAAACAAGTCAACCATGATATTTACAAACAAGGCCCTTAGCAACGTTACCAATCCGATAAATTCAAAAATTTACAATCCAACATTTTCCCATTTACAGAACAATATTCTTTCAGTCAGAAAAAAAAAAAACTATTGATTACAACACGGGAAATCTGAATACATTTCCCTTGGTTGTCTATACTAGCCAACCTCGGGAAATATACTATTCATATTTCCCTAGTTGTAATAATAGCTATTATTAAATATGCGATAGATTAACAAACGATTCCAGGACTATCGACTTAACAACAGGAAACATTATCGCGATGTAACTGATAAACTTGTTTCGGCGACAAAGTTTCTTCGTAGACAAAAGCCGCACCAGAAATGGGATTAACGAAGCTTAGCCGCGCCAGCTTTAAAAATTTCCGTTATCGAAAAAACTTTCCGGGGTTAATGCAATGAGAGAGTGCTTTTGAAATCGTCTAGATAAAAATTATAAACCCCAGTATTTCGCAAACAAAGCAATTTAAAGTTTAAGAGATAAATATACTAAACGGATGCAATTTTCTGCGTGAAATAAAATGCCAGCTGAATGAATTATAATTAAGAATTTGTCTTATTCTGCAGCTGAAACCAGTTTGATGCAAGTTCTGAAATAAGCATTTCAGTTATATTATTTTAATGTTCTAAGTTTAATGCCAGTTAGAGTATGTCAAGTAATTAAACAAAGAAGTAATTAAATGCGTTTAGTTGCCAAACAAACCTGTCTTAATAAAAGTGAAAATCTGTATTTCTACTGACCTAAATAAAAATAAGGTGCGACATTGGTTTCCATAAAGCTGATACGTGTTGAAAGTTATTGTTTACATAACGAGGACAAAGTTTCCCGCACGCCGTCATGTGGAAACCACTTTTCAATTTAGAGGATATAAAACCAATTAGCAGAAGTATTTCTTAAAATATATTTAAATTATAATTCATAATAAAGAAATTAAATATGATCTTGAAGAAACATGCTGCAGTTGTTTATTTTAGATTAAGATTCGGATTAAAGGGAGGGTGACGAGGTCACGGTATGTAGGCCCTTGTATGGGCCCACTATAAACCTCCATGCTAGATCTTCAGCCACCCTACCCTTCTTACAAAGTTTAGGAATTTGCTGGGGAACAGGCTTTCCACGTCGGCCTGTCATGGGCATGACATTCCCAGCAGGATTTTGCTTGTATTAGCTAGAGCAGGGCAGTGACATAAGACATGTTCCGCCGACTCCGCTTTCTCGTTACAGCCTCTGCAGATGGGGTCTGTTGAAACTCCCATCATATGAAGGTGTTAATTGGTTGGTATTGTCCTGTTAGGATGTCAGTGGGTATTTTCAGGTTTATTCTTGATAGATTTATGCAATACTGCGTAACCTTTATTTGCTGTTTATATCAGTAAAGAATTTAAATTTATAATAACAATTTTAGCTGTTACACAGTTTGATACAAATATTTATTACTGGCGAAAAGCAGACCGAATATTGAAATATTCAACCTGTTCGTAACTCTCTACAATTAAGTCTTACAAAGACTAAAAATGAATCACGTTTTATCTTAACTTTACGACGGGTTGAATGTTCATGTCGTTAGGCTACTTTCGTGTTTAATTTATTTTCTCAAAAAGTTTCCATTTATTACAGGAGTTAAATTTTAAATATACAGAATGTCTTTAAATTATGTGAACATGGCTCAAATTAGGAGGTTTGATATAACTTAGATATATACAAAACTATTAGGTTAAACAAGAATATTAGTGATGCTCCTTTAAAAAAAAAATGCATTAATTTTGGACTTGTCTAAATGTCTCATCTACACTAGTAATGTATGAAACATAAATGTCACAACATAAATCATGTATTATTTTTTAAATAACAATGCTAAAAACTAATAGAAATTTAAATCAAGAAGAGACATCTATAAGTAACTTTTTGGGAACTTTGGGATCCATTAGGAATCAGATACAAAAAAGTAAAATGTGAGTGATAAGATGGTGAAACGTCCTCCGTCCGGGATTTTGACCGGACTTAGAGCATTCGATTCGGTATCAAAAAGACTAACGCCCGGTTTCTCCAACGAATCTTAAGTAGATAAAACCTATCTTAAAAATTAGACGTTCTTAAAGTGTTGCACCAACCATAAATCAGATCTTAGTCGTAAGAAGGTCTTACATTATAAGACGCCAAAAATGACATCTTAAGATTCGGATTCTAACCTATAAAATTAGTAATTTGCAACAACGTCTGTCTGTTATTGGAAGTATTCATTGAAATGGCTAATAATTTATTAGAAGTGATGGATGCATTTGATGTAGATGCTGTAGAAATTGACTAACCTGATTTCTCATTCATTAATAATAGACAGTTCTCTTTTACTTTAATAATAATAATAATAATAATAATAAATCATCTTTATTCCTATTGAAATATACAAGATATATACATGATTGTATATACATATACTTAAAATAGAAAGTAGCGTCAATACAAGAAACACATATAGAACAATGCGTGAATTTGAATGTAATTATGCCATTTTTGAATTAAAAAACACTTCTAGATTGTAGGGTTCCAATTTTAATAAGGTGTCAGTTACTTTTTTCTTGAAACACTTCAAACGTTTTTCCATTTTGACCTCTTGCGACAAGTGATTGTAGAATTTCATGCACCTATACTCCGCACTTTTTTCAGTAAATGCAAATTTATGAACTGGATACACAAAGTTATCCTTATGGCGTGTGTTGTGTTCGTGTAGTTGTTTTTTGGTGGAAAATAGATGCTTTTGCTTCCAGACAAATAGTACACATTCAATGATATATATCGCGTGAATTGTTAATATCCCGTTTTTTGCAAATAAAGTTCTACATGAAAACATGGGTTTTAAACCTAGCATAGCTCTAAGGGTTCTCTTTTGTATGATAAAAATTTTGTTTATTTGTGGAGAACTGCCCCAATGGATTACTCCGAACCTTAGCAAACTTTCGAAGTTTGCATGGTACGACATTTTTAGAATTGAAAAATCCACCTTCTCCTTTAATGTGCGAATCATGTAACTAGTTTTACCTATTTTTTTTTGAGATATGTGTTATATGTTCGTTCCAT
Source organism: Ocypus olens (assembly GCA_910593695.2). Classification (NCBI taxonomy): domain Eukaryota; kingdom Metazoa; phylum Arthropoda; class Insecta; order Coleoptera; family Staphylinidae; genus Ocypus; species Ocypus olens. The sequence continues at coordinate 37,606,272 of OU343053.1, forward strand.
TTTAATTTATCGTCAATGTATATACCTAGAAATTTTGCCGATTTTGTCAATTTTAGTTCGTATTCACCAAAACTAATACTAGAAGGTGTATCAAAGCTTTCGGTCTTTTTAAAGAGTATACAATTTGTTTTGTTTTTATTTACCATTAAACCGTTATTTTGAAACCAGTCGAATATCAATTTTAGTGCTTCCTCCCCGTTTTGACACAACTCCGGCATATCATCTCCCTTGATTACAATATTTGTGTCATCGGCATAGTTTACGATTTTGAAATTTGGATTTGAGTTTAGTTCGAATAAATCATTTATATAGATGTTGAATAAAAGTGGGCCTAGGATGCTACCTTGTGGGACCCCGCTAACAATATCTAATGCCTTAGACTGTACGACATCAGTGTCCCGTTTTATCTCTACAATTTGTTTTCTTCCTGTTATATATGACGTTAGCCATTTATTGGCAACTCCCCTAAATCCTATTTGTTCTAACTTTGTCAGGAGGATTTTATGGTCGATACAGTCGAAGGCCTTTGACATATCAAGAAGCACCCCACAAGTTAACTGATTTTTTTCGATTGATTCGTATATGAATGTAGTGAAGTCATATAGTGCCGTGTTGCAGTTTTTGTTGCTTGAAAACCCATGTTGGTATTCGGATAATATTGCATGCTTATTTAAAATGGATTTAAATTGTTTAATTGCGACATATTCATAAATTTTCGAAAAAGTGGATATAAGACTTATTCCTCTATAACTTATCTCTTTTTCTGGGTCTCCATTCTTATATAGTGGCACGACCTTAACCAATTTCAGTTTGTTGGGAAAGATTCCAGTATTTAAAGAATTATTTATTAAAAAGCATAAGTGATCAACTATACATTCCATGCTTTTTTTAATGATAAATAGTGATACGTCATCAATGCCACTACTATATTTCGTCGGCATTGTATGAATGATCTTTTCCAACTCACCGACAGTTATTGGATGTAGAAATATAGTACTATCATTTTGTGTGATGTTAAAATTGTTTATATTATTTGCATATGATTGCACAGTCAGTTGGTTATTAACTGCACCTATGAAATATTCATTTATTTTGTCTGGATTTATTGTATTACCCATTTTGGGATTATGGTCGTTGTTTTTGGTAATTTCCTTAATAACTGACCATGAAGCTTTATTTTTGTTCGATGCCCTTGCTATTTTATTATTATAATAATTAGTCCTATCTAACTTTAGATTGATATTGTATTTTTTTTATAGTACTTTAGCATGGATAAAGAGTCTTGATCGCGTTTTGAGATTATTTCGTACAAATTCACTAGCCTTTTACTCTCGATTGTCTCATCTGACATGGGAATTTGAACTTTTTTATTTCCCATTTTCTTTAAATGTACTGGAAAACATGTATTGAAGTGCTTCAAAAACAAGTCTATGAAAAGATCAAATTGACAATCCAAATTTGTGCTATTATAGATACGAGCCCATTGATGTTCATTAAGTAAACACTCTTTAAACGCATTAATATTTTGCTCCGTAAACGATCTTTTTTTCGTATGGTATACATTTTGTTTTAGTAGTGCCGAAACGCTAATTATTTGAGCCAAATGGTCGGAAAAACCTGTATTACGTACTTGGCAGTTTATAGCACGATGGTCGTTTGTTATAATATTATCTATGCAGGAGCTACTGCCGTTGATTACACGTGTGTATTCCTTAATTAAGAAAACACTGCCATATGAGTTTATTAGTGATTTAAATTCGTGGGACAGAGCACTGTCTTTCGCTAAGTCTATGTTAAAGTCACCTGAAATGAAGTATTGGTTACAGTTTGCTATTAGTATTAAAAATAATAGTTCTAATTTTTCAAAAAAAGTGTTTACATCTGCATTAGGCGATCTATAAATGGTAACAACTGTCACTTTGACTGTATTAAAGATTATGTCAATTGCTGTACATTCAAAAGCGTTTGTCACCGCTAGGTTATTAATATCTGCACGTTTCGAATATTCCCGTATATTCGTCTCACAATAAATAGCAACACCGCCATGGATTTGAGTTAAGCGACAAAAATGGGATGTTAGGTTATAGTTTAAAATATTAAGAGTCTCTATTTGTTCCATAGTTTGCCAGTGTTCCGATAAACATAAGATGTGGATGTTATGATTATTTAGAAACACTTCCAGTTCATTTACACAGTTCCGCATAGACTGTATATTCAGATGCATTAAATTTATTTTATAGTTCGAACCATTTATGTCACTGTTGTTTTCTTGCGTATCCAATGAAAAAAAGGGTTGATGCTTATTCCTCGGGGCCACGTAGACGGGTCCTTTAGCCTTTCTAAATCACTTGTCGGTACTCCAACTTTAAAGGACGAGTATTCAGAGGGATTTCTTGATTCAATTTTTTCACATTGAATATGCTCGAAATTTTTCTTATTCAGTAAGGTTTTAATATCGTCTTCCGTAGTGGATGGATGGAAACGGGTAGAATGGACAAAACCATATTTTGTAGCTACAGCTACTGTAGAATCATCAGACGTTCCGTAGATCGGTTGTGCCCGTTGACGTTTTTGTCTCTTATACGTGACTTTTTTAAATCCATCTCCGTCTGCAGCTGAGTTTATCGGCTCTGTTATTTTTTGACTCTCGGTCGTTGAACCAATTTTATTGTTGATTACTTTTTTGTGAGCTGGCCCAGTCTGTTTATTTTGAGTAGAATTGAATTTAATTGATTTATCTTTTGGGACTTGTGGTTCCCTCTCGATAGTAGTAGGAGAACTGGTTGGTTCGTCAACCACTTGAGTAGTTGGTTTCTTTGACACATTGTTTACATTTATTACTGATTTTTCAGTTTTTAGGGTTATTATGTCTTTTTGCATATTATGTATCAACGTAAATAATTCTGCTATACTACTGTTTATGTCTTTGTTTGATTCGGTATTACAGCCCACGCTTTTCGTCGATATTTGGATTGACTTACGTTTTGGGAACTCGACCATACATTTGTCACATACCCACTTGTAGTTCTTGATTTCTGGAGGGCTTGCTGCGGTCCTTTTACATCCACATGACAAGTGTACTTTCACATCACAAATGAAGCAGATTATACATTTTTCTGATTCACTGATACTTATTTCACACGATTGGCACTTTGTAGAATATTTACTCGGCGCCATCTTAATTGAAACGCTTTCTGCAACGCTTTCTTATTCCATGCTTCATGTTTCTCTCTGCACGTGTTTTGTTCCTGGATTATGGAATCCCATGCTTCTTACTTTTATTTGTTTGTGGCAGCATTTTTTGTTTTATTTTCCACAATTTTGTGGACCGATATCAACGACGCTAATAAATTTCGATCTTCTTTCTTATCAAACTACTTAGTCCAGTCAAATTAGACCAAATATGAACCTTAGATGGAAAATGAATATGCATTCCCGGTTTCTTTTCAGAGGTGTAGGAGGAGTGGAAAATAGCTTATTTTTAAGTTGTCGTATAGTTTTAGGTGGAGCTTTCTTTTTGAGAGCTTAAAGAACAAAAATATTAGTTTTTGGCATAACTCGGCCCCCGTTAATGCTACATGAATAAAATACCCCTCATTTTGTAGCTCTTATTAAGCCCTACATTTATATTTACGATACTCTGACTTACGATCGATATTTGTTTAGTTATAGAACAAATAAATTTAAGAAAAAAACGGTACAGCGTGCTTTTGCGTTGTTCTCATTTCTCGTAACAGTTATCGAAATTACGCCAGTAACAAAGTTATAGAGCTTAAAAATATCTATAATTTGAGATATAACTTGTCTACATCCGTTAAGAATTGAGCCGGAAAGAGCCTCTCAAAATCGTGAAATATACATACAAATATATCATGAAATACACATCGGATCGAAAAACAAAAACGCACGTATTTAATATGTTTCAAAAACCCATCTAATGACACCAAATACCACCTCCCACCCTCAACCCCTGAGGGTGGAGCGGGGGGCAACTTTGAAATCTTAAATAGGAAGCCCCATTTTTTATTGTAGATTCGGGTAGTGTGACTAAAGCTGCAATCGGAAAACATATTTTTTTTTGTCATGATACCAGAAGAAAAATATGAAAACGATCTTTCGAGAAATAGATTCAAATCAAAAACAAGAAAACTCTACAAAAGTTGTTTATTTTCACATTGCTACAACATGGTTTGTTAAATTAAGTGTTAAAATTGTTGACCATTATTCACTTGACAATAAGCCAGTCAATGATAAAACGCTATGATAGAATTCTTGAAATATTGTCCAGGTAATAGTTCACATTCATCAATGAGTCGACGACGCAATTCTTCTAAATCAAGTGGTTTTGTTTTAAATATTCTATCTTTGAGATAACCCCACAAAAAAAGTTTAGAGGAGTCACGATCTAGAGATCTGGCTGGCTACTCAATTGATCCTCTTCTACTAATCCCTCTGTTAGGAAAAACTGTTTTTAAATAATCACGAACGTTGTGACCATTATGAGGTAGAGCACCATCTTGTTGAAACCATATTTGTGCAAAATTTTCACCTGCAAATTGTCTTATTTCCGGAACAATTAGATTTCGAAGCATAGCTTCGCACGTTTCAGCATTAAGATTACCGTCGATAAGAAATGGCCCTATCATATAGTCGTTCAGTATTCTTACCCAAACGTTAAAATTTCTGTGGATATTGCGTTTTGATCTCTCGCGTCCAAAAAGGATTTGTAATCGAATTAAAACGTAGCTTCGTCCGAAAAAAATAATATTAATTGGCAGGTCAGGATCATCGTCAATTATGTTCATCATATCCTCGCAAAACCGCAATCGTCGATCAAAATCATCTTCATTTAGTTCATGAACTAGTGTCATTTTGAAAGGATGAAATTTGTTCATTTTTTAAATTTTGTAGACAGATGTGGCACTTATTTCATGCTCTTGTGCAGCTTCACGAGTACTGCTGTGTGGATTTTCAACGAAGGAGAGTAAAACCTCTTATGATTTATCGTCATTTGTAACCATTTTTGGTCTTCCAGACCTATCGCGATCTTCAACACTACCTGTCTCTTCAAACCGTCTAACAGTTCTTTCAAATTTAATGAAATAAATGATCTTAACCCAATGTTATTTATCTAATAGTACTAGTAATAACGAGCACATTTCTTTTGTATCATTCAAAATCCGGCAGTTGTTTCAATAAGATATTTGTTTACATGTATATTCAGGGTATTTTTCGTCTCTATTAAATTTAACGAAATGACCATTTCGTACCGATTAAACGACTTTAGGGCGCTCTACCAGTCGCAATTTTCATCTAATTTGTATCTTAACTAGTTTAGTATTGGTCATTTTTTCGATGGCAATCGCTAGAAAAGAGTAAGAAGCGAAATATCGCGCAGTATAAAGTGCACTCGACTCGCCGGTGGTGGGTACACTGAACTTTAAGAGAGGCTGCGACGGCCCAATTTTTAACCGATCAAATCGTATTATATCCCAAATTCTAGATCTTTTCAGGTTCTATAACTTTGTAACTAGCGGAATTTCGATAGCAATTACGAGAAACGAAAAAAACGCAAAAAACCGCGCAGAATCGGAAATGTTCCCTTTCTTTCTTCGATAACTCCAAAAATATTAATTATAGGCCAGAGTGTTATAAAAATGAATGATATGGCTTAAAAAGAGGTATAAAATGACGGGTTATTCGTTCATGTAGCATTAACGGGAGGCGAGTTATTATAAAAAAAAACAAATTTTGTTTTTTTAGGGCCCGAAAAGAAAGCTCCACCCAAAATTATACGACAACTTAAAAATAAGCTTTTGTAAAGCCCCCCTATACCCCTAAAAAGAAATGAAGAATGCATATTCATTTTCCGGATCAAATGTTTAATTTGACTGGACTAACTCTAAAGTCGACAACAGGACAGTTAAAAATGGTTAGAAATGAATTTGACACAACGGCTTGTCAAGTTTACGCGAAAATACATCGTTGCCACGTGTAATGAAATCTTACCTAAGATATGTATAAATTTGTTAGGTGTAACAGAACAAAAAGTTAAGAACTACTTAAAAATAAGATATACTTAAGTGAAACATATTTTAACATTCGTTGGAGAAACTGGGCGTAAACCTCCTAAATTTTCAGCCCACTAGAACGTCTCCAGCGGCCGCTAGCTCAAATAAAAACCGTTCCTCGGTATTTTTGGGATAACTCAAGCTAGAGATAATATTTTTACATGTGGGTTGCAACATTTGAAAGCACATTTATGTGCCTCATTGTGGTATTTTTTTTCAAATTTTTCGGCTCAATAACCGAAAACTGGGGGCCATTTCAATATTTGAAACATGATTTTTAGCACGTTTTTTTTTCGCGACGGAAAATTAAAAAAACTATATCTTTGGCATTTTTCATTGCTTTCAAAATGGTGTATTGCCAAAAAAAAATTAAGTGGTGCAAAAGGTCGAAAAACGTCGAAATACGCGATTTTGGTCATTTTTTACCGGTTTTTAATCCTCTTGCGACGTTTTTGGGGGTTTTGAGTTGTTCGTAATGTTCCAAGGGGGACTTCTCGGAGGCTTTTATCGTTTTAGCACCCTCAAAGCCTCCCCCCAAGTAAGACTTTCTGGCCCTCGAAATTTTTCCAATATAATTTTTATTTATTATTTCTAACCCTTTAAAACATCCAATTAAGAAACTGACCCCGGGAAAAGCATCACCACTGTGTAAGCCGTTTACAATTTGTACTACTAATGGATGGATTGTCGACATGCCTTACTTAGCGAATTAGAATTATGACATTCTGAAATAGATCTTAAAGTCTTCACTTCCCATGAAGAGATTTCTCCGGAAGGGCGACATTTTAATTTTGGATAAAGGATTTCGTGACGTCGTTTCTTATTTGGAAGGAGAAATACAGGTCACTGTGCTAATTCCAGCGTTGAAGGGCAACCGACCGCAATTGACCAGTGAAGAATCAAACAAGTCTCGATTTGTGACCAAGTTAAGATGGGTGGTAGAGGCCGCCTATGGAAAGGAAAAATATCATTTATTACATTATAAGTTAGAGAATAAAATGTTGCCCAAAACTGGAGCATACTGCAAAATAGCCTCTTTTCTCAACAACCAATTTGGCAAAAGGCTCGATTCTGATGTTCACATGAGCGAGGAAATCGTGGATGCAATGACCGTTAGAAAAACTTGCAGGCCAAAGAAGTAGAGGAGAATCGTTGGAACGGGCGTAAACGGGAATTCAAAAATATGACGTCTTCCGATATCTTAGACTTTCCTGAATTGACAAGGCGTGATTTAATAATATTTTTTACTGGTACCTACCAGCTAAAACAAACCATCTCCTACCTGGCAGAAATTTTGGATGAACACGACAACGTAAAAGTAGGTTTTTACACAGAAAATGAAAACATTATAAGAGTTTCTGTACCTTCTAGGCATACCTTCTACGCATAAATGGGAAAAATTATAATTGCTATGTGGAATATACACCGAATGCAATTGGATCTGAAAGGTATATTGAAGTACTGTTATGATTGTGCAAATGGAAATCGTACAGTAGGGTGCTGTGCTCTTGCAGCTCCAATAATTTATTATTTATCCAATGGACGATATGAAGATAGAATTTTGAGACCAGATTCATGTTTGTAAAAGCATTTGTTCGTTTCACGTGCGTTGGATTATAAATTGAACATGAACACTTGTTTGCTAGAAATTCAAATTCTGTGCAAAATTTGGTCTGCTAAAGTTGATTGAATTTCGTCAAATTTCATAGTGTGTAAAAAAAAAAAATTATTTATAACTTACATAAAAAAATTCTGTAATATCATTTTTTTAATGATTATAACTTACAAACGAAATTATATTAAAACCCGAAATATATCCAAATGGTTCTTCTTTTATCGAGCAATCGCCCTCGAAGTTCATTTTTGATGTAAAATCATCACTTTCGCGATTCAGTGAAAATAACTCAAAAACTAGGTCAGGTTTTTTCGATTTTTGGATTTTGATTAATTTTCAAAAAACATTTTGTGGCCGTTTGCCAAAAAGAGTTATGTCCACTAAAAATGATTTTTTTGTATTTTGCAAAATTTTAAAAATGTTGGTTTGAGAGGGTTAATTATATCAAAATCAAACCCGAAATTTCTTAAATTATGATTTTCCGGATAACATAGAAATTTGTTTTTGTTCTCTTGAAAAATGGGCATATCTGTTTTTAGCAAACGGCCACAGATTTAATTCTCAATTTTCGTGCCAAATTTGGTGATAGTTTTGAGAAATCGCTAACGAAGTTCGTCTTTCATTTAAAAGCATCACACTCAAAATTAAAGCAAAATAACTTGAAGATAAGAAAAGTGCGTACTTTTTTATTTATTTTTTATTTTCAAAGAACATTAAATTCCCAATTTTCGTGCCCAATTCAGCGATGTTCTATTGCGAATTTGGTGCAATCGCTCTCCAAGTTATTTCTTGATGTAAAAAATTCTTCATCACATTTCTACGATTAATCGAAGATAATTTTAAAACTAGCGAAGTATGTTTTTGAATTTTTATTAATTTCCAAAGATCATTGAATTGTTAATTTGTGTAGTAAATTAAGTCATGTTCCTCCAAAGGAATTTTAAGCATATATTCATATTTTTGGTTTTCAAATGATTTCCAAAGAACATGAAATTCTCAGTTTTGGTACCAATAATAATAATGTTTGATGTAAAATCATCACTTTCATGATTAAGTCAAAATAACTTGAAAACTAAGAAAGATTTCGATTCATTTTCAAAGAACATTCAATTTTTAATCTGCATGCCAAATTGGGGGATGTTCCACATAGGGAATTTTGAGCAATCGCCTTCGTCGTTAGTTTTTGATGTAAAATAATCACTCTTTCAACAATCAAGCCAAAATAACTCGCAAAATACGGAAGGCGTATTTGTGGATTTTTATGAATTTCCACAGAACATTAAATTCTCAATTTGCATGCCAAATTCAGCAATGAGGGAATTTAGCGCTATCGTCCTTGGAGTTAATTTTTGATAATATAATCATATTAATTATTATTAATTATTAATTTATATAATCATTATATAAAATAATTACACTTTTAGAAAAGAGTCAAAATAATTCTAAAATTAGGGAAAGCATATATTTGAATGTTTATTGATTTCCAAAGTAAATGTAATAAAGACGAAAAATAGCCTAAATATATGATTTTCAAAGAACATTAAATTGTCAATGTGCATGGAAAATTCGGTCATGTTCCTCCAAATTAAATTATATTACGATAATATAACACTTAGTTCAAATTTAAACATAAAACAAGGTCTAGCGTATTCACTAACCGTGATCACAGTCACAGTTTAAAGTCACTGATATTCAAAGTAGCAATAACAGATAGCAAGGCGATTCAAAAGTAGCAGATTTGCCCATCTGTAACTTGAGGTATTTATGAAATGAGAAGTTCCAGAAAAAAATTCTCGGACACCTCGATTTTTGTTTTTATTGCACACTTTCTAGCGTCTTTAAAAATAGTATGACGTCACTAGTCTTTCACGTATAACGTCATAGACATTTTTTTAATGGAAACCATTTTTTTTTTGTTTCACTAAATTTGTAGCCCTTTTAATTCTCTTTACGAGTGTGTAAAAATATTTGTTTTTTTTTCTTTTTTTATTTCAGAAATTGAATTTTTTTAACTTATTTAATGTATCAAATGTTCAAATTCCACCAGAAATGTTTCAAACTGCAAGGGATGAGTTTTATCACTGATTGGCGTTTTGCCAAGAGAGAAACGGTGCTCATTTTAAATAAGTTAAAAAAAATATATTTTTTCAATTTCTTGAATAAAAAATTGCGGTCATTTGAGGCATGCAATGTTGTTCATTACCCTCTAGTGAGACTCACGGAATACATAGATCCTTTGTAGGATTTTTGAAATATTTCAAATTGACACCACGTACGTCAAAATGTCTTGTCAATATTTTATACACATTATTTCAATATTGAATGCAATTAGAGGCGATTTTGGATATAAAATTTTATTATACTCATGTGGAATTACTCATTAGTCCCTTAAAAAAAATGCTTAATATTTAAATAATTATTAATTGGTAAACTTTTTCTTGCGGAACTAATTACGTACATTCCACATTCGTATAATAAATAACCATTATTCATTTATGGTTAACTGCAAACTTTACCTAAAATCGAAATTTATTTCGTCAGGTACAGATTTCTGCGAGTGACTTGAGAATTAATTTTTTGGGGGGTTGAAAGGGTCCCAAAAAGTTTTTCTGACTTTTGTTGATGAAAGTACATTAATTAATGGAAATACTTAATAACGTTATTCAGTTATAAGAGATTGCAAATTTATTCAAACATGGCTGCAATTTAGTTAAAGTAAATTATGGGTTAAGGTAATTAAAACTTTTTGTGGGTATATTTTTTGGGCGTTGAAAGGGTCACAAAATGTTTTTCTGACTTTTGTTGATGAAAGTACGTTACTAAGTAATTTTGTTTAGTTATAAAAGATTGCAAACTTACTCAAAAATGGCTGCACTTTTAGTTTAAAAAAATGGTTAATGGGGGTAATTAAAATTTTTCGGGGTTGATTTTAACTTGTGCCTATATTACTGCATATTTAAAGATAGTAATAAATAATGGCATTAAGAACCTATTTTTATTAATTTGTTGATGGTTGAGGTCTCAGAGTAAAACAATATTTTTGGGCGGCAAAACGTTCTTCTGATTTCTGATGTTGAACAGGTGCAGGGTGAAGAACATTTTAAGATAATAAAAGCTTAATGGAAGTTTAAAAACTTATAAAAACTCACACCAGGCCAGAGGCCGCGCGGTCTCTTTGACTAAATAATGAATATAATAGATATATTATAACAATTATTTTTATTAAAAATTGTTTTCAATACTACGTTAAAACAAGTTTAGTCCGTGGGGCAAGAAGCAAGAACTTTCCCGGGCCGGTAAATGTTGCCGGTCCGCGCCTGGTCGGTATATTGATTAAAATTTTATTTTCTCTTTTTGGAAGTTGGCATCACTTACTAGACATTATAAACCGTCTGTAATAAAAAGAGGATTTATATCTGTTTGAAATTTATTGGCTTCCATAAACTTTTGTTACAATTAATAGTCACTGTTCCGTACATTTGAGTGTCCTGGCAGAAAAGTAAACTTGGATTATAATTTAGTTTTGCGTAAATTTCACAAAAAAAAAGTAAGAAACAGTTTATAAATTGCACCGAATTCACCAGATTTTGATGATTCTAAAGCGTTTTTAGCAGTTGTGCAATTTCAAAATCAAAATCGCGATTTTAAAATCTTGGAACTTAAAATAGTTATTTATGCAACAAGTGACTAAATTAGTACTTCTTTTCACGAGTAGGAAAGATTGCCATACGAGCCGAAGGCGAGTGCGGCAATTCCTACAAGTGAAAAAAAGTTGCTTCACGAGTTTCATACAAAATTTTTTCTACGTCCGTAACTTTAAATAAATTCGATAAAACCTTAATTCATTTTTATAAGTAATAATACTTTTTTTAAATGAAGAAAATAATAATCGTCAAGCTTTCTTGATCGGAAACGAATGTTTCACATTTATCGGCGGAACTCGCGGCGTGTTGCGAAGCGTTCATGACACACTTTGCGCAAACAATTTTATAGTTGCGTTAAAAAATGAACCGCTACGGCACTTTTTTCACGCAAACGAGCAAAAAAATTAACCGTTATGGCACTTTTTTCACGTTGTTTGTAGGGTTCGGGAATCACATATTTTATGAACCCAAATTAATGAACAAAACTGTACATTTTATAACGGACGTAGAAAAAAAAATTAATTTCAAGAGAAAATTTCGTAACCCGTTTACACTAAATTTTACAAATCTTGATTTTAAGGTCATCAAAATCGGAAAAGGAGTCCGGCCGTTGCGCAATTTCAAAAATCAATACGGTTTTCTATTTTCGGACTAACATTATTATAATTCTTTTATAAAGTGTGGATCATTTTAAATTTTTCAGTATCAATATTTAGATTGATTTTTTGAAATCAATATGGCTTCAATATGATTAAAAATGAAATATGCGGTACTACGGCTTAGTTAAAAAGTTTTGAAGTATGATAATTTAAATATTAATTGTTCGTGTTGCTAAGCTTCGAAAGAAAAATCAGGTCTGAAAGAGCGTTAATACGATATTAACTTGTATATCGAAATGATTTAATTGTGAACCGAAATATCTATTGTTACAACGAGTTTATAATGATTGTTATTATGCGACCAGGAGCAGTTGGCGGGTGTAGTAACTCATACAAGTGTATTAATAGCCATTAATAATACAAGATGCATTTGTCTTCTTTCTACGATAATTTATCACAATTATTTATAAAAATTACAATTCGAAATAGCTACATTTAGAATAGTCAGACGTCATATTAACATTCCAACTATTATCAATTAATATTTGTTATGTAGGAAGCTTCCACTTCGTTATACATCCTTTTATTTAGAATAATAATGATCGTCTACGGCTCGTTCCGCAAACATCGTTCTCGTCATTAATAGCCATTATATGCGAGTTGTACATTTGTTCACGAAATTTAAAATCAAAATCAAAATTTAAAAAAAATCAAAAAGAAAATCAAAATTAAAATCGAAATTAAAGTTGTAATTACAATTACAATTGAAAAACAATTAAAATCGGTATTATACAGGGGAAACAAAATATTATCATAAATCGCGTTCCGTGAACTAAAGCGGGAATTAGCGTGTTTAATAAGCATATTAATACATGCAAATGCGTGTTTAATGAAATTGAGTGTTAAATGTACCCCATGATTGCCGCCCATACAATTAAGTAATGCGCACATTATAACATTTTCGTGAACAAAACACTGTTTACTTTGTTTGTATAACAAATAATAATAATACAAACAAAGTAAAAAGTGTTTTATTCTATAATTATCAATTAAGATTCTGTGTTTCTATTGTCTAATAATCTGTATTTTATGTGAGCCCACTATGTATACATTTTACAGTACAGGGTTTGAAAATCTTATTAGAATAGAATTAAAAATGACTGTGTCTGTAATTGCTGAGAAAATATTTGAAATGCTAAAGTTCACAAATTATGACGAAAAGCTCATCGGCCGGTATTGTGTATGCACAAAGGGATATTTTGTGGTGTAATATTTAAATTTATAGTGCATGCTTTTGAACATTGTACAATTCTGCAATAGAAGGGTTAAAATGGAAATGCGATGAGGAATAATATAAAGCCCTATCGACCGTCATATTACAAAGCGTGGAGACCAAATGCGGGATGTGGGAAATCCATAATGCAAGCGTACTATTTTCCATACAAATAATTTGATTTTATGTAACATATGTATATAATATCCACGAGTGGAGTTAATGAGAGGAAAACAATATTCATTATTGATTTTTCGACAAAAATGCATTGATTATAAACAAATTTTTGCTTGTTGAAAAAATGAGTTATTCATAAAAAGAATACCGGATGTACGAAAACCTGAAAAGATCCGTTATTTATTATTTTAGACAAACTGTTTATAAAACAAAGTGGTTTATAATCTAAAATAAAGCCTAACTAGAAATAAGTTAAATAGAAGGAAATGTAGCCTAAATATATGAATATTCAACCTGTTTGTAACTCTGCAAGCAAAATTACGAACAGGTTGAATATTCGTATATTTAGGCTACATTTCGTTGTATTTAATTTATTTAATGCTTTCTGCAACAAGTAAGGTTGTTTCTAATTTATTTACTAACTAGAAATGTATTTGTGAAAATTATAACTTTTACACTTTTAATGATAATAGTGGTTTTGTGCGATTATTAACAGCATTTAACAAAAAAATCAAGATATATTGATTTTTGTTAAATACTGCAAATAATCGCACAAAACCGTAATTATAATAAGTGAATAAAAAAAGCTATTTGTACATATTATGTCTATATTAATGTAAGAACGAATAAAGATCATATAATATATTTTTTAAATTACATGCTATATATTTTATTGCTTATTTGGGTACCTTTTATGGTTGCCTACATACGCCTTTGTCATGGAAAAAAAAATTCTTGAGTCTAAAGAGCTTAAGTTAACAATGATTTAAACTTCTACATTACTAAAGTCAAAACAGTCTCTTGTTACTTTGTTAAATTTTAATGTCAATAAATTGTTTTTCAAAGTCACCTTCGATTTTTATTCAATAAAATGGCTACTGGAATCGTTGATAAGACGAGTTTTCTGCAAATAACTTTTAATGCGTTAGGAATTGAGACAGGGTTATCATAAGGAAAAAGGTTTGTTTTTCAATTCCGCATAGAATGACATGAAAATATACAGGGGCTCCATTTTAAAATAAGAAAAATAAAGTGCTTTAAATTTTGGAAAGTTTGACACTAAATTTTGGACACCCTTTATAATTCATATCAATCAAACATGGTTAACGGCACTATCAGACCTTATTTAATAAGTACCTTGTATGATTTTATTAACAAGGCACTATTTTTATTTTTTATTGATTTTTGAAACCAATAGTGCAAAACTGATTTTTTTTAGTTCTAATTTTTTTTTGCTGATTTTACTGAATAGATTTCAATAAAATTATAGGAGTATGTAGGCAACCATAAAAGGTACCCAAATAAGCAATAAAATATATAGCATGTAGTTTGAAAATATATATCATCATGACGACACACTTTTTTGGGACACTCTGTATAATCAAAAATATTTTCCTGAAGTGCATTCTAGGATGGATATTTATTCTGCAAAATGTCAAAATTCCAACTTAATTGGTAAATGAGCTATAGAAGGCGGGAGGTGAAATGCAGGACCCTGTATATACTAGTAATAATCAGTGGCGGCTCGTGGAACATGTTGATAGTAGAGCCACCACTTATACAATATACCACCCATCCGTTTTTTTTTTTTGAAGAAAGAAAGAACGATTTATCTTCCGAGACCAAAATAACTGGCGAAAATGTGTTTTAAGATATAATTAAACATTATTGCCGAGCTTGAAACTACTTGGCTCTATATAACGAGTCGCCCCTGGTTATAACCCATTAAACAAATTATTGGAATTTAAGAAGTTGCTTATATTCTTAAAATATAATTATTTTTGAGAGTATAGAATTATTTCAGAAATTCTATTAGTTTTTATTTATTTTAGAAAAAGCTCAATTTGGAACGCTGTTAAAAAATGAATGTTTAACTACCAACAGATAACCCATTAAAAAATTATTGGGATTTAAGAAGTTGATTATATTCTTTAAATATAATAATTTGGGAGTTGTGTAGAATTATTTCAAAATTTATAAACAATTTCTACTATTTTTTTAATTTATTTTAGAAAATGTTCAATTTTGAACGCAATTAAAAAATGCATGTTTAAAGTTATAACCCATTAAAAAAATATTGGGATTTAAGAAGTTGATTATATTTTTAAAATATGATAATTTGGGAGTTGTATATAATTATTTCAGAATTTTTAAACAATTTCAACTATTTTTTATTTATTTTAGAAAATGCTCAATTTTAAACGCAATTTCCAGACACTTGAAATTAACTAAAACCACTGAAACAATACTTTATTTCATTTTCGGTGAAAGCAAGAAATACAAGAAAATCAAAACTTACGAAAAAGGAAAATCCTTTCGAGGCGTTTTGGCGGTTAAGATGTAACCTAAATGATGATTTTTTGCTTCCCTCACGGATTGTTGGGGCGGAATGGAGCGGAAAACACAAATACCAACACACACAAATCCTGAAGATATATCACAACACAGCGGGCACTAAAACTATCGAAAAATCAAAATTCCGAACCAGAACAAAAGTCTTCCGCGGCCGCGATCAACAAACTGAATTGATATCGACAGGTGAGCCGTGGATTGGTGATAAGAATTTAATGTCGTTCCCAGCGGAGAAAAAAATACGAATATTTTGATAATCTTCAATCGCCCGGGGCAGATTAAAAACTGGTCGAATTTTAACACGGGGGTCGAGATAAGATGTACTACTAATTATATACTTCACGAGGATCTTAAGAAGTTGATTATATTCTTAAAATATAATGATTTTGGAGTTGTGTAGAATTATATCAGAATTTTTAAACAAGTTCTACTATTTTTTATTTGTTTTAAAAATATAATAATAATTTTGAAAGCAATTAAAAAATGCATGTTTAATAACGAACAGTTATTACCCATTAAAAAAATGTTGGAATTTAAGAAGTTGATTATATTCTTAAAATATAATAATGTGGGAGTTGAATAGAATTATTTCAGAATTTTGAAATAATTTCTACTACTTTTTATTTATTTTAGAAAATGCTCAATTTTGAACGCTATTAAAAAATGCATGTTTAACAACGAACAGTTATCACCAGTGGCGTCTCGTGGAACATGTTGATGGTAAAGCCTTATATACAATATAACCCACCCCCTCCTTTTTTGAAGAAAGAAAGAACGATTTATCTTTCTAAACCAAAGTAACTGGCGAAAAAGTGTTTTAAGAATTGATTAAAAATTCTTGCTGAGCTTGAAACTACAGGTAGTGCCATGGCTCCTTGGCTCTATATAACGAGCCGCCCCTGGTAAAAATAGTAAGAAAACTGGAGAACACAAAATAATTCTAACAAAAAAAGCATAAAGAACCAAATTGTTGTTATTTTGAGAAATAGATTCATGGCACTTATATTCTGCATTTAATTTGAAACCCTAAAAATTAAAGTGTTCTGATTATTGTTGAACAATTTCGACCTTATTAGCAACAACATGGTTTGATTTGATAATTAGAACGAGAAAGTATTTTTTAGCACTGTTAAATAGCAATTTTCAAGAGCTATCCAATGAGGTATCACAAAGGGGGTATTGCCATTAAAAAAAATAAGTTGGGGTGGCTACAGCCTCAGGCGTTACTTAGTGAAGGTCATTTTTGAAGTCATATTGATTCCCCCCACATAACGGAGCATTAGAAAACGTACGTTGTGTTACAGTACCAAAGAGTAGGGCTCGAAATTTTTTTTCAAAGATTTCCAATTTCATAGAAAATCTTCGAATATTCCGAAGATCCGAAGATTAAAAGTTTCGAAGTTTAGAAAATTTGAAGTCTCGAAGTTTTATTTGAACAGACAGTTTTCGAAAGAAATATAACGTTAGTAAAAAAAGAATAATAAGAAAAAATATTAATGGCAGAGAATTTATTTTATTGCATTCAATATCGCAATTGTTGGTTCACAGTGCGAAATACAAATCAAGTTTTTTTTTTTTAATTTGTACTAAGCGACAGTTTTGTTTGAGGAAATTATTGTATAACTTTATTTAAAAAGTAATATTTTAAGGGCCGGTATTATAAAGGTCAGTTGAATTTAACTGAAGATTAAAATTTAAATGAAGTTTGGTTATATGCAAAATACATGTAGGACAAATGTCAATTAAAATTTAATCGTCAATTAAATAATATCGGCCCTAAAACTAATAGAAACGATTCATTTTGCAAAATTTGTTACTATTTTTTACCTTGCCAATACATTAGTTTGATGTTAATTTATTATTACAGCAACTTATGTTCCGTCTTGGGTTTTCGAGGTAAAAATTTTAAAATTACATTTTTACTCCGAAACTTCACGATTTCGATTCTTCGAAACAATCGAGAACTTCGAAACTTCGAAGCTTCGAAATTTCGATTTTCTTCGGATTCTTTCGAATTATTAGGACCTCTACCACAGAGCAACCGCCATCTAATATAATGCGCTAAGACTAAGTAATATATTTTGGATTATAAATGTTTATTGAGTAAAATTTTGTTGCAAAAATCTGGACTTTTTCAGGCTACGTAGAACGGACTTTAAAAGAATTGTCAATCAAATGTCGAAATAGTTTCGGTTAACTACATTTTTTTATTGAAGTTTACAATAAAAACAAATCTCTAAATGTGAAATACCAGATAAGGCTGATGAATGTATATCAGCAAATCCATGAATTATGCGCCGATGGAGCGACCTGATTTTGATTTAAAAAAAAACAACGAGGAGCACACCCTTCCAAGTCAATTCTTCTCTTAGTTTGGACCCTTAGGAGACACCTCAAGCCAATGAACCAAGAAAATCGGACTGCTAGAATAGTTTTTCAGCCTTTTTTGTCCAAAAAACCGACTAAAAAATTCAGATATTTTTCGGGTTTTTCAATGTTTCCACATGTATTTAACGGACTCTTTTAATATGTCTCCAGAGCAGAGCAGGAGTTATTTTCAAGTGTGAACGGAACCAATATTTGGCCACCAGGCAAAAAATCGCCATTTTCGACCAAAGACAGATCATTGACTTTTCGCATTGATAGCTAGCTGTATAGATCCTTAATGGCTTAAGGAGCTAGAAAATGTCGAAATATTGCCCCCACACATTTGGCCAAACTCAAAAGATGCACACATGTCCAAAAATGGCCATCTTGGACCATCTTGTCTTCTCTCCCGTGTTGAGGGTTTTATACCTCGGAAGTGCTGCGAAACAGGGAGTATCAGAAAAGCCCAATTTGAATGACTCGAACCATGTGGGACGACTGTAAGAATTTACAGATTTGACCGAAAATGGCTATTTGTGATGCCGAGCCTAGGCAGGGCTTTCTGGCCTAACGAATGCGAGTGAAGAGATTTAAAATAGCGCGTGAGATAAAAAAGAGAAAAATTATCCCAAAATGTCATGGACCAAATCTATAGCAAAAAATCAGTCTCTATGATCAGCAGGGGACTGACACACTTTGGTAGCTGATGATTAGAGGTTTACAAGCACTGAAGAGTGGGAAATGAGGGACCAACTCAGGTTGAGAACTCGGAGATATTTGAGAGACATACAGAAAACGATGCAGCCCTTCGAAAATAGTCATTCACGACCAAAAACCCACTGAATTCCGGGCCAGTGAATGTGGTTTATGCCTTTTTTGAAGAGTGTACTGGGTAGAGAAGGGTGAATTCTCCATCCCCAAATGTCGTAATCCATATCCGAGGCTATAAGCGTGGCCAAGAATGGTCACCTGTGTCTTTAGGCTTACTCCTGGATTGTTGTGATCCTGTACTCGAGATTTAGACGGTGTAGAGGTATTACAAACACAGAAGGCCAAGGGCATGTGCCAGGCCGCAGAACTATTAATGGCTGAATACTTACTTTTCTTTATGAGAGGTAACTTCCCTTCTCTCAGTCCATAACTTAGGGATAAAAACCAAATACAAACAATGTAGTCCAGTTTAAATGATTTGACCCAAGTAAACATAATAACAAGCCACTTGCATGGCAACTGCATTTGGTTTGTGGATTCCCATCTGACCCACTTTTCATTCAATTTAAGGTGAAGAAAAGAACGAAAAATTAAAAGATCCATTTACGGTTTGGACAAAAAAGGCTGAAAAAACTATTCTAGCAGTGCGTTTTTGTTGGTCCAAACTAAGGGAAGAATCGACTTGGAAGGGTGTGCTCCTCGTTTTTTTTTTTTTATCAAAATCCGGTCGCTCTATCGGCGCATAATTCAGGGATTTACTGATATACATATTTTGAACGTTCACTATCCCAATTGTAACCCTAATTACCTATTGCCGCGTTTACACGATGCCAATCGAAGAGACAATTGTCGGGGCCAGTTGTCTTGGGCCAGTTGCGTGAATGTCTGAGGCCAGTCCAATTGAATGAGAACTTGTTCACACGGTGAAACTATTGCCACGGCAGTTGGTGACGAAAAATGGAGGAGTGCTCATCGTCTGTTGTGTAACAGTCTCGACTGTCTAAGGCAAACTGGCCCAAAACGAAAGATCTACTGCCCTACAACGTTCACACGGCGCCAATTGTCTAGACAACTGTCTTGATAGAGTGGTGGGGGGCGTCACTGTGCCCAGCCAATTGTCCTCTGTCTACTTGTTGGCGTGCCAACTGCCCTGCCAGTTGTCCTGAAATTCGATTGTCTCCAGGAGTAGACAGAGGACAATTGGCTGGGCGCAGTGACGCCCCCCACCGCTCTATCAAGACAGTTGTCTCGACAATAGGCGCCGTGTGAACGTTGTGTGTCAGTAGATCTCTCGTTTTGGGCCATTTTGCCTTAGTCAGTCGAGACTGCTACGTGTGTGTGTGATGAGCACTCCACCATTTTTCGTCACCAACTGCCGTGGCAATAGTTTCACGGTATGAACAAGTTCTCATTCAATTGGACTGGCCTCAGACATTCACGCAACTGGCCCAAGACAACTGGCCCCGACAATTGTCTCTTCGATTGACATCTTGTAAACGCGGCATAAGTAGGGTTTTTATTAGCCTTATCTGTGATTTCAAATTCAGAGATTTGAGATATGTATCTCTTCCCGATTTTTACGTCTTCTAAATATTAATCCATGCGTCTATAGGCAATAAGTCATTCCCAGCTCTCGTTGGCATTACTATATGCACTTGTCCCACAGTCTTCCACTGTTTTATAATCTGAACTAAAGCTGTTAAGTGCCTCCCGTATTTTTTTTATTAACCTGTTCTACACATCGAAATATGTTTCCTCTTTAAGTTTCTCTTTATTCTTGGATACAAGAAGTTGCAGGGGGCTAGGTCCGGCGAGTGAGGGGGTGGGAAATCGTTGTCATGCAGTATTTCATAAGAAATTGGTTGATTTTTAACGCTGAGTGGACAGATGCGTTGATGATGAAGCATCCAGTCCAGGGGCCTCTCGTTATATAGAGCCAAGGAGCCATGGCACTACCTGTAGTTTCAAGCTCAGCAAGAATATTTAGTTCATTCTTAAAACACCTTTTCGCCAGTTACTTTGGTCTAAATAATAATAAATCGTTCTTTCTTTCTTCAAAAAATTTGAATAAGTGGCTATACCATTAACATGTTCCACTGTTTACAGCTATATATGTCTGGAATATTTTCTGAAAAATATGTACAAATTTTTGAAGGCGATTTTGATGAAATGAAAAAATTAGTCGAAAGTGCACATTTTGCAAAATAGCTATTCTAGGTGGAAAATTCCGGAATAACCAGCGGTGACCTATTTACGGATTTTTTGTTTGTTTTATAGCTGCATATGTCTGAAATATTCTCTTAAAAATATGTTCAAATTTTTTGAGGCGATTTTGGTAAAATCGAAGAAATTTAGTCGAAAGTGCACATTTTGCAAAATAACTATTATTGATGGAAAATTCCGGAAACATATTATCGTAGTTTCAAGCTCAGCAAGAATTTTTTAATTAATTGTTAAAACAAATTTTTGCCAGTTACTTTGGTCTAGGAAGATACATCGTTCTTCCTTTCTTCAAGAAAGAGGGGAGGGGTATATTGTATAAGTGGCTCTACCATCGACATGTTCCACGAGCCGCCACTGATCCAGTCTCCCGATCGCCACAATTTAGATCGTTTTTTCTCACTGCCTCACGCAATCACTTCAGCACTTGTTGATGGCAATGTTGATTCACTGTGATGCCTTTAGGAAGGAATTCAACGTGAACGACTCCTTTGATGTATAAAATATAAACCATCATGAACTTAATTCACTTTTGATTTCACCTGCCGTGCTTTCCTTGGTCTGGAGGATGAAGCCGCAACAACATAGTATGCACAGCCTCCTGTGATGACGTTTAGCAAAAAATCAGTTTGTAGCTATTCTTTCAATTCTTGACACACTCTCAGATATCTGGTTATCGGAAAGCAGTTGTGAAACAAGCTTTTCCGCGAGGCATCTCGTGTTTAAATCTTCAATTAGAATCCTTTGGTAGGAACTCAGGGGAATTCCAGTTATTTCCTCTAATGAGTCGACTGTTCTGCGATGATCAAACATGAACCCAAACGAGGTTCATCTATCTTCAAGTGACAATTCGTAAATTCTTGCCTGACTTAGAGCTTCTTGCCCACAAGCTTTCTAAAGCATTAAAACTGGTTGTTTCTTTCACAAGAAACAGAATTTGATGTTATCGTGTTGCTCCTTTCAGTTTACCATGGCAAAATCGCCGAGAGCGTTTTTGAGGGGCTTGAGAAAATATTTACTTGGTCCGCTGCACATACCTATAGTAGGCCGGAGCGAAAAAGGGGTCATCTCTCTGATTTCGACGGCCCTTAAAAATTGAGTAATTCTGGTCCTACAGAACCGCGCTGTAGCATTAGGAAAGCATTTTAAGTGTGTTTTGACCTCCCGCAAGAACGATGAAAATGGCCTTTTTTAGCACTTTTTTACGTTTCACTATATAAGTATGAAATTTTCTGTACAAATACTCGACTAACGGGCTTAAACTACTTCTATACTCATGCCGAAGAGGTTTTTTATACGGAAACATTAGTCGTAAACATAGAAAATTTTTTGTAGATTTTTTTTAGCATCCATTTTTGGCACTTTTAACACCATTTTACGTTTTGATCTTGATTCAGAGTTTCAATGGCTCTACTCTATCAGAAATCGTTGAAAAGTTTTATTTTGTATCTATTGAAGCTAAAACATCACTTTGTGTACGATAATGTTATGAAATTCAAAAATCCTCGGAAACGTTAAAATCAGAATTTTCTTAGCTTCAAAATAAAACTTTTCAGCGATTTCTGATAAAGTAGAGCCATTGAAACTCTGAATCAAGATCAAAACGTAAAATGTTGTTAAAAGTGCCAAAAAATGGATGCTAAAAAAAATCTACAAAAAATTTTCTATGTTTACGACTAATGTTTCCGTATGCAAAACCTCTTCGGTATGAGTATAGAAGTAGTTTAAGCCCGTTAGTCGAGTATTTGTACAGAAAATTTCATACTTATATAGTGAAACGTAAAAAAGTGTTAAAAAATACCATTTTCATCGCTCTTGCGGGAGGTCAAAACACAATTAGAATGCTTTCCTAATGCCACAGCGCGGTTCAGTAGGACCAGAATTACTCAATTTTTGAGGGCCGTCGAAATCGGAGAGATGACCCCTTTTTCGCTCCGGCCTAACCTATAGTCTAGTGATGGCGAAACTTTTGAGCTCGGTGTGTCTAAATTTTGAAAAATCGAAACATAATTTTCGTGGCGTGTCACACATCACAAAAGTAAAGACTAAAAAAAATAGAAATATTTATAATTTTTGTATGAATTAATTATAATTTTGTTAATTATTAATTATTATTAACGTAAGTAATAATATTATTAATAATAACCAACTCTGGCCGTTATGAAAGACAAATATTTGAATTATGAAATTTTTCATCTTTGAAGATGCGTGTCACCAAAAATGAGCTCGCATGTCAGCACTGACACGCATGTCATAGGTTCGCCATCACTGCTATAGTCTGTTCACGTTAAAGAAACAGTCGGTGTAAACAATGCCAACTGCGGCAGAGCCGCGTGACCACTTCATTAAACACATATGGTTGTGATTATGGTGCGAGTTCTCGCCGGATCTGTTTTTTTTTAAATTTTATTCAAATGTTGTAGTACATGACAAATTATAAATAATAATAAAGTTCATCATAATAAAATCAAATTCTACAGCTAATTGAATACGTCACAGAAAACAAGAACAAAATCATTTGCAATTGATATAATCGTCTACTGAGTAATATTCTTTTTCCATCAGAAACATTTTTTTTTAGTTCAATTTTAAACATAGATTAGTTGGTATTTTGTACCTGTCGATTGTAGAACGCGCCGTGCATTTTGTACAACGCGCGCACCGACCCTGTGCAATCGCACCACTCACGTGCCTATGTTTACATTGACTGTTTCTTTAGTGGGAAAGGGCAGAACGTCCAAATTACTTGCCGATAGAAAATAATTTATGTTTTTTCTGTGTACCCCCTCGTACATGAATATTACATAAATATTCTCACGCATCTATCTGTGTTAAAGCGTTGGCACACCCCTCGGTTAAGCATCGCGTGCAATCGGGTACGCCCGCACCAGCGCCTCCCCACTCTCCTTTATTGTTACGTACTTCTTGTAAATATTAAGCAGTCTAAAAGTAGCGTTAATAGAATAAACTAAATAACAGAAAGAACTACATTATAACTACGGTCTATTTTTATAATAACAGATAGGCTTTGAATAACTCCAATAAAATCATACTGAAAAGACCTCTGATTAATTGCCTGTTGAGGTTGTTTGTAAAAGTGTCTCAATAAATGTATTTTCTCTCTCTCTCATACGTTATTAGTGCAGTAAAATTATAGACGAAATATATTATTTATGTATGATTAGAAAATGGAAGTTCCAGTATGTGGTATTGATTTTCTATTTACGGGATTTAATCAAAAATGTAATTGTATTTCATTCATTTAGCTCCATGCAAATCCAATAACACAACTTGATGAATTAATTACAGGGCAAATTACTCGAGATAATTTGCATCCCTTGAAGACATTAATGATACTAGATTGTACCTTACCGTTCGAAATAATAGAAGAATTAATTATTGTTCTGTATAATGTACTGAATTTATACAGCAATTAATTTTAGATTAGTCTTAATTAGTAAAAATGTAATCGTTTGCGATTTTTTAGGTGTTTATAATGGAATTGGGACGATTTAACATGGAATACAGAATTTAATTGTCAAATATAATGGAGGTGATTAAATCTAATAATATTTCATTTCATACAGGGTGACGAAACGAAAACAAAACAGGTGTATTTTGGGGTAACCTCAATTTTTCTGAAATCGGCCAGACAGGTCAACTTTAATTTCAAGGGGGATGTGATTCGGTTAGTACCATTCACCGATCATCAACGCCGAATGTGAGCCGAATGTTAAGTTAAAAAATTTAAATGGGAATCGTTGTCAAAATATAATTTTGCTTTACAGTGGAATTTTTAATTTTTTTGATTTTGAGTAATAATTTATAAGAAAATGCGCCCCAATAAAAAAATTAAAAACCATATGAATGTAGTAAATGTTGGAACTGCCCGCTATTAAAACATCGCATGTTCTGGAACATTTTGGAGTGATTTTGCAGCATTCATTGTTTAGTTGCATACTTTTTAGTTTTTAAACACAGATCATTGATCTAAAAACCTCAAATTCAAAAACAGGCAGTTCATAATGAGCTCCATCTTGTTGAAAAATCAAATGATCATCGAGAAATGCTCATCATTCTCTAAAACTGAGGTAAAATACCTCAAAACACATCTGTCTCGTTTTCGTTGGGCCACGCTATATTGTAAAAATACAAAACTGTAATATATTTTTTATATATTAATCTGGCGCTTACATCCACCGCAATGTAACTTTAAGTACCTTATGTTGTAATATGGTGGCGAAAGTGAAGAATGAATAAATAAATAATAGATTAACACTTTTAGTAGAGAAGTAAATTTATGGAATGAATTGCAAACTTTTTTTATGAGATAATTTTTTACCTAATGTCAGTTTCGCTAGTGTGTTACTAAAATTAAATTCTTATAATCAGAACATAAACGAAACAATTAATTATTATATATCACGTGTCCGACGTTGACGTTCAAATTTCATTAAGACTGACCACCCCGTGTTAATGGGGTGACCAGATTTCAAATTATGTAAGCACTGAGGTTCGTAATGAAAAAAATATTTTTAATGAAAATAAACACATACAAATAAAAATAAATTTCTATTAAAAAATTGGTCAGATTTGGGAAAAACTTATTTATAAATCATGCATTTTGGCATTCTCTTCAATTTTCATGTATATAAATTTGTTGTAACCATTATCATTTTATAATTATAGGCCAAAGAGTAAAACATTTTATTTTTGATGTATTTCTCCAAAATTAAAGTTTATAAAATAGATTTATTAACAAAAGATATGCAGTTTTTGTTATCTTCGACATTTATACGAACATTTTTATAATATTTTTTGTATTTAAATTTGTTTTTAAATAAAACACTAAATGGTTAAGCTGGGTGTTTAGCTTTACTACCCACTTTTCAAAGTTTTACGAAAAGCTTTTAAATTGTCAAGTGAAAATTAAGATCAAAGTTTTATTTAAAAATCGTTATTAGGCATTTTTCAAAAACGGTCGGAATCGTCTTGATTGGTAAATAATCTGCAAATTCTTGACTTGTCATTTATAAGTTGAGTTTGGTACACAACTCAGCTGTAACTTAACACAAATGTCAAAAAAAGTTTTCTTTATTTTTAAGTTTTATTTTATAATATGAGTAAGAATATGCTTATTTAATTTAACTCGTGACTGACAGCGCTGAATAGTAATAGTAAGTTCAAAGTAGGTACTCACTGTCAGTCACCAATGACTGGCATGCCCCCATTGGAATACTCCGATGTCAGTCACCGGTGACTGACAAAGCAGTCAATGTGTTAATTGCTACACATCCTGTTAGGTTCATCAGTCCACAAGTTAGATTTGAAAAATAATACGTGCTCAATGTAAGGGTTACTGACTGGTACTGACGTGACCTTTGCAACAATTTGAAAAGTTGGGGAAAGTTAGAGTTTCACCCGTATCTCATCGAGAAAAATAGTTTTAAATAAATGTATGCCTAATTATGAGAAAGCCCCATTCAAGAGCGTTAGTGCATGATATGAACGGCGTTAATATTTTGCTGCGAGGAACTGGCTAACATAATAGTTTGGTTATCAAAATCGGTTGTTTTTCTTTTCTCATTTTAGAGCAAAAACAAATCATGGCCCACTCATTTTGATACCTACAAATGCGACGCGGCGGTGCATTATAATTTTTTTTTGGCTCACTGTTTATAATCCAATAATCTTTGGTACACCCGCTTAGCGT
Source organism: Ocypus olens (assembly GCA_910593695.2). Classification (NCBI taxonomy): domain Eukaryota; kingdom Metazoa; phylum Arthropoda; class Insecta; order Coleoptera; family Staphylinidae; genus Ocypus; species Ocypus olens. Next base: position 37,633,014 of record OU343053.1, read on the forward strand.
CTTACAGATATTTATGCTGCATACTTGTCTACATACGTCTTAAAGCAAACATAACCTTGCTGCCAAAAAAGATGTCTTGAAGACTGGTGTTTATCTTTAATCTGAATTGAGGAGTCTGATGCAAAAAAGGGATAAGTCACTATTTTTTCAAAATTGAGATATATGTACCACGGGGTCCTGTAAAGCATATGCTGTCGTTTGATACAAGAACGGGATAAGTGAGTACATAAACAACGAAGTTATTTACATTTTTGACTTGTCCCATTTACAAATTTGGTGCAAGAACGGGATAAAAAATTATGACTTATCCCGTTCTTGCAGTTTAGTCTGTTTGTTGTTTATTGGACATTAATGTGAAATAAAATTGTGCGTTCCTGTCGATTTGATCTTTGATTTCACGCGAGTCTTGTGAGCTTAGTCCGAGGGGGTACCCACTCATGAAATTTTCGGGTCAGCAAAGTGAAAATGACTCTGACTGATAATGTATTATCCCGTTTGTTGCATATTTTCTATTTTTGCGTTATTATGTGACTTATCCCGTTCTTGTACCAAACAATAAATTTTGACAATATTTTCGTTTGTTTTAAGCAAAATAACCCAAGGTCTTATTTATATTTAAATACAAGATGTACTCTATCACTAAAACCCATAAAAAATATACATAAGTTTTATATTATTTTGCTTCTCATGTAAAAATTACAAAACGTTACTCATCCCCTTCTTGCACCAGGCTCCTCAATTCCTCCATTCTGAACTCGTCAGCAAGTCGCTTTCTACCTTCGGAATGGCACCATTTAGCATCGTCATGTAATAAATGTAGCATTCGAGAAAACTTCATTCAAATCATCATTCAATTAATTTGGGTTTTTATTACTTTATTGCAGATTCCTTCTCCTAACTCCAGGAAGTACGATTTTAGAGCAGGACATTAGCCTTTTAGACGCTGTGAATAGAGATAACCACCTGGTGATAACGCACTTCAATTTTTTTTTTTTTTTTTTAAAGGAAAGATGATTGACAGGAGTTCGGGTTAGGGAATCGAGGATGATGGGGACTTGGCTTAGCCAACTAGGGCATTCAGCCACAACCAATTTTTAGTAATAATATTCATATTTAAATGAAATGGGGACACACACTAGACACCCAGGGACCTGTACGGCCATTTTTCGTGTTGAAAAAGTGACCGTCCGGACGGGACTCGAACCCGCACCAACGGGGTCCAGAGGCCGGACCTCTACCCACTAGACCACCGCGGCCCCTAACGCACTTCAATATTTATCTAATTTCTTATTCAAAAATTCGTAACATTCCTTCAGTACATTCTTTAACTGCTGAATCAGATAACTTTTAGTACCCGTCAAATTGTAGCATCTTGCAGACAGTTTTTCCAGCATTGCGGATCATATCGCAGTTGCTGTTGGCCTTCAGAAGATCTTAATTTTCAAGTGAAAAACGTAATTATGAACGCCAACATTTACAAACGCGTTATCGACACTGTGTACACTGACAGGTGCAATGGCAAGACCACGCGTGTGCATTTTATTTCTTTTACAATGGATGCGGAGCCATTTTCATAGAACTTACTCAGTTTCGGTGGAAATATACAGGGTGTTATAAATTTGATGCATTAGCATAGCTATCGCGGTAACTATAAGAAATGGTTAAATGAAGGCAAATTGGCGCATTTGAATGCTACACAATTTATTAAACAGAAATTTAAAATATGTTCGATAACTACTGAAAAAATTGATTTTGGTTTTTATTCTTTAATGGCTTTATTGCAGATTATTTTGAAAAATTAAGACTTCTTTCTTAAGACACTTTATTATTCATAATTAATTTTGGGAGGTGAGAAGCTACTCAAAAATGAAATAAAAAACCTAGGTCAGTATTTAAAACAATAAAGATGTGGATGTCTAATTAACGAAACGTCGTATTTGAAAAATACAATTATTTTATGAAAGAACTTACAAAAGGGTCTCAAAAAAGTGCTTCTGTTTTTTTTTAATTATCAGTGATAAAGTGATAAAGTTGTAAAAAATAAAAATCAAAATTGATTTTTTCGTTTTTTTCCGAATTTCTCCGGAACAGTTAACGTCATTTGTGCCAATGTTAAGTGTTAAAATAACATTTATAATTATTATTTTGTATAAAAATGTTTTCTTAAACCTCTTAACCACATTCTAAATTTAATTGTAACAACAGGCATACTTTCTGACATTTGGAAGATTATTTTGAATTATAATCCAATAGTTTTGCAAAATTAGTTGAAATGGTTATTTCTAATATATAATGTATACTCATATTCGCTCATTCATTACAACACCAGTACTCAGTTTCTTATAGAAGAGATTAGTTGTATCAAATTTGATAAACGTTTCGTACGTTTCTCTAAATCTGGATGACCGTAGACAAGTTCATACTACGTACAGGGATTTTCAGAAGCCATTTAATAGTAATTGATAGAAATTTTTTAAAGCTTAATTGTCTTGTTAATGCGCTCTTACTTTTACAGTCGGCAACAGTATGTCCATTATTCTGGGCATAATACATCTAAGAACGTTGCAACCAGTGGTGTTCCGCAAGGATCCAACCTTGGACCACTGCTGTTGGTATAATTTACTATTGTGGACAATGTTCTATCAAATGCATTTTTGTATGCTGAAGATATGAAAATTTACAATGATATTTACATCCATCAATGATTGAAGTAAGTGTTATTACTCGTATACAGTAGCAGACTGGCTGTGCTAATTACAACTACAAATCATTCAATAGTCCTGATGGCTTGCCTCGATGCTAATGGAACTTTCACCATGATTAAAACGGGTTACGCTGGAAGAAACAGTGATGGCGTATATTCCGTGCATCAGCAATCAAACACTGGATTCAAAACGATGAACTTGTGATTCCTCCTCCTTCGCCACTAAAATACGACGAAACTGTTAGTCCTTTCCCCTGTTACTTCGTAGCTGATGAAGCGTTTCCATTGTCACGATACCTGATGAGACCCTACCCGTCGAGGGGACTGGATAATGTGAAACGAATACAGATTGAGCCGAGCAAGATAAACAATTGAATGCACTTTCGGGATAGCATGCGAAAAATTTGCTGTTTTGAACGGTCCTATCGGTATCCGAGATCCTGAGATCGTGACAGCAGTCATAAAAGCTTTTTGCGTTCTTCATGATTTTGTGAGAAAACTAGAAGGGCTGCAGTACTCGTCAAATCATGCAAATGTTGATGTACGCAGAGATGAAGTCATGAGACAGCCTCTCCACCCGCAGCAGCTGACCATAAACAAGTCACGAGCAGGGGATCTCAGAGCCTATTAGGCAACTATTTTCTCACCCCACAAACTTCTCTGCCCTGGCAGTGGAAATATATGACACCGTAGATCGGAACTATTCACATAATCAGGTACCTATTATGTAGAAGTAGTTGTTTATGTAGAAAATATACGTTGTTACTTGAATATACAATGTACCTGTCAATTTTGCCCACGCCTTTTAGGTTTCCTGCTTCTTTGAACAACCAGAAAGATGGAAATTGTATAAATAGGGCGTTTCTCCCCCGCCAGTAATAGGTTGCTTTTTTGGCTTTTCATCACCAACTGAAAACTCAAATCACCAGGCAACCCGACATGCGAAGGACCCAGACGACTAGTTACAAACTGGAGTGACTCAAAGTAAACCAGTTGGTAATTCGCGTCACGAATCAGTTCCTTTTCATTATCCCCGTGTGCATACGACCTAAGTACGAAAATGTATGAGTCACCTTCAGCTCTCGCCGGCGCTACTTTAATTTTAAATTTTCGTAGTTATATTTACTTACATAAAAACATACCGGTAAAACGAGGTTGTTTCCCGTGATCGAATTCAATGAACATACTTTGAATGTTGTTATTATTATTATTATTTATAAACCTAGTAAACTAGGTATTTTTTTGTAAAGGCAACTTACGTGAAGGTGATCGTGAACGTGAAGACGTCGTAAACGACTGAGGAGATTATGGAAGGTTTGAACGGGTTTTATACCTGATTTTGAGGTGATTAGTGAAAGTACAGATGTGAAGAAATAAATGATCTTGTTTTCGTTGGAAGCGAATACACGATTAAATAATAAACAAATTAGAAACAACTTTACTTGTTGCAGAAAGCATTAGATAAATACAAGAAAACGAAATGTAGCCTGAAATTACTTTAAATTTCTATTTAAATATAATAAGTGTTCTATTTAAAAAAAGTGTCTTTACATTTAGCGACGGTCTTCTTACTTCATAAAAATTGCATTTAATTACTTAAACTAATCTAATCATCCAAAAATGTAACATTTCTATTCTTAAAAACATGTCATTTTAAAATAACAACATATTATTTTTCTATGACTGTTCAAATATTACTTGTTTCAGCCCTAAAAAAAAAACAGAATAACTGTTAAATGTTTCCCAATAAAAGTTATTATCAGTTTAATTGGTATTAAAAAACTACGCATGAAAGTGCAAAAATATACCTGGCGTTCCACTAAAAAAAAATAAAGTTGGGTTGGCTCTCCGTTGTGGGGCACCCTGTATACATAAAAATATTTTTTGATTATAGAGTCGATAATTATCTACAACTTTTATATAAATCATATTTTTTCATCTGAAATATTTAAAGCTAAAAAGTTGCTTTGACGCTTCAGTAATTTTTTCTCAGTGGATTATCAATCAACATAAAGTTCTGCAAAAGTGCCAAATTTAAACATACCATCTATCCCTACTAATAAGCAAGATCCCCATGGTGCTCCTTGAATTTGAAACACCCTGTATACATATGACTTAATCATTGGCCATCCATACACTTTTAATTTCAATTATATTAATACACATACATTTTATAGTAAAAACAAATAATAAAGGCTGCTTTCAATCTTTACGTTCATTGGTAGAAATTCGCTAAATTCGAAATTACATTCATTAGACTCAGGTTTATTAAATTAAATTAAGTGCCCAAAACTATTCGCATTTTCAAGTAGAATTATTAGCGTTTCTATGCGGCGGGGTTATCCTCTCACACTTTCACATAAAGCCACAGGCCTAAAATACTATGTAATCGATCGATATACGGTTTAATTATCAAATGCAAATACGACGATCACTAATATTATTACTACTAATATTTATTAACGTCTATGAACATATTTGTTGTAATTTAATCAAACAAGACACTATTTACATTTAAAACAAAACTACAACCACCCTCCGCGCAAAACGCTAGACAAATGTGTATGGAACGTGTTAAATATTTACATTTTTTGGGGCTGTCCGTCACGACCCTTCCGCAAGTAAATGTGCTCATTTTCCTAACCCTCGTACACCATTTACTGGCACCCCAGTTATTTCACACATTCCTAGACAAAACTTTACTCCACTTCAGAACACCGAGAACAGGGAAATACCCACAGTGCATGTCTAATGATGTAACTTCCAAGTTTGAAGTATTTACCAGTATTTAAGTATACTTCAACCAATAAATTTTATGATTTCATCGGTTATTATTTGGTAAACGGCGGTTTATATAATAATTAAGTAGTCGTATATTTAATCAAAACATAACTTAAAGTAACTATAAATAATATAATTTTAGACCTTTTAAATTAACATTTTAAATAAATTGTACTCAATTGATGTATACAGGGTATTTTTTTATCGTGGGCCATAGGATTTTACATGCTAAAAATTATACCTTGTGTTAATGTATATTTCATTATATAATTTTAAAGCAAATTTTAGATAATATAAATCAATTATTTTTCTACATGATGCGCTTACTCAGAATAATTTAAACATGTTTTATTCCATTAAAAAAATGAAATTATTTAAAATAAATAACTGAGCAAAAATAATCAAAGTACCTTGAATTTCTGAAATGTCAGATTGATTAGTGAATTAATTTCATTTTTTATTTGAATAAAATATGTTTAATTTAATTTAATTAAGCGCATCATGTGGAAAAGTAATTGATTTATTACCAACTAAAATTTGCTTTAAAATTATATGTTGAAATATACATTAACATAAGGTATAATTTTTAGCATGTAAAATCCTATGGCCCACGATAAAAAAAAACATACTGTATAAGCTGAGAATAAAGATTATTATATACACAGTGGGCCAAAAAAAACGGTTAAAATTGTAAATATTGATATTTTCAATAATAATTAACGCATTAAAATATCTACAGTTTGTGGATTGCAAAAATGACTAGTTGCATTTTTGAAAAGTTTTTGTATCGAGGATATTTCACATTACTGAAGGCTCTGAGAAAATGGGAGTTTATAATGCACCTTTTAGGAATTCGTACTGTACGTAGTCTTCCATTTATTTGTTTGCAATTATTGTTACCGTAATTTCTGAGTTTAATTATTAATCACTGAATTCTTGTAATCGACCAACCATTTTGTGAGTATTTGTTCCCATTTTTTCGTGCAGATAAATTGTCATACGGAAACAAATCATGGCCCACTCATTTTGATATCTACAAATGCGACGCGGCGGTGCATTATAAGCTCCCGCTTTGCTTCATTAATGTGAAATATCCTTCATAAGAAAACTTTTCAAAAATGCAATTAATTATTTTTGTCATCTTCAAAGTGTAAATATTTTGTTTTTCATAGCAATATTTAATGCGATAATTATTATTGAAAATATGAGTATTTAATATTTGTACGTTTTTTTTTGCCCACTGTGTATATGTTTTACTGTATACAAAGTGAAACTTCAAACTTTAATTAATGTATAAGTTAATAACGAATGACATGAATTACATCTAGAGTACTCTTTAATACTAGTAAGTTAAACATTTAAAACTTAATTTTGTCTACTTTGGTTTAATAATCATTTGTTATATCAAAAATAGTTTAATAATGAGATTTTTTATTTTACAGTTTTTGCTCATTATTAAACTGTTTGTGGTAACATTTAAGTTGTCGCGATTGGCAGTTCTTAAACATGACATGTGTCGACATCAAAATGTAAAATTGCCGTTAATTCATGGGATAATTGGAAGCCTTCAATGCGTTACATACAGAATATGTTCGATAATGCATATTGCGGAGTTCGCCACCAGTACCACCAAGGCTAAAGAAAACGGAGGCGTCATATTGTTCACTTTTTATCCGCGTGGAAAATGTAGGAACTCGGTGACAATGGCCGACGCATGAATTCACCGGGCCACATTTTAAGCAACACAACATATACAGAGGAAAGGTTGTAATTTATTATATTAATACTTGTTTGCAAAATGCCGCTTCAGTAGGTGTGTTAATTCGGTGTGGATTTTTAATTAGCGTCGATCGATGCCTGGCACGAGGAACGAGAAACAAATGTAAACATAACCTTAAATTTCTGTAAACATCAGGCAGTAAGTTGCATTACTCTATAAGCTTAAATTGGTTACAACTTACTTGTAAATAGTTTGTTTATCGCACCCTTAGCAACTTGCCTTATTTCTGAAGGTATGTAAGTAATATTCTTGATTTAATATGTTTTAAAATTAACTATTAAAATCGCCGTAGAAATACGTACGTCAAATTTTTAATTCGTTCGAAACGAAACACTGCTGTTAATGCTGCCACATGTTAAAAGATAAAACTCACTTTGTTTAAGTAAATATTTTATTTTAGAAATAAATCCTTAACTAAAACCAAATTATAAAAAATAGTATATTATACTTGTTTAATAAGAGGCATTGTGGGGCACTCGTTGCAATCCCACTCGTGCCACAATATACCCTCTTATTAAACTTGTATAATAATGTACTATTATGCAACGATGTTTTATAGGAATTTATCTTGAGAAGAGAGGAATGATATGGTAATATAATATATTATTAAATGAGTAAGAAAGTTGGCCATTTCCACGAGGTTGAAGTTTGCTACACGAGCCGAAGGCTCAAAGCTTTTAGTTTTGGCACAATCTTCCGTGCACAGACGGTAAATATTCTGTTTCTGTTAGATTTAACATGAGCCTATTCATATGACACAATTTATGGAAATCAGAAACTAGAGCTTTAATTTTGAGAGAAAGATCATCTATATTTTTTGCAGCCACAAAAATAGAAGTGTCATCATCAGGGTAGTGGGTGACGTTTTCAGAATAATTGTGGGGCAGATTATTATTATTAACGGTTCCAGTACAAACCTTGGGCACCCCTTCATTAATATTATAAAACTCTGAAGATCCATTTACATTTACACATAATGTTCTTTTTTTTTTAGGGAAAACTTCACTGAATTGGAGAAACTTCACCGAAATCTGGCAAAATATAATTTGTCTAAAACAAAGCTGATAAATCAAAAAAAGGCCGGCTATGTGCTTATCTAATTAATCTATATATATATAAAAATGAATGTTTGTTTGTTTGTTTGTCGTTTATGGACACCTAAACCATTCCACGGATTTGGATGAAATTTTCAGAGGTTAATGTAATCATGCGGGGGAAGGTTTCTGTGTAAAATAGAATATGTTTGTCTACCATTTCTTGGATTTCAATGTACATAACCTAACAAATAGAATTTGTTGTAATTAGGGAATGTCAGGAGGATGGAATAATGTACGTCAGGCGTTACCAACTGAAATTGGTGCGACCTGCCGGTTGCTTTCACATATAATAAAATCTATCTATATCTATATACGTTACCAACTGAAATTTAAATAACATTACACACAACTAAATTTGTAAATTTATGACGTTTGCGGATACTTCTACCTCAGTCAGTTGCATTGCTGAGGAATTCTGCCAGTGTTCCTGTTACCGCTGACTACCCGCCTGCAGGTCGTAGCACTTTTGAGCCCTTAAAAAATTATTAAAAAGGGATACATTTGTTGTAAAATAAATTATGCCACCCAAGCGAAAAGCGATTGGTCGATCTACACCTCAAACTCAGAAGCGAAAGATGTTACGAGCTTCAGAATCAGATGAGCATCGGGAAGCAAGACCGGAAATAGAACGTGTACGCACTGCTCAAGGCCGATCATCTGAAACAGAAAATCAACGGGAAGAACGACTGAGAATCCAGCGACAACGAACTTCTCAAGCCCGATCATATGAAGCAGAAGTACAACGGGATGAACGACTGGAAATCCAGCAACAACGAACTGTTCAAGCCCGACGAACACTGTACGCCGATTTAAATCTTTGTGCATTCCATTACGATGCTACATATGACTGCAGTCTTCATCCAAGTGTGCTTATTGGAAAAATAGACAAATTATGCATGTATTGTAACGCTCTCAAATTTAACAAAGAAACACCTGGAATGTGCTGCGCGGGTGGAAAAGTGAAATTGCCAGAATTACATATGCCACCTGAACCGTTATCAACGTTGGTATCAGGTGACACAAGCCAATCGAAACATTTCTTGGCAAATATACGTAAATACAACTCATGTTTCCAAATGACTTCGTTTGGTGCAACAAATATAGTGCGCGAGAATTACATGCCAATATTCAAAGTGCAAGGGCAAATCTATCATCGTGCAGGATCACTACTACCATTGCCGAACGCAGATCACAAATTTCTTCAAATATATTTCATGGGAAACACTAACGAACAAATAGATCAACGTTGTCGGTACAATACGAGTACTAAAAGAGAAATTGTGGCTGCATTACAAAATTTATTCGATCAACACAACGAACTAATTCGACTGTTCAGAAGTGCAATTGAACAAATGCCAGCTGTTGACTATAAACTTGTAATTAGAGCAGACAAAACACCAGTCGGCCAACACGAAAGACAATACAACGCACCAACAATTGATGAAGTGGCCGTCGTTATAGTTGGAGAAGAATTTAACACGCGTGATGTAATTCTTCATCGGAGGAATGGCCATATTCAACGAGTGTCAGAAACTCATCGCTCATACGACGGATTACAATATCCAATTTTATTTTGCCATGGAGAAGATGGATATCATTTCAACATAAAATTGAGAAATCCACAAACAAATGAGGAAACAAATAAGAAAGTCAGTGCTTTGAATTTCTATTCATATCGATTGATGATTCGAAGAAACGCTGAAAATCATATCTTGAAATGTCGATAATTGTTCCATCAATACATTGTCGATATGTATGCGAAAATCGAAACAGAAAGACTTCTCTACATTCGATTAAATCAAAGCGTTCCGAAGAGTACATTCATTTACGTGATGCCGTAGTTAATGATGGCAATGTGAATCCGAATGACTTTGCTAAAATGATCATTTTATCGGCCACATTTACTGGGAGTCCACGGCACATGCATGAATACGCTCAAGATGTAATGACATATGTTCGTGCATTTGGCCGCCCAGATTTGTTGATTACGTTCACTTGCAATCCAACGTGGGATGAAATAAAAGAACTTTTGTTAACTGGCCAATCATCATCGGATCGCCATGATATTTCGTGTGTTCAAACAAAAATTAAAATCTTTAATGGACTTCATTGTCAAGCATAATGTTTTTGGAGAGTCACGCTGTTGGATGTATTCCATTGAATGGCAAAAAAGAGGTTTGCCACATGCATACATATTGATTTGGTTGATCGGAAAAATAACCCCAAATCAAATTGACGAAGTTATCTCAGCAGAAATACCAGATATCGAAAATGATCCACAATTATTTGAAGTAGTCACTAAAAACATGATTCGTGGTCCATGTGGCTTACTCAACAAGAATTCACCATGCATGTCCAATGGAAAATACACGAAACGATACCCAAGAAACTTACTTGCTGAGACTATTACTGGCAATGATGGATATCCACTCTACCGTCGACGATCAACTGAAGTTGGCGGAAAATCTTTCAATTTAAAAGTAAGAAACAATGACATTGGCGTAGATAATCGTTGGGTTGTACCGTATTCTCCGTTACTCTCAAAAACATACAAAGCCCACATTAATGCCGAGTATTGCAATTCGGTGAAATCTATGAAGTATATTTGCAAATATGTCAACAAAGGAAGCGATATGGCAGTATTTGGAGTAGAAAATGCAAATGCATCCATCAATGAGATCAACCAATATCAACTGGGACGCTACATTAGCAGCAATGGAGCAGTATGGCGCATTTTATCATTTCCAATCCATGAACGTCATCCAACAGTTGTTCATTTGGCAGTGCATCTTGAAAATGGACAACGAGTGTACTTCACAACAGAAAATGTTCGCGCAAGAGTAATGTCACCACCGTCAACCACGTTAACTGCATTTTTCACATTGTGCGGAGAGGATACATTTGCAAAGACGTTACTTTACTCTGAAGTACCTACATACTACACCTGTAATGCATCTACGAAAAAGTTTCAACGTCGCAAACAAACCAGTTGAAGGACAAACAAATTTATAATCGACCGACGCGTTAGGACGACTGTACACTATTCATCCAAACAATGCAGAATGTTTTATTTACTTGCGATTACTTTTAATAAACATACGAGGCCCGACATCCTTTGAAGGCTTAAGATTAGTAAACGGTCAAGTTTGTGCCACTTATCGTGAAGCTTGCCAAGAATTAAATCTCCTTGAAAACGATACACATTGGAACACTTCACTCGGAGATGCATCGAATACAGCTCAACCATCGCAAATACGCACGTTATTTGCTATTATATTAACAACGTGGTTCCCATCCAATCCCAAAGGTCTTTGGGAAAAATATAAAGACTACATGAGTGAAGATATCCTATATCGTCTGCGTGCAACGAATGAAAATCAAGACATTCAATTCACACCAAATGTGTATAATGAGGCATTGGTTCTGATTGAGGACATATGTTTGGCAATTGCTAATAAAGGACTTATACAATTGGGAATAGCTACGCCCAATCGAACTACAAATGACATTTTAGATCGTGATTTATAACGAGAAACACACTTTAATGTCGACGAATTGGATAGATTTGTTCAAACGAATCTTCCGAAATGGCGGTTTGTATTTCCTTGATGCGCCCGGTGGCACAGGCAAAACTTTTCTGATTTCATTAATTTTGGCAACTATACGATCTCAAAAAAATATTGCAGTGGCAATCGCTTCATCGGGGATTGCTGCAACTCTTTTGGATGGTAACCGAACAGCGCATTCAGCACTTAAATTGCCGTTGAATATTTAAATTACTGAGACCCCAACATGCAATAACAGCAAAGATTCTGGAATGGGTAAAGTACTCCAAACATGTCAACTGATTATATGGGACGAGTGTTCATCGTACACTAACAGATTTGAGAAGAAATGAACAGCTCTTCGGTGGCGCACTCATTTTATTGTCTGGCGATTTTCGACAAACTCTCCCTGTTATACCACGTTCAACATCCGCCGATGAACTTAATGCATGTGTCAAATCGTCAGTTTTATGGCGACATGTACAAAAATTGACTTTGAAGACTAATATGCGTGTACAACTACAACATAATGCATTTGCTGAACGTTTCGCAAAACAATTGTTGGATATTGGGAATGGGAAACTGCCAATCGAAGAATCTACACAATGTATCTCATTGCCTACAAACTTTTGTGAAATCACTGCAACCACAGAAATATTGGTTCGCAAAGTTTTCCCAAATATTGCCCAGAATTATAAAAATCATCAGTGGCTGAGTTCACGTGCTATATTAGCAGCCAAAAATAACGATGTGAATGCGATCAATTACAGCATTCAAAATGAAATACCAGGTGAAGCTACAACGAACAAGTCCGTGGATACTGTAATGGATCAACACGAAGTTGTCAACTATCCAACTGAATTTTTGAATTAACTTGATTTGCCAGGCATGCCGCCGCACATTTTAACATTGAAACTTGACGTGCCTATAATCCTTCTTCGCAACATCAATCCACCACAACTTTGCAACGGTACCAGGCTTTCAGTGAAAAAGATGATGAACAATATCATCCAAGCTACCATTTTAAATGGAAAATTTAAAGGGGAAGATGTACTATTACCACGCATCCCAATGATTCCGACAGATATGCCATTTCCATTTAAACGTTTACAGTTTCCTGTGCGACTCGCTTTAGCAATGACTATCAATAAAGCACAGGGCCAATCGCTACAAGTGTGTAGACTAAATTTGGAGAATCCATGCTTCTCACATGGACAACTATATGTGGCCTGTTCACGTATTGGGAAACCATCATTTATTCGTGTGCGCACCAGACGGAAAAACTAAAAATATTGTGTATCCTAAAGCACTCCAATAAACAAATTGAATCTTTATATCTATATATTTGAGTGGCAGTGCAACGCATGCCGGGTAGCGCTAGTCATAAATACAGGTAACAAATGAATGGGCGGCACTTTCCGTTGATCGATTTTCCCTGAAACATGTTGAAAATGATCTATAATGTCGTGTTTATTTAAAAGCCTATTGGAAATTAGTTTTTCTATAATCTTTAAAAACACATTCAAAATTGCAATTATCGATAGTTGTTTGTGTAGGATTTATCATTTTTCTTATGATTCGGGACTATTAACTAGGGCTGGTATTTTTTTTTTGAAGATTTCCAATTTCGATGGTTCGAAGGTTCGAAGATTCAAATTTTCGATGTTTCGAAGTCTCATTTCCCGAATATTGACAAATAAAAAAGGCAATTTATATCAAATTATTTCAAAACTAATAAAAAACGATTAATTTTGCAATACCTTGCCAATATATTAGTTTGTTGTTAATTTATTATTACAGCAACTCAGTATGCGCATATTAAGTTTCGTCTCGTTCATTTTCGAGGTAAAAATTTTGAAATTACATACAAGTTTAAATTCCCAACTGTTTAGGGTTTTGGTCTAAAAAATTCGAAAACTTCAAAACTTCACAACTTCGCAACTTAGAATCTTCTAAAAATTCAAAGACATCAGTATTCGAAGTTCTCTTCGTTTATTCAGATTCTTCAAAGTTGCGAAGCTGCAAATTATTAGGTCGATTTCTAAAATCTAAATTAACGAGAATAGGTAAAGGTCCCGCGATAATGGTCGATTGTTTTGATTAAATTTTGGTTTATTGGGTCACTGTTGATTTTGTTTTTTAGGTAGGATATGACTTTCTTATTATGTTATATATAATTAAATAAATTGGAGGCAACTAGTAATAACATGCAAATTTCTTTTGTATCATTCAATATCCGGCGTGGCATCAGCCAGGGAAGTAGTTATTTTATGTTTCAATAAGTTATTTGTTTATAGTCTCAGTAAGACTTAATTTTGCAGAGTTACAAACATGTTGAATATTGAATATACAGGCAGCTCAGACACATATGAGATTACCCCGGTAACGAAATACAAGTATCTAGGTCAGTGGTTCGTAACCTTTTCAATATTGTTACCCCTCAGACCTATTAGGAAAACTGATTTTACGCCGACCTTACATTGTTATCAATACAAACAAATATGTTGCCTACCTATTAATGCGTTGAGGTGATTGTTCTACGATTGAACATAGGCGTTGGCGATTATATGTTCAGCGTTCAAATAAAAGCCCTGTATATAAGCTATGACTCGTCGCTTGTAACGGAGCCGGCATAACCCACCAAGCGGCCGGTCGCGCTAATCAACTGGGCGCAAATTTCAAACGCCTGTCAAAATGTGGAGAGGCTTTAGCGGCGTCGTTAATAAATTTGGTTTTATGACTGATGATGATCAATCCTAGTCCTTTTTACCCCTCAGAAAATCCCATTTTACCCCTCAAGGGGTGATTACCCCAAGGTTGGGAAGCGCTGATCTAGGTGTATAATTTGATAAGAATATGAAATGAAGTCAGCACATAGATTACATTGTGAAAAAACTAAGAACAATAGCATATACCTTTAAATTCCTAAGAAATGTGTTGGATCTACCATGCTTAAAAGTATTATACCATGCTTTGGTTGAGTCGCACATAATATACGGTATAGTAGCTTGGGGTGGACTTCTTAATATCCATCTGCAAAGTCTCAATACTATTCAAAAAATAATAATAAAAATAATTTTCAATAAACATTACATGTACGGAACTGATAAACTTTTTGAAGAATCAAAATTGTACGATGCAAGGCAGCTATATTTTTTGCACTGCGTATTATTTCAACATAAACATAAAAAAATACTTACTTAGAATAGTATATTATGCAACAAGTGTTATAAACGGTACTTTAGTCACGAGTTAATTAGGCACGAGCGGAGCGTAGCGGAGCGAGTATTTAATAACGAGTGTCAAGAGAAGTTTATAACACGAATTGCATACTATACTTTTTCTACGACTAAAATGGTAAAATTTTGACATTATTTTATAATATTAAATGAACATGGTAATAGTACAATATTATTAAATTAGTCTACTTGGGTAAATATACATTAATAGTTAAGTTAGAGACATTATGGCAATTGCTAAAGAAAATCATTGATTCTCCTAAATTTCTTTGATGTTGTTTATTATTTATTTGATTTAAGTTGAAAGTATTCCTTGTTTCATTTATTTATTCTTTATTTTGACAGATTGTTGATAAGTGACAACTAACTTGATTTTGAGTTTCAATTGATTTTAGCGATTTAAAAATCTGCAGCTAACTTCAGTCCATGACTAAAATGCACAAAGTCACAGTTTGTCAAGGTGTATTTAAAGAATCACTTAGCGTCAGGGAAACATATGCGATAAATGACATTTAAGAGGTGGGAGTAGAAAAAATTAATAAATGTAACACCAGGGAAATGGAAAATAAATTATTTATTTCAAAACTGAACACAACATTTGGCCAAAGAGAAAGATTCGCTTTCTTGGGACCCACAGTGTACAATTTTGTTCCGAGAAGAATTATAGATATTAAGCAATTTAATACCTTTAAGACCTTTAAAACAATTTTTAAATAGCGAAACTCGACTTAGTATCCATAAATGTATTGATTTTAAAAATTATTGAGAGTTTTAACTATATTATTAATTGCAATATGTTAATTGTAGCTATAGCGTCTATTGTTAAAACAATGTAGTGTATATATTATGTGTATAGAAATATCAGCGTGTATAGGTGTATATAACATGTAGGAGTGTATGCATGTGTGTGTGTATGTATGTGTGGTGTGTATATGTATAGTTTTATTAAGTGATATAGTTTTAAAGTTAAATAATTATGTTTTGCTGTTTACCTTTTTTTATGTATTCTGAAATTTTGTCGCTTCTCTCAAGAGTAGCACAACTCATCACGTACACGTGCTTGCACTTCAGTGATTTCATTTTTATTGATGTTAGATTTTTATGTACTTGAATTTTTTTCTTTAGAATTATCAATAAATATTATTATTATTATTATTATATTCACATATTCAGACTATATTTATTTCGTTTTATTAAATTTAAATTTAGATTTATTAAATTTTAAATTTATTCTATTAAATATTCTAAAAAAATGAGATGAAAAACTTTTTTTTTTTTTTTTTTTAATGGAAGGATGGTTGATGGGATTTCGGGTTAAGGAGAGTGAATGATATTAGGGAAATTGGCGTAAGCTACTTGGCTATTCTGCCACAACCGATTCTTTGTAATAAATTCATATATTGATATGAAAGGACAACCACTGGACATCCATGGACCCGTACGGCCATTTTTTATTCAGAAAAAGTGACCGCACGGATGGGATTCGAACCCACGACCACGAGGCCCAGAAGCAGGAGCGCTACCCACTAGGCCACCGCGGCACCATGAAAAACGTTCAGATAAACTTTTTGGATATTTGATTGTTACGTTATTAAGTTTAAGTTCAGTGGGATTGTTTGATTTATATGTTACTAGATTTGCGTTGATATATTCCAGACCTGCTTTGTTTAGTTTACAGTGGTTTTTATTTTAATTGGAATAGCATTTTCGTTTATGAATTTTTGTAAGCCTTTCTTCTAAGATTATTATGTTTCTTGATATTTGCATAAGCGGTGTTTAGAGAAAATCGAAATAATTTTTTTAGTCGATTTCCTGCATCTAAAATATCTTGAGTGGCATCGTTATTACTACAAATGGACAGTAAACGTTAATTTGCCATATTAATGTGACTATAAATTCTCCAAATTTGAAGTCAACTATCAAAGTGATTCCTCAAAGTTAATTTGATTTATAAGAAATAGAAATTCTTCAAGTGGTTTTGATTTGTTTTTGAACTGGTGTGACATTCGCCATTGTATTTAAAGTAAAATTATAAATCAAGACCTAATGATTCCCAATATAGGCTTAACTACCGATGTGCTGTGCTCTGATTCATCTGCATTAGTCACGATAAAGTAGATTTTTGTCGCAAATGATCTCCCTGCTGTCTACAGATATCCTAGTAGATTTTGTAGTACATTTTTATTGGAAACTTACAAAGATGTCATTCAATTAGTATATTGTTGTAATGGAAGAACTGACACTTTTTGTGGAGAGTTAGTATGTTTGGATGCCAAGATTGCGACCGATAAGCTATAAAAAGTTACTTCTACTGCGAACAGTACATTTTCTTTAAACGTCGAATATTATTAAAATGAATAATTGTAAAAGTAATATCGCTACTTGAAATACTACATATAGGGTCTTTTTTTTAACTCAGAACATATGATTGTTAACGTCTATGTTCTATGTTATGATAATCACATCAACGCATTGCAATGCATTGACAATGTAGGTAACCATACTTACACTCGGTTTTATTTAATTTTCAAAATTGTGTTAATAAAAATGTATTACACCACCGAAGAAAGAATACAGATAATTAATTGGTACAAGAGTGGGAACAGCATTCGATGTGTTAGAGATTTGTTTTCGGTTGAGTATCCGAGCAGACAAGTTCCATCCATCTCAACAATTTGTAATATTGTCCATCATTTTGACAATACTGGCTGCGTGAGTAATTTTCACATTAAAAGGGCTAAAAGAAATCACATTTTAACGGAAGAGATGAAACTCAACATTTTATGTTCAGTAGAGCAGAACCCCAAATCATCGTTAAGAGTTATCGCAGCACAGTTTCAAATAAGTTCAGCTTCCATTTACAAGACATTAAAAGAATTTAAATACAATGGTTACAAGTTTTCAAATCATCAGCAACTATCAAATGAGGACAAAGGCAAACGAACAGAATTCTGTGAAACCGTATTCAATTTAATTAATAATGATCAAGAAATTTTACACAGAATAATATTTACTGATGAGGCATCATTTTCCTTAAATGGTAAAGTTAATCCACAAAATTATAGGTTAGTATTCTTCATTCCTTATCGATACCCATTCCTTCACCTTTTAGATTTTGGGCGTGCAATAATCCTCGCTTACAAAATTTGATGCACACACAATACAATGCGAGAGTTAATGTGTGAGCTGGACTAATTAATTGGTCTTTTTTTTATTAATGGAAATCTAAACAGTAATGTTTACTTAGATCTTCTACGAACTCGTATAATACCAGAAATTCATACACTAAACATTGCTGCTCCTTATTATCAGATGGATGGAGCGCCTACACATTCTACAGCTGCCATTAATAATTTGGTCCAATACCTGGGCCACCCCGGTCGCCTGATTTGTCTCCAAACGACTTTTTTTTTGTGGGGGTATCTAAAAAGCAATGTTTATAATAACATTATTATAAACAATACTTCAGAGTTAAAAGATCGTATAATTACTGTTTGCGATGAATTAAGAAGAAATCCGCAACACATTAGAAATGCTATTCAAGGATTTTATAATCGACTTGGTTACTGCTTAGAACGTGAAGGTGATCATTTTGAATATTTATTATAATTACTTACGATTTATCATTATTTATTTCAATAACCTCACTTTATTCGTAATAATTTTAAGCTTTCATTGTACTGTGACAGGTCGACGGGGCCGAGAAAAGAAGAAGAAGAAGCATTCACTGGCACCTTTGTGTACTTGGTTGCCTACATTGTCAATACATTGCAATGCGTTGATGTGATTATTATAACATAGAACATAGACATTAACAATCATATGTTCTGAGTTAAAAAAGACCCTGTATAACCCAAATGATTTGCTACGTTTAAATTCATGTTGTTGTTTCGAAATATGACAGGACCCCAACAACTTGTCAACGATGGCTTGTTTTTATCATCAGTTTGATTGAACATGGTTCTTTCCTCGCACCTCATTGGCTGAAATACTTTTAATGTTACTGTACGCGGTACTAAAAGTACTTATAATGTAGCCCGTAGTAGTTTTAGTGCCGCTCGTGTTTCCAGCAATAAAGTTCGACTTTATCGTCATGTGTTCAGTGTTAAAATGTTAGATTTTACAGTCGTTTGAAGAAAAACGTCTTTTTGAAGTGAACCTTTTAGATAATTCATATTAAAATCCCCGCATAAATATAAGGCATTTGTAATTTTGGAACAATTTTCTAATATTTCACGCAATTTTTTAAAGAAAATTTCATAGTAGTAGTACTATCAATAACATGGATTTTTTTGTATCATCAATATTCGGGATGGCATTAACCAGAGAAGTAGTTGTTTCAAGAAGTTGAAGTGTTTGTTTTTAGTCTTTGTAGGATCTAATTTTGCAGTTATGAACAGATATTGAATATTCATATATTCAGGCTACGTTTCCTCTCTTTTTTTTAAATTTACGAACTGTGAATAGAACCAGAAAAATGATCTATTTAAGCATGATTGAAACAATTGACAACAACAATTTAACTATTAATGTCAAATAGTGACAAGTATTATTAACTTGGTGAAGTGTTTTGTGAAAAGTTATGAAACATAAACTTCAGTAGATTAAGTAGGATACCCTTAATAACACCTCATAACTCTAGTGTGAACCGCCCAGGGGCTCCCTCCTGTATGTCGAAACCTAAAAAGTCGTGAAGGCCCTCACTGGCATATGCATCCCTTCAATCCTAAGTTTGTGCTTTAGAATTAAGATAGGAATTAAGTTAAAAATAGAAACCTACCAGGAAACGGTTGTGGCAGATGGCCTAGTTGCCGACGTCAAAAAAAAATAGTGATTTGTGTCTAAAAGAGTGACTTTTGAGCATCGAAGTGTAATAAAATTCCTTACGAAAATCCCAAAACAATCCGCGAATAAATGATTGTAGTGTATGTAGATGATGCTCCCTCATATGTTACAATTATGTTTTGGCCAAAACAGTTTCGCTGGGGATGTTAATTTAATCTAAAAGTGGAAGCAACAATGTTAAAATGTGCAAGAAAGTAGAAGCCATGGTTCTTGAGGATCGCCATTGCTGCAGCATTGGAATTAACTGAACCTTGAGTTTTGACAATATTACACGACAAATTGGGCATGAGTAAAGTTTCAGCAAGGTGGGTCTCCAGATTGTTGTCAACTGAGCAAAAGCTGCGTAGACAGCAAATTTGTCAAAACAATTTGGATTTTTGGAAGCCGACCTAGACTTGTTTATGCGGATAGCGATAGTTGATGACACTTGTGCATATTACTGGGACCCTGAGTAAAAATTAGTCTATGGTGAATAAGGGTTCTCCTCCCACAAAGATAGCAATGAAAACTCATCTTTTGAAACATGCAAGGTATTCTTTAAATTGAATATATGCCCAAAATCACTACAATAACTGCAGATATGACCGTGTATAAATCAACCAAAAACCGACCCATTCTGCAAGAATTCTGCTTTACTGAGTTAGACCGCACACCGTATAGTCCGGATCTAGCACCGTCCGATTTCTACCTGTTCAGAAATCAAAAAAAGGAACCTCAGAGGGCATCTTTTGTTTCATAGTTGGGTAGATAATGTTTATACTTCCCTCGTAGATTACATTTGATAAACCTATTCTTCAATTTCTACATATCAATTTTGTACCAACATTTCTTATCCTACAATATATTACAATGATCATTATTTTTAATTAGCTGGGGTGTAATAAATGTAAATCGTTATTTTAGCCATTAAATACATATTTCACATTTTTTTGCAAATTTCACTTAATGATCAATTAATATTTTACAACCTTGCGGAATAACAACGTCCTCGGATTAAAATTTTAATTGCAGACAACAAGAATTATAATTAAAGGCAGAATTTAGTATCCTTATAAAACCTATTAGCAAGTAGATTATCCACAATACATAAATAAATACAGGACTTCCTTGCCGTGGGTCTTGTAAATACAGAGAACTGGTTATGATACAAATTAATTTACATACTCCAATTATAAACTAATTTTACAACAAATAATAAATTAGTTTATGTAAATTGCTTTAATTGAAAAACGTAATTAAATGTTGTGATTTATGGATAATGACTTAAGATTGATTAAAATTGGCAGAAAATTATTGCTAGCACAGGTTAAATTGTACAAACATGAAACATGAGTTGATTGCAAAATTCTATCGTTAAATTAGAGAAAAATGCAAAACTGGATATATTCTTGCTGATATTGTTAGTACACTTCAACACCAGCTATATAAATGTCAACAGAATAATTTACATGGACCGAATGCAGACGTCATTACAATATATAACGATATTTGATTTCAATCCAAAGAAATCTCCGTTTGCTTCCAAGAAAATTTCAACACGCCTTCATGGATTTTTATAAAGACATTGACAGTGAAATTCTACAAATACACACCACTATTTATAATAAAAATAACACTTTATATAACGGAGTTTATACAGATTCCGACCAGTTTTCACATTCCTACTAATTTACGAGCGCAACTGTTAATTCCCCAGGCTCCGTTTCACATGTAACAAAATGAATTATCGTAACGGCCAATAACTTATTTAGAAACTGCAATCTATTTTACACAACGCATAAATCACAATCGAATCAATATAACTGCCCCGTAGTAGGGAAAATGTGGGATATAATTGGCCTGCTAGTAAAATAAAACTCCAATAAAAGCCGGTATAAATCTCCAAAGTTGACGCGATACCTATAATAGGTGATTTCTAGTGTATATGGATTGGATCGTTTCAGATTAAATGTAAGGTTATTGTTTTATTGGATTGAAGTGGATAAGCCAGCGCACGGGTGATGCCTGTAAGTCCAAGACATATACAGGGTTTTTATTTTAACTCTAAACATATCATTGTTAAGGGCATTGGATACCGACGAAGAAATCGAAATGTAAACAAACCAACCCCTTGCTCTCGCATCTAACCCGCGAAACCCCTAAAAGAGTAAAATGCCGTATGGTAAATATGATATTAATGTAGCGAGACAAGGATGTGGTCGCCAAGAGTGGACCAGCCACTTAAATGAAATATTGGCGCTTAGCACTATTATACTTATTTGACTTGACTGACTATTAGAATCTAGTGTGTGTTTGTAAAAGGGAGGGACCGTCTTATCTGAAGTGACGAGAGATTTATGTAAATTCATTATCGAAAAATCTCAGCTCCAAGCGCGCTTGTTCAGAGTATTTCCGTAGTGTTGGCTTCGATGATGAATTCTTGTTATTTTTTGCAAAACTGACGTATAATTTTTTAAAGGAAGTTTTTGTTATTTCCGATATTTTTCCAAATATGAAAAATATTACAAAAACATTTTAACAAAAGTTGAACACAAAGTAAAAATGAACAAATTAATAAATATTTTTAATTAACTCCTTAATTCCCGAATAAACAAAAAAATATAACATTTTGTTTTGGTACAATTATTAGAAAATTGCAGAAAACGCCAAAATTAGTGATTTATAAGTAATTAGTATTTTACGAAATCTCACCAGTTTTTGTATAAAATCGATAAAATATGAAAAATATCTCGAAAAACCCCTATTATTGATAAATCGGAGAAAGTAATGATTGTGGTCACATATTTTTTTGAATACCTAAATAGTGTATTAAAAACGAGTTCATTAAGCGCGATTTTTTCGCATGCGTCCAAGTTTAGAAAACGACAAGTGCAAAAAAACGCCTTACAAACGAGTTTTTTAGAGTTTTTTTTTTCTATTTTGCCCCTTTTATTCCATTTCTAAATTTAAAAATCGCCCATACATATTTAGAAAATTGTATGGTGGTTGGTAACACTGATAATTGACATTTCAATTTGAAATTAGTTTGCGATTTCCTCTCATCACATAACCCCAAAACTATGTCGCCGAAAATTTAGCACCGGTTGACGGCTCTAAATTTCAACGGTGCCAACCTTGAAAAAATAAATTATTATAGCACTCGGCGAGCCATTAACGTACCCATATGAGTGCGTTAATGACTCCGTTTTAGACGCAAAATAGAAAAACATATTTATGTAATGACAGTATACCTTACTCTTTTTTACTTAAAAAAATGAGTTTATATTTAAAAAACGATTAAATTTAAGAAGAATCACTTCATTAAAGTTAATCGTTTTTTTAATAAAAAAGAACATATTTAATTTGTAATTCAAAAGAGAAGTTAGGGCAATTGATTTATCTAATCCGTGATTTCTAGCTTTTCTAGAGTCTATTCATTCTAGTGACATGTGACTAAGGAAACGGTATTTTAAAAGTTTTACCATTTTGTTACTTCATATCTGTGTATCTCTGGCATTCTATAATTAAAAAAAAAACGCAAAAAAATTTAATTTTAAATTAATATACCTCTACGAGAATTCCTTGATGAGTATGAATAATAAAATAACAAGATCACCCTTCTTGTTATATTAAGCTGTTCCTGATTTTGGTAGTAATGATTATTCTTATTTAATTTTATTGTATCATCATTTGTTCTGAAAACGAAACGTTACTGCTGCTTCACATCGTGTTTTGTATTGTTTACGTTTAGAAAAAATACTCTTTTCCCACCAATAAATTTGAAAATAATTGAAGTATTCTACATTAGTAGCGTCTACATGCGATACCATCATGACCGACTTTTCAAAGTGAACAATAATAGTAGATTGTATATCAAGGGAGAGAAATGAGTGAGTTTTCCCGAGGTGCAAATTGGTACCCCGATGGGGGAAGTATAAGGGATACAACGCATCGAGGGCAAAATAGCATTCTCTTCCGAGATATGCAGAGTGTCTACGTCAACCATTCGTTAAAAGTTTACGGAACTGTCGTTGTACTAAAAATTTGAAGAAAAAAAACTCATCATAAGATTGAATCAGTTCTCCTCATGTAAAATATTTTCAACTCTCTAGCACCAAATTTGTTATTTTAAATAACACCCTGTATATTATTATAATTTTGGATTCCTCGTTTAAATTGCAACATATTTTGTAGGAACGTTTTTACACTTATCTCCTTTAGTTTTCAAATTAATTGTTTCTAAAATTTTGACCTCAAAAAGGCATCTTGAAATCTGCCTGAAACTTCTCGTAAGAATAAGAAAGAAATATGATTTATATCTCTAATTGTACCTAGAAGATGCCTCTATGAATAATATAATTGGAAACTGTCAAAGAAGTTACAGGCAGATTTAAAGTTGCTTTTTTGAGGACAAAATTTTAGAAGTAATTAATTTGCCGGAAAACTAAAATAGATAAGTGTACAAACGTTCCTACAAAATATATTAAAATTTAAAAGAGGAATCCAAAAATATACTAATATACAGGGTGTTCCCTTTAAAATAACAAATTTGGTGCTACTTCCGATGGAACCGGAAGTGATAAAAAGTTGAAAATATTTCACGAGGAGAACTGATTCAATTGTATGGCAAGGATTTGTTTTCAAATTTTTAATACAACGGCAACCCCTTAAACTTTTAACGAACGGTTTAGCGTAGACACACTGTATATACCATTTTTTTTACAAACGGGATATTTTAGGAATAAAACGTTCGTTTCTAAAATCCAACCTTGAAAAAAATTTGTCAGGCATGACAGTTAAAATAAATAATGGAACCTCGCAAGGAGAGAAGTAATCATTTCCCTCCCTAGGGAAGGTTAGTTCAATGTTGAACAAACATTATATTTCGAAAATAAAACATTCGTTAGCCTAAGGGAACGAATAAGTGAACTAAAATACACTAATTCGATTATGCTAGATAAGATGCACTCGCTTGAAGAGGAACTTAACAAATTAAATTGATGCAAATCCAAATTGAGGCTAACAAAATCCCCCAGAGAACTTAAATACCATAGGCCAAATTCTTTAACAAACCATCTAAAGAAATTCGCAGTCTTCCATGTAAACAATTCAAACAGAAACTAAAATATTTTTTCCTAGGCAATACATATCTCTCAACTGAAGAATTCTTGAAGTGCATTACCGAGATCTTTAATCTTAATTAATCTTAATTAGTTTTTAATTTTTAATTTTTAATTTTTAATTTTTAATTTTTAATTTTTAATTTTTAATTTTTAATTTTTAATTTTTAATTTTTAATTTTTAATTTTTAATTTTTAATTTTTAATTTTTAATTTTTAATTTTTAATTTTTAATTTTTAATTTTTAATTTTTAATTTTTAATTTTTAATTTTTAATTTTTAATTTTTAATTTTTAATTTTTAATTTTTAATTTTTAATTTTTAATTTTTAATTTTTAATTTTTAATAATAATAATTAATCTAAACATATTTTTTGCATTGATGCACGAGATACAAATTATTAATTTCATTTCTTAATTTTGTAGTACATTACAGGCTAATTTAAAATATTTCAATGATATACGCAGAAATCGACGAAAAGCCTTCGGGTAGATAGCCGGTTGTCAGGACCGAAGAGAAGAAATTTTAATCATAAATACATTGTATATTGGCAATAAAGATTTGTTATATATTTATTGAAGCCCAATAATTCCATACATATGAGTCGTTAATCCCTCTTGCCACGAAAGAGGTATATGTTTATTAACACCACTGTGTAATTTAGATAACGTGGCTAAAGTTACAGCGAGAAGCCGCCTTGGGAACGCCTCCTCTCATATACACAGACCGTTAAACAAGAACGCCGCAGAGGGCGCACTATGACCGAGTATTAAAATGAATAACTTTTTGTTCAAATTTCGGATACAGTTTCGAAAATATGAAAAATTATTATTTGAATAATAAATTTTAAATAAATTACCCCAAAGTACGACGGATTTTTTTTTTCTAAATTACAGAAATATTAGTATTCAAATTGTTTATAAACATTATTATAAAAAAAAATAAATTCGTGCTACTTTTTAGAATATATTTACTGAGATGAATTCAAAATTTCACTTTTAAGTCTTTATCTGTTTGTGAATAATGTTTTAAATGAATTTAGAGGTACGCTCCCGGAGCTCCCGGAGCCTTAAGGTTGTTCAACACGTTCGAAAAATGAAGCGTTTCTGGCACTCGGCTCTTAATTGATAGTGGTGTGATGGAAAAAATTTAAGTAATAAAATTTTACACAGGGTTATATAAAGGATGAATCTTGGTTACTAAAAATTACATTTTTTATAAGTATCTTTGAAAATGTGTAATTTAGTGTTAAAAAATAGGTATTTTCAACATTAAATAAAATTTAAATAAACGTTGAAAATTCAAAATGTTTTACTACAGTGACACAGATTGATTTTTTATTAATAAAATCCATTAAGCCAAATTACTTTTTCCTGAAAATAAGGACGCAATTACGCGAGATATTTTACTTGGCGTAAAGTAACGCCATCTGTAGAAAACAGTTCACGTACAGCGGTAGGGGAACAACCGCATTGAGGCAAGTTTAGAAGCCTGATTTCAGTCTTTCAGTATTTTAAGTTTCTTGTCGATTTTAAAAATAATTTACTATATGTTACGTAGTTTAAGCAAATGCTCTACCATAATCAGTGGCGGCTCGTGGAACATGTTGATGGTAGTGCCACCACTTATACAATATACCACCCTTCCGTTTCTTTTTTGTTTTTGAAGAAAGAAAGAACGATTTATCTTCCAATACCAAAGTAACTGGCGAAAATGTGTTTTAAGAAATAATTAAAAATTATTGCTGAGCTTGAAACTACTTGGCTCTATATAACGAGTCGCCCCTGGTTATAACCCATTAAAAAAATTATTGGAATTTAAGAAGTTGCTTATATTCTTAAAATATAATTATTTTTGAGTTGTATAGAGTTATTTCAGAAATTCTATTATTTTTTATTGATTTTAGAAAAAGCTCAATTTGGAATGCAATTAAAAAATGCATGTTTAACTACGAACAGTTATAACCCATTAAAAAATTATTGGAATTTAAGAAGTTGATTATATTTTTAAAATATGATAATTTGGGAGTTGTATATAATTATTTCAGAATTTTTAAACAATTTCCACTATTTTTTATTTATTTAAAAAAATGTTCAATTTTAAACGCAATTGCCAGACACTTGAAATTATCTAAAGCCACTGAAACAATACTTTATTTCATTTTCGGTGAAAGCAAGAAATACAAGAAAATCAAAACTTACGAAAAAGGAAAATCCTTTCGAGGCATTTTGGCGGTTAAGATGTAACCTAAATGATGATTTTTTGCTTCCCTCACGGATTGTTGGGGCGGAATGGAGCGGAAAACACAAATAACAACACACACAAATCCTGAAGATGTATCACAACACAGCGGGCACTAAAACTTTCGAAAAATCGAAATTCCGAACCAGAACAAACGTCTTCCGCGGCCGCTATCAACAAACTGAATTGATATCAACAGGTGAGCCGTGGATTGGTGATAAGAATTTAATGTCGTTTCGAGCGGAGAAAAAATTACGAATATTTTGATAATCTTCAATCGCCCGGGGCAGATTAAAAACTGGTCGAATTTTAACACGGAGGTCGAGATAAGATGTAGAACATTAGAAACACTGCTTATTATATACTTCACGAGGATCTTAAGAAGTTGATTATATTCTTAAAATATAATGATTTTGGAGTTGTTTAGAATTATTTCAGAATTTTTAAACAAGTTCTACTATTTTTTATTTGTTTTAAAAATACTCGATTTTGAAAGCAATTAAAAAAATGTATGTTTATTAAAAAAATGTTGGAATTTAAGAAGTTGATTATATTCTTAAAATATAATGATTTTGGAGTTGTGTAGAATTATTTCAGAATTTTGAAACAATTTCTACTATTTTTTATTTATTTTAGAAAATGCTCAATTTTGAACGCTATTAAAAAATGCATGTTTAACAACGAACAGTTATCGCCAGTGGCGTCTCGTGGAACATGTTGATGGTAAAGCCATTTATACAATATACCCCACCCCGTCATTTTTTGAAGAAAGAAAGAACGATTTATCTTCCTATACCAAAGTAACTGGCGAAAAAGTGTTTTAAGAATGAATTAAAAATTCTTGCTGAGCTTGAAACTACTTGGCTCTATATAACGAGCCGCCCCTGACCATAATCGCGTTACTTCACATCAACCAATGAAATAATTGTATAAAATCGTATGTTACCGTTAGGATTTGGCATACATTTATAACGAAAAAAATTACGCCTGTGTACCGAAGTCCGATTTTCATCGCGGTACCTACTGACTGTGCCGAAGATATCTTCCAGACAAAATTCATCAAAATTTTCAACAGTCAACATGTTTATTTTCATTCTCTGCTAGACCGACGAAATCCGCCCATACTTGATTTCGCATAAATTACTTTTACAATCCTTTGTCTTCTTTGGACAAGGGTGCAATTGGGAAAGAGGACATTTGGTCGCCAGATGTTTTTCTGTGAATTTCTAAAAAAGTGCGTTCGCAGTGGTGTCAAATGCAAAATACTGCAGGTAGTGGACACACCCCCATTGCGCCCTACTTCTTAAAATCTGTATTACGAAGTTACATTTCGTGTAAATATTTTGTAAATTGTTAGTATTAAGACAGATTTACACAGAGACAGAGTTTTAAATATTCACAGTTATTATTGTACACGTGATTTTTTTTTTCGTCCGGTTGCCACAACCAAGTTCCTTTACAAGAGACACAGTGTCCAGAATGAGCGATTTAAATGATTACCGTCGAGGTAATAAATGCCGACATTATTTATCCGCAAGATGAAAAACAAGCAAACAGTTTCCATCTAAAAAAGACGTAGTAAGTAAATTTTAATCCAAAATCCACACACAGGGTATTCTATTTGTTTAAATAATGCAATTTCAAACAAAAACATTACCCAGGCTCACGAATGACCTGCATCATTTTTTGCATCATGATGTGGCCATCATGTTACTTTATCCGACTTGACGGTATCATAACCATTTATATTTACGTTTTCATGGTTTATTTTCAATTGAAATCATATTTTAAATGTACATTGAACGTTGTGTAAACTCGGATGAAACTGACGTTTAAAACGTCAAAATTATGAAAGATGGAAAAATTATACTTCAAATTGAAAAACTCAGTTTACTCAAAAACTAAAGGGATTTCGAAAAAAACTTATTCTTTATAAGTTGTTCATTTTGCTATTCTCTACAATTATTATTAACATAAATTTGCTGTAACTATTATCGTTCTATAATTATAAACCAAAAATTAAGAAAAAAAGGGTGCTGTATGTAAAACGGTTTGGCACATGCTTTCGGTGTAGGGCGGAGTGGATTAAAGCCCCATGATGGGCGCTAGATTTTATTACTGATAATTCAATTAAAAAATGTCTATTTACAATAGTTGAGGAAACGGTTTTGAAAGCGGATTAAAAATGTATCCTCTTGCAAACTTTCAGTTACCTTTACCTCGAATTGAACTTAGACACTGGTCTGCAAAATAAACAAAAATTCGAGCCCTGCCACCATTCCTGTTGAGTCCTATGTAGAATGACGTCCTGAATCAGAATATAACCTTCGTTTTTCCGGAGTACCCACCGTTTTCGAGGGACCGATTTCACTCACTTTTCGATAATTTTGAGGCATAAAAAGGATTATTTCAGCCTTTAAATTTCTTCTGCGATAAAGAGGTAAAAAGTTCTAAAAGTTGGAGAAGGAGTTTTGTAATAAAATCATTAAAAATTTTTTCGCAATATTTTCAGTTATTTGCTACATATTCCATCTTTCAGCTCCCCTCGTGCTTCAAAAGACCCGAAAATAATATAAATTAATAGCAACAATAATAAAAATATGTTGCAACAGATAGGAATATTTAGTTCCACGCTGGCGCTCTCAATACCACGCGCGCATATGTTTGCACAGGAAATTTTATGCTTTGACAAGTTTGCATTGCTCTTGTCACTATAGACCTGGACTGTAATCCTTACATCTCTAGCGATCGTAGAGTCAACTTGTCAAAAACCAGCAAAATCGATAATTTTTAATTATTTGTTTACAATTTAAGGGAGAAAATGACCCCCCCCCCCAAATATACCCCCTTGCTGCAAATGTTCATGTTTTAGAATTTTTCACCTCTCTAGCCCCTCAAAAAAATGTAAAGGCTAAAATAATCCTTTTCATCCCTCCAAATTATCGAAAAATTATCAAAATAGGTGGATGGCCTCCCCCGAAAACGGCGGATGATGTTGGAAAATTGGGGTCAATGTCGGGTTCAGGAAATCATTTTACACAGGAAACAGCAGGAATGTAGCCGCCGCCGATTTTGCATTTAAAACGGCGGACAAAAAAATTTGCAAATGGTTAAAAATTTATTTACCTTCACCATGACAACGATCTCTATATTAACAATTTTAGTAACCAGCTGATTTCAGTTGTACAGGATAAATTTTATTTTAAGCACTCGTCATTTCATCGCAAATTTCTTAAATGAATTGAGATTAGGCAAAATCCACACGCGCTAAAGCGCTCGTGAATTTTTCCATCTCAATTCATTCTCGAAATTTGTGTCGATTCAATGGCTCGTGCAAACAAATAAAATTCATCCGGCCAAATTAAACCTCTTGTGGTATTACCCCCGATAAATTACTATTCGGCTTCTTAGATATTTAGTGGTTGGTTTTAATAAAACATATAACTTTACTAACAAACGAAGGTATCGGCAGAATAGAAATTTTATATTCATTCACTTTACTTAATCCGCAAATATTCGTCCCTTGAGAAAAAAAAAATAGAACATGAGTAAGGTAAATGGGTATTCATATATTCAACTATTAAATCATCTGAGGATATATCTACTATTCCCCATTACCTAATTCACATCCACTGAAACAAACATCCCCATCGGGTGATTTATAAATTCCCTTCAGTTGATACAAATAGCTAACCATTAATAAACAAAAAAACATTCTCAATTTTACACATATAAAACCTCTCTGGTAATATCGACCGCCTTAACGATGTAGTTGCAAGCTTTGAGTAATATTAAGTTCAAGTTTTCCAAACACTTAACGTTGTCGGGAACTTTTTGCAATTCGCTCGCTAATTAAACATTTATTTTTTTTTTTATTTCCCGAGCCATTTACGCACTTCACATATTAACTTTTCCGCAACTTCGGCACAA
This sequence comes from Ocypus olens, assembly GCA_910593695.2. Lineage (NCBI taxonomy): Eukaryota > Metazoa > Arthropoda > Insecta > Coleoptera > Staphylinidae > Ocypus > Ocypus olens. The sequence goes on from OU343053.1 coordinate 37,664,275, forward strand.
GCAATTACGCCCAGAGAATTTAATAGGAAGATAGAAAGTTCGATTTGCGCGAGGAAAACAATTATAAGAAACTAAGTTTCTTACGTTTTCAATTAAATTACAAGCTCATCGTTTACCAAAGAAACAAACTGAAATACACACTTGAAACCGACTAGTTCTAATTTAAATTTCAATTGAATTGAACTCGTATATTCATATTCAATTTTAGATTGTTTAAAAGTCAATTTTAATAAGTCGCACAGTTATTAACTGATATTTGTGTTGTTTACTGCAGAATCCATTTTGTACAGGGTGGTTGGCTTTTCATTGTCCAGCGTATATCTGCTTAAATATTAAAGATACAAAAACCTTACCGGGATGGACGATATTTCACGTACCTGTGATTTTTCACCAGTATTGAAAAATCACAGGTCTTTACTGTTACTAATAGGCGAATTTCACTGCTACTTAAAATCACTGCTACTTAAAATCACCGCCACTTAAAATCACTGCTATTGAAACTGTGACTTAAACTGTGATTGCTCCTTAAAACCACAACTATTACCTAAACTGTGATTGCTACTTAAACTGCGACTGTTACTTAAAACGAAGACAATACAGAATAGCATTTCTAAATATTATTTAATATTCAATACTGTATACTCTGATTTACTCTTACGTTCATGTTCAAATTACGATTTCCATCAACTGAAAAACAAATATATAAAAACAATTGCAACGAATGATAAACCCAAAATGACTCAAAATTCATTTTAATTTAAGATTCGGTGCGAAAATCTAAACATACATTTTGAAATTTTGAAAGTGCAAACTTCATGAACTGAAAAAGAAATAAAAACAATGCACTAAACTCCAAATGCTCCTCCTTGTTCAGGTGCTCAAAAATTTAAAACAAAAATCTTCAAAAATCCATAACTCTATTGAAAATTGTTGAATTTACAAAAACCAAATTGATTTTGAATAAGCGTTATTTCGTCCACCGAGGATAATTTTTTATGGACTTCTTCTTGCATGTTTTATATTTTCTTCAGCGATGTTTTCGTTAAAATGCTCAAAAAATTAAAACGAAAATTTTCAAAAATCCATATTTCTATTGAAAATTGTTAAATTTACAAAAACCAAATTGATTTTGAATAAGCGATACTTCGGCCATTGATGATGATTTTTTATGGAATTTTTCCTGCGTTTTTTTATATTGTTTTCTGCGATGTTTTTGTTCAGGTGTTCAAAAAATTAAAACAACAATTTTCAAAAATCCATATCTTTATTAGAAATGGTCGAATTTACAAAAACCAAACTAATTTTTAATAAACGGTACTTCGGCCATTGCGGATAATTTTTGATATAATTTTGCCTGCATGTTTTATATTTTCTTCTGCGATGTTTTTGTTAAAGTGCTCAAAAAGCGATACTTCGGCCATTGAGGATGATTTTTTATGGAATTTTTCCTGCGTATTTTATATTTTCTTCTGCGATGTTTTTGTTCAGGTGCTCAAAAAATTAAAATAATAATTTTCAAAAATCCATACCTCTATTGAAAATGGTTGAATTTACAAAAACCAAACTAATTTTGAATAAGCGGTACTTCGGCCATAGAGGCTAATTTTTGAATTTTGCCTGCATGTTTTATATTTTCTTCCGCGATGTTTTCGTTAAAATGCTAAAAAAATTAAAACGAAAATTTTCAAAAATCTATGTCTATTGAAAATTGTTGAATTTACGAAAACAAAATTAATTTTGAATAAGTGATACTTTGGCCATTGAAGATGATTTTTTATAGAATTTTTCCAGCTCTTTTTATATTTTCTTCTGCGATGTTTTTGTTCTGGTGCTCAAAAAATTAAAATAATAATTTTGAAAAATCCATACCTCTATTGAAAATTGTTGAATTTACAGGAACCAAGCGTTACTTCGGCCATTGAGGATAATTTTTTATGGAAATTTTCCTGTATGTTTTATATTATCTTCCGCGATGTTTTCGTTAAAATGCTCAAAAAATTAAAACGAAAATTTTCAAAAATCTATATCTCTATTGAAAAGTGTTGAATTTACAAAAACCAAATTGATTTTAAATAAGCGATACTTCGGCCATTGATGATGATTTTTTATGGAATTTTTCCTGCGTTTTTTATATTTTCTTCTGCGATGTTTTTGTTCAGGTCCTCAAAAAATTAAAATAATTTTTTTCAAAAATCCATATCTCTATTGAAAATTGTTAAATTTACAAAAACCAAATTTATTTTGAATAAGCGATACTTCGGCCATTGATGCTGATTTTTTATGGAATTTTTCCAGCGTTTTTTATATTTTTTTCTGCCATGTTTTTGTTCAGGTATTCAAAAAATTAAAACAACAATTTTCAAAAATCCATATCTCTATTGAAAATGGTTGAATTTACAAAAACCAAACTAATTTTGAATAAGCGGTACTTCGGCCATTGAGGATAATTTTTGGTAGAATTTTGCCTGCATGTTTTATATTTTCTTCTGCGATGTTTTTGTTAAAGTGCTGAAAAAAATAAAACGAAAATTTTCAAAAATCTATATCTCTATTGAAAATTGTTAAATTTACAAAAACCAAATTTATTTTGAATAAGCGATACTTCAGTCATTGAGGATGATTTTTTATGTAATTTTTCCTGCGGTTTTTATATTTTTTTCTTTTTTCTGCGATGTGATCATAGTAACAGTTTAAAATCACTGATATTAGAAAGTAGCAATCACAATAAGCAAAGTGATTCAAAAGTAGCAGTTTTGCCCATCTCTAGTGCTTACTATAGCTTTTAATGTAATTTTAACATGTTTATATTATTTTAACATTTGTATTAGTTTGGTCGCAATTAATTTAATGTGTTATAGAATGTTCAAATATTTTCATGTATACAGGGTGCCCGGATTTAGTAGGGACAACATGGGCAACTTCTGCATTTGAAGAGATAGAGAGATGGTCAAATTAGCAAAAAGGTGCAGGTTCGAGGGCTCATTGAGAATCTACCCCCAAATCCCACTTGTTATGGCCTCCACGATAAAAATTAAAAGAAAATCTGAAATTGAATAAATTGGGAGATTTTGTTTTAATTCTTATTTTGAACAAGTGAGCCATGACAAGTGGAATTTGGGGGTGGATGTTGCCGCTACGAAATCCGGGCACCCTGTATATTGACGAGTGCAAACATCTGTTTTAGCACGAATAAAATACTATTAGTATTACTACTATTACTATATTTTTACATACTCTGACGCAGAATTAAATTCTGCATTGATCTATACCAGTATTCCCTATATTTTATTTTCCCTATTTTTTAGTTTTCAAGATATTAACATATTTGTAAAGATTCGTCAATATTCTGTGCAATAGAAGAACAATAGGAAACATTCAATGGTTTCAAATTGACTATATGTGGTAAGTAATTTTGAACACTATGCATTTAAGAATTCCAAAAATAATGTACTACGGGCTACCTTCGAATATTGCCTTTTTAAAGCCCACATTACATCTCTTCGATTTTATTTTGTTCGGAGACACGTATTTTTAGTGACATGAAAAAGCACCAATTTTTTTAAAATGTCAAAACTTCAATTTAGAGATGTGATATTTTAAGTTTTTTCACAGAATTTAATGTAGAATTCAAATTTGCAATAAAAAATACAGCATTATATTTGAAACGAGGAAGTTGGTGTTGACTTCCGGTTACTAGAGTGCGTATCCCTAGATGTCGCTACTAATACTAAAAATAATCACTAATGTTGAAATACGTCGCGGTCTCCTTACTTTTTGTTATACGGTTACTCGTACATTAAATTTAAAATTCACTTAAAATATATAAACAGGTCTTCATTTACTGAGTTTTAGTATTTCTAATTTATAATATCTGTATTTTGGGTTATTTATTTACTTTTGTTATTGTTTAGTAGTTATATAGTTTGTTTTATTTTATATCTTTGCCTTTAATGTTTTTGTTTTACTCTATTGTAAAAAAAGTTGAATCCGTAAATAGAGTTATTATTATTATTTTCTCTAAAGCCATCTTAATGACTTCCCGAAAAATCTTGGCGCAGTTAGTGATGAGCAAGGTTAACGATTCCACCAAGATTTGAAGGTCTTAGTGGTACGGTATCAGGGCAGGATAAACTTATCATAGTTGACCATTATTAGAGCATCAGGCGAGATTGAAAAGGTGCAATTATGAGCTACCTGCTACTTGACTTGGAACATAATTTGACCTGCAAAAATAATATCTACGATAGAAATACATTTTAATTAAACATTACATTCGGGTAATTTTCCATTGTACTTGAGGTGGTGAAGAAAAACATGAGTCATTGAACAGCGAAAATAATGTTCATTTTATAATAAAATAAAATCCGGCCCGCTGGACCCACTTTTGACCCGTTTCATTGTGGCAGTCAACGTGGTAAACTTACTTTCAGCATTTTAGGAACAACGTTCATAAATTTAATCTCATCGTATTTACAGAAATAATTTGTGTTTTTTTTCTTAATGTGATTATGTTATAAGAATAACTTGAAATATATGAACATTCTGAAGTTAAAAGTTTTACTCGTTCGTGCTAATAATTTGATCACATTAGGTATTTATCGCCAGGGAATAATTAGGTTATTAAAAAAAGGAATTTTCAACTTTCGGCTACGCGATTAGCGATGTCACAAAAATCGCGTATCACGCAATCAATGATGGATTAAAGCGTCGAATAATGGGGTTTGGCTGGGATATTGCGATTTGCGATATGACTTGCGTGTTCACGGCGATTTAAGCTCGAACCCTGAAAATGTAATACTGTGCATCATTTATTATTACGTCAGCAAATTTTGTTTAATAAAATTGGCATAATCACATGCCCCCATTTGCAACAAATAACGGTTAAATTGTTCCTGATGCACGCGCACGTACATTCTTCAAAAAAAAAAAAATTAACGTTCGGTTTTTCAATAATTAAATTTATCAAGGAAGGGAAGTAACGGTGGTATTTATTGGAAAGTGGAAAAATCAAATACAAAAAAAGTCATGATGATGGTTGCGACCGTTACTACGTGGTAATTCATAATATAATCACTGAATAAAACACTTATTATGTTTTTGACCACAATTTACAAAAAAGTGTATTTGTAAAATCGTAAAAGACTTATAAAGGGAAAGATACAATTTTACAAAATAAAAAGTTATTTTTTATTAAATATCGAAAAACTATAAAATTCGAATACCTGAGAAAAGAAAAATATAAATAATTATTCCCTCAAATAGGAGAAAGTAACATGATGGCTACATCACCATTTTTTTCCACATGCTCATACCCCCAATTAGTATTATTAGCTAAACACCTGATAAATTCATTAAATAAACGCAACGAATTTAAACCTAGATTTTCCATTAAAAACTCGTCGGGATTAATTAACAAAATTTCATAATCAGTCTTATCCGTGAACTGTTGACATCAAAGGGTATTAATCCAGTAATTATATCCGAACCGTATTAGAGGTATGCTTTACCTAAAATTATTTTCAATTTAACTATTCCTTCTTTAATCAGCCTAATGGCTTAGTAATGTGAATCTTGTTAAGCCCCTTCATCACAGTGGTTTTGATGGATCACTTAGAATCTCTAGTTAGTAAGCCCTCTTTAAAAATACATGATTGTATGTTTTCCAGCAGACAACTTCTTATAATATAAATTTTATATTACTGTGTATTAAGTTTGAGTATAATAAGAAGATATACCGGGTGACCCAGGGATCTGTAAAAGCCCCATAACTTATTTGCTAATTGAGATATCGACTTCTAGTTTTCTGGAACTGGTATGTATGTTTTTGTACAGGGTGTCCCAATATAGAATACAGTTATGTTTTTTTAAATGAAACACCCTATATTTTATACTTTATATTATACGCATATACGGTCACGATTTTGCGCACCCTGGCGGGTAATGCACGCATTATTGGAGTCGAAAGACCTATATCGATCGAAAATTTTCCGCTCTACAACTTTGGTCTCTTATTATTTTTTTCAGAAAATGCATAGTTTTGGCTGAAAATCCGAAAATGAGCAGAATGTGACAAAAGAAAAATGTTTTTATGGATAAATCTCAAGAATCCTTAATATTTCATTATACAAATTGTACATTATTGGAAAGCTTATTAAAAATTCCATGTATTGGTGGCAAGATATATAGGGTGTTCCATTTGAAAAAATTGTTATCCAATTGTTATCCAATATTTTGCGTATGTTGACACCCTGTATAGCAGTATGAACAAAAAATAACCAAAGCCGATTTGTATTATTCTTCATGATGTGGAAAATTCTTTAGTGTATAAAAAATGACGCTAGCTTTGCTAGGAGCGCTTCTGCAATTTTTTCAATGTGTCCTTGTTTTTGCCACAAATTTGCCCATAACTAACCAACCGTTCATAATAGACCCATACTATCTTATACTATTTTTATCAGCTTCTCAAGAGGGTTGAAAATAAAATATAAAATATAGGGTGTTCCATTAAAAAAAACATACCTTTGTTCTGTTATGTATATTGGGACATCCTGTACAAAAACATACATATTTTTAAAATATGTAGAATAAATGTGGGTACCAGTTTAAGAAAACTAGAAGTCGATATCTCAAATAGGAAATAAGTTATGGGGCTTTTACAGATCCCTGGGTCACCCGGTATATACAGTAATATAAAATTTATATTATAAGAAAATAACTCTATGATTTATAACAAGTTTTTATTATCAGGAAATTATATACCTATAATAACTTTTATTTCTATAATTAGAATTTTGTTTTTGTTTTGCTGATAAGGGCTATTGACCATACGTCTTCCGCGCAGAGTTCTTCTTAGTATAATAAATTCAAGGTGGAGGATGATACAAATTCAAATAAGATTGTAATCAGATTTTTAAATTTGGCCCACTTGTGCCAACTTCTACACAACCACGAGGATAACATCACGGGTATGAAGCCGAGATTTCATTTCTAAAGGTATGTGTTCTGTGGATAACATAGCCCTCATACAGGAACCCTGGCTAATAAGTGAAAGGGTTGCCGGTATAGGCACTCTAAAAGGAAAGGTGAATTACTTCACCTCCACTAAGCCAAGAACATGTATCTACACTCCTAAGAATGTGCAGTGTGTGTTCCTACCATAATTAATCTCACCGGACCTCGCAGTGGTCAGTGTAGAGGGTGCTGAGGGCAGAACCCTGATCCTGGCATCTGCCTACCTTCCGTACGACAGCCAGGCCCTTCCTCCCACAAAGAAGATGGCGGCACTCATCAAACACTGTGAGGACGGCAAGCTAGATACGATAATAGGGTGTGACGCCAATGCCCACCACATAGTGTGGGGCAGCAGCGGCACCAACAACAGAGGAGAATTTCTTCTAGTGTACTTCTCAACTACGACCCTAGAGATAGTGAACAGGGGTCGAGAACCCACTTTCGTGACCCCCACTAGACAAGAGGTCATAGATATTACCCTCGCAAATGTGAACACAGCAAAGCAGATAGAGAACTGGCGCGTCCACCAAGACGTGTCTTTCTCGGATCACAGATGGATCTGCTTCAGTATAGGAGTTACGACCGTGGAACGAATCCCGGCTCGAAACTCAAGATGAACGGAGACGGAACTGTTCAACAATTGCCTATCCAAACACCTAGAAGAAGATGTCTTCAGGCAGGACCCTGTAAACAGAGAGGCCGTTGAGAGAATGTCTCTGAAATTATAGATCAGCCCTATAGACTCTTTTCATGAGGCCTGCCCTGCCAGGAAGGCAGGCACTTCTGCCAAACCTCCCTGGTGGTGCCCCGAAGTTGACCAAAAAAGCTCAGACTCTCGTAAAGCCTTTAACAAAGCAAAGAACTCCCGACTTGAGGAGTACTGGGCCATATATCAGAGAACCCTGAGGGACTTTAAAATGACCCTTAGGAGGAACCAAAGTGCCTCATGGCGCAACTTTTGTGAGGGCATTAACTCCGTATCGGAAACAGCTCGCACCAAGAAAATACTATCTGCTGCAATGCACAGCCAGGCATATTTAAAAAGGAGGACGGCACCTATACTGCTGACCTCTGAGAATCCCTAAGTCTGCTTCTGAAGTCACACTTTCCTGACTCCAAAAGCGGATCTGATGCAAACCATCAAATACTTCCCCACAGCGGAGGACTGGAACATGAGCATGGAAATCGTTACCGAAAGCAAAATAGAATGGGCAATAAAATCATTCTCCCCTTTCAAATCGCCAGGACCGGATGGTGTGTATCCTGCCCTACTACAGTGGGGTTTGGTGCAGATACTGCCGCTACTGTGCAGACTGTTTCGGGCATGTATTGCAATGCAGTATGTACTGGGACCGTGGAGGGAAGCCAAAGTGATTTTTATTTCCAAATCAGGAAAAACTGACTACACCGCAGTCAAATCGTTCAGACCAATCAGCCTCACGTCTTTTCTTCTAAAGACCTTAGAGAGGCTGTGCGACAATTATATCAGGAAGCAGTGTTGCTTGAACAGCACTGCACCCGAGCCAACACGCCTACAGGCGAGGGAAAGCGACCCGAGTCGGCCCTTCATCATGTGGTATGCAGGATTGAAGGATCGCTGGCGAACAAACAGTCAGCCCTAGGAGCCTTCATAGACATTGAGGGAGCATCATTGGATGGATTGGCGCCATGCTAAGGAATAGAACTGTAACTGCCTCAATAGGTAGAGAAAGCCAAGCAGCAACTGCTACAAAAGGTTGTCCACAGGGCGGGGTGCTATCTCCACTTCTGTGGAATGTCGTTGCGGACGGCTTACTACGGCAACTAAACAACGCAGGATACCATGTTGTGGGTTACGCAGATGACGTGGTAATCCTACTCATTGGAAAACACGAGAATGTTCTGTCTCGCCTAATGCAGAATGCTCTCAAAATCATAAAGGAATGGTGCGAAAAAACATCTCTCTCGGTTAACCCCAAGGAGACAGAATTAGTACTGTTCACAAGAAAAAGAAAGATCAACACAGGTAGACTTCCCAGACTCTTTAATAACTAGTTAGCTTGGCAGACGAGGCGAAATATCTCGGTATAATACTGGACTCCAAGCTCAACTGGAAGAACCACCTAGAACACAAGCTGAAAAAAAGCTTGTTTCACCTTCTGGCAGTGCAGGGGCGCGCTAGGACCAACATGGGGTTTTAAACCAAAGGTGGCCTGGTGGCTCTACACTGTAATTATCAGACCAGCTCTGACATACGGAGCGTTAACCTGGTGGCCAAGAACAAACCAATCGGTAACCAGGAAGAAGCTAAACCACCTACAACGATTGGCGTGCCTGGCTATGACGGGCGCAATGCGCACAACACCCACGGCTGCAATCGAAACTCTACTGAACCTGACGGCCCTTCACATACATGTAAGGGAAGTGGCAGTAAGCACAGCCTTAAGACAAAAGGCAAATGTCACGAAAAAAAAAACAGTCACAAAAACAATGGTCACCAACACTCAATGTTCACGAGGCACTGGAATGTCCGAAGAATACGAAGGCGGCGGCACCTGCGAAGAAGGCAGCGGCGGCGGCGTGGCGTCGTAGATTTTCGAACGATGGTGTTGGCTGACTGATTGTTGAATTTCATCTGATTGTCTGGGGAGCGCTCCAAGGCCTTTAAGGGGTCCACGCCCTACTCTTTTCCGGGTTGCGGATGGTGGTGGTGGTAGGGTGTGACGGGAGCGTCGAGGTCGGCGCACGTGTTCTAACTGGAAAATTGCTCTTCCAAGAACAATTTGGGTTCGAATCAATTTTGTCACGTAGACATCTGGAGGCGGATCGACAGCCCATTGTGTTGTCCTGGCAGCTGCACATTTTTACTAATTGTTCTGCGAAAACGGTCTTAACGATGCCGTCGGTAAATCGGCGCACAGCGGGTAGAGGCTCATCTTCATTGTGTAGTTACTGGCAGCTGTACTTCTTCGAAAATGATCTCGTTGGAAATTTCAATACTGCGGAATTTATGTTGATATTGAAAAGGAGCAATTGTTAGCTCATAAAATGTAAATTAAGATAATTACGCATTTGTTAAGACGGGTAGATCAACTAAGCGCCGATAACAAACGACCCCGGAATACGAGAGAATTTTGAAGAGCGTGGAAAAGTATGTACAAATGATGGCTGCCAGTTGAAGTCGTCGTCATGGTTACGTCATTACTAAGGTGGATCCTAAGGATCCTTCCACTGGGAATTGCTGTTGGGCGTCTTGGAGAGGCAGCACTGGCTGCTCTTGGCGCTGGTCAGGACATCCTCCTTCCGAGGGTGAGGTGTGAGGGGATTCGGACATCCCACACCGGATCTCGGCATCACTGGATGCCTGGGGTGGCGGCATCCTAGGAGAAGTCACGTCTGGTTCGGCCGGGGATGAGCTGACATCCTGGTGTGCACTGGCACGGCGGGAACCAAGACGTGCGGTCTGTCTCTTCAGTCCTTTGGGCGGCTGGTGCATCGGACGCCAAGACGGAGCATTGGGCGGCTGGAGCTGGAGATGGTCTGATAGACGTTGCTGTTGTCAATCGTGTTTGCTGGGCGCCACTGCATGTGTTCCCGCATGCAGGCGGGTGGCTGTAGGTGGTTCGTCTGGGTTGGTGTTGTGGTCGGCTCTGGTTTCGACGTCTTGGTGTGTTACTTACTAACTAACGGTGCGGCGTCTTTGAACGTTGCGGCGCCTTAGAGTGACGGGCAGCAATAATTGGACCGGAGGACGGTGCTTCCTCGCTAAGTTCACCAGCAGTGGCGGTGTAAACTGCTAGGGCTGGGGCTTGGACGAGTGGCATTATCATCGTCGCGATTGGCAGCGGAGCTCGTTCTGGAATGATGGCGAACATGGGTGTGGTAACCACGCAATAGTCCATGGCCAGGGGCGTCGCGTCCTCGAAACAGACATCGTCAACCGTGCTGGTGGAGGCTGTATTTACCGCAAGAGCTGGCGACAGGACAATCGGCATCGTGGCCGTGCACGGTTCGGATGGTGGTTTGACCTGGGTGGCCACGGTTGCCTTAGAAAACGCCGGTGTTTTAGCAACCAGTGGAATCGCCTCATCGTACCCGACTTCGGCTGCGCATGTAGTGGCGGTGCACACTCGTAATGGTGGAAGTGCTGGTTGCGGTGTCGGCATCTTCCGTGGCGTCGTCCTTTGGGTAAACTAGCGTTGTAGGAGGTCCTCTGCGTGATTCCATGGAGTAGCTGGAGTGTCCACGATTATGGCAAAGCGCTGCTTCGCTTCCCCGTCCATGTAGTGGTGGACCCAGGCGAGTTTGTCCCAGGACTTGACTGTCACTGGGCATGTAGAGAAGGCAAAGTAGATCCTCGCAAGGAATCCTTCCATGTCATTGCCATGGAAGCGTGGGAAGCCGACTGCCAAGGCATCGGTATGAGCCGAGATGGTGGCGTCATACGGGGGACTGCATCCACTATTGTCCTGGGGTTGTGTGAAAATGCTGCCGATATACAGTCTGTTGTATCTAGCGTCGCTGGTATGCGTCGCGTAGCAGCGGTTCCTGGATGGTGTGTAGGCTTGAGCTCGGGCCGCCGCTGTATTCCTGTAGACGGCGTCGTAGCCATCATACTGGCTGGCGTAGTAACGGTCGTCCGCGCTGTTCTCCTCCTGCTCATCGTGAGCGCATCACTCGGCCCCGTCCAGATGTGGTGACCAGAGCCGCTGGGGTCTGGCATCACGGGGTTGATCCTGGTGCTTCTCTCCATCGCTGGGTCGTTATAGCTGTCGTTCTCCGTGTCATGGGCTTGGACTCGGCTACGAGTTGGGCGACACTTGTCAAGGGGGGGTCGCAGCGCGGGGTGAAAACCGCGCTCGTTGACCACTAGCTAGCTCTTAGAGTCGGTATAGCTATGAGACACAGCACAGTAAATCGGCGCTCAGCGGGTAGAGGCTCATCTTTATTGCGTAGTTACTGGCAGCTGTACTTCTTCAAAAATTATCTCGTTTGGAAATTTCAATAATGCGGAATTTATGTTAATATTGAAAAGGAGCAATGGTTAGCTCATAAAATGCAAATTAAGATAATTATGCATTTGTTAAGAAGTGCAGATCAACTAAGCGCCGAGAACAAAATGAGCTCAATTTTTTTTTAATATACCCTGAAAACATAGCGAAAACTAGAAAAAATGCCCCCCCTTCGAAAATTTTGCAATTTACCCGGGAAACGGTAATGTAAACGCAATGTAAACTGAAAAAGAAACAGTTACCACTGAAACTGACGTTCAAAGGTGAAAACGATAATTGAGGGGCCTGAAAGTAAAAGGGTTTAATTGCACTTTTTCAAAAAAATTAACTGAAATGAAATGAATGAAGTGCGGTATGCTGCACCTGAAAGGTATCTCTAGCATATTTTTACGCCTTTAAATGAAATAACTGTCGCAAAATATCGTTTCAAACCATAACCTGGAATTTTCATTACCAAAGGAAATTTGTAAGTAATATTCAAAGAATTTCAAAGTTTATTATATCAAAACCATAAAAGGTGCACTTTAACGGTTTTACTTCTAAGCCGTTCAATTAAAAGTGCAAGTTACTATGTGTCCGATGGGGTGAAAAACCATAACAATAATAAATTCCAGCAGTATTTTCTTATTGTTAATTCCATACAATATAAGTACTTTCGATCCGATACAAGTAATTTCCATTCGAAAACTTTTTGGTGTCGAAAAATTATTTATCAAATAAAAAGTATCAATTTACTCATATCGATTGAACCCTAAGTAGAATGCCCAGATAATTAGAACCATTTAATTGTATCGTATGTTCATTAAAAAAAAACCTCAAGTGTGACACTTGTTGGGAATTGACATATAAAAGTCAGATCTTTCTAGAAGTCACAATTATTCCGTGTTCACAATGGTTTACAGCAACCAGCAAAAAACGTTTCTAATTGAAAGTTACTTCCTAAATGGGATTAAAGTGGACGGAAATTAGGTGTATTCATTCGACGCATCTTTAGCAGAGTTTCAGGAAGAATTTCCTAACGTGCCCATTATTTATGATGAATTTAAAAATACCTTATCACGATCTGTTGTATTATTTCGTGAAATAGGTAGTATTATCCGTAAAACAGGAAGTGGTAGACCAGTTAAACGAATTCAAGATGCTATTAACACAGCCCAAGAAATTTTGGAAGATGAACCTACGACTTCTCTGCGTCATTTGTCACAGCAAATGAATTTATCGGTAGGAACATGCCACAAGCTTCTACGAAAAGATTTGCAAGTATACCCTTATCGCATAACATCGGTGCAAGAGTTATTACCTGTTGATTACCCCTGACGACTGGAATTTTGTCAGTGGTTTTTACAAAATGTAAACGAGGATGTTTTACAAATTACTTTTTTTGCCGATGAAGATTGGTTTTACAAGGATGGGTACATTAATTCCCAAACTATGAGAATTTGGTCGGATGAAAATCCTCGTATATATCGAGAGAAACCACTACATCCGGAGAAAGTTGGCGTTTGGGCAGCGATTAGTGGGAGAAGATTAGTTGGACCGATATTCTTTGAAGGTAAAATCATATTTTTATTATTAATAATACAAATTCAATAACCGTGCATTCATTTTAGGTACGATAACTGCAAACTGTTATCGTACAGAAATTGTATTGCCTTTTATTAATGAATTAAATGATGACGAACTGCAAAGTGGATATTTTCATCAAGACGGAGCAACTCCTCATTGCACGGTGGATAATTTGGCCATTTTGGAGGAATTTTTTGAGGACCGAATAATAAGTCGAAATGCACGGATTCGCTGGCCGCCCCATTCATGCGATTTAACACCATGCAATTTTTTCTTGTGGCCATGCCTGAAAGAATGTATTTATGCACAATCAGTATACAATCTAGAAGACATGCAGCAACGAATTCGAGATAAATTTATAGAAATTAACAACAATCCAGTGTTGTTGCGGAGCGTAATGGAGGGTGTGCGACGAAGAGTTCAGGCTTGTGTTCAAGAAGAAGGAAGGTACATACAACATTTAATATAATTTTATAGTGAAAAATTTAACGTAAGTATCTATAAATTGACTACAGTTTGTTTAATTTTGAGAAGTAACATAACCTCAATATGTGTAACCAACTTAAATTTTTAAAATTAAAAAATCATGGCACACTTGAGGTTTTTTTTAATGAACATACTTTAATATTGGAAGGCAGCTCTTGTCGACGAGGAATGCGTAACGAGGGCGGAATCACCTACAAATTACAAAGGATGGGAGCTTCAAAATGAATATTTCCCTTAAAACAGTTCGAAAGACTTTTCACAATCGCAATACATACCATTACTTCTTAAAGGAGGAAGTAAAAACGTTAAGAGTAAATACATACTTACAGTATGTAACATTTTTCTGAAAACTTTCTAATCCGACAAACAAATCATAAATTCAAAATTTAAATTCTCGCAAACATACATTAAAAAACAGATGCGGAAAATTTATAATTATGCTTTGAAATTTACAATTTAAAATTTTATAAAATTTGACGCCTTGAGCAGTGTTTCAACTGCTTCGCCGTAGTTACACCCCTGAACTGCATAAATATATTTTTACAAAAACGAATTTTAGTATGAGTTACAAGATAAAAGTAATTGTGCTATTTATAAAGCTAGCATCGCATGACGGCTTAAGTGGAATCAATTGCAATGTATTAGTCAACAAACTAAACGGTTTTCTAAAATTAAACGCGATCCAAATGTAATGAATTTATTACCAACATTTGTGAACGTCCAGACAAGCGATTTCATCTTAATCCAATATAATTTGCATGATCAAAGCTCTGACATTTATTACAATAATAAAACCATCTATCCCTCATCAATCCGACTGGGCATCTAATGGGCGGATTTTCGCAATGAATAATGTTAAATCCCATTCACAATCGGTCTCAGCACAAAAAAGGAACAGCTCGCATAGACCTCTCCTGACACGCCGTCAAGTCTCTTGAGGAAAAGTGCGTTGAACTTTAGAGTACGTCCGAGTTAACGCTTTTTTCAGGAAGATTTACGAGGTTATCTGTCAGAATGGAATATCCACCCCCGCATTTCCGGCGGTTTGCTTTATCTTATCAAAACCTAAACGGCGCCTGAGACATTCCACACTCGAGTGATTTCTGTGGTAAAAGTTTTATAAGATAATACTAATTACTTGTGTAATTATATCCATGATACACGCAAACTTAGAATTAAGTACGTGGTATATATACATGAATTATGCCTGGGTATTTGTAACTTTATACAGTATGTCAGAATAAATTTCGCGTTAGAAGTAAACTTTTGTTCAAAAAGATTATCAAGGTGTGGTTAAACAGTAACAGCATCACGTCATGCTAGAAGATGTAATATCAGCGGCGGCTCGTTACCTAAAGCCAAGGAGCCACGGTACCACCTCCAATTTCAAGCTTAGAAAGAATTTTTTTATCAATTCTGAAAATACCGATTGGTCATTTTAAACGGTACGGAAAGTTTTAATGAGAAGAGAAACATCGCAACGCATTTGTATCCCAATCCAATGCAACATTAGTTGCATTGAGCTACAATTAATTTTAATGTAGTAGTTACAAGTAGACGCTGCTAAACGCAAACAAACAAAAGATGCCGCTGAAAAAATTCAAAAACTTTTTTAAAAAAACAACGTGATGAATGCATTTTTAATTGCAAAAGTGGTCAAAACCGATGCCATAGAACTGGAAAAATCGTGGGATACGTTTACAAATTAAAAAAAGAGACAAGTTAAGCCAAAATTGGTTTTTCGGTGAAAGAAGAAATCATCACATTATTTCAGATGAAGAAAAATGTTTTCTGTTTTTGACCAACTTGCGGTATCTAATTTAGCTTTAATTTTAATAGGAAACGTAATAGGAAGAGACTTGAATTTATAGAATTTTATAAAAAAAGTTTTACTAATGCAAAAACGCGAAAAAAATAATTTTCTCATGTACATGTATAGTGTGTAGGTTTACATGTTTGATTTTTTGTAGTTTTTTTTGTATAAGTTGAAATTATTAAATTAACCCTCTATTGCATACTGTTGTCAAATGGGAACATATCAATTTTTGCTACGTAAAGTGCTGCTATTATTATAAGAATATGTTTAATCAGGGTATAATGTTCTACTTTAAATCTTGTTTTGTCTAAAAAAATGCCGTATGCATTTTATACCCACTCGTGTCAGTTTTATTTTCGCAGTGTTTGAATGTAGAGAAAGTGAAGTGTTTGAATGTAGAGAAACATAAGTTCCAGTAAAAATTTGTTTACTGGTAGATATAAGTGTTAGGAGTAGCCTAGTGTATTTTTTAGTTTTCATTCATTTCTGTCACTACAACATGGTATAACCTATTTGAGAACTATGTGCCTAGGACAAAAAATTGTTTTATCAGTTAATGGTTGAAATAAATGTTCATTTTTTAGTAGATCCACAATGAAATTAGGCCTGGCTTATTCTACGCAAAAAAGAAAGTAAAGTGAATTTTAAGTGTGAAAAATGGTGATTTCCAACCACAAAAAATTGTAATATTCAACTGCCAAAAACGGCAATTTTATCGCTATTTTAATCTAAAATAGCGATTTTCAACGGTCAAAAAAGCTATTTTCAATAGTCGGAGGTGGTGACTTTCGGCCCAAAAATTTTTCTCAAAAATGCGATTTTCACTCTATGAAGATTTCAACTCTCAAAATGGTAATTTTATACTCTCGAAAATAGTGAGTTTCTACTGTTTGTCAGTTGAAAATCACCATTTTTGACAGTTCAATGTCACTATTTTCTACAGCTAAAAAGCACTATTTTTGACGGTCAAAATCACTATTTTTGACAGTTAAAAAGACATATATTTAATTGTTGAACGTCTATATTTCAGGAAGTTGAAAATTATTATATTTGACGGTTGGAAATTACCATATTTGACAGTTAAAAATCACCATATTTGACAGTTGAAAATGGCTATATTTGGCAATTGAAAATAACTATTTTTGAGTTGAAAGTCACTTTAGTAGACAGTATAAGATCGCTATTTTTGTCAGTTAAAAAGCACTATTTTTGGCGGTTGAAATCACTTTGACAGTTGAAAAGAACTATTTTTGATAGTTGAACATCTCTATTTCACAAAGTTAAAAAATCACTATATTTGACAGTTGGAAATCACTATTGAGAAACAGTTGAAAAATCACTACTTTTCAGTTGAAAGTCACTACATTTGACAGTGAAAGATCATCATTTTTAGCAGTTGAATGTCTTTATTTCAGGCAATGGAAAAATCACTACATTGACAGTAACAAATCACTACATTTGACAGTAGCAAATCACATTTTTTGACAGTTGAAAATCATTAGTTTTTGACAGTTATAAATCCCCATTTTGGGAGTTGAAAGCCGTCATTTTAGACAGTTGAATGTCTTTATTTCAGGCAGTGGAAAAATCATTACATAGGCAGTTACAAATCACTACACTTGACAGTTGACAATCATATTTTTGACAGTTGAAAATTAGTAGTTTTTGACAGATATAAATCCACTTTTTGGGAGTTGAAAGCCGCCATTTTAGACAGTTGAATGTCTCTATTTCAGGCAGTGGAAAGATCACTATATCGGCAGTTACAAATCACTGTATTTGAGAGTTGAAAATCACAATTTTTGACAGGTGAAGATCACCTTTTTGACAGTCTAAACCATCTTTTTGGATAGTTGAAAATCACTACTTCTGACAGTTGAACATCACAATTTTCTACAGCTAAAAATCATAATTTTTTACGGTTGAAAATCACTAGTTTAATAGTTGAAAATTACTATTTCGGGCAATTGAAAATCACAATGCTAATTGGAAATAACTATTTTTGACATTTCCAAGTGACTATTTCCGGACAGAAAATTAGACTATTTGGAACCTAGGCCCGCGGTGGTGTCCATACGACCAAAAACGTTTAATTTGTAGTTCAATTATTTTCTGTTTTTTGAGGATAATTCTTGAACGAAAAGGCAGATTTTAAAAATTCTATCAGCAAAGTGTTGCATTCATCCGAAAAATATTTTTTTTTTGTTGGTTATTGAACGGATGACCAAATTTGTCAAATTCTTCCAGCTCATCGAATAGATGCTGATAAGATCAAACAAATTAAATTACAATAAGGTATTTGTTTTTAGTCGGTGGTAATACTAAAAGAGGTTAGAATTTGACCAGATAAATTGAATTTTTTTGAGGACACATATTTCGAGAATGAAATGAGAGAAAAATCCATCGGTTTTCAATTATGTTTCTTAGCAGAGATATGCAGAACTGACACGAACTGTCACTCTTCAACTGAAGTTAGCTGTTTACGAAAATTGTTAATATAAAGATCGTTGTCATGGTGAAGGTAAATAATTTTTTATCCACTTGCAAATTTTTTTGTCCGCCGGTTTAAATACACATTTTTATGCATACAAATTTAATTAACTTTGTAATACGTAATTTTGCAGAGTTACGGAGAGATTGAATATTTATTTATGCAGGCTATTTTTCGCCTTTATTTAATTTATTTATCGTTTTTTAGAGATAAAATATATAAATATTTAAGCTGTTCGTAATTCTAGCAAAAAAATGTATTGTAAGCTAAGTGGCTCTACCATCAAACTGTTCCACGAGCCGCCACTGTGTAATATAAAAACATAATTGTGGGTATAATTGAAATTAAAGTGAAAAGGATGGTTGCGATCGTTACGTTACGTGGCAATCCATAATTAAACTTAATCGAAAAATTCACTATGTTTTAATCACAACTAATTATTGTTAAAAATATTAGACAGTTATATAAATCTAAACAAAGTCTTGTTTGGTTGTAGTCTCCTGACAGGTTAATGAATAAATCATTTATTGTTAAATAAAACACACTTTTACTTAGATTAATATCACACTGTTTATTTAATAGTGGTTGCAGTTTCGATCAAACAATGATCATTATCAAACTATATCGAATCTGCACTCACTATTAAATAAACAGTGTGATATTAACTAAGTAAAAGTGTGTTTTATTTAATTAAAAATGTATCACGAAGTAAGTGCCGCCAACCTTAATTTAATTCATTGTTATGTTAGAAAATGGTTATAATAAACAAGTGTCAGGAAACTGAAAATAATAACATGCGATCAAACAAGACTTTATTTCACAATTACGATTTTTTTCTGAGTGTAGTTAAGGGGATAAGTGCCGCGTCGAAAATCGATGCATTTTTGATGGTCAGCATATACATAATTCTGAAGTTAATATCAAATACTAAGAAATGATATTTTGTACATTTAGAAAGAAAGGGTTAAACTGTTCGTCTATAGAATTTGATTTTTTTTAAATCATCAGACAAACTGTATAATTTATCCTGAAAATTACCAATATTGAATGGATATCTGGAGCTTTTCTCTGCAAAAAATTAAAAATCTAATGCTACAGAAAAATAGTTTATACCTTTGAAAATAATATGTACGTAATAAAATTGTCATTTATTATCAAATAAAGTCGCAAAAACGTAAGAGCTGCACCTCTGCAAACACGAATTTGCTTCATTTTTGCCGTTGTAATGAACGCCACCTGCATGAAACATATTGTATCAACCCCCGAGGCGTGTACAAACAAATTTACGCATTCGGTAAAAATTCGGGTCCAAGATAATGGCGATTATCATTTTCTATTGGACCATTCTGGTCTAACTCTGGCGCGAGGTACTTACCCCCTTAATGTTATAAAAGTATAATTCATGCATTGATAATGATTGAAGAATTCTTATAGTATGGTTGAAACTAAATAAATAACTCTTTTAATCTCTTAAACAAATCCAATCCAATAATACGTAAACTATAATGATTTCAAAATAGATTAATTAGCTGCCATCCAAACTTTCAAAATAATTACGTTTTAAGTACATAAACCCTCAAATACGACCTGCTGACTTAAACAAGAAAGTTCACTTTCCCGAAAGCTTACTAAACTATTTAGCCAATAATTACATTGATATATTATTGAATTCTCGCTTGGGGGGCTAAAAAGGAAATTAAGATTGCACGAGCATCGTGATTAACTAACTGAGAGTGAATAATTGAAGAAGTTACAAGACACTAAATTCACGGGGATTACTTCGCGTTACCTAGCGAAGTCATAACTGTTGGGGGAAAGAAAAGCTTTCACGGTCGGCTAAGTGGAAATAAAGATAGGGCCCATCGGAACGTAGGGGAAATATATATCCTGCTGTATGGGAAATGTGGTTACTGGGAGACTTCATCAATTTTTAGAGTTACAAGGAAAATGCACCAAGGATAAAGCATTTTCAGTGCTTCCGGAGTAAGACGCTATCAATTGCTATCTCGTGAGTTATAGGATATTATTATTATACAGGGTTGGGCAAATGTGTCGGAACATATGATTTCTGACAAAAAATTATTACTCTTAAAAGATATTTTTGTGTTTTTTTTAAATTCTATTCAGTGATGTACGTTATATTTAATGTAATAATTTTATGTATTTACCACGCATTAGATGCACAATTCCTATTTGCCTTATGTAGAGCCTAGGAGCCCACTACTTCTAATTTCAAGCTCAGCAAGAATTTTTTCAGTGCCTGCATTTGGCAATCATTTCTAGCTCATCTCGTGTGCGCGACGACATTGTGAGTATTTCCACGCCGCATACAATGAATAATATTAGTTCATTGCCGAATAAGCCTTTTTGGACTTTCACAGTCATATACTATTGAGGAAAAAGTGCAAATTAAACAATTAGGTTAAATTAAATGTTAAAATAGTATATTATTAAACGAGTGAGAAAGTTGGCCATTGCCACGAGGGTGAAGTTTGCAATTCACCCGAGTGGCAATGGCCAACTTGTTCACGAGTTTAATACTATACTTTTTCGCATCATATTAAATAATTAAAAATATTTTTCTGTTTGTATTAAATTATAACGAATAATTTTTCTATCTGGAAATTGCGGCAGTTCGCTGACAAAAAACGAATCGTAACCATAGTAACAACTAAACTGTTGGGCAATGAAACCGGTATCATTTGATTGGACGTCACCTGTTGGGTAATGAAACTGCTATCATTTGATTGGACGTCACCTGTGGAGAAAATGATTCGGACGAATAATGGACAACTTTCTCAATCAAAAACGATTTAACAACGTTAATATTAATAAGATGCGAAAAACTACTTTATTTATGATGAATTTTAAAGTTTTGAATCTATTTCCAGCAGAGATTATTTTTTTACAATTTTTCCGACCACAAAATGCATTTTTTTGCTCTATTTCATTGTCGCCATGTTGTTTTCACCTCTGGTATGTCAGTTATTTTAATCAGATGTCAAAAATTAATTCATTCAGGACGAATTTTGAAATTTTGAAGCTAATTCCAGCAGAGATGTTTTTTTTTTGCAATTTTCATAATCGCAAAATGCAAATTTATTTTTTCCATTTCAAGTTTTCAGTGTTGCTATTTTGTTTTCAGCTACGGTATATCAATTGTTTTAATTATAAATTAGAAATGAGTTCATTTAGGATGCATTTTGAAGTTTTAAAGCAATTTCCAGCAGAGATTATTTTTTACTATTACAAGTTTTCAGTGTCGCCATTTTGTTCTCAGGTGTGGCACGTCAATTGTTTTAATCAGATGTTAAAAATTAGTGCATTTAGGATAAATTTGAAAGTTTTGAAGCTAATTCTAGAAGAGATAATTTTTTTACAATTTTCACAATTGTAAAATGCAAATTTATTTTCTTAATTTCAAGTTTTCAGTATTTCCATTTTGTTTTCAGCTGTGGTACGTCAATTGTTTTAATCAGATCTTCAAAATTGTTCATTTAGGATGAATTTTAAAGTTTCGAAGCTATTTCCAGCAGATATTAATTTTTAACAATTTTTATAATCACAAAATGGAATTTCCTTTGCTTTATTTCAAGTTTACAGTGTTGCCAGCTGTAGTATGTCAATTGTTTTAATTAGATTACATAAATTAGTTTATTTAGGACGCATTTTTAAGGTAATTTCAGTTGAGATCAATTTTTTACAATTTCACAAATTGCACTTCTCTTTTCTGTGCTTCAAGTTTGGAGGGTCGCCATTTTGTATGATTATTTATTATTGTAGTACGATGTTAAATATTGGTTCTCTCTGAATAGATTTAAAAAAATTGAAACCAATTCCTGCAAAGATTATTTTTTATAATTTTTTTTTCTCCATTTTAGATTTTTAGTGTTGCTATATTGTTTTCAGCTGTAGTATATCAATTGTTTTAGTTATGTGTGAAAAATGAGTTCATTCGCAATAAATTTAGAAATTTTGAAGCCAGTTCCAACAGAGATTAATTTTGTACAGCCAACAAATCAACAGCGCACCGTTTTTGTTTAATTTCATGGCAACCATTACTTTCGTGAAAATGATCATTTTTATTTTATAATTTTTTAGGGTTTTCATGAATGATAAAAAATAAATAATAGCATGACTGCATGCAAGAATTTTTACTCTACAAAACATTTATTTACATGTTTCCTCTAAAATGATCAGGGAAAATAATATTCCAGTATAAAGGAATTAACATTGAAAATCCTATGTTCCGTTTTGTTCCACTACACCCTGTATACATTATAAGTTTTGAGCATTGTCATTATGTTTTGAGCTGTGATATATCAATTGTTTTACTTTGATTAACTCAGGATACATTTTTGAAGCTCATTTCAGCAGAGATATTTTTTTACAATTTTTAAAACACAAATTGCAGTTCTCTTTCCTAGAATTCAAGTTATGCGCGCCGCCATTTTTATTTGAGGTGTGATATGTCAATTATTTTAGTAGGATGTTAAACATTATTTCATTCTGCATAGATTGTGATATTTTTAAGGTGATTCCAGTGGTGATTATTTTTTCACAATTTTTACAATCTCAAAATGCATTTTTCTTTCCTACATTTCAAGTTTTAAACGTTGCTATTTTATATTCAGCTGAAATATATCAATTCTTATACTCGGATGTTAACAATTGGTTAACTCAGGGAAAATTTTGAAGTTTTAAAGCTAATTCAATTAGAGATTAATTAATCTCTTGCAATTTTTCTCACTGTTTTATGGTTTTGAGAAGATAACTCTTGAACAAAATAGCAGATTTTAACAGTTCTAGAAAAGTGTAAATCGTTTTCAATTGTTTTCTGTTTTTGAGGATAATTCTTGAAAGGAAGGATAGATTTTGAAAATTATTTCAGCAAAGTGTTGTACCCATTGAACAGATGTAGATAAGATCAAAAAACAAATTCGCCATTCAATTATTATGAAAAGACAGAATTTTCAATTCTTTTATCAAAGTGTTGTAGGCTAAAAATTAAATTTGTATTTAAATTAATTTCTGTTTTTTTTTAGATCACATTTGAACTGATGACCTGATTTGTAAAATTCTTTCAGCAAAGTCTTACATTCATCTCAAAAATTAAATTCGTTGTTCTATTGTTTTTTGGGTGTCAGAGGATAACTTTTGAACGCATGGCCAAATTTGGTGTTGTACCCGCCGAATAGATGCAGATAAAACAAAAAAAATGAAATTTGTAGTTCAATTGTTTTCTCTGTTTTTGTGGATAAGTTCTTGATTTTTCAAATTCTTTTAGATGAGACGTAGATAAGATCAAAAAAATAATTCACAGTGTATTTGTTTTCCGTCTTTTTTTAACCAAAAACAGACTTTTTTTCCCTTAAGTATTGCACTCATTAAAGAGATGTACCTAGATTAGGTTACAAAATAAAATTCGTCCTTTAATTGATTTCCGTTTTTTTCACGAGCGAAGAACGGTACTACAAATTTAATGAATATTTGAGTTACGAACAGCTTGAATATTTGTATATGTAGGCTACCTTTCGTCTGTATTTAATTTATTGAATGCTTCTGCCACAAGTAAAGGTTTTCAATTGCAATGATCGAAAACCTACAATATTGTCCATTTATTCAAGATAGTGGCATTACTGATTTTATAAACAGAAAACATGAACCAACTCCCGGAGAACGTTTCCAACTTTTCATCAATGATCGACGTTGGGACATATTATCTTTCAAATAAATTTTTATGCACATCGTTTAAATTTGAACAACCAAAAAGCACACGTCATCCAAACTACAAAATCAGAAATGATGGCATTTATGGATATAAACTTCTTAACGGGAATCAAAACTCTACCTAGTCAGAGATATTATCGCTTGAGCCTCACGATGAATATGTAAGTTAGATAAAATTAAATAAATGTCAAAAGATTTAGTTGATTACGTCGTAACTAGTATCTCAATGAATAGTTAGCAGTTATGCAAAAAATAGCCTGGCTTTGATAAATTATTCAAATTGAGGCCGTTTTTAGATGTAATTGACGAATTCATCCATGATGAAGTTTAAGGGAAGAATCTCCCTAAAATAGTACCTACCATACCAAGATCTATGCACTGGATTGGAGCATAGAGAACAGTGGCATGGTGACAAGGGACTGTTAGGGGGATGTTCCAAAGTTTACCAGCCGAATTTGTCCAAATTTTGCCTTGTAGCGTTTGCCGGGAGGGGCCTGGTGTTATCATGAAGCAAAATAACATTTCTGACAGATTACGTTTTTATTTTCCTTCCATGGGACAATTTTGAGAAACCCGGAAGGTCGCAATAATATTGCACATTAATTGTCCGTTGATCGTAGAGAAATACCACGTGAAAAGCACCTCATTGATAGAAAAAAAAAACAGTTACCATGACCTCTCCTGTCGACAACCGAGTCTTCGCTTTCAGCGGAGCTCTTTCACCACTTGCAAAGAAACAGACTGTCACTACAGTAACTAATCTGCAATTCATCGGCGATTTACTCAACGCCATCGTGACTCTGATTCTCAACCCTTTCTCTATTCCTTACGCGAAGCAAAAACACTGGACCTTGACAACGTGCTGTCCCCAAACCTGTGATGGGGTATTATGGTTTCTTAGAGGCTTATTATGATTAACGTATTTTGAGTAAATTTGGAAAATTTCAAGTGTGTTGCAGTTGTTTTTATAATTTTTTTTTCACTCGTGCAAATTAAAAAAATCTCAAGCGCTATTCTCGGTCGGTTATCTTGAAAACCTGTGATGGCGTTTTTTGAGTTTTTGGGAGGTTATTAAGATTATTGTATTTTAAGTAAATTTAGAAACTTTCAAGTATTTTTCAGCTGTTTTTATATTTTTTTTCGGGTCAACAAAAAATGATTATAAGTTTTCATAAATTTACACGAAAAATCGCAAAAGCAATCGACGGAATGTATTTGAATTTTCTACGAAATCACTCTTAAATTAATATTGAGTGATTTTGTAAAATTTCAAGTGGATGGAAATTGTTTTTGTTTCTTTTGCGTCGACGAATTTATCGCAATTTTTTTCTAAATTTTATCTGCGTTCACCTTACAATATTCTAAAGAAACAATGCATTTCTAATTTTTACGGAAATGTAGAATCACATGTGTTGACAGTTGTTTTGGAAAGTTTCAAGTCGATGGCAATTGTTTTTATATTTTTTCGCGTCGACGAATTTACTGCAATTTTTTTTTAATTTCATATGCGTTCACATTGAAATATTCTAAAATTTAGAAACAATGCATTTCTAATTTTTACGGAAATGTAGAATCACATGTGTTGTCAGTTGTTTTGGAAAGTTTCAAGTCGATGGCAATTGTTTTTATATTTTTTCGCGTCGACGAATTTACTGCAATTTTTTTTTAATTTCATCTGCGTTCACATTGAAATATTCTTAGAATTTAGAAACAATGCATTTCTAATTTTTACGGAAATGAAGAATCACATGTGTTGACAGTTGTTTTGGAAAGATTTAAGTCGATGGCAATTGTTTTTATATTTTTTCGCGTCGACGAATTTACTGCATTTTTTTTAAATTTCATCTGCGTTCACATTGAAATATTCTTAAAATTTAGAAACAATGCATTTCTAATTTTTACGGAAATGAAGAATCACATGTGTTGACAGTTGTTTTGGAAAGATTTAAATCGATGGCAATTGTTTTTATATTTTTTCGCGTCGACGAATTTACTGCATTTTTTTTGAATTTCATCTGCGTTCACATTGAAATATTCTAAAATTTAGAAACAATGCATTTCTAATTTTTACGGAAATGTAGAATAACATGTGTTGTCAGTTGTTTTGAAAAGTTTTAAGTCGATGGCAATTGTTTTTATATTTTTTCGCGTCGACGAATTTACTGCAATTTTTGTTTTAATTTCATCTGCGTTCACCTTAAAATATTTTGTTCACGAAAATGTTATAATGTACGCATTATTTAATTGTATGGGCAGCATTAATGGGGTACATTTAACACTCAATTTCTTAAACGCATTTGCGTGTTTAATATGGTTATTAAACACGCTAATTCGCGCTTTAATTCACAGAACGCGATTTATGATAATATTTTGTTTACCCTGTTTAATACTAATTTTAGTTTTTTTTCAATTGTAATTGTAATTACAACTTGAATTTCAATTTTAATTTTGATTTTGATTTTGTTTTTCTTTTTTAATTTTGATTTTAATTTTAATTTTGATTTTAATTTTCGTGAACAAAGTATAGTGCAGAACTCGCATATAATGGCTATTAATCACTCAAACGTTTTGCTCCACTCGCCTACGGCTCGTTCCGCACACATCGTTCTCGTGATTAATAGCCATCATTATATGCTCGTTGTACAATATACTATTAAAATTTAGAAACAATGCATTCCTAATTTTTACGGAAATGCAGAATAACATGTGTTTGTTTTGGAAAGTTTCAAGTGGATGGCAATTGTTTTTATATTTTTTTTTCACGTTCTTTTACTTATGAACTTTTGAACTTATGATCGGATGTCTAAGACTCTTTCAGCAAAGTCTTTCATTCATTCGAAAGATATATAGAAGATCAAAGAATTGAATTTGATGTTCAATTGTTTTTGGTTTACAGAAGATAACGGGCGACCAAAGTCAAATTCTTCCAGAAAAGTCCATCGAATAGGTACAGCACTAAACTTTTTTTTTTCTAGTGACTTGTTTCAATAAGTTATTTGTTTGTTAGCCTTTGTAAGACTTAATTTTTGTAAAATTACGAACTGCCTAAATATTTATATATGAAGGCTACTTTTCTTTTTATGTAATTTACTGAATAATTTTGCAACAATAATCGTTTTTTTTTTTCTCAAAAAAATATGCCAAGTGGTCTCACCCATGCTGTACGAGGCAATTGCTTGCTTCAGTTTCGCGGGTACAGAAATGTCTCCGATTCCAGACACATCTTGGATCTTACTTACATAGTCGTCTAGCAGGTGAAAATTTGCAAAGTTATCGTTTTATGTTCGTAGTTTCTATAACGGTAGCTTTTTTGAAAAGTCTTAAGGTTTTCTTGCGCTTGGATGATGTTGACTCCACCGCCCTGCGTCTGTTGATTGAGATGATTGAGAGCTGCGACGATATCAGTCATTTACGCTAAAATGAGAATGAACTCAGAATTTTTGAAGCAATCTGCATGACAATGTTGGTGCTCTTGCAAAAATGGGCTAATTCCACACGCATGGCAAAAACACGATTCAGCACCTGTCCCCGGGATAACCACCGAATGTTAGAACGGTACAGGAGTACCTTGAATTCAGATTCCATTTCTTTACACAGCTCCCTGAAGATTCGGTGCCTCAGAGCACGATTTCGCACATAGTTCACGCATTGCACTACATTTTTTAATATCTCTGTCAGTTTTGGAGGCAAGGTTTTTGTTGCCAACGCATGCCTGTGCAGAATACAATGCGTAACAATGATGTGTGGTGCATCGGCTTTCAGCGCATCAAAACCAGACTTTCTTCGCAGCATGGCTGGAGCTCCGTCCGAACAAACTGCAGAAGCGAAACGAAAGATTGTTGTCTTTGAAGAAGTCATCAACAAGTTTCTTCACATCGGCTGCCTTAGTTGTTGTTATAAGAGGCTTACAAAATCAAAAATCTTCCTTTATCACGTCGTCTTTCACATAGCGCACGAATACTGCAAGCTGGCTTAGATTGGAAACGTCAGTGGTCTCGTTGAAGGCTGAATTTTGCCGGGCTTGAAATCAGATCTGCAACTACTTGAGCCAAGATGTCTTTGCTCATGTCCTCTATTCTGTTGCCGATGGTGTCATTTGAACGAGGAATTTGGGATAATTTAACTTCAGCCGCCCTTCCCAGCATGATTTTCGCCATCTTCAAAACAGCTGGTTTTATGAGGATTTCACCAATCCTCATATGCTTTGCCCTGCTTTGCGATCAGGTAGGCAACTTCGTACGATGCTGCGAGGATCGGTTTGTGGATGGGTACAATCCGAGAACAGACAGAGTAGCCTTTTCATCGAATCTGGCTCTCTTCACCTTGAATTCAGCGAGCGTTGTGTTCTTGTATTTTCCATCTCCATACAGCTTAAGGAAGTGTTCTCTTAGTTTTGCCGGTGCTAGACTAGAATTGCTCAACTTGGCATTGTAAATCGTGCAGTTAGGACGCTGACTCCCATCACGTTCTGTTATACACGTGAATCTATATTGTACATATTCGTGCGACCATTTTTTTTTTGCTCGACATAGTTAGTATGAAGGGATGAAAATACTAAGGAAGAAATCAAACGACGTACCATTACGACAGTCACAGTTCGACTACTGGCGCACCAAACTCCTTGCAGCACAGATAGGCCAAGCGATGTTGCGTAATCACCTGCAGCCAATGATGGACAAGCGGGACGTGTCATCACGAATCATATGAGTGAACCGCCGACCGCCGAACCCATGAGACTGACTCACCGAAACCCTGGGGTTCGATCGAACCCAGGTTAAGAACCACTGGTTTAGTTAGTGGTCCTCCTACATTGCCATTACCGGCTAATTTAAAATAAATTTAAATGTCACCCTGACAAGATTCAGTTTCAATATGTCTTTAGTTTAAGCTAATAAATGTAAGGTCGAAGGTAAAGTACAGTACACATAACGCGAGTTGTAACGCAATTACGCGCTAGTGAATCTTTCCCTTACGCGTAATTTGCTACTTACAACTCTAGTTATGTAATATACCATAATTGCATCTGGATGTCCGACCTTAATTTAATACGACTTAATATAAATATTAAAACACAAAATAATTAATCTGACAATTAATATGCATCAAATTGTATGGGTAATATTGCGTTATTGTTAAAACATTTATTTAAGATGATAGATGCTGTTTACACAGTTGCTATTTTCAGCCAGCTGAATTGCATAATTCACGTTCATATTTACAATGCTAAACATGTTCCTCTTATACAGTGGCATTCTTTAAAAAAAAAAAAAACGTACATGAATTATGAACGCAGTCTGCTGTCCTGTCTAATATCTTTTGCATTAGCAAAAAGGGGAAATTCACAGTGATATATCCTAGATATTTCTGCCGAACCCTGCCCCGCTCGCATAAAAAAGATCATAAATTACATTCAACAAAGTTATGGGCTCACCTGTTGCCATAATAGATGTGGGAAATCTTTGGCAAAGATGACGGCGACGGCTATATGGGCCGAGCAGAGCAGCAGACCGAAGAGGGCGGCCACCCACGCCTTCAGCGGCATCATCGCGTAAGCCAAGAAGACGACGAACACCACTTGCCAAACTCCCTCCGCCGCCACCCTTGCAGAACTTCCGTACACGGGTAGAGCGAGGGCGCAGAATGTGGCCAGGAAGAACAGTACGGCGTAGCATACCCACAGAAGGTACGCGTCCTGCATGTAGCGAGTATGCAGGAATGCCAGCAGCAGTGCGAATAATATGCAGTGGGCTGCATGATACACGACCTGCAAAAAATAAATACATAATATTTTATTGAATTGTTATTTGAAGTTTTTTTTTTACAAATTGAAGAATAGGCATTGACTTTAAAACAACCATTTTCATCGAATTTGTTCTAAAAAATTGTTTCTTATCTCTTATCGCGTATCCCGCGTTGAAAATAATGTGACGATATATGCATATTGTATAACTATTTCTTGTGTTATGTTAGCTCATGGCGGTTTATTAAAATTATGCTTCTATTAAACAAATATTTCCCCGAGGCTCGCCTTTAATGAGATACGTAGGCTATGAGTGATATCAAGCACACACTCTTGTTTATGTTTATATATAGGGGTAAATTAATGTGCACGTGCGAATTTAACCCTTAGCTAACGAGCTAGTTTATAATAGTCGCAACCATCACTTTACAGACAACTAAAATGAGCTCATTGCTGAATCGATCTTATGGTGGATGCGTCCGGAATTTAACAAGCCGCGACTGCATAAAAATATTTTTATTATCACGAATACGGGAATATGTTTCATTGTCGCGAATATGGCGGTATCGGTTAAAATATTATTACTTCAAATGATGATGTAATTGCTTTATGGTTATAAATCCAATTATGCGTACATTTGATAAATTCTGACAGTATGGATCTCAAAGTGGAATGTTTGCTATTATTTGTTATTAATGGAATTGGCATCCTGCGTAACGTGTAATTCGCTTCAACATTTAATTAATAATTAGGGGCCGCTTATCAAATATTCACTCGCCACATATTTTATATCAGATCCCATAAATTATAAATCGAGTTGAAAATGTATTATTTACAATCGACTGGAAGCTAGCCATAAATTTCAGCCACGAATCCGGCGCATCCACCATTTATTTACTAAATTTCGAACTCATTTCTGCTAATTTACAGAAAATTGATTAATCAAATTGCTCTGGTGCCATAGTAATAACAATAAGCTTTTAACTTAGGATTTACTCCGATTTTTTGAAAAGACATCTGCCGAAACACAATCAATTTTCAAAAAATCAAAAGTCATTGTTAGGCGTAGTTTAGGTTCGATATTTTCGGCCACAAATGTTCTATGAGGCTTTGTTTACAATATTTAGGCTTAAAAAATGACATATTCTTCATTTTTGTTAAACTAATTTTTTTAACTTGACGCTGTTTTGAAATTTCATTTATTTTCAAAAAATCAAAAGTCATCGTTAGTTCTAGTTTAGATTCGATATTCTCGGCCACAAATATTCCACGGGGCTTTGTTTACAATATTTAGGCTTAAAAAATGACACATATTTCTCATTTTTGTTTAAATAAATTTCGTAAAAGTGTTAAGGTAAATAATTATTTAAACAAAAATGAAGAATATGTGTCATTTTTTGAAACCTGAATATTGTGAACAAAGCCCCATGGAACATTTGTGGCCGAAAATATCAAACCTAAACTGGACCTAACGATGACTTTTGATTTTTAAAAATAGACGAAATTTCATAATAGCGTAAAGTTAAAAAATTATTTAAACAAAAATTAAGAATATGTGTCATTTTTTAAGCCTAAATATTGTAAACAAAGCCCCATTGAACATTTGTGGCCGAAAATATCGAACTTAAACTAGGCCTAACGATGACTTTTGATTTTTTGAAAATAGATAAATTTCGTAAAAGTGTTTAGGTAAATAATTATTTAAACAAAAATGAAGAATATGAGTCATTCTTTTAAACCTAAATATTGTAAACAAATCTCCATAGAAAATTTGTGGCCGAAAATATCGAACCTAAACTAGGCCTAACGATGACTTTTCATTTTTTTGAAAATAGACGAAATTTCATAATAGCGTTAAGTTAAGAAAATATTTAAACAAAAATGAAGAATATGTGTCATTTTTTAAGCCTAAATATTGTAAACAAAGCTCCTTAGAACATTTGGGGCCGAAAATATCGAACCTAAACTAGGCCTAATGATGACTTTTGATTTTTTGAAAATAGACGAAATTTCGTAAAAGTGTTTAGGTAAATAATTATTTAAACAAAAATTAAGCATATAAGTCATTTTTAAGCCTAAATATTGTAAACAAAGCCCCAAAGAACTAAGGCCTATCTATGACTTTTGATTTTTTGAAATTAGACGAAATTTCATAATAGCGTTCAGTTAAAAAATTATTTAAACAAAAATTAAGAATATGTGTCATCTTTTTAAACCTAAATATTGCAAACAAAGCTCAATAGAACATTTGGGGCCGAAAATATCGAACCTAAACTAGGCCTAATAATGACTTTGGATTTTTTGAAAATAGACGAAATTTCAAACTAGCGTTAAGTTAAAAATTATTTAAACAAAAATGAAGAACATCTGTCTTTTTTTAAGCTTAAATATTGTAAACAAAGCCCTATAGAACATTTGTGGCCGAAAAAATCGAACCTAAACCAGGCCTAACGATGACTTTTGATAATAGCGTTAAGTTAAAAAAATATTTAAACAAAAATAAAGAATATGTGTCATTTTTTAAGCTTAAATATTGTAAACAAAGCCCCATAGAATATTTGTGGCCGAAAATATTGAACCTAAACTAGACCTAACGATGACTTTTAATTTTTTGAAAATTGACTATGTTTCGGTAGATTTCTTATCGAAAAATCGGGGTAAATCCTAAGTTAAAAGCTTATTGTTATTACTATGGCACTACAGCAATTTGATTAATAATGAATTTTAATCCATTTTTTTGTAAATTAGTAGAGATTACTCATAAATTTACTAAAGGCAAAAATGGTGGAGGCGCCGGATTTGTGACTGAACTTCCAGTCGGTTTATTTACAATTCGTGTATTCTGTTAATAACCCAACATAATAACAAAAACAAGAGCTTATTATATATTTTTAAAATACCTGTGCTGTTGCTGCTTGGGCATAGAACAGTCCCAAATTTGCCAAAATCGCCGTAAGAATCACGAACAGAGCGACGACTGCTGCGACACTGGAATGCTGCAACTTGCATATGTATCTCTGGTAGAGTAACTCGAGTTCGTCATTTTCGAATCGGTGCGGATTTAAAACTCTGGCGACTATCCGAGGCGACGTCATCGCTTTCACGCTGTGGTCCATGATGACGATTATGGTGAAGCTCACAATTAACCTCTAATTTTTGTGTTTCTGTTTCCTACGACGTGCCATCACTGGAACAAAATAAGAACTAGAGTTAATAAAAATTGTTCAATAAAAATTGTTTTGCATACTATTATACATTCTGTCTCTCAACATAATGGTTTATGCTTATTGATAAATATGCAAAATGAGATTGTTCATTTACAAATGTGTGAAGATCAGTATAGCGCAAACCTTGTTCGTAAAGGAAAAAATCCTTTAACTCTATGCACACATACTGCCCTCCTAAGCTAAGAACGTGTAATTGTTCAGCAGTCCATGTTTATATAGTCAAAGGGCCCAATCTAATTCACTGCATTTATTTTTTCGTCAATCGCAAATAATCCGGACATATCAGATTACTAGATTTGGTGTGGTAACCATGATTGTTGTTGTGTCATTGTGACTACTATAATTAGCTTCGTTCTTTTAAATGTAGAGTGTATTCTAAACAATATACAGACATCGTCGGCTGTGTATCGCCCAAACGCGCAATGTCTCTCCAACCGATCAATTTCGTGGAATCCATGATGGATTCTTTCTGGCCGTCACCAATCCTAAATCAGCATTTCGGCGACTTCCTGACACAGGAAGACTTTTGGGCCCCACTGACCTTCCCACCGTTCTCTCGGCACGGACCGTGGAATTCTTCGACTGCGAGAAATTTCAGGTGAATTTGAACGCAATTTAAACCCGAAGAAATCAGTGTGAATGTGACTGGAAACCAACAAGTCACCGTCGAGGGGAAGCACGAGGAGAAACAGAACGATCACGGTTACCTCTCCAGACATTTCATAAGTCGTTACGTCATTCCGGATACCTATGACATGCAGAACATGGTCTCGAATCTTTCCCCCGATGGCGTCCTCACCATTACCGCTCCCAACACCACATCCCAGGCGATTGAGCAAGTGAACCGGTATTAAATAAATCGATGTAGATTTGTTTGAATGTTTTCTGTACTTAAAAATTTGTAAAACTGATTCTCAATAATAAATTTGTAGTTACATAACAAAAAAGATACAGACGAGGCGCTGTGGATATATTAAGGCAGAATAACGCCTTTGCACTTAAAAAAAATTTTTTTTTTGTTCTTAAAGCACTTCTTAAAGTGTATAGAATCAAAATTAATTCATTAGAAAGGTGGCCGAAACCTTTTTCTTGTGTAAAAAAACCGATTTGGAGGAGAGCACTCTCTGCGCGTTTCTCGGACTTCCGAGTGCGCGCACACTGTCTGTCTCGTATACAATTTACCGGACACATTACGGGCCCTTATACTTCCAAATTGTGAAGTCGATAACTTGGATATGCTTTAGATTATGAAGAATTGAGCCGCGATGAACTATTATATTGGTGCTTGGGTAGGTTTACGCGGGACAGCAAAGAGTGCTTCAATTCTGTTATATGGGCTCTCGCTCCTAAATCTACGAGGGTGGTTTGAAAAGTCCGTGCAAAGTCCGAGAGATAGCATCTCTTGAATGAATGCACACCAAGTTTCAGCCATATTGGTCTATTTCTTTGTGTTTGGCATTCCTGTGAATCAAGGAAGTCGAGTGATTCGAGCTGTTCTAGAAGAATCCGGAGGGCTTGGATGAAACATGGATACATTACTATACTCCTGAGACCAAACAAGAATCTAAACAATGAGTTATCAAGGGGGAATCTTCACCAAAAAAGGCGAAGACCGTTCCTTCGGCCGGAAAGGTTATGGCGACTGTCTTTTGGGATTCGCAAGGGATAATCCTCATCGACTATGTGGAAAAGGGTAAAACTATTACAGGTAAATATTATTTATCATTATTGGACCGTTTTAAAACCGAGCTGCAAGAAAAACGCCCGCGATTGGCCCACAAGAAAGTCCTTTTCCATCACGACAACGCACCAGCACACACCTCAGCAGTTGTGGTCGAAAAATTAATGGAAATAGGATTCCAACTCGTCTCACATCCCCCCTATTCTCCAGACTTCGGACTACTATTTGTTCTCCAATTTGAAGAAATGGCTGGCGGGACAAAGATTTTATTCAAACGAAGAGGTGATTGCAGACACTAATGGATATTTTGCAGACATGGACAAATCCTTGGATTCGGAAGGGATCAACAAACAAGAACATCGTTGGACGAAGTGTATAAGCGTAAAAGGAGATTATATCGAAAAATAAAAAAGGTTTACCCCAAACACGTTAGTAGTTTTTATTGACTTTTTAAACGCCCCACGTATGTCCAGTGGCAAAAAAATCGTTGACATTTCTGCTGATATTACAGTATGTAATTTTAATGATGCTGCATTATGGACATTATGTAAACTTTGAACCTGCCTATAAGTCAAAATTGCTATACTTTTTGTGCATTATCGCATTCAGAGAGCGGAGGATTTGATGACTAAAGCTGCTCGAGAGGCTTGAAGAAGTGATAGTTCTGCTCGCAAGCTTACCAATGAAGAGGATATAGATGTTTAAGGAACATAAATCTTTAAACGCGTTTTTCTCGAAACGATGTTTTTCAAATCGGCGCACAGTGGACCACAGCCCATAAAAACCTGGCCATTAAAAAAAAAATCGCCCCTTTTAAGTTTAGTTCCATTATATCATATCAAGAAGGCAATCTAATGCTTAGAGTGCATTTCAGTCACATGTTTTTGTTTCTGCCGTCTCAGAAGTCACCAGTCAACTGCTCACCATTATTTCGAATAGATGTTCAAGTGTGATTTGGGGAAACTGTTACAAAGTTTTCAGCAAAATACGGCATGGATAGGACTTCTAAGGGTAAGTTAAGCCCTTTTTTAATTTATAAATAAATAATAACATCCACAGTAAACAAATAAACATTATAACATCTTTTCTGCAAATCGAATTTTAGACAAACTGAGTACTACAAAATTAGCACCGCGCGGCATCGGTTTGTTATTAAACTTGTATGGCGAATTTGTATGTATTTAATTAGATTTCACAAAATTTAGCCTCCCGAAATTGTAGTTGTTGAAAAGGTGTCTATTTGAAAATGTAAAAACATACAGAGTAATTTATTTAAAAAAACTGCTGATGACATCATATCTTGAAAATTAGGGTAGCTGTTGAAAATCAAAGTAAGTCATTGAATAGAATAGATAAAACTATAAACATTTTTTTTTTAAGTAATAAGAAACATTTTTTCCAGAAATTGTTGAAATGGCATCTAAGGACCCTAAAACGGATATTTTCGTAAATTTTTTTTTTTTTTTAATTTCTACGATCATAATACTTTTTCGTACTTCGTAACGGAGAAAGTAAAAACAGAAGTTTAGCCAGAAATTAGGTGTTCCGACACATTTTTACAGCCCCGAGTGTTTGACCATTTTGCAATATTAAAATGTTAAAAGTTAGTATTAATTGAATCTGCCATTTTTAATGTTAAAACTTGTTTAATAAATTCAATCAGCGACCTTAAAATCTTGCCTTAATTTGATGAATTTTGACATATTTGGTCACCAAATTGGATCCGCCATTTTGAATTTCGAAATATTTATATAAATTTCATAATCAGCGATCTCAAAAATACTCTCATGAAATTTTGGGTGAATTAGATGAAATTTGACATTTTGGCCCGCGATATTGGATCCGTAATTATAAATTTCGAAATATTTAAATAAAATTCATAATCAACGACCTCAAAAATACTCTTAAATGAAATTTTGCGTGAATTTGATGAATTTTGACATTCTTGATCCGCCATATTGGATCCGCCATTTT
Organism: Ocypus olens; assembly: GCA_910593695.2. Lineage (NCBI taxonomy): Eukaryota > Metazoa > Arthropoda > Insecta > Coleoptera > Staphylinidae > Ocypus > Ocypus olens. The sequence goes on from OU343053.1 coordinate 37,700,988, forward strand.
GAATTTAAAAATTTTGACATCGAATTCGTAATCGGCCACCTCAAAAATCTAAACTAGCGAAACATTTTGCGGTTGTACCGGGTGTGGCACTTAAGATGCCTCGGACCATAGCTCCTTTACGATAAAAGCTATCGAAAAAATCTAAGAACAAAGTGGTGCATAGTTACCGTCGCTATGTTTCAAAAATATTTCTAATCATCAGTGGCGTGCCGTACTCCAGTGGCGTACCAAACTTATGTTTTTTTAAATGGAATGCCCTATTTTTTATTGCAGATTTGGAAAGTGCTCGATGAGTACTTATTTTTTTATCTAACATGTTATACCCTTCACTTTAGCGGTTTCGCTGTTATAACCCCTTCTTTCAAAATTGCGCCCCATTTTTGAGATTTTTTTGTAGAGAAACTAATTGACGCCGGGGCCTAAATTTTGAATTGAGGTACAGGTTAAGACCTCGTATACCTTTACATTATTTTTTTTCGGGTAATTTATGGAAAAAAAATAATTTTTGATTGATCTTCGCATGTTGTCATTTTTTCCGAAAATTTCAAATGGCACCCCCCTAAAAAAATTACGGCGTTGTACAGCCAAAACTCTAAATTTTTCATTGGTGTAAAAAAAATTACACATTGCATAACAAAATTTCGGAGAAAAAAGGAATTTCATCGCAAATGTCGGGAAACGTTTTCCGTTCCCAAGTGTGCCATGAAAAAACAAAAGATTGGTAATTGTCAAAGTAAATTATTAAACGTCAGTAGCAGCCATAAGTCATTTTTGATAAACGTTCTAAAAATGTTCCGAACTCAAGAGAAAATGGTTGACATGATATTTATTCTTGGAGAATGTAACAAGAATTGTTTCTTGGCATCACGAGTGTACACTGCGCATATCCGCACAGGGCACATCCAAATGAACGTGCGTTTCAAAAAGTGTTGGAGAGATTTACTACTACGGGAAGTGTGAAACGGCCAAGGAGAGTTAGAAAGAAGGCAGTTATTACCGAAAATAATGAACTGCAGGTTCTGGAGGCAGTTATTGAAGATCCTCATACCAGGATCCGTGATATTAGTAGGAATCACGATATTTCAACGCGATGCGTACATCGTATTCTTAAAAAGTACAAATTCCGTCCATTTAAGATTCAACTGCACCAAGAATTGCAACCTCAAGATTTTCATGCGAGGCAAGATTTCTGCATGTGGGCTATCAACAAAATTGAGCAGGAGGAATCATTTCTTATGCGCGTATTATTTTCTGATGAAGCAACGTTCCATAGAAATGGGCATGTCAATCGCCACAACTACCATTATTACGCCGATGAAAACCCACAACCCATGCGAATGATAAACCACAAGCAAAGATGGTCGCTGAATGTTTGGGGAGGCATACTTGGAGAACACCTTTTGGGTCCTTATTTCATCGAGGGGCACCTGAACGGCAACAGTTATTTGAGGTTCCTTCGCGACGACTTGGATGATCTCTTGGAAAATGTCCCTCTAGCCGCTCTTCGACAGATAGTTTTCCAGCACGATGGAGCTCCTGCACATAATAGATGTGTCGTTCGGGAATTTTTCGATGAAACGTTTCCGGACTCCTGGATTGGTCGTGGGGGTCCTGTGAGGTGGCCGCCAAGATCACCAGACCTCACTCCCCTTGACTTCTTCCTTTGGGGCCATATCAAAGACGAGGTTTACAGGACGGTACCAACTACTGTCGAGGATATGAGGGAGTGAATCCGCGCGGCTTTCCGCGGTATATCACCAGAAGTCCTTAGGGCAGTGTCTAGAGCTTGTGAGTCGAAGTTGCGGTTTTGCCTCCGGCAGGAAGGTCGTCATTTCTAACATTTAGTTTAAGTTGTTAAATTTTCTTTATCTGCATTTTTCATATCATGTTGAATAAATAGGTACATACTATTATGTTGACCGTATTTGTGTATTTGTTTTCTCATGGCACACTTGGGAACGGAAAACGTTTCCCGACATTTGCGATGAAATTCCCTTTTTCTCCGAAATTTTGTTATGCAATGTGTAATTTTTTTTACACCAATGAAAAATTTAGAGTTTTGGCTGTACAACGCCGTAATTTTTTTAGGGGGGTGCCATTTGAAATTTTCGAAAAAAATGACAACATGCGAAGATCAATCAAAAATTATTTTTTTTCCATAAATTACCCGAAAAAAAATATGTGAAGGTATACGAGGTCTTAACCTGTACCTCAATTCAAAATTTAGGCGCCGGCGTCAATCAGTTTCTCTACAAAAAAATCTCAAAAATGGGGCGCAATTTTGAAAGAAGGGGTTATAACAGCGAAACCGCTAAAGTGAAGGGTATACATGTTAGATAAAAAAATAAGTACTCGTCGAGCACTTTCCAAATCTGCAATAAAAAATAGGGCATTCCATTTAAAAAAACATAAGTTTGGTACGCCACTGGAGTACGGCATGCCACTGATGATATTTTTAAAACATAGCGACGGTAACTATGCATCACTTTGTTCTTAGATTTTTTTCGATAGCTTTTATCGTAAAGGAGCTATGGTCCGAGGCGTCTTAAGTGCCACACCCGGTATATATTTTCATACTTTCATACAAATTACTCTTACAATTTTCATCAGATTGAGTTGAAATTTTGCATAATTATTCACCGTGGTACGATCTAATGATGTTCGTAGGACTTTTGCTATTACATTTTTTTTTTGGTGCACAATTTTATAAACTTTTAAAATTTGACTTTTTGTTAAAATGACCGCCATTTCCTTAAAAATCGAAATTTCGTAAAATCCCTACGTACAGCATTAAAAAACATTGCTGTTAATAGGTACGTTGTTTTTTTTTTTTTTTTCTAGGAGCCATATACAGAGCGGACTTTGACTCACCGTCTAACGGTGTTCCTCCAAAGGAATGTGTTTTGGCGCCACCTGCAAGAGATTAATTTTGACTTTTTCAGTTTCAGCACTATGCCAAGAAATCTTGAACTTCTGTTTGCAACATCGGGCTTCGGCGAGAACAAAATTTTTGTCAGACTTATCTGCCGATTAGCGGAATCCAATTAGATACTACTTATATGGCACTGCTATTCCTAACATAGGCATATATTAGCAATAACGGATATCTCGCATGTAACTCATGAGACATGTTCTAAAGTTTCCTAAAAAAATTTAAAAGGGGGTATCATTTTTTAAATGACATGCTTTTCTCGATTTTCTCGAAAACGGTGCGTTGTTCCTCCAGCACAGTTCTCAGTTATTTTGAATCATCTTATTGCCTAATTGAATAACTTTTAGGGTGGATATACACAAGAGCATTTTCTCGAGCATTTCTATGTAATGTAACGTTCTAACGAATGGAAAATGCTCAGTTTCAAAAGCATGAACGTTCCTGCGAATGCTCGGCGATCTGTTCGGAGTTATGCTCACATAAAATGACATGGTTACGGTATTTTTCAATAAACGATAAAGTTATATTCCCTATCCCACGACATAGTTGAATTGAACGTCGCCGGCGCTCGCGCTAAGGCTCGACGAAATGTTACACCAATACGCTCTTTGGTTTGTACAATTTAGTTTGTAACAAAACGGCGAGCATGTTCGACGTCTGGTTCGTGAGGGTGATACACTAGAGCAGTGATGGGGAAACTACGGCCCGCGGAAAGGTTTAATCCGGCCCGTTTAAGAGTGCCGTCGTGAGAATGTTTGAACGCGTTCTTACTTCGTAATGTGACGACCCGCATAAAAACTACCTGCGGCGATATTCAAAACACAATAGTATTCTGGACAAATCCATCCGACCTAAACAGATGACTCATCTTCGCTCGAAACTTCCAGACACTCTCGCAGGTAGGTATAAATACAAGCGAGGCCGCCCGAAGATCAGTTAGTTAGCGACTTAGTCAGTCATCTGCAACGACCCGCTGTGACTCGAGTAAATTGTTTGTGTAATCCCCCAAACTCCCAGTGCCTCAACAAACTCCCGCGTAAGAGCATTAGTTAGCAGTAAGCTTTCGTCAATTGCGTTTCTGTGTGTTGTTCTCCGTAGTAGGTAACGTCTAAAATGGATGTTAAAAAAAGAAAAGTGGATTCAGAATGTCGAGTTTTTAAAGAAGAATGGACGTGGAAATATTTCTTTACTTTATTTAAAGGAAACCCTGTGTGCTTACTTTGCAATACAACTGTTGCAGTTTTAAAAGAATATAACTTTCAACTCCATTTCAAGAGCAAACATGAAAACCACTCCTACTCATCGTTAAGTGAAGAGGTGAAAAAAATTAAATCGATAGATTTAATAAAAATTTTATCAAGTCAACAACAATTATATCAGAGAGCTAATCATTCTCAAAGATGCGCTACGAAAGCCAGTTATGTGTTGGCTTATAATATTGCTAAATCTAATAAAGCATTTTCAGATGGTGAATTTATAAAGCAGTGCATGATAGATGTGTGCGATATTATGTGCCCTGACAAGAAAAAGGATTTTCAGTCACTGTCTCTCTCGAGAAGAACAATCACCGAGAGAATTGAAAATATTGATAAAAGTCTAATTTCACAAGTGACTACAAAAACTCAAAAATTTATTTTTTATTCAATTACCATGGATGAAAGTACAGATATCAGGCGCAGTTACTCATATCTGTAAGAGGAATCAACGCCCACTTTGAAATTACAGAAGAACTTGCAGGGCTGCAGTCAATGAAAGGAACAACGACTGGTGCCGATATATTTTGTGAATTTGAAAATTGCATCGATAAACTTCGTTTACCTATTGACAAGCTATGTAATGTAACTACAGATGGTGCTCCTAATATGGTTGGAATCAATCAAGGATTTGTTGGGAAATTTAATTCTAAGTATCCGGAAAATGATGTTGTTTTTTTGCATTACCTTATACATGCTCTCTGTAAATCGGCTTTAGATATTGACCATATACTTAATATTGTTGTAAAACTAGTAAATATGATTCGTTCCAGAGGATTATTACATCGCCAGTTTCAACAGTTTTTGGAGTCCGTATATGCTGAGCATTCCGATATCCTGTATTATTCAAAAGTTCGTTGGTTAAGTGCTGCAAAAGTATTTGAAAGAATTTAGGATTTAAAAGACGATATTGTGAATTTTCTTCTTGATAAAGACATTTACAATCAATTTGACGTCTTAGAAAACGAAACGTGGCTTTCTGATTTCGCTTTTCTCACAGACCTCCTCGTACAGATGAATAAACTTAATCTCAAATTGCAAGGAATAAATCAGTTTCTTCACGATATTTGGCAATACCTGAAAAGTTTCAAATTACAGTTATTATTATTTGCTAATCAGATCTCTAAATCTGATTTTTCTCATTTTCCAAGAATACAATCTTTAAAATTCACTATATCAAACAATAAGATTAAAAAATACGAAATTAATTTGAGAAAACTATCTACAGAATTTGAAAGGAGATTTCAGGACTTTAGAAAAATGGAACCAGAGTTTAATATTTTTGCGACCCCATTCAATGTTAATTACGAAGAAGTTGATGCAAAATTTCAACTTGAGTTAATAGAACTGAACTGTAATACTCTCCCGAAACAAACTTTTCATACAGTACCATTACTAGAATTTTATAAAAATTTAAGTCCAGATAATTTCCCAAATCTAATTACTCATGCAATGAAGATAATGGCAATGTTCGGCTCATCTTATATATGCGAACAAATATTTTCAACAATGAAGCTTAGGAAAACTTCTTTAAGAAACAGAATTACAGATGAGCACCTTTCATCAGTTTTAAGAATTTCTGCTTCGCAAATGGAACCGGACTATGATGAAATTTTGATGAAACAGTCTCAATTTCATTTTTCTCATGCACCATCAACCAGTAATGACACCAGAAAATAAAGTGATAATACTTCACATCAAGAACTACACTAAATTCATTTTATATTTTGTGCTTATAATTTTGTTACCTTTTGCTTTTTTACTATTAAAATAATAAGTGTATGTAATAATATATGTATATGTTTATAGAACACATAAATTAGTTAACGATTAAGCATTATTCTTTGGCCCGCTACGATTGTCTAGTTATTACAAATGGCCCGTCTTAAAAAAAGTTTCCCCACCACTGCACTAGAGCATATCATAGAGCGGCTCGTTGTTCTGTTACAAATAAATGCTCTAGTCTATACTCACCCTTAGGTTTAAGGCGCATCGACAACTAAGGACATTCGAGTGTACAATAGTAAGCGATGACAGCGATATCAAAGGTATGCTGGGGGATTAATAATTGTATCAAGGTTGTAAAATCGTGGCAATTGATATCTTATAAGATTATGAATAGAGAGGTAATCTTTGAGGTAATTCTTGCTATCGGTCAAAAGATATCGATTGGCAGTTTTAGATATGAATTTATCTATTTTTCATATTAGTAATTAATTTATTTGTAGACATTTTTTAGGCAGTTGATATTCAATGTTTTATGATTTATTGCTACTTTACATTTCATAACCTTAAGTATGTGGGCATCTGTTGGAAATTTTATTCGACTATGCTAATATGACGGTTTAATAGTGAGCATGATTTTATGATACGGAACTCCACAAAGCAATAAACATCTCCACACAGTAATAAATGTCCTATATTTAACTATTTTACGTCTTTTAGCTTATTACGTACAATATTCTATGTGCGTGTGAAAACTATTTAACGTGATTTTGTATACAAATTTATTTACAATTCTCGAGAAGACAGGAACCGTTTACAAAAATCGCAATAACCGAACAGACTCTAAATCGTAATCATTTTTATGTTCGATCTTGGATTAGTATCACTTGGGTTTGGTTATAAAGGAATTCCTATGAGGGATAATACAGGGTGACACTCGGGAACCGGGCGATTTTGAAATAAGTGTTACAAAAAGAATTTGCAAGATAATAAAGTTTTATTTACACCAGAATGAAGCTTACACAATGCCATTTACGATGTGTATCAAGTATGGAAGATAATGTCGTCTAGATGGTGTCCGTCGTGTTGGATGCAGTTTTCGACCCTCTTCCTGAAATCGTCTATAATGCGCTCCAACATCGCTCGATCAATAATCACGATTTCCTGACGAATGGCATTCTTCAAGTCGTCCAAATTACAAGGCTTGTGAGCATACACTCGATTCTTCAAATACCCCCACAAAAAAAAATCACAAATTTACAGGTCTGAAGACCTTTGGGGCCATGCCACATCTCCAAAACGTGAAATAAGTTTTCCTGGGAATATGTTGCGGACAATATTCATTGATGCGTTGGCAGTATGTGCCGTAGCGCCATCTTGTTGAAACTGGATTTATCCGTTTTCTTCGTAGTTCTGGCATAATTTTTTTTTGATCATTTGACCGTAGCGGTTAGAATTAAAGGTGAGGGTACGCCCGGCCTTTTCGAAAAAATAGGGACCAATGATGCAATTACGGCCAATGGCACACAATACTGTGACTTTTGAAGAATGAAGAGGTCGTGCATGGATGTTTCGTGGATTTTCAGGAGCCCAGTACCTGAAGTTATGTTTATTAACTGATCCATCTAAATGAAAATGAGCTTCGTCGCTCATTAGAAGCTGCAGACCTAAATTGTCTTCCAAAAGGTTCAATTAACTCAAGAACTGAAGCCTACTGATCATCTCAAGCGTCGTCAATACGCCGAATGGTTGGTTTAACAGACAGAAATGAATGGTGACTTTACAAAGAAAATCATCTTCAGCGACGAGGCACACTTTCACCTCAGTGGATTCGTTAACAAGCAGAATTGTTGCCTTTGGGCAAATGAGAATCCACGAGTGATTGTTGAAAAGCATCCACAACGAGTGACTGATTGGGGCGGTTCATGGGCTGGCGGCGTCGTCGGGCCGTAATTCTTCAAAAATGAGGTCGGCCAAGCAGTTACCGTGAATGGTGTTCGCTATCGCGAAATGATAACGGACTTCTTGTGGACAGAAATTGAGGATATGGACCTGGACGATATGTGGTTCCAACACTTGCCACACAGCCAACGAAACAATGGCTCTTTTGCGCGAGAAATTTAATGGCCGTGTTATCTTACGTCGTGGCGATGTTAATTGGCCCTCACGATCATGTGATTTGACACCGTTGGATCTTTCTTTGGGGACATTTAAAAGAAAAAGTGTACGTCAATAAGCCAAGAACAATTCAAGAGCTAAAGGATGAGATAATTCGGCACATTAACGACATTGAACCTCAATTATGTCTCAGAGTAATTGAAAATATCGAAAATATGCCACCGAAGCCGTGGCGAGCATTTGGCCGATATTTTGTTTCACACATAATTGTCATAGATCCTTCTATTATAATAAAAAAATATTAAATAGATTCAAATTTATTTAAAAAATATTTAAGATAATTCTCTGAAAACTTTTTGTTTTATTTACAATTAACATAGTGCGTTTTGGTTGGACCACCCTTTAGTTTGCATCAGAGTTCCATTTTGTAACTCATAAGGTTTTTAGAGAATTGACCCGAAGAATACGCTTATATCTTTTTCGATTTTTTTTACAGCGTGTTTTCGCCTTGAAAAAGACATTTAAATATTGAATTTTTTTACTTAAAATTCGATATGGAAGGAATTGAAGTACATCTCAAGACTAAAATGAATACGGAGTAGTCTGTAGGATAAAGTAATCCGAAGTTATTAACCAGTGCCCGATTTTGAAGTTTTGCAGTTTTTCGATTTGCTAAATTTACAAAAATTTGAAGCATTTTCGAAAGAATTTCCTAATACTTTGTTGGATAAACTCATCGAGCACTATCCTTTCTTGATCGTACTTCACTAAAGAACGATTATTATGTTTACTCTATTCAGATAAAAATCTTTTAGGGGAATTTAGTTCTTTAAAAGAAATGTTATCGTTTATTTTTAACAATGACTTGATACCTTGTCTGCCTCAATTATATAAACTTCTGTCTCTTGTATTGTCGATACCACTTACTTCTGCTTCCATAGAAAGATCATAGTCAAGATGGCGGCAGACAAGAACGATGCTTGCAAACCGGCTCCGTTAAACCAAGTAAATCCTTGCAGATATTGCAAAAGTGTACCTCAAAAAGTGCCCATATGCATACAGTGCAATTCACGGATCCACCCTGGATGTGTTAAATACATCAAAAACATAGTGCAAATCGACGAAAATAGTGTAAACTGTTGTGAACAAATGGAACACATGGAACAGACCAAGGTCACCCCGGACAGCGACAACAGGAAAAGCGAAGGTCTACAAGGTAGAAATTAAATATCTCGGAGAAATATCTAAAGATAAAGACGCTATTATTTATAAATTCAATTTTGCTTGCAGAGTTACGAACAGGTTAAATATTCATATGTTCAGGCTACATTTCGTTTTATTGAATTTATTTAATGCTTTCTGCAACAAGTAAGGTTGTTTCTGATTTGCCTAATATTTATAGTCAAAGAGAAACGATCAATTCGCTAAAACAACAAATACAATTATTAAACAAAGTATACGACCGAATGCCAATAGTATCATCTTTTGACGAGCAGAATAAAGTACATGAACGAATGGTAATCGTGCCATCTCCCGATAATCAGACAATAACAACAGCAAAATAACAGCACAGTATAAATAGAGATGGCGACACGGTGGACGAGGACGACGCCCAATGCGGCTACAAAAGAACGCGCAGTACAACAATAATAAACCGTGAAAAATCAACACGCGATACCAACAATAAGAATCAGGATCAGGATGAGAACCGACAACCTGACCAACAACAAACACGTTCCGGCAACAATAATTGGAAATAATTTAGATGATCAGTATACAATAACAGCAGCAATAAAAATAAAGCAATTTAATCAACCAAGTGAATTTTAATTTTTAAACCTATATTAACATAATGTTTCACCAAGCGATCAATGAGAAACAAGTATATGACAAACAGCAGCAGTTCCAGAAACGACATTGTACATTGCGAATTTAAACAAAGGAACCACAGAAGAGGAGCTCAGGAAGTATATGATACAGAAGATCCCAAACACCGAAGTTGCCGTCCAATTACTGAAGTCCTCGGGCCTATCGACTTCTTTCAAGGTAAAAATACCAGAATCCCATGCAAATGGACTATTCAGAGAAAACTTTTGGCCTACAGGTATAAAGATTCAGCCCTTTCGACACCGAAAACCCCACACCATCCACAAGAAACAGCAATACAACAACAGATTGCGATAACATCATAATTATAACACAAATAAATGGAAACAAAAAAATTGAACCTTGACATTTTCCTAAAAAATCAAAATTACCCCCATTTAATGAGCATATGCGAACACTGGCTGCACAGCCACGAAATATCAATTCTTAACATACATAATTATAAATTAATAAATTGTTATTGTAGAGCAGATAAAGGTGGAGGAGGCGTTTTAATTATGGCTGGGAGCGATGTGGAAGCAGTTCCCATAAATATTCAGGGGTAAATAAACAAGAGGTTATTTTTTTCTCGGATATAGATGCTATTATTACACGAATGTTTGGTTGTCATGGTAAAAACACGAGAATCAAGGGCATGAAAAAATCACGACAGCGCGTAGCGTAGCGCTGGAGTGATTTTTTCTTTGTCCCTTGATTCGAGAGTTTTTACCAAGTGAAAACCAAACTGAGTGCAATAATAGCATCTATATCCAAGAGAAAAAATAACAACGAGTTTATTTTAGGGAGATTAATAAACGACTCAAATATAACACTTTATTAGATCAATAATAATTTAATGAAAGAACATCTATTACACATTTTTATGATCATTTGTAACATTTGCATGATCATTAATAAGTTCAAAGTTTGTATGTTAAAAGTGCAGTTATTGTAGACATTTGCTGGGACTTTGATATTAATTTTGTCTGATTTTCGATAGTTGTGGCATTTCCGCAACAACTAGCGACGCCCGTTGTTGGCTTTGACCCTAGATTGGCTAGTAAATTGGCATGGTGCTCTGTGTCCAATTGTAGGTAAGGTTTGAGTGATTTTGCATTTGCATGTCCTGTCATTTTCAATACTTGCTGTTCCCCAACACCAGCTGTAATGAAGTTGGATACGGCACTTGATCTGTTTGAATGATTGGTGATTTTGATGTTTTTTATATTTGATCCAATCTTTTCAGCAGACTGTTTGGTCCATTTTCCCAATTAATTTATACCCATTGGCATATTTTTATACCAAACTGAAGCAGGATATTTGTTCCAAAATGGATTCACAGTCAAAAATAATCGTTCTGTAGTAATAAGGGGTTTTTCAATAAGAGTGATACTTTTTAAAATTTGAATATCCTTGTATTAACATTTCTTTTTGTGTGCTTCCAGGTGTGAATATATCCGGAACAAGTTGCAGTTTTATTATGCATCGACTCTCGCTTACTGAACGTTTAGAAATAATTAAAAAATATTACCAAAGTGGCAGCTTTGTTGGTGCTCATCGTTTGTTCGCCAGAGAAATGGGCCGCCGTCACCGTTTCTCTATTCAGGCTATATGCCACACTGTGACCAAGTTTGAGCGGGATTTCACTCTACACGACCAGAAGTCGTCAAGAAGACAGCGCAAAGCGCGAAGTGAGGAAAATACCGCAGCAATAGCGGGCAGTGTTGAGGAAGATCCGAATGTGTCAGTTTCCAGACCATCTTAACGGCTGCGGCTATCTGAGACATCAACTTGGCGAATATTGCGAAAGGATTTGGCCATGCATCCATACAAAGTTGTACTGACTCAAGCGTTGAAGCCAAGCAATCACAGATTGCGTCGTGAGTTTGCTGCTTGGGCCGTAAAACAGTTGGAAGTTGATCCTGATTTCAGTGGAAAAATCATCTTCTCAGACGAGGCAAATTTTTGTCTAAGTGGTTTCGTCAATACGCAAAATTGTCGTTATTGGAGCGAGAAGAGTCCACAAGTGTTCTATGAGGTGCCTATGCATTCTGAAAAACTTACTGTGTGGTGCGGTTTATGGCGTGGCGGTGTCATTGGACCTTATTTCTTTCGGAATGAAGAGGGAAGAACCGTTACTGTTAATGGTAACCGCTACCGACCCATGCTATGCGATTTTGTGCGGCCAGAATTAGAGACCATAGATATTGAAACATGCAATTCCAACAGGATGGTGTTACGTGCCACACAGCTGATGTTACCCTCGATTTGCGGAGGGAGAAGTTTGGCGACCGGATCATCTCAAAAGTCGGGAATGTTAATTGGCCGCCGCGATCGTGTAATCTTACTCCCTCAGATTATCTTCTTTGGGGCTACATCAAATCCCTGGTCTATGATAACAAGCCACAAACTTTGGAACATTTGGAGGCGAACATTCGTCAGGCTATCGCTGAAATAACGCAGGTAATGTTGCACAGAGTGATAAACAATTGGACCCATTGTCTGCGTCAGTGTGTTTAAGGCCTAGGTGGACATTTGAAAGATACTTTGTTCCAAACATAACTGCAATGTATAAGCTTTAAAATAAATCAAAAATTTATATGATATGGGATGTTTTTGTTTTTTTCAAATTTCAAAAAGTACCACTCTTAATGAAAGACCCTTTATAAGTGTTTCTTTTTTCTAATAGTTTTCTAAACAATCTGACTGGGCAAAATGGTAGATTTGACGAATTAGAGGCAAGCCATTTGCTATCTGCACATTTTCGAGAACCTCCTTGACATGTTTTTGAAAACACTGAATTATATTCAATTCTGTTGCTTAAACTGCTATCTGCGTTAATTTCTTCTTTAAAAAAATATATGCTTCTCCACGCAAGTTCATACGCAGCAATATGATAAAAGCGTTTTTGAAGACCTTCAGGAGTCTCTTCATCCCAAATATTCATCGTTTTGTAAATGTTTGTTTTGCTCAGAGATAGTGAACTTACTTTCTTTTATCTGGGTTTGATTGCAGCATTTTCCTTTTGACATCACGTGCGCTTCGTGCTTCTTTAAATTCTATGTCATTAAATGGATCCATTGATCGATTAAATTCGTTGTAATACTTTTCCTGGATTCTCTTCGCTACCACGTTCCACATGTCTTTACAACACCTTCTTTGTAATCGTCGCCGTTTTATTTCTTTATGTTGAACTCCCAATCAGTCAAAATACTCCCGAGTTCACTCGAAGACGTCGATCCAGAGAGAACGTAATTTCGTGTTTTGCAAAATTAATTGAATTGTTTCCAAATAGATTTTCTGCAATAATTACTGGACTTCGGTACATTACTTTTAACTACATTCGCAATAAGTTCTTTAGACGCACTACCAAAACGCGTGTTATTATTACACATTTTAATTAGGTCGATACGTTTTGAAGTACTTGTTACTGTGCGAGAAACGTCAAATTTGACAACCTACTAAGATATTTTTAAAAAGGAACATGGACCTTTACCAGCGACAATTGCCCTCATTTACTTACTAACCAATGAAATCGAATAATGTTGATGAGATGATCCAATAAAATTCTAATTACGATGCCTAACAGACCACGCTGCATGTTCTACATGGCAATTCACCCTGGGTGGTATCTAATCAGATAATCCCTCATGTTGGTATTGCCTAGCAACGCGTTAGTATATGTTCTATAACATATAAAACGTCAGTTGTTGCCGGACTTTTAAGCAGTTTGCTCCTGAATTCGATTTGTTTGTATTTTCGGGTGAAGTGTTGGTGCTTTCATCAGTAATAGTATTCATAGGCATTTCTCAAAATCTTGGTAAGCTCATTTTTACTACAATTATTGTGGCGCAGATTAATACACGTCTGACACTTGGTGTCACTAAATTTATTTTCAAATTATGATGTGTGAACTTTCTGTTCGGCCAATTGTCTTCTCGAATCTAACTCGTGACTGATTTTTCCTAGGCAATTATTAGCGTCTGGATCACTCTTGCTTGTTGCTTCTTGAAAATCGTGATCCTGCCGCTAATAATTGCCGGCAAAATCATAGGCATTCGTTATATTACTGTTGATTATAGAACGTTCTATATTCGCTGGTAAAAGTGACGTTACTAGGAGATGTAAACAAAAATCTGTATTTTGATTGGTGGATTACAAGAGGCGTTTATTAATCATTTATTGAAAACGTTGCAGACCCGAATTATACAACTAGAATATTGTAAAAAAAAACACTTATAAGACTTGTGCTTCATTTTATTGCACAGAAGTGTACTTCAATTCCTTTCATATCAAATTTTTCGAAAAAAAATTAATCTGTTTGTTATAAACAATTACAACATTACTTACGGACCTAGGAAAATAATAAACAGAAACGTAACGTTCCAACATATAGGCGAGCAACACATTTTCGTAATACATAAGGTCACAAGAACGGTCCACTAATGCTTCCATTTTAAATTAGTAATTGATTTTGGAGTGTTGAATACAGAATAATTAATGGCATGTCTACCCTTTCGAATTATATAGGTCAACGCAATACTGCGGCGATGATATGATGTCTGTCAATCAAAGTATTCCAATTAATAATGCATATGATATTTAATTAAAAAAAAAAACAAGTTGAACGACGGGAAGATAATGGTGCACAATTATTTGATAAATTAATAACATTAAGTCTGATTGTTTCATTTTGGTAATTAAGATGGTCTTACGCTTTGTTGACCGATCTTTAGGATTTTTTTATTAAAGAAATGTTGCGGCCCACAAATAAGCCGCATTAAGATTAGATGTGTGTATTTCGGTCCTAATTATGCTAATTCTCTGAAAACGATAACTTTTTGAGGAGTTATAAAAATAAGCCAGTCTCATTGTTCGCGCAGGATTTGGGACAGCTGGAGAAGTAAAGTATGTTCATTAAAACAAAACCTTTAGTGTGCCATGATTTTTTAATTTTAAAAATTTAAGTTGGTTACACATATTGAGGTTATGTTACTTCTCAAAATTAAACAAACTGTAGTCAATTTTTATAGATACTTACGTTAAATTTTTTACTATAAAATTATATGAAATGTTGTATGTGCCTTCCTTCTTCTTGAACACAAGCCTGAATTCTTCGTCGCACACCCTCCATTACGCTCCGCAACAATACTGGATTATTGTTAATTTCTATAAATTTTTCTCGAATTCGTTGCCGCATGTCTTCTAGATTGTGTACTGGTTGTGCATAAATACAATTTTTCAGGCATGGCCACAAGAAAAAATCGCATTTTGTTAAATCGCATGAACGGGGCGGCCTGGAGATCCATGCATTTCGACTTATTATTCGGTGCTCTAAAAATTCCTCCAAAATGGCTAAATTATCCACTGTGCAACGAGGAGTTGCTCCATCTTGATGAAAATTTCCACTTTGTAGTTCGTCATCATTTAATTCATTTATAAAAGGTAATACAATTTCTGTACGATAACGGTTTGCAGTTATCGTACCTAAAATGAATGCACGGTTATTGAATTTTTATTATTAATAATAAAAATAGGATTTTACCGTCAAAGAAT
Organism: Ocypus olens; assembly: GCA_910593695.2. Classification (NCBI taxonomy): domain Eukaryota; kingdom Metazoa; phylum Arthropoda; class Insecta; order Coleoptera; family Staphylinidae; genus Ocypus; species Ocypus olens. The sequence continues at coordinate 37,716,438 of OU343053.1, forward strand.
ATCGGTCCAACTAATCTTCTCTCACTAATCGCTGCCCAAACACCAACTTTCTCTGGATGTAGTGGTTTCTCTCGATTTATACGAGGATTTTCATCCGACCAAATTCTCATAGTTTGGGAATTATTGTATCCTTGTAAAACCAAGCTTCATCGGTAAAAAAAGTAATTTGTAAAATATCCTCGTTTACATTTTGTAAAAATCACTGACAAAATTCCAGTCGTCTGGGGTAATCAACAGGTAATAACTCTTGCACCGATGTTATGCGATAAGGGTATACTTACAAATCTTTTCGTAGAAGCTTGCGGCATGTTCCTACCGATAAATTCATTTGCTGTGACAAATGACGCAGAGAAGTCGTAGGTTCAACTTCCAAAATTTCTTGGGCTGTGTTAATAGCATCTTGAGTTCGTTTAACTGGTCTACCACTTCCTGGTTTACGGAAAATACTACCCGTTTCACGAAATAATACAACAGATCGTGATAAGGTATTTTTAAATTCATCATAAATAATGGGCACGTTAGGAAATTCTTCCTGAAACTCTGCTAAAGATGCGTCGAATGAATACACCTAATTTCCGTTCACTTTAATCCCATTTCGGAAATAGAAACTTTCAATTCGAAACGTTTTTTGCTGGTTGCTGTAAACCATTGTGAGCACGGAATAATTGTGACTTCTAGAAAGATCTGACGTTTATATGTCAATTCTCAACAAGTGTCAAGTTGTTTTTTTTTGCAAAAATATGTGAATGTCTTGCAGCGGTACGCAAATTATTTTTTTTCTCGAAAAAATGGGGGGCCGTGCCTACGGTTTTTGTATGATTATTGGTCAGGAGTATGTAAGGAACGTTTATCTGATTTTATTTTTTCTATGGGAATATGACTTCCTTGTTTTTTGCGAAAATATGTGAATGTCGTGCAGCGGTACGCAAATTATTTTTTTTTCTCGAAAAAATGGGGGGTGTGCATACGGTTTTGTATGATTATTGTTCAGGAGTATGTAAGGAACGTTTATCAATTTTTATTTTTTCTATGGGAATATGACTTCCTTGTTTTTTTTGCGAAAATATGTCAATGTTGTGCAGCGGTACGCAAATTATTTTTTTTCTCGAAAAATGGGGGGGTGTGCCTACTGTTTTTGTATGATTATTGTTCAGGAGTATGTAAGGAACGTTTATCAATTTTTATTTTTTCTATGGGAATATGACTTCCTTGTTTTTTTTTGCGAAAATATGTCAATGTTGTGCAGCGGTACGCAAATTATTTTTTTTCTCGAAAAATGGGGGGGTGTGCCTACTGTTTTTGTATGATTATTGTTCAGGAGTATGTAAGGAACGTTTATCAATTTTTATTTTTTCTATGGGAATATGACTTCCTTGTTTTTTTTTGCGAAAATATGTCAATGTTGTGCAGCGGTACGCAAATTATTTTTTTTCTCGAAAAATGGGGGGGTGTGCCTACTGTTTTTGTATGATTATTGTTCAGGAGTATGTAAGGAACGTTTATCAATTTTTATTTTTTCTATGGGAATATGACTTCCTTGTTTTTTTTTGCGAAAATATGTCAATGTTGTGCAGCGGTACGCAAATTATTTTTTTTCTCGAAAAATGGGGGAGTGTGCCTACTGTTTTTGTATGATTATTGTTCAGGAGTATGTAAGGAACGTTTATCAATTTTTATTTTTTCTATGGGAATATGACTTCCTTGTTTTTTGCGAAAATATGTGAATGTCGTGCAGCGGTACGCAAATTATTTTTTTTCTCGAAAAATGGGGGGGTGTGCCTACTGTTTTTGTATGATTATTGTTCAGGAGTATGTAAGGAACGTTTATCAATTTTTATTTTTTCTATGGGAATATGACTTCCTTGTTTTTTTTTGCGAAAATATGTCAATGTTGTGCAGCGGTACGCAAATTATTTTTTTTCTCGAAAAATGGGGGGGTGTGCCTACTGTTTTTGTATGATTATTGTTCAGGAGTATGTAAGGAACGTTTATCAATTTTTATTTTTTCTATGGAATATGACTTCCTTGTTTTTTTTTGCGAAAATATGTCAATGTTGTGCAGCGGTACGCAAATTATTTTTTTCTCGAAAAAATGGGGGGGTGTGCCTACTGTTTTTGTATGATTATTGTTCAGGAGTATGTAAGGAACGTTTATCAATTTTTATTTTTTCTATGGGAATATGACTTCCTTGTTTTTTTTTTGCGAAAATATGTCAATGTTGTGCAGCGGTACGCAAATTATTTTTTTTCTCGAAAAAATGGGGGGTGTGCCTACGGTTTTTGTATGATTATTGTTCAGGAGTATGTAAGGAACGTTTATCAATTTTTTTTTTTCTATGGGAATATGACTTCCTTGTTTTTTGCGAAAATATGTGAATGTCGTGCAGCGGTACGCAAATTATTTTTTTTCTCGAAAAATGGGGGGGTGTGCCTACTGTTTTTGTATGATTATTGTTCAGGAGTATGTAAGGAACGTTTATCAATTTTTATTTTTTCTATGGGAATATGACTTCCTTGTTTTTTGCGAAAATATGTGAATGTCGTGCAGCGGTACGCAAATTATTTTTTTTCTCGAAAAATGGGGGGGTGTGCCTACTGTTTTTGTATGATTATTGTTCAGGAGTATGTAAGGAACGTTTATCAATTTTTATTTTTTCTATGGGAATATGACTTCCTTGTTTTTTTTTTGCGAAAATATGTCAATGTTGTGCAGCGGTACGCAAATTATTTTTTTTCTCGAAAAAATGGGGGGTGTGCCTACGGTTTTTGTATGATTATTGTTCAGGAGTATGTAAGGAACGTTTATCAATTTTTTTTTTTCTATGGGAATATGACTTCCTTGTTTTTTGCGAAAATATGTGAATGTCGTGCAGCGGTACGCAAATTATTTTTTTTCTCGAAAAATGGGGGGGTGTGCCTACTGTTTTTGTATGATTATTGTTCAGGAGTATGTAAGGAACGTTTATCAATTTTTATTTTTTCTATGGGAATATGACTTCCTTGTTTTTTTTTGCGAAAATATGTCAATGTTGTGCAGCGGTACGCAAATTATTTTTTTTCTCGAAAAATGGGGGGGTGTGCCTACTGTTTTTGTATGATTATTGTTCAGGAGTATGTAAGGAACGTTTATCAATTTTTATTTTTTCTATGGAATATGACTTCCTTGTTTTTTTTTGCGAAAATATGTCAATGTTGTGCAGCGGTACGCAAATTATTTTTTTCTCGAAAAAATGGGGGGGTGTGCCTACTGTTTTTGTATGATTATTGTTCAGGAGTATGTAAGGAACGTTTATCAATTTTTATTTTTTCTATGGGAATATGACTTCCTTGTTTTTTTTTTGCGAAAATATGTCAATGTTGTGCAGCGGTACGCAAATTATTTTTTTTCTCGAAAAAATGGGGGGTGTGCCTACGGTTTTTGTATGATTATTGTTCAGGAGTATGTAAGGAACGTTTATCAATTTTTTTTTTTCTATGGGAATATGACTTCCTTGTTTTTTGCGAAAATATGTGAATGTCGTGCAGCGGTACGCAAATTATTTTTTTTCTCGAAAAATGGGGGGGTGTGCCTACTGTTTTTGTATGATTATTGTTCAGGAGTATGTAAGGAACGTTTATCAATTTTTATTTTTTCTATGGGAATATGACTTCCTTGTTTTTTGCGAAAATATGTGAATGTCGTGCAGCGGTACGCAAATTATTTTTTTTCTCGAAAAATGGGGGGGTGTGCCTACTGTTTTTGTATGATTATTGTTCAGGAGTATGTAAGGAACGTTTATCAATTTTTATTTTTTCTATGGGAATATGACTTCCTTGTTTTTTTTTTGCGAAAATATGTCAATGTTGTGCAGCGGTACGCAAATTATTTTTTTTCTCGAAAAAATGGGGGGTGTGCCTACGGTTTTTGTATGATTATTGTTCAGGAGTATGTAAGGAACGTTTATCAATTTTTTTTTTCTATCGGAATATGACTTCCTTGTTTTTTTTTTGCGAAAATATGTCAATGTTGTGCAGCGGTACGCAAATTATTTTTTTTCTCGAAAAAATGGGGGGTGTGCCTACGGTTTTTGTATGATTATTGTTCAGGAGTATGTAAGGAACGTTTATCAATTTTTATTTTTCTATGGGAATATGACTTCCTTGTTTTTTTTTTGCGAAAATATGTCAATGTTGTGCAGCGGTACGCAAATTATTTTTTTTCTCGAAAAATGGGGGGGGGTGTGCCTACTGTTTTTGTATGATTATTGTTCAGGAGTATGTAAGGAACGTTTATCAATTTTTATTTTTTCTATGGGAATATGACTTCCTTGTTTTTTTTTGCGAAAATATGTCAATGTTGTGCAGCGGTACGCAAATTATTTTTTTCTCGAAAAAATGGGGGGGTGTGCCTACTGTTTTTGTATGATTATTGTTCAGGAGTATGTAAGGAACGTTTATCAATTTTTATTTTTTCTATGGGAATATGACTTCCTTGTTTTTTTTTGCGAAAATATGTCAATGTTGTGCAGCGGTACGCAAATTATTTTTTTTCTCGAAAAATGGGGGGGTGTGCCTACTGTTTTTGTATGATTATTGTTCAGGAGTATGTAAGGAACGTTTATCAATTTTTATTTTTTCTATGGGAATATGACTTCCTTGTTTTTTTTTGCGAAAATATGTCAATGTTGTGCAGCGGTACGCAAATTATTTTTTTTCTCGAAAAATGGGGGGGTGTGCCTACTGTTTTTGTATGATTATTGTTCAGGAGTATGTAAGGAACGTTTATCAATTTTTATTTTTTCTATGGAATATGACTTCCTTGTTTTTTTTTGCGAAAATATGTCAATGTTGTGCAGCGGTACGCAAATTATTTTTTTCTCGAAAAAATGGGGGGGTGTGCCTACTGTTTTTGTATGATTATTGTTCAGGAGTATGTAAGGAACGTTTATCAATTTTTATTTTTTCTATGGGAATATGACTTCCTTGTTTTTTTTTTGCGAAAATATGTCAATGTTGTGCAGCGGTACGCAAATTATTTTTTTTCTCGAAAAAATGGGGGGTGTGCCTACGGTTTTTGTATGATTATTGTTCAGGAGTATGTAAGGAACGTTTATCAATTTTTTTTTTTCTATGGGAATATGACTTCCTTGTTTTTTGCGAAAATATGTGAATGTCGTGCAGCGGTACGCAAATTATTTTTTTTCTCGAAAAATGGGGGGGTGTGCCTACTGTTTTTGTATGATTATTGTTCAGGAGTATGTAAGGAACGTTTATCAATTTTTATTTTTTCTATGGGAATATGACTTCCTTGTTTTTTGCGAAAATATGTGAATGTCGTGCAGCGGTACGCAAATTATTTTTTTTCTCGAAAAATGGGGGGGTGTGCCTACTGTTTTTGTATGATTATTGTTCAGGAGTATCTAAGGAACGTTTATCAATTTTTATTTTTTCTATGGGAATATGACTTCCTTGTTTTTTTTTGCGAAAATATGTCAATGTTGTGCAGCGGTACGCAAATTATTTTTTTTCTCGAAAAATGGGGGGGTGTGCCTACTGTTTTTGTATGATTATTGTTCAGGAGTATCTAAGGAACGTTTATCAATTTTTATTTTTTCTATGGGAATATGACTTCCTTGTTTTTTTTTGCGAAAATATGTCAATGTTGTGCAGCGGTACGCAAATTATTTTTTTTCTCGAAAAATGGGGGTGTGTGCCTACTGTTTTTGTATGATTATTGTTCAGGAGTATGTAAGGAACGTTTATCAATTTTTATTTTTTCTATGGGAATATGACTTCCTTGTTTTTTGCGAAAATATGTGAATGTCGTGCAGCGGTACGCAAATTATTTTTTTTCTCGAAAAATGGGGGGGTGTGCCTACTGTTTTTGTATGATTATTGTTCAGGAGTATGTAAGGAACGTTTATCAATTTTTATTTTTTCTATGGGAATATGACTTCCTTGTTTTTTTTTGCGAAAATATGTCAATGTTGTGCAGCGGTACGCAAATTATTTTTTTTCTCGAAAAATGGGGGGGTGTGCCTACTGTTTTTGTATGATTATTGTTCAGGAGTATGTAAGGAACGTTTATCAATTTTTATTTTTTCTATGGGAATATGACTTCCTTGTTTTTTTTTGCGAAAATATGTCAATGTTGTGCAGCGGTACGCAAATTATTTTTTTTCTCGAAAAATGGGGGGGTGTGCCTACTGTTTTTGTATGATTATTGTTCAGGAGTATGTAAGGAACGTTTATCAATTTTTATTTTTTCTATGGGAATATGACTTCCTTGTTTTTTTTTGCGAAAATATGTCAATGTTGTGCAGCGGTACGCAAATTATTTTTTTTCTCGAAAAATGGGGGGGTGTGCCTACTGTTTTTGTATGATTATTGTTCAGGAGTATGTAAGGAACGTTTATCAATTTTTATTTTTTCTATGGGAATATGACTTCCTTGTTTTTTTTTGCGAAAATATGTCAATGTTGTGCAGCGGTACGCAAATTATTTTTTTTCTCGAAAAATGGGGGGGTGTGCCTACTGTTTTTGTATGATTATTGTTCAGGAGTATGTAAGGAACGTTTATCAATTTTTATTTTTTCTATGGAATATGACTTCCTTGTTTTTTTTTGCGAAAATATGTCAATGTTGTGCAGCGGTACGCAAATTATTTTTTTCTCGAAAAAATGGGGGGGTGTGCCTACTGTTTTTGTATGATTATTGTTCAGGAGTATGTAAGGAACGTTTATCAATTTTTATTTTTTCTATGGGAATATGACTTCCTTGTTTTTTTTTTGCGAAAATATGTCAATGTTGTGCAGCGGTACGCAAATTATTTTTTTTCTCGAAAAAATGGGGGGTGTGCCTACGGTTTTTGTATGATTATTGTTCAGGAGTATGTAAGGAACGTTTATCAATTTTTTTTTTTCTATGGGAATATGACTTCCTTGTTTTTTGCGAAAATATGTGAATGTCGTGCAGCGGTACGCAAATTATTTTTTTTCTCGAAAAATGGGGGGGTGTGCCTACTGTTTTTGTATGATTATTGTTCAGGAGTATGTAAGGAACGTTTATCAATTTTTATTTTTTCTATGGGAATATGACTTCCTTGTTTTTTGCGAAAATATGTGAATGTCGTGCAGCGGTACGCAAATTATTTTTTTTCTCGAAAAATGGGGGGGTGTGCCTACTGTTTTTGTATGATTATTGTTCAGGAGTATGTAAGGAACGTTTATCAATTTTTATTTTTTCTATGGGAATATGACTTCCTTGTTTTTTTTTTGCGAAAATATGTCAATGTTGTGCAGCGGTACGCAAATTATTTTTTTTCTCGAAAAAATGGGGGGTGTGCCTACGGTTTTTGTATGATTATTGTTCAGGAGTATGTAAGGAACGTTTATCAATTTTTTTTTTTCTATGGGAATATGACTTCCTTGTTTTTTGCGAAAATATGTGAATGTCGTGCAGCGGTACGCAAATTATTTTTTTTCTCGAAAAATGGGGGGGTGTGCCTACTGTTTTTGTATGATTATTGTTCAGGAGTATGTAAGGAACGTTTATCAATTTTTATTTTTTCTATGGGAATATGACTTCCTTGTTTTTTTTTGCGAAAATATGTCAATGTTGTGCAGCGGTACGCAAATTATTTTTTTTCTCGAAAAATGGGGGGGTGTGCCTACTGTTTTTGTATGATTATTGTTCAGGAGTATGTAAGGAACGTTTATCAATTTTTATTTTTTCTATGGAATATGACTTCCTTGTTTTTTTTTGCGAAAATATGTCAATGTTGTGCAGCGGTACGCAAATTATTTTTTTCTCGAAAAAATGGGGGGGTGTGCCTACTGTTTTTGTATGATTATTGTTCAGGAGTATGTAAGGAACGTTTATCAATTTTTATTTTTTCTATGGGAATATGACTTCCTTGTTTTTTTTTTGCGAAAATATGTCAATGTTGTGCAGCGGTACGCAAATTATTTTTTTTCTCGAAAAAATGGGGGGTGTGCCTACGGTTTTTGTATGATTATTGTTCAGGAGTATGTAAGGAACGTTTATCAATTTTTTTTTTTCTATGGGAATATGACTTCCTTGTTTTTTGCGAAAATATGTGAATGTCGTGCAGCGGTACGCAAATTATTTTTTTTCTCGAAAAATGGGGGGGTGTGCCTACTGTTTTTGTATGATTATTGTTCAGGAGTATGTAAGGAACGTTTATCAATTTTTATTTTTTCTATGGGAATATGACTTCCTTGTTTTTTGCGAAAATATGTGAATGTCGTGCAGCGGTACGCAAATTATTTTTTTTCTCGAAAAATGGGGGGGTGTGCCTACTGTTTTTGTATGATTATTGTTCAGGAGTATGTAAGGAACGTTTATCAATTTTTATTTTTTCTATGGGAATATGACTTCCTTGTTTTTTTTTTGCGAAAATATGTCAATGTTGTGCAGCGGTACGCAAATTATTTTTTTTCTCGAAAAAATGGGGGGTGTGCCTACGGTTTTTGTATGATTATTGTTCAGGAGTATGTAAGGAACGTTTATCAATTTTTTTTTTCTATCGGAATATGACTTCCTTGTTTTTTTTTGCGAAAATATGTCAATGTTGTGCAGCGGTACGCAAATTATTTTTTTTCTCGAAAAAATGGGGGGTGTGCCTACGGTTTTTGTATGATTATTGTTCAGGAGTATGTAAGGAACGTTTATCAATTTTTATTTTTCTATGGGAATATGACTTCCTTGTTTTTTTTTTGCGAAAATATGTCAATGTTGTGCAGCGGTACGCAAATTATTTTTTTTCTCGAAAAATGGGGGGGGGGTGTGCCTACTGTTTTTGTATGATTATTGTTCAGGAGTATGTAAGGAACGTTTATCAATTTTTATTTTTTCTATGGGAATATGACTTCCTTGTTTTTTTTTGCGAAAATATGTCAATGTTGTGCAGCGGTACGCAAATTATTTTTTTCTCGAAAAAATGGGGGGGTGTGCCTACTGTTTTTGTATGATTATTGTTCAGGAGTATGTAAGGAACGTTTATCAATTTTTATTTTTTCTATGGGAATATGACTTCCTTGTTTTTTTTTGCGAAAATATGTCAATGTTGTGCAGCGGTACGCAAATTATTTTTTTTCTCGAAAAATGGGGGGGTGTGCCTACTGTTTTTGTATGATTATTGTTCAGGAGTATGTAAGGAACGTTTATCAATTTTTATTTTTTCTATGGGAATATGACTTCCTTGTTTTTTTTTGCGAAAATATGTCAATGTTGTGCAGCGGTACGCAAATTATTTTTTTTCTCGAAAAATGGGGGGGTGTGCCTACTGTTTTTGTATGATTATTGTTCAGGAGTATGTAAGGAACGTTTATCATTTTTTTTTTTTTCTATGGAATATGACTTCCTTGTTTTTTTTTGCGAAAATATGTCAATGTTGTGCAGCGGTACGCAAATTATTTTTTTCTCGAAAAAATGGGGGGGTGTGCCTACTGTTTTTGTATGATTATTGTTCAGGAGTATGTAAGGAACGTTTATCAATTTTTATTTTTTCTATGGGAATATGACTTCCTTGTTTTTTTTTTGCGAAAATATGTCAATGTTGTGCAGCGGTACGCAAATTATTTTTTTTCTCGAAAAAATGGGGGGTGTGCCTACGGTTTTTGTATGATTATTGTTCAGGAGTATGTAAGGAACGTTTATCAATTTTTTTTTTTCTATGGGAATATGACTTCCTTGTTTTTTGCGAAAATATGTGAATGTCGTGCAGCGGTACGCAAATTATTTTTTTTCTCGAAAAATGGGGGGGTGTGCCTACTGTTTTTGTATGATTATTGTTCAGGAGTATGTAAGGAACGTTTATCAATTTTTATTTTTTCTATGGGAATATGACTTCCTTGTTTTTTGCGAAAATATGTGAATGTCGTGCAGCGGTACGCAAATTATTTTTTTTCTCGAAAAATGGGGGGGTGTGCCTACTGTTTTTGTATGATTATTGTTCAGGAGTATCTAAGGAACGTTTATCAATTTTTATTTTTTCTATGGGAATATGACTTCCTTGTTTTTTTTTGCGAAAATATGTCAATGTTGTGCAGCGGTACGCAAATTATTTTTTTTCTCGAAAAATGGGGGGGTGTGCCTACTGTTTTTGTATGATTATTGTTCAGGAGTATCTAAGGAACGTTTATCAATTTTTATTTTTTCTATGGGAATATGACTTCCTTGTTTTTTTTTGCGAAAATATGTCAATGTTGTGCAGCGGTACGCAAATTATTTTTTTTCTCGAAAAATGGGGGTGTGTGCCTACTGTTTTTGTATGATTATTGTTCAGGAGTATGTAAGGAACGTTTATCAATTTTTATTTTTTCTATGGGAATATGACTTCCTTGTTTTTTGCGAAAATATGTGAATGTCGTGCAGCGGTACGCAAATTATTTTTTTTCTCGAAAAATGGGGGGGTGTGCCTACTGTTTTTGTATGATTATTGTTCAGGAGTATGTAAGGAACGTTTATCAATTTTTATTTTTTCTATGGGAATATGACTTCCTTGTTTTTTTTTGCGAAAATATGTCAATGTTGTGCAGCGGTACGCAAATTATTTTTTTTCTCGAAAAATGGGGGGGTGTGCCTACTGTTTTTGTATGATTATTGTTCAGGAGTATGTAAGGAACGTTTATCAATTTTTATTTTTTCTATGGGAATATGACTTCCTTGTTTTTTTTTGCGAAAATATGTCAATGTTGTGCAGCGGTACGCAAATTATTTTTTTTCTCGAAAAATGGGGGGGTGTGCCTACTGTTTTTGTATGATTATTGTTCAGGAGTATGTAAGGAACGTTTATCAATTTTTATTTTTTCTATGGGAATATGACTTCCTTGTTTTTTTTTGCGAAAATATGTCAATGTTGTGCAGCGGTACGCAAATTATTTTTTTTCTCGAAAAATGGGGGGGTGTGCCTACTGTTTTTGTATGATTATTGTTCAGGAGTATGTAAGGAACGTTTATCAATTTTTATTTTTTCTATGGGAATATGACTTCCTTGTTTTTTTTTGCGAAAATATGTCAATGTTGTGCAGCGGTACGCAAATTATTTTTTTCTCGAAAAAATGGGGGGGTGTGCCTACTGTTTTTGTATGATTATTGTTCAGGAGTATGTAAGGAACGTTTATCAATTTTTATTTTTTCTATGGGAATATGACTTCCTTGTTTTTTTTTGCGAAAATATGTCAATGTTGTGCAGCGGTACGCAAATTATTTTTTTTCTCGAAAAATGGGGGGGTGTGCCTACTGTTTTTGTATGATTATTGTTCAGGAGTATGTAAGGAACGTTTATCAATTTTTATTTTTTCTATGGGAATATGACTTCCTTGTTTTTTTTTGCGAAAATATGTCAATGTTGTGCAGCGGTACGCAAATTATTTTTTTTCTCGAAAAATGGGGGGGTGTGCCTACTGTTTTTGTATGATTATTGTTCAGGAGTATGTAAGGAACGTTTATCAATTTTTATTTTTTCTATGGGAATATGACTTCCTTGTTTTTTTTTGCGAAAATATGTCAATGTTGTGCAGCGGTACGCAAATTATTTTTTTTCTCGAAAAATGGGGGGGTGTGCCTACTGTTTTTGTATGATTATTGTTCAGGAGTATGTAAGGAACGTTTATCAATTTTTATTTTTTCTATGGGAATATGACTTCCTTGTTTTTTTTTGCGAAAATATGTCAATGTTGTGCAGCGGTACGCAAATTATTTTTTTTCTCGAAAAATGGGGGGGTGTGCCTACTGTTTTTGTATGATTATTGTTCAGGAGTATGTAAGGAACGTTTATCAATTTTTATTTTTTCTATGGGAATATGACTTCCTTGTTTTTTTTTGCGAAAATATGTCAATGTTGTGCAGCGGTACGCAAATTATTTTTTTTCTCGAAAAATGGGGGGGTGTGCCTACTGTTTTTGTATGATTATTGTTCAGGAGTATGTAAGGAACGTTTATCAATTTTTATTTTTTCTATGGGAATATGACTTCCTTGTTTTTTTTTGCGAAAATATGTCAATGTTGTGCAGCGGTACGCAAATTATTTTTTTTCTCGAAAAATGGGGGTGTGTGCCTACTGTTTTTGTATGATTATTGTTCAGGAGTATCTAAGGAACGTTTATCAATTTTTATTTTTTCTATGGGAATATGACTTCCTTGTTTTTTTTTGCGAAAATATGTCAATGTTGTGCAGCGGTACGCAAATTATTTTTTTTCTCGAAAAATGGGGGTGTGTGCCTACTGTTTTTGTATGATTATTGTTCAGGAGTATGTAAGGAACGTTTATCAATTTTTATTTTTTCTATGGGAATATGACTTCCTTGTTTTTTGCGAAAATATGTGAATGTCGTGCAGCGGTACGCAAATTATTTTTTTTCTCGAAAAATGGGGGGGTGTGCCTACTGTTTTTGTATGATTATTGTTCAGGAGTATGTAAGGAACGTTTATCAATTTTTATTTTTTCTATGGGAATATGACTTCCTTGTTTTTTTTTGCGAAAATATGTCAATGTTGTGCAGCGGTACGCAAATTATTTTTTTTCTCGAAAAATGGGGGGGTGTGCCTACTGTTTTTGTATGATTATTGTTCAGGAGTATGTAAGGAACGTTTATCAATTTTTATTTTTTCTATGGGAATATGACTTCCTTGTTTTTTTTTGCGAAAATATGTCAATGTTGTGCAGCGGTACGCAAATTATTTTTTTTCTCGAAAAATGGGGGGGTGTGCCTACTGTTTTTGTATGATTATTGTTCAGGAGTATGTAAGGAACGTTTATCAATTTTTATTTTTTCTATGGGAATATGACTTCCTTGTTTTTTTTTGCGAAAATATGTCAATGTTGTGCAGCGGTACGCAAATTATTTTTTTTCTCGAAAAATGGGGGAGTGTGCCTACTGTTTTTGTATGATTATTGTTCAGGAGTATGTAAGGAACGTTTATCAATTTTTATTTTTTCTATGGGAATACGACTTCCTTGTTTTTTGCGAAAATATGTGAATGTCGTGCAGCGGTACGCAAATTATTTTTTTTCTCGAAAAATGGGGGGGTGTGCCTACTGTTTTTGTATGATTATTGTTCAGGAGTATGTAAGGAACGTTTATTAATTTTTATTTTTTCTATGGGAATATGACTTCCTTGTTTTTTTTTGCGAAAATATGTCAATGTTGTGCAGCGGTACGCAAATTATTTTTTTTCTCGAAAAATGGGGGGGTGTGCCTACTGTTTTTGTATGATTATTGTTCAGGAGTATGTAAGGAACGTTTATCAATTTTTATTTTTTCTATGGGAATATGACTTCCTTGTTTTTTTTTGCGAAAATATGTCAATGTTGTGCAGCGGTACGCAAATTATTTTTTTTCTCGAAAAATAGGGGGGTGTGCCTACTGTTTTTGTATGATTATTGTTCAGGAGTATGTAAGGAACGTTTATCAATTTTTATTTTTTCTATGGGAATATGACTTCCTTGTTTTTTTTTGCGAAAATATGTCAATGTTGTGCAGCGGTACGCAAATTATTTTTTTCTCGAAAAAATGGGGGGGTGTGCCTACTGTTTTTGTATGATTATTGTTCAGGAGTATGTAAGGAACGTTTATCAATTTTTATTTTTTCTATGGGAATATGACTTCCTTGTTTTTTTTTGCGAAAATATGTCAATGTTGTGCAGCGGTACGCAAATTATTTTTTTTCTCGAAAAAATGGGGGGTGTGCCTACGGTTTTTGTATGATTATTGTTCAGGAGTATGTAAGGAACGTTTATCAATTTTTTTTTTCTATGGGAATATGACTTCCTTGTTTTTTTTTTGCGAAAATATGTCAATGTTGTGCAGCGGTACGCAAATTATTTTTTTTCTCGAAAAAATGGGGGGTGTGCCTACGGTTTTTGTATGATTATTGTTCAGGAGTATGTAAGGAACATTTATCAATTTTTATTTTTTCTATGGGAATATGACTTCCTTGTTTTTTTGCGAAAATATGTGAATGTCGTGCAGCGGTACGCAAATTATTTTTTTTCTCAAAAAAATGGGGGGGTATGCCTACGGTTTTTGTATGATTATTGTTCAGGAGTATGTAAGGAACATTTATCAATTTTTAGTTTTTCTATGGGAATATGACTTCCTTGTTTTTTTTTGCGAAAATATGTCAATGTTGTGCAGCGGTACGCAAATTTTTTTTTCTAGAAAAAATGGGGGGTGTGCCTACGGTTTTTGTATGATTATTGTTCAGGAGTATGTAAGGAACATTTATCAATTTTTTATTTTTCTATGGGAATATGACTTCCTTGTTTTTTTTTTGCGAAAATATGTGAATGTCTTGCAGCGGTACGCAAATTATTATTTTTCTCGAAAAAATGGGGGGTGTGCCTACGGTTTTGGTATGATTATTGTTCAGGAGTATGTAAGGAACATTTATCAATTTTTTATTTTTCTATGGGAATATGACTTCCTTGTATTTTTTGCGAAAATATGTGAATGTCTTGCAGCGGTACGCAAATTATTTTTTTTCTCGGAAAAATGGGGGGGTGTGTGGTTTTTTTATGATTATGATTCCAGGGTGTCCACAGAATACAGCTGTATTTTTTGTTTTTACATTGGAGTTTGTCTTCTTGTTATAAAAGCGGACGTTATTATCGAGGGCAAGTGGGGGTGGTTTCAGAAGAGGACAATTAGGGGTTAATTTTTTTTTGGGTTTACAATGTTCATGTGTTTCATAATAATCATAGAAACATTCAGTTATGTAGCCCGTTTTAATGGAAAAACGTAATTTAAAATCTATTGCTGGAATCTATTGCTAACTTCACACCCGTCATATATGGCACGTTATGCAGAAAGGGGTTAAATTATCTTTTGAATTGATAGCATTAGCCCCTCTATCATATTATTATACTTTAACACAAATTATATATAATTTTTGGAAGAATGTTTCTGTAATGCGTCAAATTCCATTTTCTCGGTCTCTCCGTCTGCGATGGATTCATTCTTATTCACCCCAGAATGACTTTATTTCCGGCGTAGTTCAAGGGCGCTGCTATTCATGGTGTTATCGATTGAACCTCGTTTCTATTTCCTTTTGCGAAACGTAACATTTCTCTCCGCTCAATTCATTGACACCTCATATGTGCAGATATATGAGGTGGTATTTTTAATTGGAAATTGAATTTTGCACGCAAATTTCTTGTTTAATTTTATGTGGTATACACACTGGTGGTAATTTGCGTGAAATAATTTAAGGGTGGAAACGCTCACGTAGTCATTGAGCAACGCACGGGCGAGGCGCTCGATGTCCTTTTAACACCAGAACAAATTATTCACTCTGTTGAAGTTTTATGTTATGATAATGGAATATATTAGTTGGTAATAAAATACATAAGTATTTTTTTAAATTTTGTCTCCTAATTATAAATTATACAAGTAGTATATAAAGAGATTGCTTATGAGCGATAAAAATGTACCCTATTCTTGATCAAACTTTTGAAATGTCAATCAAAAATCAGTGTCAAATGGAAATTGAAATTTAATATTCATTTAAGTTATAAAATAATAATTACTTAATAATGATGTAATTATTATATAATATAGGTTACTGTACTGGTTTCGTGTGCTTTAATCGTAACTCCACCTAACAGTTCGTGGGGACAAACCTCATCTTCGTGAATAATGGCTGTCATAATCGACGATATAATAATATTCTATTATAAAACTTGCCTTTTAAAAAACTATTTAAATTTACTTAGGAGAATAGCAAAGACTACTTTTAGCATTACATAATAATAATTGAAGAGCTCGATACTTTTATAACTGCCTATCACACATTGATAACACTGGCCAACAAAATTGTTGCATTGATAAAAGAACCTAATTTGGGTGTGCTGAATCCAAATATGATGTTATTGTTTCTCCCTAAGCTACCGTTTTTATGCAATTCAATAATTAACATTTTGCGAAATTTGCATATTTATTAAACATATTACATGCATAACAAGTCATAAATCACATATGAGGGAAGAAATATAGTTATTATGAGCTCAGAATAAAGGTTAATTCCTTACAGTTCAGCTATGTTCTGTTCCGGCAATACGCTAGCTCGACACCTATTCAAAAGATCAACAATAGGAAAACAGCACGTTATTCGTAAAGTTTCTTGCTACAAAGGTATGCTGAACTGAATTTGAAAAAAAAATTGAAAAATAAAGGCGAAAATTTTAGATGTCGAAATTGGCTGAACACGCGTGATTGGACAGCTATTCCTCAGCATCTGTGCAAAGTATTAAAAAAATAAACGGAAAACGGAAGGCTATTCGTGAGGTTTCTTGCTACAAAAGTATAGTGAACTAAATTTTAAGAAAACAAAAAAAATGAGGCGAATATTTTAGATGTCCAAATTGGCCAAACTCCCGTGATTGCGTAACAATTTCTCAGCACCCTTGCAAAATATATAAAAAAAGAAAACGGGAGGTTATTTATGAAGTAAAACGAAGGCCAGCCCCATCACTCTGACGTTATTAATTGGCGAGTAATTAAATAAATTCAACACCCAGCTACATAAATAATGACAAATCAAAATGTCTAATTGCATGATAACCGTACAGGGGCGGCTCGTTAAATAGCCATGGCACTACCTGTAGTTTTAAGGTCAGTAAGAATTTTTAATTAAAACACTTTTTCGCCAGTTACTTTGGTCTATAAATCGTTCTTTTTTTCTTCGGAAAACGAGGGGGGGGCTATATTGTATAAGTGTCGCTACCATCAACACGAGCCGCCACTATAATTAAATACAGTTTTTGAAAATTTACGAGTTATGAATTTTTGAAAATTTTAATTTTCGAATTGTGTAATACTCGAGCAAAAAAATATAAAACGTGTCGACAAAATTCTGCAAAAATTAAAATATATTTGTAAATCATCATTTTATCAAATTAAGTGCAGTTTTTGAAAATCTATCAAATTTTTAAAATTTTACATTTCTAATTGTGCAATACTTTTAAAACTTTTAAATTTAAAACGTGTGGACTAAATTCTACAAAAAAATAAATTGAATTTGCAAATCATCATTTTATCAAACTAAATGGAGTATTTGAAAATCCACCGATTATTTCGCGAGTTGTGACTTTTTGAAAATTTTAGTTTTCGAATTGTGTACTACTCGAGTGAAAATTCTTAGAAAAATATATAAAACGTGTCGACGAAATTCTACAAAAATTAAATTAGATTTGAAAATCATTGTTTTGTCAAATTAAGTGAAGTTTTTGAAAATCCGTCAATTACTTTACAAGTTGTGAATTTTTGAAAATTTTAGATTTCGAATTGTGTAACACTCGAGCAAAAAATTTAAAAAAATATAAAACGTGTCGACTAAACTCTACAAAAATTAAACTAGATTTGCAAATCATCGATTCATTAAACTAAATAATGTTTTTAAAAATCCGCTAATTATTTCAAGAGTTGTGAATTTTTGAAAATTTTTGTTTTCGAATTGTGTAATCCTCGAGCAAAAAATTTAAAAAAATATATAAAACGTGTCTACAAAAATTAAACTAAATTTGCAAATCATCGTTTTATCAAATTAAGTGCAGTTTTTGAAAATCCACTGATTATTTCGCGAGTTGTGAATTTTTGAAAATTTTAGTTTTCTAATTGTGTACTACTCGAGTGAAAATTTAAAAAAATATATACAAAACGTGTCGACGAAGTTCTATAAAAATTAAATTAGATTTTCAAATCATTGTTTTATTAAATTAAATAGAGTTTTTGAGAATTCGCCAATGTCGAGTTGTGAATTTTTGAAAATTTTAGTTTTTGAATTGTGTAATACTCGAGCAAAAAATTTAAAAAAAATAATATAAAACGTGTCGACAAAATTCTGCAAAAATTGAAATACATTTGCAAATCATCATTCTATGAAATTAAGTGCAATTTATGAAAATCCATCAAATTTTTGAAAATTTTAGATTTCCAATTGTGCAATACTCAAAAAAAAATATAAAACGTGTGTAAATTCTACAAAAAAATAAATTGGATTTGCAAATCATCGTTTTATCGAACTAAATAGAGTATTTGAAAATCCACCGATTATTTCACGAGTTGTGAATTTTTGAAAATTTTAGTTTTCGAATTGTGTAATACTCGAGCAAAAAATAAAAAAAAATATATAAAACGTGTGGACGAAATTCTACAAAAATTAAACTAGATTTGCAAATCATTGTTTTGTCAAATTAAGTGCAGTTTTTGAAAATCCACTAATTATTTCGCGAGTTGTACATTTTTGAAAATTTTAGTTTTCGAATTGTGAATCACTCGAGTGAAAATTTAAAAAATTGTATATATAAAACGTGTCGACAAAATTCTACAAAAATTAAATTAGATTTGCAAATCATCGTTTTATCAAATTAAATAGAGTTAAAAAGTTGTGAATTTTTGAAAATTTTAGTATTCGAATTGTGTAAAAGCAAATTTATTTCAGATTTGAAATCGGCATTGCCAAAATACTCAGTAATTCATTACGAGCATTTTATATATTCTGTTGTAAGGGGCATCTTTCTAACCATATATCAACTTGTCAAAGAAAGTTTACTTTATTATTTGAGTCTATCAAATCATAAAGTTTTAAGTAAAAATTATTACACGCAAGTCTATTAACAAATTTAGGTGTGAAACTCAACTTAACTCTTAAGCTGTATAATTTATGTAAATTAAGTGTCTGTGTGAAGTAATAAATACATTTATCCAAAATCGGGCGTAATAATCGAATTACAGTGGTCATTTGAGCCATGTAATGTTGGTCATTACCTCCTAGTGAGAGAATAAATTTCTCTCACGGAATGCATAGATCCTTCATAGGATTTTTGAAATATTTCAAATTGACACAAAATTTTTTGTCAACATTTTTTAAACATTATTTCAATATTTAATGCAATTACAGACGATTTTGGATAAAATTTTATAATATACTCATGTGGAATTCCTCATTAGTCCCTTAAGAAAAATAAAAACTTTTAAAACGTTTCTTGCGGGACTAATTACGTACAAACCGCATTCATATAATATCAGGTCGTCAAGTATGAAACTTGTAGAAAAAAATGCAAAGTTCTTTCGTAATTTGCAAATACAATGAATTATTTTATTCATCACAGTATGCAGCCACATTATCTATACACTTTTGCCATTTAAACGGCAGGTTATTCAGTCCGGTGGTATAAAACCCTGCCGGACGGAAGTCGATGAATTCTTGGAAGGCCAATTTTACAGCACTGTCGGAATTGAATTGTTTTCCAATTAAAAAGTAGTCCAAATTGCGGAAGAAGTGGTAGTCAGTGGGTGCTAGATCTGGTGAGTATCGAGGATGATGAAGTTTCAACTCCAATTCCTGCAGTTTTGCCACCGTCATTTGTGCAGTGTGTGGTCTAGAGTTATCTTGCAATAAGATAGGAGTCAATCTGTTGACCAATCTAGGCTGTTTTTTTTCCTTAAGTTTTTGTATCATTTCGTCCAGTTGGTTGCAGTATATGTCTGCCGTGATCGATGAGCCAAATTTCATGAAATCATAATGGATCACACCTACGCTAGACCACCAAACACTTACCATCAACTTCTTTTGATGAACATTTATCCTCATCCAACCATTGTGCTGAACGTTTGCGATTGTTATATAGGATTCATTTCTCATCACAAGTGACAATTCGATTCAAAAATGGATCAAATTTGTGACGAGAAAGCAACATTAAGCAGGCTTCCAAACACTTGTGTTTCTGTTTTTCTGCCAGCTCATGTAGAACCCACATATCCAACTTTTTCTCCTCGACGATTTGAACTAAATGTGTTAATATTGTTTGTTTGCTAACAACAAACTTTAACGATAATTCAGAGGCACTCTGAGATGAGTCAGATTCAACGGTGACCTTTAGTTCATCATTAAATTAAAGATTTTTTACTTGCTGTTAATGTGAATGATTTTGATATTATTATAATCGTGGAAACATGGCTCTATGGCAATATTTTGAACAGTCAGCTTCAACTACATAATTACTCCCTCTTCAGGTCTGACAGAAGTATTGATGGCAGCGTTAGAGGTGGGGGGATACTCATTGCAATTAAGGCTCATCTAAACTCATCACTTATTTTGAGCGACAATTTATTGGAACACATATTCGTTTTAATTAAAATTAATAATTGTTCCTATATTGTAGGAGGCGTTTACATCCCACCGAGTTCCCATTATGATAAATACCATGATCATTGTGTATGTATTGAAAGTTTGGTTGAAAAATATAATTGTCATAATATTGCAATTTTTGGTGATTTCAATCTACCGAGTATTAATTGGGATAACATGATCAACAGCCAAGGTCTACCTGATGCAAAATCATCTGCTATTACTAACTGTTACAACTTTTTAAATGCATCACAAATTAACGTTATTTCAAATTCACGGGGCACGTTTCTCGACCTATGCTTCAGCTCACTAGCCAATATATCCATTTACAAATCCCTCGATCCCCTGCTACCGACGTCCGTACATCATTATGCGTACTTTGCGAAGCTCTCAATTGAGTTTAACCACAACGTTGTCACATGTGAAAAACAATTTCTTTATAATTTTGCTGATTTCAACCTGATTAACTCTTACCTCAATTCTATCAACTGGGATTTCCTGACTTCGACTGATGACTTCGATGTCGCGATTAGTGAATTCTACGATATCATTTATACCGCTATTGATACATTTGTTCCTTATAAATATACGCAGCATTACACGAATAGTTACCCTAGATGGATGTCCAAACATTTGATTTCACTAATTAAGAAAAAGAAAGAAGCGCATGCATCCTATAAACGTTCTGGTCGGGTTGAGGACTACCATTTATTTTCGCAACTTAGGAAGGATTGCAAGAGCTTATCTGAATCCTGCTACAACAAGTATCTCAATGATGTGCAATCATCTATTAAATCGAACCCGCGTTATTTCTGGAAATATGCCAAAGAGTTAAAAAAGGAAGCTGGTTATCCGAATGAAATGATTTATAATGATATCTCCGCTGATAATGGTCTTGATATAGTTAATTTATTCTCGGAATACTTTAGGACTGTCTACACCACTTCATCTAATTCATCCCATCAACCTTATTCTGGTTCCTCTGAGGTTCATGATGTTAAACTAGTTTTAAATATACAAGATGTGTTTAGTGCCATTTCTAACTTAAAACCATCGCATACATACGGTCCTGATCAATTATCTAGTTATTTCCTGCAAAATTGCATTTACTCCTTGTGTCGTCCTATTTATATCATGTTTGCTAGATCATTGAATCAAGGCGTAGTACCGGAGTTATGGAAAAATAGCTTCATTGTCCCGTTACATAAATCTGGCTCGAGAGCGGACGTGAAAAACTACAGGGGCGTATGTATACAATCCACGATACCTAAAATGTTGGATAAAATGGTTGCAGATCTGTTGGCTTGGTGTACTAAGTCTATTATTTCTCCCAACCAGCATGGGTTTATTGCTGGTAGGTCCACTCTATCTAACCTTCTGGAATATAAGGAATTCGTCTCGAATGCTTTGGATAGTCGGTATCAGATAGACACTATCTACACTGACTTTACCAAGGCGTTTGATAGAATTGACATTATTCTTTTGCAGGATAAGTTGAGTTCGTTGGGTTTACGTGTCGAAGTTTTGTTATGGATATCCTCCTTTCTCAATAACAGGGTACAGTTTGTTAAGATCGGTAACTTTACATCTAATGCAATTACAGTTACTTCGGGGGTACCCCAGGGGTCTCATTGCGGCCCAATCCTCTTCCTATTATTTATCAACGATTTACTTGAATCAATTGTAAACTGTAACTCTTCATTGTATGCCGATGACTTAAAGATCTTTAAAGTCATCCATACACCTGAAGACTGTGCTGAGGTTCAGGCTGACCTGGATCGTATAAATATGTGGTGTGTCAGAAATCGTTTGTCTCTGAATGTCACAAAATGTTTTTCAATGTCTACATATCGTTGTAATAATCCAATCATGCATACTTACACTATCAACTCAGTTAGCATAAAACAGGTTACCACTATGAAAGACTTGGGCATTACTTTCGATACCAGATTCACTTTCAACAACCATATTGCTAATATTACTAATAATGCATTAAAAATGTGGGGGTATGTGTGGTCCATAAGTAAAGACATGAATGCTGCAAGTTTGAAAGTTTTATATTGCTCTCTTGTTAGATCAATTTTAGAATATAACTCACCCATTTGGACTCCATTTACTACCACCAATATTATGCGACTTGAACTTGTCCAAAAGAAATACCTAAGAAGCATGGAGTTCAAACTAGGTCGTCATCATATTCGAGGTGATTACCAGGCAATATTGGACGTCCTAAGCATGAAGACACTGGCGGATCGTCGCATTGACGCGGACTTATGCTTACTACACCGTTTGGTTCACGGAAAGATCGACTCCCCAAATATTTTAAATATGTTTTTGTTTCATACTCCTAATAGAAGGACTCGATCAACTACTCTTTTCTACCAAAACACCCACAATACTGTATCTGGTCACAACAATTCGATTTCTCGGCTAACTACACTTGGAAATGAATTTAATTGCCATGACTGGTTTGATTTATTTGACAATTCATTTAATCGTTTTAAAAGAAACTTGAAATTTAGATAATGAAATTTGTATTTATTTTTGGTATTCTTTACTTTCACGATTTTAATATTATATAACTTAAGCATTGTATAACTTTTATGTCAATTTTGATCTCTACCATTTATATGTTGTTTCTTTGTAATGGATGTACTCATTAAGTTGAAATGTTTCACATACTTTATTTTGTTATTATATATTTTGTATTTTATGTATACAAAGGTGGTTACCGTAAATAAACTTTATTATTATTATTATTATTATTATTGAGCTTTGATTCTGAGTGACCGCGTGGCTCATTTGTAACGTCAAAGTTACCTGTACGAAATTTTGCGAACCAACTTGACACTGTCTGTTGCGTATTTACACTAGAGACAAATACATGATTAATGTTTCGCGCGGTTTGCGATGCCGTAATTCCACGCAAGAACTCATATTTTATAATACAGCGAATTGTCGACTGTTCCATTTTCAACAAAAATAATTTATTGAACATGTGTTTAATATTTTTTAGAGATTATAATTATATTATTTAAATAAGCCAGATGTGCAACTTTCTACCAAAGAAAACAGAACAGCAAAATGTTAAGCCAATGTCAAATAATCTGCTGTTAAAGTTGCCAATATTTTCAACTACAAGTTTCATACTTAACGACCTGATAAATAACTATTAAGCCTGCGATATTCTGATAGATTTGGTATTTTAACACGGAAATTATTTCTTGAATAATTCAAGACAGGAAAGAGAAGGAGAAGACAGGATAGGAAAGGACAGTGACATAAAATAGGACAGGGTGGAACAGGAAAGGATAAGATATCTAAGGAAGAGATAGAACATGTCAAGAAACAACAGAAAAGAATAAGAAAAAAACAGTGAAGTTCAGGAAATGTCAGGAATGGAGAGAAAAGGACAGAGAACGACAGAAAAGGACAGCATATGCAGGAAATAACACAGAAAAAGTCAGGGAGGGACAGCAGAGCATAGAAAAGAACAGAAAAGGACTGGACAGGAGAAGACGGAAAAGAACAGGACAGTAAAGTTTAGAAAATGTCTGAAAAGGACTGGAGAGGGCAAGAAAGGACAGAAAAGAACTTAAAAGGACTGGACAGGAGACGACAGGAATGGAGAGGAGAGAACATAAAAGGGCATCATGACAGTAAAGAACAGGTTGGACTTAAAAGGAGAAGAACAGTGGCATTCCCGAGGGTGGTAGTTGTTTCAATAAATAAATACCGCCCTTTATGAAACACTCAGTGGCACAAAGGACCAATGAATGGTCTAAGTTCTGCGACCATTTGGTTGCCCTCCACAAACCATAATCATGAAACACTCATTGCAATGAAATAAAGGTCTGTAAATATGTCCGCAGTCGTCCTTCTGAATTTTGGTTTGCAATTAAGAATACTGGGTCATTCCATTCTATTTCAACAAAGGTTGTGCACAGGTATTTATACATGTTTATCGAATTCAAAACCAATTTTAGAAATTAATTTTTGTGATTACAAGCATTTGCGCAAAATGGTATTTCTTTCCAATTGATCAAATTTAAAAATCAGAAAATATCTTTACTCATATTAAAGTGCTGATTATTTTGCTTTAACTTTGTTACATTATTTGATATATTTTTCAAATTTAATTCTAGTCAAAGTTTACCATTGATTTTTGCATTTTTTCATTATTCGGTCCTCTTTTTTTACTGTTAAGGGGATAATACACACAAACCAAATTTAGTACTAAAGTCGCAATAGATTTTACTTTAGGTAAAAAAAAAACTGGAGTGTTTTAAACCCTTCCAATTTCTTTTCACTGAATAAAATAGGCGGTTTCAACTCGTATTTTTATAAAGCTGAATCTCCACTGAGGTACGCAGTACAAATCTAAAATTTATACTACCAATGCTTCTATTTGATAGCAGCACCACCACAAAATTTGGTGACTTTGTTTTGCGTAGTAATAAAGATATTTGAGTTTCAAGTTGTGAATAAAATGATTGCCTTTCCATTTGCATTATGCAAAATATGTACAAATTTTATGTGCTCTCCTCCTGTATATCTAAGGAAATTTGATTGATTCCAACTCCAGTAGTATTGTTAACTATCTACTAAAATAAATATAACGCTGCGGTGGGGAAAAATCAATTATCAAAAGTACCTCGATAATTGGAATTTCTAATATTAAAATAAATAAATTTTTGTAAGCTAAATTTTGTAGGCAGCCAATTAAGGTGGTCTTTTACGGAAAGTTGTTATGAAATTTAATATTAAAATCGCTCCTAATATCACAAATTTATCATGTTTAATCGAATTAAGGAAAACCACTCAAATGTGAAATTATTTGTCGGCGAAGATACACAGAAATTACGTACGAGTTCAAGCTTCTGACAAATATACAAAATAATTCAGTGTTTAAATGAATTTGTTCAGTAACTTTCGCTCAATTTAAAATAAAATAAAATTATTTATACCGAATAATATAATTTTAGAACAAGACAATATCTTACATGCAGATTTATAATGATACAGTGATTTAAACAATATTGTACAGAGGTAGCACATGCACTAGAATTTATATTAATTCAGGATAGTTACCACTAAATCACCAGATTTAGGTATGTCAGGAAATTAATCTCCCAATTCCGCCTAAGAGATTAGGTAAACTATGCTTAGTTGCTATTATTAGGAGCATTTGTGTTCAAGTAACATTTATGCAAAATAAAATCCAAATAAACAGATACACGTGAATATAATCCTGACTTAAACCCTTATTGTAAACCCCCATTTTAAGGATCAAAACATTAATAGCGAGTTAAATTTGACATAGCAAATGCGTATTGATTATACTACGTATTACGTAGGTACAAACTTTAAATTTTAATGCAATTTGTTAACTACACTACCGAATGCTACTCTTACGTTTATACGTTTATAGAAAGTGTGCTTATATATGCAATTAGTACGAAATATGGGGATATATAATCGTTTTTATGCAGGTGCGAAATATATAAATTAGTATTTGCATATCAAAGTAGAACACATTTAAATGCAGATAAAATTACGGCTCGGTGCGAGAAAAGGCTAGAGAACTATAAATTCAGTAGGGTAATTAATTTAGCAATAAAATATATCAATGTCTCCGTATATAATAATAATAAATAGTCTTTTTCGCGGATTGATATGAAATGTAAGATTTTTCGAACTGCTTTTAGGACGTAAAATATCACTTTTGCGGACTAGGCTTTAGAAATGCTTATTTATGCCTAGGCTGTAAAAGTAATGAGCCAATCAGGTGAGACTACGTCATGTTTTTCCGCCAATCAGATGAGACGCCCCGTCGACCAATATAAGCCGCCCGGAAATTTGTTACATTACAATCTATTTCTCACTTAATAGAGAGTGGCCTTCGAATTTCCCGTGCCAAAAAGGCCAAAAACAGGTTCCCCGAAGTTTTAATAACACCACGTGTGTTTTCCCCGACCCCCATGCGAGTCAATAATGGTCATCAATTTAAACAATTTAAACATTTGCGAACATAATTCTTCAGTTACATTTGTCTTCTGTACTTGAAGCCTTTCAACTTCTCTTTATGTTCATAAATAATGGTTTTCTCGTAATTCGAAATGTTAGTACATTTTTTTGAGACACGCTGTAGTTTACAATGTAAAAATTAATTCATTGCACCTTGAATTAGGACTTTCTATATTGCATGGATGGATTCGATTTTTCGAATGTTTACTACATCAATCCTATAAATTACTTTAAAAAATTGCCCGAGACGATGAAACAAAAAAATGTTGCTACCAGGAAGGCTACTACTTCGCAATGCAAATCATGAAACCGTTATCAAGAAATTGTGATCCATTTTATAATTTTATTAATAATATAATAGTTATAGAAACTAATAGTAGGGATAACAACAAAAGTCTTCAGATTTCTACTAGCAGTGCAGTTGTTTAGCAAGCTATATAAATATCCAGTGGCGAGGATCAGAGGCCTGCATGGGCCGTGCTTTGGCCGGGCCGGGCCGTACCGTATTTTTCAAACTCCGGGCCGGGCCGGGCCGGGCTTTCCGATGGATAATTTAACCCGGGCCGGGCCGGGCTTGGATGAATTTAATTTTATTATAATTTGGAAAGCAACAACTAAGTGAATTGAAAAAAAATGTTATTAACATGAATTAACATGTATTTTTGGAATTTTAAGGAGTACATAGGTCCAGTAATTTTATTTATTTAATTCAACATTTTTCGGAGACGGGCCGGGCCGGGCCGGGCTTTGAATATTCAGCTCCGGGCCGGGCCGGGCCGGGCCCGCAACACATTTTCGTTGCAACGGGCCGGGCCGGGCCGGGTTTTAAATTTTCACTGTCGGGCCGGGCCGGGCCGGGCTTTCAAAAACCCGCTTCTGCAGGGCTCTGGCGAGGATCACAGGTGAATATACAGATGTTATAAATAGTTTCGAAAAATGGTTAGAAATAACATTTTAAAAATGAGTTCTTTTAAAATACTACTGATAAACAACGGAGTAAATATCCATATGCATCGATCATTTGACTCCGGAAAAGTTGCAATTACTTCATTTTTGGGACCCTGCAGCTAAATAATCAATAAGCCCGACACGTGCCGGATTCATTTTCACTTTCTGCAGAATGCGAGGGATTTATTTCGAAGAGACCACAAAAAAGAATACGTCCGTAAAAAAGGCATGTGTAAACCCAGTGCCGGAATAAGATAATCTCCTTTTCTGCTAAGCCACCTTAATATATTTGCCACTTAATACCTGTCACCTTTTTGTGAACTTTGGGAAGGCTTCGCTGGTGAAATATTATCCTTCGCCATAATAAATGGCTGCACTTCATTACATATATTATATTCTTGGCATACATAATGTTTTAAACATTTCCTAGCAATTCATGCAGTTACTATTATATTTTGTATAATATTGTATATTTCATAACAAAGGTCGAAAGTGCCAAATAGCTAGCGAATGTGAAGTTTGGCGAACGAGGCGAAGCGCAAACACACGAGCAATATAATGTCGTACTTTTGCCCGAGTTGTGAACATTATTGTTCCTACGGCAGCGGCACTAAGAAAATTACGAATGCAACAACACCTTAATGCACGAATCTGAAGTACATCACAAATCTGTCAACATTGAATGGTTCGCATGCACGCTTGATGAATGTAACCTCTCACGATAAATAATATCGCACTAGTGCGATAAGGGATTTTGTATGCACGCTTAAAGAGTGAAACCCCTTATGATATTATATCGCCCACGTTCTATATGGGATTTCTGATATTGTGATATTGATGAATGGTACTGTCAAGTTTCTAGCGTGTTTAATTTTGCGTCATTGTTCAGTTTCTATTAGTGCCGTAAGAAAACAACATTTCCATGCCTTCATTAAGCGCGTTCGTTACAATTTTCAACTGTCAACATGTTTATTTTTCATTTATGCTGAATGTTGGTATTTGATGAATGCTACTTAGGCTATTTTGATTCCAGTACTTTTAATATAACTTAAATTAAGCTATTTACACAAAAGCATTTACATTCTTACCAATCAGCAATTTCTGCATTTTCTCACTTTCAGTTACGTGATAAATTATATTTTTATATCTATAAGACTTGGAAATCTCCATGACTTCGACAACGCTTAATTTCAACACCAATTGATTTAATTTGTACGCTTGAGAAAATGGCGACCGCTGAACGAACTTGTTCACGATCAACAGTGTGTTCATAAAAAAATTCTCCAACGATTGGCAGTAAACTTTCAACAGTTTTGTCTGATGAACGCGCCCAATATTTAATAGAGTGACAGCATCTGTTGTTTGTTATTTTTGTATGTAATTGGAATTAGAAGTTTTTTCTTTTAATAAAAATATTTACATTTTAATTAACTCATGTAAACTGTAGTTATTTGTATATTGAGAAATACTTTCAATAATATTACTATTATTTTATATAAAATGATGAAATGAGTGAAGGGTTTCTTGAAAGATAACTACTAAAGCCAATATGAATATTTTCAAACTCAAAAAAAAAATACAATGAGGAGTAAAAAGTGGGTTGGGAGCTTATTTATGGAATTTGCGGGCACCCGAAAATATCATATTAATGAAAATCTTGTGTAGAATATTTGGCAATAATTTTAAAGGACTGGGCTGTTAATATGAGACATTGTAATGATAGTGATTAGAAGAAAAGATCAGTAAAAACTAGTTGAAACATTGCAGCAAAATTACTTGAACCAAATTTAACATCAATTTGGATCCTTTTGCCTTTAAATGTGTCCGTAATACTCGTGACACTAAAAAGTGCAAATTGCAATAGAACTCTTCAAAACGCAAAACAAGTTCAGCAGCTTTAGACCGTAATGAACCTCCTAAAATAATTAACTTATGGGATAAAAACAAAAATGCTTACATGACTCGAGAAAAAATTAAAATTGGTTTTTCCTACAATTCGTCTCAGAGTTTCTTCAAAGTATTGTTTTCATATTGCAATTTGTGTAAGATATCTAGGTAAAACAGTTTTAGAAACAACAAGGCCTTCTTCAAAAAGCAGTTTTTTTGACAATGCTCTATCCCATTCTTCCAAAGAGAAACTGAAAACTGAGGTCATGTCTACGCCTTCAAATGTTACTTCACTGCTCCAGCTAATGAAATAAAGTACCCAACGGCTCTCAAAATTATATTATCGCAAATTGCTCAGTTATATTTTAGCAAGCAATCGAAATGTAGCTGAAGAACATAAGAAACACTCTAAAAAATACAATTTTCTAATTTGCATAGTGCATGATACAAATTAGCTCCGATGAGATATCACTGACCAAACTCAAACAAACTTGGGAAGACGAGGAGTTCAAAACAGTTGTAACTCAGATGACTATTCTAAAGACTGGTTGCACTTTTTGGAGACTTAACCAAAATATTTTTTATATATTGTATAACGAATAAACTGGAATGGAATGTGGACAATAATAAAAAAGATAATATGAATGAAGATGTCAATGATGATGACTGTGAAATTATAAATAATTTTAATATTTCATTCAAATATTCTACACAAATTGATCTTTATTAAAAGTGACTTACATAACAATAATGTTTTACTTAATTTTCATACAATGATCTGATACCTGGGCTATCGACCGAAGGTCTTCGGAGCGTCTTCGTCAGTCAGTTGCTCGTTTGTTAGTAGCTACTCGCTTGGAGGATGAAATGAAGAAATGAATTGATGTTGGGTGGGGGGGGGGGAGGGGTTTAAGGGAAAATTAGGGTTGCGGCGAACAAAATTGGTTAAGGATGCGGATGTTCGTTAGGTTTTTGATTTCTGCGAGGTAACACGTGCTTTCGGATAGAGGGATAAAAATTTGTAGTAGAGAAGAGTACTTTGTTTGGTGGGTTGAATAAGGGATTTTTGGGGTTGGCGGAGGATTTTAAAGACAGCACGTTCTGTACCATGAACATTATTTAGGGTAGGTGGTCGACAAATTGCCTTGTAAATTTGAAATGCAGTATTAATTGAGATACCTTGATCATTGCAGTTAGGCCTCTAAAATGCTTTGCACTTGCTTTGACCTTAGTGTCAAATATAATTCCAATGTGAATCTGGAGTTGTGTTATGCGGGGATTTACTTGGATGCGCCATTTGGAAAAGCAGGATATAGTGGTTAATTATTGAAGGAATTTGATTGTTAAAAGGAGCGTTTGGTTGAGGACGATTAGTGCGGTATCATCTGTAAATTGTAGTATATATTGGAAAGGATTAAAGTATTTAGAATCAGGGTTGTATATATCAGAGCAGAGGTTGTGAAACCTCCATAATGAGCGGAGAGAGTGGTGAACCTTGTGGGGCACCTTGTTCGGAGTGGAAAGGATTGACGGATTTTAACTTGTAAGGAACGATTTGTGAGGAAATCATAGGCTGATAAAATTTAGGTAGTCTGGTAGGTTAATCAGGTGACAATTATATAGCAAAAATCGATGCCTTTTGAATAATTAAAACTATTGTGGCGGACTGTTTACCTTCGAGATGGGCTGTTTGACAATTTGAAGTTAGAATGGAGGTTGGAAGGGCTTTATATTTTTTGAGTTTGAAATCCAAATTAATAATTTACCTAGGACAGGAAGACGTGTGTTGGGACGGTAACTTTTCAAGGATGTTGGGTTATTATAATACAGACAATAAGGCTACTTTTTCACTCAAAAGGAAGATTGGAAAGTGCATAATTATAATTCATAATGGATGAAAAGGAGAGGACTGGATATATTCGGGAACTTTTTTAGGAATCATTATTGGGATTAAGATTTTAAATGCTGGGAGCGGAGTTTTTGCATTTATAAAGTTGTTCATGGTAAGTGGTTTCATCTATTATGTCCGTCTCTATTCGTTGGTTCGTTCTGTCAAAGTCGTCCTTACATGGTCAAAAAAGCTTTTCTCGAAGTTAAATTTAAAATAATTTTGGAAATGGTTTCAAAAGGCTGAAATGTCATCATCGTCAGTTAATTGTTTGTTTGTTTGAATGAATTTAATATGTCTGTCTATTAGTACTTCGTCAGTTTTTTAAATTCACCATATTAAGCACAACAAGTTCATGAAAATGTTGTTATTTCAAATGCAACACAAAAACTAAAACAAAGGAAAATAATTTAATTATTCTCATAAAACTTTAATCCTTTAATTGATATTTATAAATTGATTTTTTTCTTTTATTTCCGAAAAATACATTTATTTTATTTTATTTATTAGAACGGCCTTGCCTTTTTGAAAACAATATTACATAAAAATAAAAATTTAGGTATGCTGAATATACTCAGTGACATGGAAATCTCAACACCAAGAAGGAGTAGGAATTTTTTGACCAAACTTGCCAGAAACGTTTAACTCTTAAAAGGTATCAATTGATTAAAATTTCGTTTATGTGGATTAAGTGATCATGGCTTATCACACTTATTACAGTTCTTTCAGGTTTTTCTAACAATTTTATCAGGTGTATATTTTGCGTTTAGTTCTTTATTGTTGTCGCTTGTGGTCGTTTGTTTTGTAGTTAAGTTAGAGGTTATATGCCTAAAGTGCTTCAATGTGGAAATTACCGCCAATTACCCAAGAATTCGTGCTTCTGGTTTGCAATACGATCGACCACAATTGGTGTTACCACTAACGGATCAACACAGACGGCAACGCTTGGAGTGGTATAGGTTGCGACTGCATCTGAACTTAGAGTGGTACAGGGGGGTTGTTTAGTGATGAATTATGATTCTGGTTGGGGGATGCATGATGGCCGTATCAGGGTTAGACGAAGAAGTGCCGAAAGTCACAATATTGAATTTTCTGTTGTGAGGCCTGTGCTCCAAACTGTGGAGATTATGGTATGGGGTGCTATAACTAATGGGAGTAGGTCTCATTTGGTAATCATTCGTGGCAATATAAACACCCTGCGAGGATGAGGTGGTAGAACCCCATATTATTCCATATCTTTAGCAGTTGGAACACCCACTTTTCCAGCAGAATAATGACCGTCCCGATGTTGCAAGACGGTCTATGAACCGATTTGCAGAGTATAATGTTAATCTGTTGCCATGGTCAGTCCAATCACTCGAACTTTCGCCCATCGAGCATTTTTGGGACATTATGGGGAGAAGATTGGCAACTTGCTGCATCCTCCGCGGACGCTGCAAGCTC
This sequence comes from Ocypus olens, assembly GCA_910593695.2. Lineage (NCBI taxonomy): Eukaryota > Metazoa > Arthropoda > Insecta > Coleoptera > Staphylinidae > Ocypus > Ocypus olens. The sequence goes on from OU343053.1 coordinate 37,748,764, forward strand.
TACTGGAGGAATTACAGGTTGTTAGGGACACAATACCTCGAGAAGAAATCGACCATTTGCTAAAATCGAATTTCAAATTTTAATCAATTGGTACCTTTTAATAGTTAAAAGTTTCTAGCAAGTTTGGTCAAAAAAGTCCTATTCCTTCTTGGTGTTGCAATTTCCATGTCACTGAGTAAATAATATAATATACACAAATAATAATAACTTCGAAAATTAACCTAATAAAATGTAAGAAATTATGAACTATGTATATGAATACTACATTACATAAAACAAACAAACAAAAAACATTTGAATAATGATACATGCGAAACTAATCATCTAAAACATGAATATATATTCTATTTAGGTTTCTTTTGAACTGTACCACATTGTTATGGCAAACGTCAATCTGGTCGTGTATCTGGAGGTTATTTGCGTATTGTAACATTCTGGAAAGAGGTTGATTGTAACAATAATTAGACTATGGAAATTAACAAAAAATGTTTCAATATTCCTTGTTCTGTTTCTAAGCGAATGGATTTAAATGGATCTGTTGCAATAACCCAGGATAACCAGGAAAACCGTGCAAGATTTAAAAGAATAATAATAAATCAGAATCTTTCAACGTAGTAATTTTCATTTCATCGCTAAATTATGAAAATATTCATATGTACGATTATACATTTAATGTTTGTATATTCATTTATGTAACTTCATCTTCGGAATAGTTTGTTTTTGTTGTTAATTATTATATCATAGTAAGGAAAAGTTTTCCTTTCATTATTGTAAGAGGAAAATATTACTGTCACGAAGGTATTATTTTTAAAAGACTGCTTTGTTTCCATGTTTCCTTGAAATTCCCAGAAATACAATATTCAATACAAATAATATTTGTTCATGGATGTAGTTCAAGTGAACAATGCTCATGTTTTAGAAAAATAAGCTCTCGTGTATTTTTCATAGAGGAAATTATATCTGAAAATACTGTCTATGGAAGCAGTGAGGCGCGTGGTGGATGTAAACGTTTGACTAGTCATTTGTAAAATCACTTTCAACCGTTTGGACTCGAATCCTTTGAGCTGACAACTAGGAAATACACATCACACCTGATTGCCTATCAATTCGCCGTGATATATTAAGATGTGTGTTGAGATAGGACGAGAGAATGGTATTTCTGCGAACAATTTTATAATCGGATTGTTCTTGATAATTCATCTAATATGGGTCAATTTATAGGACCAAAACAAAAAGTTTAAATTATTCCTTGTTATCTAATATAAATAATAATGTTAGCTAAGTCAATTTATTATCAGCCGCGCTTCCTCAACCCGAATTACTATCAACCATCCTTTCTTCAAAAAAAGAAAATCCTTAAAAAATTATTAATAAGCAATAACCTATAGTATGTATGGAGATATGCAGATGCAGCTTTGAATCGTTCTTAAATAAACAGTTTAATAATCAACACAGATGTTTTTATATGTTTGATATTAAGATATAATGACTTCTCGTGATCATGACATTGGTAGAAAATTTGATTCTGGCAGTTCAAAACGATAAAAATCTTGAAAAAACTAAGTGGTTCTTTAAGGAACATTTAAAGGCTCATAAAATTACTGAGGATTAGGAACTGCTGCAAGGTTTAATAGGACCTAGTAGTCACAGTGGATTCTTCCTCAAAAGAAATGAAGAATTGTGCCCAGACTCGACGTCTCAGTCATCTGCACGCCCAAGATTCGATGATAGGGAGAAGTTACTGTCACCGGAATGGGATCTAGTAACCACAGTGAAGCAAGAAGGTGCTGCATCCAGATGCCGCCGCCATCGCCTATATGGTTGCCATTAGACGATAACGATGCAGACTTAGACCTGCATCAAGAAATCGACGCCTTACCAACCAATCTAACTGTGAGGGGTTTGTTTTTATTCCCTAGAACTCACTAGTAATATTAAAAATGACCCAGTGAGAGTCCTACCCCAAAAATGAAAGTGGATGATATTTTAGAGTCATTCATTACATAGAAACACTGAGAAATGATGAAGAGCAAGATTGTTGTTATTCAAAGTAACACATACTCACAACAGTGTTCTTGGTTTAATAAAGGTATGAAGGTCTCATTGTATTTTGTTGTAATATTTTTGTTGGGATAGGGTCTGATAAATAGCTCTCGTGCATTGTAAATTATCGAAAGTTTGCACTCTTTCGACAAACAATACGACGTCGTTTGTCGAAATCGCACAAACTTGTTACCGATAATTTCCAATGCCCTTGTGCAATTACTGTTGAGAATTCAACTCAATATATGAATACTTTAATTCTATTGGTCGAGCATGGGATTGCTACATTTTCTTTTTTTCTTTTTTGCTAGAAGCCACTACCTTGGTAATGGCCAAGCATGTTAAAGCTAAAATAGTGCATACAGAACAAAAGAATAAATATTTTGGTCTTATATTCTAACTCTTTGCCTATTTAACAAGTATGATCTGAACCAGTTTAGTGTACTACTAATGCCATAGACAGAAAGCTTATTTAGAAGTTCAGTGTCGGAGGCACGGCCCAGATATACAAAAATACTGGATATTCGCCTACCCCTAGGTTTTCAATAATTTTAGCATAAAAGTACAATGCCGTTGTATAGCCCATTCTCTGGAATCTGGCGGCTGTGGTCGTAAAAGAGAGCTTGGTAAGTAGGGGACGTAATATTTTTTTATCTCAAACCAATCTTTGTTGGGAAGTACTGGTGTAAAAGTGCGTATACCAATAGGAGCGAAGGGCAGTAATAAATGTATGGGATGCAATTAGACGAACCACCAATACCTTTTCTTCGAGGGTGCGTCGATCCTCAGGGCGGACCGACCGCTTTACGACCTCAGCCGCCAGATTCCACCGAATAGACTATAGTATGTTTTACGGAATTCATGCTGGGAAGGTGTTACTATAGCGCACTTGTTCAAACGGCTTTTCAGCAATCGATTCTGAAGAATTCAAGCAAGAAGACTAAATAACAAAAAATGTAATTTTGAAAAAGTTCAATTTGCTGTTATGTGGGTGTTCAAAAATATACTTGTAGAGTTGTACAATTTGGTGATTTTACACTTAAAATGCCTTTGAAGATTTATTGTCCCTTTCGATAAACCAAGTGCAGCGTGAAAGATCATTTTCAAAACTTACATTTATTAAAAAGAAATTACGACTTTCAATGTTATGCAAAAATTTAGATGCCGTTATGTTAATAGAATGTAAAACAGGTTTTATATAAAATCATTGAAATAGTAATAGATCTTTACTCTATTGACTATAAAAAATTGTGATGTGGCCATCATGTTACTTTCTCCGACTTGATGGTATCATTTATATTTACGCCTTCATTTAATTTAAATCATATTTTAAATGTACATCGAACGTTTTGTAGACTCGGATGAAATTGACGCTTAAAACGTCAAAATTATGAAAGATGGAAAAATTATACTTCAAATTCAAAAACTCAGTTTACTCAAAAACTAAAGTGATTTAGAAAAAAATGTATTCTTTATAAGTTGTTCATTTTGGCATTCTCTACAATTATCTCTACATAAATTTGCTGTAACTACTATCGTTTCATAATTATAAACCAAAATGAAAAAAAATATTTTTTTTTAGAATAACAATGATGTTATGAAAAAAATCTTTTAAGTAGAATATTTTCATTTCTTTGTTGTCTTTAATATTTGTTTCAATATTTTTGTGATATTTTTCATTTTTAAAAAAATATTGGAAAAAAAACAAAAAACCGTAAAGGTAAACACCTACTTCCGGTGTACGAAATTTTACCAAAGCTTTTCAGTTGTTCAGATTATCAAATAAGACGTATGTTCAAAGTTTCATAACAATTGCTCTATTGGTTTTTGAGATACAGCGCGCACAGCAAACACGCAGACACACACACATAGACAGGCACACACAGGTCCATAAAGAAATTTTGAACATTTTTTTTAATATATATAAAGGTATTTCAAATTGATCTATTATTCTAAAATCTTATTCCATGGAAGGGTATTAAATGCATTTTTGATGCCTAAAGTTATTATTACGCTGTATTTTCGTTTCCTAGGTTGGCCTAAATTTGCTTGTTTTGCATTTTTTTAACCTCAAGAAGTACATCAATGGTTGTTCTCCTTTTTATAAATCCAAATTGTTTATTACTCAATCCTTTATCTCCTATTATGTGAAAGAAATGCGTACTACACAAGCTCCGTCCACGGCAATGGCTACCCCCTCGTACAGTCAGAGAAAATACAAATGCGAAATTCGGCGAGGGAATGCTGCCGCATGTCGGTGTTTGGTTCGGTTGAAACCCGTCCTTGCTTAAAATCCATATACGAGGTAATAAAAGGGTATCCCGAGATAAGATGGTCAAAATGCCACCTGACACGGATTTTTAAATAAGTATGAAAATATCATTAGTTGTGACCTTAAACCAAAGTAGCCGCAAGCCGCATATCAAAAAACCCCCAACATAACCCAGAAAGGCCCAAAATAAGATTTTTTCAAATATAATTTTCTTAACCACTAAAAAAACATTTAAAAAATCTGAAAAATTCACATATATTATTGACCCATATACCAAATTAGGTGAATGTTTTAAGGTCATTGAACGTTATTTAGAGTATGAAAAAAATGTTTGAAAATAAAAAAAGAAAATTTGCCCACTTGTTTAAAATTTTATTTCGTCATATGATTGCTATTAATAAATTTCATCTATGTGACTTAAATCCATAAAATGCCTTTAAGAGGGGATCCAATTTTTTTTAATTTTACTTTTAATTTTGTCATTGACTAGTGTTGAAACATCTAAATTTACTCAACACATTCTTACAAAATAATAGATACCGCTTTGATTATAATACATCATTTGCATTCAATGACAATAAAGGGCGTACGCATCATTCACCGGTAATATTTTAAACATCTCAATTGCTACAATCGTGACTAAACTTTTATAACGATCACTAAATGTCTTTATTAATACGTCAATCACTTCTTCTGTATAACGAAACTCAATGTATTATGCAAATAGATATCAAATATTCATACAAATTCAACCCAGCCAATTACGCAACGTTCATTGTTTGCCTGCAAAAAGTACCTTTAGATAAGACTTCCCTGCGGCATTCTAGAATCGTATTATAAATTGAATTGAGACAGAAAATTGGTAGCCGCCCTCTGGCGCCCGTATTTATTGTACAATACGATATTACCTTTAAAATCAGTGCAGACACGGCGTTTATTTTAGAAAGATAACATCACGGATCAAATGGAAATATGTACATTTACCTTTTTGGAAAATATAACAAAACAGGATGTGGACTCTAATTGCGTTGCCTTTAGAACGGTTTCTCGGAAATGAATTGGAACCTGTCCATCCACATTATCAACTTATCTAACAGGTTCACAAATGTGCCTTACCGTATACTTGTTGTTTTACACGTAGAATATACCGAATATTTAAATCTAAAGAAATACCTCGAAATGCTTTATAAAACATAACAGTGGCTGTATCTGTTGATAAATAATATAATCAGAAAATGTTACAATTTTATCTACATACGCTATCGCTGTTTGCTGATATAATGAATGTATTTAGTTAATTCAAGCTTATAATAATGAACCGGATTTTAAGAGGAGCATTCATGTATGTATTTATTTTGAAATCTCAGATAATAATGACGAAAACAGAGTATTCCAAATAACAAAGATCCCGCGAATGATCTTTGTAATTAGAGGAGTTACTGTGTGGGTAATAAGCTGCCATCTGCAAAAAATGCTTTATCCGCATTCTTGGTGAAAATATTTTATTAATAAGTTGTATATTCCGTTAATTAAACTTTTTACGTTTATTACACACTCTTTCAGATTAAATTCCGATGATATAATTTCCTTCATTATATCTCTCGTCTTCATTTCCGACAACGACTAATTACATAATAATCACAAGTTCACGGTGAAAAAAATTAATGAAAAACAACGTATTTGTAATGTACACCACCGGCTCAGATCAAATCTATGCGTCTACATGCATAATGAATAGTGATTATGACATAATGCGGCTGGATTAGAGAAAATCACAGGAAAGCTTCTTATTACTCTCATTAAACGACCTTTATGTTACTCCATCCGGAGAGAACGAGAGTGCATTCTGTGAGAATTCGAATAAAAAGCTCATCCTCCCATGAAAAAACGGAAACGCCCTCACAAAATATCATCGGCGGGTTAATGGCGCTAATTACCATAGTTGGATCGGATTGGATTTTAATCAGCCGACGAATTACGCGTAATTAATAATACCCGGACATTATGATAAATGATCATTTGAGGTACAGTGTGGAATTTTGAAAGAGTGCATGTTAATTAATTAGAATTCATTTCGCATTTTTTATTTATTTTTTTTTATTTATTCACACTTATCACAAATAAAAATTTCAGTGGGTGATCATGTCAATTTTGTATACATCAAATATAAAATAATTTGTAAATATACAGTATACATAAAAATCAAATAAGGTAATAAATACTTGATAAAACATATCAAAAGCCAGCAAAATACTGTACTAAGGCAACGATTATACATTAATATTATGTTTTTATACTATTTATATTAGGGCTCGTTAAACGGATAAACGTGTTCTTCGTCAGCAAGCGGGTTTTAGACGTTTAAACGGATATTCACGTTTACACGTATAAACGTTTAAACGGATATTTGCATTTACACGTGTAAACGTTTAAACGTGTTTTCCTCGTTGAAACGCATTGACGAAAATCGTTTTATATAGAAACGTATAACCCACCCTGCAAATATCTGTTTCGAAGTTCGTTTGTTTATATCACAAGCCATGTTTTACAATATTTCCGGTAGCGGAAAAAATGAAATAAATAACTCTTATTTGAGACACCTTCATAAATAAATAGTTTCTCGGAAACGGTCCGAAATGTCGGCATCCGAAGTTTAAAGGGCCTAACCCCCTATAGACCAGGTGGTTCCTATTAGAACCGAATGTGTAAAAATGTTGAGAATCTTACGAAACGCCAAGATATGGCTTTTGGACTCCCAAATGGGGTACAAAAATATGAGAAATCGTTTCTAGTTTACAAGTTGTAAACGTTTAATAAGCTATATGTGTTGTAAACGTTTATTAGGCTAAACGTGTTGTAAACGTTTATTAGGCTAAACGTGTTCTAAACGTTTATTAAGCTAAACGTGTTGTAAACGTTTATTAAGCTAAACGTGTTTTATTCGTTACAAATAAACGGCAAACGTTTACACGTTTAAACGTTTAAACGTTTAAACGTTTAAACGAAAAAAGGAGTAAACGTCGATCCCTAATTTATATCAAAGTACCAGTGATGTAATCTTCGAAAGTGTAGAAACAATTTTGGAGAGAAATCCTCTGTTTTACTTTATTTCTTGATAGTACAATCTCTGAGGTCTCGAGGAAGTAAATAAAAATTTCCGTGCAAGCGCACAACGCAGTTCTTTCATTATTTGCGCCAGTGTGTAGAGCCGATCTTATGTCGTTGATTGTTGGTACCTTTAATATCCGTTTAATGATTCCTGTAAAAACTAGATATGGGTAACTTATGAGTGAGTTAACTCTGAGAAGTTAGTAGCGGAGTGAAGTAAGTTTGAGGGTCTTTTTGAGTCATGATTTTTTTTTGAAAGGACCTTTCTTTTGCTCTCCACTTTGTTTTCGGGGTAAATTTTAAAATTGTGGAAGTGAGGACCTTTTACTGCTCTCCAGTATGTTTTCAAGGCAAATTTGAATTAATTAAAGTAAAAAAAATACTTGTCCTAACATTTCACATCGGAGTCATGCACTGACTCCCGGTGTTGTATTTTCTCGGAGTCACAAGCAATTCACAGAAAATAGTCATTTCGCCCCCATTTCTAGTATAAACCAACCTGTTTATCACAATACAATTAAGGCTTTATTAAAACGAACCCATTATTCAGTAGAAGAATATCTGAACAGCAGTGTTCAAGTTATCCTTAATATGTAGTGTTTCAGTTATAAATTTTATTAAGTACCGTTTTTACTTTCTCTATTTATTTATTTTTCAAGGAAAGATGATTGACAGGAGTTCGGGAATCGAGGATGATGGGGACTTGGCTTAGCCAGCTAGGGCATTCAGCCACAACCAATTTATAGTAATAATATTCATATTTAAATGAAATGGGGACAAACACTAGACACCCAGGGACCCGTACGGCCATTTTTCGTGACGGGACTCGAACCCGCACCAACGGGGTCCAGAGGCCAGACCTCTACCCACTAGACCACTGCGGCCTCTATTTTCTCTATAAAAGTACGGGAAAGTAGCAATCGTGAACATTTTTAAAAATATCCAATTTGAGGCGCCTAGATTCGATTCCGACGATTTTTGGGAAGAAAAATGGTGATGTTCTGATGACAAAATGTCCTACGAAAAAGGTCTGCTTAGTTTCCTACCCCTGCTCACCCCGGACTAGAGGGGGCTTTTAGTATGCTCTAGAGTAGACACCAATGAATAACTGTGCCAAGTTTTAAAACACCAGCATTTTTTCGCTCGAAAAGTCGAATTTGACTGCGCCACAATACATAATAATTTTAAAAAAATCGTTAATTTGTCTACTCTGTTTGTTAATATTAATCCTACAAAAAAATAAAGCAGGCTTATTTTGTAGGAATTTTTTCGGTGAACGTAATTTGTTTTCGTGTGTGGCTGTGATCTATGCGTCTCTGTCTGTGGGCGGCGTATCTCACAAACGCATACAGGAATTACAATAATATTTGAACATAAGTCAAATAACTGAAAAGCTTTTGGTAGGAAAACCGGAAAACCGGAAAACCGGAAATGGGTGTTTACTTTAACCGTGTTTACCCAAAAAATTTAATACGGTAAATATTACAAGTATCTTTATATTTTTTTGGTACTATTGTAAACGAACTGTCTAATAAATTACCTCGATCTAACACGGATGCTATAAAACTAATGACTTACATGATTAACATTTTCTGGGAATATTAAATCCAACTCATGATCACTGAAGTCAGTCCGGTAGAAGTAAGAAATGTAATTAAATCGTTAAAGAACTCGTGTCCGTGATATACACAGTGGGCTAAGAAAACGGTATAAGTAGTTTTGTACTGTAATATCTTTGTGAGTTATTAATATTTTTAAATAATTAATATAACAGTGTATAGCTCAATTTTTTATAAATACGATGAAGTACTTTTGCTCTAAAGAAATAGTACTTAAACTTGTGCCCGGAGCACCTTCTTGACTACAAATGAATGCATGAATTTATATCCTTTCAAGATATTTTTGTTCCAAAAACTAAAATAACTGATTATGCCTGAGATTCATTATAAAACCAAAACAAATCATGACCCACTAATTTTAGTACCTACAAATGGGACGCGAAAATGCATTATAAACTCCCGCCTTTGCAGAGCCTTCATTAATGTGAAATACCCTAGGTAACAAAACTTTTCAAAAATGCAACTAATTATTTTTGTAAACTACAAAGTGTAGACATTTTGTTTTTCAAACCAATATTAATTGCGTTAATTATTATTAAAAATATGAATATTTCGAATTTGCACGGGCGGCTCGTTATGTAGAGCCAAGGAGCCATGGCACCACCTCTAATTTCAGCTCAGCAAGGACTTTTAAATAATTCTAAAAACACTTTTCGTCTTAATTTGATTTATTTAATGCTTCTGGAAAGGTTTTCAATTGCAATTATCGATCGTTGTTTCCTCAAAAAGTAGGCATATGTTGTTGGCTAAGTGGCTCTACCATCAAAATGTTCCACCAGCCGCCACTGCTAATTTGTACCGTTTTTTTGGTCCACTGTGTATATGGTATGTCAACAAGCCTATTAAAATATATAGCCCATTTGATCATTCTGCCCTTCACTAACTTAATCAATAAATGCATACGATCTGGTACATCCCCAAGTTGCCTTAAAATTGCATGTGTTATTCCAGTTTTAAAACAAGGCAAGGAGTCGGAACCTCATAATATCATTATTGCCAATACTCTCTAAAGTAAAGGAAAAACAGTATTTAACCAAGTAAAAGGTTTTTGTAAAAGAGAGAATATACTGCATGTTGATCAGTCCGGCTTTCGGAAAGGACTATTATTGACCAGCGACGCAGTCAGTGCCTTGGTAGAAGAGATTCTTGAAGGATTTTACTCTAGATTATATACAATGGCAACTTTTTATGATCTAAGCCGGACATTCGATTGTGTGCCCCCTTTTGTGGAAGCTGTACTACTATAACTTCCACCCCACAACATGTAGCCGTGTTAGTTAATTATTACTTAACAGACAGCGTAGATGAAGATGGATTAAAATAGCACATTTAATCCATCTTTATCTACGGAGCTAATATTACCCAAGGGGTACCTCACTGGTCAGTTCTAGGGTCCTTATTATTCCTGTTAAACATCTTCCTTTGCAGATGGAATTGTATTATACGCTGATGACACGACCTATATTAACAATTCAGGAGATATTCAGTCTGTTATCCCGAACAGCAACCTCAATAATACCGTAGTATTAGACTGGTTTATGGCAAATAAATTAACTCTTAATACCAATAAAACTGTTAAGGTTATCTTTTCGCTGAAGAATACGGAAAATTCTTTATGTACCTCCACCAAGTTTTTAGGACTAAATTTGGACTGGATTGGCATTCCCATGGTGATTATATATACCGGGTGTGGCACTTAAGACGCCTCGGACCATAGCTCCTTTACGATAAAAGCTATCGAAAAAAATCTAAGAACAAAGTGGTGCATAGTTATCGTCGCTATGTTTCAAAAATATTTCTAATCATCAGTGGCGTGCCGTACTCCAGTGGCGTACCAAACTTATGTTTTTTTAGAACGTTTATCAAAAATGACTTACGGCTGCTACTGACGTCTAATAGTTTACTTTGACAATTACCAATCTTATGTTTTCTCATGGCACACTTGGGAACGGAAAACGTTTCCCGACATTTGCGATTTATTAGAAAAAAAGGAAGGATGGTTGATGGGATTTCGGGTTAAGGAGAGTGAATGATATTAGGGAAATTGGCGTAAGCTACTTGGCTATTCTGCCACAACCGATTCTTTGTAATAAATTCATTTGATAATGAATGGGACATACACTAGACATCCATGGACCCGCACGGCCACTTCTTCACTCCGAAAAAGTGACCGCACGGATGGGATTTGAACCCACGACCACGAGGCCCAGAAGCAGGAACGCTACCCACTAGGCCACCGCGGCCCCGACATTTGCGATGAAATTCCTTTTTTCTCCGAAATTTTGTTATGCAATATGTAATTTTTATTTAGAGTTTTGGCTGTACAACGCCGTAATTTTTTTAGGGGGGTGCCATTTGAAATTTTCGGAAAAAAAAATGACAACATGCGAAGATCAATCAAAAATTATTTTTTTTCCATAAATTACCAGAAAAAAAATTATGTGAAGGTATACGAGGTCTTAACCTGTACCTCAATTCAAAATTTAGGCGCCGGCGTCAATTAGTTTCTCTACAAAAAAATCTCAAAAATGGGGCGCAATTTTGAAAGAAGGGGTTATAACAGCGAAACCGCTAAAGTGAAGGGTATAACATGTTAGATAAAAAAATAAGTACTCGTCGAGCACTTTCCAAATCTGCAATAAAAAATAGGGCATTCCATTTAAAAAAAAACATAAGTTTGGTACGCCACTAGAGTACGGCACGCCACTGATGATTATAAATATTTTTGAAACATAGCGACGGTAACTATGCACCACTTTGTTCTTAGATTTTTTTCGATAGCTTTTATCGTAAAGGAGCTATGGTCCGAGGCGTCTTAAGTGCCACACCCGGTATATTAAACTGTGTCTAACCATATACTCATTGAGAAGCCTTACAAAGTCTCTACCTCCACATGTAACAAAATCGGCATATTCTTCACTATTTCATAGTCGAATAGCCTATGTTATCATAACATCAGGACATTCCACCGTAACAAACGCTTATTTCGTCGCCAGAGGCGAGCGGCTCGGGTGGTATCAAATTTAAAATATAGAGATAATAGTAGGAAAACTTTGATTGATCTGGTACTCTTACTCTGCCATACATTTTTATCATGGATTGGCTTAAATACATATGTTCGAAAACACATAAAATCCAACAGAACTAGTGCAGAAACACATAGTTATGAGACACTTAATAATCATCTTATTTGCCCGTTATGTCATGATGTACCGGGTGCGGGTCCGTGACGTTTTGTCGGCACTACCTGCTTACCCCTCATCGACGGAAGGGGGGTGCAGATCCAAAGTGTCGTCCTTCGCCCACCAATCGTGGCTCGGGTATTGCGAGATGTTATTTTACATTGCTTGGTAGCCATTTATGGAACTTATGAATGGACTGAAACCTTCTTTATATTGCACAATACACTTTCGTTGTACATACACTGTTGCTGTTATTATTTAAAATGATAATGAAATTAATTCGACATTGCATTTTTCCTTGTAATTCTTGGGTGCGGCAAAGCAGACAGTGCAGTTTGGAACTCCCAGTACATCCCGTGTGGTGGGGGTATCTACCTGGGAGAGATCTCATTGTGTCGGGGGGGGGGGGGGGGTCGTGCCGTTTTTAGTCGTTACCATAGTTTGGCTTGCAGAAAATCGGGGCTTTGGCGTCCGCACGTTTCTTGAAAATGGCCGTTCTGCCGTGGCCACCCAGCGGGCCTTCCGGCTGCATTTCAATCTTGCGCGTCGTGATCCCGTCCCTCACCGTAATTTAATCGCGAGTTGGGTGCGTACATTAGAAGAAACTGGTTCCACACAAAGACGTAGGGGTTTAGGAAGACCCAGAACGGTAAGAACAGCCGAAAATATAGCGAAAGTAAGAAAAGCTATCGAACGGTCAACTACGCGCTCTGCCCGGAAGCATGAAACTGCATTGGCCATTGCTGACCGCTCTCTAAGACGGATATTGCATGAAGACTCATTCCACCCCTACAATATGATGATTGTTCAAAAGTTAATGCCCCCTGATTATGAAAACCGCATGAATCGCTCCCAAGAAATCTTGAACCGGATCCATGCGAGGTCAACTTTCTTCAGTAGTGACGAGGCCCACTTCCATCTCTGTGGAGGGGTGAATAAACAAAATTTTCGATACTGGGCTCTAAATAACCCAAGGCAACTTCACGAGAGACCACTTCACTCCCCAAAAGTCACCGTGTGGTGTGCGATTTCCAAATTTGGGGTGATTGGGCCTTATTTTTTTGAAGAGGACGGACGAACCGTAACTGTCAATGCTCAACGTTATGCTTTCATATTGGATTTTTTTTTTCAATCTCGATTGGAAGAACTGATGGAGGAATCAGATCTGGGAAACATCTGGTTTTAGCAGGACGGGACTATGGCCCATACTGCTCGAGTTTCAATGACGAAACTGCGACAGGTGTTCCCTCGGCGCCTCGTTTCTCTGAGAGGCGATGTGGAGTGGCCCGCATGCTCCCCTGATCTGAGCATTTGAGACTTCTTCCTGTAGGGCTACCTGAAGGAAACGGTTTTTAGGCATCGACCTCGCACGTTAGAAGAACTCAGGGTTCGAATTCGGGCGGAAATCGCCGCTATACCCATCGAGATGTGCCAAAATGCGGCAGAAAATTTCAGAAATCGCCTTCATCAATGTATCGCTGCTGGGGCTCATCATCTTTCTGATGTCATCTTCAGGACTTAATGCATAAAACGGCATGATGTACCGATTAAGATAAAATAAACCCCATTTCTTTAAGTTGCGCCGTTTTTTTAGCCCTTCAAAATTGTACTGTCTGTTTTGCCGCACCTTGTATAATAAACCGTAAAAGTAAAGAAATAAATAAATATTATACTATTAAATCGGAGAAAGCAACGTGGTGGTCACATCACTATTTATGTGGTAAATATATTTCTCACATCAAATGAAGGCCTTCAGCAGCCTGACAGTGTCCTAATCGATCTACGAAGGCTCTTACAGAGTTTTGAATAGTGTGCAGTGATATTTTATTCTTAATTCCATCTTCCAACTCTGACGACTGAGGTTTGGTCTTATATACCAAGGATTTCAAATGACCCGAAAGGAAATAATCTAAAGGTCTTAAAAGTGATCGCGGTGGCCATTCAATACCGGGTGACCCAGGGATATGTAGAAGCCCCATAACTTATTTTCTATTTGAGATATCGACTCCTATTTTTCATAAATTGGTACCCAGTCTTTAAAAATATATATGTACAGGGTGTCCCAGTATAAATAACAGAACAAAGTTATGTTTTTTTTAATGGAACACCCCATATTTTATGCTTTATTTTTAATCCTCTTGAGAAGCTGAAATAAATAGTATAAGATACTGTGGGTCTATTATGAACGGTTTGTTAGTAATGGGCAAATTTGTGGCAAAAACATGTACACATTGAAAAAATTGCAGAAGCGTTTCTAGCAAAGATAACGTCAATTCTTATACACTAGAGAATTTTCCACATCATGAAGAATAATACACATCGGCTTTGATTCATTTGTGTTCATACCAACACCCTGTATGTCAACATACGTAAAACAATGGATAATTTTTTTTTTTCAAATGGAACACCCTATACATGTTGCCACCAATGCATGGCATTTTTGATAAGCTTTCTAATGATTCACAGTTTGTATAATAAAATATTAAGGACTCTTGAGATTTATCCATAAAAACATTTTTCTTTTGTTACCTTTTGCTGATTTTTGGATTTTCAGCCAAAACTATGCATTATATGGAAAAATTATAAGAGACCGGAAAATTTGGTCTTCCGACTTTTCCAATAATAGAAGTCGATACCGCAAATAGCAAATAAGTTATGGGGTTTTTACAGATCCCTAGGTCACCCGGTATATCCTCTTCGACCTACCCATCTCTGTAGAAATATTTCATTTAGGTATACACGCACGTTAATTCCGTAATGAAGCGGAACTCTATCTTGCTGATACCAAATAATTCAGGTTTAACCTGGTTTGGAAATTACCGAATTAATGCTCGAATAATTTGCTCGCGTAAAAGTTGTAGATAACGATTAGAGTTTAAATTTTCTCTAAGAAATAATGATCCGATGATGCGTCCTCTGATTACCCCCCCCCCATAAATTTAATTTTTGAGAGTATTGGGTGTGACTTTCTTCCATTCAGTAAGGATTTTGATCAGTCCAATAGCGACAGTTATATCGACCTACAAAACCATCCAGGCAAAATGTTGATTCACCAGAAAAAAAAATTATTAACACAGTTAACATTAATCTCAATGTTATAGCCCATTCTCCGGAATCTGGCAGCTGTGGTCGTAAAAGAGGGTCGGAGCTCGGTAAGTAGGGGACGTAATATTTTTTATCTCAAACCAATCTTTGTTGAGAAGTACGGGTGTAAAAGTAGGTATACCAATAGGAGCGAAGGACAGTAATAAATATATGGGATGCAATTAGACGAACCACCAATACCTTTTCTTCGAGGGTGCATCGATCTTCAGGGCGGACCGACCGTTTTACGACCTCGGCCGCCAGATTCCACTGAATTGGCTATATGTATTATTTCCTGACAAAATAAAATTAGGAAAAAAATTTTTTGTTAGGACCCTTTTCATTTAATTCTCGTACTACATGTACTTTATACGAATGAAAGTTATTTTTGGACAATATTCTCGGTATCGATCTCTCGCTAATATTGGGATATAGAGCTAGTTTTGGTACTGACGTTTTTGGTTGTTCTTTTAGATTAAGGCCAACAAGTGAATTATCTTCATTTGTAGCTCATTGACGTCGTTTATTTGTGCGATTTTAAGCACTTCCTATTTCGTCAAACTTTTGCACAACCCTTCACAACCCTTGAAACAGTTGATTTTGAAATATGAAAATTTCTACCAGGGAATGTTGCATACCTCTTGTAGAGAACTCTGCTTATCTCCAATACCATCATTAAGAACGTTATTCTTTCACGTTTTTAGTTCACCTATAATTGAACAGCAATGTTAATATTTCACAGGGAAACTATTTGTCAGTGACAGGAAACACAAAAGCACGAAACTGTTTTATCAGAAAGATATGAAAAAATAATTTTATTTAATATTAACAAAAAAACAAGTCGCACACCCACCAAACCCTATATCATTGTGATTGTTAAAAAGGTGTCTATTTGAAAATGTAAAAATATACAAGGTGATCCATTGAAACACTGCCATTGATGTCATATCTCGCAAAACTGGGTAGCTGTTGAAAATCAAAGTACGTCACTGAACAGAAAATACAGAAGTATAAACATTTATTTTGAGTAATAAAAAAACAGTCATTTAGCCAGAAATCACGTGTACTGTCATATCTCCCCAAGCCTGTATAATATACAGGTTTGATCGTTGGCTATCGGTCGAAGGTCTTTCAGCCTCATTTATATTATTTCTGTTTGGAAAAAAAAATGTATATTTATTTTCATGTGAGTTTGATTATTGTGAATGGTATGTGCTATTGGGCTAAAAGAAATAATCTTATACCGCTATTATTTTAAGAAACCCAAAATAATAATCATGAATTATTGTTATACCTACTTTACTGGAAATAGTTCAATATGAGTAGTTTAAACCAATGCAGTAACGAATAAAATTGATTAAGATGTTGGTCGCGATTTCCCCTCTTAATGTCACACTAAATACAAAAAGATTAATCTAAGAAATACTGTAAATTAAACCAAGCGTCTCGAATAATTTGTTTTTTAAGACATTATATGCAGTTGCTTTAATGAGTTAACTTGGTAATCATTTGTTCTACATCTAATAGAACGCAAGAAAATTAAATTATATATTCATTTATGCAATGCATACAAGGAAATAAAATAAAACCGCTTTAAATCATTTCGACCCACAACAATGAATCACTGTTTAGTCAGAATGCTCCTTAAAAGCCTTATGTAATTAATAACTTATTGATACATACTTGATTTTTTAAAGGTAATTGGATAACCACATCGAATCGGTTATTACAATCGATGGCCATACTTGTTATCATAATCAAAGCAAAAATAGAGAAGAGAAATATAATGGAACATTTGATAATGAATTAATTAATTAACACGTTGCATGCCACGCTAATTTTACAAGGCTGCGTTACATTTTATGATGAATAATTAATTACCACAGACAAGTTAAGGTGTCCGCTAGTAATCGATGTGTGACGCATTTATCTTGCTGGGGGTCACCGGTAACCCCGCGACGATGAAACAAAGATATGTATTGTTTTCGTAAGATGTATTAATTTATTTTGTCATTATTTACATAATTTTTCCTTATTAATTCCAATGTTTCGATGAAACCATGTTATCTTTTACCAGAAATAAAATAGTAGAAGTACTTTTTTAAAATCCATTTCTATCTATCTCCACAATGGTATTGCAGCGAAAAAGCGCCAAACTTTTGACAGTATAGAAAATGGCCGAGGACTCGATGTTTCCGCGCTGCGATGAGTCAAAAAACGAAGGAAAAAGGGCCAGGAAAGTGTAAAAAAAGAAAGGAAAAGGCTCAAAGTTAGTGGTCTTGCACATACAAATTATAGGGGTGTTTTGAAACCAGCCAAAAATCCGCCTAATGCTCAGGTAAATATTTTTTCTCATTTTTAACCTAAAAGGTCATGTTATTATTATTTTGTTGGAGCGGTTAAAGCATTGGCCGACTGTTTTTATTACAGCTCAACTGTGCATGCAAATTTCAATGCAGAAATCTCTCTGGTGACCACAAGAGATCACTCTTCGATGAAGTTTATGGAACAGTTGATTATAATAAACAATGCATCTACCTACTTGGTTTGATTCAAGTTGGACAAATTAACCGGAGGCGTCACGGCACATACAATCGGCCCGAAGAAAGTCGGCGTCAAGTTACAGTATTTTACACCGTACCAGATGGAAGAGGTTAACACATCCAAGTTTGTCAAAAAACGTTCGGTGAAATATTTGCGCTAAGCCATAGCAGAGTACAAGTACTTGTAGAGAAAAAAACAAGGAGTTACTAGAATATCTGATCAACGGGGTAAAAGTACAAAAACCAAAAAATATTCTGCGCAAGTACGTGAGGAGATTAAAGCACACATTGATAGCTTTCCACGTGAAGAAAATCATTATAGCCGTGGTGGATCTGTAAAACAGTTTTTGAGTCCTGATTTAAATATTAACCGTAGGTATCGTGCATACAAGGAAAAATATCCCCGATCTAGTGTAACACAAATTTTATTCTGAGGTATTTTATACCGAGTTTTCTGAATTACGATTTGGTCGTCCAAGGTCTGACACATGCGGAATATGTGATAAATATACCAATAAAATAAAAGCTTGTAATTCCACTGATCCTGAAAAGGCAAACCTTATCAATGCACTTGAGTTGCACCATCGAAAAGCACAAAAGGCCAGGAAAACAATGACTGACGAAATGGCTAACTCACAAAAAATAAACTGTGACACTAACGTTATTTCTATTGACTTGGAACAAGTTTTGTTTCATCCAACTTTAACACACTCTGCAATGTTTTATAGCAGGCAACTATCTTGTTACAACCTTGACGTCCACCTCTCAGATACAGAATGCGCATACATGTATTTATGGGAAGAGGCACTCACTGGTCGTGGCGGAAATGAAATTGCTTCATGTCTGTTGAAAGCTTTGTCACAGGAAACTTTTCCAAGAAGAAACAAACTTATTGTCTGGAGCGATAACTCTATCGGACAGAACAAAAACAAGATTATGTTGATGTTATTTATATATTTAGTGGGTTCGGGAAAGTATGACCAAATAGAACAAACATTTTTAGTGTCTCCCATGTGATAGAGATTTAGCGCAAATTGAAAGACGTGAAAAAGTAACAAAAACCTTTGTTCCTGAGGATATAAAAGCAATGATACCAAGTGCATGTCACAAGCATCCTTTTACTGCAATAACCACGGAAGCGACCGGTTTTAAGGATTTCCAAAAATTGGCTGACACAGTTTTAAATACATGCAAATTGCAAATTTCGACGGTTTCCAGCATACTGGTCGATAAATGTAACCCTACTTTGGTTAAAACTCGAAAATCATTTAGCATCATTGAAGAATGGCATACCTTTAATGTTTAAAAAAAGTAAAAACAAAACAAGACATTTTGAGTCTTGAGCTGTCTGGTGGAATGCAAAAACCGAATTTCTGCCGAAAAACTCAAAAATCTGGAAGACATGTTAGATTACATACCTCTAAGGTATCACCAGTTTTGGTCCAATTTGGTAGATAAATCCAAAAACCAGTAAGGCAAATTCATAATGCTAGATCGATATCTTTGACTTAGACTGTTTAGGATTTACTTTAGTTTGGCACAGACGGTTTCTTGGTTTTTACGGTTGTTATTTTTTTATGTGAAAAAATTATTACTTTTTGTTCAATCCATTTCATTCGTGTAATACGGAAGAATAAAAATTTGTATTCACATGTATATTTTGTATTTTACTACCTAATTTTTAATTTTTCAACATAATAGTTTTGGCACTTAGACGCTTTTGAATTACCACTCTTAATTATAAACCAATTTTTTTTTTCGGAAAACATTGATTTTATGAAAAAATATTTTCAAACAAAAGATGTTCATTGCTTTGTTATCTTTAATATTTGTGTAAATATTGTTATAATATATCTTTATATTATATTTTGTCTATATATTACATTTTGCTATAGTTTAAAATGCAGATCTTGTATATTACTTACAACTCAACTTCTTCCTACAGAATATGAAACAATCCTAATAAAGAAACAATATCAATTGCATCGCACCTTTGATTACCAAACTTCAACCTGCATCCTCTTGGTACCCCAGCTAAATCGACCTTATTATTTTAAATTCAATATTTTTCAAACGAAATGTAGCCTGAATATATGAATATTCAACCTGTTCGTAACTCTGCAAGCAAAATTAGGTCTTACTAAGTTAAGTTTCTTATTATTTCCTTAATTATTTCTACATCATATGCTGTTTCATTTTTATATTCATTGATTATGGGGAAGAACCTTATCGAGGACTGTAATTATTTGTAATTGAAACATAGTACATTTTTAAATTCAGTTCAAGAGACTTTCTTTTAATATTCATTTATAAAAGTCATCATCTATTTGCAGATACAATTTCTGGCAAAAGACAAAAAATCTTTGAACATCAATTATATTTCAAGTAATAATTATTATTTCCCCATCAGACCACAAACGGCAGACCGGTTTCGGAGTCTTAGTCATCACTGCAGTAGTCACTGATAGGGAATAGTATATTATTAAACGAGTGAGAAAGTTGGCCATTGCCACTCGGGTGAATCAATTCACCCGAGTGGCAATGGCCAATTCGTTCACGAGTTTAATACTATAATTTTTCGCATCATATTAAATAATTACCTAAAGATTTTTCTGTTTGTATTAAATTATAACGAATCATATTTCTATTTGGAAATTGCGGCAGTTCGCTAACAAAAAACGAATCGTAACCATAGTAACAACTAAACTGTTGGGCAATGAAACCGCTATCTTTTGATTGGACGTCACCTGTTGAGCAATGAAACCGCTATCATTTGATTGGATCTCCACCTGTGGAGAAAATTATTCGGCCGAATAATGGAAAACTTTCTCAATCAAAAACAACATTTATATTATTTAATAAGATGCGAAAAATGGATTTACTATGAGTATAATCCATTCGGTTCCAGAATTGGTCGATTAAGCGTTTTACCGCCATCTATCCGTCTCTGGCGTCTAGAACCGCCAACGCATTTGCATACCACCAGGGGCGGCTCGTTATATAGAGCCAAAGAGCCATGGCACTACCTGTAGTTTTAAGCTCAGCAAGAATTTTTAATTGATTCTTAAATAACTTGTTTGCCAGTTACTTCGGTCTAAGAAGATAAATCGTTCTTTCTTTCTTCAAAAACAGAGGGGGCTGGGGATATTGTATAAGTGGCCCCACCATCAACATGTTCCACGAGCCGGTACTGCTCATGGTGACAATTTTTTTCTAGATGAAAGTCTGGATCATTTTCAAGTTATCAGGAATTTTTTTCAGACTTTTCTATTTCAAGGTCTTTTTTCAGTATTTTTTGAGGCGCGTTTGAGAACTTTATCCAGGATTTTTTTTGGCAATTTTTTTCAGGACTATTTGTCAGGGCATTTTCAGAACTTTTTTCAGGTCCTTTATAGGATTTTTTTTCGGGATCCTTTTTTTAGGACTCTTTTTTCTAGGACCTTTCTATTCTAAGGCCTTTTTTTAGTATTTTTTGAAGACTTTCACCAGGATTTTTTTTTTGGGAATTTTGTATTTCAAGACAATTTATTTCAGAACCATTTGTCAGGGCAATTTTCAGAACTTTTTTCAGGTCCTTTATAGGATTTTTTTTCGGGATCCTCTTTTCAGGACTCTTTTTTCCAGGACTTTTCTATTCTAAGGCCTTTTGAGTATTTTTTGAGAACTTTATCTAGGATTTGTTTTTGAGAATTTTGTTTTTCAAGACAATTTTTTTCAGGATGATTTGTCAGGGAATTTTTCAGAATTTTTTTCAGGTCCTTTATATTCATTTTTCAGGATTTTTTCAAGGTCTTTCTTTCAGGACATTTTCATCGGGACATTGTTTTCAGAACTTTTTTCAGTCATTTCTTTTAAGACTTCCTTTTTCGACTCCTTTTTACAAGACTTCTTTCTTTAGGGCTTTTTTTCTGGACTTTTCAAGACTTTATATTTTGGATTCTTTTGCAGGAATTTTTTCAGGACTGTTTTCGAGACTCTTGTTCAGAACTGTTTTAAGGCCTTTTTACAGTACTTTTTTTTCCGGCCGTTTTTCCATAACTTTTTTAAGACTCTTTCTGAAACTTTTTTCAAATTTTTTATACGGATTTTTTTTTTCATGACTGTTTTCGCGACGAATTTCGGAATTTTTTCAGGCCCTTCTTTAGAACTCCTTTTCGGAATTTTTTTTCAGGTCTTTTTCAGGATTTCTCAGTAGAAATTTTTTTCAGGGCTTTTACAGGATTTCTCAGTAGATTTTTGTCAAGATTTTTTTTAGGCCTTTCAGAACTCTTTTCAGGACATTTAGAGAAGTTTTTGGAATTATTTTTTTAAATTTTTTTTTTCAAAACTGCTTTTTCAAGACTTTCTTTAGGTCTCTTTTTAGAGATTTTATTTTCAAGGCTTCTTTCAAGATTGTTCTCAGTACTTTATATTCAGGACTGTATTTTCAGGACTTTCAGGTTCTTTATAGGGATTTTTTGGGACCCTTTTCTCAGGACTTTTTTTTTCTGGACTTAACCCTTTTTTTCAGGACATTTTTATACGAACATTGTTTTCAGAACTCTTTTTTCAAGACTTTTTTCAGTAATATTTTTTAAGACTTTCTTTTTCGGCTCCGTTTTACAAGACGCAAAAGAACTTGTTTCTTTAGGGCTTTTTTTCGGGACATTTCAAGACTTAAATTTTCTGGATTCTTTTGCAGGATTTTTTTCAGGACTGTTTTAAGACTTTTGTCCAGAACTGTTTTAAGGCCTTTTTAAAGTAATTTTTTTTCGTTTCCAGAACTTCATCCACGATTTTTTTAAGACCCTTTTTAGAACTTTTTTCAAATCTTTTATAGGGATTTTTTTTTTCAGGACTTCTTCAGGACTGTTTCCGCGAAGTTTTTCGGGATTTTTTCAGGCCCTTCTTTAGAACTTATTTTCGGAACTTTTTTCAGGTCTTTTTTAGGATTTTTTTAGGCCTTTCAGAACTCTTTTCAGGACATTTTAAGTACTTTTTGGAATTAATTTTTTTAATTTTTTTTTTCATAACTGCTTTTTCAAGACTTTCTTTAAGTCTCTTTTTCACGATTTTATTTTCAAGGCTATTTTTAACACTTTTCTCAGTACATTATATTCAGGACTTTTGTAAGGCTTTTTTCGGTACTCTTTTCTACTGAACAAAATGGCCGATTTTAAAAATTCCTCCTGAAAAGTATTGTACTCATCGAATAAATGTACAGGACCAAAAAAAAATCATTTAGATTGGAATAAAACACTTTAACTTTTTTATACCACTATATTTAATTTATGTGACTAGTTTCGACCATTCACTGGTCATTTTCAAACATGACCAGTGAATGGTCGAAACTAGTCACATAAATTAAATATAGCGGTATAAAAAAGTTAAAGTGTTTTATTCCAATCTACGATCAAGATGTACCACGAAGTAAATGCCACCAACATTAAACAAAAAATCATTTATCTTTAGTTGTTTTTTTTAAGATAACTTGTGCACGGATGACCAAATTTGGCAAATTCTTTCAGCAAAGTGTTATACTCGCCAAATAGATGCAGATAAGATACAAAAAATTAAATTTGTAGTTCAATTGTTTTCTTTTTTTCTAGTATAGCTCTTGAACGAAAGGACAGATTTTGCTAATTTTTTCGGTACTTGATAAGATCAAAAAATAATTTCCGTTTTTTAACCAAAAATAAGTTTCAAATACTTAATTTAAGGAGATGTAGATAAGGTTACAAAATATAATTCGTCGTTTAATTGATTTCGGTGGACGAAGAAAATTGAATGCGGACTACTTTTCGTCTTTATTTATTTTTTTAAATGCTTCTGCAACAAGTGAAGGTTTTCAATTATCGATTTTTCTTTCTTCGAAAAGGAGGCGGTGGGATATATTGCGATGCAAAGTGGCTCTACCATCAATATTTTCCACGAGCCGCCACTGGTTCCTCGGCGTCCGTCTCCTTCCCGGCAAGTACTAAATGCCCGACACTTAATAATAATAATAGTTTTATTAACGGGTAACCCCTTTTTACAGTATTTACAATTTGTACATAAACAATACTTAAAATATGGTACTTAAATTTATAATACAATTATTACACTATGACACAATAATACATAGGTATGTGATTGTAGACTTCGTACAATTATTGAATTTGGCGATGGACGATTTTGTGATAAGCGAAGCACAACTACGTGTTAGTCGCACGGTTTCTTGGACGACTCTCTCCGCACTCAATTGTTCAAATCAGCTAATTCTGGGTGAGGGTTAACAAAAAACAGGAAAAATTGTGCGCATGGAAATAAAGGATAGAATGAAATGGCAAATAAATGAATTCAAACAAACTATCAATCACTCTCGCGTTATTTGCACCGAACAGTAGTTTCAAAAACCAAAATCACGATTTGAAATCTTCGAACTTTAAAAAGTGCGATTTTTCAGTTTATGTTAATTTCACGAATTAACTCACAATTAAGAAAATACATGACAGTGAACTATTTACTATAATCTACATGAAATTTAACGTTTTAATGATACTCTTGAGATTGGCGATCTTTGCAGAATTAAATAACATTTGGTTCTAATATTGAGGGATGTAATCTTAAGTCACCTTGCCTGCAAATTTTGAGGGGATTTGAGATATCTCCGCTGGCGGGAATACAATACCCCACGCAAAATGTCCATCAACACCAAAAAGTGGAGATCGCTCATATTAAATGTCGATACCTCACCAGGGGGCGATATCGCCCACGTTGACAAACTTTGATTTAGACAATAGATCGAAACATCAACACGAAACCAATTTGTCCACATTAGAATCCTCTAAAACATGTGCAACTGACGTAATCTACAGGTTGACAATCTTATTATCACAGGAAAATAAAAACTGTTTTTATTCATACGAACGTAAACAGTATACTTTGCACATTACACAGTTCATTACTTATTCATAACAGCAAGCTTACATTAGATAAACGATGTTGTTGATTAAACATACCATTACGGATATAACAATGTAGTATTGCAGCATTCCATTCGAGCTTCATTTAAATTTTACGTGAAAATACAGAGATAATTATGAGATATATGCATTATTACATTACCAACAATGGGAATGATCGTGTGGGTGGAGGAGGCTATTACAGTTTATTAATGCGTAGACCAAAGATTAGACGGGAGTGTCCCTTTTATATAAAAATCAATGCGAAATGTGTGGTCTTTGTGATACTCCAAGGTTGAAATGCTAAGCACGTTCCAGGACTTACGAAATCAAAGACCGCATTATATTCCACCCTTGACCGTGTGCAATATTTCATCAGTACTTGAATTAAATTACATATTGTGAAAGGATATTATTCATGCATGGTTCCCAGACTATGGGCTTTATGAGCGTCTAAAATGTCCAATTATATAGTGCGGTTTTTGTTGGAAAAAGTGTGAAATGTCAGTGTGGAGCGTCGGAGTTATATATCTCGGAGGGCTAATCTTGTTGGCACTGGTGCCAAATAGACGAGACGAAATTATTTCAGAGAATGCTGACGTATCAAAAATAAGATAATATTATGTTTATACATGACTTTTTACAGTGCAGCGAAATACTTGTTTTTACTTTAAATGCGACTTAAATTTCTGCACGAATATAATTATTTCTGCAATACGTTATGCTCCCTGCATAAATAACAGCACACTGTACGATATATGTAGATACATAAAATACAAGGGATCGAACCAACAATGCATTACGCATAACAAAAATAGAAATACATGTCAATATAACGAAATTTTACGGTCTGCTGTGGAACGCACGAATATATAATATAGGCAGATAAAACTAGATCAAGGATACGTAAACTAATGGTGCGTCCCAATAGGTTGGCGAGATAAATTCTGTAGGGTGCGTGAATATAAATTCAAATTACAGATGAAACATTTGCAAAAGGGGCTTAAACCGTCGCTTGTAGATTGGCATCAACTCTTTGAAATAAAATGCGAAGTATTGTCATTAACAAACTTCAAACAGTTTTGGTATATACGGATTATAAAGCTCGTAATGAGTATTATTACTCCGCACTTGACCAGATTAATCAATCAGGAATTGAATGAAAATATATTCCCTAAATCGCTAAAATTATCCAAAGTTGGCGATCAATCTGAACTAAATAATTATAGACCAATATCCATAATACCAATAATAGGTAATATATTTAAAAAGGCAATAAAGGCTAGACTATTTCGGTATTTAAAAACAAATAACCTGTTATCAAATGCACAATTCGGATTTCGCGAAAGTAAAAGTACTTTTTCTGCGCACTTATGGACTTCGTAAATTACATCTACAGGGTGGTTCAAAAGTCTGGAAACGACGCATTTATTTCGCGCACGGGTAGAAAATCGGAATTTTGGTACTGGAGTCTTTAGTAATTTTGCCCGAGGAATCGAATGGACCCATCAGATTTTGGGCCCGATGGGGCCTTATAAGAGATATGAGGCCCAACCTATATTTTTTATTATGGATTCGGATTCAGCAGAAAATTTTACATCAAAATTGGCTAAAACCCAAAATATTTTCGTCCATTTTTGGGCCCTAAGGTGTGTTTTTTGCTCAAAAGTCTGGGGGACGTCTGGTTCATTCAGCCCAGTCGAGAAAAATTGAAAAACTTATCTTGGAGTCTCTAGGACTTTGGCTGGATAATGAAATGGGCCCATCAGATTTTGGGTTCTATCAGATCTTATGGGACTTCCATGCCAGAATGCGTTAAAGACTAACATTTAATTTTTCCGCCAATTACCACTTTTTACTGATTGTGTTTGTTGTTTGGGCTTAGGAAGCCTCAAAGGCGATGTTTTCTCTCGCAAGATAAATACAATAAGATATAAGATATATTTTTATTGTTGAACTCAACTTGCCATTACTAAAACTTTATGTTTTCTTTGCCGAAACTATAGTCAATAATAAATTTGTGTTATACCAACAAAGTAAAAGTGTTTTTATTATATTTACAACATGTATAACGAAGTAGAAGCCTCCACCATAAACAATAATACAATAAGACTCGACGCACACGGACCCATACATAACACGGGAAATATTTTCTTGTGTGTTATTAGATTTATGTTGTCAAATCCAATATTGAAATCTACGCTCAATACAATTTTCCACAATAATTAAAACTTTTTTCCTCGCACATTATTTTGTGTTTTCATGTTTGTGCGACAGAAAACATTCCCTGCTTCTCAATGACAAACGTAAACGCAAATCAGTTGAACGTGGTCATTGTGTAAAAAATCATAGTCACCTCCATACCACCTGAGCAAATCTTGTTACAATCGGTAATTTTTTCATAAGTTTTTTCTTCAAGCTAAATGTGCCCTTAACCACCCGTCAGAGAATATAGATCCTGATAATGCGTGGATACGGTGATAAACAGAGGTCATATGAGAGTACTGGAAATTTGTTTAACGACACCCATCCTGAAGTGCCACCGATATTAAAATCAACGGTCAAAAAAACGGTTGGCCGGTTTACTGCGACCGAGTCTGTAGTAGACTTGCCGAGATCGGGCCGGGGTAAAAGTGCCACGAATGAGGAGAAAGCCTTGAAGGTTCTTCTCAATGTCATCGAGGATCCTCATGTGAGCCAAAAAGTTGTCCCAAACATTGGGGTAAGTAAAGCATCAGTCTAAAGAATTTTAAAAACGAATGGTTGGCATCCCTATAAAATACGCTTAGTCCAGAAGCTCACCCCAGAAGACTTTGATCGTCGTCTGGAATATTGCGAGGTAATGATGGAGAAGATATGTTGCTGATAATATTACCTTTTTGGACGTGTTTCTCGGATGAGGCAGGATTCAGTTTGAATGGCGAGGTGAATCGCCACAATATGAGATATTGGGCCGATGAAAATTCCCACTGGATGCGAGATACACACACGCAATGGCAGGATAAGATCAATGTTTGGGCTGGAATTTTAAATAACCAAATAATTGGGCCTTTTTTTCTACATGAAAATGTCTCTCACGCCCGCTACTTAGAGATTTTGGAACGGTATATCATTCTAGCAATTCGTGCTGTTGTTGGAGATCAATTGGAAAACGTGTGGTATCAACAAGATGAAGCACCTGCGCATTTTGCATTACTCGTTAGGCAGTTTCTCAATGTTACATTTCCTGGGCGCTGGATAGGTAGAAGAGGCCCCATCGAGTGGCCACCAAGATCAACTTACCTCACCCCTTTAGACTTCTTTTATTGGGGCTATTTAAAGGTGCGTATCCACCGGCGCTCGTACACAGCTCGCGATCACCCAATAACCTGTTCGCCCAACGTTGTCGCTCGCGTAACATTAACGGATTTTACCCTGTTCGTCTCGAGTTTGCCAAAAGTCCCGCCAGTTGTCGGTTACTTTAAAGGGTATGTTCGCCGAACCTCAGTCAGGTGTAGACGGTAAAACTGTCCACATAAATTTTAAATCAAAAAACTATGGAGTGGACGAATGAAAACGTACTGACGCTTATAGAAAGCTACAGGGAAAAAGAAGTGTTGTGGAACATCAAAATAACGGATTATAGGTATAAAATAAAGAAGACGCGTGAGAAAGTTTGGCAAAAAAACTAGATTGTTCCCGCGAAGAAGTTGAACGAAAAATGAAGACTCTTTTGGCTCAATTTCGACGCGAACGACAAAAGGCAGAGAAAATGATAAAATCTGGAATGGCCAGGGATGAAATATTTTTGGGTTTAAGGCCTTTTCATTTATATATGACAAAAACATACCTAAGAACACACGAGATAAGTGTAAATAATGTATGGATAATAATATAGGCAGCGCAAGCAACAATTTGATCCGTTTCAACAACACAAGACATGTCTATTCGATACCGATAAAACTGGAACACTGAGCGAACTTCTTGGCGAACAACGTTCAACGAAAATTAATTTCATCTAGATGTGTTCGTGTAACTGCTCGCGTACTGAACGCAGGGTGTTCGAGATTTGTTCGCGAGCTAATCGCAAACAGGGCTTGTAACTGTTCACGAACTGTTCACAACAAGTTCGCCGGTGAATACGCACCTTAAAAGCTAGAATCTACGAAACCAAGCCTGCGAATATCGAAGAACTCCAGAGAAGGAAGGTGGAGGTGACAGCCACGATAACCCTAGAGATGTTGGCATGAGTGAATGAGGAAATCTACCAACGACTAGCGCACTGCACTGCAGTGGATGGACACCAATTCGAACACCTTAAAATAATCATGTCCAGTACCGAAATAAATTATAAATAAAGTAAAATCCGCAATACAATGTAGAGTGTCATTTAAAGTTCCACGGCTGGACCTGTCATATAAGATCAGTTTTTCGATTTTTCTCGACTGGGTTGAATGAACCACGTCCCCAGACGTTTGAACAAAATGGACCAAAAAATTTAGGTTTTAGCCAATTTTGATGTAAAATGTTCCGCTGAATCCGAATCCGCAATAAAAAAATATAGGTTTGCGTTTGAAATTTCAAAGTTGGGCCTCATATCTCTTATAAGCCCCCATCGGGCCCAAAATCTGATGGGACCATTCGATTCTCCGGGCAAAATCACTGAAGACCCCAGTATCAGAATTCCAAATTTATATCCGTGCGCAAAATAAATTCGCCGTTTCCAGACTTTTGAACGACCCTGTATATACACATTGGTAACGCAGAATATATTAGTGCTTTACTTTGCGACCTAACAGAAGCATTCGACTGCATGTCCCATAAAATACTGCTATATAAATTAAGTTATTATGGAATCGATAAAAGCACGATGGATATGTGGAGATTAACAACACAAAGTCCAAAATTCTACCAATTAACCGCGAGGTCTTTCATCGATCTATTCTAGGTCCACTCTTCTTCATAATTTATATAAATTAGATCAACAAATAGACCTCAAGAAACTTGATATTATTTGCCGACGATGCAACAGCTTTAACAAGTTCAAAACACTTTGATAACTTATTGCAAATAATAAATGACAAACAAAACACTGGTTCAGGGCAGAGGCCTGCAGAAGCGGATTTTTGAAAACCCGGCACGGCCCGATAGTGAAAATTTAGAACCCGGCCCAGCCCGATGAAACGAAAATGTGCTGCGAGCCCGGCCCATCTTAAAATACATTAAATTCATGTTAATAACCAAATTTATTTTTCAGTGCACTTTGTTGTTACTTTCCAAACTATAATAAAATTAAATTTATCCAAGCTCGGGCCGGCCCGGCCAAAGCCTGGTTCATGCAGGCCTCTGGACCGTACGGCCGCGAAAATCTTCAAAGAATAATCATGGTGATGGTTGCGACCGTTACTACGTGGTAATTTATTATAGAATTATCACATGTGGTAAAAAACATAGTAAGTGTTTTATTCAGTGTTCCTTCAAAGAATAGTTCCCAATTATTCCTCTAGCTGACGTTGCTGTCCATACAGTTAACTTTGGCAAATGAAGGGGCCCTTCATGTCTTGTTTTGGGATTTTCGCTGCTCTAAAATCTCTAAAATCTGCAGTTCTGTCTTCGGGAACCATTGTTTAAATAAAAATGCTTTACGCAAAAAGCGTGCTACGGCCCCGTGAACCGTTTCATGGCGACTAAATTTCCTAGAAACAAGCTAGAGACTGAGCCCTTCCCCACGCCCTGCACCGCTAGCTTTTGCGAGGGAAATAAAATTTGAATTCAAAGAAATTCCTGGCCCACGATGTTCAGTTAATCTTAAATACACTCGGCGTCAAAAAAAAGCGCCAATCGCGAAAAAACTCGATTTTTCAAACCGTCGTAACTTGCTTCAATTTGGTCGAAAATCTATGAATCTTTCAGTTTGGGAAAAATTTAAGTATTATCTTTAAGAATGTGTAGTTGATTTTGACCCCAAGTCCAACCCACCCCCCGTAACAACGCGATGAAAAAAAAAAGTTATTTATGTAAAAAATTGTCCAACTTTGACAAGCTGTACCGCGCGTAAAACAAATCGGCGGGAAATTTCACCGCAATGGCAGAAAATTGTAATCAATTTCCTTCAAATGCCTTAATAATTCGAGTCGTTTAGATGAATTGGAGCAGAGTTATAAATTTTTTAAGAAAAAATAACATTTTTCACTTGTCTTTTATTTGAAATTTCAATTAAAATGAATAAATTTTATCACCTTGTCGAAAACCTTTTTTGCACTAGGGGTGACAGAGGGTGGAATGAACCTTATGCTTTCAGATCGCAAAGAATCATCGGCTTCTGAGCAAAATTGACCGAGTTATGACCGAAATGGAATTTTTACAAGTTGTAAAAATTTAACATTTTTTGTCAATCCAAAACACTTTTTGTAGGGGTTTTCAGGGGGTCACGAAAGTCGAAAACTTCTTAGATCGCAAAATTCCATCGAGTTTCGTGCGAAATTCGCATAATTATGGCCAAAAAGGCGCAAAATGTAATTTTTTTTCAAAACTGCATAACTTCGCGCCAAATCATCGCATCGACTTGAATTTTGGAGGAAATTGGAGGAAAATGATTGAAATTGATGATTGAGTCCACGATTTTTTTTGCACACGGTACAAGAAACCAAATTTGCACATTTAAACTTCAAAAACATTATTTTTCCTTTAGGGGTGACAGGGGTGGACGCGTTTTAGCAACAAAACAATTCACATGACATTGAAGAGAAAACTTGAAACTGTTCAGACTGCAAAAGTTCATCGATTTTGGTGCAAAATTACTCAAGTTATGGCCAAAAAAGTGAAAAATGTCATTTTTTTTCAAAAATTCATAACTTTGCTCCAAATCATCGAAACGACTCGAATTTTTAAGGCATTTGAAGAAAGTTGATTAAATCTTTCGGCCATTGTGGTGAAATTTCCCGCCGATTTTTTTTGCGCACGGTACAGCTTGTCAAAGTTGGAATTTTTTTTACATAAAAAACTTTTTTTTTCCATCGCGTTGTTACGGGGGGTGGGTTGGACTGGGGGTCAAAATCGACTACACATTCTTAAAGATAAAACTTGAATCTTTCCCAAACTGAAAGATTCATCGATTTTCGATCAAATTGAAAAGTTCAAAAAAAATCGAGTTTTTTCGCGATTTTTCGAGTGGCGCTTTTTTTTGACGCCGAGTGTATTATTCCGCTTAAATCATACTAGCAATTTCCAGCATCGTTTCTGTGGAAATCAAAAACAACAATTGGTTTTCCTCACTAGTGGCAAAATGGACTTACTTTCCTAAGTGTCTACTTTCCTTTCTCTAAATTGGGTGATGAATATGTCATTTTCGACGATGACGTTGGAAATAGTAATTTACGTAACAAGTTCTGAAAGTGATATTTTACGGGATGAGTAGGAAGGAATCCTGCGAGTCCCGTAAAATCACTTTTGGAACGAGTTACATACAATATTTTTTCTGCAGCCGTTTTTTATGTTAAAAAAGCAAACACACACACGAATGTTATATGACGCTGTCATAATTAAATACAAAGTTGATGTTTTTGTCAAGGCCGCCTACATATATACGCAAAATCGTCCTGAAAGTAACAAAAAGCGTCTAGAGAGTAAACAAATCGTTCCGAAAGTAAAACAAAATCGTCCCGAAAATAACTACTTTCGGTACGATTTATGTAAGGTGGTACTTTCGATTTTATAAATCATACCGAAAGTTTTATTTTCGGGGACGGCTGCAGAAAAAAGCTTTTTACTTGTCTTCTGGTTTTAGAGCAAATTTTAACTAAAGCTTAAATCATCGAACTAACGTACATAATCATGTTTACAAAATATCCACATATTTTTTTCTATGTAAAGCACTAAAGCGCATTATAATTACACAAGAGGCAATGTAAACATAAACATCGCAATTTAATTTTTGCTCAAAACTGTGGAAAACACGGGGGTGAAATTTTCACTTTGTTATTCCAGACTCAATAATGCAAAACGTTTTTTACATAAATAGTAGAGGCAAACAATGCACACAATGAACACTTACATACATGTATGTAAAGTATAAGATCATAAATCGATCTTAATGGAAAACAAGAACCATTAAACTTGGCTACAGATATATATTCTCGAGGATATGTTTCGACATATGTCGCTCATGCAGTTATCTGATGATTTGATAATACACATATTTATAATATTTTTCATGCTAGATTTAACAAAATTGAATTGCGGAAGGATTCAGCTGAGAAAAATATTTTACGATCAGCTGTGCCCGTATAATAATAATAATAATAATAATAGGCCTTTATTTTCATAACCTGACATAAAATCTACTGCGTGAACAATAAGAAAATCAAACTTTACAATCTAGACCAGTATTTGTCAACCTCTTCGACTCGTGGCCAATTTTAAAACTTGTGATTTGCCTCCCTCTAATTATAATCGTTAGCAGCAAATTAATATTCCTTGGCAGAAGTTTTGCTGTCTAATATGATATTACTTGTCTTTTCGAAATAGATTCCTTCCCTCGCCATACATAACTACAATCTAGTCCCCTGTTCCAATTATATGGACTCGTGTTTGTTAAGATGAATTGATGGAAGCTTTATTCAATTGAATCCCGTTCGCCTGAGATTATAATGGGCAGAGCTCTATATAAAGGTATGTGGAACACATATCCATTCTATCGCAGTTATTGTTTGCGTGAAATATGTGGACCAGGCTAACAAAATGTTATTTTAACGTGCTTATTCGGCACTGCAAAGAAGAAGAAATTATCGGAATAATTTGTGGATGAATAAAATTAAATGAATATTATCAAATTCGTAATATACTTTTCGTAATCTACAATATGAGTCTTACAAAGACTACAGTAAATACATACATAATTTATTGAAACAACAACTTGCTTGGTTAAAGCCGCGACGAATATTGAATTATACCACAAATAATTTGCGCGGTATGATTTAAATAGTGAAGCTATCGGAATGAAAAAGGTTGAATGTTGAATCGTTGACTTATCGTCTATCTCTAAACACACAAGCCAATAGGGATGGGGGATATTTCACGTATCTGTGATTTTTCACTGGTATTGAAAAATCACAGGTCGTTACTGTTACTAATTGGCGAATTTCACTGATACTTAAAATCACTGTTACTTAAAATCACTGCTACTTTAAATCACTGCTACCTAAAATCACTGCTACTTTAAATCACTGATACTTAAAATCACTGCTACTTTAAATTACTGCTACTTTAAATCACTGCTACTTAAAATAACTGAAATTTAAACTGTGATTGTTACTTAAAACATAATTGTAAGAAGGCAATAAAAGGTTATTTAATGTTAAATGTTATTTAATATTCATTACTTTATTCACCATTGTTGAATTTTCAAGTCCTAAATTGATTTTGAATAAGCGAAACTTCGGCCGCTGAGGATAATTGTTTATGGAATTTTGTCTGCGCGTTTTATTTTTTTTTCTGCGATGTTTTCATTCAAGTGCTCAAAAAATTAAAACGAAAATATTTAAAAATCCATATCTCCATTGAAAATTGCTTAATTTACAAAAACCAAATTGGTTTTTAATCAGCGAAACTTCGGCCATTGAGGATAATTTCTTATGGAATTTTGCTTGCATGATTTATATTTTTTTCTGCAATGTTTTTGTTCAAGTGTTAAAAAATTAAAACGAAAATCTTCAAAAGGATTTTTGAAGATTTTCTGTATTGAAAATTGACAAATACCAAATTGATTTTGAATAAGCGGTACTTCGGTCATTGGGGATATTTTTTTTTTAGGAATTTTGTCTGCTCGTTTTATATTTTTTTCTGCCATGTTTTTGGCCAAGTGATCAAGAAATTTAAATTAAAAGTTTCAAAAATCCATGTCTCCATTAAAACTTGTTTAATTTACAAAAACCAACTTTATTTTGAATAAACGATACTTCGACCATTGAGGATATTTTTTAAATTAATTTCTTCTACGCGTTTTATATTTTTTTCTGTCATGTTTTTATTCAAGTGCTCAAAAAATTAAAACTAAAAGTTTCAAAAGTCCATATCTCTATTGAAAATTGTTGAATTTACAAAACCTCAATTTAATTTTGAATTAGCGACACTTGGGCCATTGAGGATGATTTCTCATGGAATTTTGCCTGCGTGTTTTGTATTTTTTTTACGATGTTTTAAGTGCTTAAAAAATGAAAACGAAAATCTTCAAAAATCCATATCTCTATTGAAAATAGTTGAATTTACTAAAACCAAATTAATTTCGAATAAGCGGTACTTCGGCCATTGAGGATCATTTTTATGGAATTTTGTCTGCACGTTTTATATATTTTTGGCCAAGTGCTCAAAAAAATAAAACTAAAATTTTCAAAAATCCATATCTCCATTAAAAAAAGTTGAATTTACGAAAACCAAATTGATTTTGAATAAGAGATACTTTGACCATTAAGGATATTTTTTTAATGAATTTTCTCTAGGCGTTTTATATTTTTTTCTGCGATGTTTTTATTCGTGATCAAAAAATTAAAATTAAAATCTTCAAGAATCTATATCTCTATTGAAAATTGCTGTATTTACAAAAACCTTATTACCGATACATTGGCCATTGAGGTTGATTTTTTATGGAATTTTTCCTGCATGTTTTATATTTTTTTTCTGGGATGTTTTTGTTCAGGTGCTCAAAAAATTAAAACAAAAATTTGCAAAAATCCATATCTTCTAAAAATTGTTGAATTTACGAAAACCAAATTAATTTTGAATTAGCGATACTTTGGCCATTGAAGATAATTTTTTATGGAATTTTGTCTGCGCGTTTTATATTTTTCTGCGATGTTTTCATTTAAGTACTCAAAAAAATAAAACTAAAATTTAAAAAAATCCATATCTCCATTAAAAATTGTTGAATTTATTAAATCCAAATTGATTTTGAACAAGCGATACTTCAACCACTGAGAATATTTTTTTAAGGAATTTTTTCTACGCGTTTTATATTTTTCTGCGACGTTTTCATTCAAGTGCTCAAAAAATTAAAACTAAAATCTTCAAAAATCCACATCTCTATTGAAAATTGTTGAATCTACAAAAACCAAATTGATTTTGAATTAGCGATACTTCGGCCATTGAGGATGATTTTTTAAAGAATTTTTTCTGCATGTTTTATATTTTTTTCTGCGATGTTTTTCTTCAAGTGTTAGAAAATTATAACGAAAATGTTCAAAAGGATTTGTGAAGATTTTCTGTTTTGAAAAAATTGTTGAATTTACAAAAAAAAACAAATTGATTTCAAATAAACGGTACTTGTAAACAAGTGCTCAAAAAGTTAAAACCAAAATTGTCAAAAATCCATATCTCTATTAAAAAAAGTTGAATTTACAAAAACCAAATTGATTGTAAATAAGCGATACTTCGACCATTGAGGATATTTTTTTAAGGAATTTTTTCTACGCGTTTTATATTTTTTCTGGGATGTTTTCATTAAAGTACTCAAGAGAAAAAAAACGAAAATCTTCAAAAATCAATATCTCTATTGAATATTATTGAATTTACAAACCAAATTGATTTTTAATCAGCGATACTTCGACCATTGAGAATGACTTTTTACGGAATTTTTCCTGCATGTTTTATATTTTTTTCTGCGATGTTTTTGTTTATGTGCTCAAAAAATTAGAACGAAAATTTTCAAAAATCCAAATCTCTATTGGTTAATGATTTTATTTCAAAATAATCCTTCGAGAACAGGGCAAATCATCTTTCAGAAGATGCGTTTTTTTTTTCAGAGGTAAAACCAAAATAGGAAAACATTTGCCACATACCTAAAACTTTTCAACTTTTCATATTTACGGAACAAACATTCAGTTATAAGTTTCTGCAAAAATCTCCAAATACTTCTCGAATTTTGAACTGAATCAAGGATAGTCATATGTTTATTTGGTATAGCAGATAAAATACCCAAAATATTACTTTCAGTCAAAGGTATAATATCAAAAGGAACACTATTTACCAGGGTTCGGAAAATATCCGATATTTATATAAATATCAATATATCGGATATATGTACTATGTATATCCGATATGTATCAACTTCTTGTTATTTATTCTTGGTCACTAAAATTAATATTTATATGACTTATGAATTATGTAATGCACATCTATATTATATTTATTTATTGCAAACAAACGCAGTTGCTTATAAGATAATAATGAAGAAACATTTAAATTGTTAAAATATTTGACATCAAATTGAAAAAAAATTGAAATAAGGGCTTTTTTGCTCTTCACTATGTTTTCAGGGATAAATTGAAGAATTTTCAAGTGAAGACCTTTTTTTATTTATTTTTTTGCTCACACTTTTTCATTTTTAACAGAGTCGTGAGTCACTTCAAAAATCGACTCTTTCCAACAAAAAAGTGTCATTTCGCCCATCTCTAGTTTATATTAGAGCACATGCTTACTATTCATATTGCTGCAACTGGAAAAATTTGAGAAACGGGAATTGTGTGTTTCATAAATATCCATGATATAAATCATCGAATATATATCACGATATATATCATGATACATATCGTGATATATATCCGATGATATATATCGTCCGAACCCTGCTATTTACGTGACAAATATTAGCACAATCACATTTTTGAGAAACCATTAATAATTTCAGAAAGTGTTACGACGTTTACTAAACGTGATCACAGTCACAGTTTAAAATCACTGATATTAGAAAGTAGCAATCACAGGTAGCAACGTGATTCAAAAGTAGCAGTTTAGTCCATCACCACAAGCCAACGTACAAAATTAGAACAAAAACTTTTTCAGTTCTACGTAGTGTTGAAAAAACTTTGTTTCCAGTTTTGTCAAACAAAACAAAGATCCCTAAGGTTTATAAAAATATAAAAACCGTGAGGGCTGGCAAAATCTAAGTATGTCAATTTCGAATTCTGCCGCAGTTCCTGCCGATACGATTTTTTTTTGATTTTCCAAAAAAACTATTTCCCTTGATTTAGAAAGGGGAGGGCGGGTGGTCGTAGCCACCCTGTATACATCTATATACTTTATATCAAAGTTAAAATGTTTTATTTTGAAAGAAAGATTATTATAAAAGATAAATCAAAAATTGACACCTTGTGGGTTTCACAAATTGGTTGTTTATTTACTCGACTAGTTTTGCTTGTTACAGCACTGCCAAGAGTGAATTAAATAAATAATAATAATAATAAAGATTATTCCCTGGGAAGTTGGTCCCATTCCGAGGTGACATTGAGTGGCCCGCACATTCTGACTCGCCAGGTTGTGATTTTGAATGATTTTTGTATCATTCAATATCCGGCGTGGCACTAGCCAGGGAAGGAGTTGTTTCAATAAGTTATTTGTTAGTGGTCCTCATAAGACTTAATTTTGCAGTTACGAACAGGTTGAATATTCACATATTCAGGCTATATTTCGTTTTATTAAATTTATTTGTAAAATGTTATATTAGTGGTGATTTCAATTATAACACGTACAAGATACCATTATATTTGCTTTTCCTTTTCTTCCCATGTTTATAAAAAAATGAAATGAAATAAATATATGGCTTCACCACATAAGCATCTAATCCGTAACCTTGTTTAAAAGATCCTTTGAAAATATATTTGCCCCATACATTAGCCTACGTAAAATTGGGTATTCGAGATCCCACAAATTACTCACTGGGTCATAAAAAGCGGAAAGCCGAAAGTAAGTTTTAAGGAAAATCAAATCCCCTGACATCCCGAACGACCATTGTGGGAACATCGTGCCTTCTGGTTATAAATGCTGAATCTCCAACAAGTCGATGTGAAAAGATTTAAAAGGAAAATAGCGAGTAAAAGCCCCATTCATTTACGTTGTTATTATTAAACGAAAGTACTTGTATAGTTTGCAATTTATACATAAAACTGAAATATTTGTTAATCTGTAGAAACAAAGTTTTGAGCAAATCTTTAATTTATAGTAATTTACGAAGTAAGTAATGTTATGAAGTTTTTTACATTACGAGACAAAAGTTTGAATGCACGAGCGACGTAGGAGCGAGTGCTTTTAAATTCTTAAATAAAGTAAAAACAAATAACATTACGTAACACGGTTTATTTTATACTATTTCTATTTTTTTTTAAATTTAAAAATGTGACAAAAAGCGAAATAATGTTTGTATGCCAATATCTCCTTAGCAAAGAGTTGCGTTAGATACATTTAACAACACTAGTGTTGTTAAGAATTTCTTTCTGGATTCGCTTTATAAAGCTGCACATACGACACAATGTATTTATCTTTTATATTATACACTGGTGGAAAAAATAAAACACTTGAAATTCGAGAAATTTCGACCATTTTCAAACCGCCATAACTCGTCGTATTTTCAATCGATTTTGATGAATCTTTGAGGGCGAAAAACTTCGAAGTGTCTTCTTTAAAGTCGTGCATGCGATCTTAAGCGTAACCCCTTCTTCCGTCCCCCTCTAGCGCACCTGTAAAAAAAGTTTTTTTTCTGGAAACCATGTCCAACTTTGACGATGCCTGCGGAATTGGAAAATTTTTGTCGACTCGACCCACCATAAAGGCATTAAAACTTGAGAAATTCCCTGTGCAGTACTCAAAGAAAGAAGTTCCGACGACGATTTGGCACCAAGTTATGGGTGTGTTGAAAAAAATCGAATTTTGTGGTTATTTGACTCGTAAGTCCGAAGTTTTTCGATTTTACGAATGAAATTTTCTTTGCATGTTCTTTGAGGTATGCACAAAAATTCATTGTTTGCGCAAAATCATGAGTATCGCATTTCGTACTTTAGAACTCCATTAACAAAAAACTTTACTTTAGGTCACAAAAGGCTCACTTTAACGATCTCTGTAGGGTCGGAAATAAATGTGGGCCTAACACTTGATATTTGTAAAAATTTAGTGGCCATAACTCGGCTTCTATTCAACCGATTTCGACGTCCTTTTAAGAAATCGAAAGAAGGATGTGTCCTCTTTAAGAGGGTTTATCCCTCCACTCAAAGAGGGCTCCTCCAAATGAAAAAAAAGACCACAAAATGCAATTTTTTTCAAAAACCCATAACTTTGTGCCAAATCGCCGAAGGAACTTCGTTTTTTGAGTCCTGCACAGGTAATTGAACACATTGTAATGCCCTTTTGGTGGATCGAGTCGACACATTTTTTTCAACTCGGTACACGTTGCAAAAGTTGGATGTTTTTTCTGCCCAAAAACGTGTTTTTTTTTTTGTTCGGGGGTTGAAGGGTTGGAAAAGGGATCATTTCAATCCGAGTTTACCCTCTTAAAGTAGAGCCAAAATGGATTTTTTTCCCGAAATAATCATCAAATTTGGTTGAAAAGTCACTGAGTTATGTGCGAAAAACCTCAAAATACACTTCTTTTTTCAAACAGCCATAACTTGGTGCCAAATCGTCTTAGGAACTTCCTGAAAAAAACATTTTTTTCTCACAGGGGTGCTGGAAGGGGCGGAAGGGGTTACGGTTCGCATGCATGACTTTGAAGAAGGCACTTCAAAGTTTTTTGCCCCCAAAGATTCATCAAAATCGATTGAAAATACGCCGAGTTATGGCGGTTTGAAAACGGTAGAAATTTTACGAATTTCAATTGTTTCATCTTTTTTTCCTTCAGTATACAGTATGACCTCTTTAATCTAAACTAATAAATGCGAAGGTTGATCCGGATTATCGAAATGTTCAGATTATCGAACAAATGACGAAAAATATCAATTTTCTTAATTTTCTATGAATTCCACATTCTCACTAAAAATTTATTTTCAAATAAAAAATAATTT
Source organism: Ocypus olens (assembly GCA_910593695.2). Classification (NCBI taxonomy): domain Eukaryota; kingdom Metazoa; phylum Arthropoda; class Insecta; order Coleoptera; family Staphylinidae; genus Ocypus; species Ocypus olens. Next base: position 37,789,338 of record OU343053.1, read on the forward strand.
ATAACACAACTTACTACTTCTGAATAACAAAATAAAGTATATACATATAGGCATATTACAGTAATCTATATTAAAGTCAATAGTAAATCTAAGTAACATTGAAAAAATCGGTGATTTTGCTCTGTTTAATGTTCGCTTCTGCTGCCTTTTTGGCTCGTCTCTTCATTTCCGATGTGATGTTCCGATTCATCATTTTCTTCAGCCCACTTTAAATACGTCTCAAAACTTATGACTGCGTTTTTGTGCTTTACATTTCTACTTCTTCGTCGGAGCTTGATTCATAAATCAATTTGAGGCAACCTCACTTGTTGCAGAAGCATTAAATAAATTTAATAAAACGAAATATAGCCTGACTTAATTTTGCAGAGTTACGAACAGGTTGAATATTTACATATTCAGGTTATATATCGTTTTATTAAATTTAACAAAAAATTGCTTGATTCATTTTGAATATGTAGCAAAATATTCATATCATGTGTAGATTTCCATGATTCCTTATGTCTGATAGCAAGAAATTCTTGTCGCGTGACATCTTCAGAAATTTGGTTCATTAGCGCACTAACCTCGTTTATTTGTCTTTCTATACCTTCCAATTCCATTCTGTGCCTCCATTGTAACAGTGGAAGATTATCGTCTTCAGTCCAACTATCATTAAGAAGTGGTGTAAGAAATTTTGTCTTCCCATTGATAGTCCAATAACATCTTTCAAATTAACTTTCTTCAATTCTGCGGATAAATCTACACCTTCGGAAGCAACATTTTTTTTTTTAAGCCTCTTGCAATAATTTAACTTGATCGATTGAATCACATTTTGGTCCATCGGTTGCACTAAGGGAGTTACATTTGGACATATTTGAACACTAGATGACTAAATTTATTACAATGAATATAGAACAAATAAATTTACCTAAAATTATATTAAAATGGCACCTTTAATGTTGGTAGATGCACCCCTAAAATTTAATAAAACACCAGTTTAAATATTTTAGCAAACTGGAATATTATTCAAAAAATAACTGCTTGTCCCAACATATAGTTGTTGGGGCTCGTAGAGGAATAGCAGTTTTGCAAATTAGAATCTTGTAAGGGAAGTTGTTCTTACGATGACTGTAAATCAGGAGTAATTTGTCAGGATTCATTTTAATGCGCCATTTTGCAAACCATTGTTGAAGGGAGTCAACAAGCTCTTGCAGGAATTGGAAGGCTTCCGGTTTCCTAGATAGATGATTATCTGCAAATTGCAGGAGGTATTCAGAGCAATTAAAATAAAAAGGATCGGGATTATGAATATCGAAACAGAAGATGTTGGAAAGTAGTGGTGAGATAGAAGAGCCTTATGGAAGTCCTTGCTCTGGAGTAAAAGAAGATGACAGAGAATTGTTGATTTTGACTGTTAAGGATCTATTGGAGAAGAATTCCTTAGTAATGAAACAAATATGAGAAGGGCTATTGAGGAGGTGACACAACCAGCCTGGCTGCCAGACAGAGCCGAAAGCTTTCTAGACATCTAGAAATAAGGCTGCAGAAGCGTTACGTTCAAGGTGAGTTATTTGAGGTTAGTACGGTGAGTGGAAGGGTAGTTGTTCGCTGAGGAAGAAATCCAAATTGATATTTAGGGATGCGGTTAGGAAAGTGGATACGATTGTGTTTTTGAGAAGAGCTTTATATAATTCTTCTAGAATAGGTAGAAGTGTAATGGGGCGTTGGATGAATAATAATGTTGACGGTTGGTCACATTTGGGAATGCATCTTATTATTCCCAACTTTGTTTGTGTATGTCCGGTTGCTGTATTTGTTTCCTTGAGGGTAATTAATCACGGGGGGGGGGGGTATCCAAATTGATGTTAAGGTTGATAGTCACGTTTGGAAATGCATATTATTATTCCACTCCGAAGGAAAATATAGTTTTTGGTAGAGGAAGTTAATAATACTATATAATTAAGGTCATGCATGTGGGACCTAAGAGATTTGAGGATGTGAGTATATAGTTTGATCAATAGATCTTTGCGTGTGCGTCATTACCGAAGACTGAGTTTTCTCGCCTTGGACGACATACGTACACACATGATTGCGTATAATTTAACTTATCATGGAGAGAGTAAACGCATGAAATGTTGTCGGAGCTAGACTCAGCTATTTATGATGTGCACGCAAAGATCCATTGATCAAAGTATATATTTGGTTTTGTCCAGTTGCTGTATTTTGTCCTTTTTTTAAAACGTTAATATATTCGTTATATGTAAAAAGTCTGTCGGTTCTGAACAGTATTTGTTTCGAAATATTCATTGTACCAATCATTTACTGCGTTGTCAAATCAAAGTTTGGGTCTTGTGTAATTGAATAAAATGAATTGAAAAAATAAGCAATTATCAAAGTTGGTGTAGTTTTTCTGTGTTTTTGTATTAACTTAGTTATTTTTTTTATTTCCGACCAGAGCTGTTTCTTCCAAGTCGTTAATTTACTGCGTGTATTTATTCAAGTGTCCGCCTTATATATAGTAATAAGTTATTGAAAATTATGTTCTAATATATTACATATTTCATTATATTATATTATGTCCGTTTCATGGTTATCCATTTATAACGATATGTGCATATCATGAGAAAAATAACAAATTGATAGAAAAATTTGTACAGTTACAAATAACTGTTCCAAATTTATTATTTGGCAATAATGTCTCGATATTATAATAAATAGTTCTACATTTACCAATGTCTCCATTCTTAAAATTGAAAACTACGGACGAGCGAGTTTAAATCAATATTTGCAGCAAAAATAGAAGGTTTTTAATGGTGACCTTACTATAATAAATACTGCGCATTATAATTAAAACTGAGACATTTTAGTATCTTATTTTAAGCAATTAGAAAAGTTTCAAAACGCTAAACTCCACATAATCCTTCCATTACGAAAACACTTCGTATAACCAGATTCAGGACAAAAATCCGCTTAGGATTCCGCTCGTAAAAAAACCTTATTACTCTAATAGCAAATTAAGCTCCAACGATGTAATTTTCTACTAGCTAATGTTTCCTTCAACTAAAGCTTTTACTTTAAATATTCAAACTGCATTAAAAGTTATATTAGATTTTTCTCCTGTCAGAAGGAAAATTTAAATTTAATCACAGAGCTTACCTCACATACACACACACACACACATTCACGGCATTCCATCTTTTCATGTAAGAAATGTAACGTTTCAGTAAAACGAAATTGGTTTTATATAATAACAATAATTAATATTTATCACCACGCGCTTTTTTCCGTGCAAACGCCAAGTTTAATAAGCCTAAACGAAATTTATAACGCGAACAGAGAATTCGAGTTAAGTGGGTGCTATATCTTCTTCCCCTGGGAATTGAGATCGATAAATGGCAACGGGGAAAATGGATAAACCTCGCAAATAATCAAAAATTGCGATGCTAATAAATTGGAAAAGTGCTTAACGAAATAATTATTTTCCAAGGAATATTTGAGGATACAATTTCAATGTTTTAATAGGATATCTCGATATTTTGTAAGAAATATCTAAATCAATCTCAATTTGGCGTTTTTAAAATGTTGTCAATCTAAAACACATATATGAAGGAATCTTAAGGAAGTATGTAAGCATGTTGCGCTGGGTGTAAATTATCTCAGATACATAGTGCATTTTGGGGGAAGGATTAGTGCGTGCATTGGGTACTATTCCACTGGTAAAGACACAGCGTCCTATTACTCACAGTAATACTAAACACTGTCTAATTGATGTATTAGCATATAAATAAATTGCATTATTCTTTAAAGTACAAATAGTCACATAATATCATTTTACTCGCACGTATACCATATTCACAACCAATTAAGAAAGAGTCAAAGCATTGTGAGATAAAAATGCAGCTTTATATGTAAAACGTACACATTTTGGTCCGCGGATGCGAAGGATGGTCACAAGAACAAAGGGTTGCGCTATTGATCAAATTCTGCAGCATAGCACTATGGCTCGCACTCTAAGCAGAACAAGATCAGTTGATATCATACAAGGGTATGCTTACGGGTTTTAGCAAAATTTTACGCCAGTCCGAAGATGTCATTACGGCCACCAACTGTATGGAGCTGTACTTAGCAAAAAGCACTACGAGGGTCGATCAATAAGTACCCGTGTTTGAAGACAGGTGGTGTTGCTGAGGGAAGTTGACATTACCGTCGTGCACTGCCATCTGTCGCACGACACCATACTAAATTTCAGACTGATTCATAGGTTAGTTTTTATTTGGCAGCCAGTTGAATCACGCGTGTTTCGCAATAAAATGGAAAAAGAACAATATCGATCTGTAATTCGCTTTTTATTTTTGGATGGAAAAACATGCGAAGAAATAAAAAGTTGAATGCTGTCTATGGGAACCTTTCACCATCTATCAGAACCGTAAGATATTGGTTCAACAAATTTAAACATGGTCGTACATCTGTTTTTGGTGAGGAGCGCCCAGGCCGCCCGGCAGACGTGGTTACCGAGGAAATCGTTGAAAAGGTCCACGACATGATTCTCGCTGATCGCCGAACGGAAGTGCGCGAAGTAGCAGAGGCCGTAGGCGTGTCGTACGGAACGGCAATTAATATTTTACATGATAAGTTAAGCATGCGAAAGGTGTCGGCCCGATGGGTGCCGTGATTGCTTACGGTGGACAACAAGCGGTTACGGCTGTCAATATCGAAGCAGTGTTTGGACCTCTTTAAGCGAAATTCACAGGAGTTTTTGCGCCGAGTCGTCACCGTTGATGAAACACGGGAACTTATTGATCGACCCTCGTATATCTTGAAAGAAAGAAAAAATTGTATCTGTATAAGTTGCATATTTTACACTTTTGAGAAGCTGATCCCGGCTCGTCAGATGAAAATATGTGGTTTTTAGAACAGATAGACAATGCTGTTTTCCTCATGAACATTTTATTTTGCAATACTAATTGGAGATTTAAACAAACAGAAACTTGGACACTGGTCGCAAGAGAACCCACATTGGTACACTTGCGACAAGGAGCATAAAGTAATAGAGCCATTCTGATTTGACAGCACAATAATAGGTGAATTATACCTCGAGATGTTTGGTGATAAAATTTTACCACAATAGGATCTCATCAGTGAACAATCGAATTAGTTCATGCAAGATGGTGCTCGACCACATTATGCCACATCCGTGCGACACTGGTTTGACGAAGAAGTCTCTGGTAGATGGATCGGCAATAGAGTAGCCTCCCAGATCACCAAATCTTAATTCACTTGACTTTGCTTTCTGGGGTTAGCTAAAGTCCTAAGTGTACCGAGTATAAATTCGTATTTTATATTTGAAATCGAGGGATTGAGATTCGAAAAATAAATATAATTAAATGTTAGCTGAATTAGTTAGGGAAATGCCATCGTCGGATTGAAATTTCGATATATAAATGTTTATTTTGACCTTCATTGGCATATCTAACAATAATTACTTCCATCAACCAAAAATACAATTATAATAACAATAATTCTCGTGCTCTCTCTCTCCTACATTCTTTTTCCCGCCCCAATTTCTGCAGCATCTTTACCCCGGCCCCATCTCTCATCCATTCCGCTACCCTCTTATTCCTTTTTCCTCCCATCCATTCTTCATTCACTCCCTCACAATCCTCCGCCAGATGCCTCCATGTATCCCTCCTGTTTTCACACATTGCACACCTCATATATTCTTCGCCCATCCACTTCTTCCTCCCTCTCTCCTCTGATTCACACCTAGCCCTAGCCAATATCACCCTCTCTTCTCTGTTCCATCCGTCCTCATCCAAATACTTCGATCTCCTTCCATGTACCTGCCAACTCCCATACATGTCATTATATTCACTTCTTTCTATACATCCCTGTCTCTCCTGCACATCCACTTCCTTTGCCCTCTCTCTCACCCACTTTGCCACATTTACCCCCTCTCTAACCACTCCCTCACTTTCACTTCAGACAATCCTACTCTTTCATATATTTTCATTCGTTCCTTCCTCCATTAAGTTAAGTTAAATAACATAGGGATTAACGGTTATTCCTGTCTCAATCCTACCCACGTCCTAAATCTCTCCAACACCTCCACTCCCACTCTTGCTACCACCAAAGTTTCCTTATATACTCCTCTTGCCCACTCAACCATACTCTCACTCACTCCTTTTCTCCTCATACATTATAACAACTTCTCTCTCGGCACTGAGTCGTACGCCGCCTTTAAATCCACAAACACCGCATACATGCTTCTCTTCTCTTCAGTCACTCTCTCAGCCATTCTTGCCAGGGTACCGATCTGCTCCCTTCCCCCCTCCCCGCCTAAATCCCCCCTGCGTCTCAGGTATTAAATCCTTTTCTTCCACCTCTTCTTTCAGCCGATCCTTCACCACCAACATTGCAATTTTATATCTTGTGGACATCACCATAATTCCCCTATAGTTCCCGACCTCCTTCTCATCCCCTCCTTTGTGTACCGAGCACATCGTACCCAATCTCCAGGCCTCCGATATGTCCCTTCTTCCCCTCCACATTTGGTTCAACAGCTCCCTGAATTTCTTCTTTCCCCCTTCTCCTATCTCCTTCCACATCCCTGGCTTTAGCCCACCCATCCCGGCTGCCTTTCCTCCTTTAACTTCCTCGAAAGCTCTTTCCACTTCCTCCTAAGACAACTCCTCCGCCATCTCCATACGCCTTTCTTGTCCCACTTCCTCTGGGTATCCACTTGTTTCTCTACATTTCCTTGTCCACTCCTTTCCTATCCCCTCATATTTCCTTTTTGCTGCCGTTACCTTCCTCTCCTCCCATCCACCTCTTATACATTCCCCAACTGCCTTCCTTACTTCACTTTTTGCCTGCCTGCATTCTTCATCAAACCACCTACTCCCTTCTCCCGTCCCTCCTTTAGCTTTTCTTCCGCACCCCATTATTAGTTCCTCCATCTCCTCCATTGATTTGACGTCTTCCCACTGGATCCTCCTCATCTGTTTCCTCATTTCTTCTATTGCCTTTGCCCCACATTCTAACTTTCCTATTTCTTGCTTCTCTTCAGTCGTTTTCTCCTTCTCCATCCATACCTCTACTTTTAACGGTAGATGATCCGAGCCCATCACTTCCTCCACCTCCATACTTTTTATTTCCCTTTTTGTCATCCCCTTTATCGCCACATAGTCTATCACAGACGATCCCCGCGGCCCAATGTATGTTTTCCTCCCTTCCCAGTCCCCCTCTGTGCATCCATTTAGAATTTTCCATCCCCTCTCCATCACCCACTCCTTCATTCTCTTACCCTCCCCGTTTATACATTTGTCCCTGGACTTTCTTTCTATCACCGAGCCCTCTTCATTAATCCCCCCCCCATTTCTCTCATTCTAGCATTAAAGCCTCCTCCTAGCACCCATTTTCCTCCCCCTTTTATTCTCTCCTCTATCTCCTTTCTTATTATATTCCAATTTTTATTTACATATACCACCCCTACGTTTATCCTCTGTTTCCCTTGTCTATACTTTATCCATGCCATGTCTTCTCCTTCTCTGCAGTGTCCCGTTACGTCCGTCCCTATTTCCTTCTTCCATCCCACTATCATTCCACCCCTCGCCCTTCCTTTAGTCGCACACTTTATCGCATCTTTCCTCTCCCATATAAAGCTTCCCGGCAGCCATCTTTTCACTTCTTCCCCATCCATGTCTCTACTAGCCCTACTATGTCCTTCCCTACTAATCACTCTCTCTTCCACTTGCCCTCCTTTATCTTCTCCATAATTCCCGCTATGTTCCAAAACCCCATTGTTACTGACCCCTTCTTCCCTGACCTTCTAGTTTGGAATGAATTTATTGTTATTTGTATAGTTAAATTCATTTATTGTTTAGAAAAAATGGGTATATAAAAAGTTTTTAAGAGGCAAACAACCGTCAAGGGGTAAATTAAAACCTTTGGATTTGTTCAGAGCGATGACGTATCCAACCTAAAATGTTAGAGCCTAAAAATAACATCTGCCAAGTTATAGCCGAGATACCACCCGAAATTTACAAAAAAAGTCATCGAAAATTACCTCGGAAGGATCGACTGCAGCAGAAGGACCAGAGGCGCCCATTTAATAGATATTATTTTTCACAATTAATGAAATACATATTATCGTTTAATAAAAACATCCGAAGATTTCCTTAAAGTGTTTTTTTTTAGTTTGGGAAAATTGGATCACCCTTTGTAATGACACCAACATGTCTTATTATAAACCCACACCACATATCCTTAGTCTATTAATATGCATAATAAATATGTTTATTTGCACTATTAATAAATCGTTAAATTAGAATATTTGGACAAACATCTGTCCAACAATAAATCTGCAAACTCTTATGTTTATTATTGTGTTTAATATAAAGTTCAATTCTAGAATAACAGAGAGTTGGTACAGTTGTAAAGTTGTGCTATGATTATTATTTCTTTTGATTTCTTTCGTAGATTCTTTCTGGGCTGTGACTGGTGTAAATGCGCCAATTTTAAAAGACCAATTTTTTTTGCTTAATGAATGTATTACCATACCATGTACCATAAAATTTTACTAGATAAATTAAATCGATACGGGATACGGGGAGTTGCTAATAGATGGTTTGAGTCATATCTAGTGGGCAGACAACAAATTGTTGAAATAAAAACCAGCAGTTCATCAGCAAGATCAAGCAGTTTGACTCAAGGAAGTGTTCTAGGGCCAATACTCTTTGTAATGTATTTAAATGACTTTTTCAAGTTGAAGAACATTAATAAACATCATGTAACTTGTTATGCAGACGACACAAATTTAATAATTTCATCAGATAATTTAAATAACCTACAAACTGAATTAAGTCAATCATTAAAAGAAATTCAAGAGTGGTGTCTAGGCAATCAAATGATTCTTAATAAAGAAAAAACCCACTACATAATGTATAGAGCAAGCAACAGGCCAGCAGTTGACAATTCTAATGATATTTATTCGGATCAAAACAAAATTATATTAGATAAATGTGTAAGATTTTTAGGGGTTCACATAGATGGACATCTTAATTGGAAAGTACATATTGAAAAACTGTGCAAAACATTAAGTACCAAATGTTACTGCTTACGTAAATTAACTGAAACTGTCTCGTGGAAGATCGTGATTGATGCGTATCATGCCATTTTTGTATCAAATATAAGATACGGAATAATTCACAGGGGTGGGTCGACAGATCTAACCCAAGTTTTTAAAATCCAAAAACGTGCTTTAAGAATCATGTTTGCGATCAAGTACCAAAATTCTTGTCGAGGCTATTTTAAAAAAGAGCGCCTGTTAACTGTGCCAGGGTTATATGTGTTCGAATGCCTTAAATTTTGCCATAAACATAAACATTTATTTGAAGAGCATGGGAGAGATGTTTCCAGATATAAACGTAATTTAATATATCCCATTCACAAACTTACACTTACAGAAAGATCCGCATATTACGCATGCATAAGATTTTTCAATATATTACCTTCGAACGTGAAAAATATGGAAAATTTTAAGGAATTCAAATCTGAAACGTTTAATTTAATTGTAGGCATCGAGCCATATTCTGTTACAGAATTTATAGAATTTTTTTCGAGTTAAAAATATTGTATGTGTAAATTAAATTACTGTAACCAATTGCTGTACAATTAATTACTTTTATTCACAATCACTATAATAATATGCATATTTTTAACCTCGAAAAAGTTGGGATATTAGCGATTCCCTCTTCGAGATGGGTAATATTCTATTACTAACGTCTATTTCGAGGTACAGAAACATTTTGCGAACCTCTATTTCGAAATACAGAAACAGTCAATTGTCAGTTTATATAAACGTCAAATTGACATCAATCATGCGCTCGGTTCTCCAACGAATCTACTCTGAAGTGAATTTTACAATTCTGTTTAATTATGGATTACCACGTCATAACGGTCGCAACCATCCTCTTCATTAAGTACTTCTTATTTATAAGTGGATAGAGTCTAATCAATGGATCTTTGCGTGCACGTCATAGATAGCCGAACCTAGTTCCGACAAGATTTTCATGTGTTTACTCCCTCTATGATAAGTTATATTAGACGCAGTAATATGTGTACGTATGTCGTCCAGGGCGAAGACTTACGGCACTCAGTAAATCCATGCATTAAACAAAGACAAAACCTTGGTCCGTAAGTAATTTCGTGATTCGTAATGCATTGGTGGCGCTATAAGCAGTATTTTCTGTTTTGTGTTCGTTTTTGCATATTTGTTCGATTTTACAACCTGTACAGTACATTTTTAGTCGTAACATAAACACGTCGTGATAAAAATTTCTTCGTGATATATAGAAAATAGTTCTTTTTAGAACTTTTATAAGAATCAGCGGAACCGCTTGGCCTAACCTCAAAATGCCAGGTAAACGTCTAAATTCTCGGGCGCGGAATTTGATGGTCAATCTTATGACCTATTTTACATCAGAAATGAAAAACAAGGGTCCTTTAATTTCGCTGAATGCTGTCCAAGAGGTAATTTCTTTCTTTGTTGCCTAATTAACCGATTAATAATAGTACATCGTTTCATAGAGTTGCTGATGCTTTAAACATAAGTTTACGGACTATCTCCGGTATTAAAATTGCGAGTGAAAGAAATCAGTCGCTTTCTACCCCTGGAAAATCTAGACCCCGGAAGAAAGAGGGTGCCAAAACGGGAACCAAAAGATCTGTTACTCCTCGCGCACAGACCGAAATTTACTGACGTTTAAAACGTCAAAATTATGAAGGAATGTTGGGTTCATAACGAATTTGATTTGTTTACCCTCTGGCCAAATGCGGCCCGACATATCAAGTGTTTCGTATTCGATCACTTCAAAGGCATATTCGCGTATACATCTCATAGGTGCTGTTTTAATGGTTTACGACGCGGGCTTAACGTAATTTCAGTTTATTTTTTATTTGTCCGATGCGCAATTTGTTTCGCCTACGCCACTGGTGGAATCCCTAGCGTTGATTGTACCAGACAACTATCAGTAGTGACGTGCACGCAAAGATCCATTGATTCAAGTATATTAATGATTTGTGCTCTTACACGAAACGGATTTATGCATATCTCAGGTTGGCAACATCCCAACAACCCATCAAGTGTCAAAACCGTAACCTCATAATAAATGCGCCTTCACAACAACCCGCGGACAGTAACGAGGACGGGAACGGAGGCGAAAATATAGCAAGCTTCTCGTTCCCGTTATCCGAAATTAGTTATTAGTTATGTCAACATGCGAATCATTTAACTTTTGGTTCCCGGAAGTTGTTGCGTTTACTTTTGTCCGTTACGTGAAATGCACGTTTACCCCATTTTATGTCAATTGCCGTAAGTCGTATTGAATTACATCAGTATCTGCTGGTGGCTCGGGTTCTCCACGTAATCTAGCTGTATTATGTAATACACTACTTACCACAATTATAAAAAGTGTGGTACTGAGGTTTAAGTGACACCCATACGTCAATTTTTTTACGAATTAAATATGTCCGACATTGAAATAAATATGTGTACCAAAATCAAACAATTTTACTTTTATCATTACATTTCGTGATTGTGAATAAAATAGTATACATACCTCGCGGGAACACAATTCCAGCCTCGCGCAATTGCAAACCTTGGCGCTTCGCGCCTCGGTTTGCAATCTATGCCCTCGGCTGTAATGATGTTTATCCCGACACGGTACGTAATATACTATAATGTACCTATTTCGCCACTGACCATTTCAATTTTGTCTCCATTTATTGTGTATAAACATGTAGATGTGCCATCTTTTGAATAAATTATTATTACTATTATTATTATATATTCACTTTTTATTGATATCGAGACGGTTTCACAATAACTAATTTTAAACTAATGATTGTTTAACGAATCACAACTGAACCGTAAGTCTAATTAAATTTTAAGCAGGACTCTAAGGTATAAATTATTTTTCGTTGTTGATGTGCCATAGTCGAACTCCTTAAACAAACATATTCTTTGGAGGAGGTACGCATAACGCTTTGGTGAACGTTGTCATCTTCAGATAAAAGAGAAAGTTACACTTTTCCACTACATAATTCAAAATATGAACTAGTTATAGAGCTATTCAGCAGAGATGGCGGTCGGGGTGTCTTCTCCGTCCGAATCAAGTAATGCCCGTTGCAATTTTCCACCATAGGCTAAATCGCGCGCGCCTATGAAATAACCGGTAAGTAAGAGACGCCGTAAACTATCTCTTTCTCCTTCTACCGCTCGGTCTAAGACCGAGCTACGCAGGCCGTGTATGTGTTTTCTAGATACGGCCCACGAAATCGTACGTCTTGGGAATATCCGCTCGGTTATCAGGTAGTAGAAAAGGATACCAATATTATTTGAATGTTCCGAACTTAGTTCGTTAACCGCCCTTACTCATGAATAGGTCTATATTTGTTTTTCCCACAGTTATCTGCGCCAGTTCGGCTCCGAAAAGCAAATACAATTATGTATTACAATTATGTCTGGTAATGAATACTTACTCGATTGTGATCATTGGTATTAAATTTTAAATGAGAAGCAAAAATCAACATTTTAAAGACATCGAATAAACATGATAAAATTAATAATGGTAAGTATTCACAAACCAAAGATAACACGACAATAATATTTGAATCTACTTAAAATGTTCTAACAATAATGAAAATAAAGAATAACCACACATTACATAGTTCTTGTTTCAAATACAAAACAGCAGCTCACTTACCATTAATATCGAAGAACATCTTCCTATACTCCTTTCCACAAAGTGTCTAGATGCCATACTTTGTAAAGACGTGGTCTGGAAAAAAAAGAAAATAAGTTTTAGATACTGACAGACCTGCAGAAATCTTAATCACAACCTTGAATCGAATTTAATCATTTTTTCCGAATGTTTTGCGAATCTTGTATTGAGGCAATAAGGGACGTGACTTGAATCCGTGGAAAGGTATAGCAAATAATAAAGCAATAAAACGTGGAAAAAACACGCTTAATAACATAATAATAATAATAATAAATCATTTATTGACACATTGAAAGTACAAAAGAAAAATAAACTAAATATATATCGAAATCATCTGGACCTCACCCATTACTACCTGATTTTGGATATAACCATTTTGTATAAATACCGTAAATTTTCTGTACACATCTCCTTGAGAATAAGCAATGGTCGAAACTAGTCGACAAACAAATAATAAATACGGTGAAAGAAAACCAAGTGTTTTAATCAATCAATATAATACAGAAAGGTTAAGTGAAAAACTAATTAATCATAAAATTAGAAATATAAATGTTTGCAAAATTTACTATACTGGCCTTACGAATACTACAAAAATAAATCAATTGTAAAAACAACCGCTTTTCTCGGCAATGGCACGATAAAAGTTGAATTATTCATGCGATCATTCCCTATTACAATAATATTCCTATTAACTCAACATTGATAAAAGGGTATTGTTTGTAATAGCCGATATCTTGTTATACGATTACATTACAAGTCTAAAATGATATCTAAAATTACTTCCAAGTATATACCCAGTTAGTAGTTTAATTAATGGCTTATGAAAATTACAGATTAAACTAACTTTTGCCGCTGCTAATTGACTAAATCGATACGCTTGAAAATTCGCACTCAAAATTATGTAAATATTTTATGCTGATATAATTAATACAGTCAAGAGCCAAGGAATTAAGTGTATATTTCTTGCCAACTAATATAACTGACGCAAACTGTTATGTTCAACATTGCTTAAACCAACTAATATAACTAAAGCATTACATAAGAATCTTTATTATTACATTTCAATTAAAATTGTGTATATACTCGCATTTTACTTTAACGTCCCAAGTCGCAGTTTTTAATTAAAAGCAAACGCAAGTAAACGTAATAAATCAAACATTGATAAATATCTTACGGTGGGTAGGTATGTATATACAAAATTTTAATTAAATTTCTCCGATACCCGGATCAATAAGGTGTTGATGAGATGTAAATTATTTCTGTAGTGTTGATTCTAGATGGAAACTTGATAAACTCGATGTTCATAAATTGTTAATGGGCGAATAAACTTCGCTGCATTTATGTAATTTATTTACATCATGTGTCGACTGAATTAATTTATCTCTGATAGCCTCTCATGTCGGTGCATGCTGGCTCGATATTAAATTGTTTGCTTCATATTTTACGTACTCTTTATTAAATTTAGTATTTGAAATCAAGTTTTTAATTGTCAGTCATCTTAGTTATGACTAGGGATGGCCAAAATTGTTAGTTGATCGATTCGATTATTCGAGCAATATGAGATGGCGCTTAATTAGCAGGTATTTCGGCACCTAAGTAAATTATTTACAATTCTAATTGCATTATTTATAAATAAATAGAGATTAATATAGGTGAATATTAGTGGGTCGGTTATTTAATAAGCTGGATGACGTTATTTTCACTGGTAGGAACGCCGCTAATGAATCAGACGAGAAGACAGTATTTATAGATTTTAAGATGATGATAACGATTATTTTTACATTTCAACATATTTTGGAATGAATATATTTTTTTAGGCGTAGATTAGCTATTCGGCCACTAATGCTAATCTATGATTATAAATTGGATACAAGAAATTAATAATATCAGACGAACACGGACCCTGGCGGATATTTATCGGTCAGTAAAATGTTCCGACCAGCGGTGAATCGAACCCACTCGACTCGTTTTATATAATTATATATATATATATATATATATATATATAATTTTATATAATGCATGTACTAGTAAAGTTATTAAGCTTAAAACTGCTGACGAATTGACACCAAATTTTCATGTTAGCGAAATCAGCGCTTTTTCATAATTTGACAGAGACATTAACGCTAATTAAATTGTGTGTCGTGTTACGTTGCGTTATAAAAAAAATTAGCAGATCTTACTGATGCAACTAATAAACGTTGATTGCATTAAGATTGTTAAAATAAGTCGGCAACATAGATAACTTCTCAACTGTCATTCTGTAGAACGCATAGGCGAAATAAGTTGACATTAACCCCGCGCTAATTAAGTTTACTTTCTGTATTAGTGCAATCAACAATAAGCAATTATTACTTTTACCAGTACTCAACATCGGTTTTCCCAATCCACTTTAAATCTTTAAACTTTAAACTGTGCGACACAAAAGAGTATTTGACCTTAAAATCCGGACAAAAGTCGATTTCGCGAAAAGTGGGCATTACCCGAGATACATGAATAGATAGTAAACAAAGAGTTGATCCTCTTTTGCTACCACTTTCCATTGGAATTTGGCCGTCCTTCACCATGATATAGCAAACATATGGAAATGTTTTTTTTTTATTTATGCGATAAATAAATTAGCTATGGAGCATGGATACTCCTGAGGGAGGTATGTATAACGTATTTCACTAATTTTAATGGCAATACATGCTGATTTTATAGGAAAAGAAATTCGTTTCCAAGAACATTCTTTTTAAATATTTCTTACCTTAGAATTTTGTTAAACACGAGGAGTTTTGTTATACTTCTGGATATGTCCCGGTTTTGATTTTCATATCATGTTGTAGAAGTGAATCTCCTCTTACCATCCCAATAGAAATGGTTCCAACTTCATCCAACTTTCTTAGTAATCGCTCTAAACCTCTATCAAAAATAAACATTGAAGAACACTTTTTTTTAATTTCTTTTTATGCTTTCCGGATTTGAAGCTATGACCCGGAAACGTTTTTTGAGTAAATTGGACCAAGCTGAATATTCTTTGTTGAATAAAAAAAAAATCATTGAGGATTATCTGTAGGAGGTTATGCAGAAACCGTCTTGAGATGAAACGTAGATTAATCAGTCACATTAATTAGAAGATCTTTGCCAAAGAAGAAATGAAAGTTGGCTACAAGGCACATTTGCAAAATCTCGGCCGGGTCGCCTAAAGAAGATTTTTAGTGACATCAGCGAACGAAGTAAACGAAGAAAAACAGAAGTTTTTCGTAGTGACATCAGCTCTGAAGGGTTAATTTTTGCCACTTACGTGATGTTGCGATGTGAAGGCAAGAGAGATGTTTAAATTAAAATGTGATAAAAGACTTAACGTCATCTCCGAGGGGTGCAAATACTGCTCGGCGGGGTTGTTCAGAATTTGATTAATGAATAAAGTAACACATTAACTTTGATGTATAAGTGAGGATCTGACGGATCGCAGCAAACAGCATATAAGTAAAAAAAAATGAAAATAGCTGCGATGTTGATGCGAACATTTTTCAAAGTTCGTTCGATCCTTTACAATTATCTTATAGACAAGAAAAGAAAATAATTTGGGGTAACGCATTAAACGCATTAACTTTTTCTCTGTGATTTTGCTGCCCGATTCGCAAAAGATTTGTAAAACAAAGAGCAGATTTCACAAACCAAGAAATCAGTTATGTAGAAAACAAAATAAAATCCCTGGAAGCTACTTGTAGCATCATTCATTTCGCACTCGTACTTCAGTTTAACGAATGAAGGGTAAAGATAGTCAGGTGAATTGACAATGATCGATGTGAAGATAACCACGAATTTTTCAGCCAAGGATTTCCCGGCGATCCACCACCGAATAAAAATTTCTTCAATATTAATGATTTATGATAAATCAAACGCAGAGAATGTAATTAATATAAGCCTATAGATGTATAGTCAATCCACAAGTTCAATTTTTTTTTCTCGAGTCCACGCCAACTCCCTTTTTAAAATGACAATAATTCATTCAAATGAGAAGTGCTATTGCCCTCTCGGCTTTTATAAACAAATACACCTAGATAATTCAGTAATGTGTTTCAGACAGTATCAAGCAGTTTTATACAACATTATTTTTAATAACAAACTACCTCCCTTGTTTCATGATATTTTGCAACTTATTTTAATTTTTATACTATCTTGTTGTTATCTTTTAGTTTTCTGCTGAAGATGGGCCAATAGCCCGAAACTAGTACAGAAAATAAAATATATAAAATACTGGACGTACATATTTCCGACACCCTCTTTCAATATTATTTTCATTTCAGCTGACAAATATTTGCCCGAAAATACTTTCAGACAAAATGTCCAATATGACACTGTTTGACGCGTTTCAAATTAAATTTTTTAACAACAACGTGTAGATAAGAGTCTACTTAAATGATTTAAATGATGAAATTTTAGGTGAAATTGTTTATAACTTTTTTATTAATTTTTTTCTCGAGTCCACGCCAACTCCCTTTTTGAAATGACAAGAATTCAAAGTCCAATATGGCACTGTTTGACGCGTTTTAAATTTAATTTTTTAACAACAGTGTGTAGATAAAAGTATACTTAAACGATTTAAACGATGAAATTTTGGGTAAAATCGTTTATAACTTTTTTATGAATTTTTTTTCACGGGTCCACCTAAACTATGTATGTAATATAGCAAACTTTCAAAGTCCAATATGGCACTATTTGACGAGTTTTAAATTTAATTTTTTAATAACAGCTTGTAGATAAGAGTCTACTTAAACGATTTAAACGATGAAATTTTGGGTAACATTGTTTATAACTTTTTTATGAATTTTTTTCGCGAGTCCACCCAAATTTTGTTTGTAATATAGCAAACTTTGAAAGTCCGATATGACACTGTTCGACGCGAATCAAATTTTATTTTTTTAACAACAACGTGTAGATAAGAGTCTACTAAAGCGATTTAAATGATAATTTTTTTGGGTAAAAGTGTTTATAACTTTATTATGAATGTTTATTCTCGGGCGTATTTTTGAGATAAAACGATTTTTTTTAAATTACGAGAAAGACCCCTTAATCCAATAAATTCCAGTGATATATTACTGTAATATATGCAGTGGCTAAATGTTGGTGTTAAAAAATGTAATTATAAATGCGTCAAATAGTGCCATATTGGACTTAAAAGTTTGCTATATTATATAAATATAAAGTTGGGGTGGACCCAAGAAAAAGAAATCATAAACAAGTTATAAACAGTTTTACTAAAAAAATCATTATTTTAAATCGCTTAAATGGACTCTTATCTACACGTTTTTATTAAAAAATTAATTTAAAACGCGTCGAACCGTGCCATATTGGACTTTGAAAGTTTGCCATATTATATATACTGGGTGGAAACTTTAACTGGAACAAATTCGGTATTTATGAAATGAGAAGTTCC
The DNA here is from genome assembly GCA_910593695.2 of Ocypus olens. Taxonomy (NCBI): domain Eukaryota; kingdom Metazoa; phylum Arthropoda; class Insecta; order Coleoptera; family Staphylinidae; genus Ocypus; species Ocypus olens. Next base: position 37,807,524 of record OU343053.1, read on the forward strand.
AGAAAAAAATCCTCAGATACGTCAATTTTTGTTTTCATTGCGCACTATTATGACTATTCACTAGTCTTTCTCGTATGACGTCATAGACCTTTTTTTAATAGAAACCATTTTTTTTTTACTTAATTTGTAGCCCTTTTTATTCTCTTCACGACTGTGTAAAATTAGTTTTTTCTTGTTTTTTTATTTCAGAAATTGAAATCGTTTTTTTTTAACTTATTTAATGTACCAAATGTTCAAATTCCGCCAGAAATGTTTCAACATGTGAGGGATGTGTTTTATCACCGATTGGCTTTTTGCGAAGAGAGGAACGGTGCCCATTTTGAACATTTGATACATTAAATAAGTTTATTAAAAAAAATATTTTTTTCAATTTCTTAAATAATATTGGACATTTAATTCTTGTCATTTTAAAAAGGGAGTTCGCGTGGACTCGAGGAAAAATAATTGAAATTGTGGATTGACTGCACATCTATAGGCTTATGTTAATTACATTCTCAGCGTTTGATTTATCATAAATATTGAGGAAATTTTTAGTCGGTGGTGAATGAGCCGGGAAATCCGTGGCTGAAAAATTCGTGGCTATTTTTACATCGGTTTGACAATGTTGGAGGTGTTCTCAGTTAAAATTTTGAAATAAAAGTCATCTTTGGCAACACCGCACTGGCTTTTATAGCCCTTAGTTCGCCATATGGCCACAGTGGCAAGTCAAGGTTAGAATGCTTTGGATTGCACCACCATGTATGAGAAAATTGAATATCAACAATAAAGTAAAATCAATGGATTTTGTCTTGGAAAGTCTTGATTTGCTATAAAAAAAGGTTTCTTATCACGATTTTGAAGCAACTTCCATTGTCGCCCTAATGGGGTAGACCTTTTAAAAAATTAAACATGTGTTTTTTTCTTTTTTCGATCGATTTTCGTATAGTTTCTCAAGATATTCGCAAAACTCAGGTTTCTTGCGATCACAGCGCCGTCTGTCACGAATCGAAAAAATGTCAGACAAAAGTTACTTGTTACTTATTTTTTATGGGAAATCTGAATCTGCCATAAAAATTGGGGGTTCCCATCTAAGATTTTAAAGTATCCCTCTGGGGTGGGGGGTCAACTTTGGTATCATTGAATGAACCTATTCCAGGCCAACAAATTTCATTCAGAACTTTTTTTGAGTCGATTACATTAGACAAAGACGAAAGTAGCCTGAATATATGAATATTCAACCTGTTCGTAACTCTACAAAGCAAAATTAAGTCTTACTAAAACTATGCTTATTGAAAAAACTACTTCCCTAATGCCGCGCCGGATGTTGGATGATAGAAAAGAAATTTTAAATTCGATGCATAGTTTTCTTGATATTTCAAGGTCTTCAGATAAATCGTTATAATCTCTGTTACACTGTAAAATTATACCTAAAAATGGACTATTTTTTATTTTCTTGTTATTAATAAAATTGTTAGAATTTTAAAATTCATTTTATACTACTACTTTAATGATAATAGAAAATGTAAAAAAAAAACATTTATTTTACAAAATTTATCATGATTTATTAGGTGTATACCAGTTGCCTTTAAAAATAGTATTCCAGTCAAGGGTTTAAAGAAACTATAAACTAAGAAATAAATAGACTATACAAAGATGGTCAAATACGAAGGAATGATTTTATGTAATCTACTTATCCGTGAAAATAACAAGTTACAATCGGTAGTGTTTACTATTAACTTGTGATAATCATTGCAATTTCTGCAGAAGCTTAACCCGCCATTGGTGACGCAAATTTAATGGTGACGCCGGTCTCACGCACCGGGGGTTTCAACTGAAGATTTTTCGAAGCGTGTTACTAACAGTTCATGTTTTTTTTTTTAATTTATGCTCTTTGGCAATAAAACAAAGATATTTAATCAATTTAAGCTCTGCAATGCGGCACCTACTCGAAATTGCAACAAAAACAATAACGGAAAATAAATAAAATTATTCGACACAACCGGTCTCACAGACCAGTAGGTCGCCATTGGCGGGTTAAGGCATAAGAAAATCAGTGAAGTGAAGCTTGAACATAGAAGTGTAATAATATAATTCTTACCAAAAGAGGGAAATTTAGTAAAATTTATCCAGGTAAGATTGATTGATGTCCATGGGGAAGATACAAAGTTCGAGCCAAGAAAAACATTCAAAAAGTTGAAGATTTGGTTTTGACAGATCAAAAGATGAAGGTTTCAGTAATTGCCAATGAAGTCGAAATATTAGAGGCAACAACCTTTAAAATGTCACATTAAGATTTGGGCATGAATAAAGACGTTGGAGTCTTAAGAAAGTCTTAAGAAAACTTAGCGGTTTTTGCAGATGGCGAGGATTTCTCAATGGGAATTTACCGGGATCAACCAATTAAGTAACACAGGGAGTTTCCAGCACCAAAAAAGGCAAGCACGCAATTTTCGTTAGGAGAAAGGTATTACAGGATATAATTAATAATTTAAAAGCACCTATGCAGTTAAAAAACCGAATAAACATGGAAAAGAGATTACGTTGCTTCCTGAGGGTGCATAAAGCTCGAAAAGTCGAAGAAGTAATCAGCGATCGTGGCTTTCTAGACATGAGACATCCAACCTACACCGAGCGACTATTATTGGCTTAAAAAACATTTGCGGAAACAACCGTTTTCCTCTGGCGAGGAGCTAAAAGAAACTGGAGGAATTTTTTTTACAGACTTTTTTCGAAGGTTTAACTTTAGAGAAATGTTGGGCTAAAAATGTATAAATGTGGAAGGAACATTTGTTGAAAAATAAAATATTATTTTGCATTCAATTGTTTTCCTAAAAAAAACTTATAATAGGAATATGTATGATCGACATATTCAAATTAATTCAATTCTTTATTAATGCATTAACATATATATGTTTTACATATGTCATAATATATAGTGACGCGTATTCTTAAATTTAGAGTAAAAATAAAATAAAACATTTTGTGTTTAAACACGTACAAGAGGCATAAAAATAATATTAACTGAAAATTTAAGAATAAATCCTCAAAACAGGGTGTTTCTAAATTGATGCCAAAGGTTTTAAAGGGTGATTTTTCAGGAAAAATGATGAGTGGTCTTTCATATAATTTTTTGTTCAAAACCCCTTCCTCTCCAAGTTACAGCCCATCAAAGTTAAGGGAAAAAGTTGTTTTTATTTCATATATTCACTATGGAAGAATTTAGAAGGATAAAATTTTGCAGATAACTGTTCCTAATAAATGTCACTTTTTGAGGCATTTAATTTAATTTAATTTAATTTATTTTGAATCCAAGTCTGAGCATTATTTTATTATATTTTTGATCAAACTAACAATTTTAGGAGATAAAAAGTTGCAGATTTAATCCCTCCATTTAAATCAAGTTTTAAAATAGAAAAATGTGGACGAATTAAAAACTTCTGATGCAAACTATTAAAAGGGTTGATTTTTTCACCCCCTAGTAATAACATTTTAGGGTTATTACAAAAATAGTCAAAAAGTGCCATTTTATTAGGAACAGTTATCTGCCAAATTTTATTCTTCTAAGTTCTTCCATAGTGGATATAGGAAATAAACACTTTTTTCCCTTAACTTTAGAGGGCTGTAACTTGTAGAACAAAAAAATATATGAAAGACTTCCCTTCATTTTTGTTGAAAAATCACCCTCTAAAATCTTTCGCATCAATTTAGAAACACCCTGTACATCTTCCAACCTCTAATTAAGTTGCTGTTTATACAGGAGGCTTCTACTCCATTTTACATATTATATAGTAAATAAAACACTATTATTTTGTTTGTATAACTTTGATAATTTACATAGTTCCTATAAACAGATGCAAAAAAAACGCCAATACTTTCACAGACACAAAGGATAATTGAAGCAAAACAATCAATCAAATACGCAGACACAATGCTGTTTTCGTTTCGAAACATATTCCGATATACACAAATAAAGGATATTGGGCAAGGTCAAGATATTATGGCACACTCAACTTTCCGTGTAAACAGAACCATCAATTTAAAACCGTATCCAAGAATATTCGGTTACTCGAACAGATTAATTTATGGAATGGGCATTCGGAAAACAACGCCACAAACACCCACGATTCCAACATGCGATTGCGATAACATCTTAAAACAGTTCGAGTTTCGAATTGCTGCACAAATTTTCAAGTTTTCAAGGCTAATTGGGATTTCTGTAATTTACTCGGATGGAATAAGCGAAGATTACGGTTTTGAAATGCATCGCATGTTGGCTGACATGAAACGTAATAATAGTTATAATCGTGTGGCTTTAAATGTATTTTTAGATTAGCCTTTATGTGTGTATCGTAAAAAGTAGTTATGAATTATGGGTGTATGCGTTATTGATATAACGAATATATGATTTCGTTTTAATGATGGAGTAGATTTCTTTTGATTAATAGATCATCAGAGGAGTTTTTTTTTGGGAATTTGAGGGCTACCTTTCGCCTAGGAATGCAATGCTGATTGCGTGACATGTGATATTAATTATTATTTTATTCTAATTTCTTTGATCTTTATACGATTTCTATTTCAGATAAAGCAAATCAGAGCAAAATCTATTTCCCTGTTTTGCATCCATATTACAGCTATCAAACACTAGAAAGGGCACTTATGGATCTTTTAAGCACTTTAAAAGCCTATTGCAATGCACTTGATCAAAGTTGGTAGCTTTTAAATGTCATAATATCAAACGATATTTTCGAAACTTCTTGCATTCCAAACGAGCAATTTAGAAACTGTTTTTCTGGATAAACTTTTAATTGAAATTAATTCAACATTGAAATTAAACCAGTTTATCAGTAAATAAAAACGACCTTACTTGTTGCAGAAAGTATCAAATAAATTCAAAGAAACGAAATATAGCCTGAATATATGAATATTCAACCTGTTCGTTAATCTGCAAGCAAAAAATGAAGTCTTACTAAGACTATAAACAAATAACTTATTGAAACAACTACTTCCCTGGCTAGTGCCACGCCGGATATTGAATGATACAAAAGAAATTTGCGTTATTACTAGTACTAAGTACTAAGTGAAATAACATTGGTTTAAGATCCCTTATTTCTACCCACAGGACTAACTTGAAAAATAAAACTAAATTGAGTTTGAAAACTTTAAATTATAAAACTGAACCCTAAAATATGTAAAAATTAAGTAAATAGCCATCTGCAGACGCGTTTCGAGCCACCTTAAAAAAAACTTAATGAGCCACTATGTTTCCATTTGCAAAACTTTATGAATATAAAAATATTGATGAAATTATAATGTACGAGCATGGGGCGAAAAAATGTTTTTATTTATTTTTTTCTTTCCTGTGTCATCATCCACGACCCAAGATGCAAAGTGCAAAATTTTTAATATTGTTTAGTGTCATTTTCAAAAGTTTTTGGACTTTCTTTTTCGCGAAAATATTGAGATGTCTCAAAAATTGGCAAGTCTTACCCAGCTCTCCTTTATCTTGGTTCTTATATTGGGTGCTATAAAAATTGCGGATCGACTGAATGCTACGTTGTCGAGGATTACTTCGAGAGTATAGAAAAAATAATTTAAAAAATCTGTAAATAAACCTGGAGTCAGTTGATTTATTTGAATGCGAAAATCAATTATTTAACATTCAAATTATCGCATTTGAAAATACCAATTGTACATAATATTGACAAGCATGAAAGTATGTATCTCTGAAAAAATTATTTGATGAGCTGGAGTGTAAATAATTAATGTTATGCAGATTTTAAGCAATGAAATAATTTACACTAAAGTCTACACATCTTCAAAAAAAAATACAACACAGATTTTTTAAATTATTTTTTCCATACTCTCGAAGTAATCCTCGACAACGTAGCATAGAGTTAATCCGCCATTTTTACAGCACCTTGTATAATCATATCTCGCCTCTGAACCACAAACAGCTAATACAACCCCAGTTACTAGCTTTACACACCGATCCACTGCCTGCGTGTGACAAGGAAACTTTACAAAATACAGGAAATTGTCTCCTGAAGAAATCGTAGTCTTTATTTCTGTATCACTGTATTTCATCGTCTTTGGTGGTTCGGTAACATTTTCTTTCCACCAATTTATAAATAATCGTAACAAGGAGATGCCTAAAGTTTTATTTTCGGGACGGCTGCAGAAAAAATCACGTGTTACGTACAATATTTTCTCTACAACCATTTTATATGTTAAAAAAGCAAAAACACACAGGAATGTTATATGACAAGCGCTGTCATAATTAAATGCGAAGTTGATGTTTTCGTCAAGGCCGCCTACATATACGGGTGTTTCAAATTCGAGGCTCACCATGGGGATCTCGCTTATTAGAAGAGATAGAGGGTATGTTTGAATTTGGCACTTTTGCAGAATTTTATGCTGATTAATAATCCACTGAAAAAAATTACTTAAATTCTTCTGTTTTCGAGTCAAGTAAAAAAAACTGAAAAAGCTGATTTTCGGTTTTTCTTTATATCTCCGTTATTTGTGGAGATATTTAAAAATTGTAAAGACGTTCTCACAGCACTTTTTTATTATCTAATAGATGGTGTAAGAATTTTCTTTGTAACATGTTTCCTTTCTTTTTAACCATCATCAATTTTCTTATTTCTTATGGACGCCATATTTATTTTCTATCACATCTGAATGCTCAATTTTTTGTGATGACAACAATATAACACAATATACATTTAATTTCATAAATCGACATATACTCGTTTAAAACACTTTTATTGGAAATCTCTGTAGTGCTTACTAAAAATCACCCGTGCCATGAAATTAAAAACGATTTAAAATCTGAATACCTCTTTGTTTATCAAACATTATTATTTTGTATTAATAAAAACGTCGTTCGATAATTCAGAAAAGCGAGATGTTGAACGTAGTTTTTATTCAGTAAACAGAAATACAGAATTTGCTAGCCAAAATATTTACAAATGTATACAGAAAGAAGGCAACTGCATCGAACAATTATTTGTGCAAATGAACAATTATTTTGGACGATATAGACGATACAAAATTAAAAGTTCTTAATAAATAAAATAATATACAATACTAATAACTCTAACACAAATATGGAGATTATTAATCATAATTTATGTTCAAATAAAAAAAAAAACGTTTTCAGTAATACACAATTGGGCGCGTTTCTTAACATTATTTATTGCCCTATAAACACTTCATCTGGGAATCGTATTAAAGGCATTCATAATACCATCTCTGAGTTGTTCAACATTCTCTTAAGTATGACGGTAGACTGTGTTTTTAATAAAACCCCAGAAAAAATAATCCAAGCCACTCAAAACGGGCGATCCAGCTGGCCAAGCTACAATTCCGCTGTTCCCAATCCACTGATTTGGATACATTTGATTTAAATAATTGCGAACATTTCTAGCATTGTGCACTATCTTGGTGCGACCAGAACTTCTGAGCTTGAATTAGAGGAACATTATCAAAATAATTAGAAATGTTTGTTTGAAGAAGATGTAAATATGGTTCACTGGTTAGAGACCCTTCGTACATAATTGGCCCTATTATATTTGCATTATTTATGATGCAAATATAATGCATCATAAATACCTGCCCAAACATTTACTCCAAAACGATGCTGTGGCCTAACACTTTCGGGATTTTCTGTTGTCCAATAATGTTCATTGTTGCGATTAAATACGCCACTATTTATGAATTTGCATTCATCGGTCCAAATAATGTCTTTTTCTTTAATCATCATCTTCACTGCACTTTTGAAGCAACCAATTACAAAATCCAAGACGTCTTAAATAATCACCAGGCACAAGTGCGTGACCCAAATGAATTTTATACGGCTTATAAGTGAATTTATTCAAAATACTTGCGTTGGTGGCAAATTTAATTCCGCTGCTACTTCGCGGCAAGAGGTTGATGGATTTTTATTTACCTAAAATATGTTTTGTAAGTAAACGTAAAATTAAAGAATTAAGATACATTTAGTACTACCATTTCCAAAATATGATTGCTATCTTCTTGGGTAATTTTATTACCGTATGCTTTACGATGTTGAATCAATGATCCAAACTTTCCTAAATTTCTGTCCATCCGTAGAAAAAATGTTCGATGAGGTTGCCTTCTTTCTGGATACATTTGTAAATATTTTTCACTGGCTAATACCGTATTTCTATTTACTGAATAAAAAATATGTAATATATCACGCTTTTCTGAATTATCGAACGACATTTTTATTCATAAAGAATAATAATGTTTGACAAACAATGAGCTATTCAGATGTTTTATTGTTTTTAATTCCATGGCACCGATGATTTTTAGTAAGCGCTACAGAGATTGCCAATAAAAGTGTTTTAGACGATAATATGTCGATCTATGAAATTAAATGTATGTTGTGTTATATTGTTGTCATCACAAAAAAATGAGCATTCAGATGTGATAGAAAATAGATATGGCGTCCATAAGAAATAAGAAAGTTGATGATGGTTCAAAAGAAACGAAACATGTCACAACTAAAAATCATATGCCGTCTATTAGATAATAAAAAAGTGCTATAAGAATGTCTTTACCATTTTTAAATATCTCCTCAAATAACAGAGATATAAAGAAAAAACGAAATTCAGTTTTTCAGTTTTTTGTAGTTAACTCGAAAACAGAAGAATGTAATCATTTTTTCCAGTGGAGCATAAAATTCTGCAGTAGTGTAAAAATTTAAACATACCCTCTATCTTTTCTAATAAGCGAGATCCCCATGGTGAGCCTCGAATTTGAAACACCCTGTATAACTCCTTATAACATAGATGACAACAAATTTTCTGGGTGTGCGGAGAATGAATTTTGTTAGTTTTGTTAGTTTTTTTAGCTCGTCTTACATATACGAAGATCTTGTAACCATATTAAAACGTAGATAGGCCCACATTTACAAGAAGGTTTAGTTAAACCAGGTTTGTATTAAGACTTTCATAATCAAATTAGGTTAACGGATGGTTTTGTTGTTTTTACATATAAACCAATAATCCTGTTTGCACAAGTCATCGAGAAAAAAAAACTCAATGCCAAGTTGACATAAAAAGTCAAATTGACTAAAAAAATGCCTAAAGAGGCCAGAAGAAGCAAAATATTGCCGTATATGCTTAATAATGGATTGGAACCATCACCATGAAGATAAGCTACAGGTACGAGTGGAAGATCATCAATGGAATGAATTCTGCATTTTCCATGTATGATCGAAATTTTTGTTACTTTTTTTGTTTACATACCGGGTGACCCAGGGATTTGTAAAAGCCCCATAACTTATTTGTTATTTGAGATATTGACTTCTATTTTTCATACACTGGTACCCACACCCATTCTACGTATTTTAAACAGGGTTCGGAAAATATCCGATATTTATATAAATATCAATATATCGGATATATATCCGATATATATCAACTTCTTGATATTTATTCTTGGTCATTAATATTAATGTTTATATGACTTATTAATTATATAATGCACATACTTTATTTATATTATATTTATTTATTGCAAACAAACACAGTTGCTTACAATATAGTAAAAAAATAACATTTAAATTGTTTAAATATTTGACATCAAATTGAAAAAAATTTAAAACAAGAACTTTTTTGCTCTTCACTATATTTTCAGGGATAAATTAAAGAATTTTGAAAGTGAGGACCTTTTTTTTGTTTTTTTTTGCTCACACTTACTTTTTCATTTTTAACAGAGTCGTTTCAAAAATCGACTCTTTCTGACAAAAAAGAGTAATTTCTCCCATCTCTGGTTAATATTAGAGCACATGCTTACTATTCATATTGCTGCAACTGGAAAAATTTGAGAAACGGTGAAATTTTCTGGTATTGTGTGTTTCATAAATATACATGATATATATCATCAAATAAATATCACGATATATATCATGATATATATCGCGATATATATCCGCTGATATATATCGTCTGAACTCTGATTTTAAACATAGTGCAATTTATTTTAAAAAAAAATTGAAAATAAACCCTAAAATGCATATACGATCACGATTTTGCTCGCTCTAGCGGGCAATACAAGCATTATTTGAAAAGTCTAAAGACCTACATCCATCGGATATTCGCTCTGCAACTTAGGTCTCTTATAATTTTTCCAGATAATATATAGTTTTGGCTGAAAATCCAAAAATCAGCAGAAGGTGACAAAAGAAATATGTTTTAATGAACAAATCTCAAGAGTCCTTAATATTTCATTATACAAACTGTATATCATTGGAGAGCTTATCAAGTGGAAAAATATATAGGGCGTTCCATTTGAACAAAAATAGTTATCCATTGTTTTGCGTATGTTGACACCCTGTATAGCAGTATGAACAAAAAACGACCAAAACTGATGTGTATTATTCTTCATGATGTGGAAAATTCTCTAGTGTGTAAAAAATGACGGTATCTTTGCTAGAAACGCTTCTGCAATTTTTTCAATGTGTACACGTTTTTGCCACAAAATTGCCCATAACTGACCAACCGTCCATAATAGACCCATAGTATCTTATACTATTTTTATTAGCTTCTCAAGGGGGTTAAAAATAAAGTATAAAATATGGGGTGTTCAATTTGAAAAAAACATAACTTTGTTCTGTTATTTGTACTGGGACACCCTGTATAAAAACATACATATTTTTAAAATATGTAGAATAGGTGTGGGTACCCGTCTATGAAAAATAGATGTTGATATCTCAAATAGCAAATAAGTTATGGGGCTTTTACAGAACCCTGGGTCACCCAGTATATCTCGACATATTATTTTAATACAAGGAATAAACTGCCAATAAATAAATGTGTTAGATTTCCTAGATTTCTGTTAGCTAAGCTAGGCTTACAGCTTCAAAGGTCACCACTTTATATATTCCAGGCAGTTTACAAGCATTTTTCCAATGTTTCCTTTGGACCTGTAGTGGTACCATCGAGGCTGCTAAAAAGATAAAGGAGTGGTAATTCAGAAGCATGTACTAGCACAATAACCACTGTAAACGGTCGATTCAGATATTTTATCAATAGTACAATGATGTTTTTCTGTCATGTATTTACAGCAGTATCCTCACATCCAATTGCCATCAGAGATGTATGAAATTCGAAACTTTTTTCTAGAAAATCAACTATACTTTTTAAAATTGTAATTGCCTTACCCGAATCAAGTGATAGATGTCCTATTTACTTAGAATCTAGCTCAGAAATCAAAGAAATATGTTCTTCAGTGATCTATTTTCTGTCTTAGCCAGAACTAAAGATTAATCTTTACGGCCGTCGAAATAAAGCGAAGATATACGAGGGTTGTCCGTAAAATAAGGTTCCCAATAAGTTTTCACACTGAAAAACATGTTTAATGACATTGAATAATATATTTTTGGAAAGCTTAGACTTTCCACTGTTTTTCAATATAATCGCCGTTGCGATCTATATATTTTTGCATGCAGTGTACCAACTTCTTAATGCTTGAATCGGGTCGACCCGATTTAAAATACCCGCAAATTCCGTCCATCCCTACTATACCCACCCATGAAACGGCGATGATTACCAATGTTTCACTTGGACGGCCGGCGTGGCCCACAGCAGTGTGGGTAAACAAGTGTAATGTGGCTACGCGGGTCTAAAATCAGGCAAAAATTCACTTGTAAAGCCTTAAATCTAATGAGTCATAAGTCTAAACCATTATAGCGTATTTGGGTCTTAAATTCAACTGATTATTTTCAAATTAAAAGTCTTCAGGTTTATCCGCTCGAAACTAACTTTCCTTGCCCAGCTGAGGAGGAAAAATATTTTTCGGCCAGGAATGACGCTTCGGCTTGAATCGTAGACCTCTTCCGCCGCGCCGCGAAGGTGGCTTTAAATTCCCTCTTTTTTATCTCCTCTCCGGTTCTGAAATGTGTCCCGTCTAGGTGTTTCTTCGATTCAGGAAAGAGATGGTAGTCCCTTGGGGCCATGTCTAGGCTGTAAGACGGGTGTGTGACAGAATCTCATCAAAATCTGTTGATGAGATCGGTTCTTAAATGGGCGGTGTGCAGACGAGCGCTGTCCTGATGGAGACGCACTCCCTTCGCGAGCGTGCCTGTCCTCTTGTCTTGAATCGCGCGGCGAAGGTTCTTCAACACCTCATAGTAGCAGATCGCATTGATTGTTGTACCGACAGGCATGAATTCGCACAACAATAAACCTATTCCTGTCCCAAAACGCTCGCCATTACTTTCCCGGCAGACAGTGTTTGAACTTCTGCGTTTTCACTGACGGGATTTTTCTTTCGGTTCCAGAAATCCTAGTTTGATCACAAGCTGTTGCTATATTTTGTAGCTTATATCTCTTCTTGCTGCTTTTTTGGTCGATGGTAGGGCTTTGAAATGGAACATTAATCTGGGACAGTTTTAGTTGATCTGTCAGAAGAGCTTTCTAAGACTGGGGAAAAATAAGAAGATGCTCTTTTACTTTCTTCACCCGCAGAGGAAGTTTTCAGAAGTTTTTCGTATTAACGTTTCCAAAGTTCTTTAGGATGAATAGATTTGGTTGTCACTTGGTCCACAGATCCAATATACATTTTACAAGTCCCCCGTTGGTTTTTTAAAAAGCCTTCTTCGGTAATTTACATAGTTGCTTGAATACACTTACATATCGCACTTTCAAAACATGTGTTCAAAGAAGAAACACTTGTTTTTTTGTATCACGACGTAATTTCTTTATATTCTTGTACTTCGAAATAAACCTTGTGATAACTTTTTGATGGCTAATGGTAGGAATTGATGATATGTTCCATATGTTCTCGATGTCAGTAACTATTTCACATACCTTCTTACCAGGATCTTTACCATTTTTCAACTCCATTAACTGGTTTTTCATCTACCCCAACCTGTATGGGCAAATGCGATGGAACATCTGATTTCTCGCTAAACCTCTGTTATTTATTACTTTTAAAAGAAAGGTTTAAAGATTTATTTATTCTATTTAGTGACGTACTGTGATATTCAACAGCTACCCTATTTTTGTACATATGACGTCATCGGTAGTTTTTTAAGGGATAACCCTGTATATTCTTATATTTTCAAATGAACATTTTTTCAACAATTACAATTATATAGGGTTTTGTGGGTATGCGACTTGTGGTTTTTTAAATCAAAAATAAAATAATGAAAAATTAAATTTGTGAATTTCGTGAAATTTTTGCACAACCCTTAGAACTTTTGATTTATAAATATTAGAATTTCTATCAGGGAATGTTGCATTAAAAATATTGCATGCAACTTGTAGAGATCTCTACCAATCTCCAAAACATCGTAATTCTTTCACGTTCAGTTAGTTCACCAATAATTTAACAGCAATGTTAATATTTCACATGGATACTATCTGTCAGTCATAGGAAACATAAAAACACGAAATTGTTTTATCAGAAAACAGTGTAAAAAAATGTAAAAAGCCAAATCAATTTAGAATTATTTTATTTCATATTTAAAAACCGCAAGTCCTACCAAACCCTACATCATTGTAATTGTTGGAAAAGTGTGTATTCAAAAATGTAAAAATATACAGGTGATCCTGCCGGTGACGTCATATATCGTAAAATAGGGTAACAATTGAAAATCAAAGTACGTCACTGAATAGAATAAATAAAACTATAAACATTTTTTTTAAGTAATAAGAAAAACAGACGTTTAGAAGGAAATGAGCTGTTCCGACATATTTGCCCAACCGGTTTAATAATAACAATTATATGTATAATAATATAATAATATATAATAATAATATAATTTACTACATCAAAATACGTGTAACATGTTTTCACTAACACACAGTGCAACGCAAATCGTTTCTTGTTTTAAGCATTTTAGCAGCGGCGGTTCATGGATTTCCGTAGAGAGGGCAAGGATAAAGATGTCGCTCGTGCCGCACTATTTACTCTTATAAAGAAAGGGACTGCTTAAATAAAATTAGAAAATCTTCGTATACTTTTGGTGAATTCGCCGGGAAATATATGGTTGAAAATTAATAGCTAATTTCTCGTCGGTTATAATTATATTACTTTTCATATTACTTACGTATACATTTGCGATTTGTACAGGAGCTACGTCTTCTAAGTATTAACCGATACGTTTATGGGCAGTGAGTCATTCCCAGCTCTCGCTTGCATTACTTTACACAAAGTTACCCACTATTACAACACAAGAAAAAGGACAAATACAGTGAATGAGACATTGTTATAAATAAATTAAAAAAATAAACGAAATATAACATTGTTATAGGCCAAAGATACATTACCAAACATTTTTAATAGCATTCACACCCAACAATATAAAATCTACCCAGATCCAAACTGTAACATAAAAAAATATTGTACTTCGTGGTACATCTTGATTGTAGATTGAAATAAAACACTTTAACTTTTTTATACCACTATATTTTATTTATGTGACTAGTTTCGACCATTCACTGGACTTATGTTTGAAAATGACCAGTGAATGGTCGAAACTAGGCACACAAATAAAATATAGTGGTATAAAAAAGTTAAAGTGTTTTATTCCAATCTAAAAAAATATTGTAAACCAAAATTTAAATGCAACCAGCTCTAGTATTAAAATTATTTGCAAGTTTAATAGCATGTGGTTATTACGAGTATATAATTATGTCTTTCCTTGTACTATTCTCTTATGTTTCATACATAGATGTATGGTATTTAATTTTAAATTGTATTTGAAATTGTTTTTCAAACTTTAATTATAGTATTTATCGCGCACAAGAATTATCTTTTGTGGGATTTTGTCTCTTTATCCTGATTTTACTTAAGTAAACTTACTATTATTATTGTTATCAACAATCAGGTTCTGGAATTAGTAGAGATCTCTAAATATAATGCAAATTGCATGCAAAAAGCATAATATTTATCACATCATAATTAATAATCTTAAAGCATTTATTGAAATTATAATACAAATTTATTAAGAAATTCGAGAAAATATTTGTATAAATAAAAATTACCCATTCCTAAAATAATAATAAAAAAAATCTAATAGCACTTTGCGGAAATATGCTTTATATTTTCACGGAAAATGACTCAACATAACTTAAATACTAAAGCAATAAACATATTTATGAGCTGAATTATTAATACACGAGTGAGTTTTCTTGATGTGCGCTCCAAATAATTAAGTTTTGTGATTGATCGCACAACAACACATGTGTTCTCCGGCAGACAATATTGCTATTTACGCATTATTCGCCATGAAGCAATTGAAAGAGCGATTCATCATAATAAAAAGCCAATTGCGGTTTATTTACATCGAACGCTTTCAATTTGGATCGTTCGCTATTTCGAGAATGGAGAGGTTTTCAATTGGACTCGAGAGTGGAATTCCTTTATTGGTGCTGTTCTGCCATCAGTGATGTTTCCAGTGAACTGTAAACTAATATAATAGTAATATTTGTCATCGAATTAAATAGCTTATATCACGTGTTCAAAAATAAGCAATTAACATAAACTTATATTAAAATCACTTATGGGAACTTATCACCGCTATTATGACGTTGCTAAGCAAAACAAACACCTGCACATACTAATTCAATATGGTTAGTAATCATTACATCGAAATGTCACGTTCACGGCTCGGCAATGAAGATGCTCGAGAACCAACGACGCCTTGCACCGAAAGCGGGTGCCAACACCCTCTACCACGGAGCGCCCCTAACTGTTCCTTTAATAATTGTATTTTTAATAAATAATGTTGAATAATTTACTTGCAAGAAATGTTCGAACGTAATATCGCTCAGACACTGATAAATACTTATGATTGTTAAAGTTTGTTTTAAGTAACAACCCTCCGCATACGGCGTCGGGTTGTTACTAAAGCAACGTGCTTTCGGAAATATTAAATTATTTCGTGTTATTAATATCTTTGGGATATTACAACTGATAACTCAAGTTTCAACATTTTACCCTCATTCCACGGTGAATCTTAAATTAGAGTGAGAGAACACGGCATATACAAAAATTTGCAACGTTTTTGCTGCTCCAGGAATATCGTTGCTTTCCGTGCATATTAATTATTGAAATGGATGGAATTATTTGACTTGATCGACCGATGGCTGAACCTAAAAATAAACCGGCGCTTTCGTGCTTTGAACAGAAACGTTCTGCCGGTTCAAGGTGGATTATCACACAGCATATAGGCGTAGAGTCCACGGAAGCGTGAAAGCTCGAACCTTTATTACGAAGCAACTCAATCATGTTGCCCCAATTACCAAAAATATCTATTATTAAATCTATTTTGGGGAATTTTAACTTCGTCTTGGCGTGAGTGTTTCGTAAGTAAAATAATTGCTCTGACTGAAATCTTTAGTAAACTACAATTATGTATTCAAGATCAATGATTACTGATTTAATACAATAGTCACGTGCAAATTTATTCATAATTTCATTACGCATAGATGTAATAAAACAATTATACCGATTGTGGTTGTACAGTGTATCTACTTAAGTTGGCAGCATATGGAAAACTTTTGTATGGTTCTTCATAAAATGTTCTGCATGGTCCAAAACCTAAAATAAAACCATCAGACAGTATTGCCAGGAGTAATTTTTAATTTTCCCCAAATAATTCATAAAAACACCCCAAAATTACCCCTCGCATAAAATAGCCACCCCAAAAAATACCCCATCGATTGAACTTCCCAAACCTTAATTTACACCCATTTTGGGGAACACTGGGATTATAGAAGGCGCGCTGATAAGATTTCGGAATTTGCACCAAAGTGCAAAATGCATCAGTTTTAAAACTCGTTTTTCCGAAAATATGAACCTAGTACAAAAAGGCCATTTAAAAAATTGGAAAAATATTGAATCGTGCTGTGGTATCCTCTAAATAATTTAAATAATTCTTTAATTTTTCGGAAAGCCTCGCTAATTAACTACTTAATTTTTGTTTTCATTTCATTCCGGCAAAAGTATTATATTTAACAATTACTAAAAAAAACTAAATTGGCTGCAAAAATTACTCTTTTGATTTAAAAATTACGAATTTTCGAAAAAAAAAATGAAAAATCGATTCAAAATATTTAAAAATTAAGTAATTCCTTAAACACAAATCGCGCAGGCTGTGTTTCTAGCTTAATGTCAAAGTACATTCGTTTTATCTTAAAACAACCACTATAATTAAATTAAAAACACTAAAACAAAAAATTTCAAATTAAATAAATAACCTAAAATTAATACAAAAACCCAGTACAGGCTAAAAATATCAAAAATTCAGTCTGCAAAATTTAAATTATAGGGCAAAAAAATCAAAAACTTGGACCAAAAAACTCGAAAATATCCAAGCCAAAAATTCGCTCTTAAAAATCAACAATTCATTTAAATCTAAAGGAAAGACCAATAAGAAATTCATTCATTAATAATCAAGGTACAGAACTAAAAACATTGGTAAAAAATTGAAAACTCTTGGCAAAAATAAAAAAAGCAGTCAAAAAAAGAGAAAATTTTGGATTAGATGCCAAAAACATCTAAAATATAGGCCAAAAAAAACAAAAACCCTGGTCTAAAAAATAAAAATGCAGACAAAATTGAAAATTCAAGCAAAATAATTTATCATCTTCAGCCCCAGAAATAACTCTTTACCTCAAAGTAAATTACCAAAACTTTCAACTCAAAAATAATTTATAAAATTCGCCCATAAAAACAATAATTCAGGTTAAAATGAAGGGCAAAAAATCAAAAATTTAGTCAACAAAACTCGAAAATAACAGCCAAAAGTTCTAACACAAAAATCAACAATTTAGATAAAAAATCTGAAGTATAGACCAATCAAAAATTCGCTCGTTAAAATAAATAATCAAGGTAAAAAAAATAAGAATGTAGGCAAAAAATTGAAAATTTAGACCAAAAATCGTGAACTCTCGGCAAACATAAAATATACAGACTAAAAAAAAAACATAATTTCAATTAAATATTCGAAAATTTTGGTTTATGGGCCAAAAACTCTAAAATTTGGAACAAAGAAATGAAAAACACCAAAACATCTAAAATATAGGCAAACAATTAAATATCCTGGTGTAAAAAATTAAAAATGCAGACTAAAAAATTCAAAATTAAAGAAAAAAAATAATAATTTGCTATTTTCAGCCCAAAAAAATATCTTTATCCCAAAATAAATTGCCATAACTCTAAACTCGAAAGTAATTAAAAAAATTCGCCAATAAAAACAATAATTCAAGTTAAAACAATCTAAAATGAAGGGCAACAATCAAAAACTTAACAAGTACAAAAAAACTCGAAAATACCCCCAAAACAAAACAAAGTCGCCCATAAAAAATCAACAATTCATGTTAAAAATTTAAAGTGTAGATCAATCAAAAATTCGAAAATCGAAAAATGTAGACATAAAAACCAAAAATTTCAACAAAGAATTTAAAAAAAATTGACCAAAATCAAAATATTTCGGACAAAAACTCTAAAAATTACAACAAAGAAATCAAACATGCAGACCAAACATCTAAAATATAAGCAAAAAAAATAAAATTCCTAGTCTAAGAAATTAAAAATTGAAAAATCAAGCAAAAGAAAAATTATTTCAATCCCAAAAATAACTCTAGTTCAAAATAAATTGCCAACCAGAAACGCGAAAATGTTTTAAAAAAGATAAAGGGCAAAAAATCAAAAACTCGAAAATACCGACAAAAAAATCGCGCATAAAAATGAATTATTCAGGTTGAAATATACGGCAAAAAAACAAAAATTCGGGGCTAAAAATATAAAATGCCGACCAAAAAAATCGAAAATTTTAACAATCAAATCGAAAATTTAGACCAAAATGAAGAAAAATTAGTTGAAAGATCAGAAATTTATACAAGAAAAAAAAACGAAACTGCAGGTCAAAAATTTAACCTATAGGTCAAAAAAGTCAAAATCCAGGCCTAACGATATAAAAATTCAAACAAAAAGATTGAATATTAATACAATAAGAATTATTTGATTAGGAGTGTTGTCAGTAGTAATTTTTAATTTTTTACAAATATTTAATAAAAATTCCCCAAAATTACACCGTTATCCCTCTCCAAAATAATAAAATTTGAAAATAAAACGTAAATACAGTGGATTTATTGAAAACTTATATACAAAATTATAGTAGTACAAATATAAAGTTTATTAAAATTTATTATTCATCTTCATCCGCAATATTTTAATCTTCTTTTCGGCACATATACATATTTTTTAAAGGAAAGTACAGCATCTCATTGGGGGTCACAAAATTATGAAAATGGCAATAATAGAATCCCTTGGACAACTTCCATAAATCATGTCACAGGTTTTTCCCGTCGCTGAGGAAAATTATTCACTTCTTATAGTTGTGCACTATTGGTAATGACGATTTCTAGCAAATGTAATATCATGTTTATTAATTTCCCAAAAAATACCCCTCGTACAAAATACCCACTCCAAAAAATACTCCATTGATTGAAGTTCCCCAAAATACACTCCAAAACAAAAATTTACCCCCATTTTGAGGAAAAAACCCCCCAATCTGGCAACACTGCCATCAGATATCATTTTTTTCGTACATACACTCAGTTTCGTATGAAATGCACCACCCTGAAAGAATAATACGATTGATGCGAAACTTAGTGAAAACAATTGTTTATTCGTTGATACAAAATTATTAAAGTATCAAAAGAAAAAAACTTTAATTTACCAGAAAAAAGTAATAATAAGGAGTTACATTGCCTCGCACAGCAATGCAAGAATTTACCCTTCTAACTTCTAATTTTTTACATATTATCACGTAATTGGTCCAACTTATTTGAAAAATTCTCGTATAATATATTTAAAATTCCACAAAATATATCTCTCAATCGGTTTCTCATAGTATCATTTTCTCATAACGGTAAAAAAAAGGATGAGTATATGTAAAGTGCAAGAAGAGAAATCTTATATTCATGAGAATAAATTTGTTCGATACCTTGAGAAAATTCCAAGATAATAATTATACAGGGTTGGGATAAAGTATGGAACCAAGTAAATATCTTTAAAACAAAAAGGGCTACATTTATTAAACTTGGCAACAGGCAAGTATAATGATACATAACGCGTCTTGCATGTAACTTGTAAAGTGATTTATTTCTCCTTTTTACAAATTAATTCCACTAAACTTAGTATGTACGAATTCGAAATAAAACGGTCTTTTAAAATCTACAAAAATATACAATGGGACACCCTCCATTTAAATTAAAACCGTTGAGGGTATTTCCGGCGAAACCGGAAGTACAGTAGTAACAAAAAATATGGCATCAGATGCCTTAAGTGTTATTATACTTGCCTGCAAAGTTTCATAAATGTAGCCCTTTTTGTTTTAAAGATATTTACTTGGTTCCATACTTTATCCCAACCCTGTATAAGTCTGACCCTGACAAGAAAGAAAATAGTACATTATTATACAAATTTAATATTTAGTGTTTAGTTATGTAATATTTATGTATTACTTTATATTCTCTTTTGTTTGTTTGTATATTTTTGTAAAATGGTGATTGGCCGTAAATAAATATCTAGTCTAATCTAATCTAATATGTCACTATATGTATATAATTTTCACATAATTCAGTAAATCCTAAAAAATCCTCGGAAAGCCTCATATTCTTTGAGTTAAAAAATAAAAAAAATATTATATTATTATAATTGGTTTGATTGGTTTGATTTTACATAAATAATTACAATCGGGATCATGATTGTAAATATTTATGTAAATACGCTAATAATTTATTTTTTCGGTTATCAATTCGGGTTTTCGGCGACTCGTACATTTATAGACTTAAATTACTATTTAATTTTTCGCAACTTTTCAAAAACAAATTTAAATACATTTGCTGGAGTTAATACCATTGCATTGTCATTAGTTCGTTAACCGCAATCTCAATTGGTTTTAATACACTTAAGTCTTTTTCTTAGTACCTTGCGTTCAACATTGTTCGATAGGCATTTGAATTTGGCGCGTTGTTTTTCATATTGCAATGTTGGTACCTTCGTGCGAGAGTGTCAAATCGATCATTAGCGCCCGCAGAATTAACTGTCAGTGCGATCGTGTGTGCTTTATAGATATTTAGTTTTACATTTACGTTTTATACCATCTCATCTTACTGCAGATATTTTATTGGTAAGTTAAAAAATAACAACATTAACACATGCAAATCTTAATCTCTTATGAAATGTGATTTTAGGTTAAGAATGCCGTTCGAAGATCACGACAGCAGGTTTATCCTTGAAGCATATTTACGAACAGGGACACGTAACGCAGCTCACACTATCTAAGTTGTCAGGAGGTCTGGGCATGTTGCGAACTCTTTTACCCATTATGTCCCAGACAGGCTCGATGGGGCTTAAATCCGGAGACCTTGCTGGCCAAGGCAACATTTGCAACTACGCTTCTTCCAAGAACACCCTTGTTTCGATTCAAACATGTGGGGCAAAGTTACCGCAAATACAGGTAACCTCAAAATTACCTAAAGGCCCAATTTAAAAAAAATGGGGATTGAAAGTCTTAAACTAGTTTATAAAATTGTTCCTCTATGTATGTTGAAGTAGAAAAAAGTTACTGGAAAAAATTTTGCTTAATGTGGAAAAAATGTTATCACACACAGATGACGTTCATGTTTTAATTTTATTTACTGCGCATGTACCGTACTGAAAATGTTAATGTGCAATGTGCAAATGTATGTTTGTGTGTAAATTAACTAAGATAGGAAAAAATGTACATTATTTCTTTCTCAAAATACACTCTTTTTCCCGAAAGCTCTTGATTGAACGATTTTAGAAAATGCGACAGGATGTATGTTAATACTCGTGCTTAGTTACTGATTCTAAGATATACTGTGAGAGAAATTTCGCTATTGGAAGTAAACCAACGGAGATTGGAAGGAAATATTGTTCGAAATTTTAAATTCCTAAATGTGACCTTTTTCCAAAATAGAACAGGTAATGTGTGTTTCGCTTTAATAATAATATTTAGTTATATATTCGAAGATATACTATTCGGACAATAATAACGTCCGATGTAAACTAACCGAGATAGGAAGAAAACAAGACCTGATACAGGTCGCCGATTTAAAAAAATCGTATTGGTTTATTATAATATGCCAAGCTTTGCAGCTACCTATCGCTAAACTTTTTGAATTGGCGGTGAACAATGTAAGGGATACGGCCCTTTGTATGACCGCAAATACCCAAAATGCATAGTTGTATTACGAAAATTGAACCTTTAAGACATGTTTAATATAAGTAACAAAAAAGAAAAAGACCGTTATTAGCATATAATTTACATCCTTTCCTTCTCCTTTCTCCCCTCCTTTATCTTCTTACCCCTTCCCCCAACCCTTTTGCAGTCCCTCTCCCCACCCCAGTCTAACCAGAACCTTTACCCCGGTTCCGTCCTCACGCATCCATTCATTCACTCTTTTTTTCCTCCCATCCATTCCTCACGCACTCCTTCACATTCCTCTGCCAAATGTCTCCATGTGTCCTTTCCCCCTGCACACAACACACATTCTCCGTACCCCGCATCCATCCACTTTTTCCTCCCTCTCTCTCTCCAGATCCACACCTCGTTCTTGCCAGAATTACCCTTTCCTCCTTACTCAGTTCGTTCTCGCTCAATTATCTTGGTAACCTCCCATGCACCTGCCACCTCTCAAACATATTGTTTCTTATACACCCCTGTCCTGTCCTTCTACTTCATCCTTCCTCTCTTTCACATATGCTGCCACATTCATTCCCCTGAACACCTTGACCCTCTCAATTACCTCCCCCTTCCACTCTAGTTCTTTTACTCTTCCCTTTCTACCTTTATTTCTAAATCTCATCCACTTCGTTTTCTTCACATTCACCCGCAGTCCCCTCTTATCCATATACCTCTCCGCTCTCCTCAAAATATCTTTCATCCCTTCCCAGTCTCTCGCCATCAACACCATGTCATCCGCATACGCCAGCATCTACACCTTGTTTCCTCCAATCGTTACCCCTCCCGCTTGCCCTTTCCTCAGCACTTCTTCAAATTCACTAATATATGAATTGAATAGCAACGGGCTCAGCGGGCATCCCTGTCTCACCCCATCTACGTCCTGAATTTCTTTGACACATACATTCCCACTTTCGCTACCGCCCACGTTTCTTCATACATTCTTGTTATCCACTCCACTATCCCATCACTCTCAAACATTCTATCAATCTTCTTCTCGGCACTGTGTCATATGCAGCCTTCAGATCCACGGACACCGCATATACACTTCCTTTATCTTCCATCACTCTCTCTACTGACCTCGCCAGGGTAAAGATCTGTTCCCTGGTTCCCCGCCCTCTTCTAAAACCCCCCTGTGTTTCTGGTAACAACCCCTTTGCTTCCACTTCTTTTTCTAGCCTGTTATTCACCCCGATCATAGCAATTTTGTATCCGCTACACATCGATATCCCCCTATAATTGTCTATATTGTCCCACTCTCCTCCTTTGTGCACCGGGCACATAACACCCATTCTCCATGATGCCGATATGTTCATTTCTCCTCTCCACATCTGGTTCATCAGCTCCCTTAACTTTTTCTTTCCACATCTCCGCCTTTAAACCATCCATTCCTGCCGCCTTTCCTCTTTTCACTTCTTCGAACGCTTTCTCTACCTCCTCCTCCGTGAATTCATCCACCTCCCCCCTCGACCTTTCATCTCCTATTCTATCCGGTTGTCCAAAGCTTCTCCTGCACTTCTTCGCCCATTCATGTAGCGATACTCCTATCCTCCTCTTCCTTTCCCCTCTTTTCAGGATCTTCCAAATTTCCTGTTCATTTTCACACTTTTTCAATTCCTCACTTGTTCGTTCTAGTCTGTACCTTGTTTCTTTCACATATACTATCATATTTTCTTCTTGCTGCCGCCACTCGCATCTCTCCCGGCATTCCCCCATCTTCATCAAACCACGGACTCTTGTTCCTCTTTCCTCCCTTACTTTTTCTTCCGCATCCCACTATGGCCTCTTCCATCTCCTCCATTGATTTGCCTCTTTTCTCCCTTACTTTTTCTTCCGCATCCCACTATGGCCTCTTCCATCTCCTCCGTTGATTTAACTTCATCCCACTGCACCTTCTCCAGCCTTTTCTTCATATATCTGATTGCATCTACCCCACTCTCTATTCCCCCAAATTCTTGTTCTTGCTCCACTTCTCCCCATTTACCCACTTATCCTGAGATCTTCTTTCTAGTACCGAGCCATCATCACTACTCCCTCCCCCCAACATCTCCAATCTTGCATTTTAATATAAGTACTTCTTTTCAATATACTTTTAAGCTGCAATCGTGCGAGAAAAACTAACATTTGGCATACCCACGATATGGCGAGAATCTAAAAAATCATACGGATGATTATTATTTTTGCCTAACAAAGACTTCGAGTTACAACAGAAACACTAAGCAAAAACTTACATACCCAAATCGGAAATCAGCAAAGCGTCTCTAGTACCTCATTCTAAGGAAATTCCTGTATTTTCCCCTAGAATGACAAGATATATGTATTTCTAGTTACTTTTTCGCCAAGTTGGAATCACTTGTGAGCTAATAGTTTGTGTCAATAACATCATGTGTACAGGTGTGAATAAAGTTTAAACACATTTAATGGTTTTGCAACTTCGAAAAATCACTTTTTTAGATATTTTTTTATATGAAAGTACAACATCTCAGGAATATCTGTGAAAATTTCAAGTCGATCGGAGTGAAACTCGCCGAGATATCGGTTATTTCATAATCGTGTTCGAAGGTCGTCGAAAGCGCTCGACGCAGGTGTATAAAGCATTTTTCTCAAAACTACTTTTTCGAAGTCGGTGCGCAATATAACTCAAAAAATAATGCACCGATGTTAATGAACTTTTGCAGACATCTTTTATATGATAAATACTGGCGGATGAACGAACGTTTTTAGAAAAAAAAATTTTACGGGCAGCAATAGGCTGATTTTTTATGTGAAAATGGTACCTCTAAATTCAAAACTGGGCCAAAAATCGAAAATCGCATATTTTTCAATATAATTTCATTCATTCGCCCAAAAAACTAATATATTAAATAAATTACTTCGATTTTGTTTTATTTCAAGTAACTCCACGCCAGGAATTACGCACCGCACGATGCCTTTTTTTTGCAGCGCCTCCGATGAACCGCCACCACGGGAAAAATAATGAATATTTTTTTACAAAAAAATTCTAATATACTGTTCTTTAATGTACAAAAAGAATTAAATCATTATAATCACTCAGAAGTGAGAACAAAAATCGCAAAAATCTGCCTTTTTTCGGCCTCTGGAACCATCCTGCCCCCTTAATATATTCATAAATATTTATTTAATAAAAATATAAACTATGTTTGATTGAATTTTTAATTCAGTTTAGCCATACATATGTGCAAATAAATAAATTATATAAGCATACTAAATATATTGCCATTGAGCCAAATATTTAAAAACCTATAAAACCACTATCCCTCAATAATATATAAACATTAATCTATATTTGAGATTTGGAAAACATTTCCCAGAAGATATAAAACCGTGTCTGGTAATAAGGCAATCTAGCCGGAGAAAGCACATGTACACCAGTAACATGTGAACGTGATCTTGGGGAGTATAATAAAATTAAAAGTGAAAAAGAGCTGTTTGGAAGTTAAAGCGGGGCTATAAATACAACGAACTTCTTAAGAAACGTCTAACCCCTTTTCTCCAGAACACGGCTCCGGCCTTATATATTTCACGAGGCAGCCTTAAAAGTAATAACAGGGAAATTGTTTCTAATATTAACGCCCGTAAAGATCTTTCCACTAGATTACATCTTTGTAAGTAATAAATGGGGTGTATTTATTAAGATATACGGATATTTATATTACACTTTCCGTATAATTAAATCAAGATTGATGAAATCCCATCATTATGTTAATATCAACCATGACCTGGGGCAAGGCTCCAGAGTACGCAATTGTCGAATTGAAGTGTTTACAAAATGGGAACTACTTATCAAATAATCGTGCAAAACATTTGATTTCACGACCTCGAATTAAATAAACATTTATTCAGCCGTCGCATCAGAATGCAAATTCAAATAAACCTTCACAATATTTATCTAAGCTGGCTAACAACATTTCGAACAAAAAAATTTAATCAAATAATAACAGTGCACAGTGTAATTTGGTGGTACCTATTTTAGTAAACTAAAACATTATTAAATGAGTGTAAAATTCCTCTACTTGATTCTGGATAAATTTAAGATTATCAGTCTCACCAACACTTAGAGCGTTAGAAATATTATGGCAGGCAGGTCATCAATTTCTTAATTAAAGGCTAGTAAAATTAATATAGAAGTCGTCAGAGTACGAGGCACACCTCTAATGGAAAGGTGGTGCAAAGAATCCCCACCCCCAGGTCGGAACGTGAAAGCTTTAAAAATCCATAAAAGACACATAAAAATAACTTCAGGAAACGTTCATAGCATGTTTTAACTATGCAATTTCTTTTCATTTAAACTCTCACTGCGGTATTCAGGTAGAAATATTAATGTGAATGCATGCGATATCGAACTTTTACAATATATTTTTTTAATAATCGCCGTATTATATGAAGTGTTGGATAAAAGTATGGAATATTAAAAAACGAACTCAACCTGTTTTTTTTTATCTTTGAAACACGTCGGTTTAATTTTTTTTAAATACACACTATGAGGAAGTCATCTTCCGACTTTTATTTGTTTTTAATTATGACGTCGTAAAAAAAATGGCAAGATAGATTTTTAGTGGTGGAATCGGATGGCTATTTTTCTCCTTCATGATCATCTAAATAATCATAAGGTTCCACAACAAAAAATCTGAGAAAAACCGAGCTCACGTGTCAGCATCTCAAATGCATTAGAAATAAGGTAGGAGTATAAAATATGGGGTCTTAAAAAATATATACGGAGTGGTGATAAAATTCCGTACAAAATTCATAATTGCTCTATTTAATGTTAAAAAAAAATCGCTCGGATTGGTCAATTTTTGTTCATTTATGCGCACTCAAAATTATTTTGAAGTCACTAGTGTTTGACGTGTGACGTTATCAGCAATGTTTTTAAATGGAATTATTTTTTTATTAGGTAACTTTTGTGGAGCTCTTAATTCTCTTTACAGTCAGATATTTTTTTTGCAAAAACATAATTGCAAATTGGTGTAGTGGGTAGAGGCAAGCGCTTGTGCCGGCTGCACCACGGCCGTTCGATTCCCATCCCGGGTGGAAGATTTTTCAGCGATCGAGAAGTATTCGCTCGGGTCCGTGGTTGTCGTATATGTCTGACATTATTCATTTCTTCATTTATTCCATGATTCATACACAAACATGTAATACAAAACTACAGGATGGCTCAGCCTAAGTCAAAAAAAAAAATTCCAAATCCTAAAATTATATTTTACAGTATAATACAATAGAACAGGATTTCTACGATATTATATTATGATCAGTGAAGAAAAGGAAAATCAATTAATTCACCTTCACAATTACGGCTACCTTAATCGACTAAACAACATAAATTATTTATCGTCTATTTTCTAAGATTATTGCTTGCGGTATATAATTATCCTGGAATAATTTATAGAGTATTACGCCTAAACTATTTCAGGAATGTATACAGAAATCACTTATATGCTGCACTGACCTAAAATGATACGTGCGAAATAATGCACATTAGAAATAATAATTTGATTGGATACGAATGGGCTCTCAAGTGTATCACAGTGTAAATTTGGATTTTGTATGATCAGCACGTATTGCAATCGAATTGTAACAAATTTAAAATTTCAAAAAATTAAACAGCCTGATACAGTATAATTATTTTTACTATAATAGCTATTTATGTAACAATATAGCACTTTCTTGGACGAGACGTTTTATGGCCGAGCGAGCGAAGCGAGAGAGGCTAATAACAGAGGCGAGTCCATGAAGTGCTATTGTCGTCGAGTTACATACAAAGCTTTATGTTCGACTGCTTTTAGCATTTTTGGAACATTTTTAAAATACAAGCTGAAACAATTTATTTATATATATATTTTAATCATAGTGTGCATTTGCTGCCACACTAATCTCAGTCAGTGTAAATTTCATAGAGAATGGATGATTAGGTTAAACAATCTAACTCGCACAATAAACGTCCAAACCTTGCAAACTTCTTCAGGAGTAAGTGTAATGAATAATAGTAAATACTATCGCTATAAACCACTACCATAGTTGATCTCTCTTTTTCATTAGTAATGTGTATTGTATTTACTAGGTGTACTAACCAAAATTAAAATCTGTCATTTCTGACACTGACATAAGAGTCCAATTTACTTTATCAATTATGGGACTAGTACGAAATGGTGTACATTTCGGCCTAAAAAAAACCGCCAAAGTTACTATTTACATACAGTCGAACATAAAAATGTTAATATGGCCACCATTCAATTTTCTATGATATGATGGTATTATACAGATGTGTATGATATTTTTATTGATCATCAATTCTCTATTTCAAAAACCTGTGGGATTTCTAAAAAAATGATTCTTTACATATTGTACATTTTGGCTTTCGCTATAATTTTTGTTTATGTAAATTAGATGTAAGTACATATTATAATTTCATAACTATAAATCAAAAAGTTTATAAAAAACATTTATCAAAAATCGCAAAAATAGTGCGGTTCTCTTCAACATTTATATAAAGATTCTTGTAACAATTTTCATATTTAATTTTTTTTTCAATTCTAATTCCATTTGTACCATTTACAATTCCATAAATAATACAATTATGGTGTGCAATTCCACTGTATGCGAGATGTTTGTTTACAAAATCTTAGCGCAGACAACTATGAAAACTGATTTTTTTTATCGTATCATCTATTATGCTCATTTTATGCTAAACATTTATTGATAATTATTAAGATCATATTAGTACTATTACTTCATAATGCGTTAGTTACTCATCATACGTTAGTTACGAATAAACAAACAGGGTTTGGGTCGAAATCCCGATAAGCCAAAATCCCGACAGCCGAAATCCCGACAAACCAAAATCCCGACAAATAATTAATTCTAGATTATTTTTAATAATACAATCGTAATATTGATTAAAACCTTTTTAACTAAATATTACATACTTTAATTAATAGTTTAAAAATTTTAAAATTATGAAATGAATTTTGACAAATTGAAATGAAATTTGAAATATTCAGGTTGTTTTTGGGAAATTTAAACAGTGTACCAAACTAATCAAAAGGAACAAATAAGTTCCTATAAACATGAATCATTAAATGTTTCCCAATGAAGATGTCGCATGGTAAAATTTTAAAACCGAAAGTCCAACTAACAGAATTTATAGTATTATTTTATTATTATATATCCTTCAATTCATACTTATTTCGTACTAAAATAAGTTAAATATTGGTAATTAAAATCACTTGGTTTTACTTGTTTTACAATTTATGTTAATTAATTATAATACTTTTGTGCAGACGATTCTCCTTCGAGAATGTTCGAAATGTGAACATTTTTAACTATAAACTTTACGCGTTTAACATTCTACGTTTCAAGCAACACGGAAAATTACAGGAATAGACACGGCATGTAGATAAATTGAAAGGTGGATATTTTTTCTTAATAAAATTAATTTCCTAAATTTTGTTTCCAATCTTTGACATCAATTCAATTTGTCAAAATTCATATCAGTAATGACATCATTTTAAAATTTTAAAACTATTAATAAGTAACATGTAATATTATCTGACGAATGTAATCATTTATTGTGCTGGCATGAATAAACTTACTTCCTTACTATTTACTATAAAATAGTATTTAATTAATATTATTATGAGTAATCTAGAATTAATGATTTGTCGGGATATTGCGTTTCGGGATTTTGGATTGTCGGGATTTTGGCTTGTCGGGATTTCGACCCTGTCGGGATTTCGACCCTGTCGGGATTTCGACCCTGTCGGGATTCTGGCCTGTCGGGATTTCGGCTGTCGGGATTTAGTCTGTCGGGATTTTGTCCCGATCCCAAACAAACCATTGTTTCGTATGCCTTGTGTTCGATAAAAAACGCCCAACGCCATAACTCTGTTATTTATTGACCGATTTGAATGAACTAAAAAAGAAAGTCAATGGTAGTTTAAATATTAACAAATGACATCAATATTGATTTTTTTCAATAATAACTTGCGCAGCATATAATGTATTAATTTTTTTACATTCGACATTATTTTTCTGAATCCAATAATACCCAATATGTTGTTTTTCGTTCAATATTTTGGTCGAAAAAAAAATAAATCCATTTAAAATTATATTTTTCAAAAATTATTATTAGCGTGCCTTGGAGAAAATGACAAATGTCATTTGTTGTAAAGTTGTATCAAATATGAATAATAAAGACCCAATAAATAAGTACCTATGTTACAACTCAATATAGAATAGAATAAATAAGTAGTGCAAGTATTAATTCTCTTGCGATTATTGTAAACACTAAGTAGAACGTCGAACTCTGCATGTCCACGAAATTTTCGATCCACCTTCTTCGACTTTTTAAAGGCTCCATATCGTCTCAAATTTCCTTCTAACCTTCTAAATTTAGGTTCCGGTATTCGCCGCTCTGGAAACCGTAGATGATAAATTCGTGCCGCAGCTCTTCGATTTCTATTACATAGAAAATAAATTTGTAACATGTCTGTTAATTCGCTATTGTTCATAGTTATGTCTGAAACACACACTAATAATAACAAATGGTTGACATTACTTATGCAATAAATGACATTTGTCGATTCGAATTTTTTTCAAGGCACACTGCATTTATTACCAAAACAATCATATGAACAAGATTGATTATTATCGTTTTCTGGCATAAATATTAACTTAAAACCAACATAACGGGCATAATTGGATTCAGAAAAACAATGTCTAATATTGCAAAGTATATGCAGCCATTTAAAAATTAAAAGTTGACTATCATTTGGAAATAAAGTTGATTTTGAAAAAATATATAATTACCATAATTTTATAGTATTTAAACAGCCATTGACTTTATTTTTTTAGTTCATTCAAATCGGTCAATAAATAACAGAGTTATGGCGTTGGGCGTTTTTTATCGAACACACGGTATATCGCCAATGGGCTTTAGTTTCTCATAATTCATTAGTCAATAAATGTATGTTTATAAGAACGAGCTCATTTTGGGGTTAGTATTTTTATATGTCAAACATAATTTATTGTTTTAATTTACTTCGGCACCGTCAATGATACGATAAAGCTTTGAATATAACTCTAATATTTGCGATTCATAATAATCTCGTTACCTCGTCACCTTAAAACGTCCTCGATTGTTATGAATCGCATAATTTTCTCGTTGTGTCAGTAACTTTCCTTTGATTTGCAGAGTTTTGCCTTCCTTCAACGACAATCTTACATTTTCTATTTAAACTGTAATTAATCGCAGGCAACATATCGCGCTTGACTCGCATATTATAGTTATATTTACATCCATACCGTCCCTCTAAAACTACAACTGCGTCACTTAAAAAGCCTATTCAAAAAAATCAATTTGAGGTTTTCAAACGCAATAAAATGTATTTAACTTGAAAAACATGTTAGTTTTTAACTTCCATAAATGATCTCAAAGATTTTTCGTAAAACCATACGATCTTCCCTCTCCCTGTACGCCACGTCACATAATCATTTAGATTTACAAAGGCACAATTCAAATATTATTAAAATTTGGGAAAACTGTTTTATTAAAAAAAAAATCAGATATTAAAAATATACACAGTGGGCCACAAAAAATGGTACAAATTATAAATATTCATATTTTCAATAATAATTAACGCATTAAATATTGCTTTGAAACACAAAATAGTTACATTTTGTATATTGCAAAAATGATTAATTGCATTTTCTACGTTTTTTTTTAATATAGGATATTTATTTATTTATTTATTTATTTATAATACAACCAACGGAACAAATTTCCAATCACAGGTTATATAAATCAAAATACAATTGCTGAAGAAAAAACAACCAAAATAAGAATGCGTACTTATAACTAAACCTAGACGGATAACATATTTAATATAACATTAAAACATAGTTTAGCGCACTTAAAATTAAATATATCTATGGAAAAATCCAATTCAACTAATTTATTATAAATAGAGCACATTGAAAAGAGAGGAGATTTGATTAATCAATTTGTTTTAGGAATAGGTAAATGAAAGAAACGTTCTTGCCTAAGGCGATTAGGAACTTGAAATTTTAATTGAACGATAATGTCTGGACAATCAATCAAGTTATTTAATATCTTAAAAAGTACTGTAACTTGATGTGCTTTACGGCGACTTTCAAGAGTTTGAATGTTAAAAGTATTTAACAGAGTCTCATATGAAATGGAATCATTTGGATAGAATCCATACTTTTTAAGATACAAATACTTAACAAAACGCTTTTGAATTGACTCAATTAGATTTGTGTATTTGTTATAGAGCGGATTCCAAATACAACACGCATATTCAAGTCCAGATCGCACATATGTGTAATATAATACTAATATTGCTTCAATACTCTGAAAATATCTACTATTGCGAAATATAAATCCTAAAAAACGGTTTGAAGCAGACACAATCAATTCAATATGATTATTAAAGGTCAGCTTACTATCAAAAACTATTCCCAAATCTTTGAATTCACCTACTGTAGCCAATGGAATACCATTTATTTTGTAATCATGCTCGATAATTACGTTATTTCTTGTGAATGACATAACTCTACATTTTCCTGCATTTAAAAACAAGTTATTACCCGTACACCAATTGAAGATTTCGTCAATGTTTTGTTGTAAAATAACACAATCAGCTTTAGAATATATTGGTTTCATAAGCTTTAGATCATCAGTAAATATGAGGACATCAATATTTAATCTCGATGTAATATCATTAATGAAGCAATTAAAAAGAGCGGGGCCCAGATTAGAACCCTGTGGCACATCGGAAGTAGCAATGAAAGTATTCGACTTAAATCCTTTGTATTCTACATACAATGACCTTTGATCGAGATAACTTTTAATTAATTCACAAAGTGATGAGGAAAATCCGATTGAATATAACTTGGCCAATAAAATGTTGTGATCTATTTTATCGAAAGCCTTCGATATATCTGTATAGACAACGTCAACTTGGATCTGGCGATCTAAATATTTGGATGAAAGTTGAGTGTGAATAAGTAAGTTGGTAACTGTAGATCGCTTAGGTCGAAATCCATGTTGGTGGGTGGATAAGTTTGAATTAATGAAGGGATTAATAGAAGTACATAATGATATTTCAAAGCATTTTGCAACATTAGATATAATTGCCACCGGCCGATAGTTTGGTATTAACTTTTTATCGCCTGTTTTAAATACAGGAATAATACGTGTAATTTTCCAGGTGGAAGGAAATATGTTTTGTTTCAAGCACAGATTAAATAAATGTGTAAGCGGTGTTGATAAAACGAGTCTACAGTCTTTAAGAACTAACGCTGGTAAACCATCCGGACCAGAACTCAGTTTAGTTCCCAATCTACTAAGTGCATTCTCTATATCTGATTTTTCAAATGACAATATATTTAGGAAATTTGTAGTATTGCTAGTATTGCTATGCACAAAAGGCGGATCGTGAAGAGAAGGAGTTTCATATGATTTTGAAAAATGAAGATAAGATATTCATTAAACATTTGTTACAATATGACAATTTATCTGCACGAAAGATTGTGAACAATGTCCACAAAAGGGTTGGTCGGTTAAGTATTAAGTATTCAGTGAATAATTAAACTCAGAACTTACGGTAACAATAATCGCAAACAATTAAGTGGAAGACCACATACAGTACGAATTCCTGAAAGGATAGAAGTTCATGCAAGAGGATGCTCCAGGCACAATTTTAAGTACTACTTCTTTAGAGCAAAAGTTCTTCGTCTTATCTACATACTATTATGTGTTTTGTAGATGATGTGTTCACATCTCTCACTCTTTTTATTTTAGTTTTATTTTATTTATATTTTTATCGTTTATTTTATATACTTATAATACATTAATGTATTATTTGTTTTTAGCTGTATTTTGTCATGTTATCCTATTATTGGACATCTTGATGTCTGTTGGATAATAAAGCCAATTATTATTATTATTATTATAAAAATTGGGCTTTTCACTGTTATATTAATTATTTAAAAATATTAATAACTCACAAAGATATTACAGTACAAAACTGCTTGTACCGTTTTTTTTTGGCCCACGGTGTATTAGGAATCTTATGAATGATGTCACACGAAGGGAAATTTTCCTAGTAATAACTGTACACAATAGGAAGTGCAAAAAGAATGACGTTAGGTCATCATATTTTTATTTTTTAATCGGAATTTGTTCGTGATATAAAAGATTCAAAGTATCTCCTTTTAAACTTGGTCTAAATATATTGTTTATTGATAAATAAAGTGTATATTCTCGTAGCATTCAATAGTGTTTATTTTGTGAAATTGAATTTTCTTGGCTAATTTAAATTACCAACACGCACCTGTACAAACATACGTACCTGAACTAACTAATTTATATTTTTTGGGGCATATGCATTCGAAAAACGTACTTAATTATATAACGGGCTTTAACTTTAACGGACACCCTTCCGCCCGTATTGGTCCGTTATAACGAAATTTTACTGTATTGTTTATTAATTCTACTTTATATTTGGTTCAGGTATGTAGAATTGCAGCCAAAAATATAGACACCTTTTCTTCTCTAGTGTATACAGAAACGTCTTTGTATTCATATATATTTGTATACAAATCTTAAGGATATAAAGGGAAATTATCATACAAGCAGAAAAAAGATTAATTTTTTGAATATCAGTAAGGTGACGACCATCATTTTGTACACATTTTCCGAGTCTCTGAAATTCTCATTGACACGTCGAAGTACCGCCGGTGTTATTGCATGTACTTCTTCTTCAATCCGCACTTCTAACGGCCCGTTCCATAATATCACATAAAAGTCTCCTTTACGTAAAATAAACTTTTTCGAAAAGAATCCTTTAAAGCCGGCTTTTAGTCGCTTGTGGTCCTTAATGGTTTACAAAGGGCATATTACAGAACGTGCTCTTGAACGAAATATATTTCTGTTGGTGTCACTGAAATACCGCGAAAATTCACAAAAATTCGGTCAAATATCCGAAAGTGCGCGGTGAACGGATTTTAACAGCACTAACGCATGGAATAACAGAAAGCGATAAAGCATGTTGATAAATTGGAATCGATAAGCGCCATCTGTGAATAGCGGCGTGAACTAACACCAACACATGCACACAACCGATACACGTGTGTGTATATTCTTTCGTACTACACTAAAATAGGATATAAATGTAGAAGATTAAATATTGGTAATCAAAAACACTTGGTTTTACTTGTTTTACAATTTATATTAATTAAACATTATACTTCCACAAGTTTTGTGCATTCTCCTTTCGAGAATGTTCGTGTGAACAAAACAACTTGGGCAAGTTGTATAATATTTATTCTACTTAATATAAATAGTAAAACATAGTGATTTTGTTTACCAATATTTACCTTGTTAATAACGTTTCATCGGGTGATGTACACATATATTTTGTACATATTGTGCTATTAGGCTAACACAAGAAATTATTGTTTTATTCATCCTCGATTTCCGCACTGTTTGACATTCTACGTTTCTTTCAAGTAACACGGGGAACTACACGGCATGTAGATAAATTTTACCAGAAAAGCGCCGTCTAGTGTTAGCAACAAACATAATTTACAGAAATCCATCGAATTTTTATGGTGGCGCCATCCAATATTACCGGCATAAAGCTCGATTTCTTATGCCATGTTTCCCATTTCTCTTGTCATACCCCTGCACTAACGCTAAAGCGATTGTGAAAATACAGCACCACACAGAGTAAAAGGCGAAAATCAGGTGTTTTCAGTGATGAAGACCAGCTGCGATTAGCGAATCTCATTGAAAAGGAGAAGACCACAATCGAAAACAATTAACCAATAAGGTGACAGACGAAGAAAAGGTTAGTACTTTCATTTTGTGCAGAGTGACAAATTTGAAGCATTAAATTTATAGGATGCAGCGTGGAGGCGCATTACTAATGCCTTCAATGCCGGAGCTGTGCAGCACCGAAATATGGAGCAGCTTCGTGTGAAATTTGATTACCTTAAAACCAAGGCACGAAAGTTGGTTGCCGAGCAACAGGTAAATCTAAGGGGGACCGGTGGAGGACCAGCGTCAAGCTGGCAAATATAATCGAGGCCATCTTACGTATCATTAATAGAAAGACGGTGAGCGGCCTACTAGGCAGCTCGATGGACTGCGACTTTGTAAATATTTGTTTAGATACACACGTACATGGACAAAATAATGTTTTTTAGGATGACGTTCCTGTTATAATTATGGGCGATGGCGAAAGTGTTGCCGACAACAAAAATGTTGAGGTAGTTCACGCAGTAAGTATTTTTTAAACTACAATTACAGTTTTACATTAATTTAATGTACATTTTTTTTTATATTGTAGCAGACTGAACAAACTGAAAGAGACATGGAAAATCTAGAAGGAATGAAGGATAGTCCATTGAACTAAAATATAATGTATAATTTGTGAATACCTTTGATTATTTCTGTTTTATTTTCAGCAAGGGGGTGTCGATGATGGTGTGGCCATCATCGCAACAAAAGTAAGATCATTTTTTTAAAAGTAGGATATGTCATTGAAATCTAATTTTTGTTATAGAATAATTGGACCTCATATACTCCACGGAAATTTAAGCAGCCTATTAACAAAAAGTTACGGCCTGCTGCAATGTACCCCGTAATACTGGCCAAGGAGGCTTACTACAGAAGTAAGGCGACTGATGTAGAAGTGGAAACGTGGGTGAGGAAGGAGCAGAATCGGAGACTCCAAGAAGAGCACGAAAAGAAAAACGCCTTTTAGATTTAGAGATTTTAGTTAAGGAGGCTGAATTAAATAAATTATTATAGAAAAATAAATAACAGTTCACAAATGTATAATGATTTATTCATATCTTTAACAAAACAAATACTGTTACATTCACATTATAGTGTAGCAAAATTTTCTTCAATAAGCAATAAGCAATGCAATAAGCAGCAACGCCATTTTGATTATGTTGATTCTGCTCTGGTTCATCTTCATTTTGTTCAACATTATCAAACCAATCATTCATTATCATTCATCTCTATTGCAATGTTGTGCAATACAACAGTTGCTATGATTACAGTCATTGTAGTCCTCACATTCAGCCGCACTCCTAATGATAAGATAGGAAACCTCCTTTTAAATACTCCATATTGTCTTTCAACAACGTTACGTGATCGAATGATAGACTCATTGTAGAGATTTTCAGCTGCCGTTCCTGTTATTTGCAATTTTGTCATTAAATAGGGTTCAATAGCATATCCGCTATCACCAATTAATAAATGTTGCCCAAATGTACCATTTTCAAATTGCTGTTTGAGCCTGCTGTTGTTAAAAATGGTTTGGTCATGACATGAGCCAGGCCATCGTGCAACTATGTTCAAGTTTGCATCTGACACTGTCTGTACATTTAATGCAAAGTACCCTTTTCTACAACGAAATATCTCTGCATCCTCACCTCCAGGAAATTGGATTTTTATTAAAGTGCAATCTATTGCACCGATTACGCGAGGAAAACTTGCTACTTTATAAAAATCTTCTGCTGCCCTCTGTCTCTCAATTTGATTCTCATACATATTAATATATTGTGGTCGTAAACATGCGATGGCATACGATACACTTTTTACAATTCTGCAGGCTGATGTTTTAGAAACACCCACAAAGTCGCCTGCTACAATCAGCATGCTTCCCGTAGCATAAAATCTCAACGCCAAGAGCAGTCTCGTAATTGGAAGTATGCGTCCTCCTCTATAAAACAAAAATATATATATATATATATATATATATATATATATATATATACAGGGTCTTCATTTCAAAAGGAGCCACCCTGAATAACTTTGGATCTGAAGTAGTTACGGTTTTAAGAAAAAACACGTCAATTTTGTTTTCGAGGGGGAACTTAAAAAACACCGTTTTTAGAATTTTATCTTTCACCCCCTCACCCCCAGCCACCCCATCTTTATAATTTCAAATGGCACCCCCTACTGTGCGATACCTCATTTTAAAGGGCATAAAAAATCCTATCCAGCAAAGCAAAAATAATTGAAATCGGTTCATTTGTTTTAGAGAGAGAGAGAGTATTCATTTCAAAATAAGCCACCCTGAATAACCCTGATTCTGCAGTAGTCACGGTTACAGGAAAAACTATGTCAATTTTGTTTTTGAGGTGGAACTTGAAAACACTGTTTTTAGAATTTTATCTTTCACCCCCTCACCCCCAGCCACCCCATCTTTATAATTTCAAATGGCACCCCCTATTGTGCGGTACCTCATTTTAAAGGGCATACAAAATACTATCCAGAAATGTAAAAATAATTGGAATCAGTTTATTTGTTTTAGAGAGAGAGAGAGTCTTTCTTTCAAAACAAGCCACCCTGAATAAGTTTGGATCTGAAGTAGTTACGGTTTTAAGCAAAAATACGTCAATTTTATTTTAGAGGGGGGAATTTGAAAAACAATGTTTCTATAATTTTTTCTTTCAGCCCCAGCCACACAACCTTTGGTGTAGCATATTTTGATGAATTTGAATGAATATCTCTGAAACAAATGAATTGATTTAAATTAATTTTTATTTGCTGGACAGTATTTTGTACGCCCTTTAAAATGAGGTGTCGCATAAAAGGGAATGCTATTTGAAATTATAAAGATGGGGTGGCTGGGGGTGAGGGGGTGAAAGGTAAAATTCTAAAAACAGTGTTTTCAAGTCCCCCCTCAAAAAAAAGATTGACATATTTTTTCCTGTAACCGTGACTACTTCAGAACCAGGGTTATTCAGGGTGGCTTATTTTGAAATCAATACCCTCTCTCTCTAAAACAAATGAACCGATTTCAATTATTTTTGCTTTGCTGGATAGTATTTTTTATGCCCTTTAAAATGAGGTATTGCACAATAGGGGGTGCCATTTGAAATTATAAAGATGGGGTGGCTGGGGGTGAGGGGGTGAAAGATAAAATTCTGAAAATGGTGTTTTTTAAGTTCCCCCTCGAAAACAAAATTGACGTATTTTTTCTTAAAACCGTAACTACTTCAGATCCAAAGTTATTCAGGGTGGCTCCTTTTGAAATGAAGACCCTGTATATATATATACTAGCTGACCCGACAGACGTTGTCCTGTCTTAACTATGAATATTGAATTCGAATTGGTATAATTCATAAAAAGAACATATTTAAAAACATAGTGTTTATTATTGTAATGCTCTATGATACACAACATTCGCTGCGCCGTCGTCCGTGCGTAGTCCTTTAAAATCAAGCAAAGTAACGACCGACGGCTCCGCTGCGCTGCGCTGTCGTCCGTGCATGGTCCATATATATTTATATATATTAAGGCAGATAACTGGTGACTGACGACGTCCGTGTGTGGCCCATTAAAATTAAGCAAATAAACTGGTGCGTAGACCTTCAAAATTAAGCAAGGGTGACGAACGACGGCTCCGCTACACCGCGCCGTCGACCGCGAATGGTCCATATACCGAGTGTTTGGGATAAGGGGCGAACATAGGGATTTAATATGTAAAATTAAATATGTGTAATTATTTGCTCCCCTATTCATTTTAGAGAAAAATCGTAAAGGAATATTTTTTAGAGAATTAAAAACTGTAAATGTATCATCCATTTAATTTACGTTTGTACCAGCATACACCTCAGAAATAAAAAAATAAGTTTAACAATTTACCATTTAATAAAAACCCTTGCCATGACTTTGACAAATGTCATGTTTCATGTTATAGTGAAAATAATAATATTGCAAGTCAGATATCAATTCTAGTTATTACGATGAACAATAATCTGAGTTATTCCAATGAAGAGAGGGTATTCATTTTACAGTGGCGTCAGTTTACGCAGAGTTCGTGACTTATTTTCGGTTACATTTAACAATCGACCAATTCCGTCTGTATCAACAATTTCCAAATTTGTGAAAAAGTTCGAAAATACAGCAAGTGTAGCGGCAGATGAGTCAAAAGGTATTTCAATAGTCCAATTTTAACAAATATTATTTCAAAAACATTAACATTGCAGGCAAACGGAAGAGAAGAAGCAACGATGAATTGGAAGAAAGAGTTTTGGGGTTGATAAATGCTGATCCAACAACTAGCATACGATGCATTGCTCGTGAGTGCAGCGTGTCTACATTCTCAGTGTATAAGATTCTGAATAAGCATGGGTATTATCCCTACAAACATCAATGCCATCAGGAGATATTGCTAGTGGATGAAGAAAGCAGGCGTGTATTCTGCGAGATAATGCAGGATCGATCAAACATAGACAGAAACTTTTTGCAGTCTGTTTTACGGATGAATGCACGTTCACACTTAACAACGAGCCCAACACTCAGAACACGCGATACTGGACCCAAGAAAATCCGCGGATATGCCTCAGAACTAGATCCCAGTTCCCGCAAAAAATCAATATTTGGGCTGTTATTTTTAAAAATAATATTATTGGGCCGTTTGAAATATGTGGAAATTTAAATTCGAATTCTTATTTAGACCTTTTAATCAACCAGGCTGGCCCTGCGTTAGAAGAAGTTGCACGTGACAATCAGGAG
This sequence comes from Ocypus olens, assembly GCA_910593695.2. NCBI lineage: Eukaryota > Metazoa > Arthropoda > Insecta > Coleoptera > Staphylinidae > Ocypus > Ocypus olens. The sequence goes on from OU343053.1 coordinate 37,848,344, forward strand.
ATATGGTATCAGCATGATGGATGTCCAGCCCATTATGGTTTAAATGTAAGGGAATATTTAAATGCTAATTTTCCCAATTGCTGGATTGGTCGCGGTGGCACTATCAACTGGCCACCAAGATCTCCTGATTTAGCACCATGTGATTTCTGTTTGTGGGGTCACTTGAAAAACAAAATTTACAAAAAACACCATCCAAATATTGAATCTTTGCGGGAAGCAATTTTTGCGGAATGCACATTGATTACAGATAGGCAGTTGGCTAATGTTAGACATGCATTTTATAACCGATTGGGTTATTGTTTACACCAGAACGGAGAACTTTTTGAGTACTTGCTCTAAAATTTCCCGTTGACCGCTGGTTACAGTAAAACCAAAAATATATCACGAACTGTGTGTAATCTGACACCACTTTAATTCAATTCATCGTTGCTTCTTCTGTTCCGTTTGCCTTTAATTTTAATATATTTGAAATAATATTTGTTGAAATTGGACTATTGAAATACCTTTTGAATCATCTGCCGCTACACTTGCTGTATTTTCGAACTTTTTCACAAATTTGGAAATTGTTGATACAGACGGAATTGGTCGATTGTTAAATGTAACCGAAAATAAGTCACGAACTCTGTGTAAACTGACGCCACTGTAAATATTTTGATAATAAATAATACCCTCTCTCCATTGGAATAACTCATATTATTGTTCATAGTAATAACAATGCGTGAATTGATATTTGGACGTGGATGGAACTGCGGGTTAAGGAGATTGAATGATTCGGGAAATTGACGTCGGCTACGAGGCCATCTGCCATAATCATTGTATTGTAATATATCAGAAATTAAATGAATAACTGAATAATGAAAGACAAATGCAATGTCCATGGTCCCGAGCGAATATTCCGCGACCCCGAAATCGTTCGCCCGGGCTGGGATTCGAACCCTCGCGGCACGCGGTGCAACCGGCATAAGCGCTCGCTTGTACCCACTACACCAACGGGCCGCCCGAATTAATGTTTGACTAGTAAAATTATTCTCACCATAACATGACATTTGTCAAAGTCATGGCAAGGGTTTTTATTAAATGGTAAATTGTTAAACTTATTTTTATTATTTCTGAGGTGTATGCTGGTACAAACGTAAATTAAATGGATGATACATTTACAGTTTTTAATTCTCTAAAAAATATTCCTTTACGATTTTTCTCTAAAATGAATAGGGGAGCAAACAATTACACATATTTAATTTTACATGTTAAATCCCTATGTTCGCCCCTTATCCCAAACACTCGGTATATATATTAAGGCAGATAACTGGTGGAAAACGACGGCTCCGCTGCGCTGGGCCGTCGTCCGTGCGTAGCTCTTCAAAATTAAGCAAGGTAACTGGTGACGAACGACGGCTCCGCAGTGAAGCGCCGTCGTCAATATGTAGCTTATTACTGGTGACGCTCATTAAAATTAAGCAAATAAACTGGTGACGAACGACGGCTCCGCTGCGCTGCGCCGTCGTCCGTGCGTAACCCTTATAAATTAAGAAAGGTAACTGGTGACGAACGACGGCTCCACTGCGCTGCGCCGTCGTCCGTGTGTGGCCCATTGAAATTAAGCAAATAAAGTGGTGACGATAGTGGCCGAAAACGGTTTAGGCTCTAATTTTTGAAATTCACGATCGCTTTAACGTGCAATTATTGCTTAAAAAATTCATAATTTTTTTAATAATCAACGGATTTGAACTAAATAACAAAATCATTAAAGTTAAAGAATGTAAGAAGTGTATTGTTAATAATAAAAACATCTATCGCCAGTTGAAATATTTTTTTTCGAATTTTTGAAATTCATGATCGCTTTAACGTGCAATTATTGCTTCAAAAATTCATAACTTTTTTAATAATCAACGGATTTGAACTAAATAACAAAATTATTAAAGCTAAAGAATGTAAGAAGTGTATTGTTACTAATAAAAACATGTATCGCGAGTTGAAATATTTTTTTAGAATTTTTGAAATTCATAATCGCTTTAACGTGCAATTATTGCTTCAAAAATTCATAACTTTTTTAATAATCAACGGATTTGAACTAAATAACAAAATTACTAAAGCTAAAGAATGTTAGAAGTGTATTGTTACTAATAAAAACATGTATCGCCAGTTGAAATATTTTTTTTTAGGATTTTTAAAATTCATGATCGCTTTAACGTGCAATTATTGCTTCAAAAATTCATGATCGCTTTAACGTGCAATTATTGCTTCAAAAATTCATAACTTTTTTAATAATCAACGGATTTGAACTAAATAACAAAATTATTAAAGCTTAAGAATGTAAGAAGTGTATTGTTAATAATAAAAACATCTATCGCCAGTTGAAATATTTTTTTTCGAATTTTTGAAATTCATGATCGCTTTAACGTGCAATTATTGCTTCAAAAATTCATAACTTTTTTAATAATCAACGGATTTGAACTAAATAACAAAATCATTCAAGTTAAAGAATGTAAGAAGTGTATTGTTACTAATAAAAACATGTATCGCGAGTTGAAATATTTTTTTTTAATTTTTAAAATTCATGATCGCTTTAACGTGCAATTATTGCTTAAAAATTCATAACTTTTTTAATAATCAACGGATTTGAACCAAATAACAAAATTATTAAAGCTAAAGAATGTAAGAAGTGTATTGTTACTAATAAAAACATGTATCGCGAGTTGAAATATTTTTTTAGAATTTTTGAAATTCATAATCGCTTTAACGTGCAATTATTGCTTCAAAAATTCATAACTTTTTTAATAATCAACGGATTTGAACTAAATAACAAAATCATTAAAGTTAAAGAATGTAAGAAGTGTATTGTTGCTAATAAAAACATGTATCGCGATTTGAAATATTTTTTTAGAATTTTTGAAATTCACAATCGCTTTAACGTGCAATTATTGCTTCAAAAATTCATAACTTTTTTAATAATCAACGGATTTGAACTAAATAACAAAATTATTAAAGCTTAAGAATGTAAGAAGTGTATTGTTAATAATAAAAACATCTATCGCCAGTTGAAATATTTTTTTTCGAATTTTTGAAATTCATGATCGCTTTAACGTGCAATTATTGCTTCAAAAATTCATAACTTTTTTAATAATCAACGGATTTGAACTAAATAACAAAATCATTAAAGTTAAAGAATGTAAGAAGTGTATTGTTACTAATAAAAACATGTATCGCGAGTTGAAATATTTTTTTTTAATTTTTAAAATTCATGATCGCTTTAACGTGCAATTATTGCTTAAAAATTCATAACTTTTTTAATAATCAACGGATTTGAACCAAATAACAAAATTATTAAAGCTAAATAATGTAAGAAGTGTATTGTTACTAATAAAAACATGTATCGCGAGTTGAAATATTTTTTTAGAATTTTTGAAATTCATAATCGCTTTAACGTGCAATTATTGCTTCAAAAATTCATAACTTTTTTAATAATCAACGGATTTGAACTAAATAACAAAATCATTAAAGTTAAAGAATGTAAGAAGTGTATTGTTGCTAATAAAAACATGTATCACGATTTGAAATATTTTTTTAGAATTTTTGAAATTCACAATCGCTTTAACGTGCAATTATTGCTTCAAAAATTCATAACTTTTTTAATAATCAACGGATTTGAACTAAATAACAAAATCATTAAAGTTAAAGAATGTAAGAAGTGTATTGTTACTCATAAAAACATGTATCGCGAGTTGAAATATTTTTTTAGAATTTTTGAAATTCATAATTGCTTTAACGTGCAATTATTGCTTCAAAAATTCATAACTTTTTTAATAATCAACGGATTTGAACTAAATAACAAAATTATTAAAGCTAAAGAATGTAAGAATTATATTGTTACTAATAAAACCATGTATCGGCAGTTGAAATATTTTTTTTAGAATTTTTAAAATTCATGATCGCTTTAACGTGCAATTATTGCTTCAAAAAATCATAACTTTTTTAATAATCAACAGATTTGAACTAAATAACAAAATTATTAAATATTAAGAATGTAAGAAGTGTATTGTTAATAATAAAAACATCTATCGCCAGTTGAAATATTTTTTTTCGAATTTTTGAAATTCATGATCGCTTTAACGTGCAATTATTGCTTCAAAAATTCATAACTTTTTTAATAATCAACGGATTTGAACTAAATAACAAAATCATTAAAGTTAAAGAATGTAAGAAGTGTATTGTTACTAATAAAAACATGTATCGCGAGTTGAAATATTTTTTTAGAATTTTTGAAATTCATAATCGCTTTAAAGTGCAATTATTGCTTCAAAAATTCATAACTTTTTTAATAATCAACGGATTTGAACTAAATAACAAAATTATTAAATCTAAAGAATGTAAGAAGTGTATTGTTACTAATAAAAACATGTATCGCCAGTTGAAATATTTTTTTTTTAATTTTTGAAATTCATGATCGCTCTAACATGCAATTATTGCTTCAAAAATTCATAATTTTTTTTTAATAATCAACGAATTTGAAATAAATGGCAAAATTATTAAAAAAATTCTCAACCGCGCACAGAATCTTCCGCAGAATATTTTAATTCGTAACACCACCGCGAGCGACATTCCAACCACCAAGAGATGGGGCGCGTATTATAAATCAATCGTTATTACCAATTTATGTATTTGAAGCCGACTTAATTGTTCATCGGATGCAAGTGTTGCAATTAAGCTCAGTGCAGCATTTGCTGTTAATATTTTGTTTATATTTTTTTTTATAATTTCAGCTACTTATTTATTTACATTTATCGATACGAATCTACAGGGTAAGCCCATTAAAACCCATTAATAACCGTCGGCGCAAACAATGGAAAAGGAATAACTGATCGAGCGGTCGATCGCCGAAAGTAGAAAACTATTAAAGTACTAAAATCGCTATTAAAAAATAGGGGTTGGTGGTAGAAGGGTGAAAATTTAGGGTTGTATGTATTTTTTAATGCCGAATCATAAAAAAATAAAAAAATAAATTTTGTCCAAAAAATAAAAATAAAAAATTTGCGGTGGACCACCCCTATCATTTAGGGGTATTAAAAATAGTTTACGTCCTATTCTCAGACCTGCTCAATATACACACAAAATTTATAAGAATCGGTCAAGCCGTTTCGAAGGAGTTTTGTTACAAATACTGTGACACGAAAATTTTATATATTAGATATATAGTATATATATATATATATATATATATATATATATATATATATATATATATATATATATATATATATATATATATATATATACATGTACCCCTCAGATTTATTAAATGCAATTTACCTATTTATAGGCAATGATATCAAGGGTTGAATACGTTGTATCAGTGCTAGTACTGTGGGTTTAGTTAGACGAAACCGATCAAAAAATTCAATGTCGTCATATTTACTAAAACAATCCTCCCTGTTTCTATATGTTTTGGGCCGTCTTAAAAATATAAACATTTCGTCTTCTGATGGTGAGCTTGAACTCGAACTTTCCATTTTAGACTGACATACACACGAGTTGTTAACTAATGTGAGGTTATGTTCGCAATAAAGTCGACTTTGGAATCCGTAATGAACGAAATTTGGGCCTTTGCAGTAATGGAGACTTTTTGGTAAAGTAGTGTTTAAAAATAAATTATGGAACAGGTTTTATGAAGTAAAGGCGCCTTTTGTGTTTAAAGGAGACTTTAATCAGATTATGGAACCGGCCGTAAGTCCTGTATTGTTGATGGACCAGTCTCAAAAACCTTCGACTTCAGATAGCCCCATAAAGAAAAATCACAAGAGCACAGGTCTGGCGATCGTAGCGTGCACTGAATATTCATATACCGGGTGTTTCAGACCACCTATCTTAGGCCTTTTTCTCGAAAACACAATGTTTCGATGTGTGTATGTAAATAAGCTTAAATTGTATTTGTTGATTAGCTACAACTAATAAACTTTCTTAGTTAATAAATATTTACGCATATGTTTCAGTAAACGGGTATACAGCCGAATAATTGCAGAAAGAATGTTAATTCTGTATATTATTCGCGTAAACAGTAATAAGCAAGCTTAAGATGAATTATTATTAAATCAAATACATGGACGAATTCAAGAATCATCGAGGCAGGGGAGTTTAAACAATGTATTTAGTTACCTGGCGTATTAATCTAACAAAATACAGTACTGAACAATTACAACTTAAATAGAGATGATTCTGGGGTGGAATATTATGTTTATTATCATGTTATGGTTAATCCATGTGACTAGTTTTAATGGTGTGTGAAATTTAATCGATTTCTAGGCGTTTCCAGTCGATTTATTTACGAAAAAAGTAATTTTGCGAATCTCGGTTCCTGGAGCTGCCAGAATTTTTTTTATAGACAAATAGTGTTCAGAATGGTCTCTTCGACTCAAAAAAAAACAAAACAAAAAATTTTAGAAAACAGGTGAATAATAAAATATATCATCTTAAGCCGATTATGTATCTCATGGTACCACTTCACAAATCTCATTGGAAATTTTGAAATTAGTGGCCTAATAAGAAAAAAGAAATTTCTAAATCAATATACACAAATCTAAGTTGGAAAATATACTGTTGCCGGGTCTACACATGCGTATATGTGCTTTCATATGATACACCGATTGGTGGGAGTAGTTTCCATAAAAGACAAAAACTGTTTTTTTATGCATAAATATACTGAAGGAAAAAAAATTAAACACTTGAAATTCGTGAAATTTCGACCATTTTCAAACCGCCATAACTCGGCGTATTTTCGAATGATTTTGATGAATCTTTGAGGGCGAAAAACTTTGAAGTGTCTTCTTTAACGTCATGCATGCGAACTTAAGCGTAACCCCTTCCGCCCCTCTACAGCGCCCCTGTGAAAAAAAACGATGTCTACGGAGTCGGAAAATTTTTGTCAACTCGATCCACCATAAAGGCATTAAAATTTGATCAATTCTCTATGTATGACTCAAAGAACGAAGTTCCTACGATGATTTAGCACCAAGTTATGGGTGTTTGAAAAAAAAAACTGCATTTTGAGGTTTTACGCACTTAACTCAGTGACCAAATTTAATGATTCTTTGGGGTAAAAAATCCCATTTTGGCTCTACTTGAAGGGAGTAAACTCAGACTGGAATAATCCCTTTTCGAACCCTTCAACCCCCGAACAAAAAACACGTTTTTGGGCAAAAAAACGTCCAACTTTGGCAACGTGTACCGAGTTAGGAAAAATGTATCAACTCGATCCACAAAAAGGGCATTGAAAAGTGTTCAATTACCTGCGCAGGACTCAAATAACGAAGTTCCTACGACGATTTGGCACAAAGTTATGGGTCTTTGAAAAAAGCGAATTTTGTGGTTTTTTGACTCATAAGTCCGAAGTTTTTTCGACGAAATTGTTTTCGTTTTCACGAATGAAATTTTCTTTGCATGTTCTTTGAGGTATGCACGAAAATTCATTGTTTGCGCGAAATCATTATTATCGCATTTTGTACCTTGGAACTCCATTAACAAAAAACTTTATTTTAGGTCAAAAAAGGCTAATTTTCTACCACATTTTTTAACACTCTGTATAATTTTTTTATATAAAATCATGGTTGGCGCTATACTTCAAACCTTCAACCAAACAACAGAAACTGGGGCAAATATGAAATTTCACCTGTATCATTCATTTTAATAAATCTTTAAATATTTCGAAAACGGTAAACGATAGGTATAAGGAAGAAACTCGCATTGATTTGTTCCCTATAATTCAAAAATGACAAAAAATACAGGGACTTCCATTAAAAAAAAAAACATAACTTTGATGTAGATATTTTTTTATGGGGCACCCTGTTATAAGTTTAAATTGTGCATACAACGATCCTACGTCTATTCATTTTAAAAGTTACATGGTTTTCCATAAAATGACCGCGTCGTATGAGGTGCCCCACCCTGTATAGTAATTAAAATTCATGATTTATTCGTGAATTTTTTTAAGTAATTAGTTTATTACACTTCACAGTTTAAAATTACTCTAATTGAGGAGAAAGTCATTTCCTGTTATTTATATCCATTCAGCATCTAAATTTAAACCAACAGTGCACATTATTCTCGATAAAGTATGGGGTCATTTGTTTCTGCTTACAAAACATATAGTACTCTTACATTATTGTGGCTAAGGTTTAACGTGAATATATACACTGTTGTCTTAAAATAAAATAGAATATTCAGCATGACTTACTTAGTCTACATTTTCAAACCGCAACAACTAAACATAAATTACACGAACATGCACAAACTGTCTCACTTTATTATTAGAATTAGAATACAGAAATATAAACTATGAACATTTTGAACACAGGGTAAGGAAAAAATATCGAACTTTTTAATTTAGAAAAATTTTACAAAAATGTTTTGAATAAAATTTGTTGGGTTATAGAGGGTGTTTCAGAGCTCTAAGAACGGTCAATCACGTGCTTATTTTCAAAATTTCGAAAAATGTTTTATACAAAAGTTGTGCAGAATAGTGAGCTTAAAAATATTTAAATTTATAAAGGGTGTCTCATAACAAAGTTATAGACCAAACTTATGTTTTTCTTTTAATGTAACACCCTGTATATTTTAGCATTTTTGGATTCCTCGTTACTTGGAGATTAAAATGACCTAGATTGTGGGAGTTGAAACCGGGCCGTTTTTGTGTTATTCAGTTGTTTATACAAAAATTTGAACAAAATTGTTAAAGTGCTCCCCTGAAACTAATAAAGATAATTAATTCTAATTTAGTGGTAAAGTTTAGTTGAACTCAGTTCATAATTATGAATTTTTTCCACGGGGAATTGGTTGACATGATTTTCATTCTTGGGGATGTCGCAAAAACTGTTTATTTCCTTCGCGACTGTATAGATACCGCTGTCCATTCACGATATACGAAATTCTTATAAACACAAATGCCGGTGACATTGAGTTTGAAATAAAAAATAGAAATTTCAGTTATCTTATTACTAACAAATAGATGTGTAAAGTTCAAATAGTTTTTATTTCTTAAAAAAAAAAACCTTTGTAAATTTAAAAAAATCTTTGTAAATAGGAGGCTATGAATAATAATAATAATTTAATCCAGGAACATTTTACCATTAAATCTTGATCTAAAATAAAATTAAAAAGTAGTTAAATAATTAACATATATTTTTTACTTTCTCCGTTACGAAGTACGAGAAAGTATTGTGACCGTGAAAATTTTTCCAATTTTTTTTACGGAAATATCCGTTTTGCTATTTCAACAATTTATGGATTTTTTTGTGTGTCTTTTTGTGTGTGTGCCGTGCGCGCTGTTACTCAAAAACTAATAGAGCAATTGATTTGAAACTTTGAACATAAGTCTTATTTGATAATCCGAAGAACTAAAAAACTTTTGGTAAAATTTCGTACACCAGAAGTGGGTGTTTGCCTTAACTGTTTTTTGTTTTTTTCCAATATTTTTTGAAATATGAAAAATATCACAAAAACATTTAAATAAATATTAAAGACAACAAAGAAATGAACATCTTTGGTTTGAAATTATTTTTCATAAAATCATTGTTATTCGAAAAAAAAATGTTTTTTTTTTCATTTTTGGTTTATTATTATGAAACGATAACAGTAACATCAAATTTATGTTAATATTAATTGTAGAGAATACCATAATGAACAACTTATAAAGAATAGGTTTTTTTTCGAAATCGTTTCAGTTTTTCAGTAAACTGAGTTTTTGAATTTAAAGTATAATTTTTCCATCTTTCGTAGTTTTGACGTTTTCAACGTCAGTTTCATCCGAGTCTACAAAACGCTCAATGTATATTTAAAATATGATTTAAATTGAAAATAAACCATGAAAGCGTAAATATTAATGATAACATCAAGTCGGAGGAAGTAACATGATGGCCACATCACCATTTTTTTAATTTGGACTACCTGTACATTCTAACTAGCATTTTTTTTTCTGTAAGAATAATAATAAAGGCACTCTTGAGAGCAAAATTCATATTTCCAGACAAGCTCCGTATATGACTGAAAAAAATTACATCTTATAGCTGCATTTTAGGTTTTGGGCCATGCAGAACTTTTCATGACGAATAACTTTTTCCTTAAAACTAATAAAAAAAAGTTTTCCATATGTTGTCAGTAGATACACAGTATACAGGGTGTCCCATTTTAATTTCCACCCTAAATATCTCGCAACCTGAGCAACATGGCAAAAAAATTTCCAGATAAAAGTTGTAGGGTTTGGAGAGGGGCATATGCTGATGACCTTGAAAATGACATTGGCGTTAATTTTCAAAGCCAAACAGGTCAACTTTCATTTTTCAAACGGAAGCCCTATTTTTTTATTGTGGGATCGTATTCTACGGTTAAAAATGCAAACTTTTTATAGGAAACATTTTTTAAGAGTTTTTTTTGCGAATTTTGTCAGTCAAGTTGTTTGAAATCTCAGATGAATACAGGCTGTGATTCATGCATTACCCTCGGCATTAGCATCTAACCAACGCAACGAGCCGTCAGGTGTTCCACGCGACGTCTGATGGACTTTCATCAATATTCAAACTTTTCAATTAATTAGTACGACAACAGTGCAAAACATGAAGGAGAGGATTAGGGCTGCATGTCGAGCAATTTCCGTCCAAACCCTTCGAAATGTTCAAGTAAACTTTCGCCAGCGGGTACAGAAGTGCATTGACGAGGATGGACACTTGATCGAGCACTTAATCTAAGAACGATGATGTGCAAAGTCCCATCGGCAACCTCCACGTGGTTCACATCGGGTCACGCCGATGCTGAGAATAATGCATGAATCACAGCCTGGATTCATCTGAGATTTGAAACATGACGGACAAAATTCGTGAAAAAACTCTTGTATTTATGTAAGTTTGTATTTTTTCGCGTAGAATACGATCCCGCAATAAAAAAGAGAGGGTTCTATTTGAAAAATCAAAGTTGACCTTCGTTTGACCTTGAAAGTTAACGCCAGGATCATTTTCAAGGTCACCAGTATATGTCCCCCTCCAAATCCTACAACTTTCATCCGAAACATTTTTTGCCATGTTGCTCAGGTTTCGAGATATTTGGGGTGGCAATTTAAAATGGGACACCCTACATAAAAGTATGGTAACGCAAATGTGCATTATAGTATGTAACTAAAAAAGGGGTTCCATTTAAAAAATTGAAGGTGACTTCCTCGTGACCTTGAATACGTTAATCAAGCCATACTGATAATATTACTTGATGCAATGTTTAAATTTAAAATGCTATAACTTTTGTATTTGTATTTTTAGGGGTTTCCAGACTTGGGGGGAGGGTAGTTTGAAACAATTTTGTTTTCAGAAACCCCAAAAAAATCACATACAATCAAATCTGGAGAATGGGGTGGAAAATGGATATCATGGATATCGCCGTTACTACTGATGAGACAACTGAGGAAAGCCTGTCTCGATAAATTCATTGACATCCGTGCTGTGCGGCAAGCCGCACCATCTTGTTCAAATCGACTGCAGGAAGAAAAAAAACATATCGACGTAACGATTAAAGTTGATAGTGACTGTTTCCTTCTTCGTTCTCGAAAAATAAGGGCCAATTATCCCTATTGAAGAAACCGCACACTTCACTGCTTCACTGCTTTTCTCTGAATGGAGAGGACTTTATTTCAGACGTTGAAAGAACGGATTGCTGATGAAGTGGCCACAGTGCCGTTGGAAATGCTTCGCAATTTTATGCGCAGCTTCGCCACGATTGAGGCTACATTTTTTTGAAAATAATGCCTGACTGTATACTTCCACTCGTGTAGTTGACGACATCAAACATCAAAGTAATATTGGCAAGGTAAAAAATAATAACATCGTTTCTATTGGTTTTGATATTTGATATCTCAAGTTTATTGCACGTTTTGTTTGTATAATTTAATATACATAATGGCGTTAGTTAGGAAAGTACAAGTAGATGTTTTAAAAAGCTATTTATTTTATAGTCTTTATCAAAATATATTTTTTTAATTCTAAGAATGTCTCATAAATTTTGTATCTTCCACATATATTCTTTTATGCATAGAAACACTGCCCGAAATAACTAGCTAGTGACATTTTATAATACACCGTTACATCATGTTATTATCCAAATATGCATAGCGTATATTAGATAGGACCCGACAAATTCAATTTTTATAGGTTTCAATCTCAAGAACGCTCCTTCGACGCGTAGGAAACGAGCGAGAAGCAATAAATGGTCCATGAAATTGGAAACAGAATAATATAAGAGACGTGTGCCAATAGTATACAAGTGGGAACTGCAAATCTTTCGTTTAGGATTTTTTTTTATGATTTAAATTCTGTAGCACCACGTGTTTAAATATTTATTGGATCGATGAGGCTGTTACTTGTTGGAATTACATGGTATCAAGGTTTCAAAATATGTCATAGAGCAACCAAATATTTTGCAACCTTACACTGCGTCAGTGTTTTATTAAGTTTCAATATTTGTTTCTCGCGAGTCTTCATAATACGAGGGCAATCCACAAAGTGACAGACGTTATGAAATAAAAAATAAACAAAGTGAAAAAACTAATTTTTATTATATACATTTTGAAGGTAAACTCTTAGGCTATTTTTCGACGTAATCGCCATATAAATTGAGGCATTTATCATAACGTTTTGCAATCTTTTCAATGCCCTCTATGTAGAAATCTGCCGCCTGTGAGTTCAACCACTGGTTTACACCGGCACACAGTGGGCCAGAATGCTAATTTAGCGGGCCAAAATTAATAACGTCTTAATCCTTTCACTTTTAAAGACGAATAGTATTATTTTTGAGGTCCCTGAGACCGAATCTGTAATCAGATTTGTTAAATTCAAAATGGCGGATCCAATATGGCGGATTTTTTTTTGTAAAAATGTTCTGTTTTTAATGAAAATTAATACCATCCTGTATTTGATACCTCTGAATCCAAACTTTCAATAAAAATTTCAAAATTCAAAATGGCGGATCCAATATGGCGGAATTTTTTTGTAGAAAATATTCAGTTCTCATTCAAAATTAATAACGTTCAGTTTTTGAAATCTCTGAATCCAAGTTTGGAATAAAAAATTCTAAATTCTAAATGGCGGATCCAATATGGCCAGTAATATTTTTAAATTAAATTTTAAAGTACTTGTAACTGATGTTATTTTAATGTGTTTATTTATACATTTAGGATTGTATTGATATCTTTCACATGAATGCTTATATTCATAGTCATGAAATAAATGATTTCATTTGATTTGATTAAATATTTAGATTTTAATGCAACTTCGCGATTTCGCCGAAATTGGTTTGAATGATTCTTCATTTCTCAAATTGTCAAATATATTTATATATGCCACCTCATTCATGGTCAGGGGCGGCTCGTTATGTAGAGCCACGGAGCCATGGCACTATCTGTAGTTTCAAACTCAAAAATGTTTTGCAAATAAAAAAAAATATAAAATTATTTTGAGCAATATAGTGATTTTTGAGACTAATTTACAATTTTCTTACTAAAAAATTCTGCATATTTTATTATATATATGAAACATCTTTATTGACAGACATAATTTTTTACATTAATATTTACATATTACACTTATGATGAACTGTCAAGGGCTATCGAGATATTTTATTATTAAGCCTGTATTTTCGATTTTTTGGAGGTAAATTTTTGATCATTTGGCCTAAATATTCTTTATTTTGACCTAAATTTTCGATTTAATTGTTAAAATTTTCGACGTTTTGGTCCGCATTTTTTGATTTTTCCCTTCGAATTTTTAATTTTTAGATTTTTAACGTGTATTTAAATTTTTTGATCTTTTGCCCCAACTATTCTTTATTTTGACATACATTTTCGAATTAATTCTTAAAATTTTTGATTTCTTGGTCCGCATTTTTGATTTTGCGGGCCAAATTTTTAATTCCAGTTCCAAATTTTTGAATCAATTTAGGTTAAAATATCTATAATCTGAATTATTGATTTATGTGCGAGATTTTTTTTTATTTTTTCCAGTATTTTCGAGTTTTGTTTGTTGAAATTTTCAATTTTTTAGTCTGCATTTATTATCTCTACGCCCAAGTTTTCATGTACTGTCTAAATTTTCCGACTTTCTGACCAACATGACAGATTTTTATTATTTTTTTTAAATCTTTTGACCTAAATTTTTCTTTATTTTGACCTAACTTTTCGATTTTATAGTTAAAATTTTTGATTATTTGGTCCGCATTTTTCGTTTAGTCCACATTTATTATCTTTAGGCCCGAGTTTCGATGTTTTCAAATTTTTGGCCAACATTCTAGATTTTTATTTTTTTAATCTTTTGCTCTAAATTTTTATTAATTTTCGTTTAATAATAATAATAATAATAATAATAAATGTGTTTATTTGCTAACTCAAAGATATACATAAAAAGAGATATAACTAATAAACGATATATGATACACGAAAATAATAAAGTTTAATAAAGTTTAAATAACTGAGCAGCAAACACAATCTAGATCAGCTTATATGTATGTACACATGTACTAAGTACATAGTATCTGATACTGCTGTTACTTCCTCTAGATCGCTAGATTGACACTGGAGGCGTTTACTTCGTGATACATTTTTAATTATAAATAAAACACTTTCTTTGTTAAATCGTGTGATATTAACAAGGAAAGTGTTTTATTTATACTTTTCTTTTATTTTTCTGTTAAAATTTTTCTTTACTTCCTACACCATTTTAATTTTTAGGCCAGAATTTTAGATTTTTGGTCTAAATTTTTCATCGTATATTTTAGATTTTTGTTCTATTTTTTATCCTGTATTTTACATTTTTTTAACTTGGATTATTGATTTAATTTCGTATTTTTATTTTATTTTTTGGCTATTATTTTCGAACTTTTGGTCCAGCGGCGGCTCGTGGATTTACGTAGGGGAGGCAAAGACAAAGATGTCGCTTGCGCTGCACTACTTACTCTAATAGAGAAAGCAAATATTCCGTTCCTTTTTTGGTCAAATTTTCTTCTGTTACCTAACCGCCGAACATCCACGAGCCGCCGCTGTTCTGGTCTGAAACTTATTTTTGGCGGCTGAAAGTGGCAAATCATTTTTCTTTTGCTTGTATTTTCAATTTTTTGGTCTGCATTTTTATTTTTCGATCAGGTTTTTGACCTTTTGTCCTAAATTTAGACAAAATATCGAAAACGCAACAAAAAAAACTCAACAAACAAAACTCGAAAATACTGGAAAAAGAATCTCGCATATAAATCAATCATTCTTTATTTTGGCCTACATTTTCGATTGGTTTATTGAAATTTTCGATATTTCCGTATTTTCGGTTTTCCGTTTTGGTCAATTTTTTTGATTTCTTGTCCTTTATTTTATATTTTCTAACCTGAATTATTTATTTTTACGCGGAAATTTTTTATTTTTTGCGGATTATTTTTTTTAATTTTTGCCCTTTATTTTAGATTTTGCAACCTACATTTTTGAATTTTTTGACCTGTATTTTTAAAGGTTTTGTATTAATTTCAGGTTATTTATTTAATTTTATATTTTTTGTTTTCGTAGGTTTTAATTTAAAAATGGGGATTATTTTTAGATAAAATTAATTTACTTTGATCTTTATCTGGAAAATATAGTCTTCGGGATTTATGTTAAGGAATTATTTGATTTTTAAATATTTGTGGGAATTTTGGATTTTGTGCATCAAACAATGAAATGTCTAATTAAGGTTTTTTATCCGATCCAAACTTATACAATATTAGACTTCATTCATTATACGTTCAAGGCAGCGGCGGCTCGTGGATCTTTATAGAGGAGGCTACGACAGAGATGCCGCTCGTCCTGTACTACTTACTCTTAATAGGAAGCAAATATTTTGCTGCTGTTTTGGTCAAATTTCCTTCCGTTGCCTCCTCGCTGAACATCAACGAGCCGCCGCTGGTTCAAGGGTTATCCGAGAAAAACAAACAATTAAAAACAACTGAAGGGCGAATTTAATTTTTGTATCTTATCCACACCAAACCTGAAATTTTTTCGAAATCTAGTCATCCATTCAAGAATTATCCTCTAAAAAACAGAAAAAAACAATTGATGGGAGTTAATTGTAAACAATGCCAGGAGCTTTATTGATTAGTCTATACAATGTGTTTCAAATAGTAATCGCAGTCAGGGGCGGCTCGTTATATAAAGCCAAGGAGCCATGGCACTACCTGTAGTTTCAATCTCAGCAAGAATTTTTAATTAATTCTGAAAACACTTACTTTGATCTAGGAAGATAAATCGTTCTTTGTTTCTTCAAAAAAGGAGGGGGTATTGAAGAAGTGGCCCTACTAGCCACATGTTTCACGAGCCGCCACTGTTCATGGTACCCGTGTTTTCCATTCGATGCCAGAACAGAAATGCGAGAATGTTGTCTCGGCAAATACTTTGTCGAGTATGATTTCACGAGAGAGAATATACGACTTGAAGATATTTGCGATAGAAAATGCAAAATCACTACTAACGGAAAATTTCCATCGATTCGCACGCAATATTCACGAAATACTGATGGCTGCGTGGCGTGCGCGTGCGTATAAAACACGCTACAGAAGTCACAAAGGCGCATAAAGGCAAACGATTTTTTTTATACGACAGAGATATATATGCACTACATTTCCATCATAGTCGAATGAGGGTAAAATTGAGTAATTTTTAGGAATGCCCTAATATATCATCAAATCGATTAAAATTTCATACTTACTTGACATTTAAATTTTTTATTATCTGAACTAATAACTAAATGGTTTTATTTAATACACTTATTTATAACTGAGGTATATCTTAAAGTAAATAAATTATTAAAAAGCTCCATTGTTAACTCGCAACTTGAAATTATTAAAAATTAAACCAAGCGCGCATAGACGTATTTCATTCAAATTGAATGTTATATTTGTGCTTATTGCTTACCGATTTAATGTTTATATGCGATTGTTTTGTTGAAAAATGTATTTTTACCCTTAATTAGGATGTCTACTATAAAGTTATCAACACTAATGATTTTTTTTGGACTTACAAAAATTGAATTTTGTCCCGCTAGATTAGCATTCTAGCCCACTGTGCGGCATGGAGTTGAGCGTCAGTGTCAAAGCATTGCATACCGAGCCACGTCTTCATCGTAGGGAACAGATGGTAGTCGTTCGGGGCCAAATGCGGGCTGTATGCCGGATGACTGAAAATTTCCCATCCAAAATCACGCAAGAGCTCTTGAGTACGATTGGCTGTGTGTGGACGAGCGTTGTCATGGAAAAACAAAATTGTATCGTTAAGTTTTCCCCAACGCTTGTTTTGTATCGCGCGTCTTAATTTTCGGAGTGTTTCGCAATATTTCTCTGAATTGATTGTTTGGCCACGTTCAAGAAAATCAACGAAAATCACTCCCTGAGCATCCCAAAACCAGTAGCCATGATTTTTCTTGCTGACAGCGTCTGCAGACACATCCTCGGTTTCTTGGGCGAATGCGTGTGACCCCATTGCCGTTTTGTTTCACAGGTCACGTGCTGTACCCAAGTCTCGTCACCAGTTACGATACGATCGATAACATGGTTTCCACTTTTGCGGTACTCTTCCAGTAATGTCAGTGCTGCAGCAAGTCTTTTGTTTTTGTGGTCTTCCGTTAGGATTTTCGGAATCCAGATGGCACAAAATTTGTGGTATCCAAGTTTACCAACTACGATTTCATGAATTAAACTCCGTGAAATTTGGGGAAAATGTTCCGAGAGTTCCGTAATCGTGAAACGACGATTTTCACGGATTTTTTCATTCATTTTCACCAACAATTCATCAGTCACAAGACTAGGCCTACCACTGCGATCCTCATCGTGAAGCTATTTTAAAAGTCAATGCACCACTGCCTCACTCGGCTTTCACTCATTATTCCGTT
Organism: Ocypus olens; assembly: GCA_910593695.2. NCBI lineage: Eukaryota > Metazoa > Arthropoda > Insecta > Coleoptera > Staphylinidae > Ocypus > Ocypus olens. Next base: position 37,866,262 of record OU343053.1, read on the forward strand.
GCCGTACACGTCACAAATCTGGCGATAAATTTCAATCGGTTTGTAATTTTTCGACAACAAAAACCTTATCACTCCACGCACTTCACAACCGGCAGGATTTTCAATTGCAGCGCTCATTTTAAAACGCCACTGTATAAAAAGTATAATATGCACGATGCTCTAGTCTCGTAGTTACACCATGTTTCGTTTATTGAGTTAAAATAGTATTTAAGAAATTGTATATACTGTACAGAATATTTGGAGGCGAATAGTGTATAATAGGGTTTTATGTAACAAGTGCATAATAAAAAGCTTTATTAGTCGAGACGATGCTCATTAGTCATGCGAGAGAAGCGGGCGTATCCAATAAATTCGGCGAGTCGATAAAGCCTTATTATCAGTAACGGTTCGCGGGGTTTTTTTCTGGTAGGGTCGAGGAACAAGAGGTGGTAATACAGATAGGTAGGGTCAGTTGCAGAGACGGATGGCTGCGTGACCGCACCTATCTGTATTACTACCTCTTGTTCCTCGGCCGTACCAGAAAAAAAACCCGCGAACCGTCACTGCTTATTATGCACGTGTTACAAGTTCCTTAGTATTCTGCTTAAAACGATGAAATGAATTTATATCTTCAGACTGACATTTGATTGATTGCTTTATTTCATTTCACAGGTTCATAATGAGTGACTTTATTCAACATTATTGCATCAAAACTGATTAATACTGAGTACTTTATAATGAAGCCGTAGATAAACATCTTTTATGTATGGCTTTATCATAACTATCGACGACCATGTCATTATTCGTAAATATGAAATTCTTTGACATGCATGTCTTGTACTTCTACAGAAAATCAACATCGGTTCTTTAAAGAGTCAATAATCAATTGTATTCGACAAACATATTTAAAATAATAAAATAAGGTATAAGAGAGCAAACTTCTTCGCTTGGGAGACAATTTTCTTAAGATATTAGCGCCATTACTAAACAACCACGAACATTGAATTGAGTTAAATTCGTTAACGAAATGTAGTGGTGGTAAAAAATTAAAATAGGTCGTTCTGTAAATGTACGATTAAATTTGTGGGTTTCTTAACGCGACCGCAGTGTCTGAAAGTTGTTGTTTGTTTTTGTGTAACCAAGACGCTGGCGATTCATCTTTATAACTGTCAACTTTAAATGACGGCAATAAAACACGTCCGTTGTTCGAATTCAAAGCATTGTTACTTTTATATTCGAGATTTTTTATCTCTTGTGTAATTTTGATCTAAATTTCCTGCCGGAAATTTGCGCAGAATTTAATTTCCTTCTTGTAAATTTATATTCCTCGAGAATTTCTTCCGATTTTATACAAGCTATTGATTGTCACCCTTCTACTATATTCTCAAATCGCATTCTGTATTTATAAAATTTTACTTTACATTACTCCGTATTTATATTGTATGTATTTATTGTTTATTCCTCGTATCTACATAACATGTCAAAAAAAAAAACAACTAAAATTCTGATCACACGTGGAAAAGGCAGAGTTCATTCCATTGATGATCTTCCACTCGTACCTGTAGTTACCTTCATGGCGTACTTTATATTTAATATAATATATGCAATATTTTGCTTCTTCTTGCCTTATTTGGAGGAATTTTTGTCCCGAGGGGAATTTATTTGACTTTAAATGTCAGCTTGACTTTATTTATACAGGGTGTGTAAAAAGTATTGCAACAAGGCCATTGCTTTTGTAAGTATTATTTTTCAGGAAAATCTTGGAACACGTCGATTTTTAATTTAAAAAAAATGTAAATGTTATTACACTTAGAAGTTCTGCCTGCTCCTCTAATCAATTTTTTTTTAAATCAGAGTCTACCCATTTTTAAATCTCAAATGCTGGTAGACCTCGGTGTTCGCGGGCTCAATTTACGCCGATTCAAAATTGAATTAATATTAAAATTAATAGAAATCAAAAAATTATTAAGGCTGGAAGACCTCTGGCCAATTGCCTGTTGAGGTCATTTGTAAAAGTGTCTCAATAAATGTATTGTCTCTCTGTCTTTAATAAATGTTTAGGTACCCTCGTATACAAGAATAAAGGAGGGTTATTATGTCACACAAAAGAAGTATACCAGAGTTATCTAAACATGCTAAGATGCCACCAGAGGAGGATTAAGGTCGGTAGAGGCCCCGAGCGCAGAAGAAAATATTGGGCCCTTTAAAAAAATATATTAAACAATTAGTTTTGAGTCAATTTCGAAAGTTTGGAGTTTTAAGTTTTTAAAGATTTGAAACACGTCCAATCTTATATATGAAACAAGGGATATTCAAGTGTAATTATTTTAAAATTTAGGCCAAGAATGTTATAAAAAATAAAGATTCATATGTTTTGAGTGAATTGAAAAAGTCTAAAATTTGTGGCATTTACTTTACTATTTGTTACGTGACGTGAAAAACTTCCAATATCATAATTGAAACAGAGGATGGTCACGTGTGATTAATCCAAAATTTGGACCTAAGATGTTTGCAGATGTTATTATAGAAATAGATAGATAGATAGATATTTTTATTGTGTTATAACCAAAAACAGTGTACACCAGGCATGCACCCAGGGGGGTGGCTATCGGGCTTAAACCCCCCCCCCCCCCCAGACAATTATATACCGAGTGTTAACCATCAAATCTGGCCATAGCAAAATACCGATTTTTAGAATTTTTATTAATTGTAATGCCATTGTTATATTGGACTTTTATTTAATGTCATATTCACGGATTTTCAGATAACACATATGTTTATGAATGTTATTATATGCGTGAGCCCCCCCCCCCCCCCCCCCCCCCAAGCCAAATTATATACGTAAGCCCCCCAAGCCAAATTATATGCGTGAGCCCCCCAAACCCAATACAATAAAATTTTTATTTAATAATCAATTTTTGTTATTTATTTATATTATACTAATCAACAATATCCAAAAGAACTATTTTTGACCTAAATCAAGCATGTAACGTTATATCGCTATCGCAAAAAACGGGTATTTTCAAAGTTCAAATAAACTATACTTTTTGAAATGGATCAAAAAATTAATTCAGGCATTTAAAAAAAAACAACGTTTTAGCTTTCAAATGCGACTTATAAAATTTCGATATTTTTTTTCAAAAAGTTATGCAATTTCAAACAAAAAACTAATTTTTATGAATTTTTTTTTGCAAATTGGAGTGCATCTTTGTTTAAACAAATAATGCAATAAATCTATTAACATCATTGTATTTTTGAGAAAATTTCCGTATAATAGGCCCCTATAAAACCCAAAAGTGAAACTTTTTAAAAGTCACGTATTTTGGTCACAATATTCCGTGCCGTATGGCATGTATATTGTTTGATAACGTCTGAATAGGATGACACCAGCAAAATGTTTTAAGTCAGCATCCTTAGTATTGCAAATTGGGCTAACATAAAATATCTCAAAGTAGTGGTTCAATTTTAATATACTATCTAAATATTACATAAATTACAAGGTAATTAGAATTTATATCTTTTTTTTTATTTATCGTTTCGTAAAGCTTTCACCATTAAAATAAATGATGTGCTGCGAGTGCACAAACTCAACATTTACCATTCCCACTGTAGAACGTACAGTTAAAAGGGGAAAATTCGTTTGAGGAAGCACTTCGTAAGTTTCCACTGGTGCTTTCTTTCAATACCTCACTTACAATATTTAAATAATCAAAATGTAAAAAGCGCGTACAGCCAAACGTTGTGCAAGGATAATTATAATATTCTTTATATTGCATGGATACAAATTGGGTAATTAAAACAAAACAAAATTCATTGTTCCAAATTAGAAATTTCAATATTTCTTATAAAACTATTAAAGTAGTAGTCTTTCAAATTCACTAATTTATTTAAGAAAATGCACTTTACGACTGTGTAAAAATATTTTGTTTTTTTTTGTTTTTTATTTAAGAACTTGAAAAAATATTTCAGATTTGAAGGAACGTATCCGGCATGAAATGAGACAAATTGCACCAGAATTATGGGTTTTATCAACGATTGGCTTTTTACCAAGAGAGGAACGGTGCTCATTTTGAACATTTGATACATTAAATAAGTTAAAACAAAAAAAAATCAATTTCTGAAATAAAAAAAAACAAAATAAATTTAGTGAAATAAAAAAAAATGAACAAATTAGAAACAACTTTACTTGTTGCAGAAAGCATTAGATCTGCAGATGGCCAATTACTTAATTTTCATATATCAGTGCAGGAAGTCTTCTTTTGTGAGCGCTTTGAGTAGCTCCGTCGTTTTTTGCTTCACCTCCTCCATTGACCCAAAACGCGTTCCTTTTAGGGCAGACTTGATCTTGGGAAATAGGTAGAAGTCGCAGGGCGCTAAATCTGGCGAATACGGAGCATGTTCAAGCACTGCGATGCTTTTATCGGCTAAAAAACGCTTTACAGACAGCGCGTTATGAGCAGGCGCGTTGTCTTGATGCAAGATCCACGACTTGTCTTTCCATAACTGCGGCCGTCTCCTACGAACTCGCTCTCGCAGTGTTGCCAGAACTTGCAAATAATAAGTTTGGTTCACAGTTTGACCCTCTGGAACCCATTCATTCATCACGACGCCGTTAATGTCGAAGAAAACGATGAGCATTGCTTTGAGTTTCGATTTCGACATCCTTGCTTTTTTCATTCTCGGAGATGCTGGAGTTTTCCAATGCATTGATTGCCACTTAGTTTCAACATCATACTGAAAAATCCAAGTTTCGTCGCATGTGATGACCCAACAATCCAGGCTCTTCCACTAACCATTCAAGAACATCTGAGCAGATCTGGTGACGGGCATGTTTTTGTTCTGGGGTCAAGTTTTTCGGTACCAACTTCACACAGACTTTTTTTATGTTCAGTTCATGGTGTAAAATTCTTCTGACTGTTTCTTTATCGGCGTTTACAGTCTCAGCAATCATCCTAATGATCGTTCGACGATCTGCACGCACAATTTGATTGATTTTTGCCACGGTTTCTGGAGTTGAAACAGCGACAGGTCGGCCTGGACGTTGGTCATCTTCGGTGCTCTCTCGGCCTTCAGAAAATCGTTTACACCATTCGAAAACACGCGCACGAGATAAAGTATTCTCACCGTAAGCCTCCTTCAACAATTTATAGCACTCAGTTGGTTTTTTTTTTCAATTTTATGAGAAATTTCAGATTGATACGTTGCTCATGTTTTTCGTCACATATTTTATCCGACGTGAGAAAAAAACACGCTGGCTTCAAAACGCAATAGCATAAATAATACTCAACGCACACAAACGTTATTTCGCACTGGAATAGTAGACACTTCAAGGTTTCCAGCGATGTGTTCGTTTCGCCCTCTACAGTTCTGGTACGCGTTCTTTAAGAGCCGGACCTCGTATTACTATAAATTGGTTGTGGCTGAATGCCCTAGCTGGCTAAGCCAAGTCTCCATTATCCTCGATTCCCTAACCCGAACTCCTGTTAATCATCTTTCCTTTTTATTAAAAAAAATGATGCTCTAGAAGGTATAATTTGATGAACAAAAATGCAATTAATCCAGAAATTTCTCTGTATATTTTTCACTTTTAATAAACACTAAAAAGACTGTTCTTCTTTCGGGATGCTTTTTATTACTTTCGGGACGATTTTGCGTATATATGTAGGCGGCCTTTACAAAAACATTAACTTCGTATTTAATTATGACAGCGCTTGTCATATAACATTCGTGTGTGTTTTTACTTTTTTTAACATATAAAAGGGCTGCAGAAAAAATATAGTACGTAACACGTTCCAAAAGTGATTTTACGGGACTTGCAGGATTCCAGGACTCGCCTACGGCTCGTAAACTTCCGTAAACTTCCTACTCATCCCGTAAAATATCACTTTCGGAACTTGCTACGTAAATTACTATTAATAACATGATTTTATAATTGACTATAGAAAATAATCCAAACTTTATAGTAATATAAATGGCTGCACCATAAGACAAATGTTGAGGCCCAATATTGCAGTCTTTCCAGAAACTGCTCTGTAACTTACTCATTTCTTGTAAAAGATGTTTCAAATTTTGAAGCACCTGGTTCTAAAATCATCGAAAGAATAATATACAGGGTGTCCCATTTTAAATATCTCGAAACCTGAGCAAGATGGCAAAAAATGTTTCAGATGAAAGTTGTTGGGTTCGGAGGGGGATGCTAGTGACCTTGGGGATGCCCAAAGTACCGAATGTCTAATGTGCCGAATCGATATTTTGCCCAAAGTGCCGAATTTCAAACCACCGACCATGCCAAAAGTGCCGAGCGACGCCAGACGACGTCGCATTGTTCGTATGCAAGGCGTCGGAACCGAATACGAATCGGCACTTTGGTCATTCGGCAGACCGTCTTCGCACACACCTATGAGTAAGGCCCAAAGTGCCGAATGCACACCTTCATGTATGTTCCTAACGTGCGAAAATAATTATTGACAATACAAATTTATCATTGGAAGCTAGCTGGTTTCAGGGCTGGAGAATTTTTTTTTTATTAAAAAAAAACAAATTGTATTTTTGTTTTAAACGTTCTTAAACGTATTATAACATAAATATTCGGTATTTTGGGCCTTACTCGTAGGTGCGTGCGAGGACTCATTTCGTTTTGGGGTGCCTAGATGCCATTTCAACAATTTCTGGAAAAAAATTTTTGTCTGTGTGTGTGTGTGTGTGTGTGTGTGTGTGTGTGTGTGTGTGTGTGTGTGTGTGTGTGTGTGTGTGTGTGTGTGTGTGTGTGTGTGTGTGTCTGTGCGCGCTGTATCTCAAAAACTAATAGAGCTATTGCTATGAAACTTTAAACATACGTCTTATTTGATAATCCGAAGAACTGAAAAGCTTTTAGTAAAATTTCGTAGACCGGAAGTCGGTGTTTACCTTAACTGTTTTTTGTTTTATGCCAATATTTTCTTAAATATGAAAAATATCACTAAAACATTTAAACAAATATTGAAGACAATAAAAAAATGAAATTATTTTGTAAAATTTCATAAAATCATTGTTATTCGAGAAAGAAAATTATTTTTTTTTTCATTTTTGGTTTATAATTATGAAACGATAATATTTACAGCAAATTTTTGTTAATAATAATTGTAAAGAATGCCAGAATGATCAACTTATAAAGAATAAGTTTTTTCGAAATCTCTTTAGTTTTTGAGTAAACTGAGTTTTTGAATTTGAAGTATAATTTTTCCATCTTTCATAATTTTGACGTTCGGTTTCACCCGCTCGATGTACATTTAAAATATGATTTGAATTGAAAATAAACCATGAAAGCCTAAATAGAAATGATACTATTAAGTCGGAGAAAGTAACATGATGGCCACATCACCATTTTTTAAGATTTTTTTCACGAATTTTGTCCGTCATGCTGTTTGAAATATCAGATTATCCAGGCTGAGATTCATGCATTATTAGCAGACAAAGGTAACCTTGAATAATGTGTCCTTGAAATCATTTTGAATCATTCATTTTAGGTTGGCAGTTACGAAAATGGCCGCGCTATAAACTAATCTGGATGCCCAAAAAATTCAATGTGCTCCGAGAATTTTTCGACAGATGCTTCTAATTTTGATGTGTAAATCTTAAATTACCTGTCTTGGCAACTGTCGAAAGAAAACAATCTTAACTTTGCTATACCAAATATTTCTGCGCTAGAAAGCAAATGTTGTTCCCCAAAAATGTACTTATTCAAGTAATACTTGTTTTTTCCGATAGATGGTACGAATTTTGACACATAAATTTCAAATAACGTGTCTTTAAAACCGAATATTCTTGTTACAATAATAGCCACACTTGATGGCAAATTTTAATTTTTTTCTCCAGAAATTCTTTTGTAAACCCTATATTTCTTCAATTAAATGTTTTGTTCACGAAAATGTTATAATGTGATTTTAATTTTTTTTAATTGTTATTGTAATTACAACTTTAATTTTGATTTTAATTTTAATTTTGATTTTGGTTTTCGTGAACAAAGTATAGTGTACAACTCGCATATAATGGCTATTAATCAAACGATTTGCTCCACTCGCCTACGGCTCGTTCCGCAAACATCGTTCTCGTGATTAATAGTCATCGTTATATGCTCGTTGTACAATATACTATTAAATGTTAACAGATCAAACTTAAATAACGTAATGAAATAACTAAGAAATGTATGCGAGTTTTACAGTTACAAAAATGGCTGCGCTATAAAACACATTTGGATGCGCAAAAATGTTTTTTTTTTCAGTCATTGCTCCTTAAAGGACCCCGCACGATTTATATGGAAAATGGGTTTCGGTCAAATTTCACCAAACTTTGGGAAAACATTCCACAGACCATCCCAAACAAAAGTCTCAATTGGGCGCAAAGTCTAAAACCCCCTAGTTTAGGAGCCACGCAAGGTTAAAACACTAGAAAACTAGACTTCCGTTTGTACAAACATACCATACACAAATACACTCTTTCATACAATAATATTGACAAAAAACAATATCAAGTACATGAAAAAAAAATGGGTCTTTTAATTTGAAATAGCCTTCAAACGTTGTTTGTTTATTTTTATGCTAATATTTTTTTTTTAATTCTTGAAAATGTTAATATCCTAATAAATAAAATTAACTGTTTTCATATTTACGCTTTAATATAAATTATTAGGAATGGAAATATTAAATAGATTGTAATACTACCAAATTAAAATTCTCCACCATAGTCTGTTCACGGAGAAGATGCATTCGGTGTAAATACAATTACATGAGCGCTGTGATTGCACAGGTCGCCGCGCGCGCCCTCTTATAATCAGCTTGTACAAAATGCACGGCGCGCTCTTGCGCACAAAATACAAACCAGTATGATCCGGAGAGAACTCGCACCACTGAACGGATCAATCGTATGCGTCTAATGAAGTCCGTTGTTTACACCCACTGCATTTTCTCAGTGAACAGAATACAGTTTCGCCTTATGAGGACATTGTCGACCTTGTGGCAAGAGTGACAATGTAATAGGTTAATTAATCCCAAGTTTAAGAAGATTGAATTGTATTTGAAGTTGAAACGAGAAAGGCAATTATTTGCTTTCAAACGTTACTACTACTTCAATTAATTAAAAATTTGAAGCCCTTGATTACGACATAAACTTGTAGTTTATTTATTCTGCACAAATAATCAAATCATTTCTTATATTACCTTGTACTTTTATGGAAATATCCATCCAGGAAAATGAACAGAAGAATCTTACCTGCAAAGAAAAACAAAATACATCAGACTATATCAACGTTACATTATACAACCAAATTACAGCAATCCATTTTAATTCTACTTAATTAATGAATTGTCTACTCTGAATATTAAACATACAACGTGCTAATGAAGATAATTGGACAATAAAGTACGATTTACTACGGAAAGTCGCAACCGAACGCTCATTTTAAATATTTAGCAGAAACAAAGTTTCATCTAATTAACATAAAGCATCATAAAACGTGGTATAATTATTTTATTAGGATACTGGCTTTTGTATTCATATTTCCTCGGATATTTTAAGTTGCCGCTTTCCCGTAACTATAAAATGTATTGCATCCTGTTTAAAAGGATTCTGTTGTTTTATCAGAATTTATGTTTTACTCAGGGAAATGTATCCTATTAAAATATTATACATCTGAATACTCCAAAGCGCGATGTATATTTATATACTCGCGAGAAGTTCTGGCTAGTACAAACTCAACATCGGGCGTTTTGAATATTAAACTGATGCGTCACACAGCCGTGAGTTTTTTTTGTAGAGTTTACGAAAGTCAAAATCACAATTTTAAATTTTAAATTGTGATTTTGATATATTTTAAATTGTATACCTGCCAAACACGTTGTCTGGTATTGATGATTCCAACGTCAAAATTTGGCAAATCCAGTGCAATTTAAAGTCTGTTTTCATGTTTGTCTTCAACAAATTCGAGCAAAACGTCAAAATCGTCGTTTTCGGATGTCCAACACTCCGAACGCTTTGTCAGATTTTGATAATTCTAACGTCAACATGTAGAAAATTCAGCTTAATTTTCTAACGGGTTACGAAAATTTCTCTTTAAATTAAAAACAAAAGATACTAATGTTTCAAGATTTTGATAGAGTGATTTTGATTTTTGAAATCGCGGAATGCTTCGTCCGATTTTGATGATTCAAACCACAAAATATGATTTATGTAATTTTAAAACGGATTACGATATTTTCTCGTAAAATCACTGTCTGACTTAAGGGAGGGGCAATAGACTCTCCTTTGCAAAAATGTCAAAATAAATGTTTCTTTTTTTATCAAATTATTTTGAACATTTTTACTTTCTCCGTTACGAAGTACGAGAAAGTATTGGGATCGTGATTTCTAGAAAAAAAATGTGTCTGTGTGTGTGCTGTGTGTGTGTGCGCGCTATATCTCAAAAACTAATAGAGCAATTGATATGAAACTTTAAACATCCGTATTATTTGATAATCTGAAGAACTGAAAAGCTTTTGGTAAAATTTCATACACCGGAACGGCGTTTACCTTAACTGTTTTTTGTTTTTTGCCAATATTTTCTTAAATATGAAAAATATCACAAAAACATTTAAACAAATATTGAAGACAACAAAGAAATGAGCTTATTTTGTTTGAAAACATTTTTTATAAAATCATTGTTATTCGAGAAAAAAAATATTTTTTTTGCATTTTTGGTTTATAATTATGAAACGATAATAGTTACAGCAAATTTATGAAATGAACAACTTATAAAGAATAAGTTTTTTTCGAAATCTCTTTAGTTTTTGAGTAAACCGAGTTTATAAATTTGAAGTACAATTTTTCCATCTTTTATAATTTTGACGTTTTAAACGTTAGTCTACAAAACGCTCGATGTACACTTAAAATATGACTTAAATATAAAATAAACCATGAAAGCGTAAATATAAATGACTATGATACCATCAAGCCGGAGAAAGTAACATGATGGCCACATCACCATTTTTTTTTAGTGTATTTTAAAATGATTTCCTGAAAAATCACTGGTTCAATTCAGGGTTTCTATATGTCACCAGAAAGATCTCTTCAAGACGCTTTAGAAAATGTTCTTTCCTAACCATAAACGTTAATTTGAAGCCCGTCATCAAAGAAAATTTGAAAATGGAAAAAATCGAAAAAATTAACTTTTCTAATAATCATCGAAGACCTTCACGTAATACTATTTTTCCATCAGAAGAACGAGCTAAACCAATTGGCGTTAAAAAAATCATTTAATGCAAAAAAGTTGACAAGTTACCATGAACAGTGGAGGCTCGTAGAATATGTAGAGCCACTTACACCCCCTTACCTTACTTTTAGTAGCCTTCTGAATCCGCCCTTGAATATAATTTTTAATCAAATTCCTTTTAATATAGTTTTCAGGTACTTTTGCCTATAGAAACTCTCTGGATCTACCCCTGAATATGTATAAGCGAGTCACCCCTAGATGGTGTATGCGTTCTGATTCTGAGTGAGAACGTCTAACGCGCCATTATTTTAAAGTGATCATATAATCAAATCACGACCACACCGCCATTTACGTTTTAGTAATCGACGTTATAGAATTGCTCCGATAAGTCACATGTGTTTTTTTACTAGCGGCTGAAAGAGTTACTGTTATTATAAATTGAATCGGTTACTGTTACTAAAAATTATTCTTTATTGAATGGGTTACTGTTACCAAGAAGTGATTCGTTACTGATTCGGTTATTGTTATTAAGAAGTGATTCGTTACTAAATCGTTCTTTTATAATAAAGGGTGAATTTTAATTCCTGACCGGATCCAAGGTCAACTTTGCGTAAATATGATCAAACCTTCATTCATTCTACCAAATTTTATTCCATTAAATATCATTAGTGTCATTGGCGTCGGTTTGCGAGTTTTTAAGTGCGGATTTGAACAAAATAAATATGGAATATATCGTTAAGAACGTTTTAAGTACCTTATTTTACTTTATAATATAATTTGTGATATACATAAACTGAAAATAAATTAGTTATTACACAAATCCACTTGGACGTTTACTATCTATAGAGCGGCACATACCCATACGTATGAAGCGGAATGCGGTCACCTATTTAAAACCACCCTGTATAACTTTGAGGAAAATCACCGTCAGTGGAATTTTTCAATAACGGTTACTGTTGTTATTTCATAGTAACGGTTACAAAGTAGCATACAAAAGTACACATTCTTATTGATGGCCACTGATGCTTTCTTATATAATAATAATTTGTTTTAAAAAGGTTAACAGTTACTTAATGCAAATGTATTAAATAAATTTAATTAATACGCCAGCCAGAATTTATTGAATATTTCATAATTCCGTCAGTTGTGTACGAGTTGTAGAACAAGTACATGTAATAGTATATTATTTTAAATAACATCTAATTATAGATCTTTTAGTTGATTTAAACAAAATTTTAAGTGTTTATCTTTGCATTTATATATTATCAAATTGTTTGATCTGGAAGCACTAGATGCGTTCAGCACTGTTACCTTGAAATATTTTTTTAAATTTTTATCACTTTAAAAATAACATGAATAGTTTAGGTTTTCACATTTAAATTTAATTTAATTTTAGAAGTTATTTCTTGTACACAAAAAAGATATTAAACCAATTTTATCGATATTAGTACTAAGCATATTTCTTATGCATCATTTAATATCCGACGTGGCATTAGCCAGAAATGTAGTTGCTTCAATGAGTTATTAAGTTATTTGGTTTTTAGTCTTTATAACATTTTTTTTAGATTTACGAACAGGTTGAAAATTCATATATTTCGTGTTAATTAAATTTTTATATATGCACGTCACAAACGCATGGCATTGTGTGTTTTATTAATTGACATCGTTAAAACAGAGCCATAAATCCCAACTCCAGAAAAACTTTAAAAAAAATTACGAGCCCCTAATTATACGATGACAGAAATGTGCGCCGCTGAAATGTGATATTCTTCCTCCCTCGGCACGAACCGCATTTTAGATTCATCGAGGGCAGAAAACAGGCGTCAAGTTATTTTTAATTAACCCTAACACACTACACAAGCCACATTTAAACCTCGGCCGAATTTGGAACAGGAAAAGTTTAATATTAATGGCACATGTCACGTGTACATATAATACACAAAGCATAATAATTGATATGTAAATCATGATGTAGATAATAAAACGCGGCAGCTCCTCCCATTATGTTATCCTGCTTGTCATAATATGTGTTGGGAGTCGAAAATGGCGACGGTATTTATCACGTATAATCTTGAGTGGAAGTAATGGTATAAATTGTACAGTTCATGAAATTTTAGGAACATTGAATATATGTATATGATAAGCTAAAGGCAAATTGCAAAGCTGTAATGTAATAAAGGATAATACAGGAGTGTTTTTAGATACAAAAAGGAAACCATTGGAAACGATATGATGTACTACGATAGTACTAGTAATAATTTAATTAAAGATTTTATCCATAATTTTTTATTTATTCGAAACTATTACTATTGTCTATACAGGGCTTTTATTTTAATACTGAACATACTATTATTAAAGCCTATGTTCAATTTGAAAATAATCACACCAACGCATGGAATTTAATTGAAAGTGTATGCAACCAAGTACACAAAAGAGACAGTGACACCGCTTAACATTTTGCGATAAAGTTAGGTTAATTAAATTAAATACGATTTCACAGAATTCCGTTCGTTTGCCTTTGTCTTTATTTGATAATTGCTGGTTTGAAGAATTGTAAGCATTGTATTTAAATTATTTTAATGTCTTATAAACGGAAGCTAAACTTATTTGAAACTGTGCTGCAATAACTCTTAAAGATGGTATGAGGTTCTGTTCTACGTAACTTAAAATGTTGAGTTTCTTCTCTTCCGTTAAAATGTTTCTTTTGGCCATTTTACTATGAAAATTATTGCAAGGGTTTGCGCTCAGGCAGATCCATTTATTTTTACTTTCTTCGGTACGAAGTACGGGAAAGTGTTGAGATAGTGAAGACACTAAAAATTTTTTTTTAACGATTTCTGGATAAAAATTGGGTCTGTATCTTAAAAACCAATACAGCAATTAACATGAAACTTTGAACATAAGTTTTATTTGACAAGCTTTTGGTAAAATTTCGTACACCGGATGTGGGTGTCTACTTAACTGCAGTTCGATTTGTTCCAGTATTTTTTTAAATATGAAAAGGTAGAAACGCCCAAGTGGCGGACTCTATTGCCTGAAACAATTAAAAAATAATAATGTAAACATTTACATTATGTTTACATTAATCTTATAGTATATAAGATTTTGTCCGTAGAAGTTTCCAAAATTCAAAGTGTTTCTTCAAAAAAGTGGCTTGTTGTTGATTATTCCAATGCCGTAAATTTAATACTGAAAATTCCTTTACACAAAACCGATGATTTCAAATTTCGACTATACCTTTACCTCCCACTGGAATATATTTTAATAGAAAGCGTGGATTTTACAATCCAATTTTCTTTATTGCATCCTCGTATAAATTTCAAAGGTATAAATATGAATAGGTTCTTCGTTCCCTATTGTTGGGTCATCCCATTATGCATTCTAGAGCGTGCGTGGTTATCTATTCAGGTCTGTCTTTATCGCCAAACATCAATACGTTGTATTAATGAATTTTTAAACCGGCTACATTCAAATTTTTAAATTGCGTTTCAGTAATGGCAATTATTTATATTTAAATTTGATAATTATATTTGGGATTTTTGTGTGCCAATAAATTTGATTTTTTATGTAACGGATGGCCAAAATTGTGTGCCGCGGCAACCTCAAGAGTTAGAAGAAATCTGATATACATATTATGACTTATTTTTCTGAAATAATAAAATGACATTAACAGATCATGGCTAACTTGATTAGTTTGAGAAATTTTTCAATGGTTGGTTATTTTAAATACGTATTTTTCTTAACAACTATAAGATTTACAAAAAAAAACTGGTATTAGTTATTACGACTTTTTATTTTAAAGATATGACTGAAAAAACATTTTTCGGAATTTTCTGTAATAAAAATGGCTGTGCTGGAAAGCAGTGGCGGCTCGTGAAACATGTTGATGCTAGAGCCACTTATACAATATACCCCCTTCCCGCTTTTTTTGAAGAAAGAAAAAACGATTTATCTTCCTAGACCAAAGTAACTGGCGAAAATGTGTTTTAAGAAATAATTAAAAATTATTGCTGAGCTTGAAACTACTTGGCTCTATATAACGAGACGCCCCTGGTTATAACCCATTAAAAAATCATTGGAATTTAAGAAGTTGCTTATATTCTTAAAATATAATAATTTGGGAGTTGTATAGAATTATTTTAGAATTTTTAAACAATTTCTACCATTTTTTATATATTTTAGAAAACACTCAATTTTTAACGCAATTAAAAAATGCATTTATAATAACGAACAGTTATAACCCATTAAAAAATTATTGGAATTTAAGAAGCTAATTATATTCTTAAAATATAATAATTTGGGAGTTGTAGAGAAATATTTCAGAATTTTTAAACAATTTCTACCATGTTTTTTACATATTTTAGAATACGCTCAATTTCGAACGCAATTAAAAAATGCAAGTTTAATAACGAACAGTTTATAACTCATTAAAAAATTATTTAAATTTAAGAAGTTGATTATATTCTTAAAATATAATAATTTGGGAGTTACAAGAAAATCAAAACTTACGAAAAAAGAAAATCCTTTCGAGGCGTTTTGGCTGCTAAGATGTAACCTAGATGATGCTTTTTTGCTTCCCTCATGGATTGTTGGGGCGGAATGAAACGGAAAACACAAACACCAACACACACAAATCCTGAAGATGTATCACAACACACCGGGCACTAAAACTTTCGAAAAATCAAAATTCCGAACCAGAATAAACGTCTTCCGCGGCCGCGACCAACAAACTGAATTGATATCGACAGGTGAGCCGTGGATTGGTGATAAGAATTTAATGTCGTTCCGAGCGGAGAAAAAAATACAAATATTTTGATAATCTTCAATCGCCCGGGGCAGATTAAAAACTGGTCGAATTTTAACACGGAGGTTGAGATAAGATGAAGAACATTAGAAACACTGCTAATTATATACTTCACGAGGATCTTAAGAAGTTGATTATATTATGATATTTTGGAGTTGTGTAGAATTATTTCAGAACAAGTTCTTCTATTTTTTATTTGTTTTAAAAATACTCGATTTTGAACGAAATTAAAAAATGCATGTTTAACAACGAGCAGTTATTACCTTAAATTAAAAAATGGTTGGAATTAAAGAAGTGATAATTCTCAAAATATGATAATTAAGGAGTTGTATAGAAATATTTCAGAATTTTTAAACATTTTTTAATATATTTTATTTATTTTAGAAAATGCTTAATTTTGAACGCAATTAAAGAATGCATGTTTAACTACGAACAGTTATAATCCAGTAAAACATTATTGGATTTTAAGAAGTTGATTATATTCTCAAAATATGATAGTTAAGGAGTTGTACAGAATTATTTCAGAATTTTTAAACAGTTTTTAACTTGTTTTATTTATTTTAGAAAATGCTCACTTTTGAATGCAATTAAAAAATGCATGTTCAACAACGAACAGTTATAACCAGTTCATGGTTATAAACATGTTCATGGTAGAGCCATTTATACAATTATTTAATAATAATAATAATAATAGTTTATTAGCCCAACAGATTTTTTCCTGGAATTGTTCTATAAATTCCGCATTGATTGCTTGAGAAGCTTTAAATTTTGACAGATTAATCCCTAATAACATGGGTTTACAATTTCTCAAAAAAAAAATTATTAGAACTTTTCCGGAGCAAAATGTTCTAGAATAAAATAAAAACTTAACTTCTATAGTAAATTGCCTTGTTAATGTCACATTTACTGCGACAGATGCTTAAAATTTTAAGATATTAATCCTGAATAATATGTTTACAGTTTCCCAAAATTTTCAGTAATAAAAATAGCTGCACCAGAAAGCAATTTTCATAAATCAAAAAGAACTTTTCTCAGAAATTACACTGTAAATTTAATGTTAAAATTGAATTGTATTTAGTTATTGTTATTATTATCTTTTATATTAAGAACATTTTTATTAAATATTTCTACATGGAGTCATACATGCTGTTATTTATTTTTTTGCATTCATAAAAACCCGAAAAAAATAATAAATTAAAAATGGTAATTTTTACGAAAGTAATGGTTGCCATGAAATTAAGAAAAAATGGTGCGTTGATCTGTTTGGATTTTATGAATAAAATTGAAAATAATAGCATGAATCGATGCAGAACATTTTATTTTCCCACAATAAATACTCATAATCATAATAAACATTTAATGCGCAACAACTTAATAACTTCATAGGAAATAACATAAAATACTTATCAAAATATCAAATATCAAAAACTATTATAACAAAATTCTGCTCTATTTTCAAAATCCCGTTATAAAAGTTCTTTTTCTACGTCCGTTATAAAATGTACAGTTTTTTTCATTAATTTGGGTTCATAAAATATTCCTGAACCCTACAAACAGCGTGAAAAAAAGTGCCATAACGGTTCATTTTTTCACTCTTTGGCGTGAAAAAAAGTGCCGTAGCGGTTCATATTTTAAAGCTACTATAAAATTGTTTGCGCAAAGTGTGTCATGAACGCTTCCCAACACGCCGCGAGTTCCGCCGATAAATGTCAAACAATCGTTTCCGATCGAGAAAACTTGATGGTTATTATTTTCTTCATTTAAAAAAATATTATTACTTATAAAAATTGATTAAGGTTTTATCGAATTTATTTAAAGTTACGGACGTAGAAAAAAAAATGTATGAAACTCAAGAGTAAAGCAACTTTTTTTTACTTGTAGGAATTGCCGCACTCGCCTTCGGCTCGTGTGGCAATCCTTCCTACTCGTGAAAAAAAGTACTTCTTCACTCACTTGTTGCATAAATAACTATTTTAGCACCGAGTACCATTATTTTCGTGAAAATTATCATTTTTATTTTATTATATATACAAAATCTTTATTGACAAAGTGGTTACAAATTATCATAAATACATAAACAAATAAATACATGGAGTTTTCATGTCAATTGGCTATCGACCGAAGGTCTTTCTGCCAGGTATTTAGTGATCAATGAGTAGGAATGAGCGAATGATGGGGAAATAGTGGGTGTTAAATATTTGGGTGAAATGATGAGATGAATTCATACAGAGTAGATGCGGGATGCTTAAATTTTCGGGCAACATTTTGATTACGACGAATACAGAATTGAGAAAGGAAGTGGAAGTTAGAGGGGTTACTTGCAAATTTCTCTGCGAGATAAAATAGACGATTTTCTATAGGGAAGACGTTTGTTGTGGTGTAAAGAAGATGGTTTGAGGGGTTGAACAGGGGATTGTTAGGATGGCGTATTTTAGTGAGTGCTCTAAGGGATGCACGTTCGCTTACTTGAATGGATTTAATAGTGGGGTTTGGTGATTGGAAGAAAAGGATGGATGCATAATCTAATAGAGGGCGGCAAATCATGTGGTATATTCGGGTAGCGGTTTTAGTGGAAATTCCCTTATTTTTAAATGTTAAACATCTAAAGTGCTTCGCTCTAGCAATTATTTTGTTCTTATTAATATGAGCATGTTTTTTAAATTTTAATTTCGGGTCAAAGGTAACACCTAAGTATTTAACATGGGGGGATGGGAGTATAGGAGTTTGTGAAATATGAATGTTATAAGCGTAATTAGGATTGCGTCGTTGGAAAGGAATTAAAAGTTGGGATTTATTGGGATTAATTTTTATGCGCCATTTTGCAAACCATAACTCGAGTGAATCAATTAGTTGCTGCAACGTTTGAAGGCCTTTTAGAAGAGATGGTTCGTGGGTGATGAGGGCTGTATCATCGGCATACTGCAGGATATAGGCTGAAGGATTGAAATGTAGTGGGTCAGGGTTATAGATAGAGGTACAAAAGATGTTATAAAGTAAAGAAGAGAGTGGTGAGCCTTGTGGAAGGTCCTGTTCAGGGGTAAAGGTTGAGGAAAAACAATTGTCAATCTTGACTTTAAGGGATCTATGGGATAAGAAATTGTTGAGAAGTAGGATTAGGTGTTTGGGAATATTAAGAAGGTGGCACGTAAACAGTAAACCACGATGCCATACAGAATCGAATGCTTTTTGCACGTCAAGGAAAAGAGCTGTAGATGCTTGGCCTTCGAGGTGCGCTGTTTGTAGGTTGGAGGTCAGGATAGTAAGGGGAAGAGTAGTGGATCTGTTAGGGAGGAATCCAAATTGATAATTTGGTATAAGGTGAGACGAATAGAAAAGTATTTTCAGTTTGATAAGGGATTCGTATAGTTTGCCTAGAACTGAAAGGAGGGTGATGGGTCTTTTACTGGATAATAAGGATGGGTTGCAATCTTGTTTGGGGATGCATATTATAATTCCAGATTTCCACTCAGGAGGAAAGTATTGATTTTGATAGCAGTAGTTCATTATTTTAAGGATATATTCATGGATGTGGTCGGGCAGGGATTTTAGGATTAGTCTGTGTACGTTGTCGTATCCTGGAGCTGAATTTTTACCCTTATAGAGGATTTCAAAATATTCTTCTTCGAAAACAGAATCAGTCACTGTCATAGGAGAGGAGCATTGGATATAGTCTGTATACCAGTCATTTACTCTGTCATAAAAATGTGCGTCGAATGAAGGGTCTTCTGTTAGTTTGAATGTAGACTTAAAGTAATTTTCAAATTTTTCTGCAATCAAGGTTTTATCTGTTATTGTCTCGTTCGTCACTGGGTCATGTAATTCCGTGAGTCTGTCCGACGTTTTGTATTTAGAAAGTTTTTTTAATATCTGTCCAGTAATCTTTGCCTTGCGAGTTGTTGATATTTTGGCAACAGTTGAGCCAAGTATCAGTTTTATATTTACTAATTAACGTCTTAATGTCCTTGTTCAACTTGTTAAATTTTTGTCTAAGTTCAGGTTCGTCAGTTCGTCGGATGACACGGTAAATTTTTCGCTTGTGTTTTATTAAACGTAGTATATATTTGGGGAGTGGATATTTGTAGAATTGTTTTTCAAGTTTTGGAGTGTTGTTTTGGATAGATAGTGAAAGGGATTAAATTCTGGGATGGAGCGTATGTCTATGTTTGAATGGCTGAGGATAAAGTCGGATATATTGGAGGTAACGTTGTCAACTTTACAATTACGGAAGTCATAGTAAAAGGAAGGGGTTTGTGGGGATAATTGAAGCTGAGTATTTAGTAATAGTAATAGTAATAGTAATAGTAATAGTAATAGTAATAGTAATAGTAATAGTAATAGTATTTATTGGTGCTAACACATATGTTTACACAGGTCTTAAATAGAGAAAAATAAATTATTTAGAAGGAATTGAATGGCTAAGTGGTCGGAGCAGAGGTCAGGGATTAAATTAACGGAGTGGATTAGGTGCCGGATATTCTGAGTACAGAGTAAGATATCTGGAGTTGTCGACTGTTCTTCGTTCATGATAAATGTGGGTGGGGTAGGGATGCGGACAAAGTTAGAATTGGCAAGGAATAGGGATAGGTGACGGGATTTGGATTTATTCAGGTTGAAATCTCCAATAATTATGGAGTTTTGGTACAGGGATGCTTTTGTGAAGATGGAATCATCGATTGGAGAGTGGGGGTGGATGTATACTAGAAATATATGAACTTGGAGGTTGGGGAGGGTTATTTTATTATTTTTTAGGTTTTTATAAATGCAAAAAAAATCAATAATAGCATGGCTGTATGCGGAAATTTTTACTCTACAAAAAAAATATTTACATGTTTCCTCCAAAATTATCAGGGAAGATAATATTCCAATATAAAGAAACATTGAAAATCTTATGTTCCATCGACAAAATTTCTCCGTAGACATCGTCCAAGTTGGACATGGTTTCCAGAAAAAACTTGTTTCTTCACAGGGGCGCTAGAGGGGGACGGAAGCGGTTACGTTTAAGTTCGCATGCATGAATTTAAAGCAGACGCTTCAAAGTTTTTCGCTCTCAAAGATTCATCAAAATGGATTGAAAATACGCCGAGTTATGGCGGTTTGAAAATGGTCAAAATTTCACGAATTTTAAGTGTTTAATTTTTTTTCCTTCAGTATATTTGCAGCATTAGAAAGCAATTTTTGAAAACCAAAAATTGACTTCTTGAAGAAATTGCTTTGTAAATTCCATAATTTTTGCGACTAACACTTGAAATTTTGGCAGAATAATCCTGGATAATATGTGTTTGTTTAATTTTGTCATTGCAACTTTTACTTTCGTACGTCATTCGTACGTCATTTATTTTGAAATATAATAAATCTAGAATATCATTTGCACACCTCCAGAAATAAGGGAAGTTTCTAAGGGTAAGATAAACAAACTATTTCCAAGTAAGATGAAACTTAGATTTAAGCTTATTTGATTAAATGTTTATAGAAACTTAAGTTTATGTTCACATTTGTTTCTCGTTTCTCGTGTAAGCCATCGATCGACGCCAATTAAAAATCCATACAGAATAAAATCACCGACAGAAGCGGTTCTTTTTCGCCGCGAATAAAATATACATTGTACTCTTCCTGTCTCTTCCGTGCTATTAAAATCAAATAAGATAATTTTATTAGTGCCAATAATTACAAAAAGTTACATGTATTAATACTATAATAAATATAACAATAATAGTTGATTACAATACAATATATTATAATAAAATTAACAGATTAAAATGTATTACAATATGAATTAAAATAAAATACATTAGAACAAATTCCTGAATTCGTCAACTGTGTAACTAATAATAATTCCCTTAACCTAATAGCGATTTCAAATTTTCCGGTAACTTGTTGTAGAGATCCACTTGTGTAGAATTATTAGCCAACGTAGTATACTTGGTTCTAATGTCCAAAATATGAGATCCATATACAAGGTGTCTAAAAAAGACACCACCAAAATGATATGGTGTATTCCTGAGACAAAAAAAGAGCAAATTAACTAAATTTATCTATATGAAAAATTACATACCTTCCAAGATACAGCAAGTCAAAGTTTAAGATTTTTAAAATATTTTAATCTATATCTCGAAAATGGCAGATGAGAATGATTTGTTTATTTTTTTCTGACAACTAAATTAGATGTACTACATTGTTTAAAAATTTCAAGAAATTTCTTCAAGTACAAAGGTGCTCCAGAGGACATGCTGTTTACATTATTACATAGAACTTTTTTGTTCTTCATATTTTTTGCGATTTAATATTTTTTTCAAAGCAACTCATCACTTTTAAAGAATTTATAACTCTTAAAGTTTTTTTGTTTACGCCTTATTTTTAACAAAAAAAAAATAAAAAAGAACTTATTGTTCATTGTTTAATTGCGCTCGTCCTGCAAGAAAAGTCTTAAAAATAACTATAATCCAAAAACTGCTTTTATTTTAACATATTAAATTATTTAACAAATTACAAAAAATTCAAAATGACCCTCATAAAAAAAATCACAGTACACATTGTATGCGCGTGCGCGCGTCGCGTCGATGCGCTTCAGCCACCGGCGATACTTCGGTCACCCCCACTCAAAGTGTTAACCAGTTTTACTTAAATTGAAAGTTTTAATCGTACTGACACGTTTTCAACGAATTGACACCCGCCTACTTAGATTATTTTATTTTTTAACACGAAATTTTCCAAAAACAAATAAGTTCTTTTTTATTTTTTTTTGTTAAAAATAAGGCGTAAACAAAAAAACTTTAAGAGTTATAAATTCCTTAAAAGTGACGAGTTGCATTGAAAAAAATATTGAATCGTAAAAAATGTGAAGAACAAAAAAGTTGTATGTAATAATGTAAACAGCATGTCCTCTGGAGCACCTTTGTGCTTGAAGAAATTTCTTGAAATTTTTAAACAATGTAGTACACCTAATGTAGTTGTCAGAAAAAAATAAACACATCATTCTCATTTGCCATTTTCGAGATATAGATTAAAACATTTTAAAAATCTAAAACTTTGACTTGCTGTATCTTGGAAAGTATGTAGTTTTTCATATAGATAAATTTAGTTAATTTGCTTGTTTTTTGTCTCAGGAATACACCATATCATTTTGGTGGTGTCTTTTTTAGACACCTTGTATAGTGGAGTAGGAATGCGAGCTATTTAATGAATTTATTACGATTTCTATGTATATGCACACGTTTTGTAAATGAACAGAGCCGGAGCCGTTAACAGGTTTAATCGTTTAAAATGACACGATTCTCTTCTACCTATCTTAGCTAATATACGAATCGCTTTTTTTTTGTAAAAGAAAGATTCGAGATGCCCCACTCAAATTTCTCCAAATTCTTAAACCATATACCACATGGCTGCTAAACAATGCATGATATGCTTTCATTGATGTTTCTTTGCATACCATCTTATCTAACTTCCTTAATAAGAACAATGTCTGATTAAGGCTGTTCGTCCCGCAACGAATACTTTCTTAAGGGTGCAAGGGTGAGACGGTAAGTAATGGGCGGACCTAACAAATCATATATTCATCTCTTAAAAATCCTATTGCGACGCCGTTCTCGCAGAAAAATCAGGATCGGACTTAGGCACTGGCGTAGCGTATTAACGCATTGGCCGTGCACGCGTCAGATAATTCATATGAGCAGGAACTCACACACTCGTCTCTCAAATATTACACTCTTTACACAAAATAAACCTTTTAAACACCGGTTTAATGTAATTATGAATAATTTTCATGAAATAACTTAATCGTTTTATTGAAATAGTCAAAATTTATAAAAAAATATTTTTTTTGTACGATTAATTTGAACTCTACGGAAGTAGGATTCTTACATTCCTATTTGATATTATTAAGTAAGTAAGTAAGTAAGTAAGTAAGTAAGTAAGTAAGTAAGTAAGTAAGTAAGTAAGTAAGTAAGTAAGTAAGTAAGTAAGTAAGTTTATTGGTGCAAGTACAATAATTGTTAACACAAGTCAGATCATATACAAAATGGAAAATATAGATTGCACTAATATCAGCCAATTCAAAATTAAATAAGTAAATGTAGACAAATATAAAAACATATGTATTAACAATACAAATATA
This sequence comes from Ocypus olens, assembly GCA_910593695.2. Lineage (NCBI taxonomy): Eukaryota > Metazoa > Arthropoda > Insecta > Coleoptera > Staphylinidae > Ocypus > Ocypus olens. Next base: position 37,890,376 of record OU343053.1, read on the forward strand.
AATTAGAACCGAACAAATAAAAATACCTAAAAATAAACATGCTAAAGATAATTAAATATGTTAAAACTGGTACGAATACAATATAAAAATAAGTTAATCAGTAAAAACTAAAACAGATATAAGTTAATAAATTAAAATAGTTAAAAAATTAAAATAAATAAAAAATCAGTAAAAAACATTACATATGTAAGTTAATAAATTAAAATAGTTAAAAAATTAAAATAGATAAACACTAATGAGACATTAAAAAAAAACATATTAAAACAGATCAATATCTTGAAAATTACTTGATAAACACTCATTTATGCTATAAAATGCCTTGGTTATAAAATATTTTTTAATGGTGGAATTGAAATTCTTTAAAGACATAGTTTTAACACTATCGGGAAGAATATTAAATAATTTTGGACCATAATAGTTGATGGCATTTTGGGTCTTACATAGTCTAGGGCAACTTGGGTAGATATTTGAACCTTGTCTTGTATGGTGAACATGCATCTGTGCATGAGTTTGGTATCTACATAAGTTTCTTTTAACGAATAATAAACATTCCAAGGCAAACATACACGGGAATGTCAGGATATTTAGTGAAGTAAAATTAGATTTACAATTTTCTCTGTAAGGCAAATTACAAATTGCTCTAACTGCTCTTCTTTGAAGCCCAAATATTCTGTTACTGATGCTGGAGTGGCCCCATGCTAATAGATAGTAAGAAATATGCGACTGGCATAAGGCAAAATACGCTGAGCGTAGTGCCACCTATGGAAGAGAATTGCTAAGTCGTCTTAGTAAATGAATATTTTTGCAGAGTTTTGCTGCAAGTATATACCCGTGCTTGTTCCAAGTTAGCTTGGAGTCAATATACACACCTAAGAACTTAGTTTCAGATAAAATGAATGGCTGAGAATTTTTGAAAGAGAAAATCTTTCGCCTGGGCTGGGATTCGAACCCACGCGGCACGCGGTGCAACCGGTACAATCGTTGGCCTGTACCCACTACACAAACGTCATAATTGTTTTTCTATTTTTGTTTTACCTCTGAAGAGGTGTGTCCCTTGAATGATGATTTGCTCTGATCTCCAGAGATTATTTTTAAATAAAATAATTAACGTCGAGGGGATTTTTTTTCAGAATCCTCTAGTATATTTTAAGTAAATTTAGAAAGTTGCAGATTTGTAGCAATTGTTTTTATTTATTTTTTCAGTTCAAGGATTTTGTAAATTTAAAATTGGTTTCGTGGTATTATTTCAAAATGTATATAAAGGGATGTTTAGTTATTTGCACTGAATCTTAAAGCAAAATTATTGTTTTTTTTTTGTAAATTTGGGAAGTTTCGTATTTGTAGCAATTGTTTTTATTTTATTGTTCAATTCATGAAAATCGTAATTTTGAACATGAGCATAAGAGCATTCTCTTGCGATTCTTTAAAATCTAGAGCAACATAGAGGTATAAACTAATTAATATAAAAAATAATATTTAGAAATGCTATATATGTATAGAAATATTGTCTTCTTACAATCATCACTTACAATTCAAGTAGGAATCACTGTTTACGTAAGAATCGCAGTTTAATTAACAATCACTGTTTGGGTAACTTTGTAATTTTAAATAGCGATCACGTTTTAAGTAGCAATCAAAATTTGAGTAACAGATGAGATTTTAAATAACAAATCGCGGTTTAAGTAATAGTCGCAATCACAGTCACACTCACGGTGAAATTTGCCTATTTGTGATTTTTCAATATCAGTGAAAAATTACAGGTACATGAAATATCGCCCATCCCTAGATAGTACCATTTCTTTATTGTAAGGCAGTTTGGCAAAAAATGATGCAGGTCATTCGTGAGCCAGTTTGTTTGAAATTGCATTATTTAAACAAATAGACTACCCAGTGTGTGGATTTTAGATTAAAATTTACTTACATCTTTTTTACATGGAAACTGTTTGCTTGTTTTTCGTCTTGCGGATAAATAGTCGGCATTTATTACCTCGACGGTAATAATTTAAATCGCTCATCCTGGACACTATGTTCCTTGTAAGAGAACTTGGTTATGGCAACCGGACGAAAAAAAAATCACGTGTACAGGGTGGGCAAAATTCGACATTTTTATGGGGGATCTCGATAACTATAATAGATAGAGAAAAATGGATGGCGCATTCCCGATCTCTTTTTTTCAGAAAAACTCAATGATGAAAACTAAATTTATTTATCTTCCTTTGTTTTCGAGTTATAGCCAAAAAGTATTTTTTTTCCATGTTAGATATATTGCAATATCTCAGTTGTTTATCATTTGACAATAATTAAAGTTATATGTTGTTCAGGCACTTTTTTGAAAAGAATAAAATAACCTCAGAATTCCGATATCTTCTATCTATTATAATTACCGAGATCCCCTATACAAACACCGAATTTTGCCCACCCTGTACATACAATAATAACTGTGTATATTTAATACTCAAGTTGGGTAAAGTAAAACGCTTGTTTTGTTCCATAATTTTATTTTCAGTTGCCTGACACGTGTTTCGATCATTTTCAAAGTTAAACTTTGAAAATGATCCTAACCGATCGAAACACGTGTCAGGCAACTGAAAATAAAATTATGGAACAAAACAAGCGTTTTACTTTACCCAACTTGAAAATATGGTTCCATCAAGAAAGTAGCACAACAAGTATTCAATATATTTAATACTCTGTCTCGGTATAAATCTGAGTTAATACTAACAATTTACAAAATATTTACACGAATTGTAACTTCGTAACACAGCTTTTAAGAAGTAGGGCGCCATGGGGGTATGTCCACTACCTGCAGTACTTTGCATTCGGCACCACTGCGAACGCACTTTTCAGAAATTCACATAAAATCATCTGGCGACCAAATGTCCACTTTCCCAATTGCAGCCCTTGTCCAAGGAAGTAATTTAGGCGAAATCAAGTACGGGTGAATTTCGTCGGTCCAGCAGAGAATGAAAATAAACATGTTGACAGTTGAAAATTTTGATGAATTTTGTCTGGAAGATATCTTCGGGACAGTCAGCAGGTACCCCGATGGAAATCGGAATTCAGCACACAGGCGTATTTTTTTTTCGTTATAAATGTATGCCAATTCCTAACAGTTACTTACGATTTTATACTATTAGTTCATTTGTTGATGTGAAGTAATGCGATTACATGTACATCGAAATTATATTTATAATAGTAGGGCATTTGCTTAAACTACGTAACATATAGTAGATTATTTTTAAAATCGACAAAAAACTTAAAATACGCAAAATGCCCTCAAAAATCGACTGAAATCGGGCTTCTAAATATGCCTCAATACGGTTGTTCCTCTATCCCTGTGCGGGAACTGTTTTCTACAGATGGCGTTACTTTACGGCAACTAAAATATCTCGCGTAAGTGTCTAGCTCTAGCGTAATAGCGTCCTTATTTTTCAGGAAAAACTAATTTGGTTCAATGGATTTTATTACCAAAGAATCAATCTGTGTCACTATAGTAAAACATTTTGAATTTTCAGCGTTTATTTACATTCTATTTAATGTTGAAAATGCCTATTTTTCAACACTTAATTACACATTTTCAAAGATACTTACAAAAAATGTAATTCTTTAGTAACCTACGAGTTTGATGTTTCCTCTTAGGTTTGGAGCGACCGTTAATTTTTGGGTTTTCAGAGCATTTAATTTTAATTTGTGAGCATTAAACCATTGAGTAATTTTGTTTTCAGCATCTGTTACCATTTGTTCAAGAATTGTAGGGTTACTATGACTCCAAACATAAGAGGTATCATCTGTAAACAAAATGAGTTTAGTTGGGGCCATGTATGTTGGCAAATCATTCATGTAAATAATGAAAAGAATTGGATCCAGAACAGACCCTTGTGGTACCCCGTGTGCTACATCCTTAAAGTTGGAATTAATGTCGCAAACATTGTTTATGATTACTGAGATAAGATTAAAAAAAACTATTAGTTTTGCAAATAAAGTGATAATATAATAAATTAGCAACGTTTGGCCGAGAATGTCGCTGTGAAACGTCGTCGCCGAGCGATTGGTGAATTCATGCGTCCGCCCGTTTGATTCTCACCGGGTTTCTACATTTTCCACGCCGGTAAAAATTGAACAATATTATGCCTCCGTTTTTTAACCTTGGTAGTACTGGTGGAGAACTTCCCAATATCGAATATTTTCAGTATGTAACGCATTGGAGGGTTCCAATTATCACATGAATTAACGACAATTTTACATTTTGATGTCGACACCTGTCATGTTTAAGTACTGCCAATCGCGACAACTAAAATTTCACAAAATATAGTTAAATAATGAGCAAAAACTGTAAAATAAAAAATCTTATTGTTTTACTGTTTTTGATATAACAATTAGTCGATTATTAATCCAAAGTAGAAAAACATTAATTATTCATTGACAATTTGCCTTTGTTTATTTTATTCACAGTTACCAATCTATCTATTACTTCACTCACAAGAATGAATGTTCTCGCATGAAATAATGTATTTCTTATTATTGGATTTTACAAAATTTACCTCAAATTGTAATGTCAAAATTACACTATTACCGTGATAGTGTTAATAATACTTTCTACATATGGTCGTTTCATTGGTAACTAACGGTGGGCAGGGTAAATATATTCTTACATTTAAAGGACTATAATAGTATTCCATTTTACCTAATAGGAACTAAAACATGATTATGCATAGGGTTCACTTAATCGATCGCCAGAAGCTGCTAGTTACTAACGTTTTAATTGCGCACTAACGCCGGGTCTATCGATACGGCTGATAATGTTTAATTTTAGCAGATTATTACAATAAATCGGGGAATAATAATTTTCATATAAATATGTTACAGAATCATTGATTAATGGTAGTAATTAAAATAGACGAACAATCTGCCATTAAATTAATAGCAATACGCGGTTATTGAAATAATAGCATATTCATGTACATTATAATTAACGTTCCTGGAATTATGAACTCGATAAATTAATATTAGCACAATTGAAAAGCAAATACGGTAATCTGCCGTGCCAAAATCAATTCAATGAATTTATCGGCCCACGCAAAAACAAAGTTATAAACAAGTACATCCGCTGCATATTTAAAATTTAATTTCGACATTGCAAATCACAACGAGCGGCCCGCTGAATAAACATGAGCATTACTGTGTTTCGAACAAATGGTCCGAGGAGGCTCGATATATTGTTTGAAATAATTGTTTTTTCAACCAATACATATGTTTGAATTATTAATGTGCTGGGGGTGTATCGCGAAGAGTGAAATCGAAACACGGAACAGGCGAATGGTTGCGGGCGTTTGTATGGACGACGGGATAACATGTTGATTAATGGGGAATTGATTCAATGCGGAGTTTATTTTTCATTTTGCTAATTGCATTAGTCATTTATGGTCAATCAATAATGTATAATTTGAAAGTCATATCGGAATTTGTTGTAAATGTTCTAAACACTCTGGTTATTAGTAATTTATTAATCAAACTTAGGAAGTAGTTCCTAATTCCAAATTTGATCTTGCAAAAACATTCGCTAATTATCGAAATATGTTATTTTTTCTATTGACGTTAAAACATTGAAGTGCGAAATTGACTTCCATGACATTGATGCGTGTTGAAAGTTATTGTTTAGATAACGACGTGCTGTATCGTCTGTAATTGCATTAAATATTGAAATAATGTTTATAAAGTTTTGAAAGAAATTTTGACGTATGTGGTGCCAAGGACCCCGCAGTATTTAATAGGGAAATGGCTTTCAGTCAATCTCCCTGAAACCAACTGAAGAATATTCACCAAGTCATCCCGATCAAAAGTCGCCATCGTCGCAACAGCCGAAGATCTCAAGATCTCGCGCAAAAAGCAGTTCTGTGCCTGATACTACAATCATTGAAAAAATCGATATATACAATCGGCGTCAAAAAAAAGCGCCACTCGAAAAAACTCGATTTTTCAAACCGTCGTAACTTAGTGCAATTTAGTCGAAAATCGAGGAATCTTTCAGTTTGAGAAAGATTCAAGTTTTATCTTTAAGAATGTGTAGTTGATTTTGACCCAAGTCCAACCCACCCCCTGTAACAACGCGATGAAAAAAAAATGACAGTGAAAATGAAAACAGGTTGTAAAAATTTAACATTTTTTGTCAATCCAAAACACTTTTTGTAGGGGTTTTCAGGGGGTCACGAAAGTCGAAAATTTCTTAGATCGCAAAATTCCATCGAGTTTCGTGCGAAATTCGCCTAGTTATGGCCAAAAAGGCGCAAAATGTATTTTTTTTCAAAACTGCATAACTTCGCGCCAAATCATCGCATCGACTTGAATTTTAGAGGAAATTGGAGGAAAATTATTGAACTTTATTGCCATGCTGACCGATTGAGTCCACGATTTTTTTTGCACACGGTACAAGAAACCAAATTTGCACATTTAAACTTCAAAAACATGTTTTTTCCTTTACGGGGTGGCAGGGGGTGGAATCGTTTTAGCAACAAAACAATTCACATGTCGTTGAAGAGAAAATTTGAAACTGTTCAGACTGCAAAAGTTCATCGATGTTGGTGCAAAATTACTCAAGTTATGGCCAAAAAAGTGAAAAATGTGATTTTTTTTCAAAAATTCATAACTTTGCTCCAAATCATCGAAACGATTCTAATTTTTAAGGCATTTGAAGGAGATTGATTAAATTTTTCTGCCATTGTGGTGAAATTTCTCGCCGATTTTTTTTTGCGCACGGTACAGCTTGTCAAAGTTGGATATTTTTTTACATAAAAAACATTTTTTTCCATCTCGTTGTTACGTGGGGTTGGTTGGACTTGGGGTCAAAATCAACTACACATTATTAAAGATAAAACTTGAATCTTTCCCAAACTGAAAGATTCATCGATTTTAGACCAAATTGAATCAAGTTATGACGGTTTGAAAAATCGAGTTTTTTCGCGATTTTTCGAGTGGCGCTTTTTTTTGACGCCGAGTGTACATAGACATGATGAATATTGAACGATGAATGTATATATTATATTATTACTTCGAAATTTCGGGGTTAGAGGTCTACAAATTTTTACCGAATATTAAATCTCAATAAATTTGTGAAATTCCAAGTGGATGGCAAATGTTTTAAAAAAAAAATTTTAACTCGCCGGAATTATCGTTCTTTTTAAATACGAAATTAAGAGTTCTAGTAAATTTAAATGGCAACACCGTAAATTTTGCAGCGTTGCTAAAAAGCTGCAGATTTTCAGAAGAACTTGTGTGTGTGTGTTGCAAATAGTTTTCACCATCGAAACAACAGGTTTTCTAAATGTAAACTTAAATTATCTGCTCTAAAAACTTGTCAAGCCATCGGACATCCATAGACGCGTTTCAAGATTCATCTCTCATGAGTTCATTTTGATTTATGTTAGTAAAATAAGCCGCTACACTAAAACTTCATGTATAGATATATGAATGTGATTATTGTTTTTTTCTTTCCCATTACATCATGGAAACAAAGTCACATTTTCTCATGGGTTTTCTATGATACATTCGTTAACTATCCATAGACGCGTTCTGAGATTTATCTATCATCAGTTCAGCTTTGCTTAATAATATTAATTGTTTTTTTTTAACAGTCAAGATTAAAATATGATTTTTTTCGATTATTGCAGTATCAGGCACAGAACTGCTTTTTGCGCGAGATTTTGAGATCTTGGGCTGTTGCGAGCATAGAAGCTTTTGATCGGCATGACTTGGTGAATATTTTTCAGTTGGTTTCAAGGAGATTGACTGAAAGCCATTTCCCTATAAAAAAAAACTGCGGGGTCCTTTGAATTATTTCAAAAATCTTATGAAAGATCTATACTGAAGGAAAAAAAATGAAACACTTGAAATTCGTGAAATTGCGACCATTTTCAAACCGCCATAACTCCGCATATTTTCAATCGATTTTGATGAATCCTTGGGGGCGAAAAACTTTGAAGTGTCTTCTTTAAAGTCATGCACGCAAACTTAAGCGTAACCCCTTCCGCCCCCTTTAGCACCCCTGTGAAAAAAATGTTTTTTTTTAGGAAACCATGTCTAACTTTGACGATGTCTACGGAGTTGGAAAATTTTTGTCGACTTGATCCACCATAAAGGCATTAAAACTTGATCAATTCCCTATGCAGGACTCAAAGAACGAAGTCCCTATGACGGTTTGGCACCAAGTTATGGGTGTTTGAGAAAAAAGTGCATTTTGAGGTTTTTTGCACATAACTCAGCGACTTTTCAACCAAATTTGATGATTCTTTCTGGGAAAAAATCCCATTTTGGCTCTACTTTAAGGGGGTAAACTCAGATTGGAATGATCCTTTCTCGAACTGCTCAACTCCCGCACAAAAAAAACACGTTTTTGGGCAAAAAACGTCCAACTTTGGTAACGTGTACCGAGTTAGAAAACATGTGTTGACTAGATCCTATAAAAGGGCATTAAAATGTTTTCAATTACCTGTGCAGGACTCAAAAAAACGAAGTTCCTAGGAAGATTTGGCACAAAGACACTTTAAAGTTTTTCGCCCTCAAAGATTCGAATACGCCGAGTTATGGCGGTTTAAAAATGTTCGAAATTTCACGAATTTCAAGTTTTTCATTTTTTTTTCCACCAGTGTATATATTCCGTGAGTCCGAGTTATTCTATCACTGAGTGGGTAATTATTAACATTACTTCCCTCAAATGATTACAGTAATTCGCTTGCTGCGCCCGATTTTGAATGAATAACTATTATAGTATCACAGCCACTTTTTCAATTTCTCGAACCTCTCCTTGATTTCATTGGCAACAAATTAAGTGAGGCTGTAATCGCGGCCTCTTTTGTGTCCGGAGCTCTGATGAAGTACCAGTTCACTAGTCGCCATCGCTCATGTCGCTGAAGTGCTGCTTATTCATGAATAACAACTTTACACTACTAGCAAAAAAGGAATATAATTCAAGCAGCCAATTCTAATGTTTCTCAAAGCAATAGTTGATAATATGGATTGCATTCAAATTATCCAACCAAGAATCTTAAATAACGTTTTTTTTTATCGTTCGTAGAAAAAAATAGTGTCTCTACCTTGTGTGAAAGAGTTTCCGCACTTGGTAGACCGACTCCTTTTTGCCGATGATTTAAAGCTTTATTGTAAAGTGGAATGTATCCATGATTGTCGTAGAATCCAGGATGATATTGATTCTGTACATAACTGGTGCCTTTTAAACGACATGAAGCTAAATATCGATAAATTCTATTACATATCTTTTTCGCACCGTAAGAAACCATTAAAGTTTCAATACACACTAAATAACTCTGATCTTAAAGAGGTTAACTTAGTAAAAGATCTTGGCATTTTCCTGGATTCTAAACTCTCATTTAGTTATCAAATTGATTATGTACTTAATAAGGGGAATAAGGCCCTAGGATTTATAAAACGTATGTCGGCTGATTTAAGTAATATACGTACATTCATGATTCTATATAACACTCTTGTACGATCTCAGTTTGATTATTGTAGAACGATCTGGTCGCCTTCTATGTAACACATATCAATCGCATCGAACAAGTTCAGAATAGATTTTTAAAGTTTATGTTATACAGGTTGAACTGCATTGGAGTCTGTTTATCAATTGATCAAACCATGGTCTATCTAGGATTAACTTCCTTATACCGACGCGGAATGGAAACTGATATGTGCTTTCTGTACAAAATTGTTAATAATGTTATTGACTCGAACGAAATAACATCGATAATTAAATACCATGTACCTGCGAGGTCAGCACGTAGCCAGCTATTTCTGCACAATTCTTTCTGTAGGACTACATGTGGCCTAAATTGTCCCTTGTCTAGGTTAACGCGCGTCGCGAACAATATTTGCAACGAAATAGATTTTATATGTATACCGTATAGTTTATTTAAAAGGCGCATTAAGCAGATACGGCTGCATTGAAGTGTTTAACTTCATTTCTTATTTAGATTGCTTTGTTAATTTACCTTTTGGTGTTTACATTTTTAAAACTTTGTCCCTTGTACTTAGTTTTATTAAATATGTATTACAAACTGTATATATGTTTGAATGGCATGTCCGTTAAATAAATATTATTATTATTATTATTATTATTAAAATAACTAAATTAGGTATGCTGTTTGATATTAGTTGGATTTAATTTTTTACATATTATCACGTAATTGGTCCAACCCATTTGAAAATTTGTCGTATAATATATTTAAAATCCCACAAAATATAACCCTCAATCGGTGTCTCATAGTACCATTTTCTGATAACGGTAAAAAAAAGATGAATATATGTAAAGTGCAAGAAGAGAAATCTTATATTCGTGAGAGTAAATTTGTTCGATACCTTTAGAAAATTCTAAGATAATAATTATACAGGGTTGGGATATGGAACCAAGTAAATATCTTTAAAACAAAAAGGGCAAAATTTATGAAACTTTGCAGGAAACTATAATGAGGCATAACGCATCTGATGCCATATTTTTTGTTACTACTGTACTTCCGGTTTTACCGGAAATACCCTAAACTTTTTTTAATTTAAATGGGACACCCTGTATATTTTTGCAGATTTTAAAAGACCTTTTTATTTCGAATTCGTACATACTAAGTTTAGTGGAAATAATTTGTAAACGATTGTAAATATTTATGTAAATACGCTAATAATTTATTTCTTCGTTCATCAACTCGGGTTTTCGGCGACTCGTAAATTTGTAAACTTAAATTACTATTTAGTTTTTCGCAACATTTCAAAAACAAATTTAAATACACCTTCTGCAGTTAATAACCTTGCTCTGTCATTAGTTCGTTAACTGCAATCTCAATTGGTTTTAATACACCTAAGTCTTTTTCTCAGTATAAGACCACTCGACCATCTTTTAAAGCCTTCTTTACTTCAGGAGATGCTCCAATTCTTTTCCTTCTTGTCAAGCAAAGTAATTTTGTAGAATTTAATTTTTAATGAAAGATTCTTTAAAGTGTTGGACAATTATTCTGGATTGTTTCAAAATATTATCAAGGAATTCTTCAAAAACATAACATCATTATCGGTCATCTGGAAATTCAGGATGTTCTTCAATATAAAAGTTGTCATTAAGTTCCTCATTTTCACTTTCGCATTTACTATTGCCAATACTGTCGTTTGCATTGTCATCAATAAAACGAAAAATTCCTTTTTTTATAAAATAGGTCAAATGTATAGCATGGTTATAGCACAAAATTGTGTACAATTTTACAAATCGCTTATTACGAAAATTGTATAAATATTGAAAATACGTAATATATTAACTATTAATATTAACTATTAACTATTAACCCTGCATAGAGAATTGATTATTAAAAGTAGACTAAACCGTAATTATAAAATTTTAACTTAGCAAAAAATAAATACATTTAAATAGAAAAACGGTTAACATTAGCGAATAAACCTGTTTTTCGGCTTATTAAAAACTGAGCGAAAAATCGGTAACCGGTTTCGGTTTTAATCGGTTTGACAGCTCGAAAGGACACGTGAAAGTAAATAATAATAATTTATGTAAGACGGAACACAACGTACACAAAGCCTGGCCTTAAAATTTGCAACAAATCCTTTTAATCTGAGGCTTATAAAGCAATTTCGTATAACGCGAAATCCAGAATCGTTTTAATATAAATATATCCAACTTTTACAATTCATCAATTTATCATAAGTAAATAAACATCCAGTAAACGTTGGCAAATTTTGATGAAAGTTTGAGGAAAGGTGTATTTTGTTCAAATGCTTAAAATATTAGCGATATACAATGTTTACAATTGTTACCATCGGCAGATATGTAATATTCCCATCACCGAATGCACTGTATTAATGACGTATTGTCCGTCCAGAAACCAGTCTGCAGTTTCTATTGATGAGAAACAATAATTTATGCTTGAAATTATATACATTTTGAATATAGCGAATGGCAAGGCGTCGCAAGCCGAAATATTTTTTTTTTACTTAGGTTGAGCCATTCAGTCACACACGGCTGTTATTAATGAATAATGTAAGACATATACAACAACCAAGGACCCGAGCGAATACTTCTCGATCGCCGAAAAATCTTCCACCCGGGATGGGAATCGAACCCACACGGCCGAATAATTTTATTACAAAAAAATGGTGATGTGGCCATCATGTTACTTTCTCCGACTTTATATAAATCATATTTTAAATGTACATCGAGCGTTGCGTAAACTCGGATGAAACTGACGTTTAAAACGTCAAAATCATGAAAGATGGAAAAATTATACTTCAAATTCAAAAACTAGGTTTACTCGAAAACTAACGAGATTTTGAAAAAAACTTATTCTTTAGAAGTTGTTCATTTTGGCATTCTCTACAATTATTATTTACATAAAATTGCTGTAACTATTATCGTTTCATAATTATAAACCAAAAATTAAAAAAAAAAAATAAATGTTTTTCTCGAATAGCAATGATTTTATGAAAAATATTTTCAAGCGAAAGCTATTCATTTCTTTGTTGTCTTCGATGTTTGTTTTAATATTTTTGTGATATTTTTTATATTAAGGAAAATATTGGCAAAAAACAAAAAACAGTTAAGGTAAACACCCACTTCCGGTGTACGAAATTTTACCAAACGCTTGTCAGTCCTTTAGATTATGAAATAAGACGTATGTTCAAAGTTTCATATCAATTGCTCTATTGGTTTTTGAGATACAGCGTACACAGCCACACACACACACACACACACAGACACACACACACACACACACACACATATTTTTTTTCCAGAAATTGTTGAAATGGCATCTGGGGACCCCAAAACGGATATTTATGTAAAAAAAATTTTTGAAAAAAAAATCACGATCACAATACTTTCTCGTACTTCGTAACGGAGAAAGTAAAAAGTAAACTGAGAAAGTAAATAGTACACTTATTATAATACAAGATTAATAAGAGGGTATATTATGGCATTAATGGGATTGATGACGAGCAGCATGCAGTGCTCCAATGAACGAGCCTCTACAATGCCTCTTGTTAAACAAGTATAATATTTTTTTTCTACTTAGATTTTGGTTATTAATTTCTAAAATAAAATGTGTCCGTAAACGTAGTGAGTTTTATTTCCAAGTAGGTTAAATGAAATTTATGCATATAGTATGCTACGTACTTGCTAAAATGTTTATATAGACTTAGGTTATGTTTAAATTTGTTTCTTGTTTCTCGTGTAGGGCTTTGATCAACGCCAATTAAACCTTCACACCGAATAAAAACGCCGACAGAATTTATTTGCCGCGAATAAAACATACACTGTACCCTCGCTGTTTCTTCCATGCTATTCGTTTTGCAAACAAAGTGATAATATAATAAATTACAAACTTGCCCCAGAGTATGTTGCGATGACAAGTCGTTGCGTGCTTTAGAGAATTCTTGCGAACGCCCGTTCGATTGTAACAGAGTTCCTACGTTTTCCTCACCGGTAAATTGAATATTACATCTCCGTTGTTTAAACCTTTATGGTACAGGCGGCAAACTCCCCAATATGCATTATCGAACATTTTCAGTAAGTAACTCACTGGAGCGTTCCATTTATCCTATGAATTATCGTTAACGGCAATTTTACATTTTGATGTCGACACCTGTCACGTTCCAAGTATTGCCAATCGCGCTAACACTTCACCAAACATAGTTTAATAATGAGCAAAAACTGTAAAATAATAAATTTATATTTTTGATATAACAATAAGTCGATTATTAAACTAAAGTAGAAAAAATATTTTTAATATTTTAGGTGCACGGTGTGTAGTTATATTTTCATTAGATATGTAGACTACTATTTACTATAATGCAGTTTGCTGAACGCTACGCGGTTATTCACTCTACTTTTACACATCGCGATAAGACAGAATAATCCCTCATACAACCAAACTAAATATTATTGTTACTTTTAACAATGATATCTAGAAACGTGCGCTTTAAAGTTTGTGCGCGGTTACACAACCGTGCGTTCGTGCTCTCCATTCTGCTTTTGTATGGATACAATTGATTTCAGATTACTTAAATATTTAGTTTATTATGAACAAGCAGTTACTATACCACGCTAATTAATAAGTAAAGCGATTAGTAAAAATAAAAAAAATCGTGTAGTATCAGTGAGTTTAAGCATAGAAATACAAACTAATACTTATCCTTTCAAGAGTTTTTAATGGCAATTTTTCATTCATGTATCCACTATTACAAACTTCCAATCAGTTCTAAGAAATGAACACAGGTACCCGAAATGAACTGATTTGAAATGTCATACTATTTATTTAAATAAGGATGGCTACATTTCTTCTAGATAGTAAAATGAAAACCCTTTGCACTCCATTGTCGCCGATAACGCGACATTTAAAATATGAACTTTAAATCCACTGTCGCTTGTGTGGCGATACGCCTTGTTTGAATGTTTTTGTGACTGATGCGTGCGCTTATTTTAACGTGTTTTTATTATGAAGAAAATTCTGAAATAAGTGATGTAGAACATAAATGTGATTTTGTTTTGGTGTACTATACGAACCACAAGGCTGGAGTGCAAAGGATTAATAAAAAAACTGCAATTAAAACCTTCATTTTTTAAGGAAAAGGATAAGCATTTTTGCAAAAAAATATGAGACTTAAAAGAGATTTAAGAACTCTACAACAGTTGCCAAAAAAAGGAAATCCATTTTAAAAAAGATGCTAGTGCGTCAAGAAGTGCGCAATAATGAACAAAAATCGACCTATCCGTGCGATTTTTTTTTAAACATTTAAAAAAGCAATTATGAATTCTGTGCGCAACTTTATCACGTATGTTAAAATAATAAGTTCTAATTTGGAATTTATGAGTGAATGGTTGGATTTAAGTAAACGATTAAATAGTTTTTGTTAAACCTAAGAGTTCAACGCCATGACGGGCACTGGTGTCTTGCAAAATTTACTCCTGGGTCAAGACGGACATCGGTGACCATTCGTACATTCTAACTTTACCGGTTTTACCTTTTAAATGCTTGTCCGCTCTGGCCCTGCAGAACATTTTTGTTTAATCAGGGTTTTGATCATGTGGCCAGAGCTAATAAATGCGATGGAGCTGAACTTGTTAATACAGAGTGTATAAAGGGTGGCAGCGCCGGGTTATTGAACCATTTGTTAATAATAACGAATTCACAATTAACTCTGTTGGACAAGTTAATAAACAAATATAATACTATTAACTATTAAAATTAACATCTTATTTAAAGTAACCGGTAAATATTATATAATAATAGGAAAAATAATAAATCCAAGAAACCGAGAAAATTCCGCATCGTCCGTTTCGATGTGGAATAGATATGCGAATAAATACTATGTTTTTTTAACCCTATAAGCACAACAGAAATTTTTAATATTATCTCTTCATTAAAAAATAAAGCATCTTATGGTTATGACGAAATACCCACAAAAATAATCAAGTCGGCTATAAACGAACTCGTGGGTCCTCTTAGCCACTTAATTAATATTACCCTGGAGAAGGGTATATTTCCTGAATGCTTAAAGGTAGGCATTATAAGTCCAATATTTAAAAAAGGCGACCAAAGTGATTTTTGCAATTATAGACCTTTTACTCTATTATCAGTTTTTTCTAAGATTATTGAAAAGGCAATAGCAGAGCGAATGATGAATTACTTTATATCATATGATTTATTAGATAGCGCACAAAATGGGTTCATCAAAAATAAATCCACAAATACAGCTGTATTCGATTTTATTACAGAAATTATAAATGCTTTTGAGAAGTCAGAGATGCCTTTAGGAATTTTTCTTGACTTATCGAAGGCATTCAATACAGTAAATCATACAATTCTACTTCAAAAACTTGAACACTATGGAGTAAGAGGTATAGGTCATAAACTCATTCACTCATACTTAACAAATAGAAAGCATAGAACAAAAATTGACTCTAACATATCAGAGTTAAAAACAATTAACATAGGGATACCTCAGGGTAGCATCTTAGGTCCTTTTCTATTTGTTATATACATAAATGATTTACCCAAAACCATCAAACAGCAAAATACTTTTATCACAACATATGCTGATGATACTAGCCTCCTAACATCTGGTAAAACTAACATTGAAACAATGCAAAAAACTAATTCTATTTTTAACGTCACGCAAGAATGGATGGAAATGAATAAATTATTAGTTAATAAATCCAAAACTAATCTTGTAATATTTAAAACAAAAAATACATAAAATATTCCAGAAAATATAGACTTGAATAATGAGACTTTTGAAATTAAAAATAAATCTAATTTTTTGGGAATGGTAATTGATGGTAATTTAAATTGGTATTCGCATTGCGATCAATTGCTATCAAGATTACATTCTACCTGCTATGCTTTGAGGGTTCTAAGACAGGTTTTAGATACTTCTGTGATAATAACGGTTTACCTAGCAAATTTTGAGAGCTTATTACGATATGGGATAATTCACTACGGATGTTCTCCGCACGCAAAGCACTTATTTATCATTCAAAAACGTGCCCTAAGAATCATATTCAATCTTAAATTTAATGAAAGCTGCAAGGGAGTATTTAAGAAAGCCGGTATCCTTACATTTTATAGCCTGTACATCTATGAAATATTGCTTTTTAATTTTAAATACAAAGGAAAATTTAACTCTTACAAAACAAAACATGAATATGATACACGTAATATAGAAAAATATGCATTCCCACCCCATAAACTCTTTCACCTTTGTATGTCGTATTGAGGATGTTTAATGGGCTGCCAAAACGTCTGCAAACTATTGGAAGCGAACGACTATTCAAAAATGAATTAAAAACATATCTAGTCGAAAAAGAATATTACTCCATATCGGAATATACTAATTGTAATTAATTTAAACCTATTCTGTATTTTCTCTTTGTGACATGTTCAACTAGCGTTGTTGTGATTTGATTGTTTATGTATCATCATGTACTTCTTCTATTTTGAATAAAATATTAAATTGTAAATTGTAAATGGTAAATGCCTTTGCTGATATTGTTTACAGGACAAATTATTTTTGTTTCTTCACAACGGAGTAACATATTTTGTGGTGTACTACTAATTAACTGTACTACTAAGAAATATCTCAATCATAGTTACAAACAAATTTTGAAAGAGTACTGTAATACCCTAATGAATTTCAAGTTCGGACGGCAGAGTTTGAGTGTGAGATATGGAAATATATGTTGGGTATTAGACTAACCTTATTATATAACAACTAATAATCATCTGTTACGGTCCTGGCTGGCACGTGACAGGTAAACGGACCGTTAGGGCAGCCCCTTAGCACACGCCGATTCGGGGTACGCACCCCGAGAAAGAGACATATATTGTAATAGTACCATTGTATCATTCAGTTTGTAAAGTTCTGCTTGTTAATAAATTGTATATCTGTTAAATCTTCGATATTGGTTTAAATAGTTCTAACCCCCTTCATCAAGTTGTATGTCGAGAAGTTCACTCGACGTACAGACTTCATCATTATTTATAATTATATTACTCACTAATTAAATATTTTATTCAAATTAAATGCTATTAAAAAATCACTGAATAAAACACTTTCTATGTTTATTACCACAATTTATTTGATGTATGTACAAATATTTCATATACATACATATCACGACTTAAGTTTCGACATTTTACTGTCATTACCAAATAAATTGTGGTAAAAAACATAGAAAGTGTTTTATTCAGTGATTTTATAATGAATTACCACGTAGTAACGGTCACAACCATCACCATGATTAAATGCTATTATTAAGACGTGTTAAACGTAAATAATTGTTGCAGCAATTGTCCACTATAATACGTTCAGCATCCTACAGGATGTGGCACGACCCTTATCTCTAGTATATGAGCTAATCTTAGTCTGTAAGTAGGTAGCAGTGTGTATCATGATTCACTCGAGTTAATTTATGAAACTAGTTTATAAACAAGCAGTATTCAATATAGTTATTTGTTTAACAAGGCAATAAAGTGGCCGATTTACTGTGAATCCAGCCAAGTCAGTAAATTTGCCTATACTATTTTTTTCGTGGATTGTTTAGAGAAAATTAACAATAACTTGCAATGCGATGATTTTAAATATATTTAATTCTATCAACATTTCGTTGGTAACTTTGTAAATATTTAAAAGCAAAACAAAAAATAACATTTATAACAATCCGCATTTTGCGGCTGTGTGTGATGTAATCATTTAAAATCATAGACAGTGCTTCTGGTGAGATATTAACTCCGCCAGCAATTAGAGAAACGGCAAGGAATAGAGAAATATACTTATTATCATGAAGTGATATGTAATGAATTAAAATCGGACGAGCCCTCCTGTCTCGTTGTATCCCAAGAGTCATGACGGCCCTCATTGACCACCTAATCCTTCTAGTAATCCCCTCGTCTAAACTACTATATCTACGAGGTTAAATTATGAATAATAATTCAAACAGTTGGTTTTATGTAATTCGATTAATTAAAAAGGTCATGACTGAATGGAGAATGCCTAAGTCAAAAAAAGTAAAAAAAAAATCTGACCAGCCGTAAAATCTCATCTGATTGACGAAACATAATTTAACTTAATTTATATAACGGATTCATCTTTTTACAGATTTATTATATGTAAATAATCTAAATAATTAACATAATATGAAATTAAATGAATAAAATAAACATAATAGAAATGTACGACTTAGTAAATAGCTTAAAACTGGACTTCAATTTAAATGATGTCGACGGACTTATTGGTTGAGCTGAGAATAGAATAGAATGTTACTCTAACATTACAATAAAATATACTAAATATAAAATAAACACATTAATATATATATAAGTGGAAACTTCAAGAATAATAAATAAATAAAAAAGTCTAAATATCAGAGTACAAGATCACTGGACTTAATTACAAAATAATAAACCACAAAAAGATAAGAGTGATTAAAATAGCAGATAAAATGAATGAAATTAATAAATAAGAAACAAAACTAATTCAAACTAAAATAAATAAATGTTGACCTACAATAATAGACAAGTCGATACGTTTCAAATCCAATTTGAACTGAGCGAATGACGATTGGAATAGTATAAAATTGCTATCGTTATTAAGTTGATTACTGAAGTGCATGATCTTACAGATTAGGTTGAACATGCCATACTTTGTTATATGTAAACGTATACGAAATAGAGGCTTGGATCTATAAGGACCTCTTTGTAGCACATATAATTATATCGCTGCCAAGTGCCCGCTGCCTATTCCACCATTTATTATTTTATAATTGTATACGTTATGTTTAGTCCATGTGTAAGAATATCCAATTCTGTAAATAAATATTGTGACAAACTTAATTTCACCAACTCACCGTTTATCAAGTTCAAATATAGTGTTTTAATGTAAACTATTTATGTATACATTTTTATGTAAAATGTTGTTTTGACGTCAATAAATAAATAAATAATATACAAATCACTAAAAATTCTCCTGCCCTTCAACGACTCATGACCTAGCAAAGTTAGCATACCACTGCGCCTGAACTGCAGTCTACTATTTCTAAGTTTTCTCGAAGCTAAGAGCAAAAATCTGCCTTACAGCCGTTCAGCTGCGAGCGTTCGTGCAATCTAAATGGGGTCTTACTAAGGAGATATACAGCGGCCGCAGAGTAGACAACTTAAAGTATCTAAAAAAATCTACCTGCGATGCTTTGCTGAGTACCACCCTGATATGTCACTAAAATTTAATTTTAAATTAAAGGTTACTCCTAAATTTTACATATACAATATTGGTATTCTAATTTCTTCCCGCGATGAATTGATATATATGAACGAATAAGATCATTTTGTAAAGTTATACAGTCATTTATACTTTCGATGTTCCGAAATAATTTTACGTCATCTGCATACATCAAGACATTAGAAGAAATATCGGTTACCAGGTCATTTATAAAAATAATAAGAATGATATGAGAGAAGATTTGGAAATACTAGACCAATTTCTTAAAAACCCATGATGCTAATTGATGATGATATTCTTAGATGCTTTGAAACCAATAGATCCAATCATTTTGGCAAAGTGGATTGTAAGCAAACACCCCTGTAATTTTCAACATCATCGTTCTGGCCTTTTTTAAAATGGGTGTTATATAGCTGCTCTTCCAGCAATTGGAAAATATCCCTGATGATAATGATAAATTGAATAGATCATGGATTGGTTTAGCAAGCAAGAATTTACAGTTTTTCAAAAAGTAAACTGGAATTCCATCTGACCAACCTGTAAGTTGGACAACACATTAAAAACATCTGTAAGAGTAACATTCACTTTACATAACTCAACGGATCGATCAAATTGACATCTAGGCACTGTCTTAAGGGGTAACACCACTCTAGGATTTTTGAAAGCTCGTTTTTTTTTTCTTAAACAATATTTTAAGGTCTTATAAACAATATCCAGTTGGCCCTATAGTGAGAAAATTCCTTAGGGTTCTTCAGGAGCCCACCAAAGTGCGCGAATGCCGTAAGGATTTATCTTCTCGTAAAATTTTAAACGCGTTTTCCTCGAAACCACTTTTTTTAAACTGGGAGGACTGATTACTTAAACACCGTTGTATGGATCGATTTCAAATTTTTCACAATAATATTCTCTATGGAAGTACATAGCCGTTTTTTTGTGTACTTTTTTATAAACAATTTACTGCTTATTTTTTGACCAAAAATCGATACATTTTTTCAAACGTTCAGCATTGTTACAAAATTTAATTCAGAAGAAAACCCTACGTTCTTCCATAGCCAATGGTAACTAAATTATTTAAAAAATTGGTTCTTTGTCCCAGGTCTTATACTTTACGAGAAATCCGTCCTCTCGTTTACAAGTTAAAAAAAAGATATCTAATGTCGCCATTTTGCATTAAAATGATAATACAAATGTTTTGTTTCATACCTCAATGAGTGTTAAATAGATCTTCTAAAAAGAAATCCCATTCCTTTTTCCATACTCCCAAAATAAATCGTCAAAGTTCTGCTTGTTTTTCGGCCGCTAGAGTGGTGTTACCACTTACGATTTCCCCCGGAGTATGCCTTCGAAAAATAATTGGCAAATAGCTTTGCAGCACTGGTCAATGAATCTGCCAAATGTAATTTTTTAGGAAGACGGCTTGATTTTCGAGGATTATTAACGAATTTCCAGAAGAACTTTTAGATTAGATTAACATGTTTGCCTCGGTTCTCTAAACGTAGGATGCATGCAATTCATTACTTAGTCGCTCACATTCCGAACGCAGCATATATTTTTTTAAATTTATTTATTGTATTTTCCTTATTGTGTTTACCTCTTCTTATAGAGAGAGAGAGACAATCTTTATTCAGACAAAAAAAAAACATAAATTAACAAAAGTAGAGTAATTCGAAATACAAAATGAGGTTGTTAGTCTGTCTGGGCTATCGACCGAAGGTCTTTCTGCCCCTCTTCTTATATTTTATGAATATTTCAAGTTTAATAAAGTTTCGTTTCATGGTTACAACTTGATTCGTTGAGCCGTATGAGCACTAAAAACAGTCGAAAGTAAAAAATAGACAACTGCCGCTGCCACTATCTAGGCACTTATACATCTGTTAATTCAACCCTCCCCTATCCCTCCTCTGCCCTGACTTGACTTTTCTCCCCCCCCCCCCCCTCCCTTCCATTTCCTCTCTTCTTCGACTAGTTTTCGTTTGTGGAATACGCGCAGTTCGGTAATGGAAGGAAAATGAATACTGAATCTTTTGTTTTACGTTTTTTCTTACTTAATAAATTATTTCATTTATTATCTTCTATTTACAAAAGTATACAGCGTATACCCAACAAATATTCAAACGTCACTAACATCTGGTATATTATCAAGATTTTCTTATGGTGGCCTATTCACAGCATCGGAGATAGCATGCGTATTCCACAAACGAAAACTAGTCGAAGAAGAGAAGAAATGGAAGGGACGGGGGGGGGGGGGGAGGTCAAGTTATGTAGGGGTAATGGTGAGTGTCAGACCGATACAGTGCATGAATCGCTGGACTAATATCGTCGTTTTGCATATTTGAAAAGTCCAAATATCGACTTCTTTTATTAGAAATTGTACTAATTTGAGTTACCGTAATATTCAAACACATTCGCTAATATATGAGCAGGGTACGATTTGTTGTTTTGCGGCAAGACTGTAATTCAAATTATAATCACCCCAGAATATAAAATTGTGGTTATTGCAATGATTACAAATTTCCTCTATAGCCAAGGCATGATTTAGATAATAACATATATTAGCTCCTGGCGGAATATATGCAGAGGCAATAATAACTTTCGTAAGTCTCATCTGATTGGCGCATTACTTTAAAAGCCTAGTCAATAACAAAACATTTTAAAAGTCTAATAATAATAATAATAATAATAATAATAATATTTATTTTCCCAACAGACAATTGTCCAATTACAGAGAAAAAGTAAGGTGTACAGAGTATATTTATACATATATAATTAGAAAAATTTATAGTTAACCTATACATTAAAACTAAACTAATTTGTTATTGTTAATAATCTAATACAGTATACAACATAGTAGCGATGACACGGTTACAAATGAAGCGATTTAAACCAAACAATTAATGAGTGATATGATATTCAAATTTACATTAGACTATTCCTTAAGTCAATATTAAATTGCTTTAAGTTATTGCAAAAAATGTCAACGTTGTATTGAACATCATGGTAATGCCTAAACATTTTATTGAGAGGAGAGTTGACATGATTATTAGTACGCGGAGTTAGATAAGAAAATGTATGCTTATGGCGAGCCGACAATCTGGGTACAGTGAAATTAATATTATCTAAAATGGTACTATTATCGATATAACCATTCACTATTTTAAATAACTCATTTACGCAGATTAGTTTGTGACGATTAGAAATAGAAAGAAGTCCGAATTCAAGTAGCAGATCAAAGTAGTTAACTGTTTCATCTGGATAAATGTGATATTTCATGTAGTATAGAAATTTTACAAATTTTCTCTGAACGCGTTCCAACATAATAATATATTTTGCGTAACCGGGAGACCAGACGCATGCACAATAGTTCAATCTACTAAGTACTATTGAATTATACAATGTGATTAATGTTGCTATAGATTTAAACTCACGTCCATTGCGAATAATAAAACCTAATAATTTATATGCGGAACTGGTCACATTATAACTGTGGGGACTAAATGAAAGATTTTTATCAAAGAGTATTCCAAGATCTTTAAATTCAACCGCTCTATCAACAGTTATATTATTAACCGAGTAATTAAATAAAATTGGATTTTTTATTCTGTAGTAAGATATTACGGAGCATTTACTAGCATTTATGCTTAAGCCATTGTTATCACACCAGCTACCAAGATGACTTAAATTATTCTGTAAAATGGTGCAATCACTAAGGTTATTAATAACACGAAAAAGCTTAATATCGTCCGCATACATCAAGTAGTTACAATCAAGAAACTTACATACGCCATTAATAAATATTAGGAAGAGAACAGGACCTAAATTAGAGCCCTGAGGAACCCCACTATAAGCTGTATATACTTTTGAAATATAGCCCATGTATGTAACATAGAGTTTTCTGTCTCTTAGATAACAATCTATAACGCTTATAATATTTGAACTTATATTATAATCCTGCATACATGTAATAAGCGCATTATGAGGGATCCGGTCGAAAGCTTTGGTGAGATCCGTATATATCACATCCACTTGTTTACCGGTGTCCAAGCTCTGAGAAATGAACTGAGTAAGATTTATTAAATTAGTTTGGGTCGATCTTCTCTTCATAAACCCGTGCTGATGTTCGGATAGGGATTTGTCCACCTTGGAGTACATTTCATCAACTAATATACTTTCGAAAATCTTAGAAAAAATCGAGATTAGAGAAATGGGACGATAGTTCTCGATGTTATTACGATTTCCCTTTTTGAATATAGGACACACATTGGTAACTTTCCAACACTTCGGGAAGATTCCTGTTTTCAAAATTAAATTAAATATATACTGTAACGGTTTGATAAAGTAATGTCGACAATCCTTGGCCAAGAATGCTGGAATTTGGTCAGCTCCCATTGTTAATTTAGGTTTAAGTTTACACAGTTCGACAGATACCATGTCTTCACTAATGTGGAAATTACCAATGTGATCTTGAACGTGACATGGATTCGAATTTACAGAATTATTAACATATACTTTACTAAAATAGTCGGCGAAACTGTTAACAATTGACGAAGGTGATTCCAGAACATTTTCACCAAGATGCATGCGTCCGGGTATCCGTGAGTTTCTTCTTTTATTGTTAACATGTGACCAAAATTCCCGGGGTTCCTTGGCAATGTCTTCTTCAATTTTGTGTAGGTGATTTGAATAAGCTTCTTTCATCTTCGTTTTAAGTAGTTTCCTGGCGTCATTAAATTTAGTGAGGTTCGTAGTGTTATTATTTCTCTTGAGAATACGACGAAGACGTTTTTTATTACGTATCATCCTTGAAATTTCATTATTTGACCATGGTGGTAATGAATTGGAGCTATTATGCTTTTTCCTCTTAGGTACATGTTTATCCAAGACACTGTATAGTTTAATATATAGCGTATTGCACGCTTCATCGACATTTAACTGTGAGTATAGATCAGACCAATCAAGTTCTGCTATAGCATTATATACCGTTACTAAGTTAGCAGCTTTAAAGTTGTAAGATTCTGCAGCTGGTTCTTTCCGATTAAAATTAATAGATCGATTAAAGGAGAAGTCACAGCATATTGCGGGGTGGTGACTGTCCTCTTTAGTTAATATATCCATTGCTCTAATAACGTTACAGTTAGAGGAAGATGATGCAAGAACAAGGTCAAGTATACGATTATTGGCATTAGTTATCATATTAAATTGCTCGAAGTCATTTAGTGTCATAAAGTTTGCAAGTGGTGAGAGAGATTGGAATTTTTTGTTATTTACCTTCCAGTCATAATAGTTAGGTAAGTTAAAATCGCCTACCAAGATCATGTTCGATTGATTTAAGTTAGTTTCTATAAATTCAAAAAGCATGTCGTAATCATTTAGGTCAGTATTGGGAGGAATGTATACACAAACAATTATGAGTGATGTATGCTGGAAAGACACACGAACAGCTACCAAGTCAATCATTACTGAATTCCACGATAAGGGGATTTCATCACATTTAAAAATGCTCTTCACTGCAATAAGAACTCCGCCTCCTTTTTTCAATAATCTGTCCCATCTAAATACATTGTAACTATCAGAAAATAGTTCTTTGTCTAGAACACCACTTTTTAGCCAGGTTTCAGTTAATGTTATAATATCGTACTCGCATGATAAACTATTTAAGTAGAATTCGTTAGTTTTTGAGTTGAGTCCACGGACATTTTGGTGGTATATTGACAGGACAGACTGAAGGGACGATGCTAGTTTTTTTGGCGACGATCCTGAATAATTTTCGGTACACCTCTTATGTATCTAATTGTAAGATTTGGCTCACCGGCATTGGAACGCCGAGTCAATTCTTCCCGCAAGTTCTTTAAATGTGTTCGCTGTAATAAGGTTAAATCGGCAGCAACTTTGATATTACCATTATTATAGGTTTTAGAATTTTTTATTACTTCAATAGCCAAATTACTATCCTGAAAGATCACCTTAAAAGGGCGCGGATTGTCTGATTTCTTGCCAATTCGTATTGTTTTAACAGTTGTTGGTTTGTTTATGACGGATTTCAAAATTTCTGACACTGCTAACTCATCATATTTTATTCTTTCAGAAATGACGGTGCTTTTTGATTCAGGAATGTTGTACATGATGGCATTATTAGAGCGAACTTTCTGATCTTCGATTTCAGTTGTAATTTCTAGAGTGCTGGATGCGGTTGGCAGAGCACCTGATGATTTAATTGCATCTAATTCGGATTTTAGGACTTTATTCATACTTTCGACTTCGGAAATGCGGTCACATAACGACTTCATTTCTGCGTTAATTGCTGTTAAAATGTCCCCTTTAAATAATGCAAATTGTTTGTTAATTGTTTCCTCCATTAACGTTATTATTGATTTTTGAGTATTATCATTAGGTTGATCCTCGGGCAAACAGATCGAACAAATCCATTTATCACCATTTAACTTATATGATTCTTTTAAATAATAATCAAATCTGATATCATGCAGTTCGGTGCATATAGAATGTGACACTTCACGCCTACCAGAAGTCACTTAAATCTTACATTATATATCAATCAGCGAAAAAGTTATTTTGTTCATTAAAATAGTTTCTTCCGCATTTAAAGTTTTTAAAAAATGTATTTTACGAACGCAAATCGTAAAATGTATTTCTAGAAAATATATATTAGTTAAAAATGTTATTTGCAATCTATGTCATTACAAATTATATTTTTTGTATTCAATCTAGATTTACATGCCTTATAGTCCTCGCTGCCACGGGTCTCGCGTTCCATAGGCCTTATCATTTGTGTGTGGGTATAAATTGAAATTCGTGCTGTGAGCAATAATCCCTATTACTCTAAAGCACCAGTAATTATGATTCCATTGATAAATGGTTTAGATACTTGAGTCTATCCAAAACCAACTCACATTCCTCCGCGTAGCAATGTTTCTTTTTTGCGCGCTTCTACAACTGAAATATAAAATATTTCAGCCAGCATGTAAACTATTGGTTAAACTAAAAAATAAAATTGTTTATTGCTGCCCGGTGGGACGAGGATGAGCAAAATACTAGGTGCGAGGCGCTGTGGTTTCGAACTTTTATTAACGAAAAGTCTACCTTTTATATCCATGAATGATCAACGATTGTCCCATACATTATAAATGAATGTATAATTACGAATGATTGCTTGTGGCAGAATAGTAGAATAGCCTTGTTGCTTACCCCAATTCCCCTTAATCATTCACAAACACTAATTTGGTTAAAAAGATGTATCTTGAAAGAAATAGTGATCCAGATATAAATAACAGGACCAGGACATTTCGTCCTCACATTTTATAGTGGTCCTCGCAAGCTTGCTCGGATTCTAAATTTTAAGGCTCATCCATAAAGTTCTAAATTATGGTGTTATTCTGGATCACTAGTCCCTTCAGGTAGCCGTATACATGCAAGGACACATATTTTTAACTAAATTCGTGTTTGTGAAAATGTCGCAGTACAGTCATGTGTAAGTTGGTATTTTCTTTTTCTTAAAAAAAAATATGTTCATAAGCGGAGCTTTAGTGATGAGAGATAGATTTCTGAAGCCGTGTATAAATAGCTCTGTGACTTAATTTCCAATTTAATAGCTTTTTATTGAAATACACAAATTTAACTTAAAACTTAATTATTTCTGTATATTTAATGACTTTGTTTCAGTGACTTGCTATGTTTATCACGCAAATTATATGTTCCATATAAGTAATCGATAGTAATATACAGGGTGTCCTAAATAGAGTAGGATTGCATGGGTATCTTTCTTATTCTTAAAGCTAGAGATCTGGTTAAATGGGCAATGTTGTGCAGTTTTCTATGCTGATTCAGATTATGTTGAGAAATTTTCATCCAATCTTTTAAATACCTTAATGTCCGGCTGCCTTCTTTCAGGAAAGTTTGCTTGGTATGTTTGTGCTGCAAGATGGGGGTTTTTGTAACACTTGATGTAATTACAAAACATATCGTATTGTTCAGATATTGAATAATTCGCCATTTCAAGTAATTAATATTTATCGATATTACAACAACTTAAGACAATACACATGTATGAATGATTAATACAACTGATAAACTAATGTAAGATGACAGTTAGCCGTTATAACAAATTTTGTTTTATTTTTATTTATGCCTACTTGTTTTAAACTTACAACAATTAATATTTCCATTATTTTTTATTTTGACATAGGTTGTTGTACATCGTTGAAAAGAGAAAAAAAAAAGTCTATTTATGCGCGTAAAAATCAAATATGGCGGCCATTTGAAATAAGAAAGTTGGTATTAATATCTCGGAAACCGCCACATTTAATTTTATTTTGACTTGATTTCTATATTTGCCTAATTAAACCAAGTAACTTTTATTTAAAACTTTTTTTCGCATCTTTAATAGTTATTGAGATATTTGATTTTTTTGAAAATCGCGATTTTCAGTTTTTTTTTAATATTTTCTAAACTGCTCGGAATTTTGAAAATTTCTCAACATAATCTGAATCAGCATAGAAAACTGCACAACATTGCCCATTTAACCAGATCTCTAGCTTTAAGAATAAGAAAGATACCCATGCAATCCTACTCTATTTAGAACACCCTGTATAAGTAATAATAATAAACAGGCCGAGACTTCGGTCGATGGCAATTTGTAACTCGCAGAATTTCAATAAAGTGTGTTTATTATTATTAATATATGTTGTATAATTTGTAATTCGTCGTGGCACTAGCAGTGTATAAAAAACACTTTATTTATTTATTATCTTTGTGAAATGAATTTTGTAAATTACGAATAGCACCTTATTTTTATTAATACTAATATTGTTAATTAAAGAGTAAACACTTCTAAACTATATTAAACTTAATTAAGATACAATTCAAAAGTTCCACACCGCAATTTCAATTTAGAAGAATATTTTAATTGGACAAGTTGAACAAGTCATAAATTTCAAAGGATCCTAATTACCTCACCCCATCATCTAGATCTTATCAGACTTAAATGGTGCGTAAATAGCGAGCACGTATAAAATGTATGGAATGGCGAACTGTCCGGTTTTGCAAATTACGTAATGGTAGCCTTGCGTACAGCTAAAAATAAATGCAATGTGTGTGATTTCATCCTAATTAATTGGCCGAGCGGAAAGATGATTAATTTCCCCCCGTTCCTTATCGATTCATCAAACTCGTTATGCCTGTTAATTACCGCTCGAGCCGGCTATACGTATGTTATTGGTGTAATAATTTCTTAATTGAGGGTATCGTCAAGAGTTTTTACATAATGTTTCTTGGATATAAACATCTCATTGTAAAAATTTATAAAAATATAGGATTACCAGCGACGTAGCGTGGGTTAAAGAGTGCGCGGGGGGGGGGGATTCTTTTTCTAGGGCGCCGGCCCTCATTGAAAAGTGTATTTCAATATTTCAGTGTTCGTTATATGTTCAATAAAACTATTAATCAGATTACATATCGGACGAGGGGCGCGCCGAACCTGGGCGGGGGGAAGGCCTCTATACGTTACGCTACTGATTACACCTAAATATCATATTTAATTGAAGAATTTATTAAAATTCAATAATCCCGTTTTGTCTCAATTACACCACAAATACCTGAACTATTAAGTTTTTTTTTCAGGCGTTAGAAGGCGAGAGGCATTATTTATGATTCGCATTGCACATCTTTCCTGCACACACCTCAAAAATGGTCCGCATGTTGCACGGTAATAAAAAAACGTGCATAGTAATCAAGGTTGCGGTGAACCGTGAATCTTAAAAAATAAACAATCATCTAGCACAGGCTCATGAAACGTGAGACCCCCTCCCCCCTTTTAGTTCAAGTCCCGCGGGGCAAAATTGGATATTAAAGAAATGAAAAGCAAAGGGTACATACGGCTAAGATAGTACAAATACCCCTATCCCTAGATTTTTGAATTTACCCGTTTTGGGGTGTAAAAATAATGTCCCCATGGTGGGCTGGGAACCCCCTCGATCCTTTTTTGACCCCCAGAGAGGATAATGGTTTTTCTAAATATTAGTTTATGGATAAAAAATTCTGAAAAAATCATAAGAAAAATTTAGCCAATTATCTCCATAGTCATTCAAAGTAATTTACACACTAAAAAAATCCAAAAGTTTTTTTATTGTTCTCTAGCCTACAGGATATACAGGGTTGGGATAAAGTATGGAACCAAGTAAATATCTTTAAAACAAAAAGGGCTAAATATATGAAACTTTGCAGGCAAGTAAGCATCTGATGCTATATTTTTTGTTACTACAGTACTTCCGGTTTCACCGGAAATACCCTCAACTTTTTTAGTTTAAATGGGACACCCTGTATATTTTTACATTTTCAACAATTACAATGATATAGGGTTTGAACTAGTGTTTTTTAAAATAATAAATAAAATAATAAAAAATGAAATTTGTGAATTTCATAACAATTTTGTTCAACCCTTGAAAATTTTGATTTATAAATATTAGAATTGCTCTCAGGGAATGTTGTATTAAAAATATTGCATGCATCTTGTGGAGATCTCTATCAATCTCCAAAACTAACCATCATTAACCACGTAATTTTTTCACGTTCAGTTAGTTCACCCAAAATTGAACAGCAATATTAATATTTCACATGGATACTATCTGTCAGAAAACGTAAAAAACAGAAAATTGTTTTATCAGAAAACAGTGTAAAAAGATGTAAAAAAAACCAACTCGATGTAGAATTATTTTATTTAATATTTAAACAAGTCACACACCCACCGAATCATACATAATTGCAATTGTTGGAAAAGTATTTATTCGAAAATGTAAAAATATACAGGGTGTCCCATTTAAATAAAAAAGGTTGACGGTATTTCTGGTGAAACCGGAAGTACAGTAGTAACAAAAAATATGGCATCAGATGCGTTATGTGTCATTATACTTGCCTGCAAAGTTTCATAAATTTAGCCCTTTTAAAGATATTTACTTGGTTTCATACTTTATCCCAACCCTGTATAACCCGGTTTTTGACATTTGCATTTGTAAAAATTAGACTTATTTATATCATATATTTTAAATAATTCCGAGTTAATATTATGTATTCGTTGAATAAAAATATCCTAATGGCGAAATGGTAATATTTTGGTAATATCAATCAATTCGAAACCACACCACTTGTTGAGCAATTCCAAGGCAGAATATATTTTTGCAAAAACAGTAGTTTTAATTTCCCCGATTTTCCCTTTACATGGAAAGTAAAAAATATAAGTAAAGATTGGTTCTATGCAGTATTTTTTCTCCACAAGAAGCTTATTAACATTTTTTTCTCTAAAATAAATTGAGGAGCCAATATTTCAACATTAAAAATTTAACATGTAAACCCCTATGGTGCGGGAACTAATTGTACACCCTGCACATGACAACATTTTCTGGCAACAGGCGGAATCTATTTAAAACACGAACTTTTCGTTTTTTTTCATCTTCGCTGAAATATCACATTTTGAAATTTTCAGAGCATTTCGTTTTAGGCACCAGAAGAATGTAAAACTTTTGTTTTTCCTTAAAAATCACCAATTACTGTTTTATAAGGCGTTTTTATCGAAAATAAAGAAATTTCTTCATTTTTAATTTTTCTGCTGTCAGTAGAATCAAAATTCAAAAATTAAAATATTCTGACGCAAATTGAAACCACTCATTAGATTTTGTTATAATTTGCAAGTATATCTTTAATAATTATTTAGAACTATCTCTGAAAATTTAAAATCATTCAGCCTTATTAATAGATGTTAGTACACAGAATTAAGACCGTACTAAGAATGCTACTAACATGTCCGTATTAATAGAACATTTTAGTGGCTCACTAAATTTAGTATTCCACTAACTATTTAGTATCATTGTACTCCATGTTTAAACGCCAACAACACCATTAAACATAACCTATAATTCAAACCGCGTGACGTTTGAAATCGTTATTATAGTTATATTTGTGTATGTTGTGTATGTAAGTAATGGATACTAGCCAAAATGTTAGTATTGTGCTTAAACTTGTCTTGGAGTGCGTTTACAATGTTTTATAAATAAAAAATAATAATTTGCTTAGAGAAAATGTTGTAGATCCCAAAACTGGAATGAGTATGAAAAAGAATTAACAAATAAATTGAATCTATGAAAAAGAATTGCTATTGCATTCGGTCCGAGAGGAAATTAACATTATAGAAAACAAAAGAAAATTAACATCTTGCAATAAAGACAAGAGTGGTGCATGTAACTGTATCGCAGGAAAGTTGGATAATAATTACATAATTAAGCATTTGATTAATGTTATTAATGTTCACATACTTGTTACGTGCATTTAGTGTTAAATATCGCAAATTAAATTAATCAGACGTTTGTTTTGCACGCCTATTCAAGTTTAAAAAAAAAAACCTCTCAATGAAACAATTTATAGGTTAGATAAGACAAGTTGGCGCGCCAAAAGCGATGTTGCCACATGATTTTCCTTGTTAGCACGCAACTAACTAATGGCGTCTAAATATTGTTCTATTAATGTAGGACATTAGTGATATCTTAGTACGGTCTTAATGGCCACTAACTAGTGGCTTGTTAAAACTCTACTAAGGGTGATTCTATTAATAAGGCTGATTGTCTTTATTATTTTAGGAATTATATTAAATTATTTCATTAACTTAAACGATAAGTAATAAGTTCATAACTGTGTATTAAGTGTTAAGAATATATATACAGGGTGCGTAGAAAGTATCGCACCAAATGGGATTATATGGAAACGGTTTGACATTTAGATTTGACATTTAGTAGGTTTAAATTAGATATAAATACCCATATATATATACAAAATCTTTATTGACAAAGGTTACAAATTATTATAAATACATAAACAATTATATACATGGAGTTTTCATGTCAATTGGCTATCGACCGAAGGTCTTTCTGCCAGGTATTCAGTGATCAATGAGTAGTAGCTAATGATAGGGAAATAGTGGGTGTTAATTATTTGGGTGAAATGATGAGATGAATTCATACAGAGTAGATGCAGGATGCTTAAATTTTCGGGCAACATTTTGATTACGACGAATACAGAATTGAGAAAGGAAGTGGAAGTTAGAGGGGTTACTTGCAAATTTCTTTGCGAGATAAACTAGACGATTTTCTATAGGGGAGACGTTTGTTGTGGTGTAAAGAAGATGGTTTGAGGGGTTGAACAGGGGATTGTTAGGATGGCGTATTTTAGTGAGTGCTCTAAGGGATGCACGTTCGCTTACTTGAATGGATTTAATAGTGGGGTTTGGTGATTGGAAGAAAAGGATGGATGCATAATCTAATAGAGGGCGGCAAATCATTTTGTATATTCGGGTAGCGGTTTTAGTGGAAATTCCCTTATTTTTAAATGTTAAACACCTAAAGTGCTTCGCTCTAGCAATTATTTTGTTCTTATTAATATGAGCATGTTTTTTAAATTTTAATTTCGGGTCAAAGGTAACACCTAGGTATTTAACATGGGGGGATGGGAGTATAGGAGTTTGTGAAATATGAATGTTATAAGCGTAATTAGGATTGTGTCGATGGAAAGGAATTAAAAGTTGGGATTTATTGGGATTAATTTTTATGCGCCATTTTGCAAACCATAACTCGAGTGAATCAATTAGTTGCTGCAACGTTTGAAGGGCTTTTAGAAGAGATGGTTCGTGGGTGATGAGGGCTGTATCATCGGCATACTGCAGGATATAGGCTGAAGGATTGAAATGTAGTGGGTCAGGGTTATAGATAGAGGTACAAAAGATGTTATAAAGTAAAGGAGAGAGTGGTGAGCCTTGTGGAAGCCCCTGTTCAGGGGTAAAGGTTGAGGAAAAACAGTTGTCAATCTTGACTTTAAGAGATCTATGGGATAAGAAATTGTTGAGAAGTAGGATTAGGTGTTTGGGAATATTAAGGAGGTGGCACGTAAACAGTAAACCACGATGCCATACAGAATCGAATGCTTTTTGCACGTCAAGGAAAAGAGCTGTAGATGCTTGGCCTTCGAGGTGCGCTGTTTGTAGGTTGGAGGTCAGGATTTTGTTATAATTTGCAAGTATATCTTTAATAATTATTTAGAACTATCTCTGAAAATTTAAAATCATTGTCTTTATTATTTTAGGAATTATATTATATTATTTCATTAACTTAAACGCTAAGTAATAAGTTCATAACTGTGTATTAAGTGTTAAGAATATATATACAGGGTGCGTAGAAAGTATCGCACCAAATGGGATTATATGGAAACGGTTTGACATTTAGATTTGACATTTAGTAGGCTTAAATTAGATATAAATACCCATATTTTAAGATGAGTTTCATTTGTTTCGCACGACTTGCTTTTTGTCAGGGGCCGCCATGTTGAATTTTTCTAAATAGCATCCTAGGTTTTTTTTGATATTGTTTGAAAGGTTATTTAATTAGAAGTATAACGTGGTATAACATTAGCATGTTTATTATGAAATAACGTCGAAAATAAATAATTGAAAACAAAAATGAAATCAACAAAAAACCTAATAAAATCACAATAGGTGCTCAAATTGTTGTCCATTCACATCTCGACAATAAGAAACTCTTTCAGGAAAAGCGCTCAGTGTATTATGCAGATATGCCCTACGAATGTTTGTTATTGCAACTCTAATTCGAGCTTTAATTCATCTAATGTTGTTGGCCTATTTCGATACACAATACTTTTTAAATATTCCCAGAAGAAAAAGGTGTCAGGTCTGAAGACCTAGGTGGCCATTCAATTGCACCCCTCCGTCCAATCCATTGCCCTCCGAAATTATGATTTAAGAATTCTCGAACTTGATGACCGAAATGCGGCGGAGCACCATCTTGTTAAAACCATACATCAGGATGCAAGACTTGCGGATTTATAAAATTTGGTTTAATCTCCTTTATTTTTGGTACAATTTGGTTTTGCAATAGTTACAAGTTAACAACAGATATATCACGTAAAAAGAACGGGCCGATGACGTTTCCATCCAATATTCCACACCAAACGTTGCACTGTTCGCGTTACTGTGGCAAGCTTCAGCATGGGTTCTTCTGCGATCACCAAATACAACAATGATTAATATTTCAATGCGGACAATTTCGGACAAATTCATTTTCACTTACGTATCTTAACTTAAGTTTGACACACAAATATCATAAAGTTTCCACGTATACTCATTTGGCGCAATATCTAAGTTTCTTGTTAATTTAAGTTTTTGTTTAAATTATTTATTTTTGTCGTTATTTCAGAATAAACATGCTAATATTATACCACGTTGTACTTCTAATTAAATAACCTTTCAAATAATACCAAAAAACGTAGGATGCTTTTTAGAAAAATTCAACATGGCGGCCTCTGACAAAAAGCAAGTAGTTCGAAACAAATGAAACTCATCTTAAAATATGGGTATTTATATCTTATTTAAACCTCCTAAATGTCAAACCTGAATGTCAAACCGTTTCCATATAATCTCATTTGGTGCGATACTTTCTACGCACCCTGTATATGAGATATTTGTACCTTAAGTTTGTATTTGGTTTATATCGCGACCGGTTTCGGTGTATTATACCATCATCAGGCGAAATTCTAGAATATAATACACATATTTAACAGAATTTACATTTTTTTTTATACATTTACGATTATACATTTATAATAGTATATTATTAAACGAGTGAGTAAGTTGGCCATTGCCACGAGGGTGATGTTCACCCGAGTGGCAATGGCCAACTTGTTTACGAGTTTAATACTATATTTTTTCGCATCATATTAAATAATTACCTAAAGATTTTTCTGTTTGTATTAAATTATAACGAATAAGTTTTCTATTTGGAAATTGCGGCAGTTGGCTGACAAAAAACGAATCGTAACCATAGTAACTACTAATCTGTTGGGCAATGAAACCGCTATCATTTGATTGGACGTCACCTGTTGGGCAATGAAACCGCTATCATTTGATTGGACGTCAGCTGTGGAGAAAATGATTCGGCCGAATAATGGACAACTTTGTCAATCAAAAACGATTTAACAATGTTTATATTATTTAATAAGATGCGAAAAATTTACTTACTTTATAGTGATTATGAAATTGTTTATTATCTATGTTATTTTATATTTTTATGTTTTGTTTCTTGAGAAGTTCACATTTCTTTATAATTTCAGGCAAACCACAATTGTTTCAGAATTGAGCTCCATGGATAACTCCACCCACATTATACAGTATGCAACGTGACGTAGTCAATTAAGACCATTACGTACGCACGTATTTCCTGTTTTTGAATGTACCAACGTTTTTTTTCAATAATAAAAATTACATATAATCATTATTTAAAGAACTGATTACTTGTTCTGATCATTTTGGATATTTTTTTTAACAACAATTATTTATATTACAATAGAGAATTGTTTTTATTATAAGGAAACTTTTTTAAAAGTAAGTAAGCAAGAATTTATAATCACTGGTGGAAAAAAAATGAAACACTTGAAATTCGTGAAATATCGACCATTTTCAAACCGCCATAACTCGGCGTATTTTCAATCGATTTTGATGAATCTTTAAGGGCGAAAAACTTTGAAGTGTCTTCCTTTAAGTCATGCATGCGAGCTTAAGCGTAACCCCTTCTGCCCCACTCTAGCACCCCTGTATGTTTTTTCAAGAAACCATGTCCAACTTTGACGATGTCTATGGAGTTGGAAAACAATTGTCTACTCGTTCCCATAAAGGCATTAAAATTTAATCAATTCCCAATGCAGGACTCGAAGAACGAAGTTCCTACGACGATTTGGCACCAAGTTATAGGTGTTTGAAAAAAAGTGCATTTTGAGGTTATTCGCACATAACTCAGCGACTTTTCAACCAAATTTGATGATTCTTTCGGGAAAAAATCTCACAGAACTAATTGCTGTACGCTGTTCAATGTGTGTTTTTATGACAAGGATAATAAACGGGCTTCACGAAAAACGTTATAATTACGGAATTGAGACACGTGTATTGATGAAATTTTCGCCAGTTTCTCGGAAGGCTTCCCACTACGTAGTACCGTTGACCGCATATACAGCTACTCAATTCGCCACAATAAAATCAGTTTTAAAACTTTATAGCCACACCGTGTATGTTAGGGTAATGAATGGATATAAATGTTTCACTTGATAATGATCGTAAAACGTCGAAACTTAAGTCGTGAAATTATGTATGTATATGTAATATTTGTACATACATTAAATAAATTGTGGTAGAAAACATAGTAAGTGTTTTATTCAGTGATTAAATAATGAATTGCCACGTAGTAACGGTCGCAACCATCATAATGATTAAAACATTAAATGTTAAGGATTGGACTTACAAGAAAGTATTCAACACTGAGTTAAACTTAAATTTCCATTCTTCTCGAAAAGATACGTGCCAACAATGCGATTTATTGAAGGAAATAATCGAAGCATGTAGTAATGAGGAAGAGAGGTTCCATTTTTCAAAGTCATGATTTACATTTGCAAAATGTCGAAGAAGCCAGGAAATGTAAACGACCAGCAAAAAACAAAAGAGAATTCAAAGGAATATCAAGGGTTCTCATTTGATTTACAAAAAGCACTCCTATATTCACAGTTGTCTGTTTCGGTAGCTCATTGTAAGCAGGGGCGGCTCGTGATATAGAGCCAAGGACCCATGGCACTACCTCTAGTTTCAAGTTCAGTAAGAATTTTTAATTAATTGTTAAAACACTTTTTTTATTTTGCGTCTAAAACGGAGTCATTAAGGCACACTTACGGGTTCGTTAATGGCTCGCCGAGTGCTTTAATAATTTAATTTTTCAAGGTTGGCACCGTTGAAATTCAGAGCTGTCTACCTGTGCTAAATTTTCGGCGAGATAGTTTTGAGGTTATGTGATGTTTGGAAATCGTAAACTAATTTCAAATTATAATGTCAATTTTTAGTGTTACCAACCACCGTACAATTTTCTAAATATGTATGGGCGATTTTTTAATTTAGAAATGGAATAAAAGAGGCAAAATAGAAAAACACTTTTTCGCCAGTTAGTTTGGTCCAGGAAGCTGAATCGTTCTTTCTTTCTTCAAATGGGGGTTGGGGGGGGGGGGTGTGTATATTGTATATGTGGCTCTACCATAACCATATTCCACAAGCCGCCACTGATTGTAAGCGGAACATGTATGTGTGCAACTTTCCATTATTTCCATGATGAGACTGTCAAGATATGGGATGAAACTACCGCATCAAGAGGTGCGCAAGAAGTAGCATCGTGCATTTTAATGCATATGGAGGATGCAAGTTCTCATAAACACATAATAGCTTACAGCGATGCTTGTACAGGTCAGAACCGTAACTTCAAAGAAGCATCGACCTGGATGAAGATTGCGCAGTCGTTCAATAATAATATTGAAACAATAGACCTTACATTTTTGGTATCTGGTCATTCTTTTCTACCGAATGACCGAGATTTTGGGTTGATAGAAATGAAAATCAGAAAAGCAAAATATTTATACAATCCTGGGCATTACTATGAATTGATAAAGCAGTGTGGACGCAAAAATCCAAAAAATGTCGCAACCGGATTTTATTTCAACGAAACTGCTGGATAAGCCAACGACAAGAAGAGTAAGAAATACCGCAGGCGCATCTGTCGCTTGGCTGAAAATTGGATGGATGAGATTCTTGAAAACTGCACCTTATAAAACATGAGTCTAAATTTCACTTTTTGGATCTTTCACCTGAAAGAGGAAGACCAAAAATATACGAAAATATTAACTTATTACTTCCATTATGCACCACCAGTATATCAGTAACGAAAGAGAAACATAAAGATATGATTTGCTTACTACCCTATATCCCTCAAGTTTTTCAGGAACATTTCAAGAACCTCAAAACTCAGTGATGGCACTACCTGTAGTTTCAAGCTCAGTATGAATTTTTAATTAAAAACAAACACTTGTTCGTCAGTTTAAGTGTTAAACAACGCTTGCATAACTGAAACTTTTGTTATGTTTTCCATGTGTATTGTTTGATGGTGAGGTTACATGGACGAAGAATGGTGTTACAGATTTAGTGCTTATCTGGAACAAAATGTAAACGCACGATAAATCGAAAGTACACATAAATCATATTTTCAGATTGTTTGAATTCGGCTGTTTGAAATTATAAACCTTTACTTCACAACTCAAAATAACCTTGGACCATGAAAATGAATCGTTATTTCTTTCTTCAAAAAAGGAGGCGGGGGCCTCCCCATATTGCATAAGTACTATTAACATGTTCCACGAGCCGCTACTGAGTTTAACTAACCAAAGGAATTGTTTTATTTAAATTATTCAGAATGTATCTACTAAAGTTGTCGAAACTGCCGGCACAAAAGGTGAAACAAAATGGTTGTATTTGAATTCTTTTTTCAAATTAATTTCTTATTTTTGAACAATTAAAGCGAAAATAAAAAAAATGTATTAGTTTTGAGATTAATTTAAACCATTTTCATACTAGAATATTCTGCATTTTTATTATTAAGCCTGTTCTTTTTTGTCGAAATTTTTGATCATTTGGCCTAAATATTCTTTATTTTGACCTAAATTTACGATTTAATTGTTTAAATTTTCAACTATTTGGTCTGCATTTTTTATTTTTCCCGACGAATTTTTAAATTTAATTACATTTTAAATTAAAGTTTTTGATCTGTATTTTCAATTTTTTGGTCACAATATTTTATCTTTTGCCCTAAAAATCCTTCATTTTGACCTAAATTTGCGATTTAATTGTTTAAATTTTCGATTTTTGGTCCGCGTTTTTGATTTTCCCGCCGAATTTTTATGTTTTGGATTTTTGACCTGTATTTTCTATTCTAAATTTTTGATCTTTTGACCTAAATATTCTTTATTTCGGCATAAATTTTCGTTTTAATTGTTAAAATTTTCGATTTTTGTTGTCCGTAGTTTTGATTTTTCGAGACGAATTTTTAATTTTTAGATTTTTGACCTGTATATTCGATTCTTTTGTCTAAATTTTTGATTATTTGGCCCAAACATTATTTATTTTGACCTAAATTTTTGATTTAATTGGTAAAATTTTCGACTGGTCCGCATTATTTAATTTTTTCCGGCGAATTTTTACATTTTTGACCTGTATTTCTTATATTTTCTATTCTTTTGGGTCTAAAATTTTGATCGTTTGACCTAAATATTCTTTATTTTGACATAAATTTTCGTTATAATTGTTAAAATTTTCGATTTTTTTGGTCGGCATTTTTGATTTTTCGAGACGAATTTTTAATTTTTAGATTTTTGACCTGTATATTCGTTTTTTTTTGTCTAAATTTTTGATTATTTGGCCCTAATATTATTTATTTTGACCTAAATTTTCGATTTAATTGGTAAAATTTTCGACTGGTCTGCATTTTTTATTTTTCCCGACGAATTTTTAAATTTTTGACCTGTATTTTCGATATTTTTGGTATCTATAACCTGAATTATTGATTTATATGCGAGTTTTTTTTTTATTTTTTCGGGTATTTTTGAGTTTTGTTTATTGAAATTTTCGATTTTTTAGCCTGCATTTATTATCTTTAGGACCGAATTTTCTATGCAATGTCTTAATTTTCGACTGTCTGGCCGCCATTTAATTTTTTTTTTTAGTCTTGACTTTTTTTTATTTTGACCTAACTTGATTTTACTGTCGATTTTTCGATTTTTTTGATTTTTTCTTTAGTCTGCATTTATTACGTTTAGGCTCTAATTTTCGATGTTTTGTCTAAATTTTCGACTTTTTGTTCAACATTCTAGATTTTTATTTTCTTTTATCTTTTGCCTCAACATTTTCTTTATTTGTCTGTAAAATGTTTCTTTCCTTGGTCCACCATTTTTATTTTTATGCCAGAATTTTAGATATTCGGTCTAAATTTTGTATCGTATATTTTAGATTTTCAGTCTATTTTTTATCCTATATTTTAGATTTTTAACTTGGATTATTGATTTCATTTTGTGAATTTTTTTTATTTTTTGGCTATTATTTTCGAATTTTTGCTCAGAAACTTATTTTTGGCAAATTATTTTGCTTCTACCTAAGTTTTTAATTTGTCTGCGTTTTTTATTTTTAGATCAGGATTCTTGATTCTTTGGCCCATAATTAAGATTTCTGTATTTTCGATTTTTTTGTTCCAATTCTTTTTATTTTTCTTTATTTTGACCAAAATCTTTGATTGGTTTGTAGTAATTTTCGATTTTTTTTTTGTCTGCAATTTTTACCTGTTTTCGATGTTTTGTTTAGTTTTTTACCGTTTTAGATTTTTTTATTTCTTTGGTCTAAATATTTTTTTATTTTGACGAAAAATTTCGATTGGTTTGTAGAAATTTTAGATTTTTTGTCTGCATTTTTTATCTTTATGCCCGAGTTTTCGATGTTTTCTCTAAATTTTCACCTTTTCAGGCCCTACTTTTTTGGCCTATATTTTGTATTTTCGATTGTTTTGGTTTCAATTTTTGATCTTTTGGCCCAAATTTTCTTTATTTTGACTTAAATTTTCGATTCGGTTGTTAAAAATTTTGATTTTTTGGTCTACGACTTTGATTTTTGGGTACGAATTTCAGATTTTTGGTCTTAATTTCTTATTTTTCATCTCATATTTTAGATTTTCTTAACTTGAATTATTGATTTTATTGTGCGATTTTTTTTATAATTATTTTTGCCATCAATTTCGAATTTCTCGTTGGAACTAATTTTAAGCTAAAAGGAGTTATTATTGGGGCTGAAAATGGCAATTAATTTTTCTTTTGCTTAAATTTTCAATTTTTAGGTCTGAATTTTTATTTTTAAACGAGGATTTTTGATTTTTGGCCGATATTTTAGATCTTAGGCGGTTTTATTCCAAATTTTTTATTTTTTTTGGCCAAAATATTCGATTGATCTAAGATAAATGGTTCTTTGTTTCTTCAAAAAAGGGACGGGACGGGGGTATTGTATCAGTGGCTCTACCATCAACATGTTCCACGAGCCGCCACTGGCTAAAACCTAAATTGATATAATTGGATTACTGTTTCAAAATAATTGGTAAATGTAAGTTCATTATTTCATTAAAATGTTAGTTTTCCATACCATTATTGGTTCTTTATTGATCTAAGTCAGTTTTATGTCATTCTGTTTATTTTGAGAATGGTCTAAGTCAATTACATATCCAAAAACAACACTTTCGTATGATACTCACACAAAATTTCACATACATAATGAATTTTTACAAATCACAATTAATAACTTTCTAAATTAAATCCTAACTAAATTCGACAATATTTTTTTAATTCATGCAAATGCAAACCTTTGAATATCTCGAAATAAGAAAAAAACTTGACTTTTAATATATGAGCACAATTAATTCTGGAATCGTCGATAGGAAGTCCAGAAACGGTAGCAATTTCGTTTAAAAAGAAAATTGTTTATGGAGGAGGCTTCTACTTCGTTATAATTATTATAATTTATTTATAAAAAAAAATTATTTTAAAATTCTCTTGAAAATACCATAATAAGACGAAACTAGTCGAAAATTTTAAAGTTTCAGAATTGAACGGAGAATTTATTTGGTATATTTGGTAATCTTTAATAATATGAACTACCAACACGTTCAATATTATTGAATTTTTTAATACCATCAAATATTATAACAATTAATTGATAAACTTTTGTTGTTTACTCGTTCAAATGGGTGTATCGTATGCAAACACGCGTGCACATATACGCGCATATGGTTTTATACGATATTAATAATACTCGTTTAATACAGGACCTCACACTGGTTTCTATATAAATGCCCTGTTATTAAATCACACGGTCACAAAGTCGGATTGGGATTTGGGTAATTCCGAACTTCCTGTGAATCCCCATGACGACTTTAAATCAAACTTCTTGCGAAAACAGAAATCTCTCCCGTGCACGGTCTAGACAACAGTATTCAACGTGAATAAACAAGTGTCCGGTGTTGATATATGGATTATTAAATTTAATTAAATATAATTTTACTAAAATTTAATTTATGAGAAGGATAATTGATTCCACTGAATTACAAATAGAAATATTTTTACACAGTGGCTTCATCTGGTGGATAAATAGTAATTTACGATACAAGTAACGTTATAAGGTTTTTACATTACGAGAGAAAAGTTTGAAAAAAAGTTTTTAAATTCTCGAGTAATGTAAAAACAACTAATGTTACGTGTGTCGTAACAAGGTTTATTTTATCCTATTTCTATTTTTTTTTTATTTAAAAAATGTTTAATGACAAACATCAAAAAAACGAGAATGTTTGTATGCCAATATCTCCATAGCAACGAGTTGCGTTAAGATAAATATAACAACACTAGTGTTGTTAAAGGTACCTTAACGTAACTTTTTGCTAAGGAGTAATTGATATTATAGGATAAAATAAAATTAATTTAAGAGAGCTTACACTGATGTGTCATATGTTGTGGAATTAACCATTAGTTATTATAATTACGCCAGATTATATTATAGATCATAAATAATTGCATTAACCAATTAACAAAAATCTTAACATCTCAACTAAGAAATCCAATTAAATTACGAGTGATTAATGAACCTTTACCCAGAAAATTATGTCCAATAGTATGTAAAGCAATAATTAATCAAATCCGTTCTCACTCTGTCACATGTTCGGAACGTATAATTTTCCACCTATGG
Source organism: Ocypus olens (assembly GCA_910593695.2). Taxonomy (NCBI): domain Eukaryota; kingdom Metazoa; phylum Arthropoda; class Insecta; order Coleoptera; family Staphylinidae; genus Ocypus; species Ocypus olens. Next base: position 37,933,832 of record OU343053.1, read on the forward strand.
ACATTTAAAACACCATTATGAGATAGGTATTCAATATTCCTAGAAAAATATATAGTAGGTCAGCGACTACTACCAAACCGCTTAATTAACGGATACCTGCACTACTCGCCTTTATTGTACGAGAAAAGCTTGCAAAAACATGAATTTATTTGTTATTGATCTGGTACATATATTCACAACAAACTTTCTAATGGTTACAATAAGAATGCAACGGATACTATAATTATTAATATCTCAATATCGATTCCAATCAATCACCGTCAATGTAAATCGTTAATAAAATAAATCATTCGGTCAGTAGTAATGTATATATCATTATTGATGTACAATGAAAAATGTAGTAATTAATATAAATATACAGGACTTATAAATATGATTCATTGGACGACTTTATTTAATACATACTTCCAGTGGCGGCTCGTGAATCATGTTGATGGTAGAGCCACATATACAATATTCCCCCTCCCCCTCTTTTTTTTGAAGAACGATTTATCTTCCTAAATCAAAGTAACTGGCGAAAAAGTGTTTTAAGAGTTAATTAAACATTCTTGCTGAGCTTGGAACCACAGGTAGTGCCATGACTCCTTGGCTCTATATAACGAGCCGCCCCTGCATTCTATTGCAAAATATACTACTTTTGACAGCTGCAAAATACAATTTTTGCCAATTGAAAAATGTTTAAAAAAAACAATTTTTATTAGCTGAAAAATACTGTTTTTGACAACTGAAACATACTATTTTTGACAGTTGGAAAATACTAATGTTCAACAGCCGAGGAATGCAATTTTTGTCAACTGAAACATACCATTCCTGATACACGAAAAATACTCTTTTTGACAAAAAAATACTATTTTTGACAGTAAAAAATACTACGTTTGACAGCGAAATATACTACATTTGACAGCTAAAAAATATAATTTTTGGCAATTCAAAAATGTTGAATAAAACTATTTTTATTAGCTGAAAATTGCTGTTTTTTACAGCTGAAACAAATCATTGTTGACACACGAAAAGTACTATTTTTGACAAAAAAAATACTATTTTTGACAGTTGGAAAATACCAATTTTCAACAGCCGAGGAATACCATTTTTGTCAATTGAAACACACCATTCCTGGCACACGAAAAATACGCTTTTTGACAAAAAAAAAACTATTTTTGACAGTAAAAATACTACTTTTGACAGCGAAATATACAACTTTTAACGGCTGAAAAATACATTTTCTGACAATTGATAAATGTTAAAAAAAACTATTTTTACTAGCTGAAAAATACTGTTTTTATCAGCTGAAACATAGCATATTTGGTAGCTGAAGAATACCATTTTCTACAACTTTAAAATACAACTCGAGGCAGCTGAAAAATACTATTTTCAAAAGCTGGGGATTAGAATTCTTGACAGCCAAAAAATACCATTTCCTACAGCTGAAACATACCGTTATTGGCAGCTAAAAGATACAACAACAAAAAATCAATTTTTGACAACAAAATATGCAGTTTTTGACAGCTGAAACATTGCCATTTTTGACAGTTAAAAAAATGTCAAAAAATGCTGCTTTTGATAAGTAAAAAATACCATTTATATAGGTGGGAAATATCATTTTTGACAGCCGAAACATTACATTTTTGACAGCCGAAACATTACATTTTTGACAGCTGAATAATACAATTCTTATTAGATGAAAAATACCATTGTTGATAACAGCAACACACTATTATTGACAACTGTATCATACCATTATTGTCAGCTACAAAATACAATTTTTGAAAACAAAAAATACAATTTTTGGCAACAAAAAGTACTTTTTTTTAAAGCTGAAAAATGACATTTTTGACAATTAAAAAAATATCGAAAAATGCTGCTTCCGATAGCTGAAAAATACCATTTTTATAGGTGGGAAGTGCCCCATTGTTGACAACTGAAAAATATCATTTTTAACAGTTGAATAATATACTTCTTAACAGCTGAAAAATACCGTTCTTGACAACTGCAACAAACCATTATTGACAACTGTAACATACCATTGTTGTCAGCTAAAAAATACAATTTTTGACTACAAAAAGTACAAGTTTTGAGAGCTGAAAAATGCCATTTTGACAATAAAAAAATGGCCAAAAATGCTGCCGTTGATAGCTTAAAAATACGATTTTTATAGGTGAGAAATACCTTTTTTGACAGCTGAAAAATATCATTTTCGACAGTTGAATAAATACATTTCTTAACAACTGAAAACTACTTTTTTTAACAGCTTAAAAATACCATTCTTGACAACTGCAACAAACCTTTATTGACAACTGTAACATACCGTTATTGTTAGCAAATACAATTTTTGACAGTTGTAAAATGCCATTTTTGACAATTAAAAATTTCAAAAAATGCTGCTTTTAATAGCTCAAAATACCATTTTTATAGGAAAGAAATACCTTTTTGACAGCTGAAAAATATTATTTTTGACAACTGAAAAATATTATTTTTGACAACTGAAAAATATAATTTTTGACATCTGCAACAAACCATTATTGACAACTGTAACATATCATTATTTCCTGCTAAAAAATACAATTTTTAACAACACAAAAAATACAAGTTTTGACAGCTGAAAAATGCTATTTTTGACAGTTAAAAAAATGTCGAAAAATGCTGCTTTTGACAGCTAAAAAATAACATTTTTATAGATTGGAAATCGCATTTTTGACAACTGAAAAATATAATTTTTAACAGTTGAATAATACACTTCTTAACACCTGAAAACTACCATTTTCAACAGCTGAAAAATATCATTGTTGACAACTGCAACAAACCATTATTGACAACTGTAACATACTATTATTGCCTGCTAAAAAACACATTTTTTTTTACTACAAAAAGTCAATTTTTGACAATTGAAAAAAGTCGCAAAAAGCTGTTTTGATAGCTGAAAAATAACATTTTAATAGGTGAGAAATGCATTTTTTGACACAAAAAACGTTTTTGATAACTGAAGAATATGAATGTTGACAGCTCTTAACAGCTGAAAAATGCCATTTTTAACAGCTGAAAAATAGGATTTTTGACAATTGCAACAAAACATTATTGACAACTGTAACAAACCATTGTCAGCTAAAAAATATAATTTTCGACAACAAAAATTACAATTTTTGACAGCTGAAAAATGGCATTTTTAACAAATAAAAAATGTTGAAAAATCCTTTTTTTGATAGCTGAAAAATAGCATTTCAATAGATGAGAAATACCTTTTTTGACTACTGAAAAATAACATTTTTGACAACTGAAAAATATCATTTTCTACAGTTTAATAATAAGTTTCTTAACTTAACAAAATTTTTTTGCCAAGATATAGCCTTGAAACCCTTTAAAAAGTATGATTTTATTTTTTAACCACTAAAGAATTGTTTTAAAAATCTGGAAAAATCACATATATTTTTGACTAAAATGTCAAACTGGGTGAATTTTTTCAAGGTCGTTAAAGGACATTTAGGTTTATTAATAATTATTTGAAAATTAATTTATTTTGTTAAAATGGATATTTTTGTTAAAAAAAAAATGTTCACGATCACAATACACTTTCCGTACTTAGTATGAATTTGAACGCAAGTACCATGTAACTTTCTACTATTTTTACTTTCTCTGGACTAGAAAGTATTTGTGAACGTGACAATTTGTAATTTTTTGTTTTAACGGAAATCTCTACGGATCTCAAAACGGAGATTTACACAATTTTTGGAAAAAGAAATTTAGTGTCTGTGCATCTGTGTTTGTATAAATGTATGTGTGTGTGGTTCTGTGTCAGTTGTGCGGGCTTTATCTAAAATAAAAAACCACTAAATATTGTTAAATGAAACTTTGAATATAAACCTTATTTGACAATCCCAAGAACTGAAAAACTTTTGGTTAAATTTAAAGTGGGTGTTTATTCTAAAATTTTATTTTATTCTCTTCGATTCTGTTTTGTTTATGTATTATTGTTAATTTAATGTTATCTTTTCATTGGACATCTTTAATGTCTGTTAGGTAATAAAGACACTGCAATGTTCATTTTATATTTATGATTTAATATGTGCACTTGTTTGTCTTGTATTTTATTGATTTACACAATTCTCAGTGTCTTGTTTTATGACTTGTGTAAAATTTGTAGTTCTGGTAAATTATTATTATTATTATTAACCTTTTGTATTTTCTGATATTTTTTTAGACGTGAAAAATATTAGAAAAACAAATATTGAAGGCAACGAAAAAGTCTTCGGTTTTTAAATGTTTGCAGTAAACATTTTGGTATTTCAAAAGAAATTTTAGACTGAAAAGTTTGTGGTTTTTTTGTCTATAATTATGTAATATCAAACGTTACAAATCAAATTTACATTAACAATAATATTAATAACCAATAATAATAATGAGTTGCTTCTTAAAAAAAATATATATTTGATAATAATTTACGAGCAATATAATATTAATATTATGATCTAATCTAATACATATTTCTGTAATCTGCAGCTTCAAATAAATATATACATTCAAATACAAAATAAATAACTGTAGTAAGTGCCAAAATGGGCGATTTTTAAAGAGTAAGGTTTTTCAAAATTTTGAGAAAAATCAATAAACATGAAAAATATCACTAAAAACTCTATTGGCGTTAAATCGGAAAAAGTAACATGATGCCCACATCACAATTTTTTTATATTGTCTTGATATATAACTTTTTTTATATTTTTATCATTTTTTTTATTTCATCGGGCCGGGCCGGGCTTTTGAATTCACTGCCGGGCCGGGCCTTAAAAAACGGCTCTACCCTGTATAGGCGATATGACTGACCGATACGGATTATCGGCTCAGAGGCCGATATGGCCGTTATACCGAAACATATATCGGTATAGGTGCATCTCTAATTTACTCGCTACCAATTAGGTAACATCCTAACAAAATCTACTAATAACATACTCATTTAATTGATTATCTTATTAATCTTATATATTCTGAACCAGTTCTGACTCGACACTTCACTGTAACAAATAATTACAAGTAGCAGTTTCTCTTTTTACGTCTAAATGGAACGCTTTATCACTCTCTTACTTGTAACTTTGTCGAGACATGTACATTATTATTAACAATATCAAGTGTGTTTCGTGTTTACAAGTATTTTTAATTGTGTGAAGGTGAACGTTCCATATAGTAGGCATATAATATTGCAGCGTGATAACATATTTTGCAAACTCCAAGAAAACGTGACACCGGCCAGCGTGTGTTAGAGAGCACGTATCGAATAAATTACTGTAGATTTTATTATGAAAATTACAAAAGATTGGTTGCGTAATAAAGTCTGTAAGTGTGTGGCATATAAATTTATTAGTCAATAGTAGTTGCACGATATATGCATCTATTTTGTAAAACATGTTTCAAGAATAATAGTGTACGTTTAATGCATAATAATAACTACTAACCAATATAATTAATTTCAGTTATTGATGATTTTTATCAATTGGGTAACTAGGACTACTGAATAATAAGTAAAATTATTAAGGTAAAATTTCTTCTAAGACTCCTTAAATGAGAAATGGGATGGTTATCGTTTTCAACAATCCAAGACTCTCAGATTGTAGAAGAAAAGATACATTTCTTAAAAACAAATTAAGTGGTGTCGCTTAAAAAAGATTACTGCAGATTGTAATTATTAAAAAAAATGGTGATGCGTTACTTTCTTCGATTATTGATAATTATACTTTTATGGTTTATATTTAATTTAAACGATATTTTTAATGTCAAAATGATGAAAGATGACAATGGAAAATTATTCTTCAAATTCTAGTAATCGTTACTCTTAATTTACTTAAAAAACAATTATATTTCGAAAAAAACGTATTCTTTACAAGCTTTGGCATTCTCTAAATTATTATTAACATAAATTTGATGTAACTATTTCCATTTTATAGTTATAGAGCAAAAATGACGGATACTTAAATTAATTTTAATAATAATAATAAACGTTTATTGTACTCACTAAATACATAATAAATACAATGACCATCGAACGGAGTCCTTCAGCCATAATTTTATTTTTCGAGATATAATGATTTTATGGAAAAAAAATATTTTCATGTGAGTGTAAAATTTTTCATATTTAAAAAATTATCGTAAAAAGCAAATAACCGGTTAAGGTAATCACCCACTTGAAATTTTCCCCATGACTTTTCTGTTTTTCGGATTATCAAACAACGAATTTTAAAATTTTTAAATTCTCATGAAAATGCCCTAATAAGGCGAAACTAGTCGAGAATAGTAAACATTTACAATTTAACCAGATTTTTTATTTTATAGAATTAATATCTATTTCGTATTTATTAACTGTCCTTAATAATGTGAACTGCCAATACGTAAATATTGAAATAATTAAACCAATTTAAATTTATAATCTCCGTCCGCATGTTAATGTGATCAATCTGAAATCTCGAGTTGAATTCATTGCTTTTAATTGGTTTAACAACGAGTCCTATATTTAGAATGCTCAATTTCTTTTGACGGGTTCCACAAAGATTTAAATACATCATAACAATTTTTACTGTAATGTTCTTGTACTTTACCTTACGCTCTTTTGACAATCTGTTTATTGTTTTATTTATTGTGGACGGAAATAATAAACAAATATAGGTGATTTTAATTCCCTACCAAAGGTGGATTTTGAGAATCTCGGTAAAACACGCAACAAAATTAGTTTTTGAGAGAGCTAGTGCTTATTGCAATTAAAAAAAAAAACATCAAAAATATATTCGCTTTTAATGCAAGATTTTCTCCATCCGTCCATATATAACTTTCACCAATTTTAGTTATTTCTCTGTTTCTATAAATTAATTATATGTAATGTAACGATATAACGCGTACTAAATTATTAAACAACACAAAACTTTTTAATTGCAGTGATACAATCTGATATTGATATTGTCATACAAAATTAATTAATTCTATGTAATATAACCCATCGATGTAACGCTTACTAAATTATTAAACAACGCAAATCTTTTTAATTGCAAGTGTGACATTTAAAATCTGAGATTAAGATTGTCATTAAAAATTCTTCTCCCGATGAAAGTACTATTTGCAAAACTTCTTTTATAATTTATACTTCCCAAAATTATTGTTTAGTCTTCTGAATTGCTTTAATTGTAATTGTCGTAAATACTCCAGTATAACTCTAATAATTTTTACTCATTTTAGATCAAAAAAATGTTGATGTGGCTATAATGTAAGGTTATCCGATTTGATAGTATAAACGGGTTTTCTGATATTTCACATACCTTTTTTTTAAAGCTAGTGGGATTTCGAAATAAAAATAATTCTTTATAAGTTGTTCATTTTGGCACTTTCTACAATTTGTGTTCATGTATATTTGATGTTACCATTATCATTTAATAAGTGGAGACAAAAAATTACAAAATTTGCCTTTTCTTTTTCGAAAATCAGGTTTAGGTTTGTTTCAACATTTTTTGTAATATATTTCATATATAAAAAAAATCAGAAAAGAACTATCAGAATTTTAAAAATTAAAAGCTTAACTTTTGATTTAAAAATCTGTATTGATTTTACACATACAGAAACGATTTATGTATTACATATATTTAATAATTTTTTACATAGAGTCCAAGTATTAATGACAAATCCTTATAACAATTGTTATAATTTACTATAAGAAGAAAACCGCTTTCTGAAATTTGACAACTATGACGATGTTTTGTAAAAAGCTCATCGGTATGAATAATAAGTATTTTTGCAAGTTTTATAAACATGAAAAATAGCCTCAATATATGAAAGATATGTTTGCAATGTAGACAGGGCCGGATTGTAACATAGACAAATAAGTCAAATGTCCAAAGCCCGATTTTTTGAGAGACCCGGTTAATTAAAATTTTGTAAAAAAATCGTTTTTATTTAATATTACTCTTAGAAAATGCTCCATAAAATTACATGTAATTGTCGCTTTGTATTTTATTTTTAATAATAAAATAACATATGCCATTCGTTTTTTTAATTACACTAAGAATATATTTAATTTATCTTTCAATTTTTTTTTGTATTCTAATTTTTTGAGCAATTTTTTTTGTGGGAGCCTCTCAAGAAAATATGTCTAGGGCCCCAAAATAGGTTATTTCGGCAGTGAATGTGGGTGATTGAACAGATAAAAAAAATCGTCGTGGTATACGCCAGTGCTACCAACCATACCGAAATTCCGGTATTTCTACCGATTTTTGATATATTCTATTCTCTTCTTCTGTCCTCTTTTATTTGCCCATTAAGCTGTAAAATTACATGGATTAGGAAAGTCAAAATACATAAAATATACAAAAATATGACATATACATAAATAAATATTGTTAAATTAGACTTGTTAATTACGGGTCTGGTGTGAGCAGAAGGCGATTAAGTACTATGTTACAAGTTTCTCTAGAACATTTTCTGGCATACCCAAGCCGATATGACCGGAGATGTTTGTTTCTAGCTACAATAGCTTCTTCTGACAGTTAACTAATGGGGAGCAGTGCTTTTTCGATTATGGTTGGGCCGTGCATCAAAACATTGTTTTAGATTAATTTTATAGCCGCTCGATATGGTTTCTAAAATAACTTTGAAGCGATAAACAAGTGCTATATCAAGGCATGCAAAGAATCGTCTGGTAGTAGTCCCGTCATTAGTGTTACCGAAGCCTGGCTTTGGAACATCCACAATAAGTTCCATTTTTAGTCTGAAATCGTCTTTGTTTTGCGTTCTCTATATCCAAGTTTGTCGTCTTCATTTCTTATTTGCCACTTTTTTAAGGGAAGTTTGTATGAGCAATGGAGCAAGCTGTCAAATAACCTTATTTTAGCATGTAGTATAGACATATCAAAATTTAATGCATTTTTTTTAACTTCCTTTGATTTAGAAAGGTCGTTGAACTCTTTTGAAGTTGCTCCGCATATGTAGCACTTCATCGTTGATTTGGTATATGTTACAGCATTGCAAACTTTTGCATCAAGCATTGTCAGCAAAAATGTATGTTTGATAAACAGAGGCCTGTAACCTTCTATGTTTGTCACTGATAAAGAATTTATTTTACATTGAATATGATCTATTTCGTCTCTTATTATGTCAGAAGTTTCTTTGGTAAATTTCAATCTAATTCGTACTGCAGGCGGGGCAAAGATGGCGCAGGATTTTGCCAAATTACCTCTCTTGATTATGTGCAGCTTACTAATTGTAATGGTACTGTAAGCACTGTAAAATATTACAATCTGACTCCGCCATATTGTTAAAACTTTACTTGTATTGAGTTTGCTGTGACCCATCACACCCCCATTTTATTATTAACTCCATGTTTCGGCACCGACTTTCCTCCCTTTGGCGCAGAACTTCATCTAAGTACAAAATGAATCGTGAAGCTGTATGATCTAACAATGCCTGTAAATCAATTTCTGCGACTCTCTGTTACTGTATAAAATTCTGGTCCTCGGTAACAATCCGTTTTTAATTTTTGTAAAATGGAATAACAAGGAAAAAAAGATTTCTCACAACTTCTTATGATTTCGTATTACTTTCTGGTTAATCCTGTTTCCACAAACATATCGGTGACAGTTTTTCTTTTTTTTTATCACTTAATACATGAGCAGTTTTATATTTTTTTGCACGGCTCGGGGACTTTGAGATTTCCTGAAGTAGTTTTGACGCTCCTCTATTACCAGAAGCAATCATTACCTTCTGGATAGCAAAAAGTAGTTTTTCTGGCTCAACTGTTTCCCGAAGTACTTTTGTTTTTCTCCTCTTGCTGCGGTCATTAGAATCAGAGAAAGAGTTTTCTGGTCTTCCTGTTTTAGAAGGTCCCATTCTGCTTTCCGTTGTTACACCTGAGAGTTTGAATATTCCCTGAAGCCACAGGTAATTTTGTGACAGGTAATATTCGCTACTTCTGCTAGCATCGATCCACCTTTTTTTTTAAATTCGCCTTTATGGGTAGAAAAGTGTTTTATTTCTTTCTGCTGTTCTATGCAATTTCCTTGCGATAATAATAGTCCGGTAGGTAGTGTCACTTTTATTCAAGTAATTTTATGCACGCTGGATTTTATACCACTGGTAGTTCCTATTTTGTTCATAAGGTATCCGACCGTCAGACCCTCCACTAGCGGTGGGTAAAGTTGGGGTACGCTGCAGAACTTGTCAAGAAGATCAAGAAGAGTTTTCCGATTAGTTATTTTATGCACACTGAAAATTGTTGAGGTAAATATTTACTAACTATAATTCATTAAAAAAAACTCGTCAGACCCTTGTCTGGAGATGGGATGATAGTATGCAGGTTGAAATTCATTCAGGTGACGGTTTGTGGTTACATAACATATAAAAATAATATAATAAATAATCAAGTTTGTAGTTTATTCGACATAAAATTACTTTATTAAAAGTGACACTACCTCCCGGACTATAAGTAATCCTCTAAATGTTCCAATTTCTTGTTTATGTCACTGTCTGGGCACTCTTGCATGACTTTAGTTAAACAGTTGATGACCACTGTAATTCGATTATTACACCCGATTGTGGATAAATTATATTTATATTTCACTCATTATTGAATGTATGTTAAGAATTTAATATATAATTTTTAATAAAAGAACAACAAAATATGACCTATGGCACCTTTTTTCTTACAAAAAACGCACTGGTTAAAAAAAAGATCATTTCAAATCAAACAAAATTTCTATCGAAATCGTACGACATCTATCGAAATTTTTAAGAGTCAGATAACGATTTAAACTCTCACTGGGTTGGAAGTACTGATTAAACCATCTAACGAATTTTAATCTAGAATGTTTACGATATCCGATAATTATACAAGCACACGATTAAATAACTCACAAAGTAGATTATTTCATTTGTGTTGTATCTATTCTAAATTGTAATGATAGTATGTAGAAAACATGTTTGTACTCTGTCTTTTTATGGATTGTTAATTTGAGGTTATATAATGTGAAACTGATTCCGAATATTTAAATTAATCAAATATACAGCGAGTTTTAACGCTCTCAGGTAAATGTGGTATACAAAAGTTGTGTACAACAAAGACTTGTGTTCCTTAAAAAAAATTGAAATATATACAGAGTCTTCATATTCAAGTTACAAACTAAACGTATGTATATTTAAATGGGATATATACTGTATCTTAATATTTTTGAATCCTATGTTATACAATTTGCCAAAGTAGGACGTTTTTTCCCCAAAAACGTGTTTAGTTTTTGTTCGGGGTTGAAGGATTCGAAAAGGGATCATTCCAATCTGAGTTTACTCCCTTAAAATAGGGCCAAAATGAGATTTTTCCTGAAAGAATTATCAAATTTGGTTGAAAAGTCGCTGAGTTATGTGCAAAAAAACTCAAAATGCACTTTTTTCAAACACCCATAACTAGGTGCCAAATTGTCGTAGGAACTTCGTTCTTCGAGTCTTGCATAGGGAATTGATCAAATTTTGATGCCTTTATGGTGGATCGAGTCGACAAAATTTGACATCGTCAAAGTTGGACATGGTTTCCTGAAAAAACATTTTTTTTTTCACAGGCGCGCTAGAGGGTCCTGAAGGGGTTACGCTTAATTTCGCATGCAAGACCTTTAAGAAGACACTTCAAAGTTTCATCAAAATCTATTGAAAATACGCCGAGTTATGGCGGTTTGAAAATGGTCGAAATTTCACGAATTTCAAGTGTTTAATTTTTTTTCCACCAGTGTATATGTGAAAAATTGTTTAATAAAATATTTTTAAATTCTGAAGCCGAAGACATCGACAGGTTGAATCATTCCAGTCGTCTCTGGAACGGTTATTAAAATTTTTATATTTTTTGATAAGCTGTCCATTGTTTCAAATATTTTCAAATTTTGGTAACTCCACGAATCCGGAATCAAAACACTATTATCGTTGCAATTAGGAAAATAAACGTTTGTGAACCATGTTTTTATAAGGTTCTTTGTCATTATACAACATTTAAAGAACAATATTTTTTCTACTCCCACCTCTAAAATGTCATTTATCGCATATGTTTCCATGACGCTAGGTGATTCTTTAAATACACCTTGACAAACTGTGACTTGGTGCATTTTAGTCATGGACTGAAGTTAGCTGCAGATTTTTGAAATCAATTGAAACTCAAAATCAAGTTAGTTGTCACTTATCAACAATCTGTCAGAATAAAGGATAAATAAATGAAACAAGGAATACTTTCAACTTAAATCAAATAAATAATAAACAACATCAAAGAAATTTAGGAGAATCAATGATTTTCTTTAGCAATTGCCATAATGTCTCTAACTTAACTATTAATGTATATTTACCCAAGTAGACTAATTTAATAATATTGTACTATTACCATGCCCATTTGAGATCATAAAATAATTTCAAAATTTTACCAATTTAGTCGTAGAAAAAGTATAGTATGCAATTCGTGTTATAAACTTCTCTAGACACTCGTTATTAAACACTCGCTCCGCTCGTGCCTAATTAACTCGTGACTAAAGTGCCGTTTATAACACTTGTTGCATAATATACTATAATTTTACTTAGGTCCAAATTCTTTTTAGTTATTACCACTACTAATTTTATAAGAAATAGATGGAGAATTTTGACCTCGAGTAAAATGACATCTTTTCAAGCCTGATGTACTAGCTTGATGTTCAGGTAAATAACAACCATGTGAAAACAATAATAAATTCACAAATGCTGATATTATAGGCTAAATTGTATAGTTGTGAGCCATGGAGTTTGACGATTGGATTATTGTCTCAATTTTTTGTTACCCTTAAAAGTAAGTCCTGTGTGCATTTTCAAATGGAAACCCGATCGATAAGAGTTGAAAATAGTGAAACTTGTTTTTTTTTTTATTTTTCAACTTTGTACTTTGAATACATTTTACGGATGCTTTAAAACATCTGGCGATAATTGAAATTGATTTCTAGTAATACAAATATAATACTAAACCTGCAAATTTCATTTGCCCAAGTTACAGCCGTCTATCCAAAACGCAGAATGGCATCAATTTTTACGGGCACACTCTATATAACGCTCTACCCATTACAATCAACCTTCTACCAATGAAAACATTCAATCGAGCTATCGAGCTACTTTTATACAAGAAAGCATTTTATGAGATTCACGAATTTCTGTCTAGTAACTTTGCTGATTTACCGCGGATGATAATTTTTAACTTGTGTTAATCAACGTCACATTTTAGAACAAAATGAAATATCCGCCATTATGATTTCATGGCAAACCTTTGTTTTTAATTCAAAATAATGGCAAAGTTTTTTGCAAATATCTCGGTAAATACTCTGCAGAAACTATTGAGTAAAATGCCAAATCATTCAGCTTAGAAAGCTTTAAAAATAATGCAAGAAGACCGATACTGTCAAATAATCGGGGGATCCAATATTAATATACTGAAGGAAAAAAAATGAAACACTTGAAATTCGTGAAATTTCGACCATTTTCAAACCGCCATAACTCGGCGTATTTTGTATAGATTTTGATGAATCTTTGAGGGCGAAAAACTTTGAAGTGTCTTCTTTGAAGACATGCATGCGGAATTAAGCGTTAGCCCTTCCGCCCCTTCTAGCACCCCAGTGAAAAAAAAAGTTTTTTCTGGAAACCATGTCCAACTTTGACGATGTCTACGGAGTAGACGAACATTTCCAAAAAATAGTCATTGGAAAAAAAAATAGGATTTTCAACGACGCATTCGTAATAAATTGTTCTTTTGTAAAATAAAATAGGAAAATCACCGTCAGTGGAATTTTTCTATAACGGTTACTGTTATTATTTCATAGCAACGGTTACAAAGTAGCAGTTAGTGAAAATAATGCTCATCACTAATATCATAAAAGGTGATCGATATGTGCAAACTGCAGCATTTCTTCATGTTCTTAAATGAAATAACCTGTATGTTATTTCATAGAATGGAAGTCCATTAAATAGTCCCCAAAGTGGCGGAATCTATCGCCTTGAATGTTGTACTAATTCAATCTGAGAACAATTCTCCACTGACAGATTTAGAAATGCCAACGGCGGCCATTCTAACAATAATAATATAAACATTAAATATTGTTTCCCATCCGTACACCTACGGACCGGTTTCCACCTATCAGGTCTGATGCAATTAGTAACCTACGGGAAAACGGAAATTTCCATTTCCCTATCGGGACCTGATATTGCAATATTATTGTTATAATTGCGTCCGTTGGCATTCCTATAATTGTCTGAGAATTCCACTTATATTGGTTTTAGTACAACATTCAACACGATAGATTCCGCCACTTTGGCGTTCGTACCTTGAACGGTGTATGGAATATTTATTTTCCGATAGTAATTTCCGTTATTAACTGCGCCGATGAGACATGAGAGGTCAAAACCGGTCCGTAAGTGGATTTCATTTGATGTTAGGCTTGCTATACTCAAACCTAATTATACCTAATTTAACCTATATCAAATAAAAGATTTTTTAATAGACATTGATACAGTATATTCCATTTAGTAAAATAAAGAAATGGTGCAGTATGCAAATATTGATCACCCTGTATAATATAGTGAGTTATCTGTCAGATAAAAATTTATTGTAGAAGGCCAACCATCAACAAAACCACACACCGAATTAGGTTTTATTAACACCATCAAAAAGAGCAGGAAAAATAATAAACTTGCATATTTTTTGTAGAAACATCCAAATAACATGGAAACAGTTCGGTTTCAACCCATATAGCCTAATATTAATTTAATTCTATAATAACACAGGATCCAAAAATATAAAGATATATTAGGGTGTTTTGTCTAAAAGAAACATAACTTTGATCTGTAACTTTGATATGAACCACCCTGTATATATTTAAATATTTTTATAAAGTGCAACTCATTATTGTACACAACTTTTGTATGAAACCTTTTTTGATATTTTGATCAATAACCCCATGGTTGACAATTCCCAGAGAGTTAAAACATCGTATTTAGGAGGTTAAGAACGGTCAGATTATCAATATTAATAGCAGTGTGAATAATATTGTTTAAGACTCTGATTTTAAAATGGATTATGGTGTTATATTTATTTTACGGGCAATCCAAACAAAATAAAAATTGCGTGTTTCATGACTAAACTGCATAAATAACGCAATGTATAGAATCGACTACCCTATATAAGCCGATCCGCTTTATATTATACGACATCAATATTCCTTCTCTTATATAATTTCATCAATATTCCTTCTTTTATATAATTTCATAAATATTCTTATAATATACCAAGAGCTTAACGTAATCCTTCAATTAGGTGATTTTTTTGGAAGTGAACGTATAACAATAAATAATTCATGTGCTCATCTGTGACGATTTATTTTCATTTACGCAATATGAACAATAGAGATGAATAGAAAGTGCCTCATTTCATACAACGGAATTTTAGATTTCCGGAATAGTTACGTATTCATTTTGAGCATTGTTATTCTCATATTCCACGATGAGATATTCATAACTGTTTTCACTAATTATTGGAAGAATATTTAAAATAAATTATTGGTTACGTCTTCATTCGCCTGATATTTAAATAATAACAATAATGGAGGAATTATAAAACTTTCTATCATAAATGTATTGGGATATTAATCTTGTAATTTGGTCAGGGTGTTTCCAGCCACTGAATCCTGTGGTAACAATTTTAAAATCTTTGGTAAATAACTTGCAAGGAATACAAATACCTTTCCTAATGACTTTGAATATAAAAATATAATTTAGTTTTTAACTCTTCGCCCATTCTATTAAAGAGGAGTTTTTTAGAAGTTTCGGTATCATAACGACCCCCTCGGGCTTCAGCTCAATTAGCCCTGATAGTTAAAGTGGGTCTGGCTGCTTGGACTGAATATTCATGGAATTCAACTAAATGGTATGTTTATGTCTTTATTTTTAGTAGTATGTCACTCCGTTTATGTATGAAATGGCAAATACCTTGTCCTAGGTTAGTCACTGCTATTAATATTATGCAGTTTTAAACTCATTCTGAAAGCGGCTGTAAATATACATGATATAAGGACTCTTTAATAATTCACGACATATTGTTTTTGGCGAGCGACAATTACAAACATAATGCAATCATAGCCCAAATTCCATATGTGCCGGGAATAGATTCAATTACTCGAATATTGTGTTTCAGCGTATGTTTGCAAATTAAATTATTAATTCCGTGCGGACCTCAATTAAAATTCGCATTGGATCTATCGAATCAATACTGAACTGAAAAAATATAGTGTGTCTAAATAGTTTTCCGTTCACCATTTAATGACTAGAAATAATCCTCTAGATAATTAAACGCAACCGCCCAAAATTGAAAGGCAATGTTATAAATATCCTCTACTTAAATTCATCCTTGGACTTTTAAATTTAAACAATTATATCGGGACGTAAAAATCAATGACGATCAAAATAATGTAATAGTTTCCATCGTGAGTACATACGTCTGTTCGTCTGTAAATGTCGAAAGTGACAGTGATATTTAAATTTATTTAAAAGTATTGGTTTCAACACTACCGGACACAATAAATGTCTGCTTTGACGCAATGCGCACGAGAACTGTCAGTCATCCGTCAGTAGCGTTCACAGTTCAATATGTATAGGCAAGACAAGACCCACTTTGATCGCCAAAATTAAATTCTTAATACCTACATTAAATTGAAGATAACTTAACTTAACTTAACTTAACTATCTTAATTGAACCTAATAACATTCAACCGTAATAATCTTCATTTAGATTTTTACATTTAATCTTAGATTTTCTGATGGTAAACCTATTTATGCAACAAGCAGAACTTTTTATAAAGAATGACTTTTGTCGTAAAATCAATCATAAGATTTTTTTTCCTCTTGTCAACTCCATGCGGGGACACAGTGTATATATCTAAATAAATTATTTTTGTAAATAAGTTTACTACTCCAGTAAATTTGAAACCATGACAATAATGGTCGACTATTTTAAGATTACGATCGTATCAATAAAATATGCGTACAGTGTACAGGCATAAAAGTCTGGAAGTTTAGATGAGGTCTTGAAAAGTGTATCATTTATTCAGAGTGTATGTGTGTGGGGTGGTTTATTTTCGGAGATGAGATCAGATATATCTGGATATGGGCTAATTAACAGCGTGAAAATAAATGGAAGGTCGTGCACGTTATTATAACAGCGTCATTGTTGTGTCCAAAATATTTTGGGATTGTAGCTTCCTTTAATGATCTGTTAAATGTTAAGATTATATTGCTTTTCTTAAAATAGGAGCGTTCATATAGAGTGACTTCAAATAGCATGTGAGAATTTCTTTAAGACGTATTTCTATTTTGCGTCCATAATGAAGGAGCATCGAGATACGCAATTGGATTTCATAATAGTGAAACAGATTGAATAATGAATAAATTGCATTATTTATTGGAATGTATGTACACTGGTGGAAAAAATGAAACACTTGAAATTCGTGAAATTTCAACCATTTTCAAACCGCCATAACTCGGCGTATTTTCAATCGATTTTGATGAATGAGGGCGAAAAACTTTGAAGTGTCTTCTTTAAAGTCATGCATGCGAACTTAAGCGTAACCCCGCCCGCGCCCCTGTGAATTTTTTTTTCTGTATATACACGTAATAACACTGCGTTTTGCGGTCATTTTCAAATGAAAAAAATTACAGACACGGTAATATTTATAGGAACGATATTATATATTAGAGCAAGGGTAGCAAATAGATTAAGGTGAACAGATAGAAAGGATTACACAACTGCAGAATATTGAAATGTGGTGAGGTGAGTACATTAAATCTGTTTGTTCGTTCAACAGATTAACTAGAGGATTATTATTATTTCGGCAGATCCTCGTTATCACTATTATTTCAGCTCACGCAGAATACTGTACAGTACATTTGCATCAGATTTTGGCGCAGAATTGCTTAAAATTCAATATTTTAATGTAGCAAAAACTTATTAACTTGTAAATATCAAGTGGTAAATGTTACCGAATTTCATATTAAATATAAAAAATCTCTAAGTCGACTTCAAAGTAAATTATTTTAATTTTGAGGTATAAATGATTAGGCTATTTTAATACCTTTAGTCCTTTTGCAAATAGCCTGGAATGGCTACATGGACGTGCATCCTAGGCAAAAAAATAATAATACCTCGTGGGTATAATAAAGCTTGTTCGACACCAATGTTAGTAATTTCTCAATTAAAAACGGTTTACATTTTGTGTAAATGCTTCATTATAATAATATATTATTATACAACTTTTATAAGAGGGCCTATTGCGGCATGAGTACTCCAATTGAACCAATTCCACAATGCCCCAATTATTAAATAAGTATAATATACTATTTTTTCTACTTAGTATTTGATTTAGCTTTAAAAAATGCGGAATTATTGATAAAATTAAACACAAAATTTAACATCTAGTGGGTTTTGATTGTAATATGTGGCCGCACTGGAAAATATTTTTTTTTGTTTGAAACAAATATAAATTTTGACACAAGAAAACATTTCTATGGCGATTTCAATAATGTAATGACTCAAATATTCTTGGCACATCTTCAGAAATAAGCGAAGTTTTTAAGGATGTGAAAAACAATTGATTTGTATATAAAATAATGTCTTGGATGCGAAAATAAAAAATATTATACAGAATGTTCCATTTAAGATTTCAAAAATTGATGTCACTTCCGGTGTAACCGAAAGTACAACTTAAGTTTTTGGATGACCAATAAAACCCAATTTGCTCTTAGTATAATCTTGCCAAATTTCAAATTGACTTCTTGAATAACAAAAAATGGTGATGTGGCCATCATGTTACTTTCTCCGACTTGATGGTATCATAGCCATTTATATTTACGTTTTCATGATTTATTCTTAATTGAAATCATATTTTAAATGTACATCGAGCGTTGTGTAAGCTCGGATGAAACTGACGTCAAAATTATGAAAGATGGAAAAATTATACTTCAAATTCAAAAACCCAGTTTACTCAAAAACTAAGGGTATTTCGAAAAAAACTTATTCTTTATAAGTTGTTCATTTTAACATTCTCTACAATTCTTATTAACATAAATTTGCTGTAACTATTATCGTTTCATAATTATAAACCAAAAATTAAAAAAAAAAAAAATTCTCAAATAAAAATGATTTTATGAAAAATGTTTTCAAGCAAAACATGTTCATTTCTTTGTTGTCTTCAAAGTTTGTTTTAATGTTTTTGTGATATTTTTTATATTTAAGAAAATATTGGCAAAAAACAAAAAACGGTTAAGGTAAACGCCCACTTCCGGTGTACGAAATTTTACCAAAAGTTTTTCAGTTCTTCGAATTATCAAATAAGACTTATGTTCAAAGTTTCATATCACTTGCTCTATTAGTTTTTAAGATACAGCGCGCTCACACACACACAGACACAAAAAAAAAATCCAGAAATTGTAGAAATGGCATCTAGGGACCCCAAAACGGATATTTCCGTAAAAAAAATTTTTGAAAAAAAAATCACGATCACAATACTTTCTCGTACTTCGTAACGGAGAAAGTTAAAAATGGTGATGTGGCCATCATGTTACTTACTCCGACTTGATGGTATCATTTATTTTTACACTTTCATGGTTTATTTTCAACTCTGAGGAAACTGACGTTTAAAACGTCAAAATTATGAAAGATGAAAAATTATACTTCAAATATAAAAACTCAAGTTGTTCATTTTAGCATTATCTACAATAATTATTAACATATATTTGCTGTAACTATTATCGTTTTATAATTATAAACCAAAAATTAAAAAAAAAATAATACATTTTTTTCTCGAATAAAAATGATTTTATGAAAAATGTTTTCAAGCGAAAGATGTTCATTTCTTTGTTGTCTTCAAAGTTTGTTGAAATTTTTTTTGGTGATATTTTTCATTTTTAAGAAAATATTGGCAAAAAACAAAAAACAGTTGAGGTAAACGCCCACTTCCGGTGTACGAAATTTTACCAAAAGCTTTCCAGTTCTTCAGATTATCAAATAAGACGGATGTTCAAAGTTTCATTTCAATTGCTCTAACAGTTTTTGAGATACAGCGCGCACAGACAGACACACACACACACACACAGACAGACACACACACACAGACACAAAAAAAAAATTCCAGAAATTGTTGAAATGGCATCTAGGGACCCCAAAACGGATATTTCCGTAAAAAAAAATTTTGAAAAAAAAATCACGATCACAATACTTTCTCGTATTTCGTAACGGAGAAAGTAAAAAACTGTAGAGGTAAGCCTATAAAAAAAATGGTGATGTGGCCATCATGTTACTTTCTCCGATGGTATCATCATTTATATTTACACTTTCATGGTTTATTTTCTATTGAAATCATATTTTAAATGTACATCGAGCGATTAGTAGACTCGCATAAAACTGACGTTTAAAACGTCAAAAATATAAAAGATGGAAAAATTATACTTCAAATTCAAAAACTCAGTTTACTCAAAAACTAAAGGGATTTCGAAAAAAAACTTATTCTTTATAAGTTGTTCATTCTAGCATTCTCCACAATTATTATTGACATAAATTTGCTGTAACTATTATCGTCTTATAATTATAAACCAACAATTAAAAAAATAATAATAATGTTTCTTCTCGAATAATAATGATTTTATGAAAAATGTTTTCAAGCAAAAGAGGTTCACTTCTTTGTTGTCTTTAAAGTTTGTTTAAATGATTTTGTGATATTTTTCATATTTAAGAAAATATTGGCAAAAAACAAAAAACAGTTAAGGTAAACGCCCACTTCCGGTGTACGAAATTTTACCAAAAGCTTTTCAGTTCTTCATATTATCAAATAAGACGGATGTTCAAAATTTCATATCAATTGCTCTATTAGTTTTTGAGATACAGCGCGCACAGCAGACACACACACACACACACACACAATTTTTTTTCCAGAAATTGTCGAAATAGCATCTAGGGACCCCAAAACGGATATTTCCGTAAAAAAAATTTTTGAAAAAAAAATCACGATCACAATACTTTCTCGTACTTCGTAACGGAAAAAGTAAAAAGGTAGGTGACGTTTTGTCAAAATTTGACAATGTTTTTTAAAACGCGTAATTAGGTGGTAAGATAATCTTCAAATTAAAATCAAGTCAAATTCAGAAAAAGTATTTTTTTTGACATATTACGAGCTAGTTTAAACTATCATTATTAGGGGCGATATATTCTACGCTAAGAAGCGTAACATATTCACGATCAACTTTTAGTAAAGCAAGCCATAATATTTGTTTAGTATGTTTGAATCAGTAAATTTTCACAAATGTCAAATAAAAGTTTCTTTAAAGAGTTAATTACGCTATGAGCGCTGGACCGTATTTTTTCACTTGAGCGTAATGTGCTTTATACAACTCCACGTCATGTAATATTAAGGACTTAAAACTGTATCGTAATAATATGTTATTATTACAAGTGTAATAAGAGGGGCTATTGTGACACGAGTGCCACAATGCCTTTATTAAAGAAGTATAATCTACTATTGTTTTTACTTTGGATTTTTAAATTAAAATAATAGATTTAAATCTGGTGAGTTTTGATTCAGATATGTGGCAGCACTGAAAAACAATTTCATATTTTGACATAAAAATATTTATACGTCGATTTCAATAGTGTATTTAAACTCAAACATTTCTTGTACACCTCCAGAAATAAGGGATGCGATAAACTACTTCCGAGTAAGTCGAAACCAATTTATACTTTTAGTATGTTAAGTGCTTGTTAAAATGTTTATAAAAACTTAAAGGTTATGTTTACACTTCACACATAATGCACCGGATATACAGGGTTATTCAAGCTATACGGCACGGAATAGTGTGGTCAAAATACGTGACTTTCAAGAAGTCTCATTTCTGGGATATATTAAAGTTAATTTTAAAAATTAATTATTTTATATTATACAGGGCGTTCAGAACGCCCTAAAAGTATCAAAGTTGTGTGTTTTTTTTTAATGGAACGCCCTGTATTTTTTGTTGGTTTTTTTGACTTCTATCTCCGGCTACGGCTTATGCTATTAAATAAAAAAGGTAAAATCAAAGCAGAAAGATAGAAATGCACCAACCACATGCAAATTGTCTAGCATGACAGACTTTATTCGAGCCAAACATTTTGACAAACCTCATGCATTCGATTACACGAAACGATTTACTTGCGCAAATTAGCTTGCAAGCCAATTGGCACAAATTGCATGAGCGTGCAAACGGGTCCTAAGAGCTTGCTGAAACGTTCACCTATTGACACAATATAATTTAAATCTTGTAAGTTTTCTGTAATCTATAAATTTCCAGAAGTCTTGATTACAAAATGTTAATAACAGTCGAAATGCACTCTGGAGTCAAAAGTCAAAACTAGGGTACAATAAAACAAATATTTTACATATTTTTCTTGAATTTTATATGTTGACATTTGAGTTTTTTATTTAAATGTTATTAGTTTTAGATACAACAATAATCCCCTACTTTATCGTAAGACAAATAAATTAAAATTTCCTGAAATTTACCAGACTAAAGACGTTTCAATAAATTATCATAATACTTACGATAAATAATTTTAATTTAACTATGCATAATAGTTTAAAAGAGGAAGGTATTTTTCAAGAATAAACAATTTAATTGTTTTTTTTTTAAATTAATTGTAATTAGATTCCATGTTTGAAGTAAAAATTATATTCAATATAATAGAGGATTGTGGCTACAGTTATTACTACGGATCCTAATAATTTGAGGTTTTGCAACTTCGAAGCTTCAAATAATCCGAAGAAACGAAGAGAACTTCGATTATCGAAGTTTTCGAATTTTTCGACGATTCGAAGAATCAAATGTGCAAAGTTTCGAAGGTTTCGAATTATTCGAAGAGTAGAAATTGTAAAGTTTAGAAGTTTTCGAATATCTCAATCTCAAAACCTTACACGGTTAGGGATTTAAACTTTTATTAAATTTCAAAATTTTTTCCTCGAATATCCAAGACGAAGAATGCTAAGCTACTGTAATAATAAATTAACATCAAATTTATATATTGGCAAGGTAAAAAACAATAACATATCTTGAAAAATTAATCGTTTTTATTAGCTTTGAAATAATTTGAGATATATTAACTTTTTCATTTGTCAATATTCGCGAAATGATACATTACATTTTAAATAAAGTTATACAATCATGTCTTCAAACAAACCTATTGTTTAGAACAAATTTTTATAAAAATATTTTCAATTGTATTTCACACTTTGAACCAACAATTCCGATATGAAAAAAAAAACGTATTTGTTGGACACATACATATTTCCTACTCACTCATGTGAGTACATTTTTTCTTTACTATCGTAATAATACTTAATTATCTACATATGTTTATTCGTATTTCTAGTCGGGAGGAATGAACATATTCCATGAATGTGCGATTTAACCTTCTTTTTTCTATTGTCACCATGTAGATTTGGTAAAGTTTTCGAACATATATCTCCGGAACCAAACCGTAAAAAAACAAAAAAATTCCTCTTTACCTTTCATTTTGTACCAAATTTTCCCGGGTATCTACATTTGACCTAAATGCAAGAATAATCTTTCCAGTGCTCGGTGCTTTTGACAAAAATTCGAAGCTTCGAATCTTCGAAACTTCGAATCTTCGAAACTTCGAATCTTCGAAACTTCGAATCTTCGAAATTTCGATTCTTCGAAACTTTTATTTTATTTTCTTTGAATCCTCGATTAATCTTCGACTCTTCGATGCTTCGAATCTTCGAAATTAGAAATCTTTGAAGAAAAATTCCAGCCCCGGTTATTACGTAGTAATCCATAATTAAACTGTATAGAAAAAGTCACCATGTTTTAACCACAAATAATTATTTAAAAAAAATTGTAAACCGTGAGATTTCATATATTTTTCTATACAGTTCAATTATGAATTACTACGTAATAACGGTCACAACAACTTTCTTCATTACATTGAATATCATTTTTAATTAATTTTTTTAAAACATGGTGAATTTTTCAATTTAGTTTAATATTCAATATAGGTTGTTTTCAGTTACACTATTTGCAACGTGAAAATAATAATTTGGTATTATTTCAAATTCGTTGCGAACGTAGATCGATAAAAGGTTGCTTCAATTTGGTAATGTTACAAATGGCTTATTAATTATATTTTAAATTTTAAAATTGAATTCGTAATTTTGTTTAGCGTAAAACTGTTTTTTTCTTCCCCAAATACTACATAGTTTCATTCATTCTAATGACTCCTATAAGTAATTATTAAATATAATAATAAATTCCGGGTTACTACAATAACGAAATACTAAATTTAATGTTTTTTTTTCTAATTCCATGTATTTAATTTTAAACAATTGCTTTAATAACCTATTTATCTTTAACAATGACAAAAACTATTAAAGTAGCTAGTACGTAACTTTCTCAGGTTTTAAAACATCATGTAAAACTTCATTCATATATCTGTTAGAGCACACACACAAACCTGTCTTACAAGTATTGATCTTTTTAAACAATTTCTTTACAAGTTGCTGATTGTGTTATTTGCTCTACATGCAAATTTGACTTGACTATTATAATTTTTCAATTACTTAACAAATGTATTCTTGAATTTATTTCAAAATAAATTGATTGTTAAATGCATTACACAAGTCTACTAGCTAATATGTAACTTCTTAGTAAGTTACTGAATAAACTAGTTTTTAAAGCAATTACTTCTAAGATGCAAATTGTTTGACAAGGTTCTACTATAGAATTGGGGATTATTCAGTGACCAATGGGAGAAATATTTAAGTAATTATTTGTTTTACAACAAGATTTCAAAACATATGTTGTGTTGATATAACTAAAATAACTGCATAATCAAATTAAGAATAAAAACTTAATTTCTAGATTTCAACATAGCTCAATATATCGTATTTTCTTTAAATGGATAATTAATTAATAAGATAAATATGTTTTGCAAACAAAGTACACACCAAGTATGTATCATTCTGAAACTGCAATATAATTAATTGTTTTATTATTCATATATTGCTAGATCTAATTATTAAGGTAGAATTATTTGTTTAAATATTTACGAATTGGTAGTTCTAATTATTAAAGATATGAAATAGATATGAATTCTACCTAAAAAAAACTCACTTCAGATTCTGAATGGTAAAATAGTCGACTAGTTTTCCCTCATTCGGGCATTTTTTTTTAATTTCTCTATAAAACACCCTAATAAGGCAAAAGAGTTTTTATTTGGAAGATTAATATTCATTTCATATTTTTTTTCTTTGGTTTCGGCGTTATGCCTGGCGTTGGTGTTGTGACCATTAGCCATCATCAATTTATATATTTCAAGTTATTAATGAAATGAATAAATTAACAAATGAATAATGAAAGACGTATACAAACAAGCACGGACCCGAACGAATACTTCTCGAAACCGAAAAGTCTTTTGTCCGGGCTGGGATTCGAACCCACACGGCACGCGGTGCAAACGGCACAAGCGCTCGCCTGTACCCACTACACCAACGGACCGCTCATTTCATATTATTATCCCTAATAATTCTGAATATTAAATTTAACAAATATTTATTTTTAATTATTTAGGATACCGCCTTTACAATAATAATATAAGCAATATATTCACTACAAACTAAACTATGTCTTTATCTTTTAATTTTTAAGCAAACATTTACCACCAAAACACAAATTCTTCGCCCGCTATAATTTAGTTTAGTCTCTATTCAAGACTTTTGTGTAGCCTAACATAGTCAAACAAATATATTTTGTTTTAAATTATTTTAACCTTGTTTATATTTAATATTAACATCTTCTGTTCATATTGTTTTATTCCGTTCCAAAAATGGAACACTAGGTTTATACTTGAATTATAAGATTATAAGTGGTCGCACGAGTTTGTTTGCGTTATGGACTTCTACACAGATATGCATTAAAAAACCAAATGCATTGTTATATGTATTATGCTTTGATCATTTGTATTTAACCAATACAAGTTGATTATTTTTTAACGTTTAAATTTTGAAACAATAATTCGGTAAAAAACGGGTTAATGTAAAATGGAATTTTATTGTTATTGTTATTTATATGATTCTTAGTGCGATTTACTGTAAATAAAAATTGCCTTCTTCTTGTTTTTTTTCGCTAAATTTCCAAAAATTTGATTGTAAGCATTTATGTAAAAGGAGATTTTCCCTTAATAAATCTAGTTTTATTCTAATTATCTGTGAAAATCAAATCGTGTTTACTATTAACACTCGAAACTACACCTTGTATTTAATAAAATCATTAATTTGAATCCAATATAATTAAAAGGAAAACATTATTTAATTTTCAATTAACACGTTTAAAAGAATCACCGGTATAAATCCAAGTTAAAGTACAAAAGCGTATGTTTTGTTTTCAATTTTAAACAATTAATCTATTCAGTAAAGCAAGAAATAAGCAGCAATTACTCACCAGCAATTTGTCCTTTTATCCACTGAACCGGTCAACACCATACTCGTCGAAACTGGAAGAGAAACACAATTGTTAAAGTCACTACGACACGAATTGTTCGAAAATTTGCACAATGCAATAAATCTTCGGATAACGCAGCGACCGTAACGCAGTGTACTGGCGGACAATCCGAGTCCGAGACACAATGACTCAGTGACCAGAGTGTGCGCAAATCATATTTTCCAAAAAAAAAGTTCGCTTCTCCGCTGTATTTCAAGGTACAAGCGTTTTTCGGTACAAATTGGAATCCGTAACATTTAACAAGGTAGAGAGACAAAATATTTACCGATTGAGTTGATTTGACTTTAATTTAATTTAATTTATTTACGGAAAATCACCTTTCTACAAAATAATGTAATAATCTTTTACATATAAAAAATATAAAGATATAAATAGGTAAATGAAAAAGTAAATATTAACCCAAGTGACATGCAGTAATATACATAAACAAGGAATAGTAATCTCAGTGTTACTAAATGAACCCATAACTTGCAGTATACAATCTGAGTTTCTGTACTATGCACGTGCTCATTCATATTTTATATCATATTTTTTCTCAAGTCCACGGGAACTCTCTTTTTAAAATGACAAGAATTCAAAGTCCAATATGGCACTGTTTGACGCGTTTCAAATTTAATTTTTTAACAACAACGTGTAGATAAGAGTCTACTTAAACGATTTAAAGGATGAAATTTTGGGTAAATAACTTGGTGCCAAATCATCGTAGGAACTTCGTTATTTGAGTTCTGCGCAGATAATTGAACACATTTCTATGCCCTTGTGTTGGATCGAGTCGACACGAGTTTACCCAAAATTTCGTGCTTTAAATCGTTTATGTAGACTCTTATCTACACGTTGTTGTTAAAAAAATAAATTTGAAACGCGTCAAACAGTGCCATATTGGACTTTGAAAGTTTGCTATATTATATGTATAGTTCGCGTGGACCCGAGAAAAAAAATTCATAAAGAAGTTATAAACAATTTTACCCAAAATTGCATGCTTTAAATCATTTAAGTAGACTCTTATCTACAAGTTGTTGTTAAAAAATTAAATTTGAAACGCGTCAAACAGTGCCATATTGGACTTTGAAAGTTTGCTATTTTATCTATTTAGTTTGGGTGGACCTGAGAAAAAAAATTCATAAAAAAGTTACAATCAATTTTACCAAAAATTTTATTCTTTAAATCGTAAGTAGACTCTTATCTACACGTTGTTGTTAAAAAATTAAATTTGAAACGCTTCAAACAGTGCCATATTGGACTTTGAAAGTTTGCTATATTATCTATTTAGTTTGGGTGGAACTGAGAAAAAAATTCATAAAAAAGTTATAAACAATTTTACCAAAAATTTTATTCTTTAAATCGTTTAAGTAGACTCTTATCTACACGTTGTTGTTAAAAAATTAAATTTGAAACGCGTCAAACAGTGCCATATTGTACTAGAAAAAATCATTGAAATTGTGTAAACAGGCTAATGTTAATTACATTCTCAGCGTTTGATTTATTATAAATCATTAAAATTGAAGAAATTTGTATTTACTGGTGGATGCGCCGGGAAATACCTTCACATTGGTATGGGTACCAACCTAACTGCTGCAAAATTAATTTGTTTGCCGTAGCCGCGTTGGTACTTTTCACTTTCTAGTGTTTGTCACTAAATATGTCAAAAAAATCGAATCTAAAACTCGTATATATACCGGGTATTGCACTGGTGAGGTATACATAGGAATTTAAAATATGTTTTGATATAAAACCACATTTGTGAATTATTAGATTAATAATTTTAAAAATAATTTTAAATAATTTAAAAATAAATCAAATTTCATTTAAACTTACTATCCAATTGTTCCCAGAGACGAGAAAGTTTGTAAATTAAATGGTGTTAAGTAAATACAGTGCGTTACAGAAATATGGAATAAACGTTTTCCAGGATCGGATGATACTCACGTTTGAAACGTCAAAATTATTCTTCAAATTCTAATAATCTTTACCGCCAGTTAACTCAAAAACTACTGAGATTTCGAAAGAAACATATTCTTCATAAAATATGCATTACGAAATGATCTACAATTATTATTAATATAAATTTGTAATTATTATAGTTCCATAGTTACAAACCAAAGATGAAAAAAAATAATTTTAGGATTTTTTTTAACAAAAGATGTTCATTTTACCGATTGTAAATTAGCCTTAAATTCCACCGATTAGAAGTTAAATTTTCAGTCAAGAATCCGGTAATTCCACCATTTTAAAAATTACTAAATTTCTAATTTATTTATTTATTTTTTTGAACGGAACCAATTTAATAAATAATCACGAAATTAAAATACAATTTAAAAATACATAATTAAAATCTACAAATACAGCAAAAAACATAACACATTAATTAAGAACGCGACGCAATCTGTTAGGCGGGTCCACAATCTCTACTAATTTACAGAAAATGAATAAAATTCACAATTAATGAAACAGCTGTGATGCTACAGTGATAACAGTAAGTTATTAACTTAAGATTTACCCGGATTTTTCGATAAGACATCTACCGAAACATAGTCCATTTTCAAAAAATCAAAAAGCATCGTTAGCCCTAGTTTACGTTCGATATTTTCGGCCTCAAATGTTCTAACGGGTTTTATTAATAATATTAAGTGACAAAAAATAATAATTTTTTGATATTTCTGGCCACAAATGTTCAAAAGGGCTTTGTTAATAATATTAGGTAACAAAAAAATTACACGTCGCTCATTCCACGTAAAATCACCCAATGGCTGTTGCCCTCATGTCACACATGTTTATAATTTTTTCTTGTCAGCAAGTATATTAGGAAAAACGATTAATTTTTTTTTCAGAATTTTTGGATCAGAACTGAGGTCAGGGGGTCATTTTTAAATTTGATGCAATTTAACAACATGGCACCAACGGACAAGGTGGCTTTAAAGTTTTTAATAACTGTAACTTTGTAATTTATGAACCAATTTGGTTCATTTTGGTGGCATTTGAAAGACTAAACTACAAAACAGAATTTGTAAAATGCTGGAAATTTACATGTAACTTATACAAATGTGCAATAAAAACAATTATTGCAAAATATATTCAAATTTGGGGAATTTATTACAGCAAAACCACAAGTTTTGCCACCTTCAATTTGTTTCCTAATGCTTATTATCAATTGTTTTCATTATAAAAAAAACTCGGGAGAGTGTTTTTTTATGGTTGGACAATTAGAAAAAAAAACCAAAATGCAAAATATTCATATTTTCATAATAAATGGTCTTACGTAGGTTAATTCTTAACTATTTTTTACCATTTTTCATTATGTGCTTGCTGAATTTTTTTTTTTTTTACAAAAGTCTGTGACATGAGGGCAACGAGTTTTTTTTAATTTTGGGTGATTTGAAATAAAATGAGCCACATATTTTTAATTTTTTTTTAAATAATTTTTAATGCTTTTACGAAATTTGGTCAATTTAAAAAAATCAAACGTCATCGTAAGGCCTAGTTTGGATTAAATATTTTCGGCCATAAATGTTCTAAGAGAAATCGGTCCAGTAGTTTTAGAGAAAACTTTACCTAAAAATCACGTTTTTCTAATGGAAAGTGACCCCCTTAACACTTTTATGAAACTAGGACAATTTTCAAAAAATCAAAAGTCATCGTGAGGTCTAGTTTAGGTTTGATATTTTCGGCCACAAATTTTCAAAAGGATTTTGTTAATAATATTAAGTAACAAAAAAAAATGGTGATGCGGCCATCATGTTACTTTCTCCGACTTGATGGTATCATTTATATTTACGCTTTCATGGTTTATTTTCAATTTAAATCATATTTTAAATGTACATCGAGCGTTTTGTACACTCGGATGAAACCGACGTTTAAAACGTCAAAATTATGAAAGATGGAAAAATTATACTTTAAATTCGAATAGTCAGTTTACTCAAAAACTAAAGAGATTTCGAAAAAACTTATTCTTTATAAGTTGTTCACTTTATTATTCTCTACAATTATTATTAACACTAATTTGTGTAACTATTATAGTTTCATAATTATAAATCAAAAATGAAAAAAAAAAAAAAAATTTTTCTTGAATAAAATTTTAAGAAAAATATTTTGAAACAAAAGATGTTATTTTTTAGTTGTCTTCAATATTTATTTGAAGGTTTTTGTAATATTTTCCATATTTAAAAAAATTATTGGGAAAAACAAAAAACGGTAAAGATAAACACCCACTTCCGGCGTACGGAATTTTACCAAAAGCTTTTCAGTTCTTCGGATTGTCAAATAAGACTTCAAAGTTTCATGTTAATTGCTGTATTAGTTTTTGAGATACAGCACGCACAAACGCCCAGACACACATACACACACACACATACACTGACACAAAAAAATTCCAGAAATTGTTGAAATGGGACCCCAAAACGGATATTTCCCTAAAAAAAGTTTTTGAAAATTTTTTCACGATCACAATACTTTCTCGTACTTCTTAGCAGAGAAAGTAAAAATGACACATATTTTTCATTTTCCTTTAAATATTTTTTTAACTTAATATCTACTTTTATGAAATTTGATCAATTTTCAAAACATCCGAAGTCATTGTTAGGTCTTGTTTACGTTCGATGTTTTTGGCCATAAATGTTCCAACGGGCTTTCTCAATAATTAAGTGATAAAAAAGACACTTATTCTCATTTTTTTTTAAATTTTAGCTTAGCACTTACAGAGATTTTTGTGTGTGTTTTGTATAATATTTTTATTAATTCTGTTTATATCGTCACCCTGGTAATGCCGAATTTTCCCATTTCCACGCTGCCCTGATAAGACGTTGCCGCCGCCTGCTCCGCGGCCAAGGCGACTGCGACGCCACAGTTTAATTTATTTTTCTATTTTTTTTTCTCTCTATGTTTTTCTTGCATATATGTATAGTTTGTAAAAATGGTGTTACCATATATTAATAATAAATAAATTTGGTCAATTTTCATACAATCAAAAGTCATCGTTAGGCCTAGTTTAGGTTTGATATTTGCGGCCACAAATGTTCTCTAGGGCTGCATTAATAATATTAAGTAACAAAAAAATTACACATAATTTTCAATTTCCTTTAAATATTTTTTTAACTTAACACTTAACACTCCACTACCTGAAATTTATGAAATGCTAAATTGGTGCATGCGCCGGATTCGTGGCAGAAATTTATGGTTAACTTCCAAACGGTACCATCCACTACAATCTAATATTACTCATTTGAAACAAAAGCTTTTCCTGTTAATGATAAATCTCCAATTACTCAGTTCTATAGACTTACCCTCGTGAAATAACGTCCATAAGACAACAACCGCCCCTCATCTATCCAAACTTGACTCGCACTACTAACAACTAAAATCTAAAACACTAATCGAACTGAAAAATATCGTCAGGTGCGATCAGCATGATCACTAGACCTTTTCCCGGCGTAGAGGTCGCAAAAAATAATATTCGTTCTTTGCCTGTTATCAATACTTATCTGAGCTGCAGCTCCGATTAGAATTAAATTCATTTCAATTTATACATAAGATAGACAAAATTGCGAATAGCACCTCTTTTCAATGATTGAAAATCGTTTAATTCGATAGTTGATCGTTTACCAAGTGAGTATTCACGTGTTTAGTGTGCAGAATATTAAAAAATATTTTTTTTTTTAAATTTATTTAATGCTTTCTGCAACATGTAAGATTGTTTCTAGTTTATTAAAAATTACATTAATGACAAGTGATTTTAATTATTATTAGTTATGAAGATGGTTCCTGTAACGTATCATATTAATATAAAGATGACCGGTCTCGATGAAATACCTTTATTTACTGGCTCAAAATCCCTGGTGTATATAAAAATGCCGTACACAAAAAGTGGTATAAATAAAAAGATATCTTTCCTCACCTAATAATAACTAAATACAATTTCAATAAACAATTATATGACAGTTCCGACTGTTGGTAAGTGATTAAATGAAGTTTATCGAATTAATAATTTATTGTGAATCTTTCAATTCAGTTTAATAATATCTCTCAACACAAATAACGGCATGAATAGAAAAACCATCGGGTCAATAGCCCTTTTACAGATCCTATAATCAACAGTAATTGCACAAGTGCATTGGAAATTATCGGTAACAAGTTTGTGCGATTTCGACACACGAAGTCGTTGTCAAACAACAAGGGCGAGGGGCTGTTGCCTTAAACAATGCGATTGAGTAAATTACTAATAACGAACGAATATTTATTAAAATACTTGTCAGTTAGAAAGGCCAAATTGTGTAAAAGTTTAATTTAAATAGATATTTTGTATTGACGCCAAAACACTCCTCCATTTAATTGAACAAGCTGTAGTGCCTAAGAAAATATGAGACATCTAACTTCGGGGAAATTTAACAGAAGTAAAAAAATGGTGATGTGGTCATCATGTTACTTTCTAGTAGATGGGCGGAAGGAGTTTCACTTAAGTTCGCATGCATGACTTTAAAGAAGACACTTCAAAGTTTTTCGCCCTCAAAGATTCATCACAATCGATTGAAAATAGTCGAAATTTCAAGTGTTTATTTTTTTTCCTTCTGTATATTTATTTAATGCATCTGCAACAAATTAATTTAAATTTCTAACTTGCAACCCAAGTTCTCAAGAATTCTGACGGAATATTCTATGACGCTTATGGTGACTCATCATGTACATTATTGTATGTGTATATGGCGAACATAGAATTTTGATTCATGAAAATTTAATGGCTAGATCATAAAAATATTTATGATATTCATTTACATTGCGGAAGTACAGTCATCCTACGTGCATATATTTTACATACAATCATTTTTTTCTTTCGATTTATATATGCTCCCATTAAGTGTTGCAATAAAATAAGGTGGCTGTATAAATAGAGAATATGTAAAACATAATATATGGCACTGAACTTGAAAAAAAAAACGTATTTCCTGTAGATGAATCTTTCGATTGGCATTTAGTACGGCAATAAAAGCTAAAAATAGGAATTTCCTCTTTGCATATTCCTCTTACAGTAATTTATTATAATTTAAATGTTATAAACTACCAGATGTCAGTTTGATAGAATACGGTTTCATAATTATGCAAATAAGATAGAAAAGGAAAAGGAAAAGGATAGGAAAGTGTTTTAATGAACTTTGATGCAGTTATAATGATGGATCATCTATAATTTAATTAATGATTTATCTTTTCGATTTTAAGAACAGACACAATAATTTCTGATTATTACAGCACTAAATTAAAAATAATTCTATTGAATTAGAGCCCTGAGCGGGCCGTTTTATAAAGACCTGGCCCGGCCCGGCCCGGCCCGGTCCGGCAATGAATATTCAAAAGCTCGGTCCGGCCCGACGAAATAAAATGTTTTGTCGGCCTGGTAGAGAATATTCAAAGCCCGGAATCGTTCCTTATTTTTTTTGCTATTATTTAAACTGCATAATGAAAAATGAATTTTTCTCTTTTGATTTTTTTTATAATCCAATTTAATAATATCGACATAGATTTCGAACAACTTTTCACTTTCACAATTTCGAATTCGTATTTATGGCCTGATATTATAAATTTAGATAACGGGCTGGGCCGGGCCTTCCGGGCCGGGCCAAGGCCCGTCCTATGCAGGGCTATATCCAATCATGGAATTCTTTTAATTGCGTTTCTGTTAGCATACTAACTGGAATCGGGATTCAATCAGCTTGCAATTTTAGGATATACATTACCAGTATGTTTAAACTTTCAATGATAAGAGCGGGGTGGAGGAGGTAAAACGATTTTGATTTGTATATATAAACTTCTAATTAATGTTTTGTACTGGGATTTTCAGCGTTTACGTAATCGAGTGTGTTCTTTTCAATTATTTTTTTTTTAATTTACATTTTAAATTTTCAACCTGTTGCTTGTGCACCATAGCTCACTTCAAAGATTGCATGCACATTTTTATAAATGATAGATTACTTGATCAAGTAACAATTAGATTAAATGAAATTTATCAAGATGGTGTAACTATAGCGCAAGTTCACGACTCAAAGTTTCGCTAATGTCATACTTGCTTTCTAGTCCAAGAAGGACATTTTGAACAACTCTATTTTTTTTCTTGCATAACCATTTGTGTGTCTGGTTATTTTTAGGGAACTAATCAGAAAAGGGTGACATTGACACATTTGAATCACTTCTTGTCTAAATGTTTAATGTTGGCGGCGTTTCCAATTTACTTCTTGTCTGGACCTTACAGTCTCAACAAAAAGTGACAACTTCATGTAAAATAAAAAACATCTAATAAGAAAATAACTATGTATGAAAGAAAACTAAAAAAATATATTGTTTCATTTTAGCCTAGAATTCGATTGTAAGACAACTGTTAGTTTTTGTTGTCTAGGCCCGCTTGATAAATTACATTCCTATTGTTTTTCTACAGCACAGAGTATTGACGTATTTTGACAAACATGTTAATAGCTCGACAATGAAAAAAGATGCGATTAGACAATGCTAGTATAGATCGATGCAAATTTAATTCTGCGTCAAAATATGTAAAACTATACAGGATGTTCCATTAAAAAAAACTAAATTTAATGGTTTAAAATTGACTAAATGTGGTAAGAAATTTTGAACAATATGTATTTTAGAATTTCAAAAATTAACCACCACTGGGTACCTTCGGGTATTGGCTTTTTATAGTCAACATTGCATCTCTTCAATTTTATTGTGTTCGGAGATACGTATTTTTTAAATAAATTATGAAAAAGCACCAAATTTTTAAAAATGTCAAATATTTCTGTTACATTTAAAGGTTATGTTATTTCATATTTTTTTTTACAGAATCTAAGCAAATTCAAATGTGCAATAAAAAATATACTATTTTATTTAAAATCTGGTATAGCCGGAAGTCGTTTAACCTAAACAATATTTTCAAAAAAACAAAGTCATCATTTTGAAAATGAATTCATGGTTTTCCACCTGTGAAATCCTTGAGTAAATTCTGCAGTTTGTTGTGTAGGTATAAGGACCACCCACCGCCCTTCGTATTTTTTTTAAACCTAAACTACAAACTTCTTTTATTGACAGTTGTTAAATTTCCAACATCACAGATGAATTGACAAAAAATTATATTAAATTATAAACCCTAGATTTGTAGGTTATGTTGAATTGTATACTAAGGATGATGGGTGAGCCACAGCCTACCGTCGAACCAGTAAAATAAAACACAGGATTTCTACAAATTAATTCATTTATGAAAGAAGAAAAGACAACAAAAAAGGCAACATTTTGAATTCATGGTTTTCCACCTGTGAAAGGCTCGTGTAGGTTCTGCAGTTTGGAGAGTAGGATTAGGCGCACCCACCACCTTTCGTATTTTCTTAAACCTTAACTACAAACTTCTTTTTATTGCCACTTGATAAATTCCCAAAATCTCTGATGAAATGACAAAAAATATATAAAATTAAGCCCTAGATTTGTAGGTTATGTTGAATTATATACTAAGGATGGTGGGTGTGTCTAATCCTACAATCCAACAAGAAAAATATAACCCAGAGATTATAAAAATTAATTAATTTGTAAATGAAAAAAAAACACAAAGTTAACATTTTGAAGATGAATTCATGGTTTTCCACCTGTGAAACGTACGTATAGGTTCCGCAGTTTGGAGAGTAGAATAGGGCCCACCCACCGCCCTTAGTATTTTCTTAAACCTTAACTACAAACTTATTTTTATTGATACTTGATACATTCCAAAAATCTCTGATGAAATGACAAAAAAATATATTAAATTAATCCCTAGATTTGTAGGTTATGTTGGATTATATACTAAGAATGGTCCTATCCTACAATTCTACCAATAAAATATAACCCAGAGATTCTACGAATTAATTAATTTATGAAAGAAAAAAAAACAGTCAACATTTTGAAGATAAACTCATGGTTTTCCATCAGTGAAACGCTCGCGAAGGTTCTACAATACCGAGAGTAGGATAAGCCCCACTCACCCCCCTTCGTATTTTTAAAACCCAACTGCCAACTTTTTTATTGGCAGTTGATAAATTTTAATCACTGATGATAGAAATTATATTATATTAAACCCTAGATTTGTATGTTATATTTAATTGTATACTAAGGATGGTGGGTGGGCTCTATCCTACAATCCAAACATAACCCAGGGTTACTACAAATGAATTAATATATGAAGGAAAAATATAACAGAAAGTTTCAAGGACTAATTCGTGGTTTTCCAGCTGTGAAACTGTGATTCTGCTATTTGGGATTCGGGCCTGCTCACCACTCTTCGAATTAACTGTTAATCCCTGTTAATTGCTGATTGCAAAATTTTTATAAAACAGTTTATAAACTATATTTCTTAACAAAAGATGTGCAATTCTTCATTATTCTTCAACATTTGTTAAAAGGCTATTGTAATATTCTACAAACTGTCAAATAAAGATTGAAGTGCAAAGTTTGATATGAAATTTTTTTTTTGTTTTTGATAGACAGATACAAGGATTTTTTTTCAAATATGGATGGAATCGTCTCGGGGGTCCTCAAAATGGATATTTCCTTATTCTAAAATATCACGAAAACCATCTCAATTATATGAAATAATTTTGAAAAATCCAAAAAAAAATTGTAATACCATTGATATTTCCACGGGCGCTGATTTTGATAAAATTGTTTACAAGAACCTAAAATTTTGTGAAAATTTCGCCTCATGGGCTGGGCGCCTGACTTCCCCCGCTATGGTCCTATCCATGAAAATGGTAGTTTGTTTACTACCAACCATCAAACCGTCAAATTTATGACGTTTTCAGGTACCTAAAAAACAAACAAAAAACAATAATATTTCAAGGTAATGACATCTATAATTATATAAAAGTTACTCGCATGCAAGTTGTGCTTTTAATTAAAAATCCTTTTGAAAAGTATTGATTTTATAGTAGTTGTTTAGCAAGATGACAAGTGCAAAACGTTCAAACTGCACCTTATTTCTAAAGGTACGTACGCCTCGAAAATTATTTTTCGATTTTTGTAAGTTACACGACTACCAAACTCAGTTAAATTTGGATTATTTAAGCACCAAAATATAGCGAATTTAGTATACTTGAAAACCTTAACAAGACCTTTTTCACAAAACGTCTCGAAAATTGTGATTTGTATTTTTCAAAATTGCAGAACTTCGGAAAATAATGTTAGATTTTGATTATTGAAGCGTCAAAATTGAGCTATTTTTTTCTAATTAAACATCTACCGAAAAAGTGATTTTGTTAAATTCCGCACATTTAAAAAAAATTGCGAGACCACTACAAAACATCTGAATTCGCACGTTTTTCGAATCGTACGTCACGAAAATTGTGATTTTGGTTTTTGAAAATTATACAACTATTAAAATATAACCAATTATGTTTGATTCAATAACCTATCAACAAACTTTTTAGTGAAATCATCGAATAACGTAAAATTTGATTTTTTTTTGTTCGAAGTCTCAAAATTCTTAAATATAATTTTTGAAATTTCTGTTAGATTGTGATGTGATCTAAAGGTTAAAATATGGCCAATTTAGTTTTATTCACAAACGTATAAAATAAATTCTTTTGTAATCAATGAACATCACGAAATGAAATGTATTAACCGATTTTGTTTCAAACACAAACTAAATTGAATAATACCGTCCTAGGTTTTTCAAATTTTTGCAATTGGAAACAAAATAAAAACTTCCCAACCCTAAATTAAAAAAAAATTCGGTCCATTTTGACTTTGACTTTTTCAAATGCGTTTATTTCAAAATTTCAGGAAAAAATAATTACAACTTGAAAATGTGCAAATTGAAAATATGACATGGTGTAATCAAATATTACTATTTCGAAATATCGAAAAGTGTCGATTTTTAAAATTTGGAGTTTGTAGCAGTTGTTTATCTATTATTTTTACCAATTGAAAAATGGACTACGTGAAAATGTAACGCAGTGTTCAAAAGGGACAATTTCAAAATTATAAAAAAATAACATTATAGTTTTGTATTGAATTATAAAGTAGAATCAACTCTAAGTGTATTTTTAAAGTTTTAAAGTTACGCCGAATTGTATTTCAATATTTTTGATAATTTTGAAAAATGAGCAACTTCTAAATGTAACACGGTGTGTTCAAATGCGATTATTTTAAAATCTCGACAGATTGTGGTTACAGATTTGTATAGAATCATACAGTAGTATTAACTATGACACAATTTTAAAAGTGGAATTTTTGTGGCAGTTGTTTTTAATTTTTTTTAACAACTTGAAAAATGTGACATGGTGTATTCAAATATGATTATTTTGAAATATCAAGAAAGGGTTTTTAAAAATTTGTATAGAATTATAAAGTCAAATCAACTATAAGTCAATTTGGAAAGTTTGAAGTTTGTGGCAATTGTCTCTTTTATTTTTTTGGCCGATTAAAAAATGGACAACGTGAACATGTGATGCGATGTGTTCAAATGCGATTATTTCAAAATTTCAGGACAAAATAATTACAATTTTGTATGAAATTATATAGTAGAGGAATTTTAAGTATATTTTTAAAGTTTTAAGTTTGTGGTATTGTATTTCATTTTTTTCAATGTTACGCTGTTTTCTTACTGATTATTTAAAATTTCGATAAGGGACGGTTACATCTTTGTATAGAAAATCATGCA
The DNA here is from genome assembly GCA_910593695.2 of Ocypus olens. Lineage (NCBI taxonomy): Eukaryota > Metazoa > Arthropoda > Insecta > Coleoptera > Staphylinidae > Ocypus > Ocypus olens. The sequence continues at coordinate 37,973,073 of OU343053.1, forward strand.
GTAGAGTCAACTACGGAAACATTTTAAAAGTTGAAATTTTATAGCAGTAAAAAAATGTGTCATCTGAAAATGATACAGGGTGCATTCAAATGCGATTATTTCGAAATATCGAGAAGGGATTTATAACAATTAATATAGAAATATAAAGTAGAATCAACTATAAGTCAATTTTGAAAGTTTGAAGTTTGTGGCAGTTGTTTTTAATTTTTTTTTTGATTAACTTGAAAATTGCACAATCTCTAAATAAGGTAAGGTCTTTGTCGGTTGTCGTGAACTTTACGAAAATGTAAGTGGTAACATTTACAAACAATGAGAATTGATTTCTATACATTTGTTTATATATAATCATTATTTATTATATAATGAAGGGGGGACATACATGAACCCGAACGGCCACTTCTTCAGAAAAAGTGACCGCCCGGATGGGATTCGAACCCACGACCACCAGGCCCGCGAGCAGGAGCTCTAGTCACTAGGCCACCGCGGCCCCAATTTGTGTTTTGTGTTATTAAATATTTCATTTCATTTCAATATTTGTTTAGAGTGACCTCCCCCAGCCCCTAAAAACCTTCTAAATCCGCCACTGGTTCCCTGGATAAAATTATAAGTGTGAAAACAATTTAAAATTATGTTTTATGAATTTAAAATCAATATGTTTGAAAATTCTGTTATTTTCAAAACAATTGCGATTTACCTAAATATTAAAGGATGTACGTCCGCTTGTGTGTGCGAAAAATTATTAATTTAATTACGTTAAAAACACTTGCAACAATCAGTTCGATTTTTAAATATAGACCCATTGACAAGCTACCAATTAAATTAAAAAAATAATCACTTTAGAAAAAAGTACGAACAGAAATGAAATTATAAGCTATAAGTGCCTTATAGCGTGAATAACCCTGTATACAATAAAAAGATAAGTTGTGGCCCTCTTATAGAGGATTATCAAATTATGAAAGAATAAACATGCTGTCGATAAGCCTGGACTCAAGAATCAAGTATTACATTGAAACACATATTGGTGATCTCCATGACTTGTTTGGATACTCAAAAAGCTTAGCATTAAAATTACAGATACATTTTACCTCCAAGAATTTTTACATTAAGAAGTATATACTTGAACTCAATGTTAGTAAACTTCTTGATGCGGTTTGTTATCTTATGTAATAAATTTTCCCTTTAGGTGAAATTCTAAGAGGAACTTGACATGGCCTTTGCGGGTTTACATTGTTTGTAGGAATATTTAATGCATTATTAAAATTACGAATTTGCATTATGAAGCGTTTTAAGACTGCGCCTCGAACGGTTTCCTCAGAACAAACGTTAAAATGTTTTAATTGTGCAAATATTTGCCAGCAGCGTAATAACTCTTAGCTACGCAGACATCTCACGTTGTGAGACATACAGGTTAATAATACATGATTTAAACAGCAAATATTTCGTAATATCCCGTATGCAGTAAATTTTCATTCTTCATTCTACAATTAACATTAACATCATGACAATTTTCTTTCACACACGCATTACATTTTGCACGAAATTAAAATTGAACATAGCGAATAATTTTCTAATTTGATTAAGTTCCCGTGAATTAATAGGTGCAAAATACATTTCACAAAAAAAATGGTGATACGCCCATCATGTTACTTTCTCCAACTTCATGGTATCATTTATAATTACGCTTTCATGGTTTATTTTCAATTTAAATTATATTTTAAATGTAAGTCGAGCGTTTTGTAGACTGGGATGAAATTATGAAAGTCGGAAAAATTATACTTCAAATTCAAAAACTCAGTTTACTCAAAAACTAAAGAGATTTCGAAAAAAAATTATTCTTTATAAGTTGTTCATTTTCGCATTATTATTTATTAACATAAATTTAGTGTAATTAGTGTTTCATATTTATATACCAAAAATGAAAAAAAATTAATAAATTTTTTTCTCAAATAACAATGATTTTATGAAAAATATTTTCAAACCAAAAATGTTCATTTCTTTGTTATCTTCAATATTTGCTTAAATATTTTTGTGGTATTTTTCATATTTAAGAAAATATTGAAAAAAAAAACAAAAAATAGTTAAGGTACCACTTCTGGTGTACAAAATTTTACCAAAAGCTTTTCAGTTCTTCGGATTATCAAATAAGACGTACGTTCAAAGTTTCATATCAATTGGTCTATTAGTTTTTGAGATACAGCGCGCATAGACACACAGACCCACAGACACACACACACAATTTTTTTTTCCAGAAATTGTTGAAATGGCATTTAGGGACCCCAAAACGGATATTTCCGTAAAAAAAAATTTTGAGAAAAAAATCACGATCACAATACTTTCTCGTACTTCGTAACGGAGAAAGTAAAAATCTCCGAAGACGCTGTCATTGTAGGTTATGGGCTATTTTGTATTACGGTACAACGACTTTACAAAATAAAACGTATGCCGGCCCTAAGCCGTGGCCTCGTTGGTCTGCTCAAACGTCATTTCGGTGGCAGAAGTAAAGTGCAGTCGTCGAATCGAATTATGGATGAAAACATTTGTTCCCCAAGAAGAACGAGTGGCATTGCCAGCTTTTAAAAACCAAGCAAACTTAATCAATTCCGGAATACTTCTGAATAATCTTACTTAATAAATCAAAATCGTTTACTTCTCCTGCTGTGACAATAGAGTCAGTGACCAATTGTACGTTCAATATTATTTAAAAAATAATGTTTCTTACATTATTGAGAAATATATTTTGTCAAAAGCATTTTAACATTTATGACCGTTATTTTTAATTTTTGGATTAAATCATTATAGCTGGGGTTGTAAACGTTTCTAAGGAAATTACTGCACCTTCCATGGAAATTTTCTTGACCTCCCGCAGAAGGTAGAGATATCTTTGCACACAAAAGCCATCTTCAACAAAGCGCACTGTACGTCAGTCTGTAGACAAAAATAAATATTAAGAAATTATTTAAAAGCTGCAATTACCACCATTGTCAAGTAGGATGCCTAATCCATCAGGTAAACTCATTAGCAAAGGTGTAAGCAAATCCCTTCATTTATATTTGCAACATTAGAGTGATCGCTTTGGTAGTATCGGAAAATTTAAGTGTATCTACGCAAAATAGAGTACCGTGTTAAATAATTGAAAATCAATTTTATATATTTTATTTGTCATGGATCGTCTTTATCAAGGTATGTATTATCTACTTTAATTACACATTTGATCATATAAGCAGAGAAAAATAGGGCCTTAAAGTGATTTCTAAATTCAAATCGAAATTTATACTTCGACTTTTATTTCAAAATATACGTAAAAAAACGATTCGATGATTTTAGCTTTAAAATGTCGCCTTGGCTATGCTTTTCGCGAGAAGCAAAATAAATCCGGCGAGAATTTGCGATTTACAGAGTTATAATTTTTTTTTAGGTATTACTGCGGTCTTGTAAAATTTGGACGTTTTCGAGGTTTGGCTTGCTAGCAGTAAAGAAAAGAAGGAAAATGAAGTTTTCTCTTTTATTATTAGAAATTTTAGTCTACAAAAATTTTGTCGTTTGCGATGCCTAAAAATGAAAACATTGTGGACAAGTTGCTGCAGAAACCGAGCTTTATTTCTTAAAAGGCATGGTATATACGATTTACAACAATTAATTTCACCTGCTATTGAAGATAACCAAGCCAGTACTTCTAGAGGAAGACCACAAAAGGTTTTCAGCGAATGTTCTAGGAAGACTAAAGTTCATCGTGTGCAGGACTTAGTTGGAAACGTCTCCGCAGAAGAATTAACATTCGCAGCGCAACAAGCATGTAGCAGTACGAAATCCCTTATGAAATCAAAAAGTTTGCAACCCATTGAAGCTTTGGCATTGTATTTTGATTTAGATTTATCTGAAAACAAATATAATATATTGCCGTCGACTATAAATTAAGTTAATGAAGGCTGCGTCCCCAGCTTGCAAGTTTTAAGACAGACCAACAAACGATATTTACTAGAAAATTTAAATGTTTCTGACTTATCTGCGTCGGTACTTCTTCAAGTCATTTTCAATAAAACGGCGGAAAGTATAATCAAAACATTAAATTTAAATAAGTCAGTTAAAGCAAAATTGATTTGTAAGTGGGTATTCGATGGAAGCTCTGGACATAGTATTTACAAGCAAAGATTTTCAAATGTTTAAAATACAGACGAGTACATGTTTTTGTTGCTTTTGTGCGCATAAAATTAATTTGTTTAGAATCGGGAGAAGAATTTTGGGCTAACCCGCGCCCTGGCTCCACCTTTTTATGAAAGAATGTCCCAATTTAATAAGGGCTGAGGAAGCTCAAATAAATACTCAAATCGAAAACCTAGAAAACCTTAAAATTGAAAATAATGAAAATGCCATAGATATCAAGTTTGAATTATTATTTACCATGTTAGATGGAAGTGTATGCAATGTCCGTTCGGAAACCAATGCAGCAATGTTATTATTACATTCTTGAATTTGAGAGCATTATTTGCATGGGGGATTTCAATATAGATTTTTTGAAGCATAACAATGTTTCAACGGCCCAATTGGAATCAATGTTTCGTTCATTAACTTTGAAACAAATCATTGATACACCTACGCGAATTACTAATTCTAGCGAAACACTAATAGACCTTATCATATTAAATGAAAATCTTACTACAATCGACACTGATGTTGTTCCGCTTCCTGAAATAACCGATCATGGCTTAATCAAAACTACTATAGTATTTGAATCTCAAAATAATACTAATAATTTTATCTGTGCTCGTGACTTCAAGAACTTTAATTATGATAATTTTATGACAGATTTATACGCAATTCCGTGGTTTCACATATATGATATCGACAATGTTCATGATAAAGTATATTTTTTAAATAATAACATTTTAATCTTATTTGATATCCACGCTCCTTACAAAACATTTTTCAGTAATAGTCAGCCAAAACCTTGGATTACTTATAACATACAACAGATGATCAAAACAAGAAATAATGCTTTAAGAAAATATAAAAGAACAAAAAAATTATCTGATTTAAACTACTATAAAAGTTTGAGGAACCTAACTACTGCAGCTATTCGAAATGAAAAAAAAGCTTACATTGCGTTTAAGGTTAACTTAAATAAAGCTAACAAAAATCAACTGTGGTATGATTTAAAAAACCTAGGTATCTATAAAAAAAAATAAGGGTTCCATTCCGGATCATCTAAATGATGTTAATGCAATTAATACGCATTTTTCGTCTTATCTAACTTTTATAACATTGCAAATACTTTTGAAAGCAATAATAAATTTCAATTTTCAACAGTAAATGAAAATAGCGTACTGCTGGCTTTAAGTAAACTTAAGCCGTCACAATACGGCAGTGACAATATTAACTCTAAAATGATCAATCTTTGCTGTCCTTTTTTAATACCTTTTATCATGCATATCATGAATGAAAGTATTAACACTCACACTTTTCCTGATGCGTGGAAACTATCTCTGATCATTCCAACTCCTAAAAAAAATAACCCACTAGTACTTGATGACCTGCGACCTATAAGTATTTTACCACTTCTATCAAAGTTGTTTGAAAAAATTCTGGAACAGCAAATTCAAGAGTATATAAAACTACACAAAATTCTGCCTGAATTTCAGTCCGGATTTCGCTCCTCCTATGGCTGCTCAACAGCACTATTAAAAATTACGGATGATATTTTAAAGTCAATTAATGATAATAAAGTATCTGTCTTAATTTTGCTAGACTATAGCAAGGCCTTTGACTGTGTCAATTATGAAATACTAGAGGCTATTCTTAAATTTATTGGATTTAGTTTATCATCGCGTGAGCTTTTAGGATCTTACTTAACAAATAGACAGCAAAAGGTGAAATGCTGCCAGAATATATCAGGTACAGCTAATATCCTGTCAGGGGTGCCTCAAGGCTCAATCCTGGGACCACTCTTATTTTTAATTTATACCTCTAACTTACATACTTACATTGAGCATTGTCAGTATCATCAATATGCTGATGACACACAATTATATTTGTCATTTGATATAAATGTTTTAGCTACCTCTGAACTTAAAATAAATCAGGACTTACAAAATATATCTGAATTTTCAAGGCTTCACTTTCTAAAAATTAATCCTAAGAAAACAACTGCTATAGTGTTTGCATCGGAGCGAAATAGAACGGCTATTATGCAATCTATTAATATTAATTTAAATGGCATACCAATAGTATTTTCAGACTCTGTTAGAAACTTAGGTCTTCTAATGGACTACAAGCTCCGTTTCAGGGAACATGTTGAAATTGTAAACCGCCGTGCCTTTATTGCGCTCAAATCGATCTATATGAATAAAGACATCTTAGGTAGAGAAAGTAAGACCATTGTCTGTGAAGCTTTAGTTTTATCTAATTTCACTTTCTGTGACTCGATATATGGCAGCTGCATTGATAAGCTTTGCGAATCACGTATACAGAGAATGCAAAACTCATGTGCAAGGCTTATCTTTGGTATACGTAGAAAGAAAACAGTCCATCCATATATTAATAAACTTAACTGGCTTATAATGAAAAAACGTAGAATTTTGCATACTGCATGTCAATTTTATAAAATTATCTCTTCAAAATCTCCTCCATATTTATTCGAAAAACTAAGTTTCCGTACGGATATTCATAATATAAATATTCGACGCAAAGACGCCTTAACAATTCCTTCTCATCGATTGGAACTGTATAAACGAAGTTTCAGCTATAACATCTCTTACTACTATAATAAATTCAACTTTGGACAAGCCACACTGCCCTTATTTAAACGTTATTTAAGAGATAAATTATTAATGGAACAAAGTAAATTCACTTGATTACTAGGAGCATATTATTTAGACCAGACTTTTTTTTTTTTTTTTTTTTTGTAAGTCATCTTTTTTTTTTTTATTCTATTTTTCATCTTTTGTATATAATATTTGTTTTAGATAATCTTAGAATCATCGGATCTATTCATTGTTTATAAACTTAATATATTAACTAACTTCGATTTAGCGATCTAGAGGAAGTAACAGCAGTATCAGATACTATGTACTTAGTACATGTGTCTGATATATAAGCTGATCTAGATTGTGTTTGCTGCTCAGTTATTTAAACTTTATTAAACTTTATTATTTTCATGTATCATATATCGTTTATTAGTTATATCTCTTTTTATGTATATCTTTGAGTTAGCAAATAAACACATTTATTATTATTATTATTATTATATATGTGGTGTAAAACTCACGGAAATGAAGATTGTCGGTATTGAAGAAAAACAGCTAAAACTATTGTTTTGGTTTGTCCACTTTACAAAGCTAGATTTGAACCATTCGAATGTCTTCACATATTGTATAGGTTACCATTTAAAACTTGGCAAGTCAGGGGAAAAGATAAGCAGTCACAATTTGCAGAAAGAAAAAGTTATACAAAGAATGTTCAAAGAAAAACTTGGGCTAATAGTGGACAAACCAAAATCTGGATTAGGCTCTTCAAATGTTGGCAATACGGCAAGAAGGTTCTTCAAGATAGGGAATTATAATCTGAAATTACGAATATTAATATAGAATAAATCGAAAAGCTTCATCTCATTTTAAGAACTGTCTCTTGTAGACTACATGTTAAAGTAAATACTTGTAAGATGTTACTAAAAGAAGCAAAAGACATGTATTTAGAATTATACGGATGGTATTACATGCCCAGTAGTCTTCATAAATTATTGTTACATGGGTCTCAAATTATTTCACATTTTAACATACCGATTGGTCAACTTTCAGAAGAAGCTTTGGAAGCCACCTATAAATTAATTCGAAGATTTAGATTGACGCATACACGAAAAACTTCTCGGCGCGATAGTTATAAAGATTTATTTAATGTTTTAACATCACCATCGGATCCCTACATCGCAAGTTTTCGAAAAACTTCTGGTAAAAAACAGAATAAACCTGACAAAGAAAAGCATATTTAATTACGAATGAATTGGTAGAAGAAGGCGAAGATAACGATGATTTTCTTACTTTAAATGATTCTGAAAGAGAAAGTGAAGATGATTATATTAGTTTGTAGTAATGTAAGTTTGTATGTAGTTATAAATAAATTTGAATTCAATCCATGGAAATTGGTTTTTAAGATCACGGTATTCAGATGCGACGAGCGACTATGAGAAGTCATATTAAAGAGAGAACAAAACCGGAGGCGGGCTCGGAAACATCACGTATCTACCCTTTCCATTTTTTTGCTATATACGATGCGTGGCTCATACAAAGGCGAGAACTATAATCACGCCCCCTTGAATATATTATCGTTATCAGCATCCACCTGATTGGAGAGAAGGGGATGAGCGCTACTCGTGAGGAATGCGTTGAACTAAATTTCGTCGCGCGCATACAACTTTTAAGCAATTTTAAGAAATCTAACTTCTTATTGAAGTTGAGTAATTGGCAATTAATAATGATGAGTTTTAGTATGGTCACTTTAAATTAAATTATCTATGCATCAAACTCAAAATAAGTTAGTATAAAACAATTTTACGCTAATTAATGACAAAAAAATAAGAATTTGTTTTTTTTTTACAATAACACATAGTTCAAGACATAAACAATTTAATTTAATTTATAATTTTTGGTTTCTTAACTGTTTACAAGATAAACTTTAGGAGAACAATATGAAGTTTCAAGAAGCGTACGAATTCCCTGCCCTTAATTACATTGTAATTACTGTACTCATTTTTAATCATCCCATATTTATAATTTTAATTAATTACCATTTGTACATTTTTCATTGTGTATATCTGTCTCACATTTCATAACAGTCACGAATAATTAAAACTATAAATATTAGAGTTATGATTTTTGTCCCGTATTCCCATAAGCACGCCGCACTGTGGAGCGGTGCGAAAATGTTTTGTTATTTATTTACTTATCTGTACAGATAGATACAATATTTCTTTACTTAATCAAATTTACCAATGACATTATAAATTGTAACACAATAACGACCTTCTATGTTTTCAGTCTGAATAGAAAATAGGATTCACCTGCATCCCGAAACGTGATCAATATCTCTATTTAAATGCAAAATACATTCTTGTGCACGTGACCGTGATTCTGTATTATGTTTATTTTCGTGCATAATGGAATAATTTCAATGCAGTCCTGTTTCAACGCTGAAACAAATACGGAGAATCGCAATTAGAATCTTTTGGACCTTAAGTGTATGCTTTATTTATGTGTTTAAAATAGGTACTTCCTTAATAATAATTTATTATATTTATATTGCAATCGGTTTCGGCGTTACGCCATCATCAGGCAAAACTGAAAAAAACATTTCGTTCACGAAAATGTTATAATGTGCGCATTATTTAATTGTATGGGCAGCTTTAATGGGGTACATTTAACACGCAATTTCATTAAACACACATTTGCGTGTTTAATAAGGTTATTAAACACGCACACGCACTTGCGTGTTTAAGATGGTCATTAAACACGCTAATTCGAGCTTTAATTCACAGAACGCGATTTATGATAATATTTTGTTTCCCCTGTTTAATACTGATTTTAATTTTTCTTTTAATTGTAATTGTAATTACAACTTTAATTTCTATTTTAATTTTGATTTTGATTTTCTTTTTGTTTTTTTTTAATTTTGATTTTAATTTTAATTTTCGTGAACAAATTATAGTGTACAACTCGCATATAATGGCTATTAATCACGAGAACGATGTTTGCGGAACGAGCCGTAGGCGAGTGGAGCAAATCGTTTGAGTTATCATTATATGCTCGTTGTACAATATACTATTGAATGGTTGAAAATGAACATTGTTGTATTAATAATATTATTTGAGTTTATTTAAAATAGTCAAGGTTTAGTTTAGCTGTTGTTTGATTTTTGGTTAGTTTTAGAGTATTCTTGTATTGGTTAAAATGTTAACATGATTAAATAAAATTAAGCTATATTTATATAGTACATTGGTGATGGGTGAATGTTTGTATAAGATCTGTGGTTTGTGTTGTGTTTAATTTATAGTCAATTTTTTTTCTGCGATTCAAAAACGATTGCGAGACATTTGAAATATTGTATGATTGGTTAAAAATCGATAATTTTACAATATACAATTTTTTGAGCTTCTATCTAACATAGGTATGTATTGTTATTTTAAACGTTTCCAATTTGAAACTGATAAATTCTTATTTGTTGAATTTGGTTCTCATTTAACACGTGGTGAAACATTTTTATTTTTAATAATATTTAGGATTGTTAAAATAGGGCACTTGATAGTTTTCACAATTTTCAACAAATTGTGAAACCAACCAAGTGTGATATTTTAACAATCCTAAATAAATCCTTTGCTTGGTTGTGTTTGCTATTTAAATGTTTATTTGATTTGCTTTCTTCTGCCAAGTTATTTTGTTGGTTTTGTTTGTTTGCATTTCAGCAAAATTTTGTCAGGGTGGGAAAAAATAGACTATAGATTGCCATTTGTATAAATAAGCACAGGGTGTAGTTGAACAAAACGGAACAAAGGATTTTCAATGTTAATTTATTTATATTGGAATTTTATCTTCCCTGATCATTTTAGACTAAACATGTATTTACATTTTTTTTAGAGTAAAAATTTCTGCATGCAGTCATGCTATTATTTATTTTGTTGCATTTACAAAAATCCGAAAAAATAATAAAATAAAAATAATAATTCAACTCTATTTATAATAATTTGTAACCTTTGTCAATAAAGATTTTGTATATATATAATTCAACTCATGTATAAAAAGGTGCATTTACAACGGTGGACAAACAAAATTTGGAAATGGTTAAAAATTTATTTACCTTCACCATGACAACGATCTTTATATTAACAATTTTAGGAAACAAGTAACTTCAGTTGAACAGTGACCGTTCGTGTCAGTTCTGAATACCTCTGCGGTGAAATATAATTGAAATCCGTTTCGGACACGCTTCTGCGTGAAAAATTGTTCACAATTGTCATTCCGACCCATGTGCCAGGGAGGTTATTATTGTCTTTTCACCAATTATAGATTTAGTTTCGTACATTCGATATTAAAGCCGGTGACACTGACAGCACTAATTAATAATTTGGCCGGATAAATTAAAACTCTTGTGGTGTTACCACAAAAAAAATTATGCGCTGTTGATTTGTTGGCTTCTGTTAAATTAATTGAATACTTCATAACTGTTTACAAGTTTCTTCATTCGAAATATATTGTATTCAAGAAAAAGTGCAGTTTTCGTGAAGTGCGGGATATGTTTGCCATTAAATGTTTTGCGTGGATTCATGCTATTATTTCTATTTTCATTCATAAAAACCAGACAGACCAATTGCCCACCATTTTGTTTAATTTGATGGCAACCATTATTTTCGTAAAAATTATCATTTTTATTTTATTATTTTCTCGGGTTTTACGAATGCAAAAAATTAATAACAGTATGACTGCATACATGCATTTTTACTCTACATGTTTTCTCTAAAATAATCAGGGAAGATGATATTCCAATATAAATAAATAAACATTGAAAATCCGTTTTGTTCATCTAGGATTTGTTTAATAATTATTTTTTTTTAATTTAAGGTCAGTGGATTTTATATTCATCTAATTTAGTCATTACAGACCAGTAGTATCCTAATTTTTTCACGAGTGTCTTGATTATTAGAATTCGAATGTTGCCTTTCAACAACCTGCACACGGTTTTAAACTATATTTAACCAAGTGTATAATTAGTACCCATATCCATATATATTTATCTTTATGTGTAATATTTGCGCAACGTGACAGGTTGTATTTGTAGCATTATCAGTAAACAGTCAAATGCAGGCGTATTACGTTACTCGAATTTCTATTGAGGTTACCATGGACACAGAGGTACAGGATTCGACAAAACCCTTGTGAACAGTATGATTGGCTTCTGGGTGAAAATGTTTTTATCAAACAACAGATAATACAAGCCGAACGCTTGATATTATAAATGAATACATATTGCCCCATTCAAATTCCCAAGTTTAGTGTACATATTGCAATAAGGCCCGTATTCATAAAGATTCATATAACGCTTGATTACGTAACGGGCCGTTAAAATATAACTATCGTTAAAAATAAAATCGTATTCATAAATATAACAGGAGATATTTAACGGATGATTTCGTAACATGAGATGTAGGGAATTTTATTAAAATTTTCTGGTGATTAATAAACGTCAGGTGGCATTTGCTCCGTAATCGCAAGTGATATTCATAAAAATGGAGCAAAATAAACATACCAAAGGGAAGAATTTCACCGAAAAAGAAATGGGTCTACTGTTAGACACAGTAGAAAGTTATTTAACAATATTGGAAAAAAAAAACTGATGCTGTCAGTAGTAAGGAGAACGCAACTACCAGAAGCGTAAAATCTTAAAGAAATGAATACTTGATTATTGACTGTAAGCGCTTTATTTCTTCTGGTAGGTCTATCTAATTGCCGACCAGTTATTTCTATTATTTCGTGTACAGTCGCCTTATCAAAACGATATCGGATTTTAAAATCGACAATCTAAAAATTCAAATGGATTTTGTCGATTTCTTATAAGCCTTGGCCTCGACATATCGTCCAATATTTCGTCCACAAACTCTATATCCTCTTCACTGGATGACATGTCATAATAATATTAAATATCGTGAGCATACTGCCAAAAGTGACCAAGTCAAATTTGCATGATTTTAAGAAAATATGTCTAAGTGAGTAGTAAGAAGTTGCCGAATATCAGGAAAAAGTGTGCACGTCAATATCATGACAATAGATGCCTCACACACATAAAAGTGTTTTGACCAAGTCAGAGTGTTCAGGTTCTATACCAGCAAAAAATGATCATATTGACTTGGTCAATTTTTAATGTACTTTAACTATAGCATAACAGCTAACAACGACAATTGCCCTCATTTACTAATTAACCTATGAAATCGAATAACGTTGATGACATGATCCAATAAAATTCTAATTACGATGCGTAACAGACCACGCTACATGTTATGCATGGCAATTAACCCTGGGTGGTATCTAATCAGATAATCTCTCATGTTGGTATTGCCTAGCAACGCGTTGGTTCATTTTCTATAACGTATAAAACGTCAGTTATTGCCGGACTTTTAAGCAGTTTGCTCCCGAATTCGATCTGTTTGTATTTTCGGGTGAAGTGTTGGTGCTTTCATCAGTAATAATATTCTTAGGCATTTCTCAAAATCTCGGTAAGCTCATTTTTCTACAATTATTGTGGCGCAGATTAATACACGTCTGACACTTGGTGTTACTAAATTTATTTGATTAATTAAAACACTTGGTTTTGTTTCACTGATTTTATTTTTCTCTCCGACTAGTTTCGACCTTAGGTCATTCTCAAGGAGATATGTACAAAATTAACATCGACTGGTATTTATACAGGAATTGAAAATCAGGTAATAAGGGCCGTCGACATGGGGGAGTTCCAGATATCTTCGACGTTATTAAGCGTGGTTTTTCCACGTTTGATTGCTTTGTTAATTTCGAGGCCCTCTCGCAAATTCAAATCCCGTCCCTTATTACCTGAATACAAAATTCGGAAATTATTGTCACTAAAAAAATGGTTACATTCAATACAATGTTGTGACAGACCTGTAGAAATTTTATTATTTAATATTGACTTCTTGTGTTCATTTATTCTGATTTTGAAATTTCTACCCGTCTGTCCTATATACACACACTCACAATCCCCGCACTTGATCTCATATATACCGCACTTTTCTAGTTTATTTACTTCTGATTTATTGTTCACTAGAAGTTTGTGTAAATTGATTGGATTGGGCATTATAATATTAAACTCATACCCCTTAAGATTATTCTTGATATTTTGTGATAGGTTGTTAACAAATTCCAATTTGTACCATTTTTTTGTTTCTATTTTAATTTGTGCATAAAAATATTTTTGTAGCTGTTTAAGTTTTTTATTTTTTACGAATTTATCTATTATTTTTGTACTGTAACCATTATTAAATGCTATTGTTCTTATTGTTTTTAGTTCTTCGTTAAAATTATTTTCGGTGAGAGGAATATGTATTAGTCTATGGATTAGAGAGTGGAAAGTGCTGTATTTAATTTGGTAATGGGTGTTAGAAGAATTTGGAATAATGGTATCTGTGAAGCTGTCTTTTCTATAAATTTTAAATTCTAATTTATTGTTTATTTTCGTTATAGTTAGATTTAACTTTTCAAATTATGAAGTGTAAATTTTCTATTCGGCTAATTGTCTTCTCGAATCTAACTCGTGACTGATTTTTCCGAGGCAATTATTAGCGTCTGGATCACTCTTGCTTGTTGCTTCTAGAAAATCGGAAATTCGTCGCAACAAGCAATCGTGATCCTGCCGCTAATAATTGCCGGCAAAATCATAGGCACTCGTTATATTACTGTTGATAATTGACTATCACGACTTGATCACATTTCGCTGTTCCATGAATTGTATATCTATGTGTTACACGTTCAGTTGGCTGGTTGTAACGGAATTTGTTTAGTGAATATTGTCAGTTATTATGGCTTCCAGGGGAAATTTAATGGTACAAATTTGTTTTTCGCATCTTATTAAATAATATAAACGTTGTTAAATCGTTTTTGATTCAGAAAGTTGTCCATTATTCGGCCAAATCATTTTCTCCAATAAAATGATAGCGGTTTTATTGCCCAACAGTTTAGTTGTTACTATGGTTACGATTCGTTTTTTGTCAGCGACTGTCGCAATTTCCAAATAGAAAAATTATTCGTTATAATTTAATACAAACAGAAAAATCTTTAGGTAATTATTTAATATGATGCGAAAAAGTATAGTATTAAACTCGTGAACAAGTTGGCCATTGCCACTCGGGTGAACTACAACACTCGCCTACGGCTCGTGTTGCAAACTTCATCCTCGTGGCAATGGCCACTTTCTCACTCGTATAATAATATACTATTGAATAATACAGAAGCAAGTACTTCAAAGAAAAATAATACAGGTAAGTGTTTAAATTCGTATTATTTTAACTAAAAACCATTTTGAGGTTATGCCCACATAATTTTTTTGTAAATAAACCGTATGCCTGCATTGATGCAAGCATTACTCTATTACTTTTATACTGTATATAATTACAAAATTAATAGTAATCTTGCTAAGTAACAAGATTTTTGAATGCTTACTTAATATTTACTTTTTCTATTAGGTACACTCTGCACTGCTCCAGTGCAGGACTGTTTAATTGCAATTGCTAATGACGGTGATAATTCGACTGACGAAAGAAGCAGTCATAAAAAGAGCAACAATCTTGTTCAAGAAAATGCCGACCTACCCACATATTCGTCGGAGGAAAAAGTCTTAGCAAGTGCAGAATCATCTAGTAATAGCAACACACCTTTATCTAAACGAAGATGCCGTTGGAAAAAATCAAATCCTACACAATGGAAAAAGAATATTAATAAGAAAAACAGAATGTTGAGTTTGCCATACAAATCCAGAGGGATAGTTAGGCCAGCAAAAAAAACTAAATTTATTAATTGCAACTCTTGCAAATTCAAATGTTCACTTAATTTTGATGATCAACTGAGAAACCAATTATGCTCCGAATTCTGGAAACTAGATTACATTCGCCAAAAGGATTTTATTCTCTCTTTTGTTGCAAGCAAAGAACCTGCCTGTAGAAGAATTCAATCTGGAGCAGGTGCACAAAAAACTAGCAGCAGGTACTATTATTTGGTGAAGGAGGGCACAAAAGTTCGAGTTTGCAAGATATTTTTTTACGTACTTTGTGTATAAGCCATGGACCAGTAGATAAGGCCTTTTCTGGGGCAAATGCGATCGGAATATTTGATAGTAGTGACTAGCGTGGTAAAAAAGTGCCTGTGAATAAAACCAAACCAGAAATCATAAAATCACTGAATAAAACACTTACTATGTTTTTTACCACAATTTATTTGATGTATGTACAAATATTTCATATACATACATATCACGACTTAAGTTTCGACGTTTTACTGTCATTATCAAGTGACTTGATATGTATATGAAATATTTGTACATACATCAAATAAATTGTGGTAAAAAACATAGTAAGTGTTTTATTCAGTGATTTTATAATGAATTACCACGTAGTAACGGTCACAACCATCACCATGATCAGAAATCATAGATTCAATCAATGCTCACATAAAAAGTTTTCCTACAATGGCCTCTCATTATTGTAGAACATCAACGAAACGAGAATATTTAGATCCTAATATATCCATCGCAAAAATGTACGCCTTGTATGTTGAAGATTATAAGAACGCTGATAAGGAATATACATCCTAAATAATTTACCGCCGTGTATTTGGTAATAATTTTAACTTGTCCTTCTATAAGCCTTAAAAGGATCAGTGTTTGACATGTGCAAACTATATGAAGACAAAATCAGCTGATTTTAAAAAAGTAGATAAGGAGCGTGCACTAATTGATGATAGTTTCGTAAGCGTCACATTTAATTTACAAAGTGTTCTGCAAAAACCGTCTTCGGATGTCTCACTAATGTATTATAGCAGAAAGCTATGTGCATACAATCTCACAATTTATGAAGCTTCGCAAAATGCTCATTGCTACACGTGGACCGAATAAAATGGTAAGAGAGGCAGTTCAGAAATAGGCACATGCCAAAATATCAGTGAAATAAGTTTGTTCTCGGATACTTGTAGTGGGCAAAATAAAAACCAGTTTATTGCAGCACTATTTATGTTTATAGTACAAAACAGCAATTTAAATATTATACAGCACAATTTTTTGGAGAGTGGCCATTCTTATATGGAAGTAGATTCCATGCATAGTGCAATTGAAAATGCGAAAAGGAATGTTCCAGTCTATACTATGAATGACTGGTTAAACATTTTTCGTTTAGCACGCTCCAATCGAGGTCGAAATAAAAGAAGTAAGCCACACAACGTACTTGAGTTAAGATATAACGACTTCCTTGACTTAAAGGCACTAGCTGCTAAGACTTTTAAAAACCGAACTATAGACGAAAACGGAAATCGCGTTAATTGGTTAAAAATTAAAACTATGCCATATGAAAAAGATAAACCCCAGCATGTGCTGTTTAAGTATAATTATAGTGATCTAGAGTTCCTTATGCTCAATGCAGGTGGGCGTAATAGTAGAACTACCAACACTATCATGGAAAAAAAATACCGCATTTGTACCTGAAAGAAATACCTATTTCTATCCAGAAAAAGCAATATCTTTTGAAGCTGTGTAAAACGGGTGCAATTCCTTCTGAATTTCATGGCTGGTATCAGTCTATACCAGTATATGGTATAAAGAAAGATGTAGCTCCAGAGCCATCAGTATGGTCTGATTCGGATTCCAATGAATACTCGTATACGGTACCGCATTACCACTATCTTTTTACCAAAACAATAATTCCTTAATTTTATTTGTATTTAGCATTACATTGTAAAGAAAAAATAATGTAATATTAATTTTTTTGTATTTTCTATTGAATAAAAATTTTGACCAAGACAGAAAAATGTGTACATTATTACATGTAAAAATTACCAGGTCAATTTTTTTTTTAAACCAGAACACTTAAACACGCTTTGTACAGTTATTATAAATCAGTAACAACAAATTTAATATCTTGATATAAACATAAACCTGTATTTTTGCTAGATTACGCAAAAAATAAGAATTAAAAAACGAGAATTTTCAACTTCAATTATCTAGAAACTATGATTATTGACTTGGTCAATTTTGGCAGTATGCCCACGATATGCGCATTACACACCACCTAAATAATTAGGGAATGTTCTATATAAATTATTATTAGAAAAATTTTCGGCGCTATTGTGCAAAGGCGGACCCACTTGGTGCGCTATGTTGTCAAGTCTCTTTTTGCCCCTTTTCGATTTCCCTAAAGTACATCCTTGTCTCTTTTTGCCCCTTTTCGATTTCCCTAAAATACATCCTTATCTCTTATCGACTTGCTTTACCGCGAAACATAACCTGTAGAAATGACTATTTGACGTCTCGTTAAATTTTAATCACTCGACAACGGCCCGTTAAATTTACGGACGATTTAACCAGAGATTTAACTTTACAATCGTTTGTGAATACCAAATTGTTACTTTTAACGGTCCGTTACGTGTAATCAATCGTTAAATAGTTTGACGGACGTTTATGAATACGGGCCTAAGTAACGTTAAGTTCAAATTACACTTTAAAGTAAATCTTGGTGCGTTTTAGTATACTAGATAAATAACATCGGTTTAAAATATATCATCAATATTCTTACGTAATGCGTAAGAAGAATAATCTATATTAGGAGTATTAAAGATCTGCATAAAAATAAGAGTCCTATAAGTGAGGATCTAGAAGCGGGTTTTCGAAGGCCCGGCCCGGCCCGGTCCGACAGTGATAATTTAAAACTCGTCCCGCCCCGGCCCGATGAAACGAAAATATACTGCGGGCCCGGCCCCGAAAAATGTTGAATTAAATAAATAAAATTACTGGACCCATGCATTCCTTAAAATTCTTAAAATACATTGAATTCGTGTTAATATCATGTTTTTTTCAAATCACTTAGTTGTTGCTTTCCAAAATATAATAAAATTAAATGTATCCAAGCTCGGCCCGGCCCGGCCCGGGTTAAATTATCCACCAGAAAGCCCTGCCCGGCCCCGAGTTTGAAAAATACGGCCCGGCCCCATGCAGGCCTCTGGTGAGGATGTGTTAGCCGAGAAAATTATAGACAATGGAATAAAACACTTTTTACTTTCTATAACACTTTGATTTATTCGCTTGACTGCAGTTTCGGCAATTCAGCTTGCCATTATCTAAACTAATTATTTTAGCCATTATCAAATCTAAAGACGAGTTTTGATAATGGCAAGCTGAGTTGACGAAACTGCAGCCAAATAAATAAATCAGATTGTTATACAAATAAAGTAAAAAAAAAATATTCCATATAAAAGTAGAAGCTTCCTACATAACAAACATTGCAGATTGTTGTGATGTTTTTGGCTACCCCATAAAACATTTCGTCCACCTGTCCTTGGAAAAGGACTTGCACCCTTCAATCTCAAAAAATCACTAGTTACTAGGGATGGGCGATATTTCAAGTATTTGTGATTTTTCACTGGTATTGAAAAATCGCAGGTCGTTACTACTACTTAAAATCACTTCTACTTAAAATCACTGTTACTTAAAATCAGTGTTACTTAAAATCACTGCTACTTAATATCACTGTTACTTAAAATCACTGTTACTTAAAATCACTGCTACTTCCAATCACTGCTGCTTTAAACCACTGCTACTTAAAGTCACTGCTATTTAAACTGTGACTGTTACTTAAAACATAATTGTAAGAAGACAGTACAAGGTGGCATTTCTAAATGTTATTTAATATTCATTACATTAGTCTCCCATTTTTGCAGGGTATTGTATTTAAATTTTGAATAAATATTTAATAAAAAAGACAGATATTTATAAAATGCCATGGTATACCATATAAAAAGAAATAAATTACAACTTATGATTACAATGATTAATTAATTAATTAATTGAGATTTTATAAAAACCAAAAAAAATATCTTGCCGGCATGGAATTGAACCACAAACTCGCTGTGATCGAAAGTAATGAGTCCGACGACTTAATAAACCTAAAATGTCTGAAAATTCATTTTAATTTAAGATACAGTGCAAATATCGAAACATACATTTTAAAATAATACCTCGAAACTAATTTTGAAATTGCAAAAAAAATAAAAACAATTTACCAAACTGCGAAAATCTCCAAATGTTCAGGTGCTCAAAAAATTAAAACAAAATTTTCTAAAATTCATATCTCCATTAAAAATTGTTGAATTAACAAAAACCAAATTGATTTTGAATAAGCGATATTTCGATCATTGAGGATATTTTTTTAAGAATTTTTTTCTAGGCGTTTTATATTTTTTTTCAGCGATGTTTTCATTCAAGTGCTCAAAAAATTAAAACGAAAATCCTCAAAAATCCATTTCTCTATTGAAAATTGTTGAATTTACAAAAACCAAATTGATTTTGAATTAGCTATACTTCGACCATTGGGGATATTTTTTTAAGGAATTTTTCTAGGCGTTTTATATTTTTTTTCTGCGATGTTTTCATTCATTATGTATGTCGAGCGTACTGCATCATATTGTTTTTAACTTGTTTTTGTTTGTTTGTCACATGTTGTCGCAATTTTAAATTTAAATTTTAAATTGTAATTTTAATTTTTGTATTTTTATATTTTATATTTATATTTTATATTTATATTTTATATTTATATTTTATTTTATATTTTGTTTTATATTTTATATTCGATTTAATACTTAAATGTACAGGGAGAATCCCGTAAATATATAAATTACGTTTTTCAATTACGTTTTTCAAGTGCTCGAAAAATTAAAACGAAAATCCTCAAAAGTCCATTTCTCGATTGAAAATTGTTTAATTTACAAAAACCAAATTGATTTTGAATTAGCTATACTTCGGCCACTGCGGATGATTTTTTAAGGAATTTTGTCTGCGCGTTTTATATTTTTTTCTGCGATGTTTTCATTCAAGTGCTCAAAAAATTAAAACGAAAATTTTCAAAAATCCATATCTCTATTGAAAATTGTTGGATTTATAAAAACCAAATTGACTTTAAATTAGCGATACTTCGACCATTGAGGATATTTCTTTAAGGAATTTTTTCTAGGCGTTTTATATTTTTTTCTGGGATGTTTTCATTCAAGTGCTCAAAAAATTAAAACGAAAATTTTCAAAAATCCATATCTCTATTGAAAATTCTTGGATTCACAAAAACCAAATTGATTTAGAATTAGCTATACTTCGGCCATTGAGGATCATTTTTATGGAATTTTGTCTGCGCGTTTTATATTTTTTCTGCGATGTTTTCATTCAAGTGCTCAAAAAAATAAAACTAACATTTTCAAAAATTCATATTACCATAAAAAATTGTTGAATTAACAAAAACGAATTTGATTTTGAATAAGCGATACTTCGACCATTGTGTATATTTTTTTAAGGAATTTTTTCTAGGCGTGTTATATTTTTTTCTACGATGTTTTCATTCAATAAAACTAAAATTTTGAAAAATCCATATCTCCATTAAAAATTGTTGAATTAACAAAAACTAAATTGATTTTCAATACGCGATACTTCGACCATTGAAGATATTTTTTTAATGATTTTTTTCTAGGCGTTTTATATTTTTTTTTCTGCGATGTTTTCATTCAAGCGCTCAAAAAATTAAAACGAAAATTTTCAAAAATACATATCTCTATTGAAAATTGTTGGATTTACAAAAACCAAATTGATATTAAATTATCGATACTTCGACTATTGAGGATATTTTTTTAAGGAATTTTTTCTAGGCGTTTTATATTTTTTTCTACGATGTTTCCATTCAAGTGCTTGAAAAAGATAAAACTAAAATTTTCAAAAATCCATATCTCCATTAAAAATTGTCGAATTAACAAAAACTAAATTGATTTTGAATAAGCGATACTTCGACCATTGAGGATATTTTTTTAATGAATTTTTTCAAGGCGTTTCTTATCTTTTTTTCTGCGATGTTTTCATTCAAGTACTCAAAAAATTAAAACGAAAACTTTCAAAAATCCATATCTCTATTGAAAATTGTTGGATTTACAAAAACCAAATTGATTTTGAATTATCGATACTTCGACTATTGAGGATATATTTTTAAGGAATTTTTTCTAGGCGTTTTATATTTTTTTCTGCGATGTTTTCATTCAAGTGCTCAAAAAATTAAAACGAAAATCCTCAAAAATCCATTTCTCTATTGAAAATTATTGAATTTACAAAAACCAAATTGATTTTGAATAAGCGATACTTCGAGCATTGAGGATATTTTTTTAATGAATTTTTTCAAGGCGTTTCATATATTTTTTTTTGCGATGTTTTCATTCAAGCGCTCAAAAAATTAAAACGAAAATTTTTAAAAATCCATATCTCAAAATTGTTGCGATTTGCAAAAACCAAATTGATTTTGAATAAGCGATACTTCGACCATTGAGGATTTTTTTTAAGGAATTTTTCTAGGCGTTTTATATTTCTTTTCTGCGATGTTTTCATTCAAGCGCTCAAAAAATTAAAACGAAAATTTTCAAAAATCCATATATCTATTGAAAATTGTTGGATTCACAAAAACCAAATTGATTTTGAATTAGCTATATTTCGGCCATTCTGGATGATTTTTATGGAATTTTGTCTGCGCGTTTTATATTTTTTCAATCAAGTGCTCAAAAAAATAAAACTAACATTTTCAAAAATTCATATCTCCATCAAAAGTTGTTGAATTAACAAAAACTAAATTAATTTTGAATAAGCGACATTTCGACCATTGAGGGTATTTTTTTAAGGAATTTTTTCTAGGCGTTTTATATTTTTTTTCTGCGATGTTTCCATTCAAGTACTCAAAAATTTAAAACGAAAATCTTCAAAAATCTATATCTCTATTGAAAATTGTTGGATTTACAAAAACTGAATAGATTTTGAATTAGCGATACTTCGGCCATTAAGGATGATTTGCTTGCATTTTTATATTTTTTTCTGCGATGGAATATCCTAGTAAAAATCGAAACTAGTCAGAATAAATAGAATAACATTGCGAAACCAACCAATTGCCTCATTTCAACAACCCTTAATATTAAAAATGTTTCACCACGTGATAAACGAGAACCAAATTCAACAAATACTATTATTTTGTTTGTATAATTTTCAAAATGTATCATTTCCGTGACAATAGTTTCGGCGAATTTATCGTATCATTATCGAACAGAAGTTAAAGTTGCTGAAACTATACTCACGGAAATAATACGTTATACCAACAAAGTAAACGTTAATATACGCGACTTGAAAACCTGAGTCTGAAGAAGAGACCATCATAATTTCACAGCAGCAATTATCTACACTGCATAAATGAGCTCAATTTAGTTGCCTGTAAAGCCATAGTTGTGACTTCTATAAACTAGTTTACTATAGTTAAATAATGGTTTGAAGTAATCCCATCAAAATCAATACATCTACTGGAAATTCGAGAAAGGCGATTTCATTAATATTCAAGCATAAAATTTCTTCAAATTGTCTATTAAATTTTTATAGTATGAAATCCGAAAGTTTACATAATTACATATATCAATTTTATCACCGAATATTAATACCAAAATGTAAAATATTAAGCCACTTATAAGGTATAATCAATTACAATCCATCTATTGCGACGACCAATGTAAACATAACGTGGTGTGATTGATTTGATGATTTCGTGCTTATTAAAATTTGTAGCAAGGCTCATTAACCATAAAATAAAAATATTCGTGGTTAGCATTAAAATCACATACATTATGTTACGTATCAGTACTTTCTCTGACCGTCGAAGCGCCTTGATGAATGTAACACTATTCATTACCAACACCTACTTCGAAGGCGGGACTGAGTGGAATTAATTATTTCAGAGCAATTTGGCCTCGTGCGCCTTGAAAATCGATAATAATATACGGAAAACAACAGTTTTAGTGTCAAATAGTTTAATTTATAATTGACATTTTGGTGAATAGTGAAACTGAATTACCAACATTTAATTTTGTAATAATTTAGAACCCCCGATAGATTATCATGTATTTATACAGGGTGTCCCATTTTAAATTGCCACCCCAAATATCTCTAAACCTGAGCAACATGGCAAAAAATGATCTGAGATTTCAAACAACATAACGCAAAAAATTCGTGAAAAAACTCTTTAAAAAAAGCATTTTCAAAAGAAATGTTTCCTACAAAAAGTGTGTATTTTCTCCCGTAGAAAACGATCCCACAATAAAAAATTGAAAATTCAAAGTTGACCATCCTTTGACCTTGAAAATTAATTCCAAGGTCATTTTCAAGGTCACCTACATATATTCCCCTCCGAATCCTATAACTTTTATCTGAAACATTTTTTGCCATGTTGCTCAGGTTTCGAGATATTTGGGGTGGCAATTTAAAATGGGACACCCTGTATAATTTCATAGTGTTAAATTTAAATGAGATTTATTGAAGAGTAACAAAATAGAAAAAGAAAAAAGTGACTTTTTTGACAGAGGTGGATCGCAAATATGAGGGGCTTCTACTTTACGTTGAATTAATGTGTAACAATGATTGTTTCGGTAAATGTAATCGTTACGTGTATGTAACCATTTCGGAACTTCAGATTTGGTTTAAAGATAAAATAATGATATCACCAGTTATAATAGATATAGTTTTTATTTAAATCCTTTAACACAAACAAACAGGTTTAAGACACTGTAATGTTTTACTTACAAATAGCTTAATATGACGCTATTCGTAATATAACTTTGACATTAACACTAACTGTACTGATTTAAATTAAGATCGAAATTCGAACTGAACCTGTCGTAGATTTTGACTAGACTAGCTAGTTACAAACTCTTTATGTCCTTTCTTCAATGGGTCGAAGTTATAGTATTTTATAGATTATGAAAGAAACAACGATCGATGGTAGAAAACAGTAGTACCGAGCACTCGAGGCGTTACCCCCTAACGTTTGCGCAGAGAGGGAAACTATTCGAAGAAAGCGAGAGAACAAATCTCCGGAGCCAATTGAGTTTAACTTTACGTCACCAATGGGGATTAGTGACGCAAATTTAATAGTGACGCCGGTCTCATGCACCGGGGTTTTCAACTGAAGATTTTTCGAAACGTGTTACTTATAGTTCATGTTTTTTTTTTTTATTTTATACTCTTTGATAATAAAACAAAGATATTTAATCAATTTAAGCTCTGCAATGCGGCAACTACTCGAAATTGCAACACAACAATAACAGAGAATAAAGTCATTCGACACACCCGGTCTCACAGACAGTAGGTCACCATTGGCGGGTTAAGAACACGCCTTGTTTCTTGTACAATTCTACATCGTTAAACGATATTTACAAATAATGATTACGACTATGGGAATTGTAAATAATAAATATGTTACGCAGATAGTTAATGTCACCGGATGTTAGATAGATAATCTTCTAATATGCTTATCTAGGCCGGGACATTACAAATAGAAAGGTGGATTGCTGCAAAAGTATTAGCGTACAAATTTCTTTTGTATCATTCAATATCCGGCGTGGCATTCGCCAGGGAAGTAGTGGTTTCAATAAACTATTTGCTTATAACGGGTGGGCCAAATAGTGGTTTCTTTTTGAAATATATGTTATTTTGGCAGTGATGGCTCTTTGCCGCTCGAAATCTTGAAAGTAAGTAAGTATCATATCTCCGCGGAACGAAATTAATCGCTTTACGCTTGAACAACGTTGGGAAATAATGCAAACTTATTTCCAAAGTCAATGCTGTGTAGCCCAAATTGAAAAAAAGTTTAGGCCGAAATCTCGGCGGCTATGTTAACAAGCAAAACTGCCGCATCTGGGAATCGGAAAAGCCTCACATGATAGTCGAGAAGCCAATGCATCCTCGGAGAGTGACAGTTTGGTGCAGATTTTGGAGTGGTGGCATCATTGGCCCATTTTTCTTTGAAAATTCTGCTAGAATCTCTGAGCGCATGATAAACGATTTTTGTGGCCGGAAATTGAAGACATGGACTTGGTTTCAGCAGGATGGCGCGCCCTGCAACACAGCCCATGTCACAATCGATCTATTGCTCTAAGTTCGGTAATCGTGTTACCAGCCATCTCAGCGATGTCAATTGGCCACCACTTGGTGCTGCGATATTACGCCGCTAGACTTTTTTGGGGTGTCGCGAAGGACCGATGTTATGCGAACAATCCAGGCCCTTAAGGGGGTAGTACACTCTGGAAATTTCAAAAAATCGATTTTTTTTGCTTAAAAAATACTTTGGAATGTCTACTTTTGGGTAGACTTGACCGCAAGTCCGCAAGTAACATCATTTCGAAATTATAGGCCGATTAGTGGACTCGTGTCGAGACGCTCCAAGCGCGCTCAAGTGAGCGCCCGTTACCGACGAAACGGCGGGTCTTTTTAGTTCCGATTACTACCGCGTCGTATACCAGATGGCTCTGGCATCGTATTGGCTCGATTGTGATGGTTTTCCTTCTCATTTCGAACAGTCTATAACGACTTGTCGCATAATATTTTGCTTGAGAATCCTGGGAATCGGATACAACGGACTGCGGCAGTTTTGCGCTTTTATGTGCCTGCCCGTCCCTATTGTAAAGACCGCGTATTAAAAAGTCGTCGACGCTATCCACACAGCCTCAGCAGCCGCAAGAAAACGATGCAACGTTGATTAACAGCATGCCTGGACGTCTGGACTGTGTTATTAGGGCTCGTGGTGGAAACACCAGATATTGAAAGTTTCGTTCGTATCCATAGTTCCTGTTTTTTACATTTATTTATAACACTATATTTTTGTAGCATCCTAAAGATTAATTACTAATTTATCATCAAAGGTGGTTTTTGATTTTTGTTTTTCGGCAGAAAAAATTTTCAGTACGAAAAATCTGAAAAATTGTTAGTGAACCCAGACTTTTGTCGCGGAGTGTATGTTTATTTCCCAACAAAATTACAACTTCATTACAGGGAAAACTTACATAGAACACTTCATGTCACTCATCATTTCTCCACAAATTTGTTCTATTTCCTCTAAATTTGTGGCGCGTCTTGTTATATTTTTTCACTTGTTCTAGGATTGTGCTTAATATTACTATTATGACATCCTTCCATCTTTCCCGTGGTCTTCCCCAAGTTTTGGGCCATATTTTTCTGTGTTATCGTCTTGATCATTTCCTCTGGCTTTCTTCGCATTATGTAATCGGTAATAATTATTTTTATAACGTTTGTTCCTTAAAGCTCATTTTCTAGTTCCTTATTCATCATCTTTTCTCACGGTCGACCCCAATTTCATTTTGAAAATTTTCATCTCTTCAATATTTTCAAATCATCTTCCTCTTTTTTGTTCATGGTTACTGTTTTTTTTTTTTACTTAAAATCTTGCTTTTTAGTGAGGATCTATTTTTTCCAAATGCTTGATTCCCTTTCAATATCCTTTCTTTTACTCTTTATGTCCCCGTTTTTCCAATTGTCACCAAATAAGGTAAATTTTGAATGGGTGTTTCTTGTTAAATAATCTTGGGTATTTGCTTCTTCTTTCATTACCTTCATTTACTTTATTATTGCTTCATTTATCCTTATATAAGATTAGGAGCCTCTTTTCCAGCCGTTCCATACTCTTTATCAGTATTTTTCTCCAGTATTTCCTATTATCATCTGCGTATGTGATTGATTGTATCTGATTTGTCTTCCTTAAGATGCCTTCCAAAACTAGGTTAACAATGTTGGTTATATTCCTTGTTTGACTCCTTAACATTCT
Source organism: Ocypus olens (assembly GCA_910593695.2). Taxonomy (NCBI): domain Eukaryota; kingdom Metazoa; phylum Arthropoda; class Insecta; order Coleoptera; family Staphylinidae; genus Ocypus; species Ocypus olens. The sequence continues at coordinate 38,000,488 of OU343053.1, forward strand.
TGATCAAACCATGCTTTATTTTTATCCTGTTTTGTGGTTCGTAGCAGCACTTCATCGGCTGATCTTTCCATGCCACTTTTCATTATTTCTATTTGCTCTCAATTTGTTGCTTGTTTTATTATACGTTTTAGTTTATAGTAATGTGTTTTCCTTGTCTCTTTCTTTTCTGTGAGTTTTGCATCTCATTTTTTCCATTTTAATGCGAATATTATGGTGTTTTCTTTTCAGTTCTACAATTCGAAATCGAAATTAATTTCGTTCCGGTTTACGGTTACGTTCCAGGTAAATATTTTGTGTTGCAGTTTTGGTTCCGATTCGTCTAAAAATTCCGGTTCAGTTTGGTTCTGGATAAAATTTTAAATCGAAATAAAAAACTATTTAAATTAGTTCAAATTTAAAACCGGGACGAACATTAAATATCTTCCGGCATAAATTTTGGTTTAACTTTATTTACCAAATTCCTTTCTCACTTAAACTTAATTAAAACTAAAAGCTGATTATCTTATTGTTAAAAGCGAAAATAAAACATAATTTAGGAACATATTTAAGCAATACAAAAACATTTTACATAAATAAAATCCAACAAATTATTATGAAAATACAAAAATAATTAATAACAGTTTGTATAATCACAATTCTAGAAAAGTAGAAAGTAAATCAATAACATGTTTTCTCTTATAAAAATAATAAATAATTCTTCAAAGGCGAAGACAAACTTCTTTCTTACAAAATAAAAATTAAAAATTAGTCACAGTTGAAACATTAAATTTAAAATGCAAATAAAATTAAAAATTTACATTTAATCGCTCAAAATTTGCTAGTGATACATTTATTCCTTTAGACAATTGTTTTAACATGAAACCAGAAATGTATTATGTTTTATGGATTTTGAATTTTTGAATAAAAATTCTCAATTTTTTTTTTAATTTATCAAATCTTTGAAATCGTTGGTGTAGTGGGTATGGGCGAGCGCTTGTGCCGGTTGCACCGCGTGCCGTGTGGGTTCGAATCCCAGCCCCGGCGAAAATAAACGCCCTTCCTTAAAAAAAAATTAAAATTAACAAAAATCTTTGAATGCATTTTTAGTTCTTCCAGTTCAAGTTTGGAATGTTACCGTTTAAACAGCTAGAATGCGGCATTTATTCTTACGTGAAACCAGAAAGGTATTGTTTCTTTTTTTGAATTTTGAGCTCTTCGAACAGTCGAGCAAATTGATATATTTTTCACAATTTTTTGCAACTATTGAATGCATTTTTCATTTTTCTAATTCAAGTTTGGAATGTTGTCATTTTGCACACAGCTAGACGTTGGACATTATTTTAAAATAAAATAAGAAATAAAAAATATATTGTTTTTTTATGGATTGCAAATTGAGTTTTAAATTTCGTTTTCCTCGTTCAAGTTTGGATTGTTACCATTTTGCTTTAACTTGGGATATGCAATTGTTTTTATGTGAAATCAAAAATATATTATTCTTTTGTGAATTTGGATGTTTTGAAAAAGAAATCATTTTTTTGCAATTTTTCAAATCTTCGATAGCAATTTTAATTTTCCCAGTTCAAGTTTAGAAAGTTGTCGTTTTGTTTCTACCTAGAGCATTACAATTGTTTTTATGTGAAATCATAAATGTATAAATTCTTATGAATTTTACTTAATTAATGCAAAAAAAGTACCGAAATTAACCGTTTTTAAAATTATATTCCGCTTTCGGTTTTTAAATTGGGTAATTTTTACGGTTCTGTTAAAAATTCCGATTAATTTCGGTTTTCGATTTAGGGTTCGGTTCCGGTTCCGGTTCGACTCTCTGGTTATAATAATAATAATAACATTCTTTATTGCCCAGCAGTAAAAATCAATTACCAAGTAGGCTCAAAGACCTCTGGTCAATTGCCTTTGAGGTCATTTGTAAAAGTGTCTCAATAAATGTATTGTCTCTCTTTCAATTACCAATTGACCAGGTAATGGTCCGTTTGCGCGTGTGCTCCCTGTATGACCTTGGGTCAGCTGTTAGTCTACTTATTCTGTTCGTGACTTTTTGATTTTCAATCTTCCCCTTTGGGTTTTTTTGGATGTTCAAATTTTGTTGATAAGCAGGTCAGGTTCCGCGATCCTGCTAGTTGACTTAGTCTGTGTCCGTTGTTATTAGTTTCTTTCCCATTGCCTATTGCTTCTTTTATCCGGGCATTTATTTATATATACTAAAAGCCCAAGGCCAGGATGGCCGTTTTGAGAAAACGGTCAGCGAGTTGAAATTTTCACGAAAAATCTAAATAATTAAAAAAATAACACCATTCAAATTTCAATCCCCGCCCATCAACCGTCCACATTTAGGGTTGCCACCCCCTTAATTTATATATTCTAAAATGATAATGTCATCTTTCTTTGGCACCTTTTCGTTTTTATAAAAAATATCTTTTCCAGATTGTTTTCCTACTTTTCTAGGTGAGTATATATCTATGATAGCAATGATTATTTTTCCAACTTCGGTCTCAGCATAGCAATCCGTTTATTGGTATGAATTGTATAGTGTGAGCCACGAAATTTTGTTTCAGAGTTGGCTGTGAGATAAATTACGAATGTCGCATATTAAAAATTAGGACATTCAGCCTACAGGCTATTGGAACTAATATCTACAAAAAAAAGTGTTAGTTGGAGACAATCATAAAAAATTGTAAGATGGGTTATATGCCCACCATGTTCATGAAAGCCATTATTCAATAACACAAACTTTCTCGACTTTGAGTTTGATTTTAATTTGACACATCATGTCTTAGAAGACTAGATTAGTTCAGTGAAATTAAAAGAGCGGCCCGTTGGTGTAGTGGGGTAGATGCGACCGTTTGTACCGGCTGCACCGCCACCGTATGGGTTCGATTCCCATCCCGGGCGGAAGATTTTTCGACGATCTAGAAGTATTCGCTCGGGTCCATGGTTGTTGTATATGTCTGACATTATTCATTTCTTCATTTATTCTCATTTATTCATACAAAAATCAATTAAAAAACTAGCCGTGTGTGACTGAATGCCTCAGCCTAAGTCAAAAAATAGCATGACTGCTATGTTTCTCTCTCTCTGGCATGGCCATCTGAGCAATAAAATTCATTGGCTCACACAATAGTAATTTACTATTACTACTTAAAATCGTACTCGGTTACTTCCCGGTTTTTGTGTCTCCACTATATACAAGAACGTGTATAAATTGATTGGTATCTCTCCTGCCTTTCCTCATCTTATTTCCTGCACAGCCGTTACACCTATCTTCTTCCATTTTGCTTCTTAATAGTGTTTTAATGGTCTATATTGCATGTCATAGTTTAGAACAAATTTAAGAAAAGCAAAACTATAAACCTAAAGATTATCCAATACAATTACATAAAAAGTCTGTTCATGCTGTAAATAATTGGACACTTCTATTATTAGAGTAACAAGTGAACTGTGATATTTCATACGAACCGGTGGTTTATATTAAAAAAAAAGCATGATGTATCTCCCCAGGCTAGGGATAAATAATCCATTATTTAACTGCGCCTACTGACGTGATATATTTCCTTGTTGAAAAATTTCACGTTTGGATGATATTGCTTAGCCGGTCATATATCCTGACGTCAGTGTTACAGATTGTCTAGTTCAGGGACAATTCAAGTGAAAGGTATACCAACACCATCCATACATTATTTAAAAAAATACTATAATATATAGAGATTTAAATTAACTAATAGATTTTCATGAAAGTGGCCTGAAGAATTTTTATAAAAACTGGGACATAAATAAAATCAGTGCTTTTGCTAACAAATACAAGCTATGCAATACCTAGAATTTTTAACATGATGTATCAGACTTGTTGGAATTACATGCAGTTTAAAAATAGGCACACCTTTGATTAGCGTCTTTGATCAAGATAAGCAATAACAACTAGATACACGCAATCTTTCCAAATATTTAGTCACAGATGAATGAAATCCTAATTTAATTTCACTTGAACAAGCATTTTTTTGAAAAACGGTATTCCGGGAAATTTAATTATCAACACACGGATTTAGTAACCGACGCGCAATTACCGAAGTTTATCTTATGTCGGGAGTTCTAACGTTCGAATGTATCAAACACCCAATTAATGCCTAATTTGCGAGATCAAAGTTTCCGCCGGCAGTTGATGTAAAGGCCAGGTGCCCTGCCGGCAATTCAATTTAGCCGCATTAATTAAACCATACTTACAGCTAGGACACGCAGGATTATGTAATTTACAATTGCAACAAATGTCAAACAGATTTTGGTTTAATTATTTCAGACTCTATTACAACTGCTAATAAGCATAGTTTCGTTATATTACATTTTTCGTTAAATGGGCTGTGAAGACATTTAAAACAATATAATTAGTTATAAATAATTTTCTTCGTTGTATTAAAACGTTAGTAAGAAATTACCTTCGTCAGCCGTTTTTAAACTTCTTTGGCGATGGAACCCTTTTAAAACAATAAAGATTTTAGGGAGACACAAAATAAACAAAACCAGGTTTTACGTACATTTTTTAATGAAAATCAAACAAAAATAGGTACTTTGCATAACACTGTATTGATTTTACTGTGAATTTTTGAAATGGTTTCGTGGTAGGTTATATTATTTGCAGAGGCCTTGCGGAGCCCCAGTGCTCCGCGGAGCACACTTTGAGTATGGCTGACTAAGCAATTTAAAAACGTAAAATAAGTGTCTTCTTTAAAGTCATGCATGCGAACTTAAGCGTAACCCCTTCCGCCCCCCTCTAGCGCCCCTCTGAAAAAAAAGTTTTTTCTGGAAACCATGTCCAACTTTGACGATGTCTACGGAGAAAAATTTTGTCGGCTCGACTATGCAGGTCTCAAAGAACGAAGTTCCTATGACTATTTGGCACCAAGTTATGGGTGTTTAAAAAAGTGCATTTTGAGGTTTTTCGCACATAACTCAGTGACTTTTCAACCCCTTTGGTTCTACTTTAAGGGGGTAAACTCAGACTGGAATGATCCCTTTTCTAACACTTCAACCCCCGAACAAAAAACACGTTTTTGGGCAAAAAACGTCCAACTTTAAACGTGTACCGAGTTGGAAAAAATGTGTCGACTCGATCCACCAAAGTAGGACGTTTTTTGCCCAAAAACGTGTATTTTTGTTTAGGGGGTTGAAGGGTTTGAAAAGGGATCATTCCAATGTGAGTTTACCCTCTTAAAGTAAAGCCAAAATGGGATTTTTTCCAGAAATTATCATAAAATTTGGTTGAAAAGAGTTATGTGCGAAAAACCTCAAAATGCACTTTTTTCAAATACCCATAACTTGGTGCCGAATCGTCGTAGGAACTTCGTTCTTTAAGTCCTGCATAGGGAATTGATCAAATCTTAATGCCTTTATGGAGGATCGAGCCGACAAAATTTTTCCAACTCGACATACCTACATCGTCAAAGTTGGACATGGTTTCCTGAGAATTTTTTTTCACAGGGGTGCTAGAGGGGGGCGGAAGAAGTTACGCTTAAGTTCGCATGGATGACTTTAAAGAAGACACTTTCAAGTTTGTCTACCTCAAAGATTCATCAAAATGGATTGAAAATACGCCGAGTTATGGCTGTTTGAAAATTGTCGAAATTTCAACAAAACGATTTTAATCTAAATTCTGATTTTATGTTAAAAGATTCCATAATATTTCTAGATCTTATAGATCCATCCCTTTTTTCTTCTCCACCAACAAGAGATGCAGCTAACCAGTTTTACACATCTTTAGGTTCCTTGTGTCTAGCATGGAAAACTAGGAACATTGAAAAATTGCGCTGAAGCATCCAAATTTGATATGAAACTTTCCAAGTCATCATCGGAAACGTTTTTTTTTTAATTGGAGGCTCTAACCGTACACATTCAGCCCAAAAAATAATATCGGTAAATTCAGCTGCTTCCATATATATTACCGGTACACGGAATTTTCTGACAAATCGCACATTTTGATTACTTTTCCTTGAAGCAAGCTTTTTCGAATATGATTTTAATCATTAGATAGCATTGCCAGAAGTAAATTCTCCACTTGCCCAAATTATCCGTACCTTTCGATGATGACATCTATTATTAGGTGCTCTGGAATAATTCACCTTGAATACATAATTAGCTTCCACAAGTATCGAAGTCATTTGCTAGAACCCTGCAAGGGTCGGGCCGGGCTGTTTCTTTCGTGTTGTACTATCAGGCCATTTATAATACCGGGCCATAAAAATACGAATTTAAAATTTTCAAAGTGAAAAGTTGTTCGAAAATTACATCGATATTATTTAATTTGATTATAAAAAAATTTCAAAACACTATAATTCATGTGTTTTATTATGCATTTTAAATAAAAGCAAACAAATTAAAGAACAATTCTGGGCCGGGCCGGGCCGAGGTTTGAATATTAACCACCGGACCAGGCCCACAAAACATTTTATTTCGTCGGGCCCGGCCGGGCTTTTGGGCATTCATTGCTGGGCCGGGCTAGGCCGGGCCTTTTAAAAACAGCTAGCGCAGGGCTCTATCCTTTGCTGCACAATGATTTTGCTTGTATATTAAACCATATACCTTCAAAATAAAAGTATAAATATTTTGAAAATTGTGTTATCTTTTCCAAGAGTTTCTTGTATGAAATTATGGGCATGAAAGATTTCTTTCTTAATCGTTGTATGCCATAAGGCTTTTTGTCTCGTTTCTGATAAAGAGAAAGTATCGAACTTTGTATTTATGAGAAGTAAACAAAGGGCAAATGATTTTCTAGTAGGGATTTTCCTTGAACTCATTCTGTTTTATTTTATCTGGAAAGAAAAAAAGTATAGGGCTCACCGTTTATTTAATCAGAAAGATAACAAAATATATGACACTGTTATTACCAGGCCTACATTACATAAAAACATGCTAATTCTTATTTAAATTACTTGGGGCATCTCTAAAAATAATTCATCTGTCTCCAATCTTAATGCACGCACATTTTACACATACCTGAAAAATTTCGACGTAGGGCCAAATTTAAATTTAAAAAAAAAGTTTTTTTTTTGTGTGGGTGGGGCACCTGAAGACGTGCATATTTTTTTTTCTTTTTGTAGAAAAATACTTACCGGCACATTTTGCAACTTTTGCCACCCAGGCCCTTACCAAATAATATTTTCTTTCAATCCGCCCCTATGGACATTATTGGCAGGATGCAAATAAATTTATGACAATAAAATTTTTCAGCTTATGAGTGACCAGAAAATATTATTTTAAATTAAACAATACAGTAGTAGCTTACTTTAATAATCATAAATCCTATAGTGCACTCTGGTAAACTAAAAGTAGATTTGTTACATAAAGTTTAATTGAAAAAAATGAGCCGTATAACTAGATACCTGATTGGATGTAGACAAGATTCTTATGCGAGACTTACATGGGCCAATTAAAAAAAAAGAGAAAGATTGTGGATGTATTATTTGCAAAACAATACCTTTATACAGTTTTGGGCCAAAGTATTGTATACAGAGTCCGCCAAAAAATGTATACACATTTTAAGAAACGAAAAGTATTTGTTATGTGTATGTTTTACATTTAAATACTGATCACACATGTAGTACTATATTCAGTTAAGCACATGGTTACTGTAGAAAATATTTGCCATTGGCGGTCAGACACCTAAAGGAACGACGAGCGGTCAATTTTTCAATGGAAATCGCTGCACATACCGCTGTAAACTTCCTACTTTGCAACTTTCAGATTTTGGCTTACCATATACCTGTACTGCTAATCTTCACATGTACACAAAAAATGGTGATGTGGCCATCATGTTACTTTCTCCGACTTGATGGTATCATTTATATTAACGTTTTCATGGTTTATTGAAATCATATTTTAAATGTACATCGAGCGTTGCGTGAACTCGGATGAAACTGACGTTTAAAACGTCAAAATTATGAATTATGGAAAAATTATACTTCAAATTAAAAAACTCGGTTTACTCAAAAACTAACAAGATTTCAAAAAAAACTTATTCTTTAGAAGTTGTTCATTTTGGCATTCTCTACAATTATTATTCACATAAATTTGCTGTAACTATTATCGTTTCATAAATATAAACCAAAAATTGAAAAATTAATAATATTTTTTTTCTCGAATAGCAATGATTTTATAAAAAATATTTTGAAGCAAAAGATGTGCATTTATTTGTTGTCTTCAATGTTTGTTTGAATATTTTTGTGATATTTTTCATATTTAAGAAAATATTGGCAAAAAACAAAAAACAGTTAAGGTAAACACCCACTTCCGGTGTACGAAATTTTACCAAAAGCTTTTCAGTTCTTCAGATTATCAAATAAGACGTATGTTCAAAGTTTCATATCAATTGCTCTATTAGTTTTTGAGATACAGCGCACACAGCCAGACACACATACACACACACACAGACACACAGACACACACACACACACACACAAAAAAAAAAAATCCAGAAATTGTTGAAATGGCATCTAGGGACCCCAAAACGGATATTTCCATAAAAAAAAAATGTGAAAAAAAAATCACGATCACAATACTTTCTCGTACTTCGTAACGGAGAAAGTAAAAATTGTAGTAGCGGTTCATTTTGTAACGCTACTATAAAATTGTTTGTGCAAAATGTGTCATGAACGCTTCGCAATATGCCGCGATTTCCGCCGATAAACGTCAAACATTCGTTTCCGATGAAGAAAACCTAATTATTATTATTTTCTTCATTTAAAAAAAAAGTATTATTACTTAATTGATTATGGTTTTATCGAATTTATTTCAAGTTACGGACGTAAAATTTTTTGTATGAAACTCGAGAGTAAAGCAACTTTTTTTCACTTGTAGGAATTGCTGCACTCGCCTTCGGTTCGTGTGGCAATCTTTCCTACTCGTGAAAAAAGTACTACTCCACCCGCTTGTTGCATAAATAACTATTATAAAACTTGATATACAATATACGAATGAATGCTAGTTTAAGTGACCGTCAGGGATAATTTCTCGTTTTACTTTTAGCTCTTCATATTTTAGTTCAGAAAACAAAATATCTATTAATAGAATTTTAATTGCAATTCATGATTATGTTATCAAACTACAGAACATTTTAATTAGTCGCAATAATATTGCATCAAATTGTAAACATTTCCTTATAAATAGTAGAAGTATAATATATTTGTGGATTTGTACTGATAACCATCAGCCTACAAATACACTACGAAACCACTCAAATCAGTCCGTAAATATAAATATTTACATAAAACCTCCTCGTTAATTGATAATAGGTCATTGTTTCGAAACATATACATAAAAATTCATGGCGCCACACGAACAAACACAAACGTTTGGCGTTACTTGCAAAACTACACATGCGCTTAAAATCCAAACTGCGCGAATACAGTAGTCATATATATTTCTTGTGGAAGTAGAACTTTTGAAAAGATTTTATTTAGCATTTTGGGATATTAAATGATAAATATTATATGTACACTGGTGGAAAAATAAATTAAACACTTGAAATTCGACCATTTTTAAACCGCCATAACTCGGCGTATTTTCAATCGATTTTGATGAATCTTTAAGGGCGAAAAACTTTGAAGTGTCTTCTTTAAAGTCATGCATGCGAACCTAAGCGTAACCCCTTCCGCCCCTCTCTAGCGCCCCTGTGTAAAAAAAAGTTTTTTTCTGGAAACCATGTCCAACTTTGACGATGTCTACGGAGTTGGTAAAATTTTGTCGACACGATCTAGCACAAAGGCATTAAAATTTGATACATTCCCTATACAGGACTCAAAGAACGAAGTTCCTACGACGATTTGGCAACAAGTTATGGGTGTTTGAAAAAAAAGTGCAATTTGAGGTTTTTCGGACATAACTCAGTGACTTTCAACCAAATTTGATGATTCTTTCAGGAAAAAATCCCATTTTGGCTCTACTTTAAGGGGTCAAACTCAGTTTGGAATGATCCCTTTTCGAACCCTTTAACCCCCGAACGGTTTGAAAATGGTCGAAATTTCACAAATTTTAAGTGTTTATTTTTTTTCCTTTAGTATATATTATGTCTACAACAATTCTTATTGCTATACATCAATAAATATCCTTGTAGACGTAATAACCTATTGTTTCATAATCGATTCAACATAAAAATAGCAACGTATGATTATTTCTATCTTGCATAAAGAAAAGTAAATAATGCATGTAATTATTTTGTAATCGACAGGAATGAGCTTCATTTACATATAAATAAGCGTCGACGTGAACATGTATTTTCGTTTATGGAGAGTGTACTGATAATGAGATAATACCATAAACCTTCCCAATTAGTTTGTGGAATAGCTACCGGTTAATGTGGTTTATCTATTCATTGGCTTAACAGACTCACATTTATCAATGTTTACTTTATAAAACAACGAGATTTGCGTGGATGATTGTATGGATGTGTGTAAATCAATTTGTTACTTGGAGAGTGTTTGTTCGCAGCAAGAGTTTGATTATGCAAATTGCGTTCTTGTTAATGAATTTAAATTGTGCATTGTGTGTGCTTATTCATATTTTATGTGTGGAAATAGGTAAACTGTAGTGAACTCTAGCACACGACGTTTGCGAGTAGTCGTCGAGTTAAATTTTCAAGGTTATAGCAGTGGCGGCTCGTGGAACATTTTGATGGTAGAGCCACTTAGCATATAATATACTTTTTGAGAAAAAAAAAACGATTATTGTTGCAAAATTATTCAGTAAATTAAATGAAGAGAAAAGTAGCCTTTAGATATAACTATCAAGCAGTTCGTAATTCTGCAAAAATTAGGTCTTACAAAGGCTAACAAACAAATAACTTATTGAAACAAGTCACTAGAAAAAAAATGTTTAGTCTTATCTGTATCTATTTGATGGACTTTTCTGGAAGAATTTGACTTTGGTCGCCCGTTATCTTCTGTAAACCAAAAACAATTGAAAACTGAATTCAATTCTTTGGTTCTCTATATATGTTTCGGATGAATAAAAGACTTTGCTGAAAGAGTTTTAGAAATCCGATCATAAGTTCAAAAGTTAAAAAAAATAATTGTACAATTTTATTTTTTTAACCTACGTCTATTATATAAGAACAATACTTTGCTAACACTCTTCGTTTAAGAGTTATCCTCAATAATAATAAAATATTTTCTGATCTTATCTCTCCAATAAGCACAACACCTTGCTGAAAGAATTTTCGAAATCTCTCCTCACGTTCATGAATTGAACTATAAATTACATGTGTAGGATCTTACTATCTGTATGTATATGTTGTATCTGCGTCTATTCGATGGAATAATTTGCCAAGAGTTATCCTTAAACAACAAAAAAGCAATTAAAGACAATTCATTTTTTGGTCCTATTTAGATTTATCCGATGAGTATTTTATTGACTCGAAAAAATATAAAAGCAATTGCTATGCACTTGAAACTTCTCAATATTAATTCAAGAGTGATTTGGTAGAAAATTCCAATACATTCCGTCGATTACTTTGGCGATTTTTCGTGTAAATTTATGAAAAATTATAATCTTTTTTTTTTGGTGCGAAAAAAATATAAAAACAATTGCCATCGACTTGAAACTTTCCAAAACAATTGACAACACATGTAATTCTACATTTCAGTAAAAATTAGAATATTTCAATGTGAACGGAGATAAAATTAAAAAAAAAAATGCAACAAATTCGTCGACTCGAAAAAAATATAAAAACAATTACCATCGACTTGAAACTTTCCAAAACAACTGACAACAGATGTAATTCTACATTTCCGTAAAAATTAGAATATTTCAATGTGAACGGAGATAAAATTAAAAAAAAAAATGCAACAACTCGAAAAAAATATAAAAACAATTACCATCGACTTGAAACTTTCCAAAACAACTGACAACACATGTGATTCTACATTTCCGTAAAAATTAGAAATGCATTGTTTTTAAATTTTAGAATATTTCAATGTGAGCGGAGATGAAATAAAAAAAAATGCAACAAATTCGTCAATGCGAAAAAAATATAAAAACAATTGCCATCGACTTGAAACTTTCCAAAACAACTGACAACACATGTGATTCTACATTACCCTAAAAATTAGAAATGTATTGTTCCTAAATTTTAGAATATTTCAATGTGAACGGAGATAAAATTAAAAAAATGCAAAAAATTCGTCAAAGCGAAAAAAATATAAAAACAATTGCCATCGACTTGAAACTTTCCAAAACAACTGACAACACATGTGATTCTACATTTCCGTAAAAATTAGAAATGCATTGTTTCTAAATTTGAGAATATTTTAATCTGAACGGAGATAAAATTAAAAACAAATTGCAACAAATTCGTCCACGCGAAAAAAATATAAAAACAATTGCCATCCACTTGAAACTTTCCAAAACAACTATCAACACATGTGATTCTACATTTCTGTAAAAATTCGAATATTTCAATGTGAACGGAGATGAAATTTTAAAAAAAATTGCAATAAATTCGTCGACGCGGAAAAAATATAAAAACAATTGCCATCGACTTGAAACTTTCCAAAACAACTGACAACACATGTGATTCTACATTTCCGTAAAAATTAGAAATGCATTGTTTCTAAATTTTAGAATATTTCAATGTGAACGCAGATAAAATTTAGAAAAAAAATGCAATAAATTCTTCGATGCGAAAAAAACATAAAAACAATTGCCATCCACTTAAAACTTTACAAAATCACTCAATATTAATTTAAGAAAAATTTCGTAAAAAATTCAAATACATTCTGTCGATTGCTTTTGCGATTTTTCGTGTAAATTTATGAAAAGTTATAATCATTTTTTGTTGACGCGAAAAAAATATAAAAACAGCTGTAAAATACTTGATACTTTCTAAATTTACTTAAAATAAAATAATCTTAATAATCTTCCAAAAACTCAACAAACTTCATCACAGGTTTTTAAGATAACCGAACGAGAACAGCGCTTCAGATTTTTTTAATTTGCAAGAGTGAAAAAAAATTATAAAAACAAGTGCAACACACTTGAAACTCTCTAAATTTACTTAAAATACATTAATCATAATAAGCTTCTAAAACCCCATAATACCCAATCACAAGTTTTCAAGATAACCGATCGAGAACAGCCCTTAAGATTTTTTAAGTTTCACTTTTTTTCGGAGTGAAAAAAATAAATACAAAAACAACTGTAAAATACTTGAAACTTTTCAAATTTACTCAAAATACATTGATCTTAATAAACCTCCAAAGAACTCAAAATACCCCATCACTGGTTTTCAAGATAACAACACAAAAGACAATTCTGGAATAATTTTTCAAATCTGCTAATTTGCTCAAGAGATATATTTTCAAATAAATGCATTGCCATTTTTCTCGTCCCATGAAACTTTCGCAGGCATCGTTTTAACATTTAAAATGACAAATCAGTGTTTTTAGAATTAATAAAAAAAAATCTTGTTTCATTTGAAATTAGAAGTAGTGCCATGGCTCCTTGACTCTACATAACGAGCCGCCCCTGGGTTATAGTATACAAAAGTTAAAATTGTATACGAGTTTAATAAGAGTCTCCAGTGGAACGAGTGCCATAATGCCTCTTATTAAACAAGTACAATATAGGAGTACTATTTTTTTTCTACTTTGGATTTAGTCATGGAATTATTTTTAAAATAATATGACAACTTTAACATCTGGTGAGTTTTAGGGCCTGGAAACTATTTTTTTGTTTTAAACAAATTAAAAAAATTACATTAGAAAATATTTCTACGGCGATACCAATCTTGTATTAAAACGGAATAAATCATAAACATTCCTTTAAATAAAACAGATTGTTTGTTAATATCACACTTTATTTTTTAGTGACTCGAGTTTTGATCATAAGCTGATCATTTTCAAACTTAAAGATCTACTCGAATCCCTAGAAATAACAAAGCGAAGGGTAATACAGGCTTTCCCATAATTAATAACCAGGTCGACCTAGTATTCTCCTCCTTATTTCACTCCGTATAAATCCGTGTGTTTATTGTATTTTAATTTACTTAAATCATCAGCTTATGATCGAAACTCGAGTCACAAAAAATAAAGTGTGATATTAACCAGGGGCGACTCGTTATGTAGAGCCAAGGAGCCGAGGCACTACCTCTAATTTCAAACGAAACAAGATTTTTTTTTATTAATTGTAAAAACACTGATTTGTCATTTTAAAACGATGTCTGCGAAAGTTTCATGAGACGAAAAAAATGGCAATGCATTTATTTGAGAATATATTTCTTGAACAAATTAGCGGATTTCAAAAATTCTTCCAGAATTGTGTTTTTTGTTGTTATCTTGAAAACCAGTGATGGGGTATTTTGAGTTTTTTGGAGATTTATTAAGATTAATGTATTTTGAGTAAATTTGAAAAGTTTCAAGTGTGTTGCAGTTGTTTTTATATTTTTTTTTCACTCGGAAGAAATGAAACTTTAAATCTTGAAAACCAGTGATGCAGTTTTTTAAGTTTTTTTTTTGATGATTATTAAGATTGGTGTATTTTGAGTAAATTTGGGAAATTTCAAGCGCGAGTTGCGTTGTTTTTATAATTTTTGTTCACTCGGAAGAAGCGCAAATTAAAAAAAATCTGAAGCGTTGTTGTCAGTCTTATTTTGAATACGTATGATGGGAGTTTTTTGAGTTTTTTGAAGATTATTAAGATTATTTCATTTTAAGTAAATTTAGAAAGTTGCAAGTATTTTACAGCTTTTTTATAATTTTTTCGCGTCAACAAAAAATGATTATAATTTTTCATAAATTTATACGAAAAATCGCAAAAGCAATCGACGGAATGTATTTGAATTTTCTACCAAATCACTCTTGAATTAATATTGAATGATTTTGTGAAGTTTCAAGTCAATGGCAATTGTTTTTATATTTTTCTCGTGTCGACGAATTTATTGCAATTTTTTTTTTTATTTCATCTCCATTTATTTACATTGGAATATTCTAAAATTTAGAAACAATGCATTTCTAATTTTTACGGAAATGTAGAATCACATGTGTTGTCAGTTGTTTTGGAAAGTTTCAAGTGGATAGCAACTCTTTTTAAATTTTTTTCGCGTCAAAAAAAATGATTATAATTTTTCATAAATTTGCATAAAAATTGCCAAAGTAATCGAATTGAATTTTGTACTTAATCACTCTTGAATTAATATTGAGTGATTTTGTAAAGTTTCAAGTGGATGGCAATTGTTTTTATATTTTTTTATCGCATCAAAAAAAAAAAGATTAAAATTTTTCATAAATTTACATGAAAAATCGCCAAAGCAATCGACGGAATGTATTTGAATTTTCTACTAAATCACTCTTGAATTAATTTTAAGTGATTTTGTAATGCTTCAAGTGGATGGCAATTGTTTTTTTTATTTTTTTTGTGTCGAAAAAAAATTATTAAAATTTTTCTAAATTTGCATGAAAAATCGCCAAAGCAATCAACGGAATGTATTTGAATTTTGTACTAAATCACTCTTGAATTAATATTGAGTGATTTTTTAAAGTTTCAAGTGGATGGAAATTGTTTTTTTTTCGCCTCAAAAAAATGATAAAATTTTTCATAAATTTACATGAAAAATCGCCAAAGTAATCGACGGAATCTATTTGAGTTTACTTAATCACTCTCGAATTAATATTGAGTGATTTTTTAAAGTTTCAAGTAGATGGCAATTGTTTTTATTTTTTTTGCGTCAAAAAAAAAATTAAAATTATTCATAAATTTACATGAAAAATCGCCAAAGCAATCGACGGAATGTATTTGAATTTCCTACTAAATCTTGATCACTTCGCGTTCAGTACGCGAGCAGTTACACGAACATGAAATTAATTTTCATTGACGTTGTTCGCCAAGCGTCAGTACGTTATCATCCGTCCACCATTTTTTGTATTAAAATTGATGCGAACAGTTTCACCGTCTACACCTGACTGAGGTTCGGCGAACATAACCTTTAAAGTTACCGACAACAGGCGGGACTTCTGGCGAACTCGAGACGAACAGGGTGAAATCCGTTAATGTTACGCGAGCTGGATACGCATCTTAAGACTCTTTCAGCAAAGTCTTTCATTCATCCGAAAGATATATAGAGGACCAAAGAATTTAATTCGTTGTTCAATTGTTTTTTTTTTTTGCTATACAGAAGATAACGGGTGACCAAAGTCAAATTCTTCCAGAAAAGTCCATCGAATAGATACAGATAACACTAAACATTTTTTTCTAATTATTTGTTTGTTAGCCTTTGTAAGACTTAATTTTGTAGAATTACGAACTGCTTGAATATTTATATATGAAGGCTACTTTCCTCTTAATAATAATTTTGCAACAATAATAAAAAAAAAAAGTTAAAGTGTTGTAATGGTTCGAACCCCGGTATCATACAAATTTGCAATTCGTATTGTTTTACGTTGTGTTGTGTGTGTGTAGTAACCCTTAATTATTTAACAAGTTCGTTACGGGTGTTAATGTGCATTATCTGTGCTATACTTTTTTCTTTATTGACGGTGTGTTTCACTTACTTACTTCAGCTTGCAATCGATTAAGTACTTCTAGGATCTCTTAGGGACAGGAATTAAAGGTGTGACATTATCATATAAATCAATGAAACAACAGGTATGAGTTTAACGAATGAGTAGTTTATTCAAATCAAAAATGCAACGAAATTGTTTATCGTGACTTTTGACAATTCTCAATTTAAACCGATTAGTTACCATTTACGCATTTTAATATCGTGACCAGAACCCGTGTTTAGTGCTACTTCTAGTACATTTGTTATAACTCAAAAAAAATAAAACCAAAAAAAAAACACAATCCCAAGGACTGGTGAGTTTGTCATGTCTTCATGTGAGATCAGTCAGATCGCCAGTCGCGGACGAATCCGCACGGAGACCTCGTCGATAACCCATGTCTATGATTGAATTTAATAACAAATTCATCTTGTAATTACTCTTTTTATTTATTGGTCAGTTCGTCGTGATTTCATGTGAGATCAGTCAGATCGCCAGTCGCGGACGAATCCGCACGGAGACCTCGTCGATAACCCATGTCTGTGGTTGAATTTAATAACAAATTCATCTTGTAATTACCCTTTTTATTTTTTGGTCAGTTCGTCGTGATTTCATGTGAGATCAGTCAGATCGCCAGTCGCGGACGAATCCGCACGGAGACCTTGTCGATGACCCATGTCGGTGGTTGAATTTAATAACAAATTCATCTTGTAATTACCCTTTTTATTTATTGGTCAGTTCGTCGTGATTTCATGTGAGATCAGTCAGATCGCCAGTCGCGGACGAATCCGCACGGAGACCTTGTCGATAACCCATGTCTGTGGTTGAATTTAATAACAAATTCATCTTGTAATTACCCTTTTTATTTATTGGTCAGTTCGTCGTGATTTCATGTGAGATCAGTCAGATCGCCAGTCGCGGACGAATCCGCACGGAGACCTTGTCGATGACCCATGTCGGTGGTTGAATTTAATAACAAATTCATCTTGTAATTACCCTTTTTATTTTTTGGTCAGTTCGTCGTGATTTCATGTGAGATCAGTCAGATCGCCAGTCGCGGACGAATCCGCACGGAGACCTTGTCGATGACCCATGTCGGTGGTTGAATTTAATAACAAATTCATCTTGTAATTACCCTTTTTATTTATTGGTCAGTTCGTCGTGATTTCATGTGAGATCAGTCAGATCGCCAGTCGCGGACGAATCCGCACGGAGACCTTGTCGATAACCCATGTCGGTGGTTGAATTTAATAACAAATTCATCTTGTAATTACCTTTAGTCAGTACCAGTAATCAGGGAAGACTAGTGGCGGTCATCTGACTGCGTTTGCTGTGATTTGGGCCCTTTTATATCGTTTTGAAATAGTGAAGCATCTCATTACTGTGGTTTCTTTTACTCGTCCGCCTGATCCACTATTTAGTTTGATGATCACAGATCAATTTGATCGTGAGAATAGGAATTTTCCCGATCTCCCGTGGCCTTGATTCACATTGATACTCTAAACTGTAGACTAAACAAAAACCCCTTAATTGTTCTCGCGCGGATCTGTATGTGCGCCCGCGGGGGTCCTCCACATTCCTTCTTCGAGTGGCGCGCACCCTTACCTCGTCTGGACACCGGATGGACCCTTTAATTATTTCGAAAAGTGCGACGTGAGATTTTTTTCTAGTTCGCGTAATATTTCCGTTATTAATGTCAAAAAAATAAATGTGTATGACCCCCCCTTGATTCATTACAGTGTTTTATTCCAATCAATAATAGTTGTTTTTTTTTTCTCAAAAAGTATGTTATATGCTAAGTGGCTCTACCATCAAAATGTTTCACGAGCCACCACTGATATTAACAAAGAAACAGTTTTATTTTAAGTTCCAAAATGTATCAGGAAGTTAACGCCTCAACCATCAATAAATTTCATAAACATTTCTTTCACACCTCCAGAAATAAAATAAGTTGTTAGGGATGCGATAAACAACTTCCAAGTTGAAACCAATTGATTCTTATAGTATGCTACAACCACTTGATTTCTCGTAAAAGTTATATTCGATATAAACAGTCATAAAGAAAAATAAAAAAAATCAAGAATTCACTTTTCGCAAAAGTGCCTAAAACTGATTAAACTTAAAAAATCTTACATTTAGAAAACTCTTAATCTCTCTTTAGGCGGCTTCCATAAATGATGTCACAGGGTTTTAGTTAAAATTTAAGCTTCCACGCCACACCATGCACCATTGAATTTAGTTTTAAAACAATAGCCTCTCCTCTCTAGCGCCAAGTCCGTGCAATTGCATACACTGTAACATTTTTTCTCGATCTAAAATACTTGCTTCTGTATGTAATTGTGCGTCACACTTGTTATAAACAGATTACTTTATAAACCACAATGCATTTCCTTATCTATAGTGTGAGAGTCCGTGAACTTATCATTAGGATGTATGGGTAATGCGACTGTTTTGTTATCATATCTATTCTATAATATATCACGCTATGATTATGTGTGAAGTGTACAATACACAAATGTCAGAATTATGCCTTTCTTATTTAAAACCATGATGAATATCTGTTTTAGAACAGGTACTACTCTAAAAATAGCCGAGACCTGAATATGCGAACAATTTCCGTCGTACTCTTACATTCTAAGAAAATTATTTGACATGTTATGTATTAATTAATACTAAAATATGCTTCATTTGCAATGATTACTTTGCACGATGCAAATGCGTAATTGTTTATGTTGCTATAATATTGAGTGTACTTATTAATTAAAATTAATTTATTTTACATGATTTTAAGTTTAAAAATCAGTACTTAATAATAATATAAAAGATAATAATAATTTTTTTTTGAGACATATGAATATCAATTTAAAATCCCCCTTTCAACTCAACAAAAAGCTAACTGAATCTGGTAAAAAAATATTTTTCTATAATAATAATAATAACTTTCAACGTATTATTTATAAACCTAGATAACTAGGTATTTTTGAAAGGCAAGAAAAAGTACTTTAAATTTTTATTCAAATATATTGGGTGTTCCATTAAAAAATTAAAAAAAGTTTATTTACATTTAGCGAAATTTTTACTTTATAGAAGTGGCATTCGATTACTTAAACAAATCTAAAAATGTAACATTTCTGTTGTTAAAAAACGCTTCGATAATTTAAAAACATCCAAATATCGATTGTTTTTGCCTTAAAAACAGAATAACTCAGAAACGGTTAAATTCCAAGTTACTTTGACGCTTCACTGGGATACCCGTTATACCAGTGAGACACCCAGTGTAACGTAAGAAGAAAATGAAATCAATTCTATACAAAAAAAAATGGCGATGTGGCTTTAATATTACTTTCTCCGACATGATGGTATCATAGCCATTTATATTTACGTTTTCATTGTTTATTTTCAATTGAAATCATATTTTAAATGTACATCGAGCGTTGCGTAAACTCGGATGAAACTGACGTTTAAAACGTCAAAATTATGAAAGATGGAAAAATTATACTTCAAATTCAAAAACTCGGTTTACTCAAAAACTAACGAGATTAAAAAAAAACTTATTCTTTAGAAGTTGTTCATTTTGGCATTCTCTACAATTATTATTAAAATAAATTTGCTGTAACTATAATCGTTTCATAATTATAAACCAGAAATTAAAAAAAAAATAAGAATTCTCGAATAGCAATGATTTTATAAAAAATATTTTTAAGCAAAAGATGTTCATTTCTTTGTTGTCTTTAATGTTTGTTTAAATGTTTTTGTGATATTTTTTATATTTAAGAAAAAAAAATCAAAAAACAGTTAAGGTAAACACCCACTTCCGGTGTACGAAATTTTACCAAAAGCTTTTCAGTTCTTCGTATTATCAAATAAGACGTATGTTCAAAGTTTCAAATCAATTGCTTTATTAGTTTTTGAGATACAGCGCACACAGACAGGCAGACAGGCAGACAGACACACACACACACAGACACAA
Organism: Ocypus olens; assembly: GCA_910593695.2. Taxonomy (NCBI): domain Eukaryota; kingdom Metazoa; phylum Arthropoda; class Insecta; order Coleoptera; family Staphylinidae; genus Ocypus; species Ocypus olens. Next base: position 38,020,966 of record OU343053.1, read on the forward strand.
TTTTTTTTTTCCAGAAATTGTTGAAATTGTATCTAGGGACCCAGAAACGGATATTTCCGTAAAAATAATTTTGAAAAAAAAATCACGATCACAATACTTTCTCGTACTTCGTAACGGAGAAAGTAAAAATCACAAATCAAGTTTCGACGTGCTACTGCCATTATCAAATTAATTACAAATTAATAAATTAATGAATTTCTACTAAATATTTTGGAGTTGGGAAATATGCCTGTCGCAAATTATTTGCGAAATATAACTAAAAGGTTGGGTAAGATTAGAGTGTATCACAACAATGAAGTCGTTATGCCCGTTAAGGAGATTTACTCTTGGATTACGGGGATAATTTCTATGCCATTCATAATCACAAGTCTAAAATATTTGTTAATTTGACACCGCATATGTTACAGCCAACCAACGTTTCTTTGTATTGTTAACTAGTAGACAGGAGCTTACCTGCTCAGTTTAAATCATTAAAAACTGCCTTAATGTATTATACAGGGTTTGTCAAAATCACCGGAACACCTAAATAATTCTCCAACTGTAAATGAATTTAAAAAAATGGTGATGTGGCCATCAAGTTACTTTCTCCGACTTGATGGTATCTTAGACATTTATATTTACGTTTTCATTATTTATTTTCAATTTAGATCATATTTTAAATGTACATCGAGCGGATGAAACTGACGTTTAAAACGTCAAAATTATAAAAGATGGAAAAATTATACTTCAAATTCAAAAACTCAGTTTACTCAAAAACTAAAGGCATTTCGAAAAAAACTTATTCTTTAGAAATTGTTCATTTTGTAATTTTCTACAATTATTATTCACATAAATTTGCTGTAACTATTATCGTTTCATAATTATAAACCAAAAATAAAAAAAAAATTAATACATTTTTTTCTCGAATAGCAATGATTTTATGAAAAATATTTTCAAGCAAAAGATATTCATTTCTTTGTTGTCTTTGATGTTTGTTTAAAAATTTTTGTGATATTTTTCATATTTAAGAAAATATTGGCAAAAAACAAAAAACAGTTAAGGTAAACACCCACTTCCGGTGTACGAAATTTTACCAAAAGCTTTTCAGTTCTTCAGATTATCAAATAAGACGTATGTTCAAAGTTTCATATCAATTGCTCTATTAGTTTTTGAGATACAGCGCACACAGACAGACACACACACAGACACACACACACACACACACACACACACACACACACACACACACACACAGACACACACACACAGACACAAAAAAAATTTTTCCAGAAATTGTTGAAATGGTATCTAGGGACCCCAAAACGGATATTTCCGCAAAAAAAAATTTTGAAAAAAAAATCACAATCACAATACTTTCTCGTACTTCGTAACGGAGAAAGTAAAAAATAAACAAAAGTTTCTTAGCTATTGTTTAATAGTATATTATTAAACGAGTGAGAAAGTTTGCCATTTCCACGAGGGTGAAGTTTAATACTATACTTTCTCGCATCACAATAAATAATTATCTAAAGATTTTTCTGTTTGTATTAAATTATAACGAATGATTTTTCTATTTGGAAATTGTGGCAGTTTGCTGACAAAAAACAAATCGTAACCATTAACAACTAAACTGTTGGGCAATGAAACTGCTATAATTTGATTGGACTTCACCTGTGGAGAAAATGATTTGGCCGAATAATGGAAAACTTTCTCAATCAAAAACGATTTAACAACGTTTATGTTATTTAATAAAATGCGAAAAATATATTTTTTAAATTATCAAAGCGTTTATTAAATATACAGGGTGTTCATTTTATTATCGAAATTTGGCAGTATTTTCTTTGCCAAATAGAACACCCAGTACATTTTTACATTTTTTTTAATTCTTAGATTGATTCTATAAATTGTTTGTAGGAATATTTTTTATATCATTTTTCAATTATAAGCAATTATTACGTATTCTTGAATTTTGAATTAAAATTCCCCCATACATAAACATTTATTTCAATAAACGTAAAAAAATGACAAAATTCAAAACAAATAACAGAATGAAATAGAATTAAAGTAAATATTCAAACTGGCATCCCTGAGTGGCTCGATAATGCTTCAATCTCTCCACAACATGAAATAATTGACAAATTCTCATTTAAATGACAGTTTCAAGTCAGTTGTAAGTTTCTATCAAAATTGCTTTTCGCTTTTTATCCTTATAAATTGTGAAAGAAATAGACAAACATTTAGGAATCTTATAATTAAAATTACGTTTACTATGGGCAGCTCAATTCATTTTGAAAATTCTTCCGTCAATGGATTGCAATCATTGAATTGAATTTGGTTAGGGTAAAAAATGACTTTCAATTGTTTTCGTAAGTTGTATGTTAGCTCTTAAAGATATGGCCAGATTTCGGAAATTCGTACGATAATGTTTCCTATTCGTTGGGTAAATACATATGGGGCATTCCGCCAGAGATTTTTTTTTTCGAAATGGAAGGTGGCCTCCTGACCACGTCAAAATGTTTGTCTATTTGTCCCTGAACACCGTGAATTTTTTCAGATTTTTTTTCGCTCGCGTTCCCGAGACATCCACGATACAGTCCAGATTTTTGTCCATTTTTCTCAGACGTTCATGTAAAAGTAACTTTGAATAGACGCGTTTTCATGAAAAAATCATCAGGGCGAAAGTTGCTCGGCTTGGATAGAGGAATAAGATCCCGAGGTGGAATTTTCTTTTGGGCGAAAACATAACCTAAAAATAGCTTTCTTTCGGGAAAATTTGGGGTAAACCTATTTTCGCCCATTCGAAAATGGCTCATCCTGGTTCGAAAACTTAGATAAATGTGTCGGGAGTAACCTGACAAATGTTCAGAATGATTCTCGACAAGCATCAGACGCAATATCAAAACTAGCCATAAAAAAATGTATGTCTCGATGGTCGAAGTGGGTTTTCGGGGTTCTCTGCGTTACTTTTGAGGCATATTTTTCATGGGAAATAACCTCGGAAACGTCTGGGATACATGCTGTATTGTCATTTTCTCGAATTATTCAATTTTTTGCCTCTTTTCTTTATGGCTATTTTTGATATTGCCTGTGATGCTTGTCGAGAACCACTCTGAAAATTTGTCATATTATTCTCGACACATTTATCTAAGTTTTTGGAGGAAGATGAGCCATTTTCAAATGGGCGAAAATAGGTTTTCCCCGAATTTTCCGGAAAAACGCAATATTTTGGTTGTTTTCGCCCCAAAAAATAATTCATGAAATTTTGACCATTTTCAAACCGCCATAACTCGGCGTATTTTTCAACGATTTTGATGAATCTTTGAGAGCGAAAAACTTGAAAGTGTCTTCTTTAAAGTCATGCATACGAAATTAAGCGTAACCCCTTCCCCCCCCCCCCCCTCTAGCACCCCTGTGAAAAAAAAAGTTTTTTCTGGAAATGCCATGCCTATGGAACTTTTTCCAACTCGGTACAAGTTGCCAAAGTTGGGCGTTTTTTGTTCAGAAACGTGGCTTTTTTTTGTTCGGGGGTTAAAGGGTTCGAAAAGAGACCATTCTAATCTGAGTTTACCCCCTTAAAGTAGGGCCAAAATGAAATTTGTTTCCGAAAGAATCTTCAAATTTGGTTGAAAAGTAGCTGAGTTATGTGCGAAAAACCTCAAAACGCACTTTTTCTCAAACACCTACAACTTGGTGCCCAATAGTCGTAGGAACGTCGTTCTTCGAGTCCTGCATAGGGAATTGATCAGATTTTAATGCCTTTATAGTGGATCGAGTCGACAAAATTTTTCCAACTCCACAGACATCGTCAAAGCAGGACATGGTTTCCTGAATAAACATTTTTTTCACAGGGGTGCTAGAGAGGGGCAGAAGAGGTTACGCTTAAGTTCGTATGCATGACTTTAAAGAAGACACTTCATCAAAATCGATTGAGTTATGGCGGTTTGAAAATGGTAAAAATTTCACGAATTTCAATTGTTTCATTTTTTTTTCCTCCAGTGTAAAAATCTTTATATGAATGTCAAATATAACAAGGAACTGGAGATCTTTTAAGAAATTTATTTTATAATTTTTCTTTATTTTCGGGAAAAAAAAATTAAAATGTTGACTTTTCTGGCCTATAATTATGAAATGGCAATAGTTACTTCAAATTTATATAAACCTATCCAACACGCCCCAGACATTCTTTAAATAATAACATTTGTCAATGGTCCAAAAAACCATTAGATTATTTTCTTAACAATTAATTTACACTCGCAAAACCCTCGCTTGTGTTCTAAATATTAAACTGTGGGATACGGCCCACCCACCGCCTTTCATTTCTACTTAAACTTAAACCCAGAAAACACTGTTCGATAAATCTAATTTCCTAGTCAGATCACAAAATATGTAATAATTTCAAATGCATAAAGAAAGAGCGTGTCTGGAAAAAAAAAACATGAAACCGAGGGGGAAGGGTGTGCCCTATCCTATCCTCCAACCCAAAGTTTCCATAAATGAAAAGGTTTGTCAAAGTATCAGAAAACCGTGAGATTATTTTATTATCAATTAATTTATACTTGTAAATCCTCGTTTGTGTTCTAAGGATTGGAGCGTGGAATAGGGACCACCCACCGCCCTTAATTTCCAGCAAGAAAACCTGGAAAATTCTGTTTGTTTCTTAGACAGATCACAGATCACGAGGGATGTAAAAATTTCAAACGCATAAAGAAAGAGAGTTTGTGGGAAATATTAAGAGAAATAGAGGATGGTGGGTGGGCTCTATCCTACCCTCCAACCATTTGAACACACGATAAATATGTATCGATGTTACTTTTTGTTGAAAATAAAACTATTATTATATGCACCCATTTTATACCGACTTATATGTATATAAAATACAATACAGTAGTAAATTTAAAAATCATTATTTTAAATTATTAGGAATTAGTGATTGATATAATTTTATACTTGCATTTATTGTATATTATTTATGTATAATACAGTAACACAAACGAAAAAAAAAAACTAAAACTATACACCAATGGTGGCAGATAACCTCGTAGTCGACGTCAAAAAACAACAAACAGAAATGTATTATTTAAATTTTATATTGATGAGTTATTACATTTTTTTTGTTTCAACACTTATGCCCATTGAATGATTGAATTAATCAATTTATATCGGATGTGTATAAATTGGCGGATAATCAACACGTGACGATATTCAAATGTTGTACCGTTCTCGTTAAATACGCGTTATTATTCAATATTAATTTACAGAAAATTATTTGTCAGTGTGTGCTATCTTTCTAGCTGAAACTTGTATTTTTAACACATTTTAATTAGCTTATTTTCATAAAAAATACGGCCGGCAACGTCACACCTGCTTATGTCACTTTTGACACAACGAATTCATTCAAACTTGCTAGTTCTAAGTTTGTGCCAATTTTGCTTTTCTCATTTATTTCAGTTTGTATATTATTGCCCGCGTTTTAGTGTATTTGTGTTTGTTTTTTTCAATTTCAATAGATTTTACCATTTACTCATAATCTGATTTACCTTGCATACATCTGTAAATAAACCCCGTTCTATCTATCTATTACCTTCTACAATGAATCATGAGATTACTGAAAAACAGGACAGCACATGAATGCGATGTTGCCTAATGTACATTTCTTGTAAGTGGCTCCTGATGGCATATGCGGCAACATTTTTTCATCGATATTTTCTATTCAGAATTTTAGAAAGAATATCGCCACGCGTGGATTATCCGCCAATTTATACACGCCTTATATAATTAATACAAGCTGAACATTTGCAGTGTATTGGTTAATTTTCAATGTTATTTCCGTCTTACTTTTTTTGGTGCTTAAGTAAAAAAAAACATGGGCAAAAAATGCACATCGTAGGGTATAGGGGGTAATAAAAATATTCAGAGACGGGCCTTATAATTGCTAAATCCGCCACTGTAGAAACACAAAAATGATTTAAAATAAATCAGCTTTTTTTAGCTAACAATGAATCAACTGACCCAATATGAATGGATAAATTATCTGTTAATTATTATTAGAATTGGTAATATCGTTAAAAGATGTAAGACATTTCTCATTTGGGGAACCTAAATTCGAAAGTTTATACCAATGAGCCACAAAATATTGATGAGTTAAAGCAGAGGATACTCGAGGACGTTCAGAGTATTACTGAAGAACATTTGGAAAACTGTTTACGTAAAGTTGACGCACTGGGTCATTGTCAAGCCGCTCAGAGATGGCAGTTTGAATATTTACTTTAATTCTATTTAATTGTTTTATTTGTTTTGAATTTTTTTAATTTTTTTATCCGTTTGGTTAAAATGAATGTGTATGTATGATATATGGGAAAATATTCTTAATTTGAAATTCAGGAATCTGTTTCAATTGCTTATAACTCAAAAATTATGCATTTTATAAAAAAAAATATTTCCACAAAAATGAAAATGAAAGGAAAAATATACAGGGTGTTCTATTTGAAAAAGAAAAGGTTGCCAAATTTACGTAATAAAATGAACGCCCTGTATATTAAAAATATATTTAAACAATCTCTTGTTTACATCTAAGAAATTTTTGTTTGAATTTTTTTTAAATTTTCTACCGTTGAAGAATTATTTACGTGTTCCGGTAATTTTGACGAACCCTATATACGTACGTCAATGTGATAATCAATAACAAGTTTATGGTTTTGGTATAGAAAATAGTGAGTCTATTGATAAAATGAAATAGCAATCGTTTTGTAAGACTGGGCCAGTGAACATGAGAATAAGTAATCATAGTTACTACTGAAACGATTTGAAATTTCATAGCCAAACTTTATATTGCCCCCACTGTTAACTATAAATTGTTAATCTAATTTTTTTTATTGTTTACACTGCAAGCTTCTACTTCGGTATATATTTTATATAATAAATAAAATAAGAGAATTTGTAACCATAGTTTCAGGAACTTTAGCTTGACATTAAAGAACGTACAGTAAATTAAATGTTTATAAAATTTTGACAAGAAATTTTGACGTGCGTGGTGCCAATTTGAAATATTTCAAATATCCTATGAAGGATCTATGCATTCCGGGAGAGAAACTTATTCTCTCACTAGGGGGTAGTGAGCAACATTACATGCCTCAAATGACCACTGTAATTCGATTATTACACCCGATTTTGGATTAATCCATTTTACGACCTTTATCGGAAAAATTCACAGCCAAAAGTACATCTTCTTCAAAATAATGTTTTTCGTCGATGAGGTGTTTTACATACGTGGATTTTTCTGGTTGATCATGAGGCCAAGATCACAAGAAACACATTTTTTTATTGACTCAAACGAGTCCACATACGTGGATAGGTTTATTTAAATCGATTTAAAAATTGATTGAGATGGCAAGCTCCCATCGTCACGATGCAGTAAGCTCCCGTCGTTAAGTAAACATTGCAAATAAACGTTAACTGGTTATTATAACACTCGTGACGTCAAATTAACAAATTTTATTGGGTATGATATGATATTCACGAAATATAAATTATCCAATAAATAGTGGTATAACACATTAAGAAGTGATTTCTCTTTTTATTGACTTTTTGCTTTATGTTGAAATAGTGTGAAGTATTAAACATTTCAATTTGTTTGCTTCTACATACACTTATTTTAATTCTAAAATAGAAATTATCTTACCAAATGTACCTTGTGCAATGATAAATGCTTACGATGATTTGCTAAAAATACGCTTAAGTGTGTTGCTTTTAAGTAACTGTCCTCCGCCTGAAGGCGTCGAGCAGTTACAAACAACACACTTAAGTTTTTTTTTTCTTAAAATTAGCTCATAATTATCATTGTCCTTGGTGCAGTGTAGCTGAAAATTTCAAACGACTTCAGGAGGTAAAGCGCCTTTGTTGCAATTATGCAAGATTCGGAGAGTCCGGAAATAATGATTGTATTCAAAAAATAAAACAATAATTTGAAAATTCGCTCCGTTTTACGTACACGTAATTGCATCCAGATCACTGGATTTCGTTTACAAATTCAAGACTTTAAATAAAATAGCCATGGAAAATTTAAATTTAATAACTTTAATCAGATATTATTCAAAATGGGTGCCACTAACCAAATTATGTTTCCTATAAAAGTTTTTTTTTGTTTTTTTAAAGACCTTAAATGATACCACTTTCGACCTATCGTGCCATTTAAAAATTTGGAGTTCTTGGCAAGGGATGCCGTTTTTGGGAATAACAATATCATCATTCGATTCTTTAATACGACTTCTGTCATACATTTTTTTGTCCCAACTTTCTCCCACTAGCCGTTTTCTCAAAAAAAGCCTGATACGGGTGATCTAGGACAGCCTGTATAATTATATCTTTGGTATTAGTCTTCTTGGTAATATCATTTAGAATATCATCGTTAAAATAACTGAATATTAAATAAAGAGGATGGTTGCGACCGTTATTACGTGGTAATCCATAATTCATTTGAATTGAAAAATGCACGATGTTTTAACCGCATCTAATTATTTACAAAAAAAACATAATGCATTTTTCAATTCAGTGGAATATTGTAGAAAAACTTTAACCCTTTAACTACGGGCAAAATTATACACTACAGACTACAGCGACGCCAACTTTTTATCGAAATCAAACTTTATAAAATATCTTCTTAACCCCCGTTTCGCCCTCATATGGGCAAAAATATGGCAATTTGTGAAATATGTAATGTTTTTTCTCTTTGAATTAAAACTCTAAATTGCCTATTAACGACCGGAAATACAAGGCAGAATTACCAAGTCGTTTATTGACGACTACGGTAGTGAAAGAGTTAATCATAAGAAATGGTTTTATTTAGTACATTGTGTAACAACACCTAAGAAATTAATATAATTTTCATAATCGTTTTATGCTCAATTCTCAATTACAAGAACGCGTCTTTACATTTCTAAGGTTACATCGTAAAATTGTGTTTCGGTTAATGTTTATAGTCGAAGATTACAGCTTGTTTAGCAGATTACGCTTCTTTCATTACTATTTTATTACATCTAACTGATTTTTACACACTTTATGAATGCACATTAAAATGATGGCTTTCACATTATTTTAATGTCTGCAACATTAGTAATTTCTTCCAGTCTGCAGGTTTCAGCAGAAAAAATGGTTTGCAATAATTAATATTGTTTATGAATTTATGAATTTGAAGCCTCAAAGGGCAATTAACATTAGTAACTACGTTACTTTTACGATATTCTAAGTTTCAATCTCGTGTTTTACTGTTACATATACAGTGCGTTTTTGTTTTATCGTGGGCCATAGGATTTTACATGCTAAAAATTATACCTTGTGTTTATGTATATTTCAACATATAATTTTAAAGCAAATTTTAGTTAGTAATAAATCAATTACTTTTCCACATGATGCGCTTAATTAGATTAACTTAAACATGTTTTATTCCATTAAAAAATGAAATTAATTCACTAATCAATCTGACATTTCAGAAATTCAAGGTACTTTGATTATTTTTGCTCATTTATTTATTTTAAATAATTTAATTTTTAATGGAATATAACATGTTTAAATTATTCTGACTAAGCGCATCATGTAGAAAAATAATTGACCTATTACTAACTAAAATTTCCTTCAAAATTTTATGATAAAATATACATTAACACAAGGTATAATTTTTAGCATGTAAAATCCTATGGCCCACGATAAAAAAAAATACCCTGTATATTTTTATTTAATATATTTTGTATTTGTAAAGCCTGGTGAACTATGGAATAAAGGCAATTTATTATTATTATTAATCTACAGATATTGTTTATTTATACTATTTACTTTATATAGAAATTAATTTACTGAATGTACAATCCGAATCAATTTAGGACTACAAAATGCCATATCAGGTCGTAGAAAAGGAAAGATGCATTATTGAATATAATGAAGAAAATGGGAAGAAAAACAGTTTTATAATTTCATGATTAACAATACACAATACACAATAATTTTTTCTAAATGTCTAATTTTTCATTTATGACAGAGCTGTATGTTTTTAACGAAACTATAAATAGCGAATTTCGTTCTGGAATTAGTTTCAAGGTTTTTTTCTGGCTACTTTTAGTTACATTAAAACAAAGTTGGCTTGGTAATTCCACTGCCTCACCTCTCTATCAATTTTAATAAAGTCATGTTTTGTTACCTCAAAATTTCGAAAGTACATATAGTTATGTTTTTTACTATGACCCAGAGCAATACAATACATTGATTTAAGTATTGATTTTTATAGTATCTGCATATTTCAAAGAATAAATAGTATTCATTTTTTTCTTACTAGCTGCAAGACCGCCGCAGAGCCACAAAAATGGCAAAAAACCTTTTTCTCATAAACTTTCAACCTCAATGTGCTTTGAGTAGACAAAATGAACTGGTCGCCTTCGAATGTATTTGACTTAGGGCAACAATATTTTGTGTAGCCTCATAACTCGGTTATATAAACTCAAACCGAACTGAAATTGTGGTTGGCATTTTCTTTTGTAAATTGATGTGAAATGACCCATCATTGTTTCAGAAATATTTCAGATTATAGCAAAAGCCTTCAATAGCAAATTTTCCTTAAAATAAATTTATTCCAATAAGAAATACTATTTATAACAATTGTGTTTTAATTACCGACAAAAGCATCATCGCCATGACTCATACCAAGGAAACATGCATGTTATTTCGAACACATATTTTCACTAGCAAATAATGTTTTATTACCCAATTGATAAAAATATACTTGGTGCATGCCAAATCTGCAAAATTCGATACACACGTTGCTTTCTAGAATATTTTTATCAACTTATGTGCGTGTCGTGACGCAAGTCATGTAAATTTCTATTTATAAGATATGAAACCTTGTGGCACTATTAAAAATTCTGGAAATAATTAAACACGATGTATAAAATGGTATTTACTCGAATCTATTTTACGGTTCTGGAATTGTTTATATTTATCTTGGCAACAATTTGTTATTAAAAGTTAACGAGCTTTGGGTACTGTTGGATTGTTTATGTTATCAATCGGAAAGACTTTGTGCATTACCTTGAATAAACAATTGTATTTTTGCTAATGCACGTGTATGGATATTTAAAAGAAATGTGTTTATTTTGTTAGTTGATATCCGCAGAATGTTAATATTGATAATGGTTTAAAGGAACGTCATTTTTTCATGCGCAAGGTGCAATTGTAGAAATTCAACAAGTTGTCTAAAGTTTTTTCATGTACAGGGTGGTCGCCGAATATGACGGCAGATGGCATCTTATAAAAATTAAATTGTAATAGATGTCAAAAGGCAATATATTTTTAAATCCAACTAATTTTCTTTATCCAACACTTCTTAAAAGAAGTTCCGTTGCCAAGGCGATTGTAAACAGGAAAAGTTCCTACTTGCCAATGGCAGTGTTTACCCACGTTGCTACACATACGAGTAGGCAATTTTCAACAAGTCACGCATTAACAGACCGAAGGGTATCTCATTTTGACGCACACTGTATAAAAAAGTGTATTAAAAACGGGGAATAAAAAAAATGCAAGTGGATAAAAATATATTTACCTTTACCATGACAACGATATTTGTATTAAGAATATTTGTAAACAGCTTCAATTAAATAGCCACAGTTTGTGACAAAGTTGTATACCTACCGTGAAATATAATTCAAACCAGCATCCGCGTGAAAAAAAATTCACGATTGTTATCCCACACCATGTACTATGTAAATAAATATTGCCCTCTCACCAATTATACATTTAACCACGAACTTTTGAAATCAAATCCGGCGAGAGTATGCACCACCGAATTGAATAAGAATCATCATTTCGTCATGATTATGTGTCTCTACTTACATAATGCTCACGCGACAGAGTGTGTTAAGTTGGCACCCCAATGAAGAGTTCTGATAGTTCTGGGGGTTCTGAGGATGTATCTAGAAGTACTATCAACTTTTTAAAAAGAGTTCTGTAAAATTGGGCTGTAAGGAATTTTTTTAAAAATGGGCTGCCAACTTGACACCGCACCCCAACATTTTTATCGAATAGTTATGAACTAGTTTTAAGATGTGTTTGGGTTAGTACTATAGTTCCTGATACTTTTAAAAAAGAGTTCTGTTGAATTTCCAGAGATAAAAATTTTCAAAATATTCAAATTCATATTACTCACTTAATATTGGTCTAATCTAAATATTTCATAATACCTATGGATAGAACTCACAAAGAACTACAGGAAACGCTAATCAGATCTATCCGAAACTATCAAAAATATTTTTTTGAAAAAAGTCGCAAAGTAAAAACAAAATGAGAGTTCTAGGAGTTCTAAGTTAATTTTCTATTTCTACTCATTGAGTACAATAATTCTTTCTTACAAACAAATTCGATACAATCGCGATTTATAGCATTTTCAAATCAATTTAAAATTCGATAATAGAAAATTTAATTTTGAAAATACCAATTTCCTGTCATTTAATCGCAATTTGCCATTTGTTTTCGTTAGAACTCCTTGAGTACGACTCATAAGTCAAGTCAGAACTCCCAGAACTATTTAAAAAAATTAACATTTTGAAAATAATTTAAAGTCCGAAAAGAAAAAAAAATGAGAGTTCCTGGAGTTCTGAGTTAATTTTCTATTTCTACTCATTGAGTACAATAATTCTTTCTTATAAACAAATTCGAAACAATCACGATTTATGGCATTAGGGCTTTTTAAGAACCTTTCTTTAGAACTTATTTTGCAGGACTTTTCTTCAAGACCATATTTTCAGGAATCATCTTTAACGATGTTTTTTCAGGACTTTTCTTTTCTGAATTTTTTTCGAGACTGTCTTTTTAAGACTTTATTTAAAAAACTTTTTGTTTTTGAGACTTCTTTTCAGGAATTTTAACAGGATTATTTTTCAGGAACTTTTTCCACGAATTTTTAATGCCTTCTTAAGATCTGCAGTCTTTTTGCAAGACTCTCTTTGGGTTTTTTGCAGGACGATTTTTTCAAAACTTTTGTTAAGAGTTCTTTTAGAACTTTTTTCAAGAATTGCTTTTCTGGAATTTTTTTAATGCCTTTTTCAGGTCTTTTTTTAGGTTTTTTATAAGACCGAAAAGAAAAAAATTGAGAGTTCCAGGAGTTCTGAGTTAATTTTCTATTTCTACTCATTGAGTACAATAATTCTTTCTTATAAACAAATTCGAAACAATCACGATTTATGGCATTAGGGCTTTTTAAGAACCTTTCTTTAGAACTTATTTTGCAGGACTTTTCTTCAAGACCATATTTTCAGGAATCATCTTTAACGATGTTTTTTCAGGACTTTTCTTTTCTGAATTTTTTTCGAGACTGTCTTTTTAAGACTTTATTTAAAAAACTTTTTGTTTTTGAGACTTCTTTTCAGGAATTTTAACAGGATTATTTTTCAGGAACTTTTTCCACGAATTTTTAATGCCTTCTTAAGATCTGCAGTCTTTTTGCAAGACTCTCTTTGGGTTTTTTGCAGGACGATTTTTTCAAAACTTTTGTTAAGAGTTCTTTTAGAACTTTTTTCAAGAATTGCTTTTCTGGAATTTTTTTAATGCCTTTTTCAGGTCTTTTTTTAGGTTTTTTATAAGACCGAAAAGAAAAAAATTGAGAGTTCCAGGAGTTCTGAGTTAATTTTCTATTTCTACTCATTGAGTACAATAATTCTTTCTTATAAACAAATTCGATACAATCACGATTTATGGCATTAGGGCTTTTTAAGAACCTTTCTTTAGAACTTATTTTGCAGCACTTTTCTTCAAGACCATATTTTCAGGAATCATCTTTAACGATGTTTTTTCGGGACTTTTCTTTTCTGAATTTTGCTTGAGACTTCTTTTCAGGAATTTTAACAAGATTATTTTTCGGGAACTTTTTCATGAATTTTTAATGCCTTTTTCAGATCTTTTGCAAGACTCTTTTTGGGTTTTTTTGCAGGACGATTTTTTCAAAACTTTTGTTAAGAGTTCTTTTAGAACTTTTTTCAAGACTTTTTGCGGCCTTTTTTTTGGGACTCTTTTTTGGGATTTTTAATCTGAATTATTTTTCTGGAACTTTTTTAATGCCTTTTTTTCAGGTCTTTTCTTAGGCTTTTTACAAGACTCTTTTTGGGATTTTTTTACAGGACAATGTTTTCAAAACTTTTTCAGAACTTTTTCAGAACCTATCTTTTTGGAATTTTTTTCAGGGCCTTTTTTTAAGATTATTTAAAAACTTCTTTCTACGTCCTTTGCAAAATGTACATTTTTTTTCATTAATTTGCGTTCATAAAATATGTGTTTTCTGAAGCCTTCTGGAAGCGTGGCACCTTTTCGGTTCATTTTTCACCCTTTTGCGTGAAAAAAAAGTGCCGTAGCGGTTCATTTTTTAACGCAACTAAAAAATCGTTTGCGTAAAGTGTGTCATGAACACTTCCCAACACGCCGCGAGTTCTGCCGATAAATGTCAAACATTCGTTTCCGATCAAGTAAACTTGACGATTATTATTATTTTATTCACTTAAAGGTATTATTACTTATAAAAATTGATTAAGGTTTTATCAAATTTATTTAAAGTTGCGGACGTAGAAAAAATTTTGTATGAAACTCGAGAGTAAAGCAACTTTACTCACTTGTTGCATAAATAACTATTATATTCAGAACCATTTTTTAGGACTTTTTTAATGCCTTTTATCAGATCTCTTTTAAGGCTTTTGTCAGGATTATTTTCTGGAATGTTCTGGGGTCTTTTTAGGACCTTCTAAAGGACTCTTTACAGGACTTTTTTCAGAATTTATTTTTCAGGACTATTTTTTAGGACTTTTTTCGAGATTATTTCACAGGCTTTATTCAGGACTTCTCAAGGTCTTTATTCTGACTTTTTGTATGCTTTTCCAGTACTTATCTTCTGGCCGTTTTATCACAACTGTTTTTAGGACTTTATTTTCAGGAATTTTTTATCGCGATTATTTTTTTAAGTCGTTTTTCGAGATTTTTTATCAGGATTATTTTATCAAGACTTTTTTAATGCCTGATCAGTTCTTTTCTAAGGCATTTTTCATGACTTCTGTTAGGACTATTTTCTCGACTTTTTTTCGGGTCTTTTCTAGGACCTTTGTAAGGACTCTTTGCTGGACTTTCTTTGTGGACTATTTTACAGGTTTTTCTCAGAACTTTTTAAGGCCTTTTTTCGAACTTTTTTGAAGCCTATTTTCCGTACTTTTCTACAGTCTTTTTATCAGTTCTTTTTTAGGACCTTTCTTCAGATTTTTTTTGTGACGACTCAGTTTTCGGGACTTTTTTCAGGTCTTTTTCAAGAACCTGTTTTTCAAAACATTTCTTGTCAAAGCACTTTTTTCTGGACTTTTTATCAGGACTACCAGAGAAGAATTAGTGCGCTACGAATAGATAATAATATTTGGGCCTTAGTGTAAACACCTATTCAAAATAAATTTATAAATACAGTTGCATGAGAAACCTTTACATGCTGAAAAAATTACGGTTTGGTGCGGTATTGCAACCTTTGGGATTATTGGACCGTATTTTTTACTTTCTCCGTTACGAAGTACGAGAAAGTATTGTGATCGTGATTTTTTTTTCAAAATTTTTTTTTACGGAAATATCCGTTTTGGGGTCCCTAGATGCCATTTCAACAATTTCTGGAAAAAAAAAATTTGTGTCTGTGTGTGTGTGTGTGTGTGTGTCTGTGTGTGTGTGTGTGTCTGTGTGTGTGTGTGTGTGTGTCTGTCTGTGTGCGCTGTATCTCAAAAACCAATAGAGCAATTGATATGAAATTTTGAACATAAGTCTTATTTGATAATCCGAAGAACTGAAAAGCTTTTGGTAAAATTTCGTACACCGGAAGTGGGTGTTTACCTTAACTGTTTTTTGTTTTTTGCCAATATTTTCTTAAATATAAAAAATATCACAAAAACATTTAAACAAACATCGAAGAAAACAAAGAAATGAATAGCTTTTGCTTGAAAATATTTTTCATAAAATCATTGCTATTCGAGAAAAAAATTAATTTTTTTTTTTTAATTTTTGGTTTATAATTATGAAACGATAATAATTACTGCAATTTTATGTGAATAATAATTGTAGAGAATGCCAAAATGAACAACTTCTAAAGAATAAGTTTTTTTCGAAATCTTGTTAGTTTTCGAGTAAACCTAGTTTTTGAATTTGAAGTATAATTTTTCCATCTTTCATAATTTTGACGTTTTAAACGTCAGTTTCATCCGAGTCTAGAAAACGCTCGAAGTACATTTAAAATATGATTTCCATTGAAAATAAACCCATGAAAACGTAAATATAAAGTCGGAGAAAGTAACATGATGGCCACATCACCATTTTTTGAAGATAAAAATCGAACTGTAACCGTTACCTCGGAGCGATATTTGCAAATGCTACAAACATTTCTTACTGCCGAATTACGTAGATTGAGAGTTGAAGATCACGAACTATGGTTTCAGCAGGATGGGGCAACTAGTCATACCACTAGAATAGTTATGCAGTTTTGAAGGAATAAGTTTCCTGGGAGATTAATTTCCCGAAATGGAGACCTTGCCTGGCCAGCTCGTTCCCCTGACTTAACCTTAACGGCTCCAGATTGTTTGTTATGGGCGTACTTAAAGTCTAAAGTGTATCTAAACAAGTCCCGCACAGTGGATGAGCTAAAGAATAACATAACTGAGAAGATAAGAAGAATTGATGGGACTTCGAGGCGCAGTTATGAACCACGTCCGTGAAAATATTGAAAAATGTATAGAATTTAATGGTGGACATTTAAATTTTGTAATTTAAAAAAAATAACAAAACTGTTAAAAACTACATTCAATGAGTATTATTTTTCAGATTTTTGCTTTTTTTTTACAACAAAATATCTAATCACTACAGTGTAGCGAAAAACGTCACATTCCGCTGCCGGACCCTGTACAATTAAAATAAATAATTTGTTTCTACCGTATCGTCTTGATAAGAACTATGTTAAAGATTACGAGACGTTTCGTATTGTAAATTTATTATGTTATTTATTTGCAATTAAGAAAGGGATTTTTAATTTTTTTATTTGTAAATGTAAATTTTATTTCTAAAATAGTATATTAAAGTATAAGTGGATATTTAGGTCTTTAAAGCACGCACGATTTTGCAAGCACGACGGCGCCAGCCGGAGTGCTTGCAATAGAGTAAGTGCTTTAAAGACCAGATATCCACGCATACTTTACGCTATTTTTTTTTATTGATGCATTTAAAGACCATAAATTGGCCCGAAATTTTGAAATTTCGAGCATGTTTAAGATGACGGAATCAATGTACCTTTGGTTGTCAAGGTGTGAAATAAACAAATTATCAATTTCTCATCAGTTTGTCATTACCCTTTGAAAATGCAATCAAAGATTGATAGCTTGAGCGCTAAAGCTGAGAATCGGTTGATTCCGCAAAAGTCGGAAGTAGCCTACAAAAAAGAGTACAACCGTTTGATTAAATGGATGGAAGAATGCCAAGTTGCCAGTGTAACAGAACAAGTTATGCTTGCGTACTTACAGGAATTGTCAGAGAAGTACAAGTCGTCCACAATGTGGGCCATACATTCCAAATTACAATGTATGTTACGATTACAACAGGGAGTGGATATCAAATCATTTGGAAAAGTGCAAGCATTTATGAAGGCGATTAGTAAGAATTGTAACGCAAAAAAGTCCTATGCCTTTAGAGAGGAAGATTTAAGAAAGTTTTTTGAAGATGCTTCAGATATAACGTATTTGTTTTTGAAAGTTGTTGCCATTTTTGGAATCTTTGGTTCTTGTCGCAGATGCGAATTGTGCGATATGCGTTTATCCGACATTAAGGAAGAGGGTAATACCTTACTTATTCTCATACGTCCGTCTAAGACAGAAAAGTCTCGGCGTTTTACTGTCGCTGACAGTAATGGTATACCCTACGTTGGGTTTATTAAGAAATATTTGTTGTTGCGTCCTCAAAATGTGAGTACTGACCGTGTTTTCTTACGCTTTGATAAGGGAAAGTGTACTAAACAAGTAGTGGGTATTAATACTTTTGGTTTATGCCCATTTCAAATTGCACTTTTCCTTAACTTAGACGAACCAAAGAAGTACACAGGACATGCGTTCCGGCGTACTTCTGCAACTATTATGGCCAACGGTGGGATGACTATAGATCAAATACAGCGGCAAGTTGGTTGGAAATCGGCATCGGTGGCTACTGGATATGTCGAAGAGTCCATCAACAATAAAAACAGTGTTTCCAATATTATATCAAATGCTATTAGCGGAAATACGAATGCATGCACATCTGGAAGTACATCAGTTACCAATGTTCATGTGAGCAATGTTGATTCCGAGTTAAAGCACGGAAATATTAATTTTTCAAATAATACAGATTGTATATTCAATATTTATTATAAATAAAATGAACGAGTTACTAAAGTTTAATAGATAGTGACATTTATGTTTGACTTTAAGTTTGAATTGACGTTGTTGTCCTTAGCAACTTTAAAACACGCGCGTTTTTTAATATTGAATTTAAACACGCTGCGAAGTATTTGAAATAAGACATATGATGCATCAATAAAAAAAAGAATGGTATTACGTGGGAGTGTTAATATAATGTAATAATTTAAGTACGTATTTAAGCTTTTTTAATTCTTATTTTACTTGTTACACAATTTATAAACTGTAACAAATGGCATTGACTGCTCGGTCATCTGCTATCACCGCATGTTTGTAATTATATTATGTGTTTGAATTGTATGAGTAAATGGTATACACAAGGGATACAACATGGATATCAAGTATCAATGCGGATGATCATGACATATTGGAATATAAGCAGATAACATGTTACTGATATGAAGTTTTTACCTATTATAGGTTGTTGAAATTAGGCACTTGGTTGGTTCAACAATTTATTATTTTATTTATTTTATTATTTTAGTAAAGGTTGTTAAAATTAGGCACTTGGTTGGTTTCACAAATTATTATTTTATTTATTTTATTATTGTAAAACCAACCAAGTGCCTAATTTCAACAACCTTTAATATTAAAAATGTTTCACTACGTGATAAACGAGAATCAAATTCAAGAAATAGTTTTTACCTAATTGATACTTCAATAAATTTCTTGTCTTATTAAAAAAAAACGAATAACTTTATCATGAATCTTCTCATTTGATAATGCTAATAGATGGTTTAAATTTATCGGAAATGGAGCCTATAGAGGTTTCCTATAAAAGATTTTTTGCGGTTTTCAAACCTTACCCATTCAAGGACAATATGATTTAGGTCGCCATATTGCCCACATCCATAATCGGGTGAATCGAAAGGGATTTATATATTTTTTTGTTATTATCTAAATAGATTTATTTAATGCTGAACCGAAAGCACATGCCTCATAAACAACCCACTAATAAAATAAATCGAAAGGAGAAAGTTCCCGACATTTACAATTTACCATAATATACTATTTCAGGTGTACAATAAATAACGATCGGTTTACATTTTTGGCATCCTGTTTGGTTGTAATCTAATGATTTTCGGCAGTATTCCTGATCCGCTCACAGCAGCATCGGATTTCAAAGATAGGTGTTAAATTTATTCATAAATTCGATATTTGGACGCCGCAGGGAACTCGTTTTACCATTTCATCGTATCAGACATTTCAACACAGTCCAGTTGATTTTATCTCAAAGAAAATATATAAAAAGTTGATTTTATTTACATAATTTAAATGAGCACACATGTGTTGCATTACAGGATCTATTTATGAGAGCGGCTTGCGATCTTAAATAACTACATCTGTTAAAATTAAGCTAATATTGCGTTAAAAGAAATTAATTAAATAAACATTATTTGCACGGCCCATTAAAACTGTTACTTGTCATTACTTGTCAGTGTTTGAAACGTTTATTGAAAGTGATTATTTATTTATTTAATTTACCAACACACATCAGCAAATCCATGAATTATGCGCCGATAGAGCGACCGGATTTTGATTAAAAAAAAAACGAGGAGCACACCCTTCCAAGTCGATTCTTCCCTTAGTTTGAACTCTTAGGAGACACCTCAAGCCAATGAACCAAGGATAACGCACTGCTAGAATAGTTTTTCAACCTTTTTTGTCCAAAAAAAACGACTAAAAAATTCAGACATTTTTCGGGTTATTCAATGTTTTCACATGTATTTAACGGACTCTTTTATTATGGGGGCACACTCCAAAGCAGATCAGGAGTTATTTTCAACGGAACCGAAATTTGGCAACCTGGCAGAAAATCGCCATTTTCGACCAAAGACTGATCATTGATTTTTCGCATTGATAGCTAGCTGTATAGATCCTTAATAACTCAAGGAGCCAGAAAATGTTGAAATATTGCCCCCACACATTCGGCTAAACAACTTAAAAGACGCATACATGTCCAAAAATGGCCATCTTGGACCATCTCGTCCTGTCTGCCGTGTTGAGGGGCTTTTTAAAACATCGGAAGTGCTGCGAAGCAGGGAGTGTCAGGATAGCCCAATTTGAATGACTCGAACCATGTGGGCCCACTGAAAGAATTTACAGATTTGACCGAAAATGGCCATTTGTGATGCCGAGGCCAGGTTGGGTTTTTTGGCCTAGCGAATGCGAGTCAAGAGGTTTAAAATAGCGCATGAGATAAAGAAGAGAACAATTATACAGCCCAAAATGTCATGGACCAAATCTAGATGCGGATGGCCAAGAATCAGTCTCTATGACCAGCAGAAGACTGACACACTTTGGTAGCTGATGATTAGGGATTCACAAGCACCGAGGTGTGGGAAATGAGGGACCAACTCAGGTTGAGAACTCGGAGATCTTTGAGGGACATACAGAAAACGATGCAGCCCTTCGAAACTAGTCATTCACCACCAAAAACCCACTAATAGCCGAATTTCGGGCCAGTAAATGTCGTTTATGCCTTTTTTGAAGAGTGGAGCAGAGTGAATTCTCCACCCTTAAATGTCGTAATCCATATCCGAGGCTATAAGCGTGGCCAAGAATGGTCGCCTGTGTCTTTAGACTTTTACTCCTGGATTGTTGTGATCCTGTGCTCGAGACTTAGATGGTGTAGAGGTATTACAAACACAGAAGGCCAAGGGCACGTGCCAAGCCGCAGAACTATTAATGGCTGAATGCTTACTTTTCTTTATGAGAGGTAACTTCCCTTCTCTCAGTCCACGAGTTAGGAATACAAACCAAATACAAACAATGTATTCCAGTTTAAACAAATGATTTGACCCAAGTAAAAATAGTAACAAGAATAACGACTAAACCCAACCTAGCATCGGCATCACAAATGGCCATTTTCAGTTAAATCTGTAAATTCTTTCAGTCGGCCCACATGGTTTCCTGACACTCCCTGCTTCGCAGCACTTGCGGAGTTTTAAAAAACCTCTCAACACGGCAGAGCGGACAAGATCGTCCAAGATGGCCATTTTCGGACATGTTTGCGTCTTTTGAGTTTGGCTCCTTAAGCCATTAAGGATCTATACAGCAAGCTATCAATGCGAAAAATCAATGATCAGTCTTTGGTCGAAAATAGCGATTTTCAGCCAGGTGGTCAAATTTTGGTTCCGTTCACACCTGAAATTAACTCTTGCTATGCTCTGGAGACTGCCCCCATAATAAAAGAGTCCGTTAAATACATGTGGAAACATTGAATAACCCGAAAAATGTCTAAATTTTTTAGTCGGGTTTTTTGGACAAAAAAGGCGCAAAAAACTATTCTAGCAGTGCGTTTTCCTTGGTTCATTGGCTTGAGGTGTTTTCTAAGAGTTCAAACTAAGGGAAGAATCGACTTGGAAGGGTGTTCTCCTCGTTTTTTTTAATCAAAATCCGCTCGCTCTATCGGCGCATAATTCATGGATTTGTTGACATACAAACCAAATACAGACATATTCCAACCGGCTAAAGACTACATCGCTACTTTTGTTGACAATAAAGAAATTGTTAATTGATTAATATATTCAAATTGCAAATACAAAAATTTTCCAATAGGGATGATATGATTTTGAAGTGACGTTTCGGCCATTTGTAATATGTCATGATCTGTCATTTATTTTTCATTATATTCAGTAGTGTTTACAATTTCATCATAGAGAGATATACGCAAGAACAACGTTTACAAATTATTCAGTTTTATTATCAAAATAATCGTTCTCCAATTGCAACTTTTCGTGCGCTTTTGCCATTTTATGGTCGTAATAATCATCCAAGTGTGCTCGCTATTCGTGGAATTGTTGAAAATTTTGAGCGTACATTTTCTTTACATAATGTTAAAGTGGCAATAAGACAAAGAACCGCTCGAAGTAATGCCGTTCAGGCAAGTGTTGCTGAAGACCGCAATTTGTCAATTCCAAGACGTTCTCAATAATTGGGACTGCTCAAACCACAACCTGGCGGATTTTGAAAATGAATTTGGGTTTGCATCCGTATAAAATTGTTCTCACTCAAGAACTGAAGCCATTGAACCACCGTAAATGTCGTGAATTTGCTGATTTTGCCTTGGAACAACTTGAAAACGATAACGATTTTTTTAAGAAAATCATCTTCTCCGATGAGGCTCACTTTCATCTGAGTGGTGCGGTAAATAAACAAAACTGTCGATTCTGGTGCGAAGAAAATCCGCAAATTATTAACAACCATTACATTCACCTAAATTGACAGTTTGGTGTGGTTTTTGGTCTGGTGGAATCATCGGTCCGTACTTCTTTCGAAATGAAGCTGGTAACACCGTTACTGTCAATGGAGAGCGGTATAGATCGATGCTAACCAACTTTTTATGGACGAAATTGGAAGAAGTTGATCTAGACAACATTTGGTTCCAACAAGACGGGGCTACGTGTCACACAGCAAATGCAACAATTGAATTATTGCGAGAAAAGTTTGGAGATTCGATTATTTCAAGAAATTGTGATATTGAATGGCCTCCAAGAAGTTGTGATTTGACACCATTAGACTATTTCTTGTGGGGCTATTTGAAGTCATTGGTCTTTCGAAATAAACCAGACTCTCTTCAAGCTTTACAAGTCAATATTGAACGTGCCATTCATGACATACGACTGATTTAGTGGAAAAAGTGCTCGAAAATTGGGTTCATTCGAATATCGATCGTACTTCACATTTAATAAAAAACATTTGAATTTCCTTAACAATAAGTGTGTTTTTTTTTAAGAAATCATATCACTCTTATTGGAAAACCTTTTACAATGGTGGAAAAAAAATGAAACACTTGAAATTCGTGAAATTTTGACCATTTTTAAACCGCCATAACTCGGCGTATTTTTAATCGATTTTGATGAATCTTTGAGGGCGAAAAACTTTGAAGTGTCTTCTTTAAAGTCATGCATGCGAATTTAAGCGTAACCACTTCCGCCCCCCCTCTATCGCCCCTGTGAAAAAAAAGTTTTTTTCAGGAAATCATGTCCAACTTTGACATGATTTCCTGAAAAAAACTTTTTTTTAAACGTTGTTCTTGCGTATATCTCTCTATGATGAAATTGTAAACACTACTGAATATAATGAAAAATAAATGATTTTGATGAATCTTTGAGGGCGAAAAACTTTGAAGTGTCTTCTTTAAAGTCATGCATGCGAATTCAAGCGTAACCCCTTCCGCCCCCTCTATCGCCCCTGTGAAAAAAAAGTTTTTTTCAGGAAATCATGTCCAACTTTGACGATGTATAGGGAGTTGGAAAAATTTTGTCGACTCGATCCACCATAAAGGCATTAAGATTTGATCAATCCCTATGCAGGACTCAAAGAACGAAGTTCCTACGACGATTTGGCACCAAGTTATGGGTGTTTGAAAAATAGTGCTTTTTGAGGTTTTTCGCACGTGACTTTTCAACCAAATTTGATGATTATTTCGGGAAAAATCCCCATTTTGGCTCTACTTTAAGGGGGTAAACTCAGATTGGAATGATCCCTTTTCAAACCCTTCAACCCCCGAACAAATAAACGTTCTACTTTGGCAACATGTACCGAGTTGGAAAAAATGTGTCGACTCGATCCACCAAAAGGGCATTGTTATTTCGCAGAAAGTTATGGATGTTTGAAAAAAGCGAATTTTGTGCTTTTTTAACTAATAAATCCGAAGTTTTTCGACGAAATTGTTTTCGTTTTCACGAATGAAATTTTCTTTGCATGTTCTCTGAGGTATGCACGAAAATTCATTGTTGTTCATTTTGTACCTTAGAACTCCATTAACAAAAAACTTTATTTTAGGTCAAAAAGGGCTCACTTCAACGATCTCTGTATGGTCGGAAAACAATGTGGGCCTAACTCAACACCATTCGTCCAATTAACCCATCTTTGGCCAAGCATAGAAATAGATGATATTTTAGATTTGTTTTAAATAAAACGCATTAGAACGGTTTTAATGAAATTTTTTCCAAAAAAAAAAATTTGCTGTACAAAAATTTGAGTGGTGCGTATACGCACCGTTGGCGAATAGGGGTATATAAAATTAAATATGATATTTGTTAAAACATTCTGAGTGCAGATGCACATTACATTTTTTGCACATATAAATTGAGTCTGATTGGCACACTTTACATCTTTTCGTTTCATGCACAATGTCCAACATTATCTTTGCGCACTTCCAATGACACTGCTACCGTTGCAAATGATGGATCTTTCACTGCCAAGAGCCTTGTAACAATATGAGATCTAAAATCCAGTTGACTAATTTTGCTTCCGTTGACTAATCGGTACAACTTCCAACTGTTTACCAACATGTTGTTTATTGTAGTAGCAAACAGCGGCCATCACCATTTCTTGCCGTGACACTTGATGCGGTAATTCGCCACTCCATTGTCGTAGAGATCCACACCACCCATGAATTTGTTATATTCTGCAATCACTTTCGGCTGTGGGATTTTTTCCCTTTTTTGTTTCCTGTCGTATCTTTTTGCTTGTTGTATTGGCATTACTCCGTCGATGTTACTGGCAAATGTTACTACCGAATTGTCGTTCCATCTTGTGACAACGATGCCTGTAGTTGAATCTTGTGTACAGTCATAACTGCCGCGAGATTCTTTACGGATAACTTTTATTGCCTTTATTGTACATTTTGCAATGCGATTATCCCGGATTGTCCCCGTCGCAAAATATAGCGTTCTTGATAGTTCCTTCATCAATTTGTATGAGGTAAAGAAATTATCAAAAAATATCTTGTGGTTATCTGCAGACTCCACTTATTGTAGCAAATCCAGTACAACTTTCCCTCCTAAACCAAATTCGTTTTTTTCTGCTGTTGCTCCTCCGTACGGAATGAATTGAAATAAGTAGCCATCCGAAGAATACAGGCACCACAATTTGAAGCCGAATCGAACTGGTTTTCCTTTGATGTACATCATGCACGAGTGCCGTCCAAAGTATGGAACCATTTTCTTATCTATGGCAAGGTTCTGGGAAAATACACCGAACTGTATAAACCTCTTATTGACTGCGTCAAAGAATGGCCTCATTTTGGCATATTTATCTGACTTATCTAATGTATCGTTGTCAGATAAATGTAAATGTTGTTTAATTTTTCGAAATTTATTTCTGCTCATACAAGTTGTTACAATTTCCTGTCCTTTATCCTTATCCATAGACCAATATAGCTGCATTTGTGGGAGAGAAACATACCCGGTCAGAAGAATTCCAATGAATTTTTTAATATCTCCACTTGTAGCTTTAAAATCATGCCTGTTATTGTCTCTGGCATATTTATTGGAATGCTCAACTATTAGTGTTAATAATTCATCATCTGAAACAAGAAGAAGTCTTCCAATGGAGTTTTTCCACCAATATTGAGCACTATATCTTCAATGTCTTTCACTTCACTTGAGTTTGGTGTACCCACTATCTGAATGTTATCTTTCTTCCACACCGGATCGCGTGCAATTGAAGTTTTTCGCACTTTCACAGCCAATAGCTCATCGTCAGAATCGTCAAAATTTTCGACATGGTGAATTTCGTCCCGATCCTTCAGTGATTAAATTTTTATTTGGCAAAATTAAATCGTCGTCGAAATCCTCCTCGTCGGTCAGTGCATCTACTTCAGGTGGAATATATACGCCGTCAAGAATGTGAAGATCCTCTACAAGACAAAATCAAATAAAGCAACTATTTACACTGACTAGAAAAAATTGATATTTTACAGTGTTATTTATATATTTTAGAAAAAATTCATGTATTTATTTTATATTCTGTAATTACCTTGTTTTTTGCTATCTTCAATCTCGTCCAGCGTCCATTTCAATTCTTCAACTAATTCACGTTGAGTTAAAAAAGCCTTAAATTTAGACATAATAATATCTTCACTATTTTCACTGATGAAGTTTGCGTAATAAGAATACAAATTACAATGAACAGTATGCAAAAATGTCGATCCTTATACCGGGTGTGTGTTTGTTATGCAATGTGTAATTTTTTTACACCAATGAAAAATTTAGAGTTTTGGCTGTACAACGCCGTAATTTTTTAGGGGGGTGCCATTTGAAATTTTCGGAAAAAATGACAACATGCGAAGATCAATCAAAAATTATTTTTTTACCATAAATTACCCGAAAAAAAATTATGTGAAGGTATACGAGGTCTTAACCTGTACTTCAATTCAAAATTTAGGCGCCGGCGTCAATTAGTTTCTCTACAAAAAAATCTCAAAAATGGGGCGCAATTTTGAAAGAAGGGGTTACAACAGCGAAACCGCTAAAGTGAAGGGTATAACATGTTAGATAAAAAAATAAGTACTCGTCGAGCACTTTCCAAATCTGCAATAAAAAATAGGGCATTCCATTTAAAAAAACATAAGTTTGGTACGCTACTGATGATTAGAAATATTTTTGAAACATAGCGACGGTAACTATGCACCACTTTGTTCTTAGATTTTTTTCGATAGCTTTTATCGTAAAGGAGCTATGGTCCGAGGCGTCTTAAGTGCCACACCCGGTATATTAGGTATAATATAGCAGGTATACCTCCGTTGGTCAATCGAGGGATTAAATGTCATTATCTTTTTCTAGCAAATCTTATATCTGTTTTAATCACTTTTACCATAATGCTTAATGTATTTACTCGGAATTCAGGCAATGAGCACTTAAAATCATATTATCTGGAAATTGTAAATAATATTTGCATAAACCCTGTGCTTACTCTTAGAAGCACCAACAAAAAATTAAATTATACAATAGAAAGTTATTAGTTAATGGTGCATTTTGAAATGGTGTGTAAAAATTGTGTAATTTTCAAATGGCCTTCTGAATAAATACCAAATACATCCAACTTCTGATTATCAAAGCCTTTGACGAAGAGGATGGAAGCAACCGTTACTACGTGGTCATCCATAATTAAATTGAATATTTCAATTCACTTCAAAGCATTTGATATATTTCCAAAAAATATTCTTAGACTAGATGGTATTGTGTATAAATAATTATTGAAATTAAAATAGCATGATTGTTTTATTAATTTCATTAAAAAAAAACTGGATGCTATTTATATATTTTTTCTTTATGTAGAATTTTACATTATACCAATTCGCACAAAATAAATCTATTAACCCCAGTCTTATACAAAAATACATTGTCTGATAAAAATAGCACTAGACTTTACTGAATGAATTGAGTTCAATGAAAGAACATATAATTTGGCTGGCTCCGACGCAAGGATACGCTGAAAAGATAATTCTATTCATTGTCAAAACAATACTATGATTAAATTAGTTTCGTATGAAATATGAGTACGATATGCAAATAGCGAGCAATAAATTAAAAAAAAGGAAACGTTCACCCACGCATACTCCTGAAGGGCAATAATTTTCTCTGTAAAAATCTGCTATAAATAATTACAGCTTACTCCCGCGTAAAAATACGCTTCTCATTTGAAATTTAAATTAGCTCTCCGTTCTATTTTAATAGTCGTATTAGAACGTCACATATTTTAATGTGAATTAATTACATTCTTGTGAGTCACAATACGTTGAAGATATTTATCACGCTGTAAAAACAATGATTAGTTATTATTTTATGTAATGGTTTATAAAATTATTATGCAATATTATGCCGTTAAATTCATAATAATGACAAATTAATATTAATTAAAAAACATGTCTTGTTAATTTTACTTAAACAAATTAGACATTAATTAATAATGTAATTGATATTGACTCGTGTAAATTACAAAACGTTTTGTATTTTTAATTTTTTTTTTGTTTTATCTTCAAATGTCGAAATGATACGTCAAATTTATATCCAGGTTCTTGGTTAGGATAAAAATATGCAACTATACCTCAATTTAACTGCGAAAAGGATTATGTACAGAGGGCTCAGTGGGGGATTGTTCTTTTTTCGAAGGTAAATAAAACAAGCTATTCAAGATAAAATTTTGGTATTTTTCGCTAAAAGTTTAAAATCAAGTATTATAGTTTTAAAAGAATATCTTGCTAATGACAACCATTAGTGTCCGGGTCCGATAAATTCATCGCAGGGAAAATTCATCGCAAGAAATTTCATCGCTATAAATATTCTTGCGTTGAATTTTCAACGCAAGAATATTTATTGTAAGAAATTACATCGCAGAGAAATGCAACGATAAATATTCTATGTTGGATTTTCTGCGATGAATTTTCTGCGTTGAGTTTACCGTGAACCGTTGGTGTCGATGCAGTGATTTAAATTTCTGACAACTGCTTTCAGCATGGCGACCAGGAGGGTAAACTGAAGTGGACACGTGGTTAGTATGGATACTGTAATGTCCCACCTGATAGTGTGTGTAAAAATCTAGGAAAATTTATCACTTTGACAACACTGTGTGATTTTATGTTACAAAAATTACTCTGTTTACGCTAATTTAAACAAGTAAATTCGATAAAACCTTATAAGAGATATGAGGCCCAACTTTGAAATTTCAAATGCAAACCTATACTTTTTTATTGCGTATTCGGATTTAGCGGACAATTTTACATCCAAATTGGCTAAAACCCAAAAAAAATTGGTCCATTCTTGGGCCCTATAGTGCGTTTTTTGTTCAAAAGTCTGGGGACGTCTGGTTCATTCAACCCAGTCGAGAAAATCGAAAAACTGATCTTGGAGTCTCTGGTGCTCGGGTAAACCATTTGAGTCTCATAGGGCCATATGACAGGTACAGGGCCCAGCCCTGGAACTTTAAACGACACTCTACATTTTATTGCGGTTTTTACTTTATTTATAATTTGTTACGGTACTGGACATGATTATTTTATAAGATGCTCGAATTGGTGCCCACCAACTGCAGTGCAGTGCGTTAGTCGTGGGAGGATTTCCTCATTCACTCGTACCAACATCTCCGGGGTTGTCGTGGCTGATACCTCCACTATCCTTTTCTGGAGTCATTCGACATTCGTAGGCTTGGTTTCGTAGACTCTACCTTTTAAATAGGCCCAATAAGTCTAAAGGGGTGAGGTCTGGAGATGTTGCCACTCGATGTCGCCGCTTCTATCTATCCAGCTCCCAGGAAATGTAACATTGAGAAACTGCCTAACGAGTAATGCAAAATGCGCAGGTGCTCCATCTTGTTGATACCATACGTTTCCCAATTGATCTTTAACAATGATATCCCGTTCCAGCATCTCTAAGTAGCGGCCGTGAGTGAAATTTTCATGTAGAAAAAAGGCCCAATTATTTGGTTATTCAAAATTCCAGCCCAAACATTGATCTAATCCTGTCATTGCGTGTGTGTATTTCGCATCCAGTGGGAAATTCATCGGCCCAATATCTCATATTATGGCGATTCACTTCGCCATTCAAATTGAATCCTGCCTCATCCGAGAAACACGTCCAAAAAAAGGATGAAATTATCAGCAACATATCTCTCACTATATTCCAGACGATGATCAAAGTCTTCTTGGGTGAGGCTCCTGGACTAACAAGGAGAGGATCAGATGTGTGACTCACCGATTTGATCTATCTTTGGGACACGTGTAGGTCATAACTAGGAGTGTAACAGGTGCAAGTAATAGGGCGCACTATTTAGCCGTTTTCGAGAAAAAAATTGATTGATTCTATAATTAAGATATTTAAATACACATGGATTTATAAAAACTATAAAAAGAAAATGAATCAACCCAACTTCAACAATGGAGTTCGATCCTTCGACCTTCCGACTACGAATCGTAGGTTTTATCGATGCCCCAAAAAGTCGGTATATGTTTGTTAACGCAAAAGGTATTTAAACATACGAATGAATAACAAATAAAAAACCATTTCTTCTCGAAAACGGCTGAATAGTGCGCCCTTTTACTTGCACCTGTTACACTCCTGGTTATGACCTACACGTGTGCCATAGATAGATCAAATCGGTGAGTCACACATCTGATCCTCCCCTTGTAAGAGCATTTTATAGGGACGTTAACCATTAGTTTTTAAAATTCTTCGGACTTCGGCTTTACTTAGGATTTGTGTAGTTAAACAAATTCGCAGCACTCTCATATAACCTCTGTTTGTCACCGTATCCACGCATTATCAAGATCTCTATTCTCTGAGGGTGATTAAGGGCATATTTAGCTCGAACAAAAAACTTATGAAAAAATTACCGATTGTAACATGATTTATTCAGGTGGTATCGAGTATTGAGGTGACTATGATTTTTCACACAATGACCACGTTCAACTGATTTGCGTTTACATTTAGAAAGCAGGGAATGTTTTCGCTCGCACAAACATGAAAATACAAAATGATTTGCGCGGACAAAAGTCGTAACTATTGTGGAACATTGTATTGAGCGTATTGATTTCAATATTGGATCTGACAACATAAATCTAATAACATACAGGAAAATATTTCCCGTGTTATGTATGGGTACGTGTGAGTCGAGTCTTATTATATTTATATTGCTTAGTGAGTGCGATAAAAAACATCGCTTTGAGGCTTCCTACGCCCTAACAACAAACACAATCAGTCAGAAGTGGTAATTGGCGGGAAAATTAAATGTTAGTCTTCAAGGCATTCTGGCATGGAAGTCCCATAAGACCTGATAGAACCCAAAATCTGATGGGCCCATTTCATTCCTTAAGCCAAGTCTCAGAGACTCCAAGATCAGTTTTTCGATTTTTTTCGATTGGAATGAACCAGACGTCCCCAGACTTTTGAGCAAAAACGCACAATAGGACCCAATAATGGACCAAAACATTTTGGGTTGTAGCCAATTTGGATGTAAAATTTTCCGCTGAATCCGAATCCCCAATAAGAAATATAGGTTTGCATTTGAAATTTCAGAGTTTGGCCTCATATCTCTTATGAGGCCCCATCGGGCCTAAAATCTGATGGGCCCATTCGATTCCTCGGGCAAAATCACTAAAGCCCCCAGTATCAGAATTCCGATTGTCCACCCGTGCGCGAAATAAATTCGCCGTTTCCAGACTTTTGAACCACCCTGTATATTTCGTTGTATACAAATAATAAAACCACAAACGCCTTGTCAGTTATATTTAAATAACTTCCAATACATGTGCCACTTAAAAAAAAGTCCAGCTGTTTTGTGCAAATAGAAAAGAAGGTAGTGAGTTATATGTAACACCTGGACAAATATAAATACTGGTATATGTCCAACAAAAATAACTTATATTGCAGAAACATGTGTTTATTCACCATTATACTTATTACACACATAACACCAAATGTTGGGATCTCGGCAAGAAATCAACAATTTACGAAGAATTTAATCAATTAAAATATATTATTATTATTATTACAAATTCATGAGGATTATTCTAAGAAATAAACAATTCGTTAACATAAATTTAATAAACACGAAATATAGCCTGAATATACAGGGTGTTTCAGAGTACTGGGAACGGTCAATCACGAGCTTATTTTTCAAAATTTCGAAAAACGTTTTAAACAAAAGTTGTGTATAATAATGAGCTGCACGCCCTAATAATATTAAAATGTATACTGGATGTCTCATAACAAAGTTACAGACCAAACTTTGTTTTCTTTTAATGAAACACCCTGTATTTTTTGTCATTTTTGAATTATATGGAGCAAATAAAGGTGAGTTACTTCAATACTCCCTATACCTATTGTTTGCCGTTTTCGAAATATTTGAAGATTTGTTGAAATGCATGGTCTGGGTGAAATTTTATTTTTGCCCCAGTGATTGACGTTGAACAATTAAAATCATTTCTATTATTTGGTTGAAGGTTCGAACTATAGAGCCAACCATGATTTCATACGAAAAATTATACAGGGTGATAAAAAATGCGGTAGAAAAACCGAACTTATAAAGTTAAATAACTTCGTTTTTTTTTAAATGGCACACCCTGTATTTAGTAACGTATTCTTAAGTAGAATCCAATTACTACCAATCCTATTTTCAAACTCGTTTAATAATATACTATTAATTTCAAATTACCTGTAGTAATGCTGGCAGTACACGCTTGTCGAGGCGACACGAGCGCGAGACTATCCGAGTCGAAGCGCCTCTAGACTCGAGCACACCGTGTACTCACGAGGGAATCTCCTATCGGCTCTCTCTCACGCGAGGCATTTCTTTGACTCCTGTCAGAAAACTGCCTCCTGGTTCCGAGGAGGACGCGAGGGGGCACGAGGCGAGGCGAAAGCATTCTCGCCTAGCCTAGCGTGTCTTGTCGGCATAACGATCGCAAATATCATTTTTAAATTTATAGTTAGTTTGTTGTTTCGAGTCATATTAGAGCTGATCATAGTCGATGTCCAGCCTGATTACACAATTACTACTAGCAGTAATAATAATTTATAATTTTATCGTACCATCATCTATTATGTTAATTTTATGCTAAACATTTATTGATAATTAGTTAGGAATCAACAAACTATTTAGATATCTTCAGTGGTATAGTTTGATCAACGGATCTTTGCGTGTGCGTCATAGTTAGCGGAACCTAGTTCCGACATGGCTGTCGTGCCTTTACTCCTTCTACGATAGGTTAAATTAGACGCAAAAATTTGTTTATATTGGCCAAGGCGACGACATTGGATCTTCGATAAAACTTTGAGTTGAACAGACTTGGTACGTAAGTCATTACGTGATTCGTACCAGCAGTGGCGGCCCGACGTTTCCAGCATTTTAAGACGTAATATAAACACTTCGTGATAAACATTTTTTCGTGCTATATAAAAACAGTTCTTTTCAGAACAGTCTAATCTATACGTGTGGTCTAACCTTAAAATGTCAGGTAAACGTCAACATTCTATGATTAGGTCATAATGATCTATTTTGCAGAAAAAAAGGACAACAACGGCTCTCTAATTCTGTTTTTTATTGTTTAATTACATCGTTGCTAGTATTATATCGTTACATGGAGAGTTGCTGATCCTTTAAAAATAAGTTTACAAATTGTAAATTATTAGTATTAATATTGCGAGTGAAGGGACAGACACGCGGAAGTGTTCGAGTGTGTCAAGTTGGCACCCCAATGAAAAGTTCTGATAGTTCTGAATGGAGTTCTCAATTCCTTTGGATGTATCTAGAAGTACTATCAACTTTTAAAAAAGAGTTCTGTAAAATTGGGCTGTCAGGAATTTTTCGAAAAATGGGGTGCCAACTTGACAGCGCACCCCAACATTGTTATCGAATAGTTCTGAACTAGTTTTAAGATGTATTTGGGTTAGTACTATAGTTTCTAATACTTTTAAAAAAGAGTTCTGTTGAATTTCCAGAGAGAAAAAATTTCAAAGTTGGAAATTCGAAATATTCAAATTCATATTACTCACTTAATATTGGTTGAATCTAAATATTTCATTTGATAGAACTCACAAAGAACTACAGCAATCAGAATGAATGCCATAATAGTGGACATAGTTTAGTTTGTTGTTTAACAAGTCTGCGCCACTGGTGGAGTCGCTAACGTTGATTGTAACGAACAATTATGCACACCCAAAGATCCATCGCTTAAACTATATCTTAGTTAGTAATAGTAGGTTAGTTATGAATCAACAAACGTTAATAAAAACGTGCAAATTTTGTTAGTTTTTTTTATGTCAGATAATTTATTGATTTGATTTACACAGCATTGACACAGTCGTTGATACGATAAAGCTTTGAATATAACTCCAATATTTGCGATTTATAATAATCTTTTAGTCCTCATCCTCGATTATTATTAGGAGCGCATAATATTCTCGTTATAGTTAATAACTTATAAATTGATTGATCCAAGAAAAACAATTTCTCTAAAAGTGAAATCATTCACGTCGATTATAAAAAGGTGAATGCACTCTGTGTTGAAAAATATTCTTAATTTACTATGACATTCAAGGCAGGCTTAAGTAAACACATCAATGCCCTTCTTACACCCTCATAAAAAACGTGCATATTTTCTTATAATGCCCCAGTTAAGTAAAAATCGCGACTGTTTTGGGTATATTTTGCATATTTCTCCAGTATATTTCACATAAAACTGAATAATAATTAACATCGTTTAAAATCCCGGCAAATGAATTACGATTTCAATAATGAAATTATTGGGCGGAGAAACTTGTTTTTCGCTGGCGGTATTCTTATACAACTTGATTGAAAAATTGCATGTATTTTACGGTGCCCATTCCGAATTATCTTCAAAAAAACAAAACTGGTTCCACCGATCAAATCAACGAACCTCTTTTATCCAATGACACTTCAGAAAGTTTCGTGTGAAAACTATGTTATATACATACTGATCTCAGTATTTAATTAACAAATAAAAAATAAAAACTTATCAAATCTTTTCTAAATGTTATATTCTTGAATTGAAAGGCGGCGTTAACACATTACAAGAAAAAATTGAAGCGCCCGACACCCGACAGTGTAGTATACAGCAAAATTCAAATAAACAGGAACATGATCAAGTGCCATAGTCTACAAATGATCCTTGTATTTTATCCATAGATATATTTAAAACAAATGGCGTATGCAATGTATTATTGTATGAATGTTTCTTATCATTTTATGTGCCAAGCTTTTACAGGGGTCATTTATGTCATTTTAATCGTTTTGGTTTCCAATGTTTCGTTTACTTATTTATTAATCCAATTGTTTGAACTACAAATAAATAAGAGCTGTTATTATAAAGGTCATTTAAACTTAATTGACGATTAAATTTTAATTGACATTTGTGCCGCATGTACTTTGCATACAACCAAACTTCATTTAAATTTTAATCTTCGAATAAAAACTGACCTTTATGATACTAGCCCTCAGGCTTGTTGGGGGACATGCCAAATCTATGATGCTTATTAAAGTTTAAAATTAATGAACTTTACCTTTTTGGCGACAGATGCATGCTTGCTTGAGTCTCAAGAGCAACACGCGCCCATCTCTATCGCCATGCTTAATTCCCAGTACATCTAAGACTATGATAGATGCTCCACCAAACTTGAAATAAATACTCACTTATACAAGATAATTCGATTGTGTGTTTAATAAATTTAATTTCTTCCAACATCATTGCACCGAGGGACTTAAGAATCTCTAATTTTTTATTTCATATCGTGTAACTTATATGATCAAAATTGAAATTAATGTCATATCCAAAAATTTTGAGAAACAAGATTGTTCACCTGAGATTATAGCCATCCACAGGAGCCTGAAGTAGCCCCCATATGAAAATGAGAGTATGTATGGCCACAGGGGGCTAATGTAGCCCTCATGAAAATGAAAATATTGTATTTAACAGTTTTTAATTCACCAAATACTTTATTTCCAACTAATTTTTAAACACAAGTACGTAATATGTGTGTTGATTGGCAAACGCCAAAAGGTGTAATAAATACAGACCAATAAGTATAACAAGCCAGATAGTCAGCATGAAGAACTGTGGGTTTTACCAAACATTTATGAAACTTTCAGGGTTTGTATACAACAGCATGGCGATCATTTTTTGATATTAACGTCGGCTGGGTTAGGACCTATTTGGCCGCCATTCTGAAAAATGGCGGAAAATCTATTTGAATTGTAACTCTTGTACCGCTGGTTCAAATACGATAGGATTACTTAGAAATGATCACAAATCTTTTATGTTTTATCCAAACGTTAGTCTGCTACTTAGCCTAATTTCAGAAAATCGTATAACGTATGACACGTTTACGTAATAAAGTTACGTATGACACGTTTACATAATAAAGTTATTAGAACTTTCTGCACTTGATGGCAAAGATGTACAAATAATCAAAAAGTCTCTAGACACTCCAATAAAGGCATCAGAATAATCGAAACACCAATCAGTAACCTCCGATATACGGCTGACACTCTGATGCTGGCGAACAACACAGAAGACCTACCAATGGTGTTTGACAAGGTTAACACGATGAACGAAAAATGTGAACTCAAAAAAACAGAAGGAAAAACATATTTATGATAGTAAGCAAGAGAAACATACAAAATGGAAACCTAACCATAGAATAGGAACCCGTGGAACGGGTACACCCTTATAATACCTAGGATACACAATGAACGATAAATGGGATCCCGATGTTAAGATCCGTATTGAGATGGCAAGATCATCATTTTTACCGCGTTTTTAATTCGACAAATTTATCGCGCGGTAGCAATGGCCGCTCTATTAAGAGAGGTACAACATCCATCCCACATAAATTGGATTTATTAAAATTCCTTAAAAACTCTGATGAAATCATAATACATTTACCTTTAAAATTAACTTTGATTTTTGAAATTGGATCGATTTTTGCGCGAGTTATGAATTTTTGAAAATTAATATTTTGGCTAAAAAGTAAATACTGATATAATACTAATTCCTCAAAAATTTGAATATCTTTACAAAACCTTTACCTTTAAAACGAACTAACTCTGCCAATTTCTGCGTGAGTTATGAATTTTTGAAAATTTGTCGAAATATTTGAACAAAGAAAAAATAGAAAAATAAAATAATATCAATATGAATGAAATCTTTAACAAGTCCGATGCTATCATAACACATTTATGTATGTACCTTCAAAAAAAACTTGTTCATTTTTGGGTTTTACATTGTCGTTTTTGGCAGTTGAAAGTGTCATTTTCGGCAGTTAAAAATTGTCATTTTTTGCCAGTTAAAAATGGTCGTTGCCGACACTTGAAAATTGGCCTTTTTGCAGTTGAAAATTGTCATTTTTGACAGTTGAAAATTGTCATTTTAGGCTGCTTAAAATGGTCATTTCCGACACTTGAAAATTGGCCTTTTGGCAGTTGAAAATTGTCATTTTTGGCAGCTTAAAATGATCATTTACGACACTTGAAAATTGGCCTTTTTGGCAGTTAAAAATTGCCACTTTTGGCAGTTAAAAAATGTCATTTTTGGCAGTTAAAAACGGCCGTTTCCGACACTTGAAAATTGGCTTTTTTGTCAGTTAAAAATTTGCATTTTTGGCAGTTGAAAATTGTCATTTTGGGCAGTTGAAAATTGTCATTTTTAGTAGTTGAAAATTGTTATTTTTGGCAGTTGAAAATTGTCATTTTTGGCAGTCATTTCCGACACTTGATTTATTACATGATATGCTAGAATTTATCAAAAATAAAAAATAAATAGTATATTCACAAAACTTCTGAATTATCTTCAATTCTTGAAAATGCGTGAGTTATAAATGTTGAAAAATGATGTTTTTTAATTTGTCGAATATTTGAACAAAGAAAAAATAGAAAAAAAAATACTGATATGATTGAATTCCTTAAAACGTTTAATGCCATCATAATATATTTACCTTTAAAATTAACATTGAGTTTTAAAAATGCGTGTTATGAATTTTTGAAAATTAATATTTAAAGTTGTCGAAGACTTGAATAAAAATATTTGAACAAAGAAAAAATAGAAAAATAAAATAATATCAATATGATTGAATTCTTTAAAAATTCCGATGCTATCATAATACATTTATGTACCTTCAAAAAAAAACTTGTTCATTTTGGGTTTTAAATTGTCGTTTTTGGCAGTTGAAAGTGTCATTTTTGGCAGTTAAAAATTGTCATTTTTTGCCAGTTAAAAATGGTCGCTGCCGACACTTGAAAATTGGCCTTTTTGGCGGTTGAAAATTGGCCTTTTTGGCAGTTGAAAATTGTCATTTTTAGCAGTTAAAAATTGTCATTTTTTGGTAGTTAAAAATTGTCACATTTGGCAGTTAAAAGTGGTCGTTGCCGACACTTGAAAATTTGCATTTTTGGCAGTTGAAAATTGTCATTTTTGGCAGTTGAAAATTGTCATTTTTGGTAGTTGAAGATTGTTATTTTTGGCAGTTGAAAATTGTCATTTTTGGCAGTTAAAAATGGTCATTTCCGACACTTAATTTATTACATGATATGCTAGAATTTATCAAAAATAAAAAATAAATAGTATATTTACAAAACTTCTGAATTATCTTCAATTCTTGAAAATGCGGGAGTTATAAATGTTGACAAATAATGTTTTTTAATTTGTCGAATATTTGAACAAAGAAAAAATAGAAAAAAAATACTGATATGATTGAATTCCTTAAAACGTTTAATGCAATCATAATATATTTACCTTTAAAATTAACATTGAGTTTTAAAAATACGTGTTATGAATTTTTGAAAATTAATATTCAAAGTTGTCGAAGACTTGAATAAAAATATTTGAACAAAGAAGAAAAAGAAAAATAAAATAATATCAATATGATTAAATTCTTTAAAAAGTCCGATGCTATCATAACACATTCATGTACCTTAAAAAAAAAAACTTGTTCATTTTTGGGTTTTAAATTGTCGTTTTTGGCAGTTGAAAGTATCATTTTTGACAGTTAAAAATTGTCATTTTTGCCAGTTAAAAATGGTCGTTGCCGACACTGGAAAATTGGCCTTTTTGGCGGTTGAAAATTGGCCTTTTTGGCAGTTGAAAATTGTCATTTTTAGCAGTTAAAAATTGTCATTTTTTGGCAGTTAAAAATTGTCACATTTGGCAGTTAAAAGTGGTCGTTGC
Source organism: Ocypus olens (assembly GCA_910593695.2). Taxonomy (NCBI): domain Eukaryota; kingdom Metazoa; phylum Arthropoda; class Insecta; order Coleoptera; family Staphylinidae; genus Ocypus; species Ocypus olens. The sequence continues at coordinate 38,059,888 of OU343053.1, forward strand.
CGACACTTGAAAATTCGCCCTTTTGGCAGTTAAAAATTGTCATTTTTGGCAGTTAAGAATGTTCGTTTCTGACACTTGAAAATTGGCCTTTTGGCAGTTGAAAATTGGCCCTCTTGGCAGTTGAAAATTGTTATTTTTGGCAGCTTAAAATGGTCGTTTCCGACACTTGAAAATTGGCCTTTTTGATAGTTAAAAATTGTCATTTTTGGCAGTTAAAAATTGTCATTTTTGGCAGTTAAAAATGGTCGATTCCGACACTTGAAAATTGGCCTTTTTGGCAGTTAAAAATTTGCATTTTTTGCAGTTGAAAATTGTCATTTTTGGCAGTTGAAAATTGTCATTTTTGGCAGATGAAAATTGTCATTTTTGGTAGTTGAAAATTGTTATTTTTGGCAGTTGAAAATTGTCATTTTTGGCAGTTAAAAATGGTCATTTCCGACACTTGATTTATTACATGATATGCTAGAATTTATCAAAACTTCTGAATTATCTTCAATTCTTGAAAATGCGTGAGTTAAATGTTGAAACATGATGTTTTTTAATTTGTCGAATATTTGAACAAAGAAAAAATAGAAAAAAAAATACTGATATGATTGAATTCCTTAAAACCTTTAATGCAATCATAATATATTTACCTCTAAAATTAACATTGAGTTTTAAAAATGCGTGTTATGATTTTTTGAAAATTAATATTTAAAGTTGTCGAAGACTTGAATAAAAATATTTGAACAAAGAAAAAATAGAAAAATAAAATAATATCAATATGATTGAATTCTTTAAAAAGTCCCATGCTATCATAACACATTTATGTACCTTCGAAAAAAATTTGTTCATTTTTGGGTTTTAAATTGTCGTTTTTGGCAGTTGAAAGTGTCATTTTTGGCAGTTAAAAATTGTCATTTTTTGCCAGTTAAAAATGGTCGTTGCCGACACTTGAAAGTTGGCCTTTTTGGTGGTTGAAAATTGGCCTTTTTGGCAGTTAAAAATTGTCATTTTTGGCAGTTGAAAATTGACATTTTTTGGCAGTTAAAAATTGTCACATTTGGCAGTTAAAAGTGGTCGTTTCCGACACTTAAAAATTCGCCTTTTGGCAGTTAAAAATTGTCATTTTTGGCAGTTAAGAATGGTCGTTTCTGACACTTAAAAATTGGCCTTTTGGCAGTTGAAAATTGGCCCTCTTGGCAGTTGAAAATTTTTATTTGTGGCAGCTTAAAATGGTCGTTTCCGACACTTGAAAATTGGCCTTTTTGACTATTAAAAAATTGTCATTTTTGGCAGTTAGAAATGGTCGTTGCCGACACTTGAAAATTGGCCTTTTTTGCAGTTGAAAATTTGCATTTTTGGCAGTTGAAAATTGTCATTTTTGGCAGTTGAAAATTATCATTTTTGGCAGTTGAAAATTGTCATTTTTGGTAGTTGAAAATTGTTTTTTTTGGCAGTTGAAAATTGTCATTTTTGACAGTTATAAATGGTCATTTCCGACACTTAATTTATTGCATGATATGCTAAAATTTATCAAAAATAAAGAAATTTGCATGTTATTACTAGTACTACTAGCGAAATAACATTGGTTTAAGATCGTTTATTTCTACCCACAGGACTAACTTGAAAATTAATTCTTTTGTATCATTCAATATCCGGCGTGGCACTAGCCAGGGAAGTAGTTGTTTCAATAAGTTATTTGTTTAGTCTTAGTAAGACTTAATTTTGCTTGCAGATTAATGAACAGGTTGAATATTCATATATTCAGGCTACATTTCGTTTTATTGAATTTATTTAATGATTTCTGCAACAAGTAAGGTTGTTTCTAATTTATTTAAACTTATTTTAGCAACAATAAAAAAAAATTAAAAATCAGTGCGCCAATATACTAATTTTTCTCAAGGTTCGCCACCTTATATGAAAAAGTTAGCTACGTTAATCAATTCACCATACCCTATATTAACAAATACAATAATTAAAAATTCTACACCCCTTGATGACTAAAAAAATAATAATTTGTCTACGGCGAGGTAGATTATTATCAAACGCACCCATATTTTAATTGCAACTTTTTATGAAGTTCACCAGGTCCCATAAAAAAGTTAGCCTCGGTCATCGATCTACCATACCCTGCATGAACAAATGGCAAAATAAAAAAAACTCCACTCTCCTTGATGATTAAAAAAAATATAATTTCTCCACGCGGCGGTCGGTTTACAGACGCACCAATATTTTAATTTCAACTTTTTAAGAAATTCGCCAGCTCCCGACAAAAAGTTAGTTGCAGCAATCGATTCACCATACCCTATAGAAACAATTGGCGAAATAAAAAAAAACTTCCACTCTCCTTGATGACTAAAAAAAATATAATTTCTCCACGCCGCGGTCGGTTTACGGACGCACCGATATTTTTATGTCAACTTTTTGTGAAGTTAGTCAGCTGCTATAAAAAAGTTAACGTTAGATATTGATGCAACATATGCTATATAAATAATTGGTAGAATAAAAAACCTCCACTCTCCTTGATTTCTAAAAAAATATAATTTCTCCAGGTCGCTACAATTTTATTTCAATTTGTGTTCAATGTGCTATAGTGCTATTCGTGCTTAAAGTGAAAAAATGTGCTAGCATGCCAAAGATTACTGCTTTAACCTTGGCCATATCATTCATGCAGTTTGAGCGAGGTTGCAGTTAAAAATGATGCTGCAATTGTAAATCGGTGTTTAACTGTAGCAAAAACTTAAACTATTTAGTTAAAGTAAAGGAACATTGGATTTACAATATTCATTTCTGCATGCAGTTATGCGGTTATTTATTTTTTTGCACTCATAATACCAGAAAATGGTGATGTGGCCATCATGTTACTTTCTCCGACTTGATGGTATCATTTATATTTACGCTTCCATGGTTTATTTTCAATTTAAATCATATTTTAAGTGTGCATCGAACGTTTCGTGGACTCGGATAAAACTGACGTTTAAAACGTCAAAATTATGAAAGACGTAAAAATGTACTTCAAATTCAAAAACTCAGTTTACTCAAAAACTAAAGAGATTTCGAAAAAAACTTATTCTTCATAAATTGTTCATTTTGGCATTCTCTACAATTATTATTAACATAAATTTGCTGTAACTATTAGCGTTTCATAATTGTATACCAAAAATGAAAAAAAAATTAATAAATTTTTTTCTCGAATTACAATGATTTGATGAAAAATGTTTTCAAACAAAATAATCGCATTTCTTTATTGTCTTCAATATTTGTTTAAATGTTTTTGTGATATTTTTCATATTTAAGAAAATATTGGCAAAAAACAAAAAACAGTTAAGGTAAACACCCACTTCCGGTGTACGAAATTTTACCAAAAGCTTTTCAGTTCTTCGGATTATCAAATAAAACTTATGTTCAAAGTTTCATATCAATTGGTCTATTAGTTTTTGAGATACAGCGCGCACAGACACACACACACACACACACACACACACACACACACACACACACAGACACACACACACACACACACAGACACAAATTTTTTTTTTCCAGAAATTGTTGAAATGGCATCTAGGGACCCCAAAACGGATATTTCCGTAAAAAAAAATTTTGAAAAAAAAATCACGATCACAATACTTTCTCGTACTTCGTAACGGAGAAAGTAAAAAAATAATACAATAAAAATGATAATTATCACGAAAATAATGGTTGCCATGAAATTGATTTTTATGACTGAAAATAAAAATAATAGCATGAATATATGAAGAACATTTGATGGTAAACATGTCCCGCACTTCACGAAAACTGCCACCACTTTTTCTTGAATACAATACATTTTTAAATAAATAACTTGTAAACAAAAACTATTCAATCTATTTCGCAGAAGCCAACAGATCAACAGCGGATCATATTTTTTTTATTTCATGGCAACCATTATTTTTGTGAAAATTATCATTTTTATTTTATTATTTATTCCAATATAAAAAAAATACATTGAAAATCCTATGTTCCGTTTTGTTCATTCACACCGTGTATAATTATAATTATTATTTGTAAAGAATATTACATTTTATTTTCGTGTTTTTTTTTGTCTGTGCATGTGAGTGTGTGGGCGGTGTATCTCAAAAACCACTATATATTTTCAAAGGAAACTTTGAAAATAAGGCTTATTTGACTATCCGTAGAATCGATAAACTTTTGGTAAAATATCGTTCATTGAAAGTGGATGTTTTTTCATTTTTTTCTAAATACGAAAAAGATTACGAAACATTTCCAAATTTTATTAATAAATATTTCACGTAAACTGTTCGATTTAAAGAATAGGTAATTTAATTTAATGTTTTGAATTTTTTGTCTATAATCATGAAATCATAAGTTACATGTCAAAATGAACAACTTAAAAAGTTCGACTGTACGAAAATAGCAACTTTGGCGGTTTCTTTTTAGGCCAAAATGGCGTACATTTCGTACCAGTACAAAATGATAAAATGCTAGTATCAGAAATGACTGAGTTTACTTTTAATCAGAACATCCAATGAATGCAATACAAATTACTAATGAAAATGAGATATCAACTATGGAAGTGGTTTATAGCGACAGTACTTACTATTATTCATTATATTTATTTCTAAAAAATATTGTTTATCGTAATCATACATACACAGGAAGTGGATTTGTAAGTTTTCCAAAAAAAAATTAAATATGATATTAGAGAAGTCATTCAATAAATAATGAAGACAGCAAGAAACGGCACATCCTTTGCTATTGAATTATAAAACATAATTTTGTATCAAGATTCTACCAGTTTTTGAAAGAAAAACGAAAAATATCTAAAATATTAGAAAAATCACTAAATATGTATGTTGAAATCGGAGACAGTTAAATGATAGTCACCTCAACTTTTTTGCGAATGAGAAAAACGATAATATAACAAATAATAAATGGTGGGGAGAAATGAGGAATTATTTACATTAATATAATTTTTGTGTTTAATCAGCAATGGCCGTTTTAATATATAACGGATCTTTAATTACCACGTTCCTGTTTTTTCTCAAGTCTACTATTTCTGGTAAAATGCAATCATTAAAGAATAAACTCAATTGTTTTTGCATTTCAGATCTCCAAAAATCGTCAACTTTAAAAATTGTTTCAATTTTGTTGCCGTGTGGAGTCCATACACCTAAAATACAATATGCTTTGACAGTGATGTACAATTGCTCCTGAATTTGGTAAAACCACTCATGGTGGATGTTAATTTTATTATTTACCCAATTTTTTTTTTTAAATCTTATGCCTTCCTTTGCTCTCCTACAAGTCCGTCTGGCGTAGCTACTAAAAACGGTAATAATGAGTCTATAAACAATCCGCATGGGTCAATTGTTTGTCCAATTTGTTTTTTACATCCCATAGTGCTTTGGGTTCATTAATTATACGAAATTCCGTACTTGTAGAAGTAAAATAGGTCTTTGAATATAAAATTCGCTGTACTAATGGTCCACAACGGGTTGTCATTCTACGTTCATTCTACAGTCACCGAAATATGATGCCGATGCTTTTTTTGCTCCAAATGCCATAAATCGGAATTTATTCGCGACTGGGTACGTTCTTGGATGGTAAAGATTTCTGCATGAAGGAGTCATGAACTGACTTAGAGTCAACTCTTTTTGCAGTTAGAGCTGGTGAGAAGCAGATCACAAAAAAGACCCTCCCAAATAGTATATTTACTAGAAATGCGTACGCCACTGGCAACATGTGACCTCTACGATTTCGCGTAGGCTGAGGTTCTTCTTCAAATGTACTTACCTGTCGATCGCTGTTTGAGAATTTTGACTGATTTTGTTGAGCCAGTTTAAAAAGTGGCGAAAAAAATTGATCTGAGATTTACTGAAGAAAATAAAACGGAATTAAATAATATCATTTCAATTGCAATGGAGAACGGTTTTCCAGTGAAAATCATTCAAAATTTAATAAATAAAAAAACGGCACCAAACCATAAATTCAATAAATTATCAAATTTAGATAAATTGTTTGTTTTATTAACATATTTCAGAAAAACTAACGTGGAAATAGTAAACATTTTTCGAAAAGAAAGTCATCAAGTCATATTTAAACCTTCTTTGGAAGTAGCAAATTTACTTTTAGCAATTTAATGCTAAAAATAAAAACGATCCCCCTAAAAAAAACTAGTGTTTACGAAATCCGTGGTTCTGAATTCAAGGGAATTTCGTCTGAATTAAAATTTCAGTTTATTTTCAAACAATTGTTTAAAATGTAATCATAAATTCCCGGATAATCTCAATATTGTTCATGATTGCAACAAAGGCACTGAGCTTAATCTTCTAGAGTCATCAGAAATTTTTCAAAGAGAAGGATAATCCTTCAGTAAATCTCCTTAACGAGCAAACCGGCATATTTTTTCTCACTTTTTAAGCTGGCTCAAGCATTCAACTATCAACAGATAACTCTCCTCACCCTAAAATATTTTTTATAAATTCTATAATTTAAAATCAAATTGCAATTCACTTCATAATGACGGTTACACGTCGAAACTCGGGTCGTGAACATTTTTAGATTTATATAACTGCCTTTACACGTTATGATTGGTGATTTTTTAATTCAGTTTTATTTTTCTTGCCTAATAAGCAATTAAATAAATCATTATTATTTCAAGAGGGGCCTATCTTTTTACGAGTTGCAAACAATCTAAGACGGCGTTTTTTGTCTCTTCTATAATCTTCGTCGGCACTCATGTCAATTAAAAGATAAAACACACAACTTTCAGTAACTTTAAACAAATACTTATTTATGCAGATCGCTCATATGCATTTATGCTCGCAGAACAACATAAACAAGACACGATATTATTTTTAATATACGAAAATGACAACTGGAATAATTAGCGCGTTTTCACCGCATAATTAATTAAGCAATATTTTCTTGGTCCAATAATTGATAATATAAAGGATACATAAAAAAACATCCAAAAATAATACTAACCAAACAAAATCTATACTCCTTATTGGAAATAGATATTTCCGTTGAAATTTTAACGATGACAATGGTTTATTGTACCTTAAATGGAGAGCACACAAACGTGTTAAATTCTTTTAAATAAGATAGTCATTCGGGGCTTTCAATATACCTGAATAGGAAAATCTAGTTATACACGCCCCATCGCACTGTACCATCTATTTCAGGCAGGTGGCGTAACTTTACGGTGCCAAAAATACGGGAAATCGGGGTCTAGCTCATAGGAGCTTGTGACTTTATCTGACTAATAATTTTAATTTTGATTGTTGCAACTTATTAACAAAAGATCAAATGAGGTGTATAACTAGGTGCGCTCTCAGTCTTTTGTGAAAAAATGGAATAAATAAATCTGCAAAAAACCTCAATTTTAACCTTTAAATCACACTTTATTGAACATGATTAAAAATATGAAAACCAGTTGTAAACCTAGTTTTAACCTTTATCTATGGCCGTGCCAAATATGATTTCTTAATTTTCATTAATAACTTCATAATTTTCTATCGCCGGACATGCGAAATCGCATGTTTTTTCGAGCGGCACTTGCCGCCTTAATGACGAGCAATTATCCCGTAGACCTGGGATAAAATCAATTTGTTTGCTCCAGCTTCATTCATATTCCGAATAATTTACAAAAGCTGATAACAAACAAAACGTGACGTTAAATGCTACATTAGTACCATAACATGCTGATAACAATATACGTCACTGCAAACTCTCAAACCATTACTCAACAGACCTTATTATTTTAATACTCAATTACACTACGCTCGGTATTATTTATAATCCTATTATTGGTCAATACCATTTCAACTCACAACAAACGGAATTATTTATTATTAAAGTACTATTTCCCTTGCAGCTGCAGCTGTTCATTCACTTATGCACAATGCCTCATCGGGAGACTTGAACTCTCGGTTCAATGTTATCAAAATAAACTTATAATCTGCGGTTTGTAATAAACTGCATGTTTCCTCAAGATATTGAAAATATACAGTTGTGTCTGGATGGATATAACCCGAGGTGTAAACCGTTTCGGAGTCTTTTTGTAAAGCTTGAAATTAAGTGGCGAGAGCGCGCAGTAAATGTAATTACTGCGGTTGCACGTTTTTGCGATAAAATTCCTTTTACATTTACGAATCGAGTTGTTTATTTCCGATTGTACGTACGTACAAGTTGTATTGGGCGAATTGATTACTCCAATTTCAGTATTGTTCGGTGTGCGTTCCTTTGTTCCTTTGTTGGTGGGCGAAAGTAATTTTCAACATAAGTTGTAGGCAGAATTTTATGATGTATTGTGATTACTAAATACGCTTAATTGTAAAATTTCTTCTAAATAATTGAAAGCTGGGTGTTTCAATTATATTTAATAATATGCTGAAATTGAAAACATGTTTCAGAGCCGTGTTGTAATATTGGATTTAATTAATTTCAAAAATTGAGAAAGCTTAAAGAGACATGAATTTATTTATAATTCAATTGCGAATAACAGGGAAATTCTAAATGAAGCCGCGGCACTTGCTAATGTTTAAAATTAGAACAAATTGTATCTTGTCAAAGCAGATAGTTCAACAATAATTAATTAACAATCAATCAACCTATAGCAGAAAATATTATTTACACGCTCAAAAAACCCGATACCTCTGGAACAGTGAATACAATATTCTTAAGCAGTCTATTTGATGATGCCTTAAAATTGCAATTTTAAAGCGAAATATATTTTATTTCATTATTCAAAACATTTTATCCCCAAGCCTGAGTACCAATCCACATAAGCGAAAATATTTTCTTCTATTATAGAATTTCGGCCCGGCAGAAAGATTTTTCGGGGATCGAGAAGTATTCGGTCGGGTGCATAGTTGATGTGACTGAATGGCACATGCCTAGTAAAAAAAAAATAATAATAATTTTTACAAATCAACATAACTTTAAAACATGCAATGATGCGCAATATCCACCTTCGAATATATTACTGATTATTAATATATTATATAATGATGTAAATTAAAAATAGAATAATATTACACAATTTAAAATGTTTCTTTTTAAAACTTACTTAAAATTCTGAAGAGATATCCTTTAGCTTGAACACATCAGCACTCACTATACAGAAACACTGAAAACAAAACAAACAATGGATTAAAAACACACATTAGCACTAGTAATTGCAGCAGAAATAATTTTATCACAATTAACCCAGTTTGATACGACTTAAACTGGGCTATGTTTTTGATACCGACTCGGGAGGCTAACTGCGAGTTTTCTGTGTTTGTATTGGACAATATCCAAAAATAAATCCTTTTCGAGACGAGTGATGCAAGGCGCACGACATAAGCTATTCATTAAGTTATGACACGTGTCTAGCTATTTCTAAGTGGCAATGAAAGATCTAAAATGATGACAGTTTATGTGTGTGTGTGTGTGTGTGTGTGTGTGTGTGTGTGTGTGCGGTCGCAAATTTGTGAAAATAATATAGTTACATTGTTATAATAATATGGATATTGCTTAGGTTACATATAAAATTAGCACAAAAATATATTAAATAAACAATAGGTATTTCTTCAAGTCATGCATTTAAATATTGTAAAATGTATAAAGTTAAGTCCAATCTAAGCAAAAGTAAACAAAATATCTATTAAAAAAAACTATATTTTCCTGTTTGGAAAGTCGTTGATTAAGCCAATACGAAATACTAATTATATGAGGAATTAAACTAATTGTCTGAATCTGAATAAATTCGATGTAATTAAACATATTATTTTCTAGTTCTGCTATAAACGAATGTTGATTTGAGGTGTCTACTGTGGGTTGGACATTTTTTGGAAATGGTCCAAGTTGTTCATTAAATTACGTGGTGCAAAAATATACAGAATGATTTGTTTGTATATTGAAGTTAGAAAGTGATGGGAATCGAACGATTTTCGTACGTAAATAGTGTAGTTAAATTTGTTGATGTAATGTTTGTGGATGTTTAGTATGAATTAATCGACATTAAATTACGGCTATATAACTGTTTGCAACAATTTAATGGTTTCTAAACGTAAGGTTTTTTATTACAAAACAAGACTATTTTCGTTTAAAAAATAAAATTTCCAAGCGAAATATCCATTTTGAGATCTCTAGAGACAATTCCGGCAATTTTTCGAAATGTTTTAAAATTATGGCTAAACTGGTTAACTTACAAGGGAACATAGGGACCCGTAAATTCAAAAAAATCTGAAACATTGTGTGGAAATAAAGTAGCACAAAGTCATTTTCTGTTTCTGAGGAATTCCAGTCCTAAAAGAAAAATGACATTATCATATTATCATCTTGATTTCTCTAACATTTAATCGCAACAATCCTATATGTAATATTATACAGGGATGGATTTGGTATTTGATACTCTTTAATTATATTCTAAGAAGAACTTACTAATTTGCAAAGATAATGATAGGGAGGGGGGAGGTGGGGTAAATTTTGCATTTCCGCAACATCTGAATATACCGTAGCATAGGGATTAAAATACTCTACAACTTTTATAAACTTATATATACCGGGTGACCCAGGGATCTATAAAAGCCCCATAACTTATTTGCTATTTGAGATATCGACTTCTAGTTTTCTTGAACTGGTACCCACACTTATTCTACATATTTTAAAAATATGTATGTTTTTGTACAGGGCGTCCCAATATACATAGCAGAACAAAGTTATGTTTTTTTAAAATGGAACACCCTATATTTTATACTTTATTTTCAACCCTCTTGAGAAGCTGATAAAACTAGTATAAGATAGTATGGGTCTATTATGGACCGTTGGTTAGTTATGGGCAAATTTGTGGCAAAAACAAGGACACATTGAAAAAATTGCAGAAGCGCTCCTAGCAAAGCTAGCGTCATTTTTTATACACTAAAGAATTTTCCACATCATAAGGAATAATACAAATCGGCTTTGGTTCTTTTTTGTTCATACTGCAATACAGGGTATCAACATACGCAAAATATTAGATAGCTATTTTTTTTCACATGGAACACCCTATATATCTTGCCACCAATGCATGGAAAGATAATTGGATTCTACTTAAGAATACGTTACTAAATACAGGAAGTGCCATTTGAAAAAAACGAAGTTATTCAACTTTATAAGTTGGGTTTTTCTACTGCATTTTTTTTATCACCCTGTATAATTTTTTGTATGAAATCATGGTTGGCTCTATAGTTCAAACCTTCAACCAAATAATAGAAATGATTTTAATCGTTCAACGTCAATCACTGGGCCAGAAATAAAATTTCAGCCAGACCATGCATTTCAACAAATCTTCAAATATTTCGAAAACGGCAAACAATAGGTATAGGGAGTTTTGAAGTAACTCACCTTTATTTGCTCCATATAATTCAAAAATGACAAAAAATACAGGGTGTTCCATTTAAAAAAACAAGTTTGGTCTGTAACTTTGTTATGAGACACCCTGTATAAATTTCAATATTTTTAGGGCGTGCAGCTCACTATTATACACAACTTTTATTTAAAACATTTTTCGAAATTTTGAAAAATAAGCACGTGACCGTTCCCAGAGCTCTGAAACACCCTGTATAAACCATTTTTTCATATACCTTGGACTTTGGGAGAAATTTGCTAAAATAAAAAACTTATTTTTTGAGGAGTGGTTTCACCCCCTCAGACTGAAATTCCGCAGAAACAGAAAATGGTTTTGTGCTATGGATTAATTACTTTACTTCCACAAAATATTTCAAATTTTTGGATTTTACGGGTTCCCTGGGTTCCCTTGTTAGTTGTCATTAGTTGTCAATTGTCATTAGAGTTTTTCCTGGAACTATTAGAAAAAAAATCTTTATGTGGTTATTATGTAACTTTCTCGGAATGATGGTATACAAAGATTTTTTCCGATATTCTTCGTACTTATTGATGTTTCCCATAATTCGTACGAAAATAGTTAATATATATTTTGCGGAGATGAAATCATTTTTATAAGAGTTATAAATTGAAAAGAAAATGGCGAAATAAAATTATGAAAAAATTAGAAGCAACAATGAGAAGGTTATTGGTGTTATTCTGAATACAAATTGGCGTTAACAGCGATGGTATTTGCTAACATCAACAGATGTTATGAATATATGATTCTGTACACAATGTCCGTCAAGTAACATATATTAACATTTTCAACAGTAATTGCACAAGTGCATTGGAAATTATCGGTAACAAGTTTGTGCGACTGAGTTTGTCGAAAGAGTGCAAACTTGCGATAATTTACAATGCACGAGAGCAATTTATCAGACTATATCCCAACAAAAATATTACAACAAAATAGAATGACATTTACTGTCATCGCGGGCGTGTCGTGCCGGTTTGAATATTACATTTTTAAATGGATCAAACAAAATTTAAAAATCAGAAACCTACTTCTCTTGCACTAACTTAGCACAGGTATTCCATATGGAGTTTACATTTTCTTTACAGTACGTACCGTTCGCGTTTCGCACGTTATGTGCCCCGTTTTCCAATATTGTAGAAATGACTTCCCGAGTACAGGTCATGTTAGTGACTCCGCCCAAACTTTTTGGTTGGGCCTCTTTCCCTTTTTCTTGAATTACTCCAAGAGAAACACTTCCAATGCGGAGTTTTCACTAATTTTAATAGCGTTCTACCCGCAAACTGACGTTTGACATTGAACATTGTTTTTCTTGAAACCAATCATGTGCCGAAACATAATGCGAGTAGAGAACTAATCACAAAGCCGCATTCGAACTCTACATGATATGTTTCCTGAAAATAGAAGTTATATAGAATCTGATTGGTTCTAATTAATTTGAATTTCGGCATGCTACGTTTGGCGGGATATAGTCGATGTTACGCAACACTTGTCACAACAGTCGATGTTACGAGATTGTTAATGGTGATATACGTATTTTGAGGTTATTTCGTGGATTGTGTTTTTCGTCGACAAAAAAATTAGTAATATTCCAATATTCATATACATGCTTTATGAAAAACTCATTTTATTTCTAAAAAATCCTCAAAAACGTATTATTTATCATCTATTATAATATACATGAAGTTGGTCGCGCTGTCGACGTTGCACTGTTGCCAATTTGTGTACATCCGGTTGTTCAGAATACAGTTTTTAACAGCACTGTTCAATTTCACATAACATTACAATGTTAATAACATCGATGTTAACAACATAGCTGTTGATAACAAGTGTTCAGAATAACACAATATATTCTTCTCTCAAAATAATTTCTAAAAATACACCAATTTTTAAGTAAGCACTGACTGGTGATAGTTAAAATAAATTGATTTAAGTCGTGAAAGCGTTGAGTGAAACAATAAAATTATGCAAAAAATAAAAATTACTAAGAATGTTTTAAAGTTTCAAAATCAGTTTGGGTTTTGAAGATACAACTAATTTGAATTGAGTTATAAATGTTTAAAATTTTTAATTTGAGTTGTGGAAAAACCGAATCTAAAAGAATAGGAAATGCCGAAATAAAATTATGCAAAAATTCAAAATAAAACTCAGAAGGTTCTATTCTTTAGAAAACAATTCGGTTTTTGAAAATACTCCAATGTTTAAGCAAGTAATGAATGTTATGAAGAATTTTGTTTTGTGAGAAAAAGAAAACTAAAAATATATTAAATAAATTATACAAAAATTAACAACTTAGAAGGGCATATTTTGGATTTTGAATTTTCATCAATTTCTCAGTTACTTACTTATATGTGTTTACAATATTTTGATTTGAGTCGTGGGAACATGGAGTGAAAAACATCGAAAAATAAACATTAAACGCCGTAATAAAATTACACAAACAGCCGAGAAGGCATTATTATTTTGAAATCATTTTGATTTTGGATAATATTCCAGTGTTTCGATTTTTAGGCGAGTCACAAATGTTTAAAAAAAAATGTGTTGTAAAGTAGTATATTAAGTATCAAAGCCGGCAAGTGCGTTATAACGGTGGAGGGTAATATTCACCCGAGACCGGTAGCACTAACGCCCGAGATGCTTATACTATTTTTTGACCGATCGATTGATTATTTTTTTTTTAATGACACCCCGAAAATGTGAATTCTGTCAAGTCGGCTAATGCGCTCTGGTGTGCCTTGATTTTTTTTAAATTTAAGTTGGCACACATGTTAGGAATTAACATACAAAACGTCAGATCTTTCTAAAAGTCACAATTATTCCGTGGTGACAATGGTGTACAGCAACCAGCAAAAAACGTTACTATTGGTGTTATTCTGAACAAAAATGTTAGCTTTAACAGCGGTGTTATTTGCTAACATTGACAAATGTTATGCATATACTATTCTGTACACTGTCTGTCAACTAACATCGATGTAAATTAACATTTTCGATGTTAAACAACACTTGTCAAAACGGCCGACGTTACGAGATTGTTAATGGTGATATTTTGAGGTTATTTCGTAGTTTGAGTTTTTCGTCAACAAAAAACTCAAATGGATAGTAGTGTTCCAATATTTATCTGCATGCTTTATGAAACACTCATTTTATTTCTAAAAATATCCTCAAAAACGTATTATTATTTATCTATTATAATATACATGAAGTTGGTAACTCTGTAGACGTTGCACTGTTGCCAATTTGTGTACATCGGGCTGTTCAGAATACAGTTTTTAACAGCGCTGTTCAATTTCACATAAAATTGCAATGTTAATAACATCGATGTTAATAACATCGCTGTTAATAACAGTTGTTCAGAATAACACCATAAATCTCATTTAATAACCAGGCGGACCAATGGCGAAAGTCACATTTACACTACAAAAAGTAACTAGAAAAGTAACCAGAAATGTTTTGGCGGTAAAATTATTTAAAATTCGTTTACCGATAACATTAATTCAATAATTATAACAATACATAAATAAATTTTAGGCAAACTTTCTTGACTATATAGTCAATAATTTAGTTTGTAATATTAAAATATTAATTAAAATAAGTATCGGACCTTCTAAAGAATTTAGGGACACACTGAGAAACTCATGTACATATTTTATTTGCATATAAAGTGGATTAAAGTATTAGGTATATTTAAAAATATATATAATTCTGTATAAAGGTTTGAAATATAAATACTAGATTATCGTGAAATAGAATTTTATTAAATTAAAGAAATTTGCTATTTAAAAACATATAATAACTTACTTAAAATTATTCTCTTTCATAATAGTATATAATGTTCAATGGGACGTCTTTCTCAGGTCATCTATATTCTTTAATTCAATTAAAATTTAATTTAATTTTTAAAGAAAAAGTAATGTACAATTTTTCGCACATAAAAAAAATTCCGATTTTATTGTAGATATTTCGGTCGCCGGACGTCTTTCAGGATGTTTAGGAATTGTTACTGTCCCAATCTTCTTAGACTTCCTAATTTTGCGAAACAAAGTATTTCTAGCCAAACCTAAATATAATACATGTTTATGAGTTGATTCCATACTGCAATCACTTGCGCCACACTTGCCCAACGAATCAACAATTTTGTGTACAACCGCAGCAGATTTTAGAGCCTCTTGTATTAAAACTTTATATACGTTAATTTTGGATTGTTTTTCCACAAGCGTTCATGTTCTCAAATTCAACATTTTCCATTTCTTTGGGGGCAAAATGACGCCGCACTAGTGCTGGGTATATAAACATAGTTAAAAATGAAATAACTATTTCCTCGAAAATCGCGGGATGAGTTCATGAAAAAACCGATTCTTTATTACAACATGAGTAATAACTGGCAAAAAACACAAAAACTGACGCGAAACACGTGAACCCGGTCGGACAAAAGTAAACAGTGATAGATCAGCTGATCATAACAACGGCCATTACCGTTTTAGCAATTTAGGCCTGTGTAAAAACGGCGCCCATTTAGCCAATCACAACAACGTATTTTCGCGGCTATAATTTGATTTGGTCTGTAACGTACTCCACTCACTTTATTCATTATTATTATTCTTATATATATTTAATTATTCTACTATTAGTGTTCTATACATTTAATATGCATTTAATTATTCTATCATTATTATTATATGTTTTCATGTCTTTCTGTTTTAGATAAACCATTAATATTATTTACATAGTAATTGTAATCACCAATCTATTTTTAATATCTATGTTTAATTTAGGAAGTCATGCGGATGCCAATTATGTTAGTCATGATTATATTTACTCTTACTACTGCTATGTAATAATCCGCATTATTTATTACCGTTATAAAGGTTCTAATAGTGTAAAATGTATTATCTATATGTACCCGAGACGGACGCACCGATCATGAAGACCATTCAATTATCAATCAATAAATAATACTTTGACCATCAATAAATAATACTTTGACCACAGCTAAACGAGTCTCTGATCACGTGCGCCCGCCTCGATTTTTGTACTTCGACCGAACACATTACATTAACAACACTTCTCTTCTAAGCTCCGGTCGAAGAACAACGATAGTTTTTCGGTTAAGTCTGTAAATTGTTATAAACGAGAAATAAAAACCAACGTAAAGAATCCGATTTAGTAATTTCGACTAACAATAACAGAAGAAGTAACCCCTCTCTGGCAGCATCGCGGAGTAACCCACGGTTCCCAGGCAATACTAAAGAACCCTATATAAATACCATCACAAAATTGGCGCAGTCGACGGTAGGATTGTCTGGAAATTGAAATCTGTGTATGTACACCGCCGTCAGAGACGAGTTCGAGAGGACCAAGCCACCAGCTGAAGTAGACCACCTGGAGCAGACGTGCAGGTACTGAGGAGAGAACCGAGACCCCACATCGAAGTCGAGTCCGAGAGGAACGAGTCCACCAGCCGGAATAGACCACCTGGAGGAGACGTGCAAGTACTGAGGAGAGAACCGAGACCCCACATCGAAGTCGAGTCCGAGAGGAACGAGTCCACCAGCCGGAATAGACCACCTGGAGGAGACGTGCAAGTACTGAGGAGAGAACCGAGACCCCAGTTCCCGATTGCTAAGATGGAGACTGACGCTAGAGGAATATGAATACTACGTGGAATATAAACCTGGAAAAGCTAATAAGAACGCGGATTCATTAAGCAGGATTTTACCAGAGGATGACTGGTGCACTTTCGAAAAAAACAGGAGAGGAAATAATATTATTAATAACAATGTTGTAGAAATTTATGGTAATTTATTCGATGCTGAAGATGACTTCTCTTTATGTCATTGTGTCAGCCAAGATCTAAAGTTAGGAGCTGGATTGGCCTTAGAATTTCGTAAGAGATTCTCAAAATTGACTGACCTTAGAGCACAGAACGCACAGTTGCATTCGTTTGCTTATTTGAAATTTCACCTAAGATATGTATTCTATTTAGTAACTAAACAATATTTTTTCGATAAACCCACTTATTATGACCTTTTTAGATCTTTGATGAACCTAAAACTATTTTGCGAAGACAATAAAATTTATAAACTTGCTATGCCGCGACTAGGCTGCGGTTTAGATCTTTTAGATTACAGTATTGTACTACCAATGATCAAGTATATTTTTCAAGGTAATTTTAGAATAAAAATATTTATCTTTGTCACAGAACCCTCAAATAACTTGTCGTTAAAAGACTCTGATAATCCAGGTGACAATCTGACATCTGTGGTTCCTGATACTAAAATTTCGTTAAACAAATCAGAAAACTTAAACTCGGAATGTCCTATCGTAATAAACCGAGCCCAACCGAAACAAAATGTTTTAAAAATATTTTCCACTTTACCCAATTCAGGTAACTACCGTTTTTCTTCCTTTTGTATCGAACCTCATTTAACAATGGTCACCGTACCGGTACCACCCGATGGTAATTGTTTCTACCATTCTCTCATTAAACTACTACCCCATCTTGATAGCATAGAAAACCTAAAAACGCTGCTCCTTACTTCTAAATACCTAGAGACATGTCTGTCTCCAAATGAAGCAAAAGCCGACCTCGCTACTCCGAATGCATGGGCAACAGATGATATAATTAAAGTCGCAGCCTCTACCCTCAATATCTCCATTTGTGTACATATAAAAATCAACGAATTCTTTGTTTTTGGAGATAGTGATAACAAAATTCACCTACGACACCTTCTCGATCATTTCGAACCTTTAGTAGAAACCAATTCCTTAAATATTTCTGGTAACGACCCAACCGTTAATCATCAGGAACAAGAATCCTATCAAAATTTCCTAAGGAAACTC